>CM031234.1:438627476-439888539 GCA_018340775.1 Taxus wallichiana var. yunnanensis
TGTCAATCCTCGCCATTAATCTGGGTTGGTGTTCAAAGGTTGTATGCATTAAGAGAAGAAGATCTTGGAAAGCAACTCCTTTAAACACAAACCAAACTTGCATAAAATAAATCACACTTGCAGAAATTGAAAGCCACACTTGCAGAAATAAAGGCACACTTACAGAAATAAAGTTTGCATAAAATAAATCACACTTGCATGAAGGAAATCAAACTTACAGGAATTTAAACACACTTGCATAAATTTAAACACACTTACATAAATTGAAATTTCTTGAATTGGAAATAAACATAATTAAATGAAACACCTGTAGGTTCACAACAGACTGAATTTTCACAATACAAAAATAAAAACAATACAACAAAATGAATTATAGACAAATGAATAAACATAAACATAAATACACAGATCCATCTTCCTTGAAATGAGTGGCTAGCTCATTTCTTGGAAGAGGATTTAAATCATACTTCCGATTTTAAAACTACATAATATTTGAGAGGAAAGAACATATCTTTATTTCTTGGGAGAAAGAAAATTACATATCTCAGTGTGGAAGGTTGCATTTATAATTCATGCATCCAACCAAATCCTTATTTTAGGAAATACAGTCTGATATTATTTTTATTCCAATCCTAACAACTAAGATCTCCATCTCCACAAAATATGGAGAGATATATATTATTGAAGTCAAATCTTATCTTGCTTATTTTAGGAAGATTTGCTCCCAAATCTTCTCCTTTCTTTTTGGTAATAAGAATCATAATGATTTTATTCTTCTACATTATTGGAAGCAGTTTTTCCTTAAAATATGATTTTTACCAAATAACTTTCCCAGATTTTTCATTTGACTTTGTTGTTTTTTATTGTGAAACTTTTGACGCTTGTCCGATCGTTTTTCTTGATTGCAATTCACTAAAATTTATATTTCTCTTGATTGGTAACATCTGTAGCAAATCTGAATGATTTTTTTGTTAAACACATTGCTATGAAAAAAATCTCTCTCAAATTTTCCATTTGAATTTTCTATTTTTGTTTATGAAACTTTTAGTGCTCGTCAGATACACATTTCCTTAGACTGCAGCACACTAAAAGTTAAATCTCTCTTTATTGGTAAAAGATGTAATAAATTTGAATGAAGTTTTTGTTAAAAATATTTATATAAATAAAAAAATATCTCATATTTTCTATTTGACTTTTTTTTTCTGTTTATGGAACTTTTAGTGCTCGTCTGATACACTTTTCCTCGAACTACAGCTCACTAAAAGTTAGATCTCTCTTCATTGGTAAAACTTGTAGCAAATATGAATGAGGTTTTTGTTAAACACATTGCTATGAAAAAAAAACTCTTTCTTATTTTCCATTGGAACCTTTGAGTTTTTACAATCCCTAGAAAAATGTCATTTTGTTGATGCAAGTTCTAGAACTAAAGTTGTCATTCCTTTTATGCAAGTTCCGAACTAAATCTGATTTTTCCACAAATTGAAAGTTCGGAACTAACTTTCATTCAATTGATACAAGTTTTGGAACTAAATCTACGAGTTCTAGAACTAAACCTACGAGTTTTGGAACTAAACCTGCAAGTTCCGAAACTAACTCTGTGAGTTCCGGAACTAACTCTACGAGTTCTCAGCCTAACTTAAAACAACTATAACTTTTGCATGCGACCTCGGATTGAGATGATTCTTTGTTTGAACTTGCATAATTTTTCGAGAGAAACCTGAATATAAAATCATATTTAATTTTAAATGTACTTTTCATGATCAATTCCACTTTTCGCAATACTAGCATTATCTTTCCTTTATGGCCTGCATACACAATACTTTGCATCTTTTCCCAAATAATCAATAGGATTACTCAACAAGAGATAAAAAAATATTTCTAAAGATGAATAAGATATATGTCCTATACTTTATCTTAAGCAAACTATAAGTTCCTAGATTACATTTAAATTGAAGGAAAAAATAATGGTAATTTATGGCCAATTTATGGCCTCATCAACCACATCATCAAAATTCAAACCATTAGAAGAAGATGATGTATTACTAATAGTAATTACCAAGTTATCCCAACTATCTAGAAAAGAACATAAGAATAAAAGTTCTTTCACTTCATCATCAAACAAAATTTCTACCGATTTTACTTGATTTACAATAGACTCAAAATCATTAAAATGGTTAGATACAGATCCACCTTCTTGCATATTAGAATTAAATAATTTCTTCATAAATTAAACCTTATTCAAAGCACTAGGAGTTTCATACAAATTTTCTATAGATTTCAACAACTCTACCATCGTTTTTGCATTTGTAAAATTTGAAGCCACGATGTCTTTATGTTAAGAACCTTCCATTCTTCATCAATCATCGAATCCATGCATGTTCATCCAACGGTAAGTATAGATCCTTCGATCTGACAGATAATCCTCCACCGCATCTTCTCGTAGTTGATAATTATGACCTTCAAATTTCTCCACTCTATATTTTCTATCTTATGCCATTGTTGTGCTCCCACTCAATTAGAAAACCCTCTATGAGTAAATCCTATCAACACACAAAACCCTCAAGAAAATATCTGATACCAGTTGTTGGGGTTAACCATATAACAATGTTGCACGGATCTAAAATTAGATAAAGCATACAAACAATGAATGTGGAAATAAACCAGAAGATAAAATAAACAAGAGAAAGATAACACTAGATTTAATGTGGTTCACCCAGTGTGGGCTACGTCCACCAAGAAACAACCAATATTATTATTTAGTGCTTTACAGAGGAAATATAATGAAGATCTTCCATCTTCCAATACCTCATAGGATGTTTAATGTTTTCCCTCACTCAACTACACTTTATTTCTCACCAAGGAAACTCTCATTTAAAGAATTACATCTTACTTACTTACATACCCTCATACAATGCTTACATGCATTTATATCTATTCTCGGGCAACTAACTATGCTTTTATCATCAATAAATCAACTTTAAAGCAAAATATTTATTCTAAATCTCAACAAAAAAAGGTCACCATATAGGTCAACCAACGTTGGTTCCTCCCTACGACCCCTAACCAATGTTGGTGTTACGAGATAAGGGATAAAATATGCGGAACAATCCCTCATATAATTGCAACAGTAGAAACTAATATGCAAAAAATATTACAGATCTCAAATAAAAGTGCAGAATAAAATAACACAACACAAAGAGACAATATTTAACATGGTTCACCCAATTTGGGCTATGTCCACCAAGAATCACTTGCTCATATTTTATTACAAGCCACCACTCTCTCAATACAATACCCAGATCTATTTGGAGCTATGCTCAACAAACTCTATAGAATTCACACCTGAATTCAGACACATCTATAATGTTACATAATACCTACCATATGCACAAAACCACATAAGTAGACAACTTCTTAAGCAGTTTTACAAAAATATGGGCCAAAACTATCCCATAAACCTATGGGTCGAAATCCTTCCCATGTGAGAAAATCACGTTTCCCGGTATATTGGGCATGTTTTTTTTAGGCCAAAAAAAACATTCTTGGGGGTTGCGCCTCCACTTTCCCTGCTTGTGCCTAGCCCAACCCCGAACCCCGACAAGACAACTATGGAAAGTGTACAATACTCTTAGTGTATAGTCTTAAACACTTTCACACATGAAAACATGATCCACAACCTAACAATCGATTGTTTCATGACCGATGCCAGTCATTGTCAAATACAACAATGTATGTAAAAGCAAGCCTTTTGTTATGCAATTAAGCTCCACACTCAATGTGAAGATTCTTAATCAAATGATGGAAGAGATGAAGATGTTGGAAGGAGAGGTAGAAGAAGCTATGGATGAGCTTGATGATGGCATCTATGATGTTACAAAGTACAATGTTGCAAAGCCCCCAAAATACATGGAAGAATTCCTTCAACTCTTTCAACAAGAAATGAATAATGTTATCACTCCCTTCACCTATGATTCAATGGAAAAAATTTCAAGGGCATGTCAATTACCTTGCGTATATAGTATAGGATCAACAAGAGGTTGTTGCACCATCTTGGCAAGGGAGATACTCAAATTTGAAACAAAAATGCAAGCCATTACAAAGGTTGATGAGAAAGTGATAAAATATATGCTAGATCAATATTCCAAATATCGAGAGAAGACCAAGGTTGAGACTAAGGAGGAAGGAAAGTCTAAAACTAAAGCTCTGCAGCTGGAATAACTCTTAATCTTCTTCTTCTTATTATTATTTCTTTCTTCTTCTCCTTCTTATGATTCAATAATGTAATAAAGTAATGAAACTTCATTGTAAAACTAAAGTAAATTAGTTAAACACCATTACTTCAAGTTGTTTGAAAAATTCAATTGCTTATGAGTATGTGGCATAGCATGAGAAGCAATTGAAGTTAGTTAGGACTGTGGAACATTCCAAATGTGTGTGTGCCAAACACTTGAGAGTTTTAAGGAGGAAAATGATCAACCTCTTGCAGTTTTGTAGCTAGGTGCATAAATTGAATGTAATTAATGACTCTTATTTGTATTTTATTTCCAGAGGCTATAAATAGGGAGAGAGCCCTACGAGCCAAGGTATCGGAAAATTTTTGGCAAACAACTATTGTACTTGTGCATTGTTATTTCAAAATTTGTGTTGAAGTAATCATATGTTCATCTTGTAAACCAGTTGAGCTTGAATAAGAAGAAGGAAGATTTTGCAAAACTTTGTGTCTTATAAAGTCTTGTTGTGCACACTGTGGATGTTTATGGTAAACTTTGTTTTATCTTGAATTTTCATTTGAATGCATTTATTTTTATTTGTTGGAAATTGACAAAATCATCAAGTATTTATTTATTCCGTGTGGCTGTAACGAACTTTGTTATCTACTTGTTATGAAGCACATTTATTTTATATAGTTTTTACTATTCCCGCATTCTCTTTCCACTTCTCTTAAGCGTCTCTTTACCATACAATTACTTACTTGTTGTAGAGTTGTTTGACTATGGTCCATTAGATGCAAAACTAAAGTAATACCCAGAAAATTAATTTATGGGATTTAGAATAAATAATTAAATATATTATATGTGATATTCACCAATAAATGAAGGGGATTTATCCCACAACTTCCTAGATTTTTGTGTGCATAAAATCTAGCCAAAGAATAAGATTCCCTCAACACTCAAGTTTGAACCAAATCACAATAGTGCGTCATAGGGAAATGACAATATGAGCATGTGTGAAGATTTATATGATAAAATCTAGGTGTGAAATGAAGTGAATATAAGGCATGTGTCATGCTATGGATAACTAAGACTAATTCCACCCATTTGTGTGTTTCAATGAATTGGCTATCTGATAAAAGTAAAGGATGAAGGTACTCTACTTGATGCTTATGGTGATGAAGGCGTGTGACCATGCTCTAAGAATGGTGGTATATGAGATAGATGTCGTGCATATGAATGAATTCTATATGAATTTGACCGATGAGTATATGGTGGGCACCTATGTGTAGAAAAATGGGGAAGTGATAGATATCTATGTGAAGTGAAGCGCAAAGGTTATATTAGGCACCTATGTGGAGTAAAACAAGGTGGTGAATTGTGTATAGGTATAGGATTTGTCCTGGTGATAGACCTAGACTAATGTATTGGACTAACAGAGTGATGAGACCACATTGTTCATGTGCAACTAGTTGATCTAGGAGTGGATTGTGCTTTAGGTTCGATAGGCCACGGGGAACTAGATAGACTAGGTGATGCAATTACAACCTAAAGAGGAGGTTATAACCATAGAGTGGATGGAGGCACACCATTGATAGAGATGAATTGATTGTTGTGAATGAACTTCAGATGGAAATGATTCATGGAGATAATATACCAAGACCTACGAATCCAATTGAGACCTAAGAGCATGTCACACCCTTCGATAGTTTGTGCTTTCTGACAAAGGGTATGAGCCTAGTGAGAAGACAACATTAACTTGAAGCTGGATGACCCCATATGAGTTATCCATTGGATATGAAATTTGTGAGAGTGGATAGCCAATAGCAACAAGAAGTGGAATAGAACACGCATTGATACACCATGATGGATCAACTTTGGTGTTATTGATAGGGATGGATCTGATAGAAGCACTAATGTGTAAGTGATCAGAAGATAATGCAACATGATAATCATGATTAGAGAAAGAAATGATTGGTGGAGAAATGTCAGCATGAGCAACTAGGAAATCAAGAGCCCCCGATGCAAGAGGAGACACTACACGATATGTATGGTTAGTCTGAGGAATCAACCACTTTCTTGTCATGTTTTGGAAGAAGATTATTGAATATTTTGAGCTTATGATTTTCATTGATTGGTGCGCAGAGGCATGTCAAATGGAAGCTCGAGTTTTTGTCATTGATAAGATCTTGGATGATATTACAAAGTTTGAAACAACTATTTGTAGAATTTCCAACACATTAATGATAATCACATCGAAAGTTCTCATTGTAATTTCAACCTTTAGGGAGAGATGGATCTAATTTTATGTGAGAAGGAAGCGTAATAAGATTGCTCTCAAGAATTTGTAATATAAGTTGTGGAGCAATAGTCAACTTTGTAAATGTACGCTTAGGAAGTTTCCATTGAAGTTATTTGGAGTTGGAGACAATGTCAAAAGCAATCTTAGCGTTAGCAGGTTTCATGGTTTGTTTAAAAGTGGACTTACTTTGAAAGCGTTTAGAGGAGGCAGCTTGCTCATGATATTTAAGTTTTCCTATAGATAAGAGTTTAGTTTCACATAGCTTGAGAGTGTGACATAATTAATCAAATTAAGGAGATGTCTCAAAGATAACACTCTCTGGAGAGGTGGCAATAAACTTTGAATGAATTAATCTTGAATCGAGAGTCTACAAGCACAATAGATATATAAGATAGGTTGTTCTTATATCACAAGACATAGTCTGCTAAATGTTCATTAGATCCTTGTTTAATTTGTGCAAGTTATGCATATGATATCTTAGAGATGATGTTGATAGTAAAATGAGTAAGGAAAGAATTGAGTAGATGCCTGAAATATGTTAGCGAGTGGACATGTAGGTCATAGAACCAATGCTTCCCATTATCGTGAAGACTGTGAGAAAAAGATTAGCTAAAACAATGTGATCATCCGCAAAATATTGACAAGCCACATGGAATTCTCGGAGATGATCTTATGGGCCATCATGCCCATTAAAAATGGGAAGCTTGGGATAGAAAAATTTAGGAGTTAACGAGTATGCGGAAATGAAAGGTGCGAATGGAGTGTGAAGTAATAAAGTGGAATCTAAAGATGGAGACACACGAGAAGTATCCTATTGCAATTGGTGGATTTGTGCTTCAAGGTCTTGATAAAGAGAGGATAAATCTTAAGTGCGAGTGAAGGAAACTTGTTGCATGTGTGAAAAAATAGGTGGATTTAAGAAGTTGGTGGGAGTTGGAACATAAACAAGAACAATAGAAATAGGTGGGATGGTGGAGGTAGGCGGTTGAGTAGCAAGATGGAATTGGGGATAGTGGTAGAAGAATTAAGCTCGTGAGATTGGTATCCTCTTCACGATAAATCAATAAAAAAATATAGATCATGTGGATGCTCGGTGATATGATCATTAAGTTATTTGAGGTGGGCTTCAGTGACTTCACCATAAGAGTGAGCCATAGTAATGAGAGGAGAAAATCCCTAAGGAGAAGGTGGATTTGATCAAGGGGTTCACCGAAATGATTAAGCTAAAATGTAAAATGTAAGCCTAATTTGAATTCTATAGGGAGAGGGCCTAGTAGTGGTACACTTTGTAAGTTAAAGGGTCCAAAAATCATTTGTTTATCATATGAGATTGCGATTTTTTCACTAATATGTAGTTCATATTTGTGTTAGCTTATATTTTTTTCTTTGGAATTTTCAATTGGAGGAAAACCCTATTTTGAATTTATTTAAAATAGTAAATTTGAGTTACACTACATCCATGGTGGAAACCAATACTTGAATATGGGTGAAAATTCTTGAACATTGAATTTTTATACTTGTATATGGGTGAGAGGTCTTACAAGTCATGATGTGATTATTTATTCTACATAATTATTATGTCAAAAATAAATAATTACTAGATAGTACTACTACAACTATTGGGGATTGTGTGATCAATAGTCATGTCAATTGTTGGACCATGTTTACCTATTGGCCCCTCTTGCCTAGTAGTAGTAAATGAATAACAATTAAGTACAAAAATTACATCAAAGCAACTAAGTAATAAATTATGAAACCCTATTTGCGAGGAGAAAAAGGTACTTAACTAATTCGTAATAAAATCTATAGTGTGTCGAAGTGTTGAACAGGTGAATAGAATGGCAAGAGCATTACATAGTGACATGGAATACTTGTAGAGCTGGAGGATTAAGATAAACCGGGAACCTGGAGAGGGACAGGGGGCACTTGCATGGGTGCCCTAGATCTGATTCTAGGCACTCGGGTCTGTGGATAAGCTCGAGTACCTCCTTTGAGGATTCACAAGCCATTCTATTTTATTCGCCTTTGGTCACTCTAAGGTCACACCAAGATCACTCAAGTCACTAGAAACTTGCAGATGAAGTATGAACCTTCAAAACCCTCAAATAGACATCACATCCTAAAAAGAAAGATGCAAAATGAGGGGTCAAACTATCCTCGGTTGTCACAATAGTGGATTTACGACTAAGCACTACACTACATCTCTGACCCAATGTAGTTTTGTTTTTTTGTGTATGTGTGTGTGTGTGTGTGTGCAAAATTGTGCCCTAGGTGGCTCATGTGTGTGTCACACTTTATAGCGATTAAGTAAGATAGATGTAAATAAATGTAATAGATGTGTGCATGGAATAGAATGAGTGTATTAAGAATAACCATCCCATGTGTCCCTTGGATGGTGCTAGAGGGATGTAATGAAGCTCTTAGATGCTTGATGGATGCAACCTTAGGTGGTGATAGCTAATACTTAGTGTTTGGTCCTTTATTATGATCACATAACTTTATATTTATATGATTCCTTTACTTGAATTTCGTAATTAACCTCAAAAATGTCGACTACCAAAAAGATAAGATGCTCAAACGACTAGAAAGGACCCAAAAAGTGTGATTAAAGTACAAAGGGGACATGAGCGCCTAGAGGGGATGAGGGCGCCCGACACCGACATCGTAGCTTGGTGCTTGCGTCCCAAGATGATAAATACCAAAGTATAAAAAGGAAGACTTAGAAAGTAAGGGTGCACGACCATAAGTAGCAATAGAAAACAAGCTCAAAGACATGGGTTGATTAGTACTTTTCTTACTTAGAAAGCATATGCATAGTAGTATGTAATTATGACTAGATAATTACCCAAAGTGCATGATTTAGTGTCTTGAGTTTGCAGGAATTTTTCATGTATAAAAACTAGAGGTTTTGAAGGTGGGTAGCCATTTATTCACTCAGGGTCCAAATAGAAAGACAAAACGAAATTGAACTTTTAATTGTAAACAACTACCGATCTGCTAACAGGATCAACAAAAATCTTAACGCTTACACCAAATGATCACACAATCAACTTAGGGTGTTGTGAAAGTTATTACAACATCTCATGATGATATAAAGGTATACAAACAAAACTTGATTTCTCATTAATGAGGTTCGGGAGGACATTTTGTGAGTCTCTCAGTAAATTGCATTTTTTTCTAATTTTGCAATATAAACAAAAAGGTTCGTTTTAGTTGAAGACTCATCTAATTCTCGCCCATACAAGGGGGCACGAACACCTAGTTAGGATACCTTATTTTAACAATGTATAAGATTGTGGTTATAAGCATGACTGCTAGTAAAATTTTAAATCAGGTTATGTAAAACATGAGGTGAAATTTTCTTATTTTACACTACAAGTTTGCTTTAAAAAATAACCAGTTGTATAATAATCTAAGGGTTTATATTTCTATTTTGTTACAAATGAAGAACTAAAAGTACAAAACTTATGAAGACAATGGTAGAATGACTATGCCTGATAGAGAATGACGTTGGTTAAACATGGCCCCACACGGTTTGCATGCTCTCCTACATTCTCTGAATCATTGAACCAACCAAAAACTCAACGGAAATTCTAGCTACTAACCGGGTCAACTTCCAAGTCAAACATTTCATCCAAATGACCTCTAGCCATGCAGAAATCCCAATCAAAATGAAGCTAAGAAACCAGTGCGTCCAAGGCCATGTAAATGCTATCCCACTAAACCCGTTGAGCTCCACAAAACCAACAAAATTTCCATATAATCAACCATGTCGTTATATACCAACTTGCCACACACTTGAAAGCAATGTGGTCGAGTTCCAACCAACATACACTTCACAGATTTAATTCAACGAGAGAGGCAAGCGGTGAGCTAACTGTTAATCGCCATGGGATTCACAAACAAAACGATTTCAAAGTGTGACTAAAGCCACAAACTCACACGACACCAAAAAGAATGTTATGTGAAGGGACCATTTAACAATTGCTGAGCCCAAAGATCAACGTAAACACATGCCACGTTATAACTGAACCACCGACTGATATTCCAAGACAATCAAAAGTAATGCGGTCTATTTACCTATTCGAATGCCCCCATTTGACACAAAATAGGGAGAATTTTGGCAATGGCCATGAAAATTGGCTTTACACCTGCCAATACCATTGCTTGAATGTTTTTACAGCCATTCAACAAAACCATTTGAGCATACCCATTCCATGAGACCACCTCTCTCTTTGATGCATCATCCTATAACCGTGGCACTCCATGAGATGACATCTGGCTAAGGCATTTTATTAGGATACATACAGTCATGTCAGGAGAACCATTTTTGCATATCCTGCAATCAATACATTCCATTAGACCATGTTTCTGAGAGGCTTGTTTTTAACTGTTAACACGCCAGCATCAGCTTCCCAACACACATACAAATCTACCAGAACGTTGCAGCTACAACATCAGATAGAAAAATAACTACCAACTCTGTCTTGCTGGACATCTAACCTTGTTTTCTTAATTTAAGATATTATGTACTCACTCTAGGTTAAAGCAGCTGATTTTTTGCTATCAAAGAAAGTTGGACTTAAAGCTTGTTGGATCTAAACGTGGCGTATGCTAGGATAAATGACAAATCAACTTTCCATTATTTTTTGATGGATGTTCATGCCCTATTCTAACCCCCATCCTCGCACGCGTAGGGAGGATGCCGACAACGGTTGTGGAGGACGTCTTCACCCTCAACCAAATGCATTTTCTCAGATACTTCATATTCTCTGTGTTTTCTCCCATGTTTTGCAAACAAGTTTATTAGGGCATTCGAAACTACAACACCCAACAGAAACAACTTACACATGTCATTTTCATTTTCTAGAAAGTCCAAAATCTCTTGTCTTGGCACGACTGGGTGAAGAAATGGTGAGCTGCAACACAACATCTGGAAAGGTTTCTCCATCACCTCTCCATTACAATTTGGAGGATGTCAATATTATGTTCAAATCTCACATTTTTGCACGTCCTGTAATTTCGTTATTGTCCATACCCTATTATACAACCCCATGTTGGTGCAGGTTGAAAAGAGGGCTAGTAGAGGAAAACTGGTCGGTTGGGACACCTGTTAACTGAATTTGATGGTGTGAACCATAGTAAATGATGATAGGCATCCATGCCCTAGTGTCTTACCTAACAGAGACCCTGCCACACTCCACCATTCCGCCATGCCACTTTCTCCACCCACTCCTGCCATTATGTATTAATTCACCCACATAACTCCATTAACACCCCAATACATTTCCCTATTCATTTATTTTTATTTTGTTTTTTTATTTATTTGTTTTTTTAATTTTATGTTGGTCACTACATAAGACAGGGGCACCAAAATGTAATTACAGGAGAGGGATCAGTATACCTAGAAATCTATAAAGAGAGGACATGAATTAACTCATAAGCTCGGGGACGAAGATACGATTCATGTTCAACTTATTTCACAAACCCTCATTATTAAAATACAAAGGGAAATTATAATACAAAAGAAGATGGTGGTCAATATTGCAAAGGGACTAAATAAACTAGGAGTAGACATCAAGGAAGAGCCGCATATCTAACCATCATTTTGGCAGAAACAGATGAATAAATTTCCATATTACCACATATGAGGAAAAGAAGAAAGTAGGAAAATTTTTAAGATCCTTTACCAAAATCAAACTAGGAATTTTGTAGCAAATTTGTAAAAATAGATTTTTGTTGATGGAAAATATGGAAAAAATGTATATAGTGATGTTGGTGAATAATTTATCCTGGAAAAGGAATGTTAGGGATGGTTGTAAGGGAGCGAATACAAAAGGCACAAACCCGTTGGTTGTATGGAAGCCCAATAATTAGGTGTCTACAAGTGAATACGATTTGTCTCAGTATAGAATCACTATCGAGTGACTACATATACTTTCTTTGGGTGACTGCATATACTACCGTGATGACTATATATACTATCGAGTGATAGTGAACATAAATAAATCTGTAATTGAAACTTCCCAAATATGAATGGGGGTAACATCCAGTCACCATATCAAATGATATAAGACTTCGCAAAGAAAATAAACATGCATCTAAAATATGCATGATAAATCCGACATTACATTAATTTCAAACCATAATGAAGACAACTCAATTGAGATAAAATGTTTTCATGGATGAATAAATAATTCTAACCATTTTTCATCACTCGTTGTACTTCTTATTTTGAATGTGATGTGATGTAATAAAGTCAAGTTACCTTGCCTTCCCAATTAACAAATTAATGATATGTTTTAATCTTCTAGTAGTCAAACATCTAGATTATAAGGCCACACATATAAAATTATGTAGTCCGACATCCGGACTATTTCATCATGCGTTAGGATTATGATCTCTGGCATCTACAAAGTCATGTGTCTAGACTATGTAGTCGAGATCATTTGTCGGGCATCTTTTATGTAAGAGCCTTTGAATTTTGCAGATGTTTATATTTTTATTAGTATATATTGGTGAATGTACTTGATTAGTGTTTTGAGGTAGTGGCGATATACATGCATAAGTATGAAATTTATTTTAAAAACTAGGTGAGTCAACCAACAAAATTTACTTATACCCATAAATTTTAGGCAAAATTATGCTCTATACAACTCCTCAAAATTACCAAATAAAAATTTGAAAAATGTAAATATTCATGAATTAGCAAATATTCTCCACTAAAATTTAACCTGGAAGAGAGACACGACCCTTTTGGTTAGTTCCTAGAGCACACCTTGAATTATATATATATATAATTGGGTTAGGGAGTAAGTACAAGAAGAAATATATAATTAACAAGAGAAGTGATAGCTTAAGAAATAGAATCACAATATGTATAATTGAAAGGTACATAAGAAAGATAAATTCATACACAACAGAGAAAGAAAATCAAGACTCATAGTAAAGTTAGAATAATAGTTCCTAAGACTATGATGCAACAAACATAAAATATTCCTTCTCTTCCCTTCTATTCAAATTAAATGTAGTGCTCGAAAAGCTATTATAAGTGAAGACATAAGTGTATAGTTGAAGAAATAAGAAGAAGAGGATACAATTCTTAGTGCGTAGAAGCATTCACTACAAGTACGACAAGCCTCATAATTCATATGAGGAGGGAAATACACAAGATAAAAGAAGAAGATTGTAGACACTCAAAATTTGCACTTTGCTAAATTCCTCAAAGACATACACTATCTTCACAATCATATTGAATAAAAAAAGTCATATAAACACATTATTTAATCCATACATATCTTAGCCTAAGTCTAAAAATGCCCACAATATTTACTCCATGTAAATATTCTCTCACACCCCATAAAATCATTTCATAGCTATGAAATATCATTTTAATCCTCTTAAAACAACCTAAAAGCCACTTATTGACTAAAATTAAACAAGAAAAAATACAACCAACAATTTCTTAACAATTTCACAACCTTCCTAACCTCTACACCTCATCCCTAAACATTCTCTTAGTCATTTACCCTCATCCCAAACCGGAAGACCCATGATTAAAAGTGGTTTCAACAAATTTTATAGTTTTTCCCCCATAAAAATTGGATCACCTGCTATTCAACTGAATCACCAGCAATTATAAATAGCACTTTTTTTGCTCTGTCTCGGGATCTTCAATTTTCCAAAGTTTTGATCTTCAACCTCAAATCTTGGACATTCTAACCAATCTGCACTCCGTTTTTCGATACTATAGCATCTAGGACATCTTCAAGCATAATCAAGCACTAACATCAATCATGTTTAATCACTTTCGTGGTCGCTTCCATCACCCAACTTCCCTAGACCGTGATTAGATAGGTCATCAATCGAGATATTTCCCATTGAAGATTTGAGGCATCTTTTAGCTCTTCATCCATTCACAGGTATTCCTTAATATCTATTTATCATTTTCAAGTCATAAACAATCTTTAAATCAATCAAAAACATCATTTTAGAGTTTCAAACTCTCGTTTTAATAAAAACTATCAAAATCACAACAATTATTAGCAATTCACCTAATCGCCACCGATTGGCCTAAATCGTTGGTGATTCCTGTCAAAATTACCTTTTTATCTTTTTATTAGTTTTCTATCAATTTTTATCAAAATATTTGCATTTAACATGTTGTTTCCAAGTATGGATCTCTGTTAGATGGTAGTTCTTGGTTGTTCACATCCGATTACAAACATTTATGATCTCCCCATAGTCTAACACCCCTTTTTATGGGAACAATACAACATATTACATGAACTCACACTCTATGCAATTTGATTTTCCATTGACTAACGAGACATCGAGGATGAAATCAAGTTCCTCCATTATATCAATTCACTTAATTGTTACAAATCAAGATGACATCTTGCAATGAAGTTCCTTTGGATTCTTGGAATTGGCCTTTGCTTGAGCAACTTGTTTATCCATTTTTCTAATCCTTTATATTTAGTGTCTTTGATCACGATTGATTTTCAAGGCATGCATACTTACACACTCATTAGGACTCAACATCTTCAATCAATCGTCAACATCAACATTCAGCTTTGTGGGTATAGGTAAACCCCTCTATCTACTCGGGTCGATTTTGTTTTTGTTGTTTCACTTCATTAATTTAAAGTTGGAAAGCAAAAACTTATCGAATAAAGATCATGAAAAGGAGGAGGAGAATTTGAAAAAGTAGGATGTAACCCAAAAATAACAACAAGATAAGCCTCAAAAGGAGGAAGCCTTTAATAAATATTAGAATAATTTAGTATAAGAGGAGTGCATTACAAAGGAGAAGGAATTTGAAAAATTACACAAGGTAAAACATGTAGAAGATCAAAAGAAAGAAAAGAGTAGGAAAAAATAATGTAAAATGAAGAAGAGGTAGAGTGGAATTATAAAAAAATTCATAAGATAAAACAAATGGACTCCTTAAATAAAATTAGTGTAAATAGAAACAAAATAAGGAAGAAGAATAAAAGTGAAATAAATAAGAAAACCAAGTAGAAAGAAGTATAAGAGAAGAGAAAGGTAGAGGAATACAAAAACAAGAAGGAGATATAAGAGAGAGAGGAGTAGAAAGATAAAATTGAATAATAAAAACACACTACTTGAAGTTATTGTGCAAGTAGAATAACATGATCATATTGCAAATGGGAAAGTAATTACAAAAAATTGAGATAAAACATTAAAAATAAGGAATTCTAATTTCTAATATGATCAACCAAAGGATATTGTACAACCAATAGTCACTCATCAAGTACAACCAACAGATGCATAAAAAGAGAAAAATAAAAAGATAGTAATGTCGATATAATAACCTCAAAAATATTGAATCAACGAAAAAAAGCAACGTAGCAAGAGACACAACCATTTGGTTTGGAACCGTAATCAATAACGTAAATAAAAAAGAGTAATCATATCTTTCCCTCATCTCATATGCACATAGTAGCTTCATAGATTACGAAGATGAGTGTGTAAATACCAACTTCATAAGGCATTTTCAGTATGGTAGAGGTAGATATTAAAAATATGTCAGTTCAAACATAAATTGAGGGATTTCAAACACTTAAATAAAATAGTGGTGTAGCCACAATCCAATTAGCCCAACAAAAAGTAACACATTGTGTACAAACCTCACAACATGGAATCATAAATTGAAGATAAATTTCCTGGACTTATAATGGAATCCATAAGTGACTAAGTTGTGATAAAAAAATTAGTTGACCACTTTGATTGGTAATCTTATAGATAATTAAGAGTAGGAAATTATGACAAAGGTGAAGGAACAAGTCACTCAATCTAAGAAGGAAGCGAAGACATAATCCTTATATTGTGTGAGGATATAAAATTGTTTTAACAAACTAATGTGGAAGAAAAACATATCACATTTGAGACCATGGATTAGAAAACACAACTACAAACTATATTAAGTGAAAACAAGGATGATATGAACATCAACTAAAATAATGCAAGGACATATGATAGTGGAGAGAAAATAACATGAGGTAGGTAGTACAATACAAATATATTTATAGGCTCTAGAGAATGTTAGTGATAGATCACATGAATACGACTGAATATTCCACATAATACTTTTTTCAAGGCAAAATCACAACACATGAGGGATTGTTTAGAGGGGTTTATTTAGGATATACAAAATTCTATACATTTTCAAGATCTAATTGCAGAAAATGTAAAATAAAATGCACTATTTGAATTCATGCAAGCATTGTCACAATTATAAATATAATTTAGAAAAGTAAATGAATCACTCAAATATTTGAACACATATAAACCATATATGGAAATATTGATACCAATTTTGAAGTCTATGAATGATTCCCCAAAGTATATCACCCTCACATTATGCTCAGAAAATATCAAGGAAAAAAAAATCATTACCAACTCCATCAACCACTCTAGTAGTGAAATTACAATCATCCGCAACCAATCATTTTGAGTAGTAGATATAGATTCTCGCGAAATAATTTTTTTGAAGAGTAAAATGTTTCAAGTATTAATTGCACAAATTTTTATTATATATTTTTAAGTATACCCACATGGATTGAAAGCCCAAAACAATTATCTATGAGGTTATATTCCTAGATTGAAAACTCGAAAGGGAAGTATGTATAAAATATTGCATAATTGAAAACTAGCGAGGGTAGTGAATTGGTGTGTAGGGGATGAAAATTGTTTTTAAAAAAATTATTTGTGATGAATCTAAGCATGTTATCTCAAGACATATAAATTAAACATCATTAGGAAAAGGATATAATAACAAATAAGAGTACCTTTTATAAATGAAAAATAGGAGGATGCCTGATAATATTATTGATGTGTAAAGATCAAGTTACCAAACAATGAATTGTTGCAATAATTATAAGTGTTGAAAAACATAGTACACCAAACAACATTATTCCACAGGTGCAACAACAAACCAAACACATACTTGAATGAAAAATGTGAAAATTATAATGGTTATTACAATGTAACCATACAACCATGCAATTAACTAATTATTACCTAAGAAATAAATACTTACCTATGGTGACAATGCATAATTACACTAACATTAAGGTTTTAAGTGACATTCCCTCCCTTAATATTACATTTATTCAAGAGAAGAGGAGAGGAATTCTATGAAAATCTTAAATTTTTCACGTGTAAGGGACGTCGTTAATATATCTACTTGATGTTAAGATGTTGGAAAAAACTAATTTGAATGTTAAGTTTCAAAACATGCTCATGCGGATGAAATGTACTTGTACCTCTACGTGCTTCATTCTCTCATAAAACACTAGATTGCAAACATGGTTCAAAACACCTTTGTTTTCAACATACAAGGTGGTAAATGTTTCTTATCGTATTCCATGTCCCTCAGTATGTGACATATCCATATCGCTTGCGTGACAATGCTTCACTGCATAATGATATCCAACTTCGAGGAAGATCAAGAAACAAAGTTTTGTTTCTTGCTTCCTATGATATTGGAACAAATCCTAATAAGAAAAAAATTCTAGAATTGGATTTCCTCTCATTAATGTTACCTACATGATTTGATTCAAAATATCTAGTCAAGAAGAACTAATCATTCTTCTTGTACTCTACACCAAAATGCATATTTCCCTTGAGATATCTCAAGATCCATCTTGTTTCTTTCCAATGACAAACTTTCATTTCCTACATGAACTGTGAAAATTAGCCAACGTTATAGATGATATCTAGTCCAATACACTTTGGGTAAATGATACTCCCAATTAACTGTCGATAGAATTACATTTACTAGTAGAGTTGGATATATACGACACAACCCGAAGTCTTGTATCCATCGGTGTGGCAATCGGTGTACAATCCATCATCTTGAATTTCTCGAGTGTAATCTTGGAATATTTTAACCGAGAATTTTTTTATGATTCTCCTTCTACTGTAATTCAAACCCAATAAATTAGTGTATCATCTTGGGATTTATCATGTCAAACAATCATATCAAATATTTTTTTGTTACATCAATCATCTTCACTATGCTATTGGTGATAACTAGGTCTTTGATATATACAACAACAATGACAATTTCTACTCCTTACTTCTTGAGGTAGATATTGGGATCATATGGATTCCTCTTGAATCCATACTTGAATGAGATGCTCATCACTCTTAATGTACCATTCCTTGGTATCTTGTTTAAGACCATACAATTATTTGATGATTTTACATACATTTTCTTCTTTTTCATGTATGATAAAACTTTCTAGTTGAGTGATCTATAATTCTTGTTATAAGTCTCCATTTTGAAATAAATTTTCACATCAATTTGGTGAAATTTCCATCCAAATTGTGTAACTATATAAAATATCATCCAAATCATTTTGATCATAGTTGTGGGAGAAAATGTCTCCTCATAGTCTATGCCTTCCTTCTAAGAATACCCCTTTGTTACTAGTCTTTCATTGTGCTTGTAAATTGTCCCATGTACTTTGTACTTTAAAAAAAATCCATCTGCATCAAATGGGTTTCTTTCATGGTGGAAGATCAAAAAGCTTTCAAGTGTTATTCTACATCACCGGTTGTTACTCAACGTCCATGAAATCTTTCCAATATTTTGATTGTAGGGATTACTCAACTTCAGATGGCTTGATAGATTAAACACTATATTCATTAAGGAAATAATTACCTCTTCTCAATATTTTTTTCAATTTTGTGTTCCAAGAGTGGATGTGTTCAGAGGGCCATCCAATTTAGCATCTCGAATCATGTTTGTATACCACATAGGCATATGTTGAATTATTCATGTGGGTTGTAGTCGTGTCAAATTATGACCATCATCCCCCATCATTGTCATCATCAGTAGTAACATTACCTTATGCTTTCATAAAAGGGGTTCTTTTAACATCTAATGAGTTTTTTGAAGGAGCATCAACTTATTTCTTCTCAAAATATCTACATCCCTACTAGTGTATACTTTCATGGTCTTCGGATCCATGAATCTATACCAAAGAGTTTCTTCAATGTATCCAATGATGATGTATTTATTTTCTTTCATATCCATCTTCCTTCTCTTCTACTTTGGAATATGCATGTTATATTTTCACCCAAATAATTTTAGGTGTATAATGGATGGTTTCCATTGTGACCATGCCTCATGTGATGTTACTCCATTAAGAGTAACTATGGGCACTTTGTTCAACAAGTATACTATAGTCTTAGATACTTCTAGCCGAATGTCTTTACAAGTCCTGAAACATCGATCATACAATGCACCATCTCCATGATAATATAATTTCTTCACCCAACAACACCAGTTTTCAGTAGTTTATGTGGAGGAGGTGTCTTTCAATGAACCCATGAGCTTTAAGAAAGGATTTAAAATCATTATTGGTGAATTCCCTCCTCAATTTGAGTGGAGAGATGATTTTGTGACCAGTCTCATTCTCAATAACCCCTGCACTTTTTGAAGATTATTATTTGATATGAAGACAAAAATATGTAATTTTATAGAATAATCATCAACACAAAGCATGAAATACTGAAATCCAGAATGACTAGGTTGCATCAGATCGCCAAAATCACCGTGTACTAGATCAATCTTACTGAATCTCAATATGCACTCTTTTTAATGAGGCTCTTTGTTGTTTTCCTATATGTAATTAGGACACTTTCATGTATCGCTCATGAGAGATGGAAAACATCTCATTTTTTATGCCAGTGAAGTGTGTCGAAATATAACCCAAACCGATGTGACCAATTCATTGATACTACAACTATGTGGAGGAAGATTCTCTAGCCACATGTTCCTGGTCATCTATCTAAAAAAATCAAGTTGGAACATTGTTCCAAATTTAAATCTCTTTCAACAATATTTAAGCTTATATATTTTTATTAAATTAAATAAACTTTCTTACTACCTTTATAATCAAAATAAATCTTGATTGTGATCTAGAAGTTGAATGACCGATAGAAAATTAGTTGTCAAACTAAGGACATACATTAAGTCAAATAACCTAGAACTTTGTGAACCAATAGGTAAATAAATGTTCCCAATACCTTGGATAGTGTAGGAAGATTCATCACCCAATGAAACATGATTTTTGGAGGGTGTGTCTCTCATTATGGAGAACACGTATATGCATTCAATAATGTGTAGAGTGGAAACTAAGTCAATGTACCAGATAACACTAGAAGATGTGGTTACTTCACTGGAATAGGTAGTGTACAAGAAGGACTCATCATCTAAATGGTCCTCTTATTCAGAAACATTACCTCACCGATGGGGTTTCTTCCTCTAATTAACCTTCTTCCGCCCTTTCTTGTAATTAGATTGTCCTCCTATTGTGATTGTGTATTGTTAGGTATCAAATTTATAGATGATCCCTTCTTATACATTTTGTACCAACAATCTTTCAAATCATGTCCTTTGCTACAAATATGACATTTTTCTTCTTCTTTTCCCCTTTTTGATGTTATTTTTGGGAATTATTAGAAGAATAGTATTTATTCTTCCCTTTGTAATGAGAAGAAAGTGCCTACTCTTCTTCTTCATCTTTGTTGTACATTGATTCTTCTTGATGTACAATGTTTAATAACTTTTCAAAACTAATGGTTTAATATGAAAACTAATTTTCATCAAAACTATACATATATATACATATATACATACACACACACAGAGACATATATATACATGTATACACACACACACACACACACACACACACACACACACACATATATGTATATATATATATATATATATATATATATATATATATATATATATATATATATATGTATGTATATGTATATATATACATATGTATATATATATATATACATATGTATATATATATATATGTATATATATGTATACATATATGTGTGTGTGTGTGTGTGTGTGTGTGTGTGTGTGTATACATGTATATATATGTCTGTGTGTGTGTGTGTGTGTGTGTGTGTGTGTATACATGTATATATATGTCATTGTATGTATATATATATATATATATATATATACACATATGTATATATATATGTATCTATATATATGTGTGTGTGTGTGTGTGTGTGTGTGTGTGTGTGTATACACACACACACACACACACACATATATATATATTATACATGAGGTTGGAAGTTCTCTCATAAAATGGAAATGATAGTATCATGTGATATTTCCTCTCCCAGGACTAGAAGTGAAGCCCTCAATTTTGAAAATCTTCTCAAAAAAGCCTCAAATTTCTCATTAGGCTTGAATTTCGGTGTATGTAGCTAACTCTACAAATTAAATATTGTTCTTGTTCTTGGCCTCATACATAGTGCTCAGCTCATCCCATGCTTCATTTTTTTTTCTGGCATCTCGAATGTGTGGTTGCACATCATCGAACACTCCCAACAAGATGATCAACTTGGCCTTCTGATTTTTGTCATCATACTCGACGCTAGTGATACATCTAATTCTGAATTGTTTACAAAACCATAAAAAATAGACCAAATATCTTCAAATTCAAGTTGAGTTCAATTTTTACTCTTCCACGTGGCATAGTTATCACCATGGAGCAATTTGTGAATTAGGAAAGAAGAATTTTGGAGCATTGTTGGCCATAGTGGGTTGTTAAAATTTCCCAACTAAATGGCTTATTAGTACAATACACTAGAAAATGAATACACCATCTTTTGTGGAAAAAATTGACTTCCATGTAAGTTTTTTTGTTTTTGGGCCTGGTGGCCTCTAGAGTTCTATTTGGCTCAAAACTTATAAAACCCACAAAAATATCAAAATTGGATTTTAGGATATTCACCTTGACAAATGTTTCCCAAATTCACTTTTTAGAGCATTCCAGAAAACAAAATTACCATAAGATAAGGTTTTACTAACTGAATTTTGTTTGGGGTTTAGGTATAGTTGAATTTCTTTAGAGGAGGTTTTTACCTTTGTAGGATTCATCTAAATTTGGGGTATTACTAAAAAACAAAAAAATAATATTAAAGGTTTTTAAATACCTCTCTCCTATTTGGCTTGGTCTACTTAACTCATCCAAAGTGGAAGGTGACCTAGTTTCCATGAGTCACGGTGATAAAGTTAGGATTTGCATTAGGTTTGAACCATTTTGTTTTATCTTTTTGTTATTACGCCGCCTTCACTATGTTTTGTGTTGCAGGCTCACCGAGACTTAGTGAGAGTGGATCGGGGTGGAATCCATCTTTCCCAACCTTGTTAACTTTCTAGCAGATCATCGTTAGAGAAGTCTCATGGGAAACATCTCGGTGTGGGAGATTGGTGGTCAAAGGGTTTATCTTTGGTATTGGATTGATGGGGAAGGATCTTGGCTCTATTTAGAGCTTGAAAGTCAACTCTCAACTTTCCTCTCATCTCTTCTACATCTCAACTCAGTGTGAGTGTAACCCAACTTAGTTATAGCTCCCAGATCAATCTAGATCAACTCAACCATTTTCTCCTTGTTTGGATTATCTCAGCCAATGCGAGAGATTAAATAGGAGCTCAAACAGGGGTGGATATACTCATCTCAGTCTCTGAACTTGGCTTGTCAACCTAAACAATTCACCCCTTGTAAAACCTAGATAGTGCAACTCACCACATATCTCGACCACTTAAGCATTAAATCCACCCATTGAGGAAGCTCATGGTTCAATTTTATCTTGGTATATAATTCGATGGTCTCAACACACTTGTTTTACAACAAGACTCCCTACTCAGTTTCTCAACCCAAATGGAACTCAACCCCATCTTGATGGAGTCATCCCGTGTTAGCCCTAAAATCTAGCTCAGTCCTAGATCTAAAAATTACTTATGCAAAACTCTTCCTTGTGAACCATCTCTTTTGCATGAAAATTTGATCTTGTAGAGATGAATAGAAAGGACTTTTGTTTATCTCCAATATGATAAAAAAAAACCTATTGGGGAGAATTTTTCTTGATTTTTAAAATTTAATTTTCCATACTCTTCTAGAATTCTACATGGTGTAAGAGGTAGTTCTTGGGTGACTCCTCCATTCCTTGTGCACACCAAAGCACCATATTTGATTGAAATTTCTTGTAAAATGATTCGAAACCTGATTTGCACTACAATGAATGTGGGAGGTTGGGTATGGGGATGGGAAGTGGCGGAGGGTTTTAATGGTTCCTCTTCTCTTGCTCAAGATTCTCCAAGTCCTCCAAATTTTCCTATAACCTCTCCTACACTCCAGAACCTGCTCCGATGCCTAATGTAAATGAACAAACAAGGAGGATGCTTGACAATATTATTGATTTACAAAAATCAAGTTACAAAACAATGAATTGCTACAATACATATAGGTATTGAACAACATAGTACACAATAATAATTCAAATACATACATGAATAAAAAATGTGACAAATATTAATGGTTATAATAATATAACCATAAAACCATGTGTAGACAACCCAAAATAACCACTATACATTATAAACGTTCAAACTATCATTAAATCATTGTCCCTCTCTAGAATTAATTTAATTAATTATATTTGCACCCTATCACCCCCTTAGATAATTTTATTAGCTAATTTAATATCAAATTAATTAAATAAATCCACACATGTCCACTTTCATATTTAAATAAATTAAATATCCTCATATCCTATCCACCTCCTCAACTCAAGTTGACTAAAATCATGACTAAAGCTAAAAATCATTATTATAATCAATAGGATGTGTTCAAATTGACTCAAATCATGCATTTGAGTTAATTGAAGATATCTCCCAAGTCATGGAAATCCAAAATCACTTCATATTCTTACAAACCAGCCATTCACAACACTTTTTACGTGAATAAAATAACATATATGAAATTAAAAATCAAAAAATGTGCAACCCCTTTCCAACTCAACAATGAGTCATTCATGCAAATATAGAACAACATCCTAACTCTCGAATCAATATAGAAACTCAACTAAATTATTCATCTATGTTTAGCTATCTCCAAATCAAATCTATCTAAACTTATATCAAGGATTCATGTTTCCCACTATAAATCAATAGTCTTTCCTTCACAAATCATCCTCCAAAATCTTGAGAGACTCGCTATTATCTGCAATTAATTAGTGAAATAATCAATCATTCATACAGAACTATGTCGATATCATGTTAAATTAGTCATTTTCATGCTCGTAGCTTTATCTATCTTCCATTCAAAATACTTCTTGGAGCATCCACAATTCAACAAAATCTTAAAAATCAATCAGATTCAACAAGAGCATCACTCAACCATGCTCTTATAGTCAGATCTAATATGAGGTGGCTTTGGGATTTTACAACATAAGGTTTTCTTTCCTTTCTTTAATTTTCCTTATTTATGTAATTTCCATGGTCTATATTCTAGAATGCCTTGTGGGACTCCCACCGTATGTTTTATCATTTTTTGATTGGTTCTAATTAATCTAACTCTTTCTTTATGTTGTTTGTGTTGTTTAAGACTTACTGTTAAAATTTCATTATTTTTGGTGAAGCAAACAAAGAGAAAATCCATTAAGTACAACCTTGTTGTTTTCTTCATTTCTATCCATCTACATGATACATGCGCTAGTGTTTCATGTGATTTTAACTCGTGTATCACTACATCGCTAGTGTCAAACTACATGGAATAGCATAGTCCTTCACATGCTACCATAACACTATTTCTTCTTCTCTTTCCCTATGCATGCACTTACATACCTTTGTACACGCTACCGTAACTAGTCTATTAGCAGGATAAGTATTTGTTATGCTAATGTGTTTACTTGAGTGTGCTACCGTGAACAATTACACTAGCACATCTACTTGATTTTTATTCCATTAAAATCACACTAATGCACCTAATTACATGCCATCATGTTCTATGTCTATCTTTTTACTATTTTCTTCATTTTCCATCATATTAAATCATTTCTAATAATTTTTTAGCGTTGTTTTCTAAACTTTTTCCTACGGTTTTCATAAATACATATCTAAGGACTTACTTTTCTTTAATGTTTTATTTAATCTAACATATCCAAACAAACCGCATATGCTCTTATCTCCCACCCTTTTGGGTGATCTTGAGAATAAAAAATGATGAAGTTTTCTCATTTTTGTTATATATCATGATTTCACTACATAAAAACTACTAATATTTTTATTAGTACCACATACTATGAAGAATACCTTGAAAATTTAGCCAAACTTCTAACATTATATACAGGTTTCATTGATTGAAGAAAACAAAACAAAATTTATTTGAATAAACTTTATAAAATTGTATTTCTAGTTCGGATAAGGGTTTATTCATGTCCTCTTTCATTGTGGGAAGTACTTAGACATGGTCCTAAAACTCATTATGAGGAGTACCATAGGAACCCCAAAATAGTTGGCACCTTGAGGTAATAGATCACCGAAATGGGTACCCCTACTTTACTAGTACAACCATGAGATTTAAAGCAACTTTTATCCTTAGTGAAGTCCACGGGTTGATTGATCGAGTGGAGTAAAATACATCTTTATTATTCAAGGAGTAAAGTAAAGTCACTTTGTATATAAATTTTCTAGTGTATCATGTTCATTCGGGTAACACGTGGTATCTAGAGAGAGATATAATATCTAGGAAGCTTAACAAATTGAACCATGTTACTTGAAATTTCTCCCTACCACCTTTATTCTCATTTAACTTATTGAATCAGATTAGTTTGTTTTCTACCTTCTTCTCGAAATAAAAATCCTATTTCTTTTCGAATAAAAATCATAATCTTTTCCAAATAAAATTTATCATGTTTTATCCTTACTCTTTTGATTCACTTTCTAAATTTTAAACACATCTTTCAATCCAAATCAAAGTCTAAGTCTTAAATTTTTGATAACCATATCAAAATTTATGCAATCCATTTCAATCCAAGTCTTATCCTTTAGTATTTACTTTATACGGGTAAGGAAAAAAACAAAATTCAATCACGATTCTTTGCTTTGGGTACTTAATTCATCCAAGCTAAGAAAAATGTGGAATTCAAGTGTAGAAGTCTTAAATTTTTATACCCGTATTCAAACTTAAGCAATCTCTTCTATCTTTAAGCCTTGTATTTTGACATTAACTTTGTAAAAATTGAAGAAATTTATTCCATCTTCTACGTCTTATATTTTTCCATTCACATTATCAAATTTTAAGCAATAATTATTTTTTAATACTTATACTTTGATATTCACTTTATTAATATTAAACCAAATAAATTCAACTTCCATGTCTTATACTTCAATATTAACTTTTTCATGTTTAAGCAAAACCACTCTTCTCATCAAGTCTTATACTTCGACATTCATTTTTTCAAGTTTAATAAAATTACTCTTCTCATTTAAGTCTTAAACTTCGACATTCATTTTGTCGAGTTTGAGCACAATCAATCTTCACATCCACGTCTTATACTTTGATATTCCCATTATCAAGTTTCCGCAAATCAAATTCCTCTCTAATTCTTATAATTTAATATTCCCTTTATTAATTTTAGGAAAAAACATTCTCAAACATCAATTTGTACCTAAGCCTTATACTTTTATATTCACTTTATCAAGTTTAAGTGAAACCAATTTTAATTCCTACATCTTATATTTGGACATTCACTTTGTCAAAGTTTAAGTGCAATCAAATTTCAATCTGAAGTATTAGATAATTGGGTATTCACTTTATCTAATCTCTAAGCACACCACCACATTCTCAAACAACTTCCATATTATCACTTATTAAAACAAAATGGTGGAAACATGATTTTGATATTATGAAATATTCGGTAAAAATATAGAAATCCTTTTCACATTGACATTTACAATGAAGAGGAAGAAAACAAACAACATGAGGTTTCAGAAGAAGAGTAAGTAATATTAGGAATTTCGAGCACTTTGAGAGGGGGTGAATCAGTGCTTATAAAAACTTTTACAATCAATTTCCACTTCTTAAATTTTTACAATTAAACTATATTGATTTTTATAAGCATGCATAATCAATCATGAGATATAGAGAGATAAGTAAGCACACATAGGCATGAGGAGATAAGATTTAAAATGGGAAAACCTTCTTGGGGAAAAAACCCACTAAAGCAAGCGACCTAACTTGGACAACTCTCCTATAGAGTTACAATGCTTCAATGATTGAGCTTCAACTCAATCTGGAGATACAACTCTAATAATTAACCAAGCACCCACCCGGTCTTTGACAAGCTTCAACTTGTCTAGAAGCTAGAACTCCCAAATTTAGTACAACACCAACTGACTATTAGTAAGATTCAACTCACAAGGTGGAATCAACCCCCTGTAATTTAATCAGCCACAAATTATCTTTTGTAAGCCACTACTTACAAGGAGGTTGCAACCCCTGTGATCTAAGCATCTACTTAGAAAAATATTACAAATAATTTGATCATATAGATCCTATGTTGCTCATACAACAGATTATGATCACTCTTCTCTTGCTCTCTTCATTCACTCTTCATGCTCATCTTTTCATCACTCTCCTTACCTATTTTTCCTATCCCCTTCAAATATTCATTGAAATTGGTTTTCTTCTTATCTCTATAGTTTTGTCATGATCATCTCTTTCAATCAACATATCTTCATTTGGTAACATTGTCTCCTCTTTATCTCTACAATAATTTCTTCATCGTGTATCTCTCCTATTTTTAATTAATAGATATTCATTATGTAATAAAGTCTCCATCCTCTCTCTATAAAAATTTGAGCCTAATTATGCCTCTTTATCCTTCATCTCATAAATCTCTAATGATTTTAAAATTTAGCTTAAATAGATAGGTATAATTGATTTTCCTTATTTGTGATTTTTCCGTTTTAACATCTTTCCGAAATTGTCTTCACTAAACTAATAAACATTTAGTTATTCCTTCAATTTTGTCTTTTCATATTCCATGGAAAAGAGTATGAAACAACCTTTCCAAAAATCCAAAATTGCTCAATTTTGACAAATGGGGCGAAATTTATTGCAATGTGGTCAGGGGGCTCGTGGAGAAAAGGTGTTCCAAAACATCATTAAAAATACTCACTATATTACACTTTATAACCTTTTAAATCCTTTATATCATTTCCTTTATTAATCATAAAATTAGGATATTTGGGTAACTAGAGGTACAAAGGAACATGGGTCATTTCATTTAAGTTCTTTTGAAACCCTTTATATCCGCACTCTATGCCTTTTATTTGTTTTGTGGCTGACAATGGTTTTGGGGAATAGGAGTTATCATGGAGCTTGTTCCACATTTGCAAGGTTCTTCCCATTCATCCTTTTCCACATTGAGCTCCCTTTTCTTGTGTTGTGGCTTGAACCGCTTTGTGGAGAACTACGTCCTATATGGAACTTGTGCCATCTAAACCTTGTTCCTCTAACTTATCTTCCATCCACAACTCACTCCTCATTTTTTTTTTGTGGGTTATATTGACTTATGGGGAATTTTTTCCCATGCAAGTACTTGTACATTTTGATCCCTTTGGGCCCGCATCCTTCTCTCGGTTTGCAATATACCATTTCCTTTTCTTTCCAGACCAAACTAACTTGTGAAGAACACTAACCCATGAGGAACTTGTACCTTCTGGGCCTCCCGTTCTCGATTCACTCTCCCGACCAACAAAACAATTAATCCTTTATCTTGTGGCTCCAAGACCCTTGTAGAGAAATTTTGTTCCTAGGGAACAAGTTCCATCCATCCCTCAAATTTCCACAATACACTAAAAAGTCAATATACTCAAATTTTTCTAAGTACTAGAAATTTTTGCTTTCTCCATACAAATTTTTGTGAGCACTTAAACCACATAAAAATTAATTTCAGGCCTATAGATTAACCGATCCAAGTATACCAACCTATTCAATTTGTTCATTGAACTCCTATCTCACTTAGCAATCTTGTAGTGTCCCGAGATCATCCTAAATGCTTAATGTGTTAACCTAAGATCATTGCACACCACTAAAACACCTATAATCCATCAATGCCATCATCATGCCATGGTTCAACCATCTCACTTTCTTTCTTGAACTAGATCTGGGATTAGGCCTAGATCTTTCTAAAACTTCATGAGTTGACCATGAAGACTGGTTACAAACTTGTTAACACCTGAATGACCCTGTCTGACCTTGGGAAGTCTGCATACCACCTTGAGAGGACTCACCACACACCTTGCTTTCTTGACCATGCACTTATCACTATGAGCTCCAACTATCACTGAGAAGGCACTACCAATCAACCTTCATGCCTCTTGTAGAGTCTTACTTCACCACTCACTCTTTTTCCATCAATGCCACTTGACATCAATGACAACACCAATGACCAGGGTCCAACAAAATCCCCCTTTGTCATTGATGGAAACATACTCAAACACAAAAAAATTTGATGGAAAAAACACTTTCAATTTTTTTTTTTGTCAACATTGTCTCCCCTTTGACATCTATGAAAAAGGTTCAGACACTCAACACCATGATCAATATGCAGATAAGCTTGATAAACCATAATATTACCTCAAGAATCTCCCCCTTGGATGATGTTGTTATTTTACTAAAAAAATCACTCTGTTACATGACATTCTTCACACCTTTTGTCTTGGACTAGTAACTAGCTCTCCTTGTCCACAAGTTCTCCTAGGACCGTGTTCCATCTTTTCTCAGTTGTAAATAGTCACAAATCTAATCCATTTGAACTGATATGAACCTAACCAGGGCTCCCCCTAAGCTAATACACTCCATGATGGGATTTAATCTTATCATACATCTCTGTTCTATGCCAAATTCATTCTCACATCTTCATAATTGCCTTCATAGCTAGCATAGTCATCATTAAATATTCTTCCTGTTACTCAAGTAATTTCACTTAGAAGCACCTCTTGAACCTTAGACATACTTGAGAGACTATGTTTTATGTTTAAAAATTTTCCTTAGGATTTTACTTCTCGACTTTTCATCATTTGGCCATTCATCATGTTCCAAACTTGTGTCTTTCAAGAAAACATGTCAAACCAACATAATCTACCCTCATACCTTGTTGTCTCACTATTTTACGCCTAAACTATCCTTGAGTGATATCTACTTGACTAATCCAATATCCCCTCGAACAAAAAAATCCTTTGAAGAAAATTTACGTATCTCACCATAATCATGCCATTTCACTTCACTATGGCCAATCAACAAGCCGATTCTTCTTCCCTAGAATCATTCCTTCCTTTGTCTAAAGTTAGAGGATTTCAGGTCATCATCTGCACTCAAATGCATTATATACATTGATGCATATTTTCAAAAAAATTGTATATCAATATTATTGACTATACCTTTGTAACCCTATTTTCATGCAAATGTGCAACAGGGAAATTGACGATTTCCAAGCATGAAAACTATACCCATGTGTCAAAAATTTCAAGTTTTACCCTCCCAAGACACCCCGGGTCTACCCAGTTAGTTCCATGACCTCCCAAATGATGTCAACTCAGTCCCCTAGGTGATTTAGGAAAGTCAATTCAACCCCCTAGGTGATTTTAGGTATTCTTGCAAACTGCTACTTTTGGGCAGTATTGGGAAGGGCTATCATTGGCCTTCCTAGGACCGGAGCAACCTCATGGAGTGGAAAAGAGAAGAAAAAATAGACATAGAGGTGGATTGAAGGCTTAGGAACATCATAAAATTTATTTAGGAAGATTCAGGAAGGATTTAGAGAAGTTGGGGTAGTTTCACTAAAATCAGGGTTCACAGGCTTAGGTAGTGCATAGGCCAAAAATGGTTCTTTGAGCTTCGAAGGTGGATCCGAGATATCTAGATTGATTTAGGAGAAAAAAAGATATTTTTATAAATTTAATTCCAATACCTAAAATATGGTTAAATCATAGTTTACACAACACCTTGGTGTAATAAGTTTATAACTTGTTTTTTCCATGCATAACTAGCTAGCCATATTAAAAATTAAAATTTTAGGTATCAAATGGAGGAATCAAGACATGATACCAACTCCATTGGATTTATAAGGAAATTTTCAATCAATATCATATATAATTTCTTCAAAAAATTCCATCGATAACTCAAGTTATCATCATTTCAAGTTGCACTTTAGGAGCTAGTTTGTAAGTTAGCCAATTTTTAAAGCAGGACACGTGTTAAGACCAGGAGCACAGCGCGCAATTTCATGTCCCTTAAGTCCCTCAAAAAATGGACATAAAGGTCAAAAAATGTGCCCAGCCCCTATAAGGCCTCTAGACCCTCATATGACCTCTTGGATTGTCGGTTTCCACTCCCGGGAGCTACTGGAGCCTTCATCCCCTGTTGTCGGATCAAGTGACACATGAAAACTTCTTTTGCGCTATGTAATTTTATTCCCCTCATGTACCTTTGTGTTGAGGGACATCCATGTCTAAAAATGCACCTAGCCCCAAAGCAAGCAGCTTCATGCTTCCTCATGCGATCGCTTATAAGCCCCCAATGACTTAAAGCTTCTTTTTAGCCTTCATCCCCTATCGCCAGATCTCTACCACGTGTCGCAACTAGGTGCCACGTGAAATTTAATGTCCCTCACATACGTTAATGCTTAAGGGACATCAAGGACATGAAATTACGCCTCACTCCATGCCTTGAAAAATTTTGAATTTTTAAATAACCTTCCTGCTTCCCGCTTCTAACTTCTAACTCTCCTGTGCACAACTTCATTCCACCATAGCTCTGCAACTTCCTACACACCACTATGCCATTGTTGAACCCAAAAATATATTAAATAAAGCAATGAAATCCTCTACTCCATTGTAATATGCAAGTCACAAAAGGAAGATTGATCAAACCGAGAAGAAAAAATGAAGAACAAAGAAGAAGAAGCTTGAAAACTCCATTGTCATAGAACAAAGAACCGAGAGAGATCTTAAACCAATACATAGAACAATGAACCATCTATTTATGAGTTATTCACTCTCAAAACCATCAAAACACACCTTAAAACCCTTCTTCCATGGTACAAAATGTTCACAACGAAGAAATCCATCTCTTTACACAACAGGGGAAAAAGATTTATTTCCTATCAAACCGTAAGACCAAATCGAAGAAAAATTTCACCGGTGGAGTAAGAAGAAAAAATCCACAACAAAAACATATTTTTTTTGCAAACAGAAGAAAAAACAAGACCTACAAGTTTCAAGGTCCTTCAATGGCTATTATGCCTAGAAGCACTTTGTCAGGTCAAAATTTTAAAAGTTTAAAATCTCCTAAACTATTAATTGGGTAAGCAAAAATTTTGAAGGAGCGATATTGGGAAAAAAACCCTTATCATGAATTTTTGTTCCAACTCAATCGACCTCTAGAATCTCACTTTCTAAAAATGGTAGGTCATCTACATAGATGATTGCTATTTTGGAAAATTCATCAACAAAAGAACCTACGAAGGAGACGCGACATGACAGAGGAGGCAATCGCAGCTTGAAAATTCATCGAACGGGCATCTTGGTCCAAATTTCACACTTACTAGCAATAGTAAGTGGTCCCACATACACGTGCTAAAAATAGTAAATCAATCCATAAGGCGAGGGGAATGTAAATAAAAATGGTAATTCGAGCTACCATAATCATCCGAGGTTTGAAAAAGCTAATTTGTGTATTTTCCAAAAATAGTAAGTTGATTTCCCATAAAGAGCACAATCGGGAGTTAAAATTCAAGTTGACATTGCACACTGGAGCCCAAAAAGGGAAAATTATTGACACTTGATAAAAATAGTTGCCCTTTCCAAATATAGTAAGTGTCAAGAAACAATGAAGTTCAGGTCCACAAAGGGGGTACCAATGAAGTATCTATCTTCATGGATCTCAACAGTGTATTTCAACACTCATTTCATGCTTAAATTAGTATGTACAAGGTGGAATTCACACTCAACACCATCAGATTGTTCATAGTATGTCCCATCAGGATCATGTCCAAATCAACTAAGTAGTGTGATAATGTTGTGGGGTATCATGAAAAGGTTTGTTCTAAAGATTCAATCTTTCTGGAAGGGATCTCCATGCGTAATACATAGTCACCAATGGACTCATTCGATAGTTTTTTTAAACACTTAGCTTATGTTCTTCGTGTGTTGTTCAAAGGAAGCTTCTCATGGTATAAGACATTCAAGGATCCAGGTTTCACTACATTAGAGCATTGCATCGGGTTGGTCGAGTAGAAAAGTGGATCAGTGAAGTCATTTGACAAGTGTTTTTAAACACTCATTCTAAAGCACCCGTGAGCCAATTTGAAGGATTTCCACATAGTGCAAAGAGTTAGAAGATTCAAAGTATCACTACATTGGATCTTTCCATCAAAAAGGATCAATGAACTTCATTAGGAGCAACACACTTTTCTTTTCCTTCCATCTCTTCTTCCCCATAACTTTCTCTCTCCTCCATGTTATAATTTCGTGTTGGGGGTTTGCACTTGTTGATATTTTTTAACCGGATTCTTGATAAATTAATGAAATAGATAGAGATTGATAGGCCAAGGAGGAATACATGTTTGTGATGTCGGTTGAAGGTTGTGTGCACATTTTGATTTCCTGATCCAATGTTGATTGTGAATACTCCCTTTTGGCTAGGAGGAACTACCTATAAAATGCAAAACAATACCACCAGATAGAGTTAAATAAAACAAGTGGACTACCTAGCAGAAGCTAGATCCGGGAAGCGTGATGCTTCCTAAACAGTGTCAATCCACTTTTTAAATAATAGTATTAATGCTATCCAAAATAAACATGAAATAACAATCTTATTAGAATTGAAATGATTTAGGTATCTCATACAAAACAAATAAGAAAGGTTAGATAAAAGGTGATTGAGGTCAAAACGAGTCAGGTGATGGACTGGTATTGGTTTGCAAGTTTGGTACAAGATCTGGTAAGGCTGATAAATATTAGGAGTGATTCTGGGTTGTTAGGGAATGAGTATGAGCTCGTTGGTCTAAGGTATGTTGTCAAACACAGTAACTGACATCGGTTGTGTGACCGATGCTAGTTTTTTTCAGAATGACCGACATCGGTGCTAACCGATGTCGAGAGGGGACATTGATAAAAATATCTTAGAAATGGTCTTCAGACTCTCTGTGATTGCACAGAGGATGGAAATGGTGGGGGTGAGGTTGTGGAATGGTCTAAAAGGTTCAGAGATGATTAGGATAGGGGAATATAGGTGGAAGGTCCAGGTATGGTATGGTGATAAGTTTGTGGGAGGAAGGGAGGTGTACGGATGTACAGAAGAATAAATTACTGAGATGAATAATAAATCTTACTGAAAACAAACATATATAAATGAAGAGATATTAGGTACTTACTGAAGAATGGGTCTGGAGAGTGCATGTGATGAGGACTGTGATGGCGGAGATCCAAAGATAAGAGAAGTTGCATTCATGCAGTGATAGTTTGAACCTCTATGCTTCTCTGTGTGACTTTGCGATTATGAAGAAGATGATGGATGTTAATGGTTGTTGGTAGTGTTCCTATGTGTTTTCCGTTGCCTGAGTGCTTCAGAAAATCCGAGTGCTCCAAGTATCTATTTATATGAGATCCTGAATTGAATGACCAACCTTAGCAAATTATTTTGGAAATATATTTAACCTAACTGATGATGGTTAGGGGACCGACATCGGTTGAGGTATAACGCATCGGTTAAGGCGGGAATATCTAGGTTGGCCAAAAATAGCCTAATTGTTGTTATTTTGGCATGGTCTTCAATATTTGTCTGAGTCTCAAGTGATAGACCACAGAAGAATGAGTAAGATTCCTCTTAAGTTTGTTAATAGGAGTTAAGTCTAGGTTTAGACTAAGTCCTAGTTTGTTAGGATAGGATTAGACTTGGTCTTAGGTCATTAATGGGGTTTGAGTGGGTCATGGAGTGAGGTGGCTAGGTGAGTTGGTTAGGTGAGGTGGTCAAGTGAGGATGTTAATTAAATTAATTAAAGTAATTAATTTAATTAATCATGTGCACTATGGGATATGAATAGGTAAGGTATGGTTAATTTAATTAACGGGGTTATAAGGGTAGTATGACCTAATTTTGGTGTCTACATTTTGCCCCTTTTTGTTGCATATCTTGTATTGATAAGTGACGTTGAAAAAAATAGGAAGTGATTGCCCCATGTATGGGTGAGAGAGGGTTTCCCCAACGTGTGGGTGAAGGTTATCCCCCTCAAACCAAGAACTGGTGAGGTGTTATACGGAGTCGGTGAGTGGTTTGATGAATGTGTAGTTGGTGCAAGTTAAGGTAGGTGGGGAAGAGTATGGGTACTTTAGGGAAAGGGTAATGATCAAATTAGGTAATAAGAAATAGGCCAAGGTCAAATTTGGTAATGGGTAATGGTCAAATCGGGTAATAGGTAATGAGCCATGGTCAAATTAGGTAATGGGTAATGGAAATCAAATGTACGCACACCTATATAGTACAACATGGTACCAGGTTGAGGAGCCTACAAAATCTACATCATCGGAGGTCGATAGGTTTATCCAAACAAGGTTGAAGTGATTCGGTATCCAAGGTATATGATATGGTGTAGAGACAACATAGGTTAGGTGCAGGAACGTTTAGGTATGATCTAGTACACTAATGGTTTGGTTGGGATAAATGGCACGGAAATAGGAAAGGTATGGTTGTTAGGCTAAAACAACATAGGTAACAACATCACAAGGTATAACAAGTACACAAGTTCAATGATCACAAAAAGTAGGTCAGTTCCCAGATAAATAAGTCATGACACGTAAGGCCAAGGTATACATAAAATAACAAATCCCTAAATGAAATTAAGGAATTATATGGGTAGTTGAGGCTTGTGGGTAGGGTCTATGAAGTGTTGGTAATTCCAAGAGTTACATGATAGAAACGAGGTTAGTTCAAAAGAGGAAAAACATGGAGGAAATAGTAATGGATGATGACCAATGTCGTTATAAGGCAACCGACATTAGTTTGTTATGACCGACATCGGTCATATCAGAGTTAGGGTTATAAAGTTAAAATTTCCGTATTTAACAGAATCATTATTGTTTATGACTTTGAGAAAATGACAAAGTTAAGTGACTCATGCATTTTTCAGGGAGGAAAAAGACAAGGTATTAGACCAGTTAAGGTGGAGGTGACTAAGTGTTGAGAGGAGCTAGGTAGACGGGTCCACTAGTGCAGTTGGAGACATGTGATTGGTGGAGAGGTTTAAGGTAGATTTCGGTATGGCAGAGGCGGGAGAGGGATCGGGGTGGACCAATGACATAGCAGCCTAGATGTGTCACCATGTAAACACCATTGAGATGAGGTAGGAGGAGTTTTCTAGCTTGCATATTTTCTCAAATTGTGTTTTTACAATGAAGAAATTTAAGGTGGGAATGTTAAATTTGAAATGTGGGTGAAAAATAGATGAAATTTGAGGGAATGAGATCAATGATAGGCTAAGTAGGGGGAGGAATAAATGTGGGGTGTAAGTGTTTGGGATTAAGTAGGGTTATAGGTTATTTTTTGTCAATTTTTAAGAAATAAAGGAGGGGGTTTCAGTTTTGGGGGTCGCAACAGACCGATGTCAATCGACTGTAGCCTACATTAGTCACGACTAAGGTGGTTGACACCAGCTAATCGAACTGATGTCGGTCAAGGAGAAACGGTGATGGACTAGGAGACCAAAGTGTCGATTAGGCTGAAAGAGGGACATGGGTAAGAAGGGTTATGTTTCAAAGGAAAAAGAGGTCAAAAAGGGGCAAGTAATGTTGGTTGTAGAGAGGTAAGGGTAACATATGGTTGCGTTGGCTAGATGGGTTAGGTGAGTAGGTGAAATAATGTGAAGGTAATGAGTCATGAGTGTAAAGGGTAGGAGGTTGGGATTTGAATTACCTAAATGGGGTAAGCAAGATTGGGGTGATTGGCTATGGTGTTGGGGTTAAGACGTAATCAAAGGTAGTGAGGTCCTAAAAATGTTGTGTTTTTTTGGATGCAAGCTAGGGACCATCTACGTATACGGGACAGAGAGAACCACTATTGTTGGTAGATATGTAGTCAAGTGTGACTATAGAGGAGTGGGAGCACATGATTGATGTTGTATTGATTGGTATCCGGTTATAGGTGTGTAGTGCAAGATCCTAGTTTGATGGTCGTACTCATCGATAGATGGGATTTAGCGACCAACACTTTCCATTTACCGATGGGTGAGGTTACACACACCACTGACGATATAGACGTGGATCCTATGGATATTGATTGTGGGTGAGCAAGTGTATTCTATTTCTTCAGAGGTCTCTGTGGAGCCTATAATGGTTGTGTTTGGGAAGGCGATGGGCGAGTAAAGGTACCATAACACGAGCCTTAGCTATGGAGAGATGTATGTAGTCCATCCTCAGAAGACAAGGTTGGTTGTTTTGATGATGGAGGTGGTATTTTATTGTTCTCTACCAGATGCCAAGGGTGGTAGATTCCCACGAGCATTAATGGGAGTGCTCCAGGATATGGTGGAGGAGTGGATCTATTTTGCGCGGGCATCAACATTCCCGGTACAACTATATAGGAGCTATGATGCGTATGGGACGTTGCGGAGGTTTACTTTATGTTGTACTTTTCTTCTACATTATTGGGCATATGAGCACACAAAGTATGTGTACGTCAATATGGTTTTCCCCAACTTGATTTTTAAGGGGTGGCTTGGTCAGATTCAGCTATAGATGGTGGGTACAAGTTGGTGGGCAGCACAAGGTGGCTAGGGCCACGCATGATGTTTCATATTATAGGAGGGTGCTGGAGGGATTCTCTAGTGTGGATATTGTTTAGAGGTCATATGTTGGCTATCCCTCATACATGTACATGGTGGAGGAGTTAAATGATTTACAACCTCGCTTAGGTGGATATAAGGGCACCATGCCAAATGGCGAGCACAAGATGATACCTATAGACAAGGTTAGACAACAGTTTGGGTTGCCACAGGATGTGCTGCCACCCTTCCCTCAGTATAGGAGAGATGACATGGAGAGACCTATGTCTCCACCATGACCGAGTGTACCAACATGGTAGGAGGAACAAGCGGTGTATAGGCGAGTGATTATGTTGGGGTCACCAATATATATAGGAAGTGGTGGGTAGCATAGCTATGAGTAACACCCCTAAGGCCAAGACAGTTGTACTTAGCCACCATCACAATGCAGAGGGATACCTTGCAGGGTCAAGTGGCCCTCCTTTAGGCATAGATTACTATTTTATAGGGGAACTCAATGGGTTAGAGGTATAGGTTACCATTTTACAGGCTCAAGTGTTAGAACTATAGGCCCAGCTTACATAGGGACAGGCATGCGCACATGGTGGTGATGGAGATGGGGGATAGGTAGCCACCATACAAGCACATGTAGTAGGTTTTCAGGGCTATTTGGCCATTACATAGGCTCGGTCAGGCCCTACAAGCCCAAAGTTATAGTGCAAGAATCGCCACAGCATGCAATGGCAATTTACTAGAAAATATAGTAACCATCCTTGGTTAGGGGGGAACCGGAATCGGTCTCTCAGGGAACAACATCAGTTAGGTATGACTGGCATTAGTCAAGCAATGAGGAAATGACATTAGTTACCTATGCAAGGATGTTTTAATTAACTCTCGGGAATTAGATCTATTTTTAGCATTAAAGTATATCTATTGATTGTAATTACATGGCTAAGTGCCCTAAGTCTATAAATGACTATATAAGCATAAAAGCTAGGGTTTATAAGTAATGATTAACAAGAATTAGAAAGAACTTGCAAAATTTGGTGAGAGAGAGAATTCTTGGTGATGAAGCAAAAGCTTGAGAGAAAGAAAGTATTGTACATCTGAGAGGTGTGGAAGATTGTAAATCTTCATTGTATATCTTGTCAAAGATTTGGATAATAGATTGGATTGTTTCTTGGTGGACGTAGCCCACACTGGGTGAACCACATTAAATTTGGTGTTGATTTATGTCTCTTGTTTTGTATATTTCTTCTGGTAGAATATCCACTTTTATTTGCATGTATGCTTAGATCTGATATATTGTTTGTACAACCGGTGTGCTAACCCCAACAAATGGTATCGAGTTTTTTTGAGGGTTTTTGTGTTAATAGATATACTCGAAGATGGTTTTTGATTGAGTGAGAGATACAATAATAGCGAGAAGAAAAAAATACAAGGTAGAGAAATTTGATGGTTGTAATTATCAATTATGGAAGATGTAGATTGAAGATTATTTGTATCAAAGAGATTTATATTTACCGTTGGATGAGAAGTCTGGAACTAGGAAGATGACTGATGAAGAATGGAATATTCTTGATAGAAAGGCTTTGGGATCTATAATATTGAGTCTGGCAGCATCTGTGGCTTCCAATTTTACAAAGAAATGCGGCTTCTACTATAGAGTTAATGAAATCTCTTGCTAATTTATATGGAAAACCTAGTGCTTCAAATAAAGTTTATTTGATGAAGAAACTATTTAGTTCTAAGATGCATGAAGGTGGATCTGCATCTAGTCATTTGAATGATTTCTGATCTATTGTAAATTAGTTAAAATCAGTTGTTATACCATTTGATGATGAAGTAAAAGAACTTTTATTCTTATGTTCTTTTCCTGATTATTGGGATAACTTGGTAATGGTTGTTAGTAATACAACATCTGCTAATAATATTTTTAATTTTGATGATATGGTTGGTATAATCTTGAATGAAGAAATTCACAAGAAGAGTACAGAGGAATCATCATTTGGAAATGCTTTGAATGTAGAAAGTAGGGGTAGGAAGAAGGAGAGATCCAAGAGTAAGAGTAATGGGAAATCAAAGTCAAGGGATAGCAGATCTAAATCCATAAGTAAGGGAATTACTTGTTGGAAATGTGGAAAGAAAGGACATGCAAAGAAAGATTGTTGGTCAAAGGATAAAGAGAACCAACAACTAAACAAAGGTAAAGAAGCAAATCTTGCTACATCATAGGTAATGCAAGATGCTCTTATTCTTTCTTTAGATAATAGAATTGAATCATGGGTTTTAGATTCAAGAGCTTCTTTCCGATAACCTCTAATAAGGGTTATTTCAGAAATTATGTCTAGAGAAATTTTGGGCATGTTTATTTGGGTGATGATGAACCTTGTAGTATTACTGGTAAATGGGAAGTTCATCTAAAATTTCAGAATGGAAATACATGGGTATTGAAAGATGTGAGGCATGTGTCAAAACTCATGAGGAATCTTATTTTGTAGGGCAACTAGGTGAATCTGGTTGCATGGTTATTTTTACAGGAGACTCTTGAAAAGTCACCAAGGGTGCTTTTGTTGTGGCAAGAGGTAAGAAGGTAGGAACATTATATTTATCTACCTGTATTATTGATTCCTTTTCTACATTATCTACTTTAGATTCATATGCATGCATGTGGCATAATTGGTTGGGTCATATGAGTCAAAAAGGAATGTAGATCTTAAAGGCTAAGGGTAAGTTATCAGATTTGAAAAATTTAGATCTTGATTTTTGTGAGAATTGTATCTTTGGAAAGCAAAAAGAGTGAGATTTCTCAAAGTTAAGGAAACTAAGAAGGAGAACAAATCGGGGCTTTTACATTCAAATGTGTGGGGACCATATTAGGTAGCTTCTTATGGAGGATCCTAGTATTATGTTACTTTTTTTAATGATGCTACAAGAAAGGTATGTGTTTATTGTATTAAACTTAAATCTGATGTTTTTGAGACTTTTAAAAGATGGAAATACCATGTTGAGAATGAATCAAATTCTAAGTTAAAGTGTCTTAGATCTAACAATGGTAAAGAAGGATTTCAATGATTATTGTTCGAAGAATGGGATACGTAGAGAAATAATGGTTCCAAGAACACCACAGGAGAATGGTGTTGTAAAAATAATGAATAGGAAAATCATGGAACATGCTAGAAGTATGATAATACATTCTAGACTACCCTTACGATTTGGGTGGAAGCAATGATACATCAGTTTATTTGATTAACGATGGCCCTTTAAGTTCACTAGATGGAGGAATACCGAGAGGAAGCTTGGACCGAAAATAGGTAGACCTTTATTTTCTTAAATTTTTTAGTTCATAAGCTTTTATGCATGTTTATAAGGAAAACAAGAAAAAGTTGGATGCAAAATCTAAGAGATGCACTTTCATTGGTTATGGATCCGTGATTTCAATTTCCGTTTTTGGGATTTAGAGAATTCTAAAATTATTAGGAGTCGTGATGTTAAATGAAATGAAAAGAGAATGTACAGGTGATCAATTTTGGTACCTAAGGATGAACCGATTGAGAAGTTTGTGAAAGAAAATTAACTCTCGATTTAAAAGTATTACCTATAGGGTTACACAATAACCAATGTCAGTTTACCCCCGACCAACATCCGCTCAAAAGAACTGGTTTCGGTTATAGAAGAGCCAAATTATCATTGGTTAACATAAATAATATCGATTCACAGTGTGACCGCACGGCATCGGTCCTGTCGATTTGGATACAAATGTTCGGAGGTCTAGATTGAGCCTCCAATTCCTCAAACTCCTGTGAGAAGGTCACAAAGGGTAAGTAAACTGCTAGAAAGATTTACACCTTCTCTATTTTATTTATTATTGTCTGATAATGGTGAACCAAAGAGATTTGAAGAAGAAATGTAGGATAAGATTCACATTCAGTGGAAGAATGACATGGATGAGGAGATGGAATCCTTGGAAGAGAACTAGACTTGGGATTTGGTTAAGTTGCTAGTAGGTAAGAGAACATTACAGAATAAGTGGGTTTATAGGATCACGAAGAAGAGGGTGGATAGAAAAGATACAAGGCAAGGCTTGTAATAAAGGGATTTGCACGAAAGTAGGTATTGACTTTGGTGAAATATTTTATGTTGTTAAGATGACTTCTCTTCGTACTTTATTGAGCTTAGTTGCAGTAGAAGATTTGCATTTAGAGCAACTAGATGTGAAGATGAATTTCCTTCATGGTGATTTGGATGAAGAGATTTATATGTAGAATCCATTTGCTTATGAAGTCAAGGGTAAGAAGAAATTTGTTTGCAAATTGAAAAAGAGCCTATACGGGCTCAAGAAATCTCCAAGGTAATGGTATTTGAGATTTGACAATTTTATGCATGAGCATGGTTATATGAGAAGTGAATCTAACCATTTTGTTTATTTTCAAAATCTTGAAAATGGGAGCTATGTTATTTTATTACTGTATGTGGATGATATGTTGATTGCATGATCTAGTATGCGAGAACATTAGAAAACTTAAAAAATGATGGCTCACACATTTGCGCATGAAGGATTTAGGAGTCAGAAAGAAAATCCTTGGCATGCAAATTCACCAAGACATGAAAAATAAGAATTTGTATTTGTCTCGGGAGGTTGATATCAATAAGGTGTTGGAAAGGTTTAATATGTAAAGATCAAAACATGTTGGTAGACCTAAGGATATACACTTAAAATTGAGCAAAGATCGTGTCCTTCATCACACACAAGGAGATTGATTACATGGCACATGTTCCCTATGTTTCAAAGAGTATGAAATATTATGTATGCCATGGTTTGTACTAGACCGGACATTACACAAGCAAAGGGGGAGTAGTTAGTAGATATATGACCAATCTAGGTAAAGAGCATTAGAAATCAGTCCAATGGATTCTTAGGTATTTGAGAGGGACATTCGGCATGGAGTTATGCTATGGAGTGTCGATACTTATTTACATGGCTATGTTGATTCAGATATGGCTGGAGATTTGGATGGCAGGAGGAGTACCACTGGATATCTTTTCATAGCAGGTGGAATGATAGTTAGTTGGATTTCGAGATTACAAAAGATTGTGGCTTTGTCTACTACAAAGCTAGATTATGTTACAACTACAGAAGCTAGCAAGGAGATGATATGGATGAGAAATTTCATGGAAGAGTTAGGTAAGGAGCAAGAGGATTGCATATTATAAAGTGATAGTTAGAGCACGATTCATCTAGCAAAGAACTCAACATTTCATTCAAGAACAAAACATATCCAGTTGAGGTATCACTTCATACGGCAGTGTTGGAGGATGAAAAACTAAAGTTAGAGTAAATCCATACGGATGAGAACCTGCATGGATATGCTAACAAATCCATTAACAAAAGAGAAGTTGAAGCTACACTCCACTTCTATTGGTCTTCGAGTTTGAGACTTGAAGAGGAAGAAACAAAGGTAAGAAAGTATCCACTAATGACGTTGTATAGGTATGGTGCAGTAATTTATCTCCAAGTGGGAGACTGTTGAGTTGTGGATCTCAATTACTTCATTTTAGCACGCAATGGAAACTTGGTGGAAAATACAAAGAATCATTGTCATCGGTTAGGGGGGAACTGACATTGGTCACCCAGGACTAGCATCAATTAGGTATGACCAACATCGGTCAAGCAATGAGGAATTGACATCGGTTAGGGCTAATCGACATCGGTTACACCGTGCGCGAGATGTTTTAATTAACTCTAGGGAATTAGATATATTTTTAGCATTAAAGTATATCTATTGATTGTAATTGCATGGCTAAGTTCCCTAAGTCTATAAATGACTATATAAGCATAAAATCTAGGGTTTAGAAGTAATGATTAACAAAAATTAGAAATAAATTACAAAATTTGGTGAGAGAGAGAATTCTTGGTGATGAAGCAAAAGCTTGAGAGAAAGAAAGTACTGTACATCTGAGAGGTGTGGAAGATTGTAAATATTCGTTGTATATATTGTCAAAGCTTTGGATAATAGATTAGCTTGTTTCTTTGTGGACATAGCTCACACTTTGGGTGAACCGCATTAAATTTGGTGTTGATTTATGTCTCTTGTTTTGCATATTTCTTCTAGTAGAATATCTTCTTTTATTTGCATGTATGCTTAGATCTGAAATATTGTATGTACAACCGGTTTGCCAACCCCAACAAGTAGCAGGTTTACGGGGCTATTTGGCCATTACACAGATCGGTTGTGCCCTAGAAGCCCGATTATAGCGTAAGCACTTGCCCACAAGCTCGGGATAGGGTACCACACTATAGGCAGCTGTGATAGGATATGTTTCTCAATTATAGGCGGGAGGACATGAAGCATAGGTATAGGGGCCAAGGCCATCCCTAGCAAGACAAATCTTATAGGTTGTTATGATACTTATGACACCACCTTAGATGGTGTCAATGATGAGGTTTATGGATACCCTGAACGAGGTATGGTATTACCAAGATCATTTGATGACCGTAGGGATGACGTCACCTCATATGCCGAGTACATGCACAACAGGCAGTGAGTGAGAGGAATAGAACCCACACTCATATCTCACAAAGCATAGGGGATCGGTGAGCCCAGAGATAGAGTCAGGGTGAGGTGAATTGTTCATAGAGGATTGGAGAGCCTAGAGATAGAGTCGGGGTGAGGTGAATTGTTCATAGAGGCTAGGCCCAACTAAACACTAGGCGAGGCTAGACCAAGACCTATGATCGGTGGAGAGATGTTGGCATGGTGGTAGACAAGTAGAGGGGAGGAGGAGATAGATGAGATAGGTATGGATATCAAGTGGGGTGATGATTAGTCACTAGATATGATCAGTGTAGATTTTATGTATATAATGTCCCGCGCTCGATGATAGGGAGAATGTATATGAGGGTTTTGATATTTTGATCCTATACCAACTCGAGGTCGAAGATGGTGAGGATGTATCTAAGCATTTGGAGATACTTGTATGTATTTGTATCGATGTATATTTATATTGATACACATACTTTCATTGTTATAGATGATGAGATTTATGGTATGGATGATGTACTTGTGTTTTAATTTCCATTTTTATTTATGTATGGATGGAAACTAGGTGAATTAGGCATGGTGGAGTTGAGGTCATGTAGGCATGATGGAGTCTAGGTCAGTTAGGCATGATGGAGTCTAGGTCATTTAGGCATGGTGGAGTCTAGGTCATGTAGGCATGGTGGAGTTAGGTCAGTTAGGCATGGTGGAGTGAGGTCAGTTAGGCATGGTTGAGTTAGGTCAGTTAGGCATGCTTTGGTTATGTTTATGGGTTGGATTTAATTGCCAAGTTATTGGTAGCATGGAAAAATGAATGATGATGAATATGTATGTTATGGTGTAAATGTCTGAAATATTTGATATGATGGAAATGTGAAATGATTAATGTATGATATGATGATGTAAGAAATAGGTAGATATACATGTTTGTATACTTGTATGTTTGTTTAATTTCCAAGTAGTGTATAAGATGGAAACTAACTAAGGTAGAATGTGAATAGAAAAATGGGGGGTGGAAATTGGTTAGGGTAGAGAGTGGCCGAGCTAACCTCTAAGGGCCTCATGCCCTCGAGTTCTTCTTACATATCCTCGACAAAAAGGGGCCTTAAACCGATGTAGTTCTCCCATAAGCTAGGGAAAAATAAGATGAGGTAGTGGAATGGGTGGGTAGGTTTTAGGCATGATTGAGTCTAGGTTGTTGAGGCCTGGTTGGGTTTAGGTCATTTTAGGTAGGGTTGGGTTCAGGTCATTTTAGGCATGATTGATGTTGGTGAAAGGGGAATCCCTAAAACATAGGTATCGATGGTCTAGTCTTGTATAGGGTAATCAATAAGTAATGAAGAAGGTGAATGGTAAGAGGTGACAAAAAGATCCACCTAATTGATAAGAACCATAATGAGTCTACCATACCAAATATTGGCTTATGAACGTAAGACCCTAAAGGTGTTGCATGATTGACTATGCTAAGGGTGAAGAAAGTCACATGATCATGAAATGTCATTTTTGCGAAAGTCCCTTGAGAAGGTAGGAAATTAGGGTGAAAAAGGAAATGAGGTGAAAATGGTTGGTGTTTAGCATCACCTAGTGTAAGACAACATGCCTACTTGGCAAGAGACCTAAGATCAAAATAGGCAAGTCCATGACAAAAAAGTTATCATTTTCTTCTTTTTGTTGTTTTTTTAGATTGATCGATGCGGGAAGTCTATGTGGGATGAGTATATTATCTCCTTGAGGTCTTCGTGAAGCTGATTGATGTGGGAAGCTTCTGAATATTTTATTTTATTTTGCAAGAATAGTCCTCTTTTGATGAGAGACTAAGTACAATATGGCTAGCTTTGTATAGTTGTCCTTCAAGGAGCAACCTATTTATAATAGCGAGAATAGATGTCCTTTTTGAGGGAATCATATTTTTGCTAGAATTTTGACTCAAGGAGTTGAATCCCATTTTATTTTTGAAATTGCTTTGTTTTTGGACTTTTAAGTCATGGAAAAGACTATAGAGAAAAATAGGCTCCTGGTTTGAAGGCAAAACCATAACACACAGAGGCTAACTATGGAAGAGATAATTTACGTTATGAATGACCATGGGATTCCATCTTGAAAAAGACAAAAAGTATCCATGAGAATCATGCCATGAGTAGGGCCATGGTACTCATATTGAAGATAGGGCTGAAAAAGTGACGGGTAATCACATGATCCTGGTTTAGTCGTTGATCCTTAAGATAGGTAAAATGGAAGGTGAACGGTGCTCAAGGGACGAGTGTTTAATAGAAAAGAGGTGATATAGGACTTAATTCAATAGTATAAGGGTCTAAGATGTAAGGCATTGAGGGGCTCAGTTTGGGTTTACCTTCGAGTGAAGACAAATGATAAACACTTGATCCATAGGTATGAGTAACGATATAAGGTCCAAGCCAATTAGGAGCGAATTTTCCTCGTTTAATTTTCTCCTCTTTGGTTACATGTTTATTTTCCTTCAAGATGAGGTCACCAACCTGGAAGGTTCATTCATGGACACATTTTTCATAGGCACATTTGATATGTTTTTGGTAGATTTGGAGATGATCAAGAGCATTAAGATGACATTCGTCTAATAACTCAAGTTGTGCCAAATGGTCCTAGTGAAAGTCATCATCATTAAGCATCTCTTTGAGTGAAATATGAAGAGATGGAATTTGGACTTTGAGAGGTAGGAAAACCTCTATACTATAGACCAAAGAAAAAGGTGTGGCTGCAGTTGAGGTACAAATACTAGTACGGTAAGCCCATAAAGTAAAAGGAATGTGTGTGTTCCAATCCTTTCCTATATCGTCAACCATCTTCATAAGATTTTTTCTTAAGATTTTTTGGTTGATTCATCTTAGCCATTTGTTTATGGGTAGTAAGGTGAAGAAAAACTAAGTTGAATGTCGAAGGTGTCACAAAGTTTCTGTAGGGTTTTTTTTTTGAATTGTTTGTTGTTATTAGTGATGATGCAGTGAGGGACACCAAAGCAAAAATAATGTGATGGTTGATGAATTCACAAATTTTATCATCTTTTGTAGAGATGAGGGGGATGGATTATACCCATTTATTGTAGTATTCGGTTGCATTAATAATCCATTGATGGTGTTGTGAAGAATGAGGATTGATCCCGCCGACACGATCCAAACCCCATTGAGAGAAAGGCCAAATATATCATGTGACCTGTAAGGCGTGACTAGGTGTGTGATGAAGATTAGCATGTTGCTACCATTTCACACAAAATTTGACATAGTCACAAAAATCATGGTTGAGGGTGGGCCATTAATAGCCTAGGAGAAGGATGCATTTGGTGACAGCCAAGCCACTGAAATGACCTCCACAAATTCCATCGTAAACCTCCTTGATGGTGTAGGGAATTTCAAAACTTGTAAGGCATCACAAGAGGATACTGTCAAAGCTACATTTATAAAGAAGGCCACCCATGATGAAATAGCAAGAGACACTTTTTAAAAATCCACGTTGCCCATTACAAGTAAGTTTGGGAGGTAGGTAGTTTGTAAATTTTATATACCGAAGGTCTCTTGGGTTAGGTGTAATGGTTCCAACGAGGTTGATGTCTCGAAATAGATAGGAAGGTAATTGCATCCTTTATATTGCGACAAATATTTTCGAGTCGAAAGGCGATGCAGGGAATCTAAGAAGCAAGGAAGGCCATGGTATCTACAAATTTGTTAGTGGAATGTGGAGTGGTTTGAAGCTCATAATGATCAAAGGTAGTCAAAAGTATGTCTATATGATGTTTATACTTTTGAATTATTTCATTACGACACTGGTATATACCATTGACTTGATTTACCACCAGTTGAGAGTCACCAAAGATATTAATCGATTTAACATCTAAGGTGATGGCGGTTTGGAGACCTAATATGAGTGCTTCATATTTGGTGATATTGTTAGTACAATCAAAATCTAGTTTGAAAGATAGTGGCATAGGTTCACCATTAAGAGGAATGAGGATAATTCTTGCACCATCCTCCGCTGACATTTGGAACCGTTGAAGAATAAGGTCATTTGGTAAATGGTATCATCCAAAGAGAGGGTAGAAATGGATTTATCTAGGAAATCAAAGTTAGAGGATTGATTTCCGGAGAGGGGTGCATCTGCAAGTTGGTCAACGATAGTTTGACCTTTGATAGATTTTTGATGGATGAATTCGAGGTTGAGGTCTATGAGAAGAATTAGCCAACGTGCAACACATTGATGTTGGTAGGGATTGGCATACATGTAATGTAAGGGGTCATTATTGGTGACGATAAAGGTTTTGTGATTAAGTAGGTAATGAAGAAGTTTAGTGGCAACAAAAACTAAGGCTAAGTAGAGTTTTTGACATGGGTGTATCTAGTTTCATAGTCCAAAATGGTATGGCTTATGTAATAAAATTCTTGCTCTTGGTGTTGATCATCGCAATGGGTGAGCATGGCCCCCAAGGAATGATCCATAGCAGAAATATAAAGGTAAAATGGTTGGTTATCCTTGGGAGGAATGAGTACAGGTGGTTGGAGAAGGTATTGTTTTAAGGCCTCAAAGGATTTGTGGCATTCATCATCCCATTTGAAAGAGACATCATTTTTGAGGAGATGATGAAATGGGTGGTAGCGGTCGAAATATGTGAAATAAAATGATGAATAGATTGCAACTTACCTTGCAAAATAATAAGTTGGAGAAGATTAGTAGGAGGAGGAATTTCAAGAATATCATTGATTTTAGCGGGTTTGACTTTTATGCCATGCAAAGAAACAATAAAACCAAGGAGATTTCCTGAGAGAACAATGAAGACACACTTCTTTGGTTGAAGGCGAACACAATATTTGATGAGATGGTCAAAGATGACCTTCAAGACTGTAAGGTGTTTGGCCCAATGTTTTGATTTGGCAAGAAGTTCATCTACGTAATCTTCCAATATACGATGCATGATGTCATGGAAGATATAATTCATAGCCCGTTGATATGTAGCACCAACATTTTTAAGGCCAAAGGGCATGACTTGATAGCAAAAGGTTCCCCAAGGAGTGATGAAGGTGGTTTTATGTTGATCTTTCGGGGTAAGTAATATTTGGTTATAACCCGAAAAACTATCCATGAGTGATAGCATCTCATGGCCAATGGTAAGATCAACTAGTTGGTCAATACTAGGTAGAGGAAAGTCATATTTGGGGAAAGCTAAATTAAGGTCATGGAAATCCATGCATATACGGAGTCCTATTTATTTTGTGATAGGAACGATGTTAGAGATCCATTAGGGATAATCAATGGACAGGATGAAGGAAACCAAGATAAGGCACTGAAGTTATTCTTTGATAAGAAGGGCAATGCAAGGATGCATTTTTTGTAGCTTATTTTTATGGGTTTGGCTTCAGAATAGTTACAATATTGTGGACCACAATTTTTGGGTCAATACTGTGCATTTTAGCGTAGGACCAAGCAAAGGCGTTGCTATAATCCCAGAGGAAAGAAGTGAAAGCTTCTTGTTCACCAACATCTAAAGATTCACCAATCTTTAGAATGTGTGGGTTGTCTTGAGTGTTAATATTGATTTCGATGGTAGAATCATTCAACATGGTTTGCGTCTCGAAGGAAATGACCGGTGAATATAAGAATCTTCTGCAACAAGGTAGGTGAGGATAGACTCATTGTCCTGACATTGAATGATGTTAATGGATTGTGTATCATCATCGATCATGTCAGGATATAGGAAGTGAAGAGAAGAGGGAGCTTCTTCATCACATTGATAATTCAAAGGTCCCAAGAAAATGGTGTTCATGAAAAAAAAGTTAGGAGGAATAGATTCGGGATCTATAGACTCCATGGGTGAAGGTGGTGACGTTGGTGAATCAGGGTGTAGAAGGTTTTTCATCCTCAATGAGGTCGATGTGGGCCTTCTTGGAAGATGGTTCGGAAAATCCAATACCACTGTGGTCTTTGTGTTTATATGTGGTACATGGGATGATAGTATGATGGTCCTTTTTGTACAAATTGAAGCCAAATCCTTTCCATGCACAACGGTGAAGGAAAGTGTGGGAAAAGTGGTGGTTGGTGAGATATTGGAGGTCAGATGAAAATGGTTGTGTTTGGGAAGGGGATCGGGTGAATAGGTGGAAGTGTCAAGTCCCCATATGTTAAGTTGGTGTAAAGGTGGGGAGGACCGTAAGGGAAGACCTCACCTATGTGATGGTCATAACAAGGATGTTGTCATAGGTTACCATACTCTTGTGGAGTAAGGAATGTGTTTATGTTGTACAAGTGGTATTCCCTAGAGAGTGAGGCATTGAAAAAAACCTTCTAAGGGATCGGTAGTGGATATGTGTGTAGCCAGAATAGATGAAGTACTAGATGATTAGGAAGAAGAAGGATGAGTTGGTTGGGAACTAGACGAGGTTAGCGGATGGGTCACCGCAGAGGTCGCAATGTAGTAGGAATAGAATAGGTATGCATGGGTGAGGTAGCAAGAAGCAAAATCAAGTGGATGGGGCTATGGGTGAAGGAGAAGTGGTGGCAGTGGTAGATGCCTTAACTAGTATGAGGACATCATTAGGTCGGTATAACATGTTACAAGTTTTAAATGGTGAAGGGTCAACGAGATGGTATAGTTATGTCCTTTATGTTCAAATTTTACACAACGATGTAAAGTTGAAGGAACACAACCCATGACATGGATCCAAGGTTGGCCAAGCAACATGTTATATTGGAATTCCCCTTCTAAAACATAGAATAATTTTGGCATAAGTACGGGGCCTACACAAACATGAAGAATAATGGTGCCAAGGGTGGAATTGATGGCATCATTGAAGGAGCACAACATAACTAGGTTATTATGCATGCAATTTGAAGGGTCAGCACATTTTATTGTATGCGTGGGAGGACATAATGTTGATGCTAGCACTCGCCATCAATCATAACATGGAAAACGTGAATATTATCGATATAGATGGAGATGAAAAGAGAAGGATCAGGGTCATCTTATTGGAGAGGTATGTTCTCCTCATCAGAAAAGTTGAGGGCAGCCACTTGATGAGTGGAAGTGGGGGTAGATTAAGGGATGATGATTTGGTAAGAGAGGACACGTGGTGAGGGGTGATAACGAAGGCTACTAGTGTGGGGTCGTTAGGTAAAACCTTGATGGATTGTAAAACCTCCATGAGGGCTTATCGATGAGATTCAAAGGTTTGGATGAGATCGTATAAAGACATTTTTAGAGGGGATTAATGTAATTGTTTTATCATTGTACAATGGGTGACCCATCGAAATAGGGTATGTGGGTCCTCGAATGGTGATTTTGGGTGGAGGTGCAGATGGTATGTTAGGCACAGGATTAGTGGATGGGCTGGTTACTTTTGCTTTTCCTTTGTCTTTTTGAGTGTGAGTGGCAACTTGGATCATGTTAATCTATGGAAGAGAGGTGGATGGAGAAGGTATGTCATGAGTAGTATAATGACATGATGGACAAAAACCTAATGTAGGGTAAGAACCTTACAAAATGAGTAGGGCACATTGGAATTTAGGTGGAGGTTTGGCCAACTCTCTAATATGAACCATGTTGATCTCGAATGTTGGAGGTGGATAAAAAGGTTGTGGAGGTGGAGATGCGAGCGGTTGAATAGGTAGTGGGAAAGGATGTATGGTGACATGTGAAGATGAAACATGGTCCTCATCAAGAAGATCATCATCGTCAAAATTTTCTTCAGGAGGGCATAATTGGAGGAGAGTGGTTTTGAGAGCCTTACAACCTTCTACATCATGTCTTGGCACACGATGGTAGGCACAAATTTTAGTTTCATCAAACCCTTTTGGTTTGGGTTTGAGGGGTCATAAGGTCTAAGCGACGGTAATGTGATGACCGAGGTCTCTAAGAGGTTGGCTAAAATTTTGGCATAAGACCCTTCCAATGGATCATAGTGGGAAGTGAGTGTGGGTTTGGGTAAAGGTGTGGATGATTGTGGTGGAAGAGGTGTTATAGGAGGTGGAATAGGTTTAACCACCAGTTTGGTAGGTGGTACTATCTTAGGTTTTGATGGTACTGCTTAGGTAAAGGTGTGGTAGATGAACTATCAATAGAATGTGTTGTGGGTTTAACTAACCTGTTGGAGGGTAGTGGGTTCTTATCCTTGGATTGCACCTTCTTGGGTAAAGGTGACATGTGAATACGTGATGTAAAAGGGAAACCAAATGATGGAAAAGGATGGGTTAGCCACATTGATAACGAGAGGTGTGGTAAAGGTTATTGGTAGAGGTCGGGTAGAAGGTATGGGTTAAAGTCACATAGGTAGTTATGGGGTTATGGAAGTTGGTGTATGTATAGGTGGCAAGAAAGTTGTGGTTGACGGAAAAGGTTGCGCTAATCAATTGGATATAATAAAGATCATGATGAAGAGGTGGGATTCTGTGATTTTTTTCTTTGGGTAGGAGGTTTCTTGACCAGGGTAGATGGGTGAGGTCCGAGGATAGATGGAAGGGGTGAAGGTGACAGAGGCGTGGTGGGTGAAACTGGTGTATGCGGTCTTGAAATTTGGGTCTTCTTTTTAGGTGGAGGATTGGTTTTTATACAAGCTTGGGAGGACGTGGCTAAGTCCAATTTGACAGGTGGATGGATAATGCTTGATGTCAGCATGACACCTAGGGTAGTCATAGGTCTAGAGATGGGACAAGATTTAGGTGTAGATAAGTTCTTATTCATAGGAATGGGTTTGGTTGTGGTTAAAGGTTCGATGTAGGAAATGGTGACGAAGAAGAAATTGTCTCAATAGGTATGGTCATGGTTGATTTGGTCATCTGAAATACCTTTGGATAGATTGTGGAGGTATCAGTAAGTGACATCTGCATTTGGGTTGAAAATGGTAATCAAGACATCCCTAAAGCATGGAATTATTAACGTAATCCAATCAGTCATCCAAGCATGAAAATTACATTTCTATAAGAGGAGATGTATTTGGTTTAGTGGTAATCCCTGTAAAATATGTCCATGAGATAGGGAATTGGTTAGCCTCGGACTCTATGGGTAAAAGAGCCGAGAGCAGATCAACGGGATCCTAGAATGCTAATGGGGAATTATCCCCAATAGGAAGTGGCACGTCTAAAGGATCCCCATGGGTAAGAGCGATGGTAGATGGGGTGAGGTATATTCTTCTTTCAGTGGAGAAGAAAGTGATGACGATTCTCCCATGGGTAGGAGAGTTAATACCATTGATTGTTTAGTAGGTTGTGAGGTAGATGGTGGAATGACAAAGGAAGAAATTGTGGAATCCTCTCGTGGGTGAAGAGAGAGATGAAGGGGACTCCTCTATGGGTGAAGGAGTATATGAGGTAGGCTCCGCCTTGGGTATAGGAGCTTGTGCTATAATTTCCTCGATAGATGGAATAGGTGGAAATTGAGGAATGACTGGTACAATATCGAAAAAACAACATGGACTTCACAGACATTGTTGTCATTGGTTGAAGGTTCACCATTCTGATTAGATGATGGTGTATGATTAGGAAATGAATTCTTAAAGATATGTAATTTTTGATTTTCCAGGATGATATCTCCATTATCTAACATTTCTTGACAATGTTCTTAAATGTTATGCAATTACCGTCACTATGGCCTTTGAATCAATGATAATTACAATAGTATGAGGTTTTATGGGGGAAGTGTAATGGCTTCGGCCTTAAGAAGCTTTTCTAAGATTGAAGAATAGGGTTCTTCAATTGGTGTATACTTTTGTTGTTCCCTTCACAACTGAAAAGTTTGAACAAGAGAAATATTAGAGGAAGGTTTGGATTGGTTAGATGGATGAGATGGACCAGCTTTGAGAACTACCATATTGGCAGATCCTTTGGCTTTTAAATAATTTTTTGGGGCTTTGAAGACGAAGAATCATCATTTTATTTGAATGTGGCATTTTTGTTTCACAATTGAATTTTCTTCTCTTCAATGGCATGAATTTCCATTTTTCACGCCATGGTAAATGCTTCATCGAAGGTACGAAGGTTTATACCTACAGAGTTGGTGAGATGTTCCTGGCACAAGCTCTAGTGAAAAAATCTATAAGCTCAACTTGAGGTAACTGGAATGTTAATTAGTTGATAAGGCTTCACTAGCAAGCAACAAAATCTGTGATAGATTCGTCATCGTATTGTCATGTCGAGTATAGGTCAATCATGGTGAATTTTTTTACGACATTGATTAAGAAATGGTCCAAGAATGCTTGAGCCACTTGGTTAAATGAGTAAATGGAATGTTTGGGTAAACCACTATACCAATCTAAGGCGGGTCCTATCAAGGACATGGGGAATGTTCATAGGACTATGGGAAATTAGATAGCACCCATGTTTGAACAACCACAAGTGTTGTTGTGGGTCTTATTTACTATTGAAACAGTGAACTTGGGCATTTCCCAATGTACATGGTATGGGAGAATGGGGATAGATGGATGAATAGGATCATTACATATTTCATCATAAGTTAAGGAGTTGCGAGAGCCAAAAATTGATGCTTCTAATGTTTGCATCTTTTCCATCATCATATTAATGAGGTCATTGGTGGGTTTTGAGGAATGGGTGCCTCCTATAGTAAAAGGAGGTTGATGATGGATGTATGATGTGGACGACATCCCAATATATGGGGTGTCAAGTATGAGAATTGCGAAGGGGGAATAGATGCGGTGAAAGATATCATAAATAAGTGATAGACAAGATTGGGGGTTGTTGGTGATGTGTGTAAATAGGTGGGGTAGTCGTAATGAATCTTGTGGTAATTGGGGTAGAGACTGCAGGATGGAAAGGACAAGGTTTTGGAATGGGGTGTGGGTTGCCGACACCATGGGTGGTTGTGATGCAATGGGTATATATGAGGTGACAGTGTAGACGAGGCTATGCCAAGGGTGGTTAGTGAAGGGATGGTTGACACCACGGGTGTGATAGATGTCATAGGTGTAGCAGTTATAGAGGATGTGGGGTCTAGTTGAGATACCACAGGTGGTAAGGTGGATGAAGGTAATGTCGAGCTAGTGGTAGCTGATGCGAAGTGGGGGTAAGGGCAGGAGGGATAGACACGGGCATGTCATATACCAACTGTCCCGAGGAGTCTCGGGTAGATGAGTGGGTGAGATAGTATTGTAGGGCAGTGGGATTTTGGTCAAGGAGTCTTGTGAACTCCTCATCACCAGTACTAATGGTGATGGGCTGAGTTGGATTCATAGGAAACAACAGAAAAAGTCGGTGATGGGATAGGTGGAAGCGAGTAAAGGATATCATGAAACATAAGAGCATTGAATTGGATGTGAATCAAAACCATGTGAATTATCGTAGACCTAGTAAAATGTACTCTTTAAATGACATAGAAAACAACAAAAATGGAAAAGGCTAGATTCCGGATGTGAAATGGGTCGGTGTTGTAATTAAAAATCAAAACAAAGGAACCGTCGGTGGTTACGATAATCGATTATGGTTACAAGATGATCGATGATGGTCAAGGAAACTGATACCGGTTCTTATAGGAAATAAATAGTTTTGAAAATGAAGCAAAAATGATGAAAACAAAATAACAAAACTATATTTGACTGTGATTTTAGAATTCAGGGGTATGATGATGTCCTGAGAACTTAAAAAGAACAAAAGATGTGATGAATGCTATTTTTGGTAGAATGACCAAAAAGAGATGGAAACCGACAACGGTTAGGTAGAACAATGTCGGTTAGATGTAAACTAATGACGGTCTCTAGACGACACCGGTCACTGTGAAATTTGGAAAAGTGAAGAAAAATTGATTTTTGTGAATTAAGTCAAATGAAATATCAACCCAGAAAACTGAGTATGATAATAATGGATCCTGACACACTCAAAAATAGTTGGAATACACCAACTATGATGGCGAGTGTGAAAGGAAGAATAAAATGAAGAACGTAACCTCACAACTCAAGAAAAAGCTAAGAAAAACACGTAATCCTATAAGTGAATTTTTATGTTTTAGGTTATGCTATTTTAGACTAACTTTGTGAATCAGAATGAGTTTTTGGTTGGGAAGGTGTCCTATGAAGAGGAAAATTCTAAGGGTGGTTTCAAGTTATGTTTTGGTAGGGGCGTTCTTTCTCTGATAATGACTAGAGAGAGAAACTAGTTGGGTTCCCACTACCAATCCTTTGATTGTTTGATTGTTGATAGCTTCTTCTAGGTAAGGTGTTTTTTAAGATGTGTGAATTTTTATTTGTGTAGTTTTGCAAAGAGAGAGAGAAGAGAAAGTGTTCTATAATTCAATTATGTCAACCATTAGTTGGGCATGACTTCCAGCATCTAGGTTTCCCTCAGTTTTAATGTGAGCTAAAAATGCAAACATAGAAGTATGAAATGCTAGTATTTTGGAACCCAAATCGAAATGTGATATTCAATATAAATAGAGAGTGAATAGGAGAGAGAATTACTTTCACTAATGTAAAACAAGAAGAAAAATAAGGATTTTTTTAGTCCCAAAATATAAATGTCACTTAGACAAATAGAAGGAAGAGAATATTCCTAGGGAGAAGATTTAATGTTAACTTCCTTTTTAAAAAGAAACAAACATACAAAATATTTCCCTAAGAATGAATAAATGCAAGGAACCTCGGATGGGTCCCAACAGTGTGCCAAAATGTTTCACCGAATTCTTGATAAATTAATGAAACAGATAGAGGGTGATAGGGCAAGGAGGAATACCTATTTGTGATGTCGGTTAAAGGTTGTGCGCGCGTTCTGATTTCCTGATCCAATGTTGATTGTGAATACTCCATTTTGGCTAGGAGGAACCACCTATAAAATTCAAAACAATACCACTATATAGAATTAAATAAAACAAGTGGACTATCTAGCGTAAGCTAGATCCGGGAAGCGTGATGCTTCTTAAATAGGATTTCAATCAACTTTTTAAATAACAATATTAATGTTATCCAAAATAAACATGAAATAACAATCTTATTGAAATTGAAACGATTTAGATATCTTGTATAAAACAAATAAGAAAGGTCATATAAAAGGTGATTGAGGTCAAAATGGGTCGTGATGGGCTAGTATTGGGTTGCAGTGTCCGTACGGGCTCTAGGTAAGGTATGGTAAAGATTAGGAGTGATTCTGGGTTATTAGGGAATGAGTATGAGCTCACTGGTCTGAGGTATGTTGTCGACACGATGTAAATGATGTCAGTTGTGTGACCGATGCTGGTTTTTCGTGATGACCGATGTGTCGGTACAGGATGTTAATAAAATATCTTAGAAATGGTCTTTAGACTCTCTGTGATTGCATAGAGGCTGGAAATGGTGGGGGTGAGGTCGTGGAATGGTCTAAAATTTTCAGAGATGATTAGGATAGGGGGAAGACATGTGGAAGGTCCAGTATGGTAGGGTGATAAGTTGGTGGGAGGAAGGGAGGTGTACGGATGTACATAAGAATAAATTACTGAGATGAATAATAAATCTTACTGAAAATAGAGATAAATGAAGAGATATTAGGTACTTACTAAAGAATGGGTCTGGAGAGTGTAGGTGATGAGGATCTGCGATGGCCGAGATCTAGAGAGAAGAGAAGTTGCATTTATGTGGTGGCAGTTTGAACCTTCATGAGTCTTGGTATGAATTTTAATCATGAAGAAGATGATGGATGCTAATGGTTGTTAGTAGTGTTCACGTTTATTTTCCTTTTCCTCAGTGCTTCAAAAAATCTAAGTGCTCTAAGTCTTTGTTCATATGAGATCCCGAATTTAATGACCAACCTCAACAAGGGATTTTTGAAATATATTTGACCTAACTCGACGATGGTTAGGGAACCAATGTCGTTTGAGGTATAACCGGTGTCGGTTAATGTGGGAATATCTAGGTTGGCCAAATATAGCCTCGATTGTTGCTATTTTTAGCGTGGTCTCCAATCTTCATCTGAATCTCGAGTGATAGAACATGAAATAATGAGTAAGATTCCTCTTAGGTTTGTTAATAGGAGTTAAGTCTAGGTTTATACTAAGTCCTAGTTAGTTAGGTTAGGCTTAGACTTGGTCTTAGGTCATTAATGGGGTTTGAGTGGGTCATGGAGTGAGGTAGTTGAGTGAGTTGGCTATGTGAGGTGGTCAAGTGAGGATGTTAATTAAATTAATTAAAGTAATTGATTGAATTAATCATGTGCACTATGGGATATGAATAAGTAAGGTATGGCTAATTTAATTAACGGGGTTATAAGGGTAGTATGAAATAATTTTGGTGTTTACATATATGTCTTAAAGTAACTTTAGAAACATTATGTAATTTAAGTCACCTTGATTTTATAAACGGGACTTAATATTTGGAGGGAATATGAATAGTCTAAAGTCAAAAATAAGGCATATGGATAGTCACCGGAAGATGAGGAGTTGCTCCTCTTCTATAAACTATAATGAGATCCTCATTCCAAGGGGTTCTAATTCTCGAACTTATTCTAACTGGTTTTATTCTTGTAAGTTGATGAGAGATATTTTTATCACTTGTGAATGAAAAGAGTTAGCCTCTTTTCCCCTATTCTTAATGTATTTCAATCTCATACTATGTACGCTTTCTTCTTGAGCATCAATACAAGAAGAAGGAGTTTTGAGCCTTTTCTCGCTAAGGAGTTTATTGATACTTTATGTTCATTAAATTCTAATTGGTCTTATTGTTGTTTGTAGTATTGTTTCTTGTTATATTGTTTGCATGTGATGAATTTTCTAACTAGTGTGTGCAGGAATAAGATTTTCTACCTACAACATTAGTTCCCCTACCTCATATTCTCACTCCCTTACCCGCTCTCCTAGAAAATGCTTCCCTTACGAGATAGTTGTAATATTTTTCCACAGTCGGTTGAGTGCCCTTATTAGATCCCCAAATTTAATGCCACCTAGAGAAAACTCACTTTCACTTGTGCATGTATATACAGAAGTTGCACCTTTGTTAAGTAGAGGGAATTATATTCCCGTGAGTGTTGGCAAAAAACACACAAATTTGTCCCCATAATTTTTCTATCACCAATATTTTTGGCACCCACCGTGGGGTAAATTTAGCAGCATCTACACCCAAAATATGACCACAAGGTCTAAAAATACAAAAAAATCAAATATTATAAAAAAAAAGTTCATGGAAATCCATTTATGAAAGATTCACTATCAATTCCTACATGTAACCTTTCATATTCTACAATGTCTTTTTTATTCCCACCACAAGAATTTCCAAAAGTTGGCTAAAAGGAGATACACCAGGTTGAATAAATCAAGAGGAATTGTTGACCCCACTTTCAAGGCTTTGAAAAATCAGCAAGGAAGAGTTAGAGACAATCCCTACTATTTTTCTCAAGCATCATCCCCTTCCGGGTCTTCAAGTAGTTCACCTGGAAATCCCATCCAAAATCTTGTTGATACCCCCTTCAAATTCTCCCATTTTTCAACTGTCATTAAGAATTAAATTCCCGGAAGAAGAAGAAGAATTTGAAGAAGAATTTGTAGAAGCTTAGGTGAAGCGAAGGAGAAACAACAATGGCAGATGAAGCAAAAGACCTCAACCCATTGTTCTATGGGGAAGAAATATAGACCCGCTTGCTCTCGAACCACCTATCCTTGATCTACTAATAGGTTCTTATAAAAACATTCTAAAGTTAAAAGGTGATGGAAAATGAGATACCCAATAACATGCGGGATTCTTGGAGTTGAACATGAAGACATTGCCGTAATATTGTTCATGAAATATCTCTAAGAAAAATCAGCACAATGATTCTACCTCCCGCCTGCCTCTATCCATTATTGGTTGGAACAACATCAAGACTACCTTCGAGGAAATATATAAATCAACTGACTATTGTCAAGACCTCTTGGTGAAGTTGGCTCAAATGAAGAAAGGAGAAAGTGAAACTATGAGATACTTTGTATCTTTTTCGAACGATTGATTCACAACATAACAAAAGAAGATTCACCATCTAAAAATAATATCAAGATATTCTTCATCAATTCTCAATCACCGGAGGTAGGATTTTTCCTACGAAGAGTTCAACCAAGGAAAATTTCAAAATCACAAAGGATGGCCATTAAACTTTATGATGATCTCATCCTCTCTAGAAAGATCGAGAATCCATCAAAGGGCAAGGCCCAATGTCCTGGAGACAAGAGAAGCAATCCATCGCTGTAAAAATTGGCGAATGAGATGGCATATTTGAAGAGGGAATTCTTTGAATGAGTATCTTCTCAAAGAGAAAACAAATATCAAATTGAAGGAACACCCCAAAGGCTTACCTTAGAGGCCTTACCCATGAACATAAATTGTAAGATTCATGAAAGTGAAGCAAATCTTAAACAAGAAATTGAAGGTGATGATCTCGTAGAAGTTAATGAGCTTGATAATGATACAAAAAATTAGATTCTGTGAGAATTATAGAGGTGATGAAGATGATGAACAATATGCACCAATCTTCTCATGTGCGGTATTCACTCATTCTAAGTCTAAGAAAGGAACCTATTCTTCCAAAGGTTGTTAAAAACAAGAAGATTGATAGTCCTCTTGTTGCAACTCCACAAAACAAAATAATCAATTGAGGATCTATACTCCCACCTTGTATGGATTCTACACTAGAGAAACCTGACATGTAGCAAGTGTGAGGTTGCCCGCTACTCCACGTAAGTCTTGTAATGACTCTCCTAAATCTAAATATTCTCCTACAAAATATGGTACTTCAAAATTTCCTACCATTCCTTTCAAAATACCCTATATTCCTCAAACATCTAATCCTACTTCTAGACCTGTCCTAAATCCAAAAGTAGTATCATCATCACCCTCACCCACATCAGCTCCTTTTTATTTCATTGAATATGCGAACAGAGCCAAAGTGCAGATTATCGAAACTGAATATTTGCGGACTCATCCTAAATAATTTGAGAGGTTCGTCCAATATATCGAATGGAAGTTTGACACCCAATGTCAGTAACACCCAGTTCTAAAGGAGTACTACCAAACCCACATGTGCCTCCCTCACAGAACATGTTAGCCATGAGTGCATCAAAGATAGACAAGGTTGATCCTTTTTATGTCTCCCTTCTAGTTGGGAATATGTATTGAACAATTGCATAATAGATTCGGGTGCCTTAGATAATGTCATACCCGTGAAGGTTTCCAAATCTCTTAAACTCCCCATGACTCTTCCTGGTGGCTCTTGTTACTCCATGGAATCAAAGGAAGTCCCACTTATGGGGAATATTAAAGATGCACATGTGGCTCTTTTTCGAATTTCTAGATAAAAGGATATTAATGACTATTTTGGTAGTAGACATCCAGAAACCTTTGGAATGTTGTTAGGTCAAAGATTCTGCTAAGACTTGGGAGGGAAAATTTAGATGAATTGTTCTTCTGTAACCATACCAGTGAAGGGAGACATGGAGAAATTATTTCTAGAGAAGAAGATGAGGTACATGGTGCGAAGTTTGGAAGTTCAGAACCGACATATTGATCAAGGTGATGGGTAGATTAATTAATTTTTGATAACCGAGGAGGAAGATGACATTCCCATCTTGATAGGGCCAGAAATTCCTTCTCGAGATAGGTATGGACCTTGAACAAGCATTGATGACATTCGAGTTATAAGAGGGCAACCCCAAATTTTTGGATGATGTAACCCACGAAGAAGAGGAATTCTTAGCGAATCTCAAATGGAAAAATCAACTTATGTTCTTATGCATGATGAGGATGTATTCTCATTCTCATTCGAAGATAAAGACTCCCTTGATCATGAAACCCGTGAAGAGACCAAGCCATCTCATGATGAGCCCTCGAAAGGTTTAAAGGAACTGTCTCTATAAGTACTACTTAAAGATGCGGAAAAAATAGAAGACCTTGAGCTAAGTCTCTAACTCCTGATGTAAGCCATAAATCTACAAGACAAGCGTGAATCTGATTTGGATGCCTCAACCAATGTGAATATCATCCATATTGAAATAAATCAAGAGGAGAAATATGATGCCCCTCCTGAGCCAATGGTTTATGGATACAATAATGAAATGGAGGTATTTTATTTCCCATTTGAAGAAGAAGACTCTTTACATGATGAAGAAATTGAAGCAAGGAGTTTTGAGTCCTTTGAAGTTGAATCCCCTTAACAAAGGAGTGATAGAATTTAGTGATTCCTAAGATGATGAAATAATCCCATCGGATAGTTTCCTTGAGATGCAAAATAAAGATTCTTTGAAGACGTATAAAGATGAGTTGTAAGAAGTAACCAAGGAAAACTCTATACAGAACTATTGGATGAAGTAGAAGGTACAGAAGACCCCGATTTGATTCTTGATCTCTTAGCTCATGCCATGGCCATACGAGATAAGTATGAGGTTTCTTCTGATCCTCTAGTTAGTGCTCAAACACATCATAGTGGAATAGAGTAAAAGGATAAGTTCAAGGTTTCTCATGGAAAATAAGTCGATGAGCATAGACATGGGAAAGAAAAGAGTCTAGAATATTCAAGTAATTTGAGTGAAAAGCAGCCCTAGAGAAGCGGTAGGATGATCAATGAAGAATCAACTACGTGGATAAATTCGAATGCAACTGGCACTATGAAACCGATTTCAAAGAGAATGAAGGTAGTGGAATTTCCAAGCGAAGGCCTGAGCATCAAGAAGCTCACATGGAATCACTCCTACAAAAAATATAGACAATCATGAAAGAACCCAAATTTCATAAATAATTAAGGAGAGGAGGCTACTTTTTGAACTATTCAATGGCTTCGCAGAACAACATCACTCAGTGTTTCCCACTCAGGGGTAAATTTTGAGGAATGAAAAGTACTTCAGTGAAAGTGGGTTGTCCCCACCTTGTACCATAGGTGATTGTTAGGTGTGTTTCCCTTTCTATTGTGTGTGTATTTTCCTTTCCATGTGTGTTGTGTGTTTCCTTTTGTATTTTTTGGTGTGTGTGTGTTTCCTTCTTCACTCTCTCTCTCTTGTCATAAATTATACGTGACTCATGAGGCCCAATGGATAAGGCATGAGTCAATTAATTATATGGTCTAAAGTTAATATTATAAATACTCCATGTCATGTATTTTCTACACTCATTCCATGTCATGTCCCCAATCTAGAGCCAATTGTTGTCATGCAAATGTGCAACTTGAAATTGACAATTTCCAAGCATCACAAAAATACCCATGTGTCAAAACTTTCAAGTTTTACCCTCCCAAGACACCCTAGGTCTACCCATTTAGTTCATTGACCTCCTATATGATGTCAAATTATTCCCTTGATTGATTTAAGAAATTCAATACAACCCCCCTAGATGATTTTAGGTATTCTTGAGAACTACTACTTTTGGGAAGTAATGGGAAGGGCTATCATTGGCCTTCCTAGGACCAGATCAACCTCATGGAGTGAAATAGAGAATAAAAATAGAAAAAAAGGTGGATTGAAGGCTTAGGAACATCATAAAATTTATTCAGAATATTCAAGAAGTATTCGAAGAAGTTGGGACAGTTTCACTAAAATCAGGGTTCATAGGCATAGGCGGTGCACGATTGTGCCAAAAATGGTTGCTAAGCTTCGAAGGTGATCATGAGAGATCTGGATTGAGTTAGGAGAAAAAAATACATCTTCAGAAATGGAATTACAATCCCTATAATATGGTGAAATCATATTTTTCACAACACCTTAGCGTAATAGGTTTATAACTAGTTTTTTCCATGCACAACTAGCAATAAATAAAAAAACTTCACTTTTACAGGATAAAATGGAGGAATCAAGACATTATACCCACTATATTGGATTCATAAGGCCATTTACAGTCAATATCATATATAATTTCATTAAAAACATCCATCGGGAACTCAAGTTATCACCGTTTCAAGTTGCCCTCTAAGAGCGAGTTCGGGAGTTAGCCAATTTTTTAGTAGGACACGCCAACACCATGAGTCTAGTGCAATTTCATGTCCCTTACACCCCTAAAAATGTACATAAAGGTTAAAAAAATGTGCCCAACCTCTATAATCCCTCTAGACCCTCATATGACCTCTTGGTGCCGCGCCATCTCCCGGGAGCTAATGGAGCCTTTATCCCCTATCATCGATCAAGTGACACATGGCATCTTCTAAGCACGCCATGGAATTTGATGTCACTCATATAAATTTTTATTGAGGGACATAAATGTCCGAAAAATGGGCCTAGCCCTCCAAGAAGCTTCATGGTTCCTCATGTGACCGCTTCTCATCCCCAACACTTTAAAGTTGTTTTTTAGCCTTCATCCCCTATCGTCAAATCTTTGACATGTGTCGCAAATAGGTTTTGTGTGAAATTTTATTTCCCTCATGTCCCTTAATTCTTAAGGTACATCAAGGACATGAAATTTTTCCTCACTCCATGCCTTGGAAAATTTTTAATTTTTAAATAACCTTCCGGCTTCCCACTTCTAACTTCTAACTCTCCCTGTGCACACCTTCATTCCACCATAGTTCTACAACTTCTTGCACACAAATATGCCATTATCGAACCCCAAAATAGATTCGATACAGAAATTAAATCCTATAATCCATTGTAATATGCACATCAAAGAAGGAAGATTGATTAAACCGAGAAGAAAAAACAAAGAACGGAGAGGAAGAAGCTTGAAAACTCCATTACCATAGAACAAAGAATCGAAGAGGTCTTATAAACCAAGATACATGGAACAATGAAATGTCTATTGCTAATTTCTTCACTCTCAAAAATCATAAAAACCACAACTTAAAACCCTTCTTCCATGGAACCGAATTTTTTGCAGAGAAGAAATCCATCTCTTTGCACAACGGGGGAAAAAGCTTGATTTCCCATCAAACCGACAGCCAAATCGAAGAAAAATTTCACCGGTGGAATAAGAAGAAAAACCCCACAACAAAAATAATAATTTTTTTGCAAACTGAAGAAAAAACCAGACCTGCAATTTTCAATATCCATCCATGGTCATGTTATGTCCGTAAGCACTCCCATGTCAAAAATTTAAAAATTTAAAATCTCCTAAACTATTAATCGAGTAAGCACAAAATTTTGAAGGGGTGATATTGAGAAAAAACCCATATTAGAAAACTTTGTTCTGCATCAATCCGACCTATAGAAGACCACTTTCTAAAAATAGAAGGTATTCGTCATGATGACTGCTATTTTATGAAAGTCATCAACAAAAGAACTTGGGAATGAGACGTTGAACACAAAGAGGCATTCTAGTTGAAAATTCATCGAACAAGCATCTTGGTCCAAATTTGAAACTTAATAAAAATATTAAGTGCTCCCATGGAAACTTTCTATAAATAATAAATCAATTTAGAAGGCGTGGAGAATGTAGGGAAAAAGGTAATTCGAGCTACCATAATCATCCAAGGTCTGCAAAAGCTAATTTGTGCACTTGCCAAAAATAGTAAGTTGTCTTGTGGGCACTTACTAAAAATAGCATGGTTACTCTAAAAGGTGGATTTCCTAGAGAGATTACACTGGGAGTTGAAAATTCCACTTGAAATCATCGCTTTGAGCCCGAAAGGAAAATTATCGAAACTTGTTAAAAAAAATTTCCCTTTCCAAATATAGTAAGTGTAGAGAAATAATGAAATTCAAGTCCACAAAGGGGGTGACCAATGAAGTCTTTATCTTCATGGATCTCAACAGTGTCTTTCGACACTCATTTCATGCTTCAATCAATATGTACGAGGTGGAATTCACAATCAACACCGTCAAACTGTTCATAGTATGTCCCATCAGGATCATGTCCAAATCAACTAAGTAGTGTGAAAATGTTACGAGGTATCAGGACAAGGTTCGTTCCAAAGCTTCAATCTTTCGTGAAGGGATCTCCATGAGTAATACTCATAGTCACCAATGGACTCATTCAATAGTGTTTTCAAACACTCAGCTTGTGTTATTCGTGTGTTGTTCAAAGGAATCCTCTCATGGTATAATACATTAGAGGATCCAAGTTTCACTACATTGGAGCATTGCATCGGGTTGGTCAAGTAACATAGTGAATCGGTGAAGTCCTTTGACAAGTGATTTTAAACACTCATTCCAAAGCATCTGTGAGCCAATTTGAAGGATTTCCACATAGAGTGCAAAGAGTTCAAAGATTCAAATTTTCACTACATTGGAGCTTTCCATCAACAAGGATCAACGAACTTGATCGGAGCAACACACATTTCATTTCCTTCCCTTTCTTATTCCCCCAACTTTCTCTCTCCTCCATGTTCTAATTACACATTGGGGTTTGTACTTTTGATATGTGTTAAAGTGAATTTATAAACGTTATGTATATTAAGTCACCTTTATTTTATAAACAAGACTTAATATTTAGAGGGAATATGAATAGTCTAAAGTCGGAGATAAGGCATATGGAGGGTCACTAAGAAGATGAGGAGTTGCTCCTCTTCTATAAATTGTAATGAGCTCCTTATTCCAAGAGTTTCTAATTCTTAAAATATTCTAGCTGGTTGTATTATTGTAAGTTCATGAGAAATATTTTTCTCACTTTTGATTAAAAAGAGTTAGCCACTTTTCTCCCTATTCTCAATGTCTTCCATTCTCATACCATGTACAATTTTTTCTTGAGCATCAATACAAGAAGAAGGATTTTAGAGCCTTTTTTCACTAAGGGGTTTACTAATAAAGTATCTACAATAAAGAGTTTTAAACAGTTATTTATATGTGTCAAAAGTATCTACGGTGGTTTGGCAACCCGACGAGGGTCCCACAAATTTCTATTTTTACATTTTCTTACTAGCTACAAAAACATTCAAAATGGGCTTGGAGGCTAAGAAACTGCTTCCAAAAGTTGTCTTCCGATGAGAACACACACCATAATTAAATTTATATGTGTCCATCTATATACCAGGAGTTCATAGCAACTGACGGAATTTGGAATTAGTGAACGGTTTGCGTTTGGCGGCTAGTTTTCTGGGGTCACTGGTCGTAGGTGTCCCAGTTGCAAATGAACAAAAGTTAGTTCAAGGGGTCATAAATCCATGTACAAAAATGAATTTTGATGGATGAACACACCATAAGAAACTTCCTACAAGTTCCCATATATAAGGAGAATTCATCAGATTCAACGGATCTGAGAACTAGAAGACCATTTTCAAATGACGACTAGTTTTCTGGAGTGACTAGTATAATTGGTCCAATTTGACCTCATCAAATCGTGACCAAAGGCCTACAAAATGGCTTTGCCAAACTATACGAAAAAGTGTTTTTCCCAAAATGATGTTCCAAGCAATTTTCTAGTAAAAACACTAGAGGTTTACGAAGACGGAAATAATTTCTCTATCCAGGTTTCAAATGGTGGTTCAAAATGAAAGCCAACTTTCTAGATTTAACGACTTTCTACTACTCAGTAAAAAGCAGTATGTAACAGACTCCTATAAGAGCATCAAAAGGTCACATATGTTCATTCGGGGTCAATCCAAAGGTTAAGGTGACTCCTCACATACCAAGGTGCATGAATGGAGCTTAGCATCTCATTTTCGAGTTACAAAGGGTACTTAATGAGTCTCGAAAATGCAAAAATAAACTTTTAAAAACAGGGGAGATGGTCAACATTATTACTTGGGAATTCAATTTCATCTTGTCAATAAAGCAATATTTTAGCAATCTAGTTGGGTAGGAAGTTTTCTAAATCACCTCAAAATGAGGGTGGAAGTTCATGGTTTAATGCAAACGAGTTATTTTGACTACGTGAGTTATGACATAACATTTCATTGTTTTGCAACGAGTTGATAAAAACATTTAACTATACTATAATCCTAATATTTTAAAATTATATTAAATTGTAAATGAAAAACTAAAGTACGAGAGTTATGAGAGGTAAGAGGAAATGAACCATGCCTAGGAGGAAGAAGTTGATCAAACCTGCAGGATTCAGTTCAGCATCTCACTTGGCACTTCATCAACCAGTTCACGAGCATCCACAGACTCCACCATTTTGCATACACATCTATCATAAAATTTGTAACTGCAGATTTGAAACCATTCCTCTACTCTTTATACTTTGAAGGATGTCCATAATGTGTTCCACAACTCGCATCTGACACAGGATGGGAGATGCTAGAAAAGGTTATGGAAATTGGCTTTAGATTTTCCAGTATAGTTTCTCAGAAGAATCAAAAGCCTTTTCAACAAACCCATTTGTGAACATCCTACAGTCTATGTTTTCCCATCAGACCACATTTTTTTGAAATACATTCACTCAAAACATTTATATGCCATGCATATTTGCACATATTCTACCATCAGTGCAATCCTTCATGCCACATTTCAAGCATTTAGTAGAACAGAGCATATGCCAAGCATATGAGTCCACACGTTGCAGGCAGGTCTGTCAGGGAACTCACCACTACAAAAGGTGGTACAAATCCCCATTTATAATTTCAACTTCCATGAGCTCGTGTTCGGTGACTTTCCTGTTAGCAAAAGACTCCTCCATGACTACAGAAGGCTTCACTCCTGCCTCTGACATCTCTCTCACAGCTGCTACTCTGTCACACCTACGTCCTGGCTCAAATCTCCAACTAAGAATAACCCTTCTCAATCTATAACTCTTAAGTGTTCCACAAAACAACATTATCAGTAAAACATCCTTCTCCGCCTACGTATTCCGAGCCATCTAATGGTGCTTTTTATAGCTCTATCAAACTATCGTAATCATATTCCATGAGGCGTTGTCTCATTCTTTCATTTGGTCAAACACTGTAACAACGCCCATGTTCTGTGAGGTGCCACGCAGGTTCCAGGTTTTTCCCCATTTTTATACAGGCTGGGAGGATGCTAGCATAGGTCATAGCCATAGCATTCCATGAGATGACATTTGGTGAGGCATTTCTTTGAAAAAAACAAAAAATTCCCTTAAGCAAATGGATCCATGTACAAAGTGCGACCATATCATTCCGAGAAATCACATTTCCTTCGGCATTCTGGCCCAACAACATGCGTACCCTGCCCTGTGCATCCATGTTTTGCAGCATATTTGTCAAGCGACCACAACTAGCATCCGGAAATAACTTCTTCCCCAGTTCTATTGGATTAACCTGCTCCAAACTCAAATCCCTGGCACGTGATAGAGGAGGATGAGACAAAACACCCCTGGTTTTGCTCTGCCGCCACCCCCAAACTCGCCCATTCCCAAAAGCAAGAGACAAACCCTAACTAAACATTTTAGAGCTTTTTCACCCTTACCTCCAATTTAGTTTTATTTTATTTTATATTAAATTATATATGTATTTTTAATTGGATTAAGTGACTGTATAAGCTTATGCATTTTTCATACATTTGCTTATTTGGTCTATGACATAGATTTATTTATTTATATATTTATTTTAATTTTCCTTTTACAAATATATTTAATAATCTTCCTTTGCGTACAACAAACAACACAATGACAAACAAGAATCTCCTTTCATCCCAGAGGCGTTTGAAACCGCTTTCAAGTACGTATACATATCCAAATCAATCAATATGTAAATATTAAACAGGGAAAATTTTAGTGGCGAATATTCGTAATATGGCTAATATTCCATTTTTGAAAATTTTGAAAAGGAAAATTTTCTAGCGCGGGTCAGTGACCTATTCACCTAAAAATTACACTTTAATTTTTTTTAGGGGTCGGCTTTGCCTACCCTTGAAAAATATCCCCTATATAATCCTAGATTATTCGCCAGGTAGAACACTTCTACTTCACATTTTTCAACAATATGATATATCCCATATTACAGACGTGCGACAAGGGGGTAAGTTATTGACGCGACAAGGAGGGTTTGTAGACGCGTGACAATGGGGTTATTTGTTGATACGTGACATTGATGGATAGTTGACATGCGATAAGGAGGTACTGCAGATATTGACGCATAGTAGACGCATGAAAAATAGTTTGTTGACAAGCGACACAGATTTTTTCAATGCACAAGTAGAGGGCGGAGGCTGCAAACGTAGAACAGGAGATTTGTTGTCATGCATCAAAAAATGCCTTGTCAACAGACCTCATTGACGTGCATCAACAACCTTGTTGACGCGCATCAAAGAGGTCTGTTGATGCGTGTCAATGTGTGTTATTTGTTGACGCACAACACTGACAGATAGTTGACGTGCGACAAGGAGGTACAACAGATATTGACGCATAGCAGATGCACGATAAAGAGTTTGTTGACGCACGAAACAAATATTTTTTCGATGAGAAAGCAGAGGTCAGAGGCTGCAGACACGCGACAGGAGATTTTACTATCATGTGTCAAAAAAATGCATTGACGTCGGACAACACCCTCATTGAGGCGCGTCAAAAGACATCTTTGACGCGCGTCAACAAGGTTGTTAATGCGCATCAATGATGTCTATTGACGTGCGTCAATGCATTTTTTTGACACGCGACAGTAAAATCTCCCATCACGCATCTACAGCTTTTTGCCACACCACTTGATAATCGGGCAAAAAATTTCATACAACCCCCAAAAAATTCACCTTCCCATGAAACCGGTTCCGGGATATTCGCCAAGTATTTTCCACCTCTGATTTCCAAGAGGTCTCTTAAAATGAACCCTGATATTCAAAGGAGGAAACTGTATGGATACAGACTTATCTCTCTACTTAGGATTATTTATCTCCACCTGTAGGGATGATTTAACTGAGAATGAGATAGAAAATTAGGACGGCTTGCTAGAGGTCCATTTATCACGGTCTGAGATTATACTAGTAGAGGGGGTTGATCACATTTTGTCACCTGTTCATTGCCTTTAGTCAAATGGTTCCAAATGATTTAAGGGGACGTCTGGTGTTAATATTAACAATAAAGTAGGCCCATTCTCAGATTTGATACTAGTACAAATAGTCCCAATTCCTTATCCACAATGAGCGAGCCATTACTCAGTCACATCACATCTAAATACAACTAGGAAAAACGAGTCATGGCTTTCTTATTTGCTAGATGCACTTGCTCAAAAACTGACCTGAGGCTCCCATTTGGCACAAACTGGGGCACGCAGTCAAAGGATAAGGTGTTTGGATCCCAAAACTACCCTACTTTATGCATAGATATCCACCCTCACCCTGTCCAATTCTTCCACCTTGGCACAAGCTGTCAGTGCATTGAAACGAGAATTTTTTTGTTGAACACGTTTATTGAAAAGGTGGAATAGAATGAATGTTGTGTGAGGATGGATTTTTCTACTATGCCAATGAGGAGATAGGAGGGGCACTACAATGAATTAACCAAGACCAGCTTTGTACATGATCAAATATACAAGACACTTGACATATTTCAAAAACCATTACATTCTTTAAACACCATCTCTTACCAAATAACGACCTTGAATAGATGACTCGAGAATGATTCAATCTTTGATACAAGGAGAAATACAACTTAGATTTTGAGACTTCTTGATTACACATTCTTGACATGAACACTCACACCCACTCATTCACATTAAAGCTTGGATTTTTTTATTCAAATTTCCACAAGACACTCACTTGTTTTTTGAGTCAAGATTACTCTCTTGAATACACTTCTTGTTTGACAACTCAATAGAGGGAATAATCAGCAACAATCGGTGCCAACATCCTTGACCTTATTTTTTAGCTTAATCATGAGAGACTCTTTTATTGAAAGACGATGAAGAACATACTATGCTTCCTTTATCTTGTTTATACCTTCCAAAAACCTAGAGAAGACATATTATCTTATCATGTCTCATCAGAACAAAAGAAATTCATCAAAACAACATGATGACTTAGTTCTATCTTTCCTTGTCCTTTTTCTCTTGTCAATCTCCTTGGATGCATTCCTTGGTGTGACTACCACATCATAAGAGATTTCACTGGTCAATTTAGTCCCTAATAAACACATATGTTGTATCTTATGCACCTACTCCAACACTTCTTGAGGAATAAGTTCTTCATTATTTTCATTCAACTTGTCTTCCTTCTTATTTCATTATACAACACTCACCGTTGTATTTCTTGTGATAGATTCTTGAATTTCTACATCATCTACCCATGTTATTTTCTTTCCCTTCTTTCTTCTTTAACTTTTGAGTTTTCTTCCTTGATCTTGTATATCCATTTCATTTCCTTCTTTCCAGGAGTTGTTTGAGGCTTGGTTGACTCTATCTTATTTCTAGGAAGTGTATTTACTTTGAAAATCCTTTTTCTAGCATTTTGAATGTCTCGAGTTCTACTTCGCTATGCCTTAGGATTTGATTTTGACAACATTGCTTTCAAAATCACAAATTTCAAGACAAATAAAACACATAACTTGATTCTTGCTTCTATATAGATATGGACTGTAATTACGACCATATTTAGCACTCTCGTGACTATGTCAATCTCTAACAATATGTACAATCCTATTACATCTATACCAAAATATCTCATTCATACCTTTTGATTCTTCTTCATCCCAAAATTTACTTAATGGATCTTCTAGGAAGTACTTGGTTATGTGACCTTTATTTTGGCAATTAAAGAACACTATGTTCCTTTCATATTCAGTGCCAAAAACTCTCCATGGGTGTTATTTTTAAAAGTTCTTCATGCAGTCTTAAGCTCTATGTCCAAAACCATAACATGAAAAAAATATCCATTAAAATTTATCTCATATCGTATTCATTTGGTTGCCTAATTGACTTAGGCATTTCTGTTTTATCTCCTTGGTCTGCTTCATGTTTGTTTGCATGTTGGGACCAACCTTATCATCCTCTTTCTTTTCAGTAGATTCTTCTATGAATCCTAGACCTTTTTATCACAATATGACCTTTGGATTTCCTGGATTCCACCAAGAGATTCAAAACTCTTTTCTAGTTTTCTATACATTTGTAACTTATCATTTACCTCTTCTAGTTCAGCCTTCGGGTTCTTAAATATTATTCATGCTTCAAGCAGGCATCCTCTTTATCTTTCAGAGCTCTTGACACATTTTCAACAAAAGACTCCATCTCCTTGAGTGTTTGACCATGTTGATATTTCATGTGCTTGATTTCATTTTTCAGACCATCTATCAAAGATTGAGCAATCTCATATTTTCTCTTCAGGATTGATTCTACTAAAGTACCCATGCTTATGTCTTCAGGATCACCTCCAAATTGTTAGGTTTAATACATGAGGACCATGTCCCGATACAAATTTTTAGAAATTACAGGCACTGAGAGGGGGGTGAATCGGTGCTTATAAAAATTTACAATCAATTTCCAATTCTTAAATTTGTTACAATTAAACTATATTGATTGTCATAAGCATGCATAATCAATCATGAGAGATAGAGAGAAGTAAACACATACACATGAGGAGACAAGATTTAATGTGGGAAACCCTTCTCAAGACAAAAACCCACTAAAACTAGAGAACTAACTTAGACAACTGTCCTATAGAGTTACAATGATTTCACAATTGAGCTTCAACTCAATCTGGAGCTACTACTCAAAAAATCAACTAAGCACCCATCCGGTCTTTGACATGATTCACATTTTCTAGAAGCTACAACTCCCAAATTTAGTACAACACCAACTGACCTTTAGTAAGCTTCAACTTACAAGGAGGATTCAACCCCTGTAATTTAATCACCACAAGTGATTTTCTCAAGCCACTATTTAAAATGAGGCTACAACCTCAACGATCTAAGCATCTACTTAGAGAAATATTACAAAGAATTTGATCATATATTTCCTATGTTGTTCATACAATAGATTATGATCACTCTTCTCTTTCTCTTTTCATTCACTCTTCATGCTCATATTTTCATCACTATCCTTATTTATTTTTAGATTCCCTTCAAACATACGTTGGACTTGATTTTCAACTCCTCTGTACAACTCTGTCATGATCCTCTCTTTGAATAAACAAATCTTCATTTGGTAGCATTGTCTCCTCTCTATCTCTACAACAATTTCTTCTGCATGTAGCTCTCATATTTTTCATCAATAGATCTTCATTATTGTTACCCAATTTTTCCCCTCGGAAAAAAATGGACAAAGATGACCTCGTATAGAAAAAATGGAGGGATCGTTTCGGCCATGGGATCTAAAATTTTGGGATTGATCCAAATGAGTTGAAGTGACATAGAAGCATTCGGATTCATCCAAAAAAATTCTAAATTGATAGACTCAAAATGTCCGAAGTCTGAAATTTAGACTTCAAACATTTGGGAGTTCAGAGTTAATAGAAGGGTCGAGCAATGAACAATGTCATGGAGAGAGGAAACTTGATTCGGGATTTCAAGATTTTGGAGATATATGACGACTGATGGATAAAAATCTCTAAACCCAAACCCTCAAAATCCCAAAAACCAAACCCTCAAAATCCTGAAACCTAAACCCCCGAAATCCTAAAGCCCAAACCCCGAAAGTATGAAAATCCATTCTCAAACTTGAAGTCGAATTTTGGACTTTTGGGTTTTGGAATTTTGGAACATTGATGCCCTAGTGCACACAAATCACCACTTGAATCCCAAAACCTGAAGTCCAAATTTTGTACTTTGGGGTTTCATTATTTCAGAGGTTTCACAAACTCAGAAAAATGAACAAGAATAAAAAAACTCTGAATTCAAAATACTTAAAGCTCGAATCCAAAAATTTTCAAATTTTAGATTTCAGATGTTGCGATGTAAGGTCAAAGTCTGAAAAAGCAGATCAACCACCTACATTTATTGTAGAATGGCACCCTCATCTTTATATGGCCATAACTTTTAACTGGAGCTCAAATTTGCACAAAATAGAACTTTTTGGAAAGCTCTTAGTGTCCTCTACACAACATTGACTAGTTTTCTTAAGTTTGGTGAGACTAAGTATTTCAAAATGAGGAAATAAAATATTCCATTTTAGAGGAATGTCTCTAGATTTCTCACCTACCAAAATTATGAAGGTATGGGTTTCCTTTCTTCCCCAATAAGGAAAGGTACATGGAGGTATGGGTTTTATAGTGACACCCATCATTGTTGTAGGTGATTTTAATTTATTTTAGGGTGGTTGAAGCAATATTTTGAATTGAATTCCTCCTCTCTCCCTTTCTCTCATTCTTCCTATATATTGTAAGGAGGGGCTCATTTCAAAAGGTTTTGGAAACTTGTATATTCCCTCCCTTATTTCTTGTCTGTAAGATATTTGTGGAGATTTCAAACCTCCCTATTGAATAATTTAATGCAAAATCTATGCCTTTGGCCCTAAATGTGATGTATTGTATCAACTTTGAGAGAAATAAAATCAGATTTGTGGATGTTTCAAACCCTCTTCTATGTTATATTACAACTTTATGATCTTTCATTGCATGCAAGGTTATTATGTATTATTATTGTTTTCAGTAAAAAAATTGGTAGTGTTGTGTTTATTGTGTAGGTTGTTCAACATCCTTCTTGGTGCATCACCTTCCCTTAGAGTAGGTTTTAATTTTCATGTATTTTCTCTATCTCTATCTCCTTGGAAATATTATATTAGGGTTAGATCTGCAACTCTCTACACTTTGGAGTAGTTGGCACTAGGATAGGATAGGAAGTCAGCCTTCTCCGGAGGGTTATCTCGATTGCAAAGTCCCACACTTTAGGATAACTCCATGTTTGATGAATCACACTAACTACCTCAACCATTCACTTGCGAGAAATCAGGGGTGTTGTGATTTTACCATAAAAATTATACAACAAAGTCTCCCTACTCTCTTTACGACAACATCCAGCCCAAATACACCTCTTTTTCCTTCATCTCATCAATCTCTTATGATTTTGAAATTTAGCTTAAATAGATAGGTATAACTGATTTTCTTGACTCATGATTTTTCTATTTTAAGATATTTCTAAAATTTTATTCATTACACTAACTTAAATTTAGTTATTCCTTAAATTTTGGATTTTCATATTCCATTGCAAAGAATATGAAACAACATTTCCAAAAATTCCAAACTCGCCCAAGTTGGACACCGAGGGCAAAATTTATTACAATGCGGATCTAGGGGGCTCATGGAGAATTGTTGTTCCAAAACATCACTAACAATCTACACTATATTGTAATTTATAACCTTTTAAATCCTTTATATTATTTCCCTTTATTAATAAAATAATTTAGATATTTAGGGAAATGGAGGTACAAGGAACAAGGGTCATTTCATTTAAGTTCTTCTCAACCCCTTTGTATTTGCACTCTATGCCTTTTCTTTGTTTTGCAGCTCACGGTGGTTTGCGGGAACAAAACTTCTCATGGAACTTGTTCCATATTTCCAAGTTTCTTTTGAATCCTCCTTTTTCTTCATTGAGCTCCCTTTTATTGCCTTGCGAGATCGAACCGCTGCATGAGAACTACATCACATAAGGAACTTGTTCCATCCAAATGTTATTCCTTCGACTTACTTCCATCTGCAACTCACTCCCATTTTTCTTTGTTTTATGGGTTATCTTGAATTGTGGGGAGCTATGTCTCATGTGGTACTTGTACCATTTGGGCCCTTTGGGCCCACATCCTTCTTTTGGTCTGCAATATATCATCTCCTTCACTTTACCGACCAAACCGACTTGTGGAGAACACCGAACCTCGAGGAACTTGTACCATCCAAGCCTCTTGTACCTAATTCTCTCTCCTGATCTAAAAACACTTAATCCCTTTTCCAAAAACCCCAAGACCCTTGTGGAGAAATTTTGTTTCTACGAAACATGTTCTATCCGCACATCAAATGTCCACAATACACTGAAAAGTCAATATACTCAAATTTATCCAAATTTTTTGAAGTACTAAATTTTTTGCTTCCTCTATACATATTTTGTGGGCACTGAGAACATATGAAAATGACTATCAGGTTTATATATTAACTGATTAAAGTGTACCAACATTTTCAATTTATTCAAAGTGAACTCCTAAATCACTTACCAAGCTTGCGGTGTCCTAAGCTCATCTTGAATCCATCCCAATGCTTAATGATCTAACCTAATATCACTGCAAATCACATAAACACATATCATCCATCAATCCCATCATCATGCCCTGGTTCAACCATCTCACTTTCCTTCTTGAAATGGATCTAGGATTAGGCCTAGAGCTTCCTAAAACTTTATGAGTGACCATGAAAAATGGTTACAAACTTTTCAATACCCGAATGACCCTATCTCGACCTTGGAAATTCTTAATACCACCTTGAGAGGACTCACCACACACCTTTCTTGCTTGACCATGCACCTATCATTTTTATCTCCAACTATCACTAAGAAAGCACTATCAATAAATAGTCTTACTTCACCACTCACTCTTTTTCCATCAATTCCACTTGACATCAATGACAACAATAATGACTAGGGTCCAACAAGTATAAATTAATACACTTCTATAACAAAAAACATCAATTGGAATCCTTTACCTCTTAGATATAGGAGAAAAATTACATTCAAATTTTGGAAATGAAAATTTGAAACATCTTATAGACCAACCCAAATCGAGTAAAAATAAACACAAAAACAAAGAAAACTATAGAGCTTTCCCAAGTAAGTCAAACCAAGTTTTGCAAGAAAAAATCAACGAAATGACTAAATAGCTAGCTCACATGGCTTCCAAAGTCACCAACTATTCTAATGAAGAAGAGAGAGAAAAATAATTAAAAATTTGATGATGTCTTGAATAGCCCACAAACTAATTGCACATTCACAAATTAATGGAAAAACATGAAAGAAACCATCCTTGGGATGCAAAAACAACGTAAACAATTCAATTTTGAGGAATTATGCCCTTATCCATTTAGCAAGGGATACTATGCTTATCATTTCAAAAATATTTCAAAATTCCCAACTTTCAAAAATATAACAGAAAGAATGATCCAAGGAAACATGTTAAATAATCCTTTATGGCATGTAAAGAGGTGGCCTATAACAACATGTATCTCTTGTAATTATTCGCCAATATTTTGGGGGAAAGCCTTAGATTGGTTTCTAAGTCTTCTAAAAGTATCGATTACAAACTTCGTAAATCTCTTAGAAAAATTTGTTAAACACTTCTCTTTTAATTTAGACTCTAAGATTACAATGATGGACCTTTGTAACACTAAGCAAAGGACAAATTTAAACTTTTCACAATTCCTTCAACAATGGCAAGTAATCATGACCCAATTCCCCTACTCTATACCGAGAAACATCTAATCATCATTTTCATTTTGAACCTCAATAAGGAACTATCCTTTCAAATTAAAATGCATTGTTTACAAATTTTGAATAACTCATTGATAAAAGGACGCAAATTGAAAATTATTTCATCGAAAAAGGACTAACCAAATCTCCTTCAAAGGATCAAACAAACAACAATCATTCTTAGGATAAATAAAAATACATCAATCGTAATCGTAATATTTTCAATGAAGGGGACATTGATTCCCATAATGTGTACAATGTTCAAAATTATTTTTAAAAACCACTAAATCAAAACAAGTTATTGTTTTTCCAAGAAAAAAACTTCTTCTTGTGACTATAAACAATGAAAATTTACACCATTAGGATAAATTATTTCAATTTTTCTATGTCAAATAACAAGTTCCAACATGGTGACTTACCCAATCCCAAGACCTTTCAAATAAGAGTAGCCAAAACCATCATGGTATAAAGAAAATTATTATTGTTACTATCATAACATTGACAACCATAGTACTGATCATTGAATGATACTTCATCATTACATTCAAGATCTCATTGATAGTGGATACATTGCATAAGAAAACCCATCGACTACCAAAATGCCAAATGAGAAATTAAAGGTGTTTCAAAACCCCTTTCCTAAACATGGTATAAATGATAAGGATCAAGATAAAGATCAATCTTCAAACCATGTCGAGTTTAATTCAATCATTTCATTTATTGAAGATATACCTAATTCAATCACCACTTTTGAATTTCATACTCCTAAATACACAATAGCAACATTACGAGAAAAAAAGGTTTGGGTTCCTATAACTAAGAAACCATCCATGTCAACCACACCTCAAGTGTCAAGTCCTACAAATTTTTCTAATCCAAATTCAACGGCTAATGTTATATCCTCCTCTCGTTGTTTATGACATCATCAATTAGTTAGAGATGATTCCTACATACATCTCCGTCATAGAGTTACCCAAAACATTTACCACACTTTAGGAAATCCTTACTTGTTTTCTTCATGAGGTACGTGTTCCTAATTATTTCAACATGCATCAACTTCAAGCACTCATCTCCAATTTTTCACCTATTAGTCCCATATTGTCATTTGGTCCTCAATACCCTAGAAAACCTAATCTTGAAAATAAAAATCAATGTACATTGAGGATTTTATAAAAAATCACAAAATAGAATAAGTTGTTATTGATTGAATGGAGCTTCTTTAAATATTTTCTCTATGAAGTTATTGAGATGTATTGGTCATACTTGAAAAGCATTTGGGAGCTAATGTTATAACCATTCGTGGTTATGATAACAATAAATGATAATATTCTCACACAATCACCTTATCTATACAAGTTGGACCACGGATGTTGTACGCCCTTTGTCATGTTGTAGATATTGAAACATCATATAACATCCTTATAGGTTGCGCATGGATACATGTCATGCAGGTTATGCCCTCCACTTTCTGTTAGTGTATAGAATTCCCTCACAATGAAAAATAATTTACCCCGCTTTGCAAATACCAAACCATTTGAATTTTGTAAGCTCTTAGAGGAAAGGTATAATCATAATAACTATTTTCCTTTTGCAAACAAGTATGCATCTTCTCATGTCATACATGTCAAAGGTGACAACCGTATTTATCCTTACATACTCTTAAAATCTCAACCTTCCACGCCCAATCTACCACCTAAACTAAAAATCACTTATAGAGGTTTTGGTGAGTACAATATTGAAAATTCCTTCCATATTGGTAAGTTTTCATCGTCTCCATGTAGTTGAAGTAAAACCCAATGATCACCACCTTAAATTAACCCCTATCTACCATTTTGGAAACAATCTATTGAAATGGTATGGATATTTATAGGATGACCACATTCATGGATATTTAGACTCTTGGTTATACAATGATTGGATGGCTAGTTTCTATAAATCGACTAAACATAATAAGGAAAAAAATGATGAAAAACATGGAATGGAATCACAGGACTTGTTATTAATGGACGAGGTCATCTAGATCTAGTGTTATACAAATTATCTATATCATCATGGTATGGTATTTGAGTTTTTGAAAAAAACTATAAATATTTGATGTAACAACTAGTGGTGAGGACATTGAATCTTATCTTGAGATAGGTTCCACACATAACCTCTTTGAAGACTTAGCCAAAATGAACCTATTCATTGAAAAAAATTCCATTCACACTATTGAATTCAACATAGTTCATCCTATCCTTATTAATCGGGATTAGATAAATCACATATCCATGGACCTCTTTCGAATGATGAGGCTATCATGGAGTTTCTAGGGACTTGGGACCTTATACCTCTATCGTATCACAACAAGGGATTCAATATTAACCTTGATGTAAAACCTTACTTTGGCAAAAAAAAAAAAAAATTACTCTAGTACACTAAAGAAAATAAATAATAAAAATAAATATAAAATCTCTCATAGTGAAACCTCATTGAAGTGCTATTTGAGAAGAAGAAAAAAATGAAGAAATAAAAAATAAGAAAAACAAAAATGACACATCTCCCGGTGAAAACATTTTCGAGGCACCATCGAGTGGGGAATCACTTATAGATCAAATAAGTTTCCTACATCAACCTACAAAATCCGTTTAGGAAATAGATACATAAAAATTCTAGTAAAGGATACTATTGCAATCAACATTCGAATAAGCGAGAATCCTCAACTTATACCACTTGGTGCAAGTTTATAAAAAAAAATAGAAGAATTCACAAAAGTGATTGTCAAGTTTTGGGATGTTTTTTCCATGTCATACAACGACATGTGGTTCACTCCCTTACCTTATAGTGCACATTGTTGTGGTTCTCCTAGAAGTGAAACGAGTTAAGAAAATACTCGGAAAATGCACCGTAAAGTTACGGTGATGATTAAAGCAGATCTTCAAAACTATTAGAATTCATCTTCATGAAATCAATTAATTATTCGAATGGAAATCTAATATAGTACATATCACTAAGAGGAAATCAAAGATCAAGTATCTACACTAACCTTCATGATATAAACAATGATTTTCCAAAGGATGGTTTTCCCTTACCCAACATTGATGTAATCGATGATAATACAACAGCCATGAAAGGTTATCTCTAATGGATGGATTTTTAGGTTATAATCATATCCAAATAACTAAGTAAGATTAACATTAAAAAATGTTTACAACGCCCAGAGAACATTTTGTTATAAGGTCATGCCTTTTGGCCTTAAAAACACAGGAGCAACTTATCAAAGAGCAATGACAATCATCTTCCATGACATGCTACATGACATCATGGAAGACTATGTAGATGATATCCTTGTAAAATAAAAAGAAGAGTCCAATATCCCATTGTTTTGTGATGCATATTTGAGTGATTGAAGGTTTACAAATTAATAATTAATACTAATAAATGTGTATTCGAGGTCACTTTAGGAATTCTCTTGGGATTCATAGTATCACGGAGATAAAATTAAGCTGATCCTCGCCAAAGCTACGTAAATCATGAAGATTCCTATCCCACAAAATATACGATAGTTAAGTGGTCTCCTGTAAAATTTAATCCATTCAAGTGTTTCATCTCTCAACTAATGATAAATGTCACCATTTTAATTAGCTTCTCAAGAAATATTTCTAGTTCAAATGGAACCAAGAATGTCAAAAATATTTCACCAAGTGAAAATAATATTTAGTTGCTCCTCGGTATTGATTCCTCTTATTCAGATAAGCCAATGCTTCTCAATACATCTACTACAAAACATGCCATATGGTCCTTTCTTACACAACATAATGATAAAGGACATGAACAAGTGATATATTATCTCTGTAGGACTCCTATTTCTCACAAAATACATAACTCACTTTGGTTAAAAAGGTATACTTGGCAAGCATTCACATTTCACAAGTTGCACCATTACTTTCTTAATCATACGACTAAGATAATTACTAAAGTAGATCCTCCGAAATATCTACTTTCCGGACATGTTCTAGTAGGAATAATTTCTAGATGGGTTGTTCTACTAAGTGAGTTTGATGTAGAATCTTTCAATTAAAAATTAATTAAAGGCAAATCTCTCACTCGATAAAATTTCCAATAAACCATTAGTAGGCAAAAACTAATACATTTTGAATTCTTAGACGAAGAACCATTGTATGCATATGAATTTCCTTCATGGAATTTATTTTTCAATGGTTCCTATAACATCCACAAGTTTAGATTTTATAGTCTTCTATGCATGATGGATGAATATATTATCCCAAAGTTTGATCGCATTAGTTTCCCTTGCACAAACATCATTGAATATGAAGCCTTGATGGTTGGTTTATAATTTGTTATATATTGGTGGATCAAATAATTAATAGTATATAGATATTATCTCTTGATCATTAAAAATTCAATTGAGAATATCAAGTTACAGATGAAGAATTTGTTCCCTACAAGATTATGTTAGATAGTCTTAAAGGTTACCTTTGTCTCATTACCTTCAAACAAGTTCCTCGCTCATAGAAAAAATCATTGGATACAATGGAAACTATTTCATACCTTATTGAACTCGATGCCAATAAAACACATAGTTATTTTCTCATTGAACCACATATCATTTACTGGATTCAACTCATGGTTTGTGAGATAGTTGGTCCCGAAATCCTTAGTACCTAACATCTACACTTTCATCCGAGATAAAACCAACTCGATAATATGAATCCCTACAACCGAAGATCCTTAGCGTAACATGCTTCATGCTATACCATTCTCTTTAACACCATATATAAAATACGCAATGATGGTACTCTCTTAAGATGTCTCAATCAAGAGGAAAAAAACCAAACCCTAGTCAAAGTACATGCGGGTATTTGCAGATCACACACAAGTGACATGGCCTTAGCCAAAAGGATCTTGCACATGGGTTATTATTGGCCCAGGATGAACTCGATGTATGTAATATATTCAAGAAGTATCTATCATGTCAAATAAATGGAAATATTATTCACCCACTATCACAAGCCCTTCAACCTATCACCTCACCTTGGCATTTTTGTGATGGGGGCTCGACTTAATAGCAAAAATAAATCCTATATCTTCTAATGGTCATACCTTCATTATCACAGTAACTGATTATTTTACCATGTTAATAGAGGTCATTTCTTTAACATATGTCACTAGCTCAAATATTTCCAAGTTTATTTTCAATCATATCATATGCCATTTCGAATCCCTTCCTCACTTGTCATAGATAATGGCACATCCTTAAAAAAATTCAAAGCGTTATAAAAAAATTTCATTTGCAACTCAAGTGGTCAACTCCATACTATCCATAGTGTAGCAGCCAAGCCAAAGCATCCAACAAAAATATGAAATCAATATTGGAAACTATTGTTGATAAACACGGTTGTAAATGGAATACAAAACTCTATAATGCGCTCTAGGCATATCAAACATCTTATCGTACTCCAACTAGAGCTAATCCTTTCTCCCTTATCTATGGAATTGAATCCATGCTACCTATATAGTTTGATATCCCATCACTCTATATATCCCTAAAATACATTATCAAAGTGATGATGAATATAAACAAGCATGTATTGCAGAAATTCACCTCCTGGATGAGATGAGACTAAATGCTTTGGATCATTTAAAAGTGTATTAGAACTGAATCCATCATACTCACAAAAAAATAATCAAACCAAGAGAGTTCAAAATTTTTGACCTTGTACTCAAATAAAATGAAAATAATAAAACCAAGGAGAATGAGAAATAAGGAAAGTTTAAACCAAATTGGTTGCAACCTTGCATTATTGCTATAAAGTTTGGATCTCGACACATACAAGTTATCCACTTAAGATGGAAAAGATCTCAAAGAACCCCTAATTTTGGTTCATCTAAAAATTTCTAGTCCTAATTTGTCTTTAATCATCCCTTATGTTGGGGGCATATTGGCACAACTACCTATCTCAAACCTTCATCCTATTATGGTTACCATAACATTCCAAAAGACTTTTTGTTACAAGTTCTTTGTAGTTAGGATGTGTGTTACTTGGTATAACATCCATGTACATCCACATCCATTATATTTGATCCCTTGGTCTCAATGAGATTTATCATTTGAACAAGTCTTAGTGAGGTCTTAGGCCACATCATATTTCTCGTTGTTGTACAATCACAATCCTTAAAAATAGAAAAATTCAAAAAACCAAAATTCAAAAAACCAAAACATTCAAAGTCTAAAAATACAATCACAATCCTTCGAAATCCAAAAAAACAACCACGATCCTTCAAAATTAAAAAAATAAAAATAATTAAAAATATAAAAACATTCAAAAATGTTTCTAAAACTCAACAACTATAAGCACAACCAAACAATATCAAACTTTTCTACTACTATCCTAGTGATCATTTTAATCTATCCTACGATTGTCAAACAATCATTTTACCCTTTAAATGTATTATCGGTTGGGGAAATTTTGGATCTCATGTTCTTCCTTACATGTATCCTTTCTAGGAAGTGATAACCTAGTCAATCTTAGATCATTATTTAATGTGGATCCAACAAGAGTCTCATTAGGAGTTGCTTAACTATGGTATTTAGTCCGATCCAATCACCTTGTATGTATCCTTGCTTGGGGGCATTGAAATATGCTAAATCATCACTATGGAATACATTATGGATATATTTAGATGAATTTTTAAAATTTATGTTGCATTATTGTTTTTATTGACCAAATGTAAGTAATTATGTTCACATCTTGGTTTGTATATACCTTTGGTGTATCCGTCTTCGTTATTGTGTATATTGGGTTTGTTTGTAGTTGAGTTTTTCTTTTCTGTTGGGAAAATTATAGGTATGTTATTATTATATTAGTTTATTCATAGCCATGTTGTATATCATTTACTGTATATTGGGTTTAATTTGCATTTTCATCTTCATTATGGACCAGTTGGAAGTTTTTGTTATCATCATGGTCTCTTTACAAGATTGTGGTATTCATTTTACTTTGTATATTGGGTTTCTTTTAAATCGTGTCTTTATTTTTGGACCAATTATAGGTATTTTCTAAGCTTCTTGACTTATCTATAATCATGGTGGACCAGTTATGGTGTATATTAGTTACCAATTTTTTCTTTGTATATTAGTTACTTTTTTCTTTTTGTCTTCAACTTAAACCAATTGCAAGTATGTTGCTCACATCTTAGTTCATATATAACTTTGGTGTAATCATATTATTGTTTATATTGTGTTTTTATTTACATTTTTATTGTTGCTTTTGACCAATCATGAGTATTTTGTAAGCATCTTGGTTTATTCATAACCATGGTGTATATCAATTATAGTGTATATTGGGTTTGTTTTACTCTTTTCTCTGTGTGTGTTTTCTATATGCATATGGGTTTCTCATCATGGTTTTTCAATAATCATGGTGTTAACTCTAATTGTGCAATAACAAAATAGGTTTCTCTAAAATTACAATCTCGAATGGAAGCTAAGCTATGAGCATGTCATCACTTTCATCTATCCACATCAAATCACATAACAACATCATCATCATCTACACTATGTATACCATCATGTCAATAATGTAGAAAATAACAAAAAAATTCAACCATCTCATCATCATATATACAATGTCAAATGTCCATATCCAATGTCTACATCTAAAATGTCATCTACATATATATACATCAAAGTGTCATCAAGGAATCCATATAAAAATGTGTGCCTTCATCATGAGGAATACAAAAAATATAAAATGTTTATTAATCATACATAAATTCAAATATCACTCACAAACACTAGGACAACATAGTCTCTCATCCCCATCACTTGGTTGTAGCATCTCGAGAAATATCTAACCAATCTCAAAGGCCTCTCGATATCTACCTCTCCTCATGGATCTAACTATAACTTTGGGATCTCAAGAACCGCTACCTCATATTGGGATTTATAGTATCCTACATCCTATGATACAACCATAACATCTTGTAGCACATCTTTCATCCCACATGCCTCCTCCATGTAGCAGTGGCATCCCTCTCCACTATCAGCTATTGTACATGTGTAGAAAGTTGATCTCTCTAGATTGTTAGCTAATGTAACTATTTAGTAAGTTGATCTTTTCTAGTGTAGCTTTTGTACTTGTGTAGTAGGTTTACCTCTCTCAATCATCACTAGTAGTCATCTATGAGACATTATTAGAATAACATCTCTCTCCCATGTAACCTTGCCTCTTTGAGCACCGTAATGAATGACTAAAGGTCCTCAAGGTTATACCAAGTGAAATATTAACCTAAACATCCTCTTATCCATCATCTTCTCATCCTTCCTCACCACCTACATCTCTTTCCACATCACCATCTCCAACCCCATCTCCATCTCCAATACCTCCTACTAAACTCGGTGGCCTCAATGGTGATAATGGATCATTTAATAGAACCGGAACCTATACTAACACCTGTAATTGAACCGTAACATGTACTAGAGCTAGAACATGTTCAACTTGTACTATATCTTACACCTAAACTAGTCTCTAACCCTATAATTGATCATGTGCCTCTACTCAACCTAGTCTACCTCCACCTCTACCCCTTCTCTAGTGCAATGCACCCCTAGATGTTACTACTATACCTATTTTTGTATTCACCTATGGAATAATAATACTCGGGGCAAAATGCCTACATACCATATAACGTAATTTACCATCATTCCTAGATCCTTTATATGGGATCGTGAATCCTGAACTCCGTGGTGTCACTCCCGTGAAACTTAGCCTTACGCAACACTCTATCTTATACAAGAACCAAAATCCACTATCTCCCATGTCATTCATGCATGTCACTAATCTCCTCTAGATATATCCTGTGTCACTCCTAACTATCTCATGACCCTATCCACCCTATATCTCTCCATAATGTGCTCACAAATCTAAATCATGAAATGGTCAACCTCCACTGTCACCAACTCCATATCATTTTACTCCACCTATACCACCTTTATGGTCTCCATGTGATCATGCATAACTGTAAATCATAAAAATAATGTCTATTAAATTCTATGTCACCCTCAGCGTCCCTGTGACTAATACCTACTATTTCCCATCTGAATTTTGATGGCTCCTCTAGCTGTCTGTCTCTCAAAAAACCCAAAGGATAACTAATGGAAATATGGTCCCATGACTAAATCTGAAGTAAAATAGCTAGACCTATTTATACAACCAAATGTAAAACTCTATGCAAGTGAGCCAAAATGCAAGGCCCCAGGGAAGATAATTCCACAAACTCCATCATCTTTGAATCTATTCCAATCAATTAATGATGGAAATTATTACCATCTTATCAAGAAGTAGGTAGCCACTGATAATATCCATCGGTATATTGGTAGTATAACCACCGTAGCATCCTCCATGCACTCATACAAGTGAACAACCATACACTCCCCTCGTGAATGTCCTCCAATCTGAATGGTGACCATGTGTGTGTCTAGATCCATGTTGCAATACCATCCCACTATACAAGTCAAACTTGTATCGGAACTCATAACATCTGATACACATCCTCTAGTAAAACTTTCATTTCCCTTGTTGATAATCTAAAAGTTTGAATTTCATTGTGTCATCGCTCATTAACACAATCAGTAAATAGTGATCTAATCTAATGTCTGGTAGATGAAATGTGTATATAAGGCCTATCACCTCCAATAGTTCACATAATAATCTCTTCTCCCTATTGGTCATGCATCTCTCAAATTACCAAATTCATCCATGATGCTCTCACACATATAATGTATATAATCTCTTCTGAAATACACAAAAAAAACATTGTTAGACCCTTAACCCATTCTAATTTCTTCAATTTCAACCCTTAACTTTCATTTACATATTCTTAAGTCTTCTAGCGCACCTATGCTTATCCTAGCTTTTATACTTACATGATAGTGTGAGTACTTCTACGCTAAGACTCGCACTATTTCATGCTCATGAACCTACTTCTACACTAGCACATTTAGTGCTTCATGCTTATGCACCTACATGTACACTAGAGTGAACACTACTACACTAGCACACCTAAGTGCATGTGCTAGTGTCATTTTTCAATTTTCTCCTAGGCCTAGAATGTAAAAATTCAGTTAAAATAATTTTTTTCAAGCTACATACCACACCATCATCATCCACCACCATTCCAAACTCTTAGACGAGATCCACACGATGCCTATGCTAAGAAAAAGAAGTAATTGTTAGTGCAGAATCATAGCACCCCTGGATGCGATCGATCGGCTTCTAGGTTGATCACTCGGGCATCCAGGTGTGATTGTCTGACAACATGGAAACCTCTCTCAAGCGTGGGACTTGTGAAACTGAGAGAGGAATCTCCAGAGAAGGCTGGTTCCTGCTCCTAAACTACCTGCCACAAGCTATTCCAGTGCAGAAAGCTAATCTAATCCTAATCTAACCATGCCAAGGAGACAGAGAGAGAGAGAGAGAAAGGAAAAGAACAAAAGCCTACACTAAAATGGTGATACACCAGAGAAGGAGAATGTTGGACATCTATCAAAACTGCCATGGGACAAAGAGAGGTGAGCAATGGGAAGGATGGACAGATGCATCACAGGCCCAAGGATAGATTTCACACAGAAAATGTCCCAAAACTCCATGAACACAGCTCCAAACCTGCAATGAACATTCAAACATGCACAAATACCTGCAATGAAGAGAGGCAAGAAGAGAACAAGCAAAAACGAGCAAGGATGGACAGATGCATCACAAAACACGTTTTGTTGCTCCAGAAGTTTGCACAAAACATCATTTCAATAATAAAAGGCAAAAATGCCATTACAGAGCAAAGGAGGAGGTTTGAACTCCATTTTCAACCCTAGAGAAGAAAAGAAGGGAGGGCAGAGCAGAAAAGATGAACAACTTGTTATCCCCATATAAAATGAGCCAAATCTGGCTTTATACAATGCATGGGTCGAGCCCAGGAGACAAAAACATAGGAAAACATGTAAGCAGCCCAACCATTGACCAAAATGCATTCTTCATTAAAATCGGTGGTTGAGACATCACTTCTGGCCATGCTTCTGGCCATTATCATTAAAACTGGTTGTTGAAACATCGCTTCTGGCCATTATCACGCGTCAGAGCCGTTTCTCAATTTTCTCCCTCCATACTGCACCAAAATTCAAGATTGATCCTAGAATCATGTAGAGAATTTCAACAGCTTTCTGTTGATATAAAGAACGTGCAAATCCGAGCTCTGGATCAAAAGATATGTTGATCTGAAGATTTAGGGCACAGAATAGACCAAAACAGATTTTGAAATCTTTTCCCGCGCTTCGCCACCTGGACGACACGTGGCAGGCTCTGATTGGATACATAATTCTCTCTCCTCTGCATTTGCATTGGGTTTGGGGAATGCCTCGACATGTGCTTGATGCTTGTGTTTTCCCGACACCCGCTTCCGCCGGTATTGCCAAGTTTTCCTTTGTTTCGGGTTCGGAAGTGTGACTTGCATTTGCATCGGGTTTGGGAGGTGGCTCGACATGTTTTCCTCCCATGCTTTTCTGACTTGTTTCCCCGACTCCAAGACCTGATTTCCTTTGTGTCGGGCTTTCCAACCCCTCCGACACATTTCTTCCTTGGTCGGGTTTTCCAACCCTTCCGGCATGATTTTTTCCTTGTGGGCCCTAGCTTGGACACGTGGCACTATCCCATTGGTTCGGGTCAGTGCTTGAGACCTCGCCCTTTGACTTTTGGACTTTTCTCCTTGTGACACGTGTCATGATTTGGTTGGTTCTCGCCCTTTCGGCCCCTTCGCGCCCTTCGCGTCTTTATGTCCCGGATGTCCCAAACTGCTTGGGCCAAAAACTTCCGATCCGCCCGAAATGGGCTTCCTCGTCCTCATTTGGCCGATGACGTGGCATTGTTTGATTGGCTTTCGGCTCCTTCGGCGATCCACGTCCCGCACGTCCCTTCGTCCCGGATGTCCCAGTACGAACTTTCTGTTTCGGGCGAACCGACCGGTTCGCGTCATCACGGTCCAAATGTTCCAATTGCTTTGACCGCTTTGTTCTCATTTCGGCTGGTTTGCGTACTTCACGTACTCTTGTCCCGAACTGTCCCGCTCAGCAGTTAGTCGTTTTTCTTCCTCTTTCGGCCGGATCGGCTTCTCGCACCCACCGCGTACTTCTGTCCCAGATGTCCCTTTGCTTCACGGGCCGCCTGGAGGCTTTTCGGCCGATCCGCGCCTAGATGTCCCACACGTCCCTACTGTTGCAAGGACTAGGACTTAGTCATTTTTTATGATTTTTCCTGGCTCAATCTACATGCCTTCTGCAACTTTTTCCACATTTTCTCAGAGCTCGTTCTTTTCGACCTGGACAGGGAAGTTAGAAAAATTTCTGAAGGGACCCTAGAAACATGATTTTTTCCCTGAATCAATTTATCTGCCTGGGACTTGAGAATTCTGATGCATGTTATCAAATTAACCCTGGGGGGTGAATTTTGGATAACAATTTGGCGACTCAGCGGGGTCATCTGCCTGCTAGATGAAATTACCAGTTGCCTGAAGCATCCATTGGGCATGGAGTCATGAGTTGTAACCTGCAACTGATCTGAACTTTGAAAACCCCCCTTTGAGTCACTTGGAAACCCATTGAACCTGGAGTGTTCTCACCAAGATGCCACTGAAACGAACTGTGCAAGAGCAAAACCAGCACAACAAAAACTATGTACAGAACTGAAAATCATACATGCTCCAAATGGAACATGCAGAGTGTGCACAAGCACTTCTTCTGCTGAAAGCAAACCTACCTACTCTATTCTAACTGGAAGCAAAGGTAAGCTAAACAAACCCTGCAACTGGTTGTGCAAAATAGCTTCCTTTCTTCAAAATTGGCAGCCATGCAATTGATTTGGCACTGATCATGGCTGTTTGGATGGATGGAAAATCAACAAGAAGCTGGTCTTCTATCCAAATCATCAAGGTGTCAACTGAAAAATCCAATACCTCTTTTAGTCGCTCTGCATTTGGATTGGAGAGGTATGGCAGCTGATCCTTGGTACTCTGTAGCTCACCCTCATGCTCAGAAGCGAGCATGACTGGTTGTGGCTTCCCCTTTGGCTCCAATGAAGCCAAATACCTGATTGGGCAAGGTCTGATCCGTTTGATATGCCCATAGCTCTGATTTTCAACTCCAAAAATGGAGTCTTCTTGTAGATCTTCTTGAATGGATGATGTGGAAGAAATGGTGAAATTCCTCTGCCCTTTCTCCTCCTCCAATGAAGGACATGAAAGATTAAAATCTTCCAATCTTGGTTCCAAAGAGCTGCTATAAGATGCAGGCTTCTGTAAATGAAAGATCTCCTCCATGACAGCAGGCTCTGGTGTTTGGGATGTGGATGATGAAAGAGAGAATGGTGAAAACTCAACCGGCTCTTCTCCATCAAAACAGTCCTCCAAATCTGACAGGTAAACTGCCTCATTGCTGTCCTGTTGCTTATGTTCAACTTCCTCCATGGTGTCCTCTTGATCTGTAACTTGATCACCATGGTTTCCTTCACTCTCCAATATTGAGTTTGAGAGATCGAACTCCTCTTCGACATTGGAGCTAGAGAGAGATGAAGTAGAAAGAAGAACTGAAGGTTCTCCTGTAGCCTGCTTTGTGCTCAGAGCTCTTGGATCTGCACTTTTCTCCTCCACAACTGGGATGTGCTCCTCTTCTTTTTCCTTTGGAGCAGCTTCTCCCTCCTCTATTACTCGAGGGAAATCTTGCTCTTGATATAACTCTTCCTCCAGCATGAAGTTTTTTAAGTCAAACTCTTCAATCTGCTGCTCTAGAGGACAAGTTGGGACTGCAAGATCTTCTTCTTCAACAAAAACAGTCCTCACCACCATTTGTTCAACCTCAGCCTCTTCTGTAGGTTTTACCAGCAAAGGGATCTTCTCAATTCCAAATTTAAGAGCCAAACTTACTAAGCTCTTAATCATTTCTTCTTTTCCTGGCTCTTCCTCTTGCTGTCCTTGATGACTGATTTTTGCAATTTCTTCTTCCCCACATGGAATTGGGAATGCAAGAGGAGGGATGGGTTGAAACTCAACTGATTTTACAATTTTTTGTGGTGGTGGAGGAGGTGAAACCTCTTGTTTCTTTGGAGGAGGGGGTATTTCATTTAGCTCTTGTGGAGGGGGTTTGGATTTGGAAGAGAAGAGGGCGGAAAAACTGAGATGGGATGGAAGACTGAGAGATGGAGACATGGGATCAACATTTGGGACAGCAGATGAAGGTTTTGAAACTTGACACTGCTGAAATGATACAGATTGGGAAAGAGGAAACAGAAAGGCATGAGATGGTGTGCTTACCCATTGACAAGGTTGCTGAATACTCCTCTCATACACCTCTATTTCTTCAATCCACTTTGCAAGCAAAGGCAGCATTGCAATCATGAAGTCAAGCTTCTCCTGAGGGCTGTAATGCCTTGGAAAAGGTCCCACCCATGGACAAGGTGCTCTGCAACCGATTCCAAATGCTTTCATCTGTGCCTGAGCCCTAGACTGCACTATGTTTACCTCCATCTTTTGGATTTTCTCCAACAGACCAGCATCTTGCATCTAATGGTCTTCATTGTATGCATACTCTTGCTCTTGGAAGGCTCCATAGCCAAACTGACTTTGGCACTGCTGCTCATATGGGTATGCATACTGATCTTGAATCTGCTCAAAATGTTGATTTGGAGGATTTGTAAAACATGTTGGAGGTGGAATATACTGCTGTTGTAAAACATGTTGGAGGATTGCACAACATGGAAACCTCTCTCCAAGCGTGGGACTTGTGAAACTGAGAGAGGAATCTCTAGAGAAGGCTGGTTCCTGCTCCTAAACTACCTGCCACAAGCTATTCTAGTGCAGGCAAGCTAATCTAATCCTAATCTAACCATGCCAAGGAGATAGAGAGAGAGAGAGAGAGAAAGGAAAAGAACAAAAGCCTACACTAAAATGGTGATACACCAGAGAAGGAGAATGTTGGACATCTATCAAAACTGCCATGGGACAAAGAGAGGTGAGCAATGGGAAGGATGGACAGATGCATCACAGGCCCAAGGATAGATTTCACACAGAAAATGTCCCAAAACTCCATGAACACAGCTCCAAACCTGCAATGAACATTCAAACATGCACAAATACCTGCAATGAAGAGAGGCAAGAAGAGAACAAGCAAAAACGAGCAAGGATGGACAGATGCATCACAAAACATGTTTTGTTGCTCCAGAAGTTTACACAAAACATCATTTCAATAATAAAAGGTAAAAAATACCATTACAGAGAAAAGGAGGAGGTTCAAACTCCATTTTCAACCCTAGAGAAGAAAAGAAGGGAGGGCAGAGCAGAAAAGATGAACAACTTGTTATCCCCATATAAAATGAGCCAAATCTGGCTTTATACAATGCATGGGTCGAGCCCAGGAGACAAAAAACATAGGAAAACATGTAAGCAGCCCAACCATTGACCAAAACGCATTCTTCATTAAAATTGGTGGTTGAGACATCACTTCTGGCCATGCTTCTGGCCATTATCATTAAAACTGGTTGTTGAAACATCGCTTCTGGCCATTATCACGCGTCAGATCCGTTTCTCAATTTTCTCCCTCCAGACTGCACCAAAATTTGAGATTGATCCTAGAATCATGTAGAGAATTTCAACAGCTTTCTGTTGATATAAAGAACGTGCAAATCTGAGCTCTGGATCAAAAGATATGTTGATCTGAAGATTTAGGGCACAGAATAGACCAAAACGGATTTTGAAATCTTTTCCCGCGCTTCGCCACCTGGACGACACGTGGCAGGCTCTGATTGGATACGTAATTCTCTCTCCTCTACATTTGCATCGGGTTTGGGGAATGCCTCGACATGTGCTTGATGCTTGTGTTTTCCCGACACCCGCTTCCGCCGGTATTGCCAAGTTTTCCTTTGTTTCGGGTTCGGAAGTGTGACTTGCATTTGCATCGGGTTTGGGAGGTGGCTCGACATGTTTTCCTCCCATGCTTTTCTGACTTGTTTCCCCGACTCCAAGACCTGATTTCCTTTGTGTCGGGATTTCCAACCCCTCCGACACATTTCTTCCTTGGTCGGGTTTTCCAACCCTTCCGGCATGATTTTTTCCTTGTGGGCCCTAGCTTGGACACGTGGCACTATCCCATTGGTTCGGGTCAGTGCTTGAGACCTCACCCTTTGACTTTTTAGACTTTTCTCCTTGTGACACGTGTCATGATTTGGTTGGTTCTCGGCCCTTTTGGCCCCTTTGCGCCCTTCGCGTCTTTATGTCCCGGATGTCCCAAACTGCTTGGGCCAAAAACTTCTAATCCGCCCGAAATGGGCTTCCTCGTCCTCATTTGGCCGATGACATGGCGTTGTTTGATTGGCTTTCGCTCCTTCTCAATCCACGCCCTGCATCCCTTCGCTCCAGATGTCCCAAGATTTAACTTTCTCTCTTTCGGGTGAACGCCGTTCGCGTAATCACGCCCAAATGTCCCAATTGCTTCCTGATCGTTGTTCTCATTTCAAATTTCCGATCCAAATGGTTCACGTACTTCGCGTACTCTTGTCCCGAACTATCCCACTCAGCAGTTAGTCATTTTTCTTCCTCTTTCAGCCGGATCGGCTTCTCGCACCCACCACGTACTTCTATCCCGGATGTCCTCGCTTCACGGGTCGCCTGGAGGCTTTTCGGCCGATCCGCGCCTAGATGTCCCACACGTCCCTACTGTTGCAAGGACTAGGACTTAGTCATTTTTTATGATTTTTCCTGGCTCAATCTACATGCCTTCTGCAACTTTTTCCGCATTTTCTCAGAGCTCGTTCTTTTTGACTGACAGGGGAAGTTAGAAAATTTTCTCTCAAGGGACCCTAAAAACATGATTTTTCCCTGAATCAATTTATCTCACTTTAGACTTGAGAATTTCGATGCATGTTATCAAATTAACCACGGGGTGAATTTTGGATAACAAGAATGTTTCTCTAAACTTAGTAAAAATATCACTCAAGGGGAAAATAAACTCTAATATAAAATATGAACTATGATATTTGAAACCTCTCCCACCCTTCTACTTATACCCTTCTCCTAACCCTAATTCCTCTATTTTGGCCTCCGTGACCAATTAAATAAATTTATCATTCATTTTTCAACTTCTTGTCGGTGAATTATTCTCTCTCCTATCAAGTGGTTGTCCACTACTTTGTCACGTCACCCACATACTCGAGGGGGCATTCCTCGATACTAATCTATACTCGTTAGGGCATCTAAATGCTTTGCAGGGAAAGTTAGACAGGTCTAAATATATATTTTATCATTCATCCACCATTTTACAAGCGTCTACTATCTTTAAAGCACTATTACTCTGTAATAACACTTTAAAGAGGGGAAAATGTAGACACCCCAAAATAACCACTACATATTATAAACGTTCAAACTATCATTAAACCATTGTCCCTATCTAGAATTAATTTTATTAATTTTATTCTACCCTATCACCTCCTTAGCTAATTTTATTAGCTAATTTAATATCAAATTAGATACATAAATACATACATGTCCACTTTCATATTTAAATAAATTAAATATTCTCACATCCTATCCACCTCCTCAACTCAAGTTGACTAAAATCATGAATAAAGTTATAAATCATTATTATAGTCAAGAGGATGTGTTCGAATTGACTTAAATCATGCATTTTAGTTAACCAAATATATCTCCCAATTCATGGAAATCCAAAATAAATTCACATTCTTCCAAAATCCAGCCATTCACAACAATTTTCGGGTGATAAAATAAAATATATTAAATAAAAAATAAAAACATGTGCAACCCCTTACTAAATCAAAAATGACTCATCCATGAAAATATAGATCAATATTATAACTCTCCAATCAATATAGAAACTCTTACCTAAACTACTCAATCATGTTTAGTTATCTCCAAATCAAATAAATATAAAATTAGCTTGAGGATTAAGGGATTTGATAAGCATATCTCCATCCTCTTTTCCAAACATTGGAAAAACAGGGTTTTTAATTACAAAGGAAAATATTTCCCAATCACGGAGAATTTGATTTCTTTTTTCACTGGGTTGGGCTCTGATGGCATTAAGTTCTATAGAAACAAGTTTGACAAGGATGCAGAGGAGAAGAAATTTCTCCAGGGCTCGAAAAAATGCAAATTGGCAAGGTGGGTATTGTTTGCTCCTCTATTCCAGCCCCCTACGATGATGTTTCCCGAATGGTGGTCAGGTATGTTACTCTTGAAGGCCATTTTTCTACTCTGCCCCTTCACCATTTGGTGCTCTTGAATCATTTCAGAAGATCTCCTAGGGTTAGTCTTTCATATTACATTCTTCATTCTCTTGAAAAGTCTATTCAGGAGGTCCACTCCCATAGGAGAGCTATTCCCCTTCACCAAGGTGTAATTCTCCTTCTTCACCTGTATTGTCATGACATGGTTGTTAATAACCCCTCAAGCTCCATTCCCCTCCTCCTATGCAACCCAACAAAAAAAAAGACTTAGAAAACCTTCTCCCCCGTCAAAAGGGTTCTCAGAAGCACTTTTAAAGGGAAAGAATTAGATGTGGTGGAAAGATTACTCACCATCAACCAGACCAACCTCCCCTCACCGCTAAATCCCGGTTTAGGGATTACCTAAGAATTTAAAAGCCTTGGGGAGGATGTTCCTCTCATGGTTAACGCTGGTGATAAGGGGAAACAACCCTCTAATATGGACATTGAGAAAAATCTTAAAGATCTTAATAGGACACAAAAGGATCTAGCAACCACTCTAGAGAAGATTGTCTCTAAACAAATCAATCACCTCACCATGCAACATGCTTTTCTTGAGTTCCTACATATTCAGGTAAAGCAAATATGTGATGTGAGTGGTATACCAGAGGATCTTTGGAAAGGTGGAAAAGCTACAAAAAAGGTGTTCTCCTCTAGTAGCAAGGACCCTACGATGCAGACTGCCTTGAATCTCTTCACAACTCTAGAGGACGTGAATTTATTTTTTCAAAATGTCTCATGTAGTTAGACCGGACTACTCCTAGTTTTTGTGTATTGTTAGTATTTTCTATTGCTCGTGCAAATGTTGTTGGGATGCAGTATATATGTTCTCTTTCTCCTTTCTAGAAATTTTTATCTTCCTTTTTTTATTTTTGTAATATTTGGTAGGTAGGCCTTATTGCTGGGGTGTGGCTCCCACATATCAAAAACCCACATTGCTTCTCTTTGTTTCATATGGTAGTTAGGCCTGTTTGCTGGGGTATGGCCCCCACCTATAAAAAACCACGTTGTTTCTCTTGTGTATCTAGCCATTGGGCTTTTTGTATTCAATGGTATGGTCCCTCCCAAAACCATTTACCTCTAATAAAAAAACTTATCTTGAGGATTCACTTTACCCAACTATAAATCAATGGCATTTCCTTCAAAAATCATCCACCAAAAAGATTGAGAGTTCATATTGTTATTCTGCAATTACTTGGTGAATTAATCAATCATTATTCTTCACGCGTCATGTCAAATTAGTCATCTTTATGCTCATAGCTTGATCTATCTTCCATTCGAATACTTCTTGAGCATCTGCAAATCAAAAAAATATTGCAAATTAATCAAATCCAATAATATAATCACTATACCATACTCTTAGAACTAGATCCAATATGAGGTAGCTTTGAGATTTTACAACAAAATTTTTCTTTGCTTTGTTTAATTTTCCTTATTTATGTAATTTCTGTGGTCTACATTATGTAATTAACTAATTACTTAAGTAATAAATAATTACCTATGGTAACATTTCATAGTTACACTAACACTAAGGTTTTACCTAACACCTCCTAGATCCTCAAAGCATCTTTTGTGTTGGGATGAGATATTTATATAAGTTAGGGAAAATGTTGGGAGTGTATATAGGGTAAAAATATGACTTGAATGTATTTTGGATATTGTTTTATATTATGCAATTCTTAATGTATACACCTTATATAAAAAATAAAAAGTATAGAATATGTAATTTTCTCTAAGCATACGTAAAGAATGTGAATAACATCTTTTATCAAGGAATAGAAGAAGAAGGGAAAGGTAAACCAACCGTTTTCATGAATTGTATAAAATAATGTAAGTGCACCACACGGAATATTGATCTTGATTTTCATTCCAAAATCATGTCTAAGTTATTGATTCATCAATATAATTCGTGTATTTTCTTGTATCTTCCTATCTCTTGTTTATCTCTCCTTTAAGTTGTTTTTTAATGTAACTATTGCACTTTCATGTTTTATGTTGTATCCTATCAATTACACATTTTTTTAAAGTAATAAATGGGATAGTTTGAGTTTCTCCTAGACTAAAACTTATGTTATCTCATGATGAGTGATTTCAAGGACCTATGCTAACAATGTTCATGATCCTGTTTTTCAAAGTAATAAATGGGATAGTTCAAATTTCTCCTAGACTAAAACTTATGTTATCTCATGATGAGTGATTTCAAGGACCTATGATAAAAATGTTCATGATCCCTTTACCCATAACATCCACTTCTTTTATAATTTATTAATTTTACTCCTATTTCCACATATTCATCTATGTTTGTAAAGATGTCCTTTTTCCATTCATATGATTACTATAAACTGTTGATCTCAGTAAACTCAGTACTTTGGAATTGTTCACAAAATCAAAATTAAATGTTGTTTTTCTACATTCAATTATAAAATGACAGGATATCTAGTAAATGAATTTTACTTATGCTTAGAATCAACAATTGTAGGAAAGGAAAGAATATAAACTCATGAACACCAACAAGTTTTATCTTGGAAACCTCCAAAGGAGGAAATACCAACAGAGAACGGAAAATGCTCTTTCTTCCCACTTTTTATTGGCCAATTCAAATAAGAATTATATAGTTTAAAGTATGAAAGAGAAGTAGATAATATCTCACACTTCCTCCCAATTACTTGTTTTCTCTGCCTCAACACTCCTTTCTTCTACAAACACAATTATAGCACTAAGAATTCCTTGCTCACTTGCTTTCATGCTTCAATAATCCAAAAATCTCCTTCCTACATGTATTTATAGCCTTTCTCATGTCCTCCTGTGCACTAGAGGATGGGAAAGGTCATGGAGGAGAAGATACATTGACAACCTTTCCAATTTTGGGACTATTCGTTTCGATTTTTTTTTTTGAGAGCGTTAGGACCACCGCCCAATCTGAGACCAATGATCACAGGGACCGCTGCCCTAGGCGGGTGGAAGTTCTGAGGACCTCCGTCTGGGTTGAGTAGCGGTTCTGCTAACGTAAACACATAACCTCCATTTCTTCATTTTCCTTCTTTAGTGTTGGCTGATTTGATGAAGTAGAGTCATTTTAGATCCCTATGGGTCACACCTCTCTTGCTTAGGAGGATTTTGGTCCCACAAAACCTTAATGGGGGAGTAGATGAGGAAATAATTCCCTCACTTTCTCCTTTGAGTACCACTGAGCCTACCTTAGTGTCTTTCCTTTCGAGTCTAACTGCCAAGACTCTTGCGGACCTCTCCTAGAATCTTTGGCATTACATTTTGCAATACATCCTCCTCTAATTCACCTCGTGAGTCTAAGATACAATCCTCAATGGAAGGTAGAAAATGTATTCCTTCATCTTCATCTAGCATGAATGGCTCATATAGGTGTAATTTTTCACAGTTTACTACTGAGTACATCCTCATAAATGATGGAAAATCAAGTCAAAAGGTATTTTCTCCAACCTGCTCCAATATGGTGAAGGGTCCATATCGTAGTGGCTTGAGCTTCCATGTTTGACCTTGTAGTCTCTCCTTGCTCAAGTAAATCCAAACTCTATCTCCAACATGAAGCTTATGTTCTCTCTTATGCTTTGATTGTGCCTAGCCTTGTACTTGGCTTGAGATTTCTCTAACTATTATTTGACTTTAAGATGGATTTGTCATATCCTATCATTGAATTCGTTTTCTCTAGTCACCTCTATATCGCATGTCTCCTCCTCATTCTGATGCCCAAATCATATGTCCAATAGATTTTTAGGTAGATATCCCAAGCATGCTTCAAACAAAGTGACTTCATAGTGGATGTTTGTACATCCCGACTATATTAATGCTAAATGTAGGCTAAGGACTCATCCTAAGTCCTTGGGTATTTGATATTATACCCTTTGATCAATCTGTAACAAATTCTTGTTCACCACCTCTATCTACCCATCTATCTCGTGGATGAAAAGTCATGCTCCTTTGTAACATAGTATCCATATTTTCCCAAAAAGTAGCCCAAAACTTCCCCAAGAACCTTGAATCCCTATCATAAATAATAGAAGTTGTAAACCAAAATGCACCTATACATTAGCAAATAAAATATCTTCTACCTCATGTGCTTTTATTGTCTTTTTACATGCCATAAGAATACACATGTTACTGAATCTATCAACAAAAACATAGAGATAGTCATGGCCATGTTTATAAATAGGTAATCCTCCTACAAAATCCATAGAAATTTTCTCCCATGGATGAGTAGGTACTAGAAAAGGCATATACAAACCCTCCTTCCTAGTCTTAGGCTTGTTGGTACAAAAAAGTTTACATCCATGTATAAATTTTGATACTTATTGTGTATTGGGCCAATACACATACCTTTGCAAGTGGGCTAGGGTCTTACCAACACCAAAATGTCCCACTACTTTCGAGGTATGTGCTTCCCTCATCAATAGAAGTATTTATTTTTAGGCACAAAAGCTTCCCCCATCGGTAGAGAAGCCCGTCCATGAGATAAAAATCTTCAATCCCCATCCTTTCAGCCCCTTGGGACAACAACTTCTGAAATGTCACCGCAAAGTATTTTTCCTAGGAATATGCCTCTCTGTAGGCTTCCTTCGTGAAGGGTTCGATATGAGAGATACTGGCCAAGCATGATATCTTCTCCTATGTGGGTGGCCTAGATAACATGTCTACCACAAAGTTTGTACTACCCTTCTTGTATTTGATCACCAGATGGAATTACTAAAGGAACCCCATCCATTTGTAGTGCCTTGCCTACTACAATTTAGATTGTGCTTACAAATACTGGAGAGGTTTGTGGTCAGTGTGCACAATAGTTTCTTTACCCAACAAATAATGATTCCATTTTTAATTTCCTAAACTAGTGCATACATTTCCTTATCATATATTGAATATCCTTTAACTTCTGAAGTAAAAGTTTCGAATGATAGCATACGAGTTTACCTCCCTGAAGCAACATTGTGCCCATAGCGTAATCACTGACATTTGTCTCTACTTCAAAGGGTTGCTGCAAATTAGGAAGAGAAAGTATTGGAGTATGAATAATATTGCATTTTAATAACTCAAATGATTTCTATTATTTCTTAGCCCATCAAAACCCTTACTCTTTGCAGCTACTCTTGTGTGTAGAGGTGCTATAATCATGGAGAATCCTGGAATGAAATTCCGCATGTACTATATTGCTCCCACAAAACTCCTAGTATTTATGGCTCCTATTGGCATTGGAAAATTGGTGATAGCTTCCACCTTCTTTGGATCCACTTGTAACTCTCCTCCTCCAACAACGTGCCAAAGATAGACAAGTGACTATTTTGTAAATTCATATTTCTCCATATCATAAAGCAATTTTTTCTCCATGAGAACTTGCAAGACTTATTACAAATGAGTTAGATGTTCCTCCCATGTGGCACTAAAAATCAAGATATCATCTAGATAAAAAATGACACATGAATCTATGAAATCTGCAATACATCATTCATCAATCTCATAAATGTAGCGGGTGCATTGCATAAACCAAATGGAAGTACTAACCACTCATACAAACCTTGTTTTGTCTTGAAGGAAGTATTCCATATATCCTCCTCCTTCATTCTGACTTGGTGATAACCTGACTTGAGATCCAACTTCGTGAAGAATTTGGCATGCTGAAGTTGGTCCAAGAGATCATCTATGTGGGGAAGTGGATATATTTTCTTTATGGTGATCTTGTTCAAAGTATGATAGTTGATGCACATTCTCCAAGAACCATCCTTCTTCGGCATCATCACAATAGTTGAACCGCATGGTGAGGTGCTCAGAAGTATCACCCCTTGGTCTAGCGATTCTTGGAGTTTTTTTCTTTACTTCAAGATTTCTCAACAAGGATTTTCTAAACAACCCAATGTTTAGTAGAGGGGACTTTGGCAATAGCTGAATCTCATGCTTTACTTCTCACTTTGGTGGTAACCCACTAGGAGCCCGAAAAACTTCCTTAAAAGGTTGAATAATATTATCCAAATCCTATTTTCCTGGTTAGAAATCTCTGAAAATTCTACCCCATTTTGTGTATCCTTTAACTAAAGTAAACAAAATTGATTATGATTTTCCTAAGCAAGTCAATTTCCTTGGTTACCACTCACTACAATAACCCGTGTCTTACGTTTGGTGTGCCAAAATGTTGTAGTTGATCCCATCCTTGACCCATCTCGTATCGTTTTTCCTTCTCATAAATATAACATCCCTAATATACAAGGACTACCAAAAACAACATCAAAATCATTAAGTGGAATAACATTAGCTTCCAATACATCAATATATTGGGAATTTATCCCAAAATTGACATTACATATTTTTGTTACTCCGAATTTCAACACCCTTCTTCACCCACCCAAAGGATAAAGGTATGGATGCTCATAAGTCTCAAGACCAAGCTTATTTACAAGTGCTTGAAAATCAAATTAGACTAAGAACCGGTATCAACCAAAGTATTTATCTTAGTTCTCTTGATCTGTATTTTGATCTGGAATAGTCTAATCATATCCTCTTCTTAGTTGTCGATGTTGGTGGTCAGCATCCAAGCCTCTCATCTACATCGAGTCATCTTTCAATTTCTACCTCCCCTTCTTTATTTATATCTGTCATGGAATTCTTTGAGTCCTTGGTTTAGTTCTTCGATGTAACTCCGGATGCAACTTCCAACATTTAGCGTTAGTATGACCATTGATATCACGCTTCTTGCAAAAATATTAGGATCTTTACAAGTATTTAAAGTATTGGGATCTTGTTTACCTTTCCCTTTCCACTTATCATTGTTACTTGTTTTTCCATGTTATTTCTTTTGTTGATTTTTTTGCTAGCTTTTCCCTTGGTTGTACTTCTCTTTGCTTATTTTCATCATCTATATAGTATGCCTACACACACACACCTCGTTGAGATCTTTGGGCTTCAAAGGTGAGTGCGAAGTCCTCCCAAGTACTTAGTCAAAATATCCTCATCCTCCAAGTCCATGTTCAACAACATGGCCTTCCTCCGAAACTTTGTAGTATAGTCCTGCACACTTTGACCACTGCCTTGTCTAAAATACTACCATTTAATTATTTGGTCAGTCTTGTGGCCAATAGGATAGAAGTTAGCTCTAATTAATTCTTTAAATTCTTGCCAAGATTTCACAATAGGACGTTTATTCTTTTCACAAGTGGCTAGATGGGTTTCCCACTAAACTAGAGCATGTCCATCCATTTTGAGACCTGCAAAGGTGATCCTCTATGCCTCAGTGACATTATGGATGCTAAAGTACACTTCTATATTTTTAACCATTTATCAAGAAACTCTGCATCTACTTGTCCTTCAAAGCTTTTAATTTCAACTTTCGTATCAACTTTAAAATGAGTGTGATCAGATTTTACCTTTTCTCTTATATTTGAAGTATCTTCTTCATGCTCTTCCCTATAATATTCCTCATGCTGGCTCCTCCCTATGCCAATTTTTTTGGATAATCCTTGAACTACTAATTCCATGGATTATTTCTTAACATAAGTCATCTTCTACAAATATGCAAGTTCTTCTTGTCTTCTAAACATCCTATCCATCATGGTCTCTAGCATCTCGATTCTACGGACCAAGTTCTCTTCCTCCATTTGTCCCTAAATTCTCTATTTCCACTTCCTTGTAGAAATATCTGGATCGCAAGGTAAAGCCTCTTTGCCTTTAGATCTCATCACTGTCATACAAATCCAAGAATGAATACCACAATCCTAGATACTTGTTATCTCTGATACCAAAATGATTTGTAAACTCTCTACTTTGGAATTGTTCACATAATCACAATTAAACACTGATGTTCTACTTTCAATTAGAAAATGACAGAGATAGCTAGTGAATGAATATTTCTTACGCTGAAAATCAACAATTGCAGGAATGAAATAATATAAAATCATAAACACCAACAATTTTTATCTTGGAAACCTCCAGAGGAGGAAAACCAGTCGGGAAGGGAAAATGCTCTTTCTTCCCACTTTTTTTGGCCAATCAAATAAGAAGTACAAAATTTACAATAAGTATGAAAGAGAATTAGATAATATCTCACACTTCCTCCCAATTATTTGCTTTCTCTTCCTCAACACTCCTTTCTTCTACAAACACAATTCCAACACTAATAATTCCTTTCTCACTTGCTTTCATGCTTCGATAATCCAAAAATATCCTTCCTACATGTATTTATAGAATTTCTCATGTCCTCTCGTGCACTTGGAGGATGGGAAAGGTCATGGAGGAGAAGAGACATAGACAACCTTTCCAATTCTGGGACTGTTCATTTTGAATTTTATTTTTCTGTCCGAGAGTGTCAGGGACCGCCACCCAAAGCAAACCGGAGGTCACAGGACCGCCACTTTGGCTAGACAAAAATTATAGGACTACCGCTTTGAGTTAGGAGGTGGTTCTATAACCTTCACTTTGCACGCAGAGCGGACGATTCTATTAACATAAATACAAAACCTCTATTTCTTCATTTTCCTTCTTCGGTGTTGTATGCTCTGATGAAGTAGAGTCATTTTGGATCCCTATGGATCAATTGTAGTCTTTTATTTTACTAATAACATCCCAAGGTGCACTAGCACATCACTCAAATAGACTCGATCACTGCTCAAAGCACAAGGGTACCATGCCCCTCTTTTACGGTAGCTTTTTCAAGGAGTTAGCATGATAAGACATATAATCCAAAATCATAACAACCGAACCATAACAACCTGTAAAGATAAAAACAACTAGATCTAGATCATAGCCATATGAAAGAATGAACTAAAAATATTCAAGATCAGGTTTATTATGCAAGATCCAATTAAAGGTAAATCAATAACCAATATCCAACCATAATATCCATTGTATTTATCATAGTAAAACACAAAATTTGAATACTTCAATGGTAACTCCATAGGGTCACAAGTATAAGAGAAACATCAACATAACCTCTCAATCATTCATTCAAATTCTAATACATCTAAGGCATACAAATCAATACATATATATATATAGGTAGTGGGAAATTTCCCTTCACTACTCATGCACTCTCCAAAAATAGCCCGCATGCTAGAAATAGCCATGCATGTGTTACAAGCCAATTACAAGAGCATGCAAGCTCATCAATAATAGATTATCTTATAATATAAATTTTAGATCTAATCCTATTAATAGCCTAATTTCTACATGATGTTTTAACTTCCTTCGCATGAGATCTATCTCAAAATAGACTTTTTTTGAACTGCAATTCTTCATGTTCTATTCTTATCTTAAAAACCTTGTTTGTCCACTACTCCATCCCTTTATCTCCCCAACTTCACTTGTGGATAAAAATGTGGCTAAGTGTGGAATAAAATATGTCAAGGCGTGAGCCTTTGAGTGATATATATCTTGCCCTTGTGCATGCCTTGTGTGCATGCCTTCGTGTCTAATTCCTTCACATCAAAAACCTCACGTCGATTATACTTAGTATCCTTTCCAGGGGTCTAACATTAACCCACACTAGCTGGATTTCTGCCCTAGGTAATTCTCATTTCACCAAGTACAAAAATATTATAAAGAAAAAAAAATTCAACTTAACCTTTAAAGTGCCCGGAAGAGCTTGGGGAACTCAACATCTATATCTCCCTTCAATTTCTTCCACTCTTCCAACTCTTTAAAGTCCTTTCCCAGTGCTTCCTAAAAATATTTGGTACTTTATCTCGATGTTATTTCCTCAACTTTGTTCTTAAGTTCCTATATGACCACCACTAGCTCTGTGCAAGCTCCATCAAACACATCCATGTGTTCTAGTATGGAATTATAGAACTCGCCAATCTTAAACTCAAGTTTCTTGTGCTTTGTCTTGATTTTTTCCTTCTGCGTAGTGGTCTCAATAATCAGTTGAGTGCACTCAATTTTTTTGGTGGGGACCTTCTTGTATGGCTTTCAGGACTGCTTCCTCATCCACCATTCTAGCATCAAGAAATGGCTCGCACTTTCTGCATCGGTTGAAACCCATATCTACTAGTGTATTTTCTTCCTTGAGTTGAGCGAGCAAGTCTTCCAACTCAGTGATCTGGGCTTCAACTATTGTCTTGTTGTTTTACTTTTCCTTGGTGAGATCTTCAACAGATAGTCTTGTGCCCTTTTGAATGTTAACCAATAACATTCCCACCAAGTCCTTGAGATATTCCATTTCATCACCATAATTTTTTTGCGCCTGACTAACCAAGGATGGAAAATGAGCCAAAATCTTCTTAACTTGTACATCAGCCTTGTCATATGCTTCTTTTTTCCTTGCATATTTTCCCTTCAGCCTTGTGTAGTTTTTCTATTTCTCTTTCCTTCTCCTTCTTATCATTTGCAAGTGTGCGAACACTGGTGCTTGAATCCGATATCTTCATACTACTTTGGAAGATAACTTGTGCAATGCATTACACACTTTCTCATCAGTCAGGTGGTTTAGGTCCACCACTTTGTATGTCGCTCCTTGTTTATTCTTCAAGTAAATAGTATTAATTGCATGTTCATTTACCTCAAACTCTAGCTCCACGGGTGATTGTGCGGAGTTCCACTCAAGTATCTTCTTTTTTCTAGATACCCCTGTCTTAGTCTAGTAGCTCCCACACATGTATTTTTTCAGTGGCTATCATGCTTTGGAAGCACACATGAAGAACCTTTAAAGAATCATCAACATAGTCCATATGTGGGGACCTTGGGGTCCACCGCTTCCTTTGTGCCTTCTACTTTGTTCTCTATTTCTTTGGGGTAGAGGTGTTGGTACCTGTTCCAAGCCCCTATCCTCTTTGATCACAAAAAAATCACCCTGTTTTTTCTCCCCATTATCCTCGGGATGCATTGGATAATTATCCCTCATTGGGATCTTCTTCATTTCTTCTTCTCGTCACAAGCACTTTCTTCTTCTCTTGTGCCTCAGATTTTCCTTCTCTCACACACTCTTCTCTTATTCCTCCAGCTTCTTGCTCCAAGTCATCCCTAAGCATGGCGAATTATGTCTCTTCAAACCTTGTATCTATCTTAGAAGTAGAGACTTATTGAACCTTCGTGCACTTATTATTCTCTTTCTCCTCACTACTCTACCGAGAGGTCCCAAGGTGCCTCCACAAATACACCCGAGAGTATAAAACATTATTTTACATGAAGTGTTAATCTTCCCTTATTCCTCCTGTGCCTCTTCCTCGCAGACTACCTTGATGGGTGGCACTGGTTTTCCCCTCGGCTATGGAAAAGTGGAGTCTGTGACCTCCACTTAAACTTCCCATTAAGTCTTCAGGCGCAGTTTCACAAATACTCTACTAATCAACCCTTTAATCATCACATTTATCTGTGGGTGCATATCCAAAAATTTTGGCTCCAAGACCTCTAAGTACATGGGCCTAGATTCATATCTATAAGTGGTGCGCAAAGTATGTAGATTGGAATCCACTTTATCCACATCATATGTAAATTTTTGTGCATCCTTCAATCTATTGATGGAGCACTTCAAATACTTAGCTATGAATACAAATGGGAGTTTGCACCATGGCCCCATCTCTCCATTCGATATCCATAATATCACAAGACTTAAGTGTTTCATTACTGCAAACTTCACTCAATCTCCAACAACCATGGGAGACTTGCGCGTAACGCACCATTCATTCTCAAAGGATCACCGCAGTCTATCATACCATTTTTTAATTCTTGCCTTATAAGTACTTGTGATGGTGCCATCACAAGTGAACCTTGTGAACTGTACTATGGGTGATGGATCTATTGGTGGGTAAACCCACATATTCCCATCAGGCCCATCTAGAATTCCTATCTCCTAAAATATGATCAAGAGAAGAATGGAACCCCATGTAATCTTCATGAATTCCTCATTCTATATCTTCACCTCCTCTATGATGTCATCTACAACATACTGGGCCAAATTATAGTGTTCCCGTACGTACCCAAAATTGTAAGGTACTTGATCTAACAACAATCGACACGTGCCCCAATGATGATACAGGTCTCCTCGCAAGGTGTTCGGGATCCAAAAATCTCTCCAAGTGTGTGTTAACATCCCGCATGCCCCGCTTAGCCCCCGTGTGCTTTATTTTTCCTTTTCCCCTCTTTTCTTATCCTTTTTCTCTTCAGTGATGAAACCGCCAGCTGCCCTGGGTGGCGGTCTCGTGACCGCCACCCTGAACAGGCGGCGGTCCTATAACCGCCACCTTGCTCAGGGTGGTGGTCCTTTACGTGTTTTCCAGAAAGCTCTTTTAACATGACTCATGTAAATTCAACGTTTTACCAGCTTTCTTTCACCGCCATAAGCTTGCATTTATGATTCTGGTTCCCTGGAATAGTGTTTTTCCATTGTTTATAGTTTAAGAGTTCTATTTGGCTTTTACCTTGGGTAAATGCAAATGCTATAAATGGTTGGCTTGTGCTCAAGCAAATGGCCCCTCATTCACTTCTCATCTTCTCATTTTCAGTAATTCAGTCTTTTATTTTGCTTAGAATTCATAGTTTAGTTCGTTACATGCTTAGTTAGCATTGTTTTACTATTGGTAAGCCACATATCCATCTTGTGCAAGCAGTGTTGTTATTTCATCCAATCCATTGGAGTAGAATAGCTTAGGAAGCCATTAAAGTTGCAGGTTTTGCTCCTCAAATAGGATAGTTTCAGGTTCTGGATGCTTTATGTTGCATGACTCGCAATAGATCCCGCTAGGAATTTCATAAGCCAAGCTCTGTACTCTTTTGCTATCCCTCTCCTACTCACATTATATTCGGTGTGTATTCTGAGCTACCTTTATCCCAATATCTATTTCTATTGATGCTAGCATTACACGCTTTTCTGGATCCACGTGAACATGAAGGAACGAGGAGATCACACTGAGGGGACAAGATCACACACACCATCGGATTCGCCACTGCTCGCAGTAATCCGTGTTCTAGCTTTCAAAGTTATAGATAGAATAATATTAAATAGAGTAGTTAATTGCTTTATTTCAGTAAATTCTATTCTCGATATTGCCAGGGAAGTTGTGGGGATTGATAGTTTCTGAGAAACTATGATTCACTCCTCACTTCTGAGGTAGGATCGAGAATCTTGCAAATAGATTAGATGAGCTATTTTATTGTTTAGAATAGATCTACAAATTGCATAGACAAATAGCTACACTCGGTTATTTTGTTTGTTTTAAATTATTATTTTAGTTGTCTTTCTAGATATTTTAAATAGTTGTTTTCTTAAATTCATAAAGTTCATCAGAAAAACACAAAAATAGAGAAAACATATATGCTATAGATACACTTCACATAGTTAAATTTCATTTTGTTACAGTTAATTTACTTTGTTACTTTTGTATGACAATCACGGGACCTAGAGAGCCCAGGGAATACATATTCGAGCCAATCGTGCCTCAGCCCAATCTCATCATGGCAATAACCGAGGCTATATAGATCAAAATCTTAGGATTCAAGTCTTCTAAAATGGTAAGCTTGCAACAAATCAATTCTCAGTTGAGTGGACTAAACATAGAAGACGACCAAGCACACACATTTTGGTCAAATCAACCGAACTACAGATTACCCTAGGCAAACATTCATATGACTATAGAAGGGTTCAAAAGAGAAAAACCTTTGGTTGTGATCCTTTGGTCCCACAAATGCCGGATGCAGGAGACACTCTTCTAGATATAGATACCACCTAAGAATCCAGTTGCCCAAATGCCGTAGGGTATTCAAGAAAAAATCACACAATTATTGATCCTAAATATAGAAGTTGAGAAGGCATACGATTCTGGATATTAGGGATTAGGAATTGATTTCACACATGACCATAATCGGTCGACAACAACTAAGAGTCTATGGTTTCGACCCACAAATCCCGCAGCCCAATGAATCCGCGAGGAATTAGACATAAACACCGGCCTACACACACTAGTATTCCAGTCTACTCCACTCCCACCTATCATCATCGAACAATTATTCTTGCTAGACACAACAGCTAACAAAGCTAGAGAGTTCTGGACTAGGCCAAAAAACCCTCCATAGAATTGACTACATTTACCATCCACCATATGACCCTGTCGAGAAATACACGAAACTATCCCGGGTCATTTTCCACGTATTCCACAACCCATAGATCGAATCACGCCAGAGCTTGATATTGATTGGAGCCTTCGAGCAGTCATCCTTGCTGACCGATCTATCACACCAGCCCAAGTTAGGAGGGCTTTCTTTGCTTTAGATTCACAAGTTCCGTTAGTGCGCATTGAAGACATTAGATTTCCTAACTAGTTTGTCTATATCTCACACATATTCCATCCCCACTAGCTATCTCGGCACGACCTCGGGAGGTTGGGTGCGAGGAAGAGTCACTTGTAGATTCCCACGCTCACTTGTCACTTTTCTATCGTACAAAATTGGTGAACCCGACGTGAAACAAACAAAATTAGTGAAGCTGACGTGAACTTCCTACTTTCTAGTTTGGAGTCATAGTATCACGTGTTCTTCCAAGTTTAGTATACTTTTCATCTTCTCCACCTCATTGGCTTTCACCTTCGCTCCTTCCCATTATTCTGCGGGTATTCATATACCCCGAATATGTTAGGATTCGATGCATATGGCAGACCCCTCTTAGGTCTTGAGGCATACTACCCCCAACAGAATAGATAATCATCACCCTCGCTCTCAGTGTGGGGTGACAACTATTCAACTAGTCAGTTGTCAACACAAACTCCAAGGATCAGATATAGCTCGTCCTTCCAAATAGAGGAGTTGGAACAACTCGCTCAAACGTAACAAACGGAGCCTTCAGGCTCGAACAATATGATGTTCACCGGAGAATCTGGTTCATCTCCTCAGGTACTACTTAGACCACAAATTAGTAGGCAATCAGACTCATACCAAGGTTTAGATGATGAATATTTGGTACGTTATGCCAGGAACGACCAACGTTCTCGAGGTATGTATCCACCTGTAGGAGGTTTACAACCACAACCCGAGGTCTCTTTTCAAGAAAATACCTCTATGCCACTGCATATAGGAAATACTCTCGGAGAAACTTGGCAAGATAGCGATCAGTTCATAGCAGGATATCACATGCCTATACAAAACCATGGTATACAACAAACGCCACCAAGGTAGAATATCGTGACTTCACCAAATGAAGTCATTTCAACTCTAATAGAAAAGGTTAGAGGGTTAGAACTTGCCCAAGCAAGTCAAAATTCACAATTCATGCAAGCAGGGAGTTCCAATCCTCCACACCATCCTAGCCAAGTGGATCTCCTCACAGGAGTAGGCACGTTAGGCATGACTCCTCAGTATTCACAACAAATGCCAACTAGACCCACCATCTCTAGCACTGTTCCTCCCGGTCTAGTACAAAACAATCCATTCCTGGATAGTACCCCATCATACTTAAACATATACTCCAAATCACCACAAGGGGATATGTTCTCCTCTCCGGCATTTTTTCTCAAACACAGGGGCTTCCTTATGCCCCTGCCAATGCATATGTTGTGCCATATCAACAACCCATCCCACCACCACTCCCTCAACAGGCGCCATCAATGGTCGAAACATATGTGATAGGGACTTACTTAGAATATTTGAAAGAGCCCTTGGATTTCACCATATGAAGCGTCATGCTTCCAAGACCTCTTCCCGATTTTCCCAAATACAAAGGAGAGGGAGATCCAAATGCGCATATCAAAGCTTACACTACAACCATTCGAGAACTACTCCCATGGGATGGGGTTGTTGCTAAAATATTCCCAAAAACCTTGGAAGGCATCACTCTCGATTGGTATTATAGAATACCTGAGGCTTCCATCCATTCATTCAAACAACTCGTTTCAGAGTTCATCAAGGCCTTCGACATGAACAAACTATTAAGAACAGGAATCAGGGAATTCTTACACATCAAACAAGAACACAATGAATCTGTCACCCATTTCATCCAAAGGTGGCGTATAGTCCTTTATTCCTCGGCAAGTGCTCCAAACATGGATCAAATGGAACTATGTGATTTATTCCTTCATTCTCTTAGTAGAGAAGTGAAGGAAGAAGTCCAGAAGTTCCCATTACGAACTTACGATGAAGTACTTGAGAGTGCTCTTCGAATAGATCAAGCAGCAATTGATAGTGGTCGCAAAACATATGGAGCAAACGGGAGGTTAATCGCCCCCAATCAAAACACTACAACTTATCCCACTACCACAAACATCAATCAAGGACCTAAAATCCTTAACAAAAATCGGGGTGTAACAATAGATGGAGCAACCGACCAACCTAAAAAGGTAAATATTGTCAATACTCCATCACAAATAAACAACCAACGAAACAACAACTTTACCCCGACAGTCAATGTAGTGGATTTTAATCATCCACAACAACAACAACAACAACAACGGTGAAATCCCATACAGGGTCCAAGCCAAAATTAAACTAGGTACCAAAACCTAGAATTCAAACCAAAGAAAACAAACACAAAATTTTAATAGACAACGGTTTGATCAAAATTTTGGGCCACAATACACATCAAATCAACAAACTAGGAATTACAATCCTAATTCGTACTGTGGTTTCCACAAAATTCAGGGCCATGACACTAGAACGTCTTTGTGACTACAATAAATTCATGCAATGCTTTCCAGATGAACAAAAACAACTTTTTATGGATATGTTCTTAGCAGATCCTACGTCACCAACGTCAAATACCTTTTCAGGGGTAGTTTCCCCTCAAAATGCACCCCTGAAGATCTTTAATGATCCACTCCCAAATCATGATAACAACAGGATAAATCCAACTGGGATGAACAAGGGTGTAATGACAGGAAACAATGATCATGAAGCCTCGACCTCACTAAATCCATTAGTTGCGCCACAACTAGGAAGTCAGCCACGACCTAAGGTAGTCGGTTTAGTAGAGTTAGATGCTGAGCTACCCATCGAAGCTATAACAAGGATGCGAGATTATTTCTCTCAGCCAAGTCCAAGCCACCTGCCAGAGGTAGATGACATCCAACAAATCGTAGTAAAACCTGTGGGAGCCTATGATTTGATTAACGACCTAACAAAAACCTTCTCGCACATTTCATTCTTAGACTTACTAAAGAACTCTCCTGCCCACAGGGCTGCTCTTTTAGAAGCATTAGGTTTAGGTCATCTAATTAACATCACTCCACCACCTGAAACATAGGTAAATCATGTGGACTTTGATGTTCATCCTCCAGGGCAGGCAGATAGGGATGTCGAATTCATATTCGAGATAAACAAAATGCCAACAGATGCTGAGATCGCATGCCGAGGTGATCCAGCCTTACATTTGCAAGTATGGGTTTATAACAACTATGTAAAGCATGCAATGGTTGATGATGGGGCGGCAGTTAACATAGTCCCCTTCTCTTTCCTCCAAAAGCTAGGGTATGGAGAAACCAATTTCTCCACAACTCGAAATACACTAAGGGGCTATGATAGTCTTAAAGCCACCTCGATTGGAACTATAATATTACCGGTCACCTTAGGACCCAAAACCATCTTGACTGAGTTTTATATTATAGATCGGGAAACTAATTATAATATGATCCTCGGATGACCATGGATACACCACATGAAGGCAATCCCTTCTACACTATTTCAAGAAGTAAGGTTTCTACATTTAGGGAAGGTATTCGTGGCCACAGGTGATCCAAAACCATTTGATGTACACCTAGCTAACTTAAAGAAAATACCGGACGTACACTCGGAGTTTGAACTCCCAACAAACCAACTTAATAAGCCTACTTGACGCGCAAAAACAAAAGTAAAGTTGGTACCTACGACAGATCTTGAAGCTATGAGCCTAGCCAAAGTAACCCCAACCCCTAAAGATGAGGCTAACACTGTAGAAGCAGTATCATTAAGAACTACTACAAAAATCGTTGAACTGCTAGAAAATGATCTACCAATATTCTTACCATTCGATTCAGTAGGCATAGGATATCCCCTAGGCATTGGCTCTCTTCCAGTAGAGGATCTCTGTATGGTGGAAGTAGAATATGCAAACACAACAGATATCCCAGCGTCCATATTCCTAGTCAAATATTGGACACTCCATTTTGATGGAGCTAGATGTCGTTACGGAGCGGGGGCAGGTGTAATCTTCACTTCCCCTGAAGGAAAAGTCTTACCTTTTTCCTTTAAACTAAATTTCGAGTGCACAAACAATGGTGCTGAGTACGAAGCCCTCCTCCTTGGCCTCATCTTAGCTAAAATAATTGGTGTTGATAACATCAGAGTCTTAGGAGACTCACAATTGGTAGCAAACCAAGTCTCAGAGATATATGAAACCAAAGCCGAGCATTTACTGACTTTACTGAAAAAAGTCAGTATTAGATTTAAGCAAGGAATTTGACTTCATATCAATTGAAGCAATCCCACGAGAGGAAAATATTCTCGCTGATTCAATAGCAACTTCCGCATCACGTTTTACTCCAAGTAATAAGTTAGAGGATACCCGTTTCATGGTATCCCTTCGTGATGAACCATTGATAAAGATAATGACAAATTCTCTTTTAAACAGAAATGAATCTACTATCCTAGACCATGTTGATAGCGATATGGCCATTTTGTATTACTTAAACGCCTATGTGGCACTACATCTCTCCTATCATATGATAGATTTGTCCTTAATCCCACATTCATCTTCCTACTTCGGAAATCCCATGGTGGATCTTCCTCACAAATGAAACCTAGCATATGCACAGTATAAAATGGAGATGATTTGGATTTACCTCCAGACCACCTGAGTTTGAAGAGGGTAACACCTCTTTGATCAAAGAAACAATTGATATTAACATCGGAATGGAAGATGAACCAAGGATATTGAAATTAGGATCCTCGTTAACCCCAGAGGAAGTAGAAATACACACTCGGATCCTCAAAGAACATCAGAAGGCATTTGCATTTAATTATAAGGAAATGACAGGGGTTGCACCCCACATCGCGGTGCACAACCTCGTCACTAAATCTGATGCAAAGCCAGTTAAACAAAAATCGAGACCCATGAAACCCAAGGTAGCTCTCATGGTAAAAGAGGAGGTAATAAAACTCCTCCAAGTAGGATTTATCAAGCTAGTTGATTACTCCCAATGGGTGTCTAACATCATTCCCGTTCTCAAGAAGAATGGAAAGATACGCATCTGCATAGATTTCTGAGACATCAACAAAGCATGTCCTAAAGACGACTTCCCGTTGCCATCCATTGATGTCATTGTTGATGCAACAACTAGGTTTGAAATTTTGTCTCTCATGGATGGATTCTCGGGATACAATCAAATTAAAATATCTGAACAAGATCAAGCTAAAACCATGTTTATAACTCCTTGGGGAACTTATTGCTTTATCTTGTCATGCAATTTGGTCTCAAGAATGCTGGTGCTACATACTAGTGAGCTATGACATATATATTTCATGATTTAATTCATAAAATCATGGAATCCTACGTAGATGACTTGTTGGCTAAGGCCAAGAAGCATTGTGACCATCTGGAAATACTCTGCATCATTCTCTCACAGCTGATAGAGTACGGAGTCACGCTAAATCCAGAAAAGTGCGTCTTTGGAGTAACAAGAGGGAAGCTCCTAGGTTACATCATATCGTTACGAGGGATAGATGTTGACCCAACCAAAATTCGGGCTGTCCTCGAAATGGTTCCACCTTCGGATGAATCTGGAATCAGGTCATTCCTCGGAAAGCTGGGTGCAATCCGGAGATTCATCCCGGACTTAAGTTTCGCCATACATCCAATCAACAATTTGCTCAAGAAAGATTATAGCATTGATTGGACTGAAGACTGCAATGAAGCTTTTGATGTAGTTAAGCATTTCCTGTTATCACCACCTACACTAATGCCACCTAAGCTAGATCGCCCGTTAATTTTATATTCACGAGCAACCAATGTCTCGCTAGCCTGCATGCTGGCTCAAGAAGACGATGATAAGAGAGAACGCGTGATTTATTTCATTAGCCGAACATTGCTCGACTATGAAACACGTTATACCCAAGTAGAATGAGAATGCCTCACCATAGTTTTTGCAACCAAACACCTAAGACATTATATGTTAAATCAAGAAACAAGGGTCATGGTAAAAACGGACCATTTACGAACTTTCCTCACATAAGGGTCCTTGTCTAAAAAGGCTGGACATTTTATAACCTTAATGGGGGAATTCAAATTAACATTTGTAAATCAGAAGTTGGTTAAAGGACAAATCATCGCAGATTGGTTAGCTGATAACCCATTAGATGGAGGCAATCTAGTAGATTTAGATTTTCCAGATGAGTGCGTATACTACATCAAAACCCGAACCTCTATCTCTGATTATCCCTGGTATGCTGATATCATTAATTATATCATGGACCATATGTATCCAGAAGGAGCTACACCATAACAAAGAAGGCGGTTATGTATTATTGTAGCTAAATACATCATTATAGAGCAAGTGCTCTATCGAAAGCATTCGATGGAATGCTCCTAAGATGTGTCGACACGGAAGAATCCAAGAAGATTATCCATGAATCCCATAGTGGAATGTGTGGAGGCCACTTCGGTGGTCATGCCACCACTCATAAAATACATCGAATGGGCTATTTCTGGCCTACTCTAGAACACGACGCAGTAGAGTTCGTACGCAGGTGTCATAAGTGCCAAGAATTCTCCCATGAGATCCATATGTCGGCACAAGCTCTGTAACCAATCACTACTCCATGGCCCTTTTCTACATGGGGCCTAGATTTAATAGGGAAATTCTCTCCCTCATCCACAGACGGCCATAATTTTATAATCACGGCCACCGAATATTTTACCAAATGGGTAGAGGCTATGCCTCTTACTACTGTACCTGGTTCTGTAATCGCCAAGTTCATTTTAAACCAAATCATTTGCAGGTACGGTATCCCGCAAATCATTATCTCCGATAATGGAACTTCTTTTAAGAATGAAGAGGTTTGCGAGCTATGCAATAAATTTAAAATAAGCCATCATACGGCTTCCTTGTATTACCCTCAAGCCAATGGATAGGCTGAAGCGATGAATAAAACACTAAAAGCCATTCTCCTTAAAACGGTGAAAGAAAACAAACAAGATTGGCACTTGAAGTTATATCCAGCCTTATGGGCCCACCGAACCTCAATAAAAACACCAACGGGAGTAACTCCTTTTTCACTAGTGTTCGGGGCAGAGGCAGTTCTCCCACTCGAGGTTGAAATACCCAGTCTCCGCATTTCATTACAAGGGATTCTGGATGAAGACGCTTACAGAGAAGCACGTCTTTCCCAACTAGAAAGCCTAGATGAAACTAGGTTAGATGCTGAACAGCTGACATAGAGTCTATGCTGACCGGATGTGCCGGCAATATAACAAGAAAGTCTATGAGCGCGACATATATGAAGGTGATCTCGTTCTAAGACTAGACAGCTGGATCGACAAGAAGACCGGCGAAGGAAGGAAATTTTGGCCTAAATGGTTAGGTCCATACCGAGTCATGAAAGACTATGGGAATGGTGCATACCTCTTATGTACGCTAGAAGGTGAGGAATTTGGCGAAACAGTCAATTCCCTACACCTCAAGCGTTTTTACGCGTAAGCAGCTAGCACTACTTATATATATATATCTACATTGCATCTTCATATAGATTAGGATCATGTTGTCCGCTTGTTCATACACAAATGGTGATTAAGGAATCTATTCTCAAAGCAATTCATTACAAACTCATGATGTTGTTGGCATAAACACTCTAATCATACTTCTCCATTTTCATGATATCATCAAATTATCTCAGAATCATTTTATCAAATAAGCTAGACATGACAAAGTCTTAACAGTAACCATACCAAGATCTGCAAGTTTATTCTCACTTTTGATTTCTTCTTAGGGTAGGTGTCTTGCCTATGGTTTGTTCTAGAAGCTTCATGGTGTCACATCTATCCCATATGTATATCTCTTTGGAAATAAACACATACTGACATTTTACTCAAATAAACAAGTCAAACATTGATCAAACAAAAAAATTAATTTTACACATTTCCTTGCCCCACCAACCTTTGGTGATGAGCTTGCATCTCTTACTAGTGACATAGGGTTGGGAAAGGATGGAAATGCCCTTACTCGCCTATGCTTTTCCCACGGTGATAAACCCACGCTTCTTACTAGTAGCATGGGGCAAAGTGTAGGGGGTCCTCTTGACAAATAAATGTAAAAAGTCATACACAAACAATTCAAACTTTGAAACTTTGAGTCAAAAACAAATGAATCAGATGTTCAAAGTCCCAAGAGAGTTAAAATCCTAAAAACCCATATTTTGTCTACTATGTGGCCATCTACAGGTCTAAGTCTGGATAAACCGTAAAGCAAGTTGCATCCAAAACTATGAAGTCACTCGAGTAGAGTAGACTTGTGGTGTCCTAATTTGGTTCCACCAAAGCTTTGTCTGTCTTTCATCACTATCATTTCACTACACCTCATAACTTGCACCCTTCCCAACTCTTGGTGATAAGCCCTCGCATCTTACTAGTTGCGTGGAGTTGGGGGTAGGGGTAGGTTTGTTTGTTCATCATATCGGTTTGTTTTCATAACTTTGCCAAAATAAACATGAAGTATCCAAAATTGCTTACAGAAACTAAGATTCAAAATCACATTATATCTACATCATCATATATCAGCATCATGAAACACAAAAGGAAAGTAAAACACTTGCATCATTTGTTCACCATTGCATATATTCTAAAAGAAACATATAAACGTACATCATAGCATACATGAGGAAACTGGAAATAGAAAGAAAGCCATGAATGCCAAGATTTTGATCCAGAATGAATGCATATATATAAATAATCAATGTTTATATACAATGCCATCATGCACTAAGCATGGTCAAAACGCTCAAAGAGCCCAGGATATACAAAAGAATATATAGTACAAAATCTACGAGAGCCAAGTGGCTTCTCAATCCCTACGGGACCCCTCTGAAGGTGCACGCCCACCTAGGACTCGCTGCACCGACACTCAATGCATGGAGGGCTCAGGATCCCGAGGGGCAGCCACAGTCTCACCACGAGAATGGATCCTCATCAAGCACTCAGCCATCTTGTACCCCTTCTAGCTCGGTGCGATACCATCCTAGCCACATGCCAGATAGGAGAAAAGATGTCGGTATGTCTGCTGCTCCTGAAGGCTCCCCAACGTCCACGGACAGCTCTGCGCGGGTCCTCTCCATGGTGATCATCAGGGTATCGTACGCACTACCCTACGAATCAAGTCCCGCCACTCATCGGAAGTCTCTGCAAACCAAGGAGAAAACAAATTAGAAACCAAACAAGAAATTAAAAGATACAAGATAGCAACTAAAATGATCTTAAGTTAAACAAACACTAGAGAGGGGAGAAGGTAACTTACTCGGATCACCAGGCCTCCATGATGGGTCTATGGGATCAGTCGCCGCCACGGATGCCGCTGCCGACTGAGGGGCTGCTCCTGTGGCTGGAGCAACGTAACGCCCCGCAACAGACTCATCCTCCCCATGGCCCTGGGAGAGTGGCTCCTCTGAAACCAGAGTCACCCTCTCTACACTCTGCTTGGCCCTCTCCGCCTGCATGATATCCTGGGTATCATGCCACTCAGGATCACTGTCCTCAGTCTCCTCCTCTGTCTCCCCCCGTAAACTCCTCAGACTCAGAGTCTACCTCAATGGGGTCATCGCTGCTGTGGTAGGACCTGGCAATCTGAAGTAAAGGCACCTGACGCGCACCAGCTCTCCCTCTGGCACGAACTATCCTCCTGGCTGCAATAGGAATGCCAGGAGTAACCACTGTCCAACCCCGGCCTCTAGGCCCCCCTCTGGCCTCTCGGACTGATCTATATACTGGTGCTACTGGGGGAAGCATACCCATGTATGGTAGGCCAAACTGCTGAGGAACTCAGCCAAAGGGGTGCATCTCCACTCGCCCCACTCTATCAATAAGCTACCCTGTCATGGAGCAAGAGATCAAGGTAAGAGCCTCCTTGCCCCATATGCCTGCCATAGTCTAGTATGGTGTGGCCTCCATGTCGGCAGTAGTCAGGGAGGAAACTGGCTGATGAGGTGCTCTAAGCACCGACATGTCTGTCCATCTGGCTACCCTCACAGCTCCAGGATCTGCCACCTCCACACCCCTGCCATAAGGGATGAAATGCTCATAGACCCAACTCATGACTAGAGTCGGGTGGCTCAATGACTGCCCCTGTAAACGGACCACCCTGTATAAGTCGTGGTAGGTGGTCCCAAGAATGTCTGCTCCCTAGGCATATATCCGACCGTGCCCCTCTATCTGTGCAATAATGGGGGACCAGCAGTATAATAATGTATCTCCTCCCTTGTCCCCGATCAGTCTCGAGGCAAGGATCCCCATGATGGCCTGATGAAGTAGGGGGATGGGCAAAGAAGGAATAGATCAAACTCTCACCCCCTTCTTTGACCCCGTGGAGATGACTGCATCTCCCATATATGTGGCCCACTATGCAATCTGTGCCCGTGAGCCTGCTGTCTCTAGGGTGAGTCATCTCCTGATGATCGGGACCCCTAGAATGCGATAGATGTCCTCCAGTGTAATAGTCCACTCACCGCGGACCCCTGACAATCGGAAGGTGTTCCGATCTGCATCCCAATATGAGAACAAGTCACAAAGGATGTGACTAGATGGTGTAACATGGGGCACGCGTGAAATACGTAGTATCCTAGCCCACTGAAGAGTGTCCTCCTCATCCTGTGAGAGGGTATCTAGTACCCTCCGGGAGCCAATCACACTCCCTCTCTCAAATCCACCGGATATACTCCTCTCTCCCCATACACCCAAAAACACACAAAACAAAGCAAGTTAGCATCCAAGTAATACGAGAAAAATGAAAGCACGTAGAAATGCTAAAAATACAAACACAATCTCAAAAAAGGTTCCTTTTGCATTACTCAGGCAAAACCGCCACCCCGAGCAGGGGGGGTTTTGTAATCGCGCCTTAAGGGCGGTGGTCATGTAACCACCGCCCTGGCGGGCGGCGATCATGGTCTGAAAACCCACGCGGGTTTTTAAATTTAAAAGCCTAAAAACATAAAAAATGACCATTTAACCTAAAAACAAAGCCTACCCGGTGGCGCCCCCTAGGTGGACCTTTCAACATTGACATTTTCAAAAATTACCCCCATGACAAATTATTTAGCATTTCAAATTTAAGTTGGTAAAAAGGAGAAACTGAAGAAAACTAACCTGTGATCTCATGGGTCGAAGTGCTTTGCACGTGGAGGCATGATCACTATCTTGTCGCGGACATTTTGACTCTACTCACGCAAGAAACCATCACCGTGGATCCCAGAGCTCAAAATCAATCAAATCAACTCGCACAAATGAATAGGAAAATGGGCCCACTTTCATATATATAGCACTCTGATTCGTTTTAAAATGACTTTTTCACAGGTTTGGAGCGCTGATGGAGGTAAGTTCCTATCCCCACACAAATGGTACGTTCTCATTCCCTGTTATTTTAGCGTTTATTTTTCAAACTATTGTGTTTATCTGCACTTGAGTTCTCTTTTCGTTTTGCAAATAACGGGAATTTTGGATGGCGCCATTTCAACACACAGATGTATTAGGTATAACTTCTAACTTCCCATTTCAGGACCGCCATACTCGGACCCACCATTTTATGCCTCTTCATGGCTAAAACGCTTCTCCGAGGGGGCAATATGTACATACCCAAAATTGTAAGGTACTATACTGCCAGAACAATGTGACACGTGCCCCAATGATGATACAGGTCTCCTCGCAAGGTGTTTGGGATCTGGAAAATCTCTCCAAGTGTGCGTTAACATCCTGCATGCCCCGCTTAGCCCCCGCGTGCTTTATTTTTCCTTTTCCCCTCTTTTCTTAGCCTTTTTCTCTTCAGTGACGAAACCGCCGCCCTGCCTAGTGGTCTCATGACCACCGCCTTGAACAGGGCGGCGGTCTCAGAATCGCCACCTGCTTTCAGGCGGTGGTCCTTTACGTGTTTTCCAGAAAGCTCTTTTAACACGACTCACGTAAATTCAACATTTTACCAGCTTTCTTTCACCGCCATAAGCTTGCATTTATGATTCTAGTTCCCTGGAATAGTGTTTTGCCATTGTTTATAGTTTAAGAGTTCTATTTGGCTTTTACCTTGGGTAAATGCAAATGCTATAAATGGTTGGCTTGTGCTCAAGCAAATGGCCCCTCATTCACTTCTCATCTTCTCATTTTCAGTAATTCAGTCTTTTATTTTGCTTAGAATTCATAGTTTAGTTCATTACATGCTTAGTTAGCATTGTTTTACTGTTGGTAAGCCACATATCCATCATGTGCAAGCAGTGCTATTATTTCATCCAATCCATTGGAGTAGAATAGCCTAGGAAGCCATTAAAGTTGCAAGTTTTTCTCCTCGAACAGGATAGTTTCAGGTTCTGGATGCTTTATGTTGCATGACTCGCAATAGATCCCGCTAGGAATTGCATAAGCCAAGCTCTGTACTCTTGCACTATCCCTCTCCTACTCACATTATATTTGGTGTGTATTATGAGCTTCCTTTATCCCAATATCTATTTCTATTGATGCTAGCATTACATGCTTTTCTCGGATCCACGTGAACACGAAGGAACAAGGACATCACACTGAGAGGGACAAGATCAAACACACCATCAGATTCGCCACTGTTCTGCATAATCCAGGTTCTAGATTTCAAAGTTCTAGTTAGAATAATATCAAATAGAGTAGTTAATTGCTTTATTTCAGTAAATTCTATTCTCGATATTGCCAGGGAAGCTGTGGGGATTGATAGTTTCTGAGAAACTGTGATTCACTCCTCACTTCTGAGGTAGGATCGAGAATCTTGCAAATAGATTAGATGAGCTATTTTATTGTTTAGAATAGATCTACAAATTGCATGCATGCACAAATAGCTAGACTTAGTTATTTTGTTTGTTTTACATTATTATTTTAGTTTGTCTTTCTAGATATTTTAAATAGTTGTTTTCTTAAATTCGTAAAGTTCATTAGAAAAACACAAAAAATAGAGAAAACATATATGCTATAGATACACTTCACATAGTTAAATTTCATTTTGTTACAGTTAATTTACTTTGTTACTTTTGTATGACAATCACGGGACCTAGACAGCCGGGAATACATATTCGAGCCAATCGTGCCCACCCAATCTCATCATGGAAATAACCGATATAGATCAAAATCTTAGGATTCAAGTCTTCCGAACAACGGTAAGCTTGCAACAAATCAATTCTCAGTTGAGCGGACTAAACATAGAAGACGACCAGGAACACACGTTTTGTTCAAATCAATCGAACTACAGATTACCCTAGGCAAACATTCATATGATCAGTAGAAGGGTTCGAAAGAGAACAAACCTTTGGTTGTGATCCTTTGGTCCCACAACCCGATATCAGAGACACTCTTCTAGATATCGATACCAACCTAAGAATCTAGTTGCCCGAATGCCCGTAGGGTATTCTCGAGAAAATCACACGCTTATTGATCCTAAATATAGAAGCTGAGAAGGCATACAATTACTAGATATTAGGGATTAGGACTTGATTTCACGCATGACCATAACAGTCCACAATGACTAAGAGTCTACGGTTGTGACCCACAAATCCCGCAGCCCAACGAATCCGCAGGAGAATTAGACATAGACATTGGCCTACACACACTAGTATTCTAGTCTACTCCACTTCCACCTATCATCATCGAACAATTATCCTTGCTAGACACAACAGCTAACAAAGCTAGAGAGTTCTGGACTAGGCCAGAGAACCGTCCATAGAATTGACTACATTTACCATCCACCATATGACCCTATCCGGAGAAATACACGAAACTATCCCGGGTCATTTTCCACGTATTCCACAACCCATAGATCGAATCATGCCAGAGCTCGATATTGATTGGAGCCTTCGAGCAGTCATCCTTGCTGACCGATCTATCACACCAGCCCAAGTTAGGAGGGATTTCTTTTCTTTAGATTCACAAGTTCCGTTAGTGCGCATTGAAGACATTAGATTGCCTAACTAGTTTTTCTGTATCTCACACATATTCCATCCCCACCGGCTATCTCAGCACAACCTCGGGAGGTCAGGTGCGAGGAAGAGTCACTTGTAGATTCCGACGCTCGCTTGTCACTTTTCCGTCGTACAGTTCCCTATTCAAGATTTTGTAGGCCACGTATAAGAACCTCTTTTTATATCAGCCTAGTGCTCAAGCAGCTAATTTATAGCTTATGATTTGGGAAGTGAGCCTAAGTGTCAGGTCATCCAAGTACGAAATGGTTTGTGCCCTACCCCTCTTCTCATAGCATAATTTCTTCACAAGTTCTTCAATCTTGGTTGTGACACAAAAATCTAGGGATATATCCTCCCCATAATTTTTAACCCTATAACTTGTTCAATCAACTAACCGGTGAGACACATTCTTCTTCCCACGAAGTAGAAGAAGTATTCGTGAACCCATGAAATCAGCCACTAAAACAAATACGTAGGTTTTGTGAAGAATGGAAGCTCCCATAATTGTAAAACACCAGTTTTTTCCAGCTCTCTCTGCATAGACTCATCAAATCAAGGGTTTCCATCCTCTTCTACTCCTGGGATTGCCTTTAATAAGTCTTCCCTCATTTTATTTTCATTTTCCTCCATGTGGTGGTTAAACTCACTAATTTTACATCAAGTGAGCTTTGATTTCCAGATTTCCACCTGTAAAACACCAAGAGGGTACTGCATTTATGAGTATATCTCTTCTAATAGATCCTCCACCATAACCTCGGGCATTTTACTTCACAAATTCCTTGGATTTGGTGTTATCCTACTATAATTGTGTTCCCTTGGTGTTCTTTCTTCTAAATCCCTTCAGCATTCTCTACCTAAGCTCCGTAATTTTAGATCACTTCAATTGCATACTACTCTTTCTTTCTCTGCTACCAACTCCAAGTTGCATCACCACAAGGATATTTGCATAGATCTCAAGAACTTCTAATATGTAAACACTCCACATCACTTTCACGTTCTTTGTGGCTCTTCAATACTGATCGGTAGAACTTTGATTTCTTTGAAATAAAGGTAGCCAAATGACTACCCTAACCCCTTTATTTATACTTTTTCATGACCTTCTTGTCCTTTGACCTACATGTTTTAAGTTAAATTTTCAATCAAGTACTTTTTCCACTTTAGCTTTCACGAATTGCATTCATAACCTTCTGGCATGCTATAATACTTCTTAGCCATATACCTCCTCCACCCGCCTCCCTACAAGGAAGTACAAAACCCATGTGCCATATCCCAAGTATTTTCCCATTCCGCTTCCTACCAAGCATTATAATACATGATCACTTTCCCTTGGTGGTATTCAATCATCTCCACCTTCCTTAAAACACATTTTTCATAACACATATAACATATTTTCCTTTTCCACGCCAACATCCCAGAGGAAGCCTTCAACCATACCAACCTATAACAAGAGGGCACCAACCATTTTCATCTCTACACTTCAATCCACCCCATACTAAAAGTATGCACGGTCCTCTATGCATGAAATCACGTAGAGAGTAATAAGCTATTGGCACGCAAGTGCGCTTATTACAACAAAACACCGAACTACATTGAATAAACATAACAACATTGAAAGGAAACACATATAAAAGAAATGCATTAAAGGAAATATAATCTAAATTGAAATATTGTCTTATTACAAACACATAGAAGACTTATTTATACTAGGGCTTCAACCTAATCCCATTAAAGTAACTAGATAACCATGTCCCATCCAACACTTGAATCAAGTATGTAAGTCACAACATACAATCCCAACCAATGTACTTGAAAATTTCTAGGGTGGTGAAAAAAATTTGAATCATACAAAAGAACCATTTATCCGTACACAAAATGTTTATTCTTAATATGTCTATCATGTCATTCCTTCTTCCTATCTTTTACTATCTTATGATTCCAACATGCAATAACACGCCTCTCATCCAATCCGCATCGATCTCATCAATACGCTCTTCAAGTTCTTTCTCATCATCTAATCCACCTCGGTGTGTAATAAATATGGAGGGTAACATGAATTCAATTGGTAAAAATTCTCTGCCAAACACCAACTGAAATGGTGTGGCTTTGTTTAACCTCTTGTAGGTTTTCATATATTCCTAAAGTACAACATGAAACTTTTACATCCTAATTTGTCCTTCCAACATCAAAGATCTTAGTCAATTTGTGTCCCAATATCTTGTTGAAAGCCTTATTAGTTCCATTTATTTGTGGGTGATATGTTGTTGTTTTATGGCATGCCACCATCAATTATGATAATAGTGTCATGATGGTCTCATTAAGAAAATGAGTGCCCCTATCACTTTTCAGACTCAATGGACATCCATACCTATTGATTATGTTCTCCCATAAGAACCTTGTTGTTGTAGCTATCATGAAATCCTTTGTAGGCATTTCTTCTACCTACCTTGTAAGATAATTTGTACAAAATATGATGTAGTGTGATCTAGTCCTCCACGCATGGGTGGGAAATACGACCCAAAAAGTCAATTTCCCATTTTCAAAAGGTTTTGTGCTAGCAATAGGCCTTAAAGAAATTTCATCTCTATGCCCAGGATTTCCAAGGCATTGAAAATGGTCACAAGCCTTACAATATTCTATATAATCCTTGTAAATTATTTCCCACCAAAGGCCTTCCAATAGAATCTTGCGCACCGTAGCATTTCTGAATAATGTCCACTTGCAATCCCAACAAGAGTCTCCTCTATAATAGCATGCGACGCTCATACTCAAGTACACATCAGCACAAAACCTCATCCCATCCTAACTTGTATAAATCTCCACTAATTAACATGTAGGGCATGACACGTATAACAAGTTGTTTCTTCTCCAAATCCTTCATTCCTTTAGGTACAACACTTGTACACAAGAATACAACAATATCATCTAATGCAGAGAATGTGTAGTTTAATCTTAAAAGTTGGAAATATGACATTGTATCCTCAATTCTCTATGTGTCCTCGCTAGAGTTAATCCTTGATAAATGATCTAGTCTTGAGTTACTCTTTCCTAGCTTCACCACTACTATAAAGTCAAATTCTTGGAACAAGAGAATCCACCTGCATATGCGCCCTTACAAAATGGGCTTATTGACCAGATACTTAAGTGTCATGTGATTTATATAAAATATGAACGGAGTTGCCAACAAGTATTATCTAAACTTGTGCAACGCATAAATCATGGAAAATTCTTCGTTCTCCGTAGTTGTATAATTCTATTCAATCGGGGTCAATTTCCTGCTTGCAAAGAAAATAGGATGATCAACAATACCCTCTCTAGGTGGGCTAACATTGCACCAATGGCCATGCCAGAGGTGTCTACATGCACATGGAATGGTTTGGTCCATGAAGGAAAGCGTAGAATAGGTGCAGAAGTAATCCTTTCCTTCAATGTCTCAAATGTGTGCTATTACACCTCACCCCAATGGAACTTTCCCTTACTCTTCAACAATTCCTCTAAGGGTGCAGCTATCCTAGCATAACCCTTGATAAAATTCCTATAATAACCTATGTGCCATAAGAATCATGCACTTGCTCTCAAGTTAGTAGGTTCCTCTAAGCCCAAAATGACAACAACCTTAGTAGGATCTACCAACAATCCTTCTTTACATATGATATGTCCCAACAGAGTTCCAAAGGGTGTAGCAAAGATGCACTTCTTAATGTTTAGGGAGATGCTTAACTGTCCGGAACCTCTCAAACATAATTCTTAAATTATCATAATGGTCCTTTACTAGCCCATAAATAGTGCAATCATCCAAGTAAACCTGCAAAAAACTTATGAATGAAGTCTTGAAATGCTAGCAAAACAATGCAAAGAAAAGACTACAGAACATTCTTCAATCCAAAAGGCATAACTATGTATGAAAAACTTCCCCACTCAGTGGTGAAAGTTTTTTTCTCTTGATCTTCTTTAGCAATCCATACTTGATGATATCCAAAAAATCCATTAGTGAAAGAGTAGATCTTGCACCCTACAATGCCTTCCAAAATATCCTCTATAAATGGTGTGAGAAAGGGATCTATTACACAAGCAACATTCAACTCCCTATAATCCACACAGATCCTTATCCTTCCATCCTTATTTATGCTTATCACCATAGGGCTAACCCACTCTAACTCCTCAATGGGCTCAATGATTCCAGACTTTAACATCTTATCAATTTCTTCCTTTACCTTGATGCGTAGATTAGGATTCATCCTATAAGGCCTCTTCCTAACCAGGTGCACACCTTCATTTAACTTGATCCTCATCTTGTCTAAAGAGTGATGTAACCCTTTCAACTCATGATATCCTCTAGGGAATAAGTCTTGGAATTCATGTAGTAGCTTAATTATTTTTGCAACCTCTGAGTCAGACCAATAATCTCCAATGATGACCTCCTTAGGTTATGAATTTGTACCAATTTTGACCTTCTTTGTTTTTATAGGCTTGTGATACGCACACACCTTCTCATATAAACTTTCTACACCTCACGCGTACTCTATAATGTGGTCAACATCCAAATTATCTACTTCTTCATCATCAATCATGTAAACCAACTTTCCTTTTTTTTTTTTCTAGGTAGGCGTACCCAAGTTGTTCTTCTTTTGTCTCTTCTTCTTGAAAGCACGCCTCCAGATATAACTCAGCTAGTAATTCCTAAATAAGCTCCTCACCTTTGCACTATCTCCCATAGTCAAGTGCTTCATAATATGTAATGCCTCATTCACTAGTGGTTTAGTAGAAAAATAGTCAAATGTCTGAATCATACCATTAGTGAGTTCTTGTCAATTCCTGTTTCTCCATTCAAGTCCGCATAAACATATCATGCGTGCACACAACCATGCAAAGTGAAGTAGAACTTTTGCATCCACACCGAAGGTGGTAATGCATCCTTCCCCTCTGTCCAAAGTCTCTCACAATCTTGAACGTGATGTCAAGCATTAGGACCCCCATGAAATTCACATGTCTTGGTAGGTACATTATTCCTAAGAAATCTAGTAGAGAAGGCGATTCTCACCTCTCACCACTCTAAAATACTATCTCTATGTGCAATCCACTAGTGCGTTGTTGTCCCACACAAGGTATACACCAGCATATTCTTTCTCTCCACTTGATATTTCCACTGGGCTTCCATAGCATGCAGAAATATGTCAGGATGCCCTTCGCTAGTGTACCTTGGTACATGGTTACTTCCCAAGCACCTAACACACCATGGCCTACTGACACAAGTAACTGCACTCTTCATCTCACACCCTACCATTTCATAATTCCCATGCACCTAGTTTTCACAAGCAATGTTGGTTGTATCACTCATAGACTGTGCATCATTCCATTGAATAACACCTTCCTTTGATGGCTCAAGTACTTTAAGATCTCTAATGGTGCACACAAATTTTTTTGTTAAGATCATCCTCACTTAATGGCTCCACATAAGGTACATCTATTCTATTTGTCAAAGGAATGATCACGAGCTCTTCCTTATTCTCAAAACTGATGTAACCTTTATTGAAGCACAGATCAACATTATTCGCATAACACCAAGGGCACCCAAATAACACTGGAAAACTATCTTCTTTTGCAAGCGCCAAGACATCAAAGTTACTAGTAAACTTGGTTGTTTGTATAGTAATAGTGGCTTCCTTCAATACTTCAATGGGTGTGGCTTTAGTCCTGTTCACCATATACAACACATTTGAAGATGGTTGTAATGGTGGCCTTCCCATCTAATTCCATGTGTCCAAGGTGAGTACATTCACTTATACACCTGTATCAATCATTATATTACTCAATAACCATCTCATCAAAAATGCATTCAAGGTGATCTCTTTTTCATAATAAAGACTGTGAGGAGGCAAGTTCACATGCAATATTTGTCTCTCATGCTCAACTCCAACACGTGACACATTCTCCCTTAACCATTCCCCTAACAAAGGAATGATGTTTTCTTGACGCAACATCTTACAAACCTCCTTTAATTCATCAATGTATTTCTGAGGAAGCTCAACCACTTTTTCCCGCTCTAACTTCGCGACTACTTCTTCAATCATTGTATGTCACCCCGTAAGTCTCTAATAACCTCCATAGTTTCCTGATAGACCTCCTTCTAATGAGAAGGATCTAGACACTTTGCATGCTTTACCTCCTATTTTTTAATAGTAGGTTTATGCTTCAAGGTATCACGCGCGTGCACATCCTCCGCTCGTATAGTCACCAACACGGTATCATCTCGGGGTTAGGTTCTATCTTCAAAGCATCTACTGATCTTCCATAGCACGTTGTACTCTAACCATTCCCACACCTTTATCCTACTTGTGCTGCTTTCATGTGCTCAAATAAATCTGGACATTCCTCAAACTTGTGATTCTTTCCACACTAGGAGAAAATAATGTTCTGAGGGCACTTGCACCTATAATGATCAGGGGATCCGCATGTGTAACAGTTCCTCATGGAATTCACCTATTCCACCGCTGCAACCTTGGCCTCCAAATACCCCACAATAACCTCTACCTCTACCACCTCCATCAAAGTGCCCTTCATTGTGATTATGATTATGATGTTCACCTTGTTCCTTAGAATTATTTACAACATTGGTCTGATGTACACCAATTTCAATGGAATCATGAATCGATTAATCAATCTATAATTATATGTATCATGAGTGGAAAACTTACAAATCTTACAATAATAAGACACATTCTTCTAGATCACATGCTGCATAAAGGGCACCTACTTGAATCATGATTCAACCGATAGATCTCACAATCTAGCAACATGGCACACAATGATTTATGAGGGAAACTATCCTTAGTATGTCCCTCCACCTCGCAATCCAATACCAAATAACATTTTGCATCTTAGAGGTTAAATTAGTTGATAATTTTTCCAACTATTTTTCCATAGATGCAATCTAAGCTTCCAAAAATGGGATAACTCCAAGGTCATATGCTTCTAACTTGCTCAAAGACACGAGCTACCTCAAGTGCCTCATGTGGATCTATAACGGTATTTTCCGAGAGCACCCTTCTAAAAGGTGTGATCAAACCTCCAAAAACCACTTTGAGCATGTTGGCTAGGGTGGATATCATAAGATAACTTAGATAGCAAAGTTTTAAAATGGGCATCATACTCCCCTATGCTCTCATTCATACCTTGTTTAATATCCTTCAACACGCTGATGATTTTGTGTTCAAAAATAGTTATATGGAACTCAACTAAGAAGGCATCACACAATGCGGTATAATCTACACAATTTTGGTTCAAGTCATACTTCTTGTACCAGCTATGTGTGCGCCTCTTAAAAAGTAGTAGTAAACGACATGCGTTACGCTCGGAGTTATAATTCCCTTAGCATACCATAGTATCTCACACATATGTATGTGTTCAGCTACATCTTCAATTCCTCTATATTCTAGTAGGCGAAGAGACATCTCATAATAAACTTGTTGGGGTTGGTGCGGACCATGACCACCAGATCCGAAACATGTATTACCTCATGTATTCCCTCCACCTCTAGAACCACCATATCCACTAGATCCCAAACCACCTAATCCTCTTAATCCACCCCCGGAGCGGGCACCGAGACTAGAGGATGTGCTTCCTTGTGTCCCCACTATTGTGCTAAATTAAACTCCCATGGTCTATGAAATTGTGCTACTTCCGTAAGTATTACTAACATTCTACATGCTCAAGCCTTGTCCAAATGAAGAGCTAGAAAATATACCGTCAATAGGACCACCAAACAAAGACTATTGTGTAGCCATCTGAAAAACTCTTGTATTCACAGGAAACTTAAAGCTACTTGTTGCTACTGAAGTACCTACACTAGCTTGATTCTTAGTCACTATTTCTGTAATGAAACACCAAGTGAAAGGGCTAGGTTTCTAGGCTCAATCCAAATGCGCGCCCATGGCTCTTATTTTTTCTTCCTCGTATATGCTCTCATTAGAATCTGAGGGGGACCTTCTACCACACTTGAATAAGGATGGAATAACCAGATGCTATGGCTCTATGTCTTCCACATGAGCCTCAAATCCTTCTTGAGCCATATATCTTTGTAACTCCGAATACTCCTCAATGTCACGTCTCTTTGTCAACTCCCTCTTGCGCATTTCATTATACTTAAGTCATATTTCTTGTCTCTTTCTTTCCACCGCAAGTTTTCCATCTTTCACCACACCTTCTCCTTCCCCGTGCATGATGGGATTTAGCTAGCCATAGGTCACCCTTCCAAATCTAGAGTTACAATCAAGATCTTAATCGCTAAAGGGATAGTGTGCAAATAAGATCCTCTAAGTTCACACAAGAACTAGAACTCAACAACCTCTAGACAAGAATAAGTAGAAACAACGTACTCCAATGTATAACTATGAAAAACACCACTCCACCAATTATCTACAACACATTTCCAAGCTAAATCAACATCATGCAAAGTCTGGTAATCTTCCGAGTTGATACAATTGTTCTATACCTCTAATTTCTCTTTGATGCATATGCTACCAGCCACTTGTACAACTCTATAGGGAAACATGAAAAAAATGTCTCATAGAGTTCATGATACATATTTTCTTCAACCCACACACGAGCATCAAAATCAGGTCCATTGTTATATCTATGAGCAAACTCTTCCTATAAATTCTCTACCTAACTCTCAATACTGGTCAAAGTAAAGCAATATGTCTTCACCATACAACATCCTTATAGTAACTTGAAAAGAGGTTCTGGCAATGAAACCAAAATGTAGTCTTTAATTTTACCAATAACATCCCAAGGAACATTGGCACATCACTCAGATAGACCTGAGTTCTCACCCAAAGTGCGCAAGGATACTAGGTCCCTCTTTTATGGTATCTTTGTCAAGGAGTTAACATGATAAGACACATAATCTAGAATCATAACAACCAAAACCATAACAACCATGTAAAGATAAACCACAACTAGATCTAGATCATAACCATATGCAAGAATGAACTAAATAAGAATTAAGATTAGGTTTACTATGCAAGATCTAGTTATAGATAAGTCAATAACCAATATTCAACCAATATATACCACATAAGTTAAATACATAAATGGTAACTCCATACGGTCACACGCATAAGTGAAACAACAACATAACCTCTCAATCATTCACACTATGATACATCTAAGCCATACAAATCAATACATATATATAGGTAGTGAGGAATTCCCTTCACTACTCATACACTCTCCAAAAATAGTCTCGCATGCTAGAAATAGCCATGTGTGTGTTACAAGCCAATTACAAGAGCATGCAAGCTCGTCAATAATAGATTATCTTCTAATATAAACTAGTAGATCTAATCCTATTAATATCCTAAGCTCTACATGACGTTTTAACTTCCTTCACATGAGATCTATCTCAAAATAGACTTTTCTTGAACTGCAAGTCTTCATGTTCTATTCTTATCTTCAAAACCTTTCTTTGTCATTACTCTATCCCTTTATCTCCCCATATTTTCTTGTGGATCAAAATGCAACTAAGTATGGAATACAATCTATCGGGTGAGAACCTTCATGCATTATCTATCTTACCTTTGTGTGTGCCTTCACACCTAACTCTTGCATGTCAAAAACCCTCGCGCCACTTATACTTAGTATCATTTATAGGGGGACAACATAAACACTATCTAGATACCACTCATATTTCATACTTTATTCAGCCTCATTACAAGAAAGTAACATTATATTATTGCTTTCATTATGATTCTCGATTTACTATGGAAAATTTTACATTTTTCCCATACATATAAAATTTCTTCTTTCTACACCCATTTTCATATTGATCATATTTGTTGCATTAATGATATGGGACATTAGATTTTTCATTTCTTTGACCTCATGATTATGACTATGGTTGATTTCTCTACCTATACCTATTCCACGTGCAAATAAATCGTGTTAGATATTCCTTATTTGTGGAAATGTTTAGTCCTTCCTCTTCCTCTTCCACCTTTGTTACTAACTCCTATTTCTCTTTGGCCTATGATGATGCTAACATATCATTGTACTTGATTGCATGTTCAACTAAGACCTATAACTTGTTATTTTATTCATCCTTTTCTCATGAGCTTGTAAAGACCGTATAAGCTTGTCATTTGATACTATTGATATATTTTTTTGACTCTTTGATGCTACAATAATATGGGTAAATGTAACATGAAGACTCCTTAAAATATTTTATACATTTTTTTGATATTCCAATGTGTCTCCATGAAATATCACTTAAGTTACCATACTGATTACATGAGTTGAATTTTCATTTTTCATCTTTGAATATTTCATCAACAAATTTTTGTAATCTCCTCTAAGATTTTATAATCTTACTAGTTTGAATTTTTAGTTCCTTCATAAAAATTTCACATATTGTCCTATGCTCACTTGGATCTTGATGCTTCTACAATCGTAGATAATAAACACAAAATATAGTTTAATTGAACTAGATGTTGCATATGAAAATTTCTACAATTAGCTTCTCGCCTTCCTTCACTTCTTCAATAAATTTCAATCCTTACTCTTTGTCACTCATTAATGAATCAAACACTTATATTTATAGTTTACATAACTTTCTTTAGAAGCAACCTCTTTATAGTAAAATAGTAAATGTATAAAATCTACGTACTTAAAAATAGTAAATGCATGAGTATAAAAATATTAAATGCATAAATTCAAGCTTACAATTCCAACATTTGACATCATATTATAGTTTTTATTTGATCATACACTACTTGTTCATATTGGGAGGTCACTTATTTTTGACATATCAATGTTTTGTATCACTTTTGATGGAAATTGACTTATCAAACACTTTATTTCCACATCTATACATAAAAATATCATGGATTAGAGAAAGTGTTGGGTTTAAAATTTGATGGTGAGCTATATACTTGTCAAAAAAATAAAGTGATGGTAATTTTTAAAAAAATATGTTAAATGTTACTAATAATAAAATTATAAAAATTTTATTTTTGTTTAAAACCTTTATAGGGATTTGATTTTTAGAGAAGTAGGGGATTTTCAATCCCATTTTCTTCTTATGAAATTGTGGTTCCCTTTGTTTAGCCCAAAGTGTTTGATACCGCTTTGGATTCGTCTACCTTAATTTCCCCTCCAATTTTGGATGGAGAGCTGCGTAACTACTATTGGTAACACACTATGGATATTGATCAAAATACTACAAATTATGAGTAAACTACATATGCCTAAATATTGGTTGATATGGATACCTCTGTGGGTTTTTCCAGCCACTATAGAACTCAACGTTGAGGATAGAATTTGGATACAAAATCTGGACTATGAAGGGTTTCCCTTCAGGTGTTGAACATGTTTTATCTTGGTCATTTAGCTTCAAATTGTCATTTTGGAAGAAAACATGCTAAAAGTAGAAGCTCTTAGTGGAAGAATACAAATCCCAACCACATGGTTGTAAATGACCCATCAGGTAGTGACTTAGATTCTAATACAAAGAAATATGTTGATTTCGATTATGAGAATGATGAAGAACTTCCTCCTATTCAAAGGATCCACTGGAACAAGATATTCAAAGCTCTGCCGAGTTGGTGGTTTTGAACAAGGGAACATGTTCGCTCCCTCTTGATTCATCAGCAATCCTAAATTCTAAGGAGAATATTGAAGTTATGATTCCAATCCATAATAATTAAAATGAAAATCTGAATACTTGAGCCCCTTCCTCCTAAAAGATAAAAAGCATTCAATGCACCAGTGTTCGCCATGATTCTTTCGTGATTCTCATAATCAAATCTGTAAGAAGTCTCTAGGTGCTCGAGGGGGAAGATTTTATCAAATACCTCCCACATTCAATTCCTTCCTCTGGTAGATCACTCTTTCTTCAATGTGCCATCCACTTCCACCCCTAATCTATCAAATCGGCCCTTGCGTGTTTGGGAGAAGAAAAATGGAAAATCTGATCGGGCATGAAAGTTAGACCATTTTAATGGCAAAATATGTCCTCCAGATCTTCCCACCAAACTTCAGATATCAACATTAACTTCCTTCTCTACTTGGCGTGTAGAAAAGACCAAGAAATCATGGAAACTCGCGTTCCTAGATGTATTTCAGAGATATGGGGGGGGAAAATCAGATTTAGACTCACAGCTGTTGTTGATCTTTACTTTGAATTTGGGCCGTCCACGTGGCAAATTCAGGCTTTAGAATAGACCTGGGGACTTCCCTTGACTTTTTCCAACTTTTGAAAAAATGGAAAAAAATTCCATTTTATCCCGCACCTCCGCCCTCAGGAAACAAGCCTTAACACATGCCCAAATATGATTGGAGTGGAACCATGCTCAAATCTTGCCATTTTACTCTCTTTTTGGAAAAGTTAAAATTTTCCAAATTTTTCCCACAGCTCTGCCCTTAGGAACTGATCCTGACACGTGTCCAAATGTGATTAAAGTAGGGCCACACTTCCTTTTTTACTTTTGAATTTTTTTCTCAAAAGGAAATTTTTCAAATTTCCCCTGAGAGCCCGCACCTCCGCCATTGACCGGAGCAAAACATTGACCCTTTTCCTTCATCAAAGCTTCGGGCCATTTTGAAATTTTAATCTTTAAGGGAAAAAAATCCAAGTTGCCTCTGATGGCCCACCTCCCCACCTTTTTGAATTTTCAAATTGCCACATGTCACCATGGCACACCTTGAGGTGGTCCCAAAAATTTGATACCTTGAACGAGCGAGCTCACCACATGTCCTGTTCCGAAAAGGTTTTCTTGAATGCTTGAAGCTCAGCGGAAGGTGCCACGTGTCATGCTCTGAGGTAGTCTCCTTTTGGCCATTGAAAAATATAAGTAAAATGAAAAGTGAGCAAAGGCCTCCACGTGTCAACCTAGTGCTTCTTTAGAATGAAACTCAAGGGCCGGTCCCCAAACATGCGTCGGTTCCTCCATGTGTCTCCATGGCACAACTTCAAGATGGTGTCCAAACCGGAGACCCTAAATGAGAAAAATATCACAATGTCCTGTTCCACCAAAATGCTCTAACTGCATAAAAATTTGTCTAAGTCTGGGCCAAGCAACAGAAACTTCCATGTGTCCTCCCGGCGCTACTCCAAGGAAAAACCCAAAAGTAGATCTTCAAATGAGCACCGTGCCTCCACGTGGACACATTTTGAGTTGAGGATTTTCATGAATTTTTCTAAGTACCCAGCTGAGCTGCGTCCAACCAAAAGGTGCCACATCCCCTGTAGATACAAGGATGCAAATTTGACCAGGAGAAACACCCATCAAACCGTAAAATATAGAAAAATGACCATTTGAGCCTGGGAATGAAATTTTCTTCAAGGACAAAAAGTTTAGAAATGTTACAGGGCTCAAATACATTCTTTAGGGATACATCCATTCATTTTCTTCAGTACTTAGGTCAAAAAATATAGGGAAGATAAATCCCAACCATGGAGAACATAAAACATGGGGGAACCCAGGTTTTTGATGGAACAGAGCACGGGAGAATCAAAATACAAACCCTTAAGAGATTTACAACCCAGAAACCAATTAAAAATGGCCACAAGGATCAACTAGGCACAACACGAGGAAGGAGAAAATGACATAGGCCGTAAATCAGTAAGTTTTCAAAGGCACAAATGGGGCAAGACTATTTTGAGCACCAACACGTTGCAGATATGTATAATAGAAAAGGATCACCCGAGGTAGGTGGTATAAAGATAAGCAGATTTCCAAATATTGTTTGAGTAAAGCAAAGGTTTGTTGGCAATCCAGACCCCAATGAAAATCCACATCTTTCTTGAGTATATGGGTGAAGGAATGACACTTTTCTGCAAGCTACGAGATGAATCTTCGAATTCACTAAGTTTTACCTTGCATAATGCAAAACTATTTGAGGTTATTAGAGGAGACATCTCTATAATAGTAGTGAAATTAGATATATTGAATTCAATTCCACTCCGAGACACAATGAAGCCCAATAGTTTACCTCAAATGATGTCAAAGACACATTTCTTCAAATTCAAACAAACCATGTAATCTCAAAGCCATTCAAATATGCGACAAAGGATCATCGGGTGTTCTTCTCTAGTCTTATATTTTTTGAGGATATCATCAACATAATCCTCTATAATTTCATGTAACATGTCATGAAATATGACATGCATAGCTCTCTCTGTATGTTGTTCGCATTCTTAATGGAAAAGGCATGACCTAATAGATAAAGGTGACCCAAGGAGTAGTAAAGGTAGTTTTGTGTTGGTCCTCTTACGCAATCTTTATTTTATTATAGCTTGAAAATCCATCCATAAGGGATATCATTTCATGTCCTATAGTAGAATCAAAAATCATGTCGATGTTTGGAAGAGGAAAGTCATCTTTAGGACATGCCTTGTTGATGTCCTTAAAATATGTGCAAATCCTTATACCAACATGTTTTTCTAAATAGGAACCACATTGGAGATCTAGTCGGAGTAGTCTATAGGCCCAATAAATCCCACTTTGTTAATAACTTTTCTAGCTCCTCTTTGACCAAAAGAGCCACACATGGATGTATTTTGTGTAGTTTTTATTTGATTGGCTTTTTTGATTCATGCACAACTAGGTTATGCACTACTAAAGAAGGATCCAACCCAAATATATTTGTATAGGACCAAGAAAAGACATAAAAATTATTGAAGGACATATAAAAACGGTGTGTTGAAAGAGAAGCCCCAAGTTTGACAATTCTAGGCTCATCTTTTGTACTGATGTTGATATCAATAGTCTCCTCCATAAGTAGTTTAGATCCATCCTCCATACACATAGGATCGGGGGAGATTGAGTTCTTTCTCTAAGTATGTCTCAAAAATATTTTCAACAATAGGTTGGCCACTTTTAATATCCATTGATTTTTCAATTTGTTTTTTTGAAAGTGTCTTAAATGAGTTTTCACTATAGGACTTGGATCTTTTGTTTTGATGAGAATTTTTGGAAGATATTTTTGCCTTGCTCTCTTGTATCATTTTCTAACCATAGACCTCACCATCCTCCCCAAAATACGCATATGAATCAAGGTTGATAAAGAATACTTTCTTGTGGTCAACAATAGTAATTTGATCATGTAAAACCATGAATTCAATCATTTCTTCATCATGTAGAAAGAAATCAATTGATATATGTCATTGTTGGTCCCAGTTTACAAAAGAAGGGTGAAACAAGTCTAATTCAGGAGTGGAAGGGGATAGGGTTAAAATATCCATGTCATATAATAGGTTGGTGGAAGAAATGTCCTCATAAAGGATACAAGGAGAATATATTTCGCTATTGTAATATGGAGATCTATCCTTGCACTCGAGAGGAGGTGGTGTCAACTTACGTAGGATTGGATCCATGGGGCTTAATACCAATTCCATATCTATCCATTTTCTCATGTACTGAATAGGTTCCCACACACCTTGTTCATTTATGCCACACCCATATCCTTTGTATCCCACGGAGTACATAATATTATTAGGGATGACATAGTTTGGGCATTGATAGCATGAAGCCATCCTTTTATGCATTTAATCATCTTAAAAGAGGCCACTGTGTATGAATGTGTCGATACTAAAATTTTTCTAATTTTGTTACATGGTTGATAGTTGGGAAAACCACATGTTTTCGATGGTAAGGGAAGATTTGAAATGAGGAGGGCATGCTAGATGTTATATTCCCCATAACCAATAGGAACGACATTCATTTTCCTTATAAAAATGTGGATATAAACATGAAGGAAACACTCTCATGCAAGCATAATGTATTAGGATCAATGCGAGAGGTGAGGGCCTCTGATTGGATCTTGACAACAATTTATGTAGAATAATATTCATATGCAGTGGGGTAATAACTAGATAACACTCTGTAATGCACAAAGAGTTGTGAGTCCTCAATAATGGTGAATTCTTATCCTTCATTATAAATTTTGATACCATGTTGGAAATTTGAGGGAATGACTTACATGACATGAATCCATGAGCGACCAAGGAGAATATTATAGGGTAGTTGCAAGTCCATGACATGGAACTAGGTATCATGTGTAACGAGCCCAACTTCCATATATAAAGTAATTATGCTTGTTAACTATTTCTCTACATTATCATAAGCCTTAATAATCATTACATTAGGTTCTAATTCTTTTCATTGCATCCCAATTGTCTTATGATCTTCAAGGTACATATGTTAAGGAATTTTCCATCGTCCACAAGCACCCTTGTGATATTTTTGTAAGTAAAAATAACTTCAATATATAAAAGGAGATTATGTGTATGGTCATCCATTTGAATGTCATGTTCACTAAAGGTAATTTGATCAGATGGAGAAATTTGTGCAACTTAGGCTTGGAATCAAGAGGCATCAATGTCCATGGAAAATCCTGATCCCGAAGTGTTTTATAAAGGATATCTGTATGAACACTAGCTATCTTGAGAAGATCCAAGATAGAAATATTGGCAGTCACTTTCTCAAGTTGCTCAAGGATATCATAACAACCATCTGAAGGAGTAGGAAGAGGAGGTTCTGGAATGATAAGGTGAGCGCATCGTGTTGCCATGACACACCCCTATGATTTAATTTTGATGGTATTTACATGCTCAGTAGTAGGATAAACATAACCAATGAGACAGTTGAAGGGATTCATTATTCTAGAAACAACATGATTGGTATTTTTACTTTGGGATGATTGACCTTGATTAAACTACTATTCTTCTTGTTTATGCTTAGGGGATGGCTCTTTATAGATTTGAAACTTTTTGTTAGAACTTTTGGTGGGTTTTAGCGAGTCCATCTCAACGCCTTCGCTATCTATGAGGTCCTGAATGAAGTGTTTCAAATTTAAAATTTGATTTGTTGAATGGCATAGTAGTGGGAAATTTGAACCATGATGGTTTTGTTGAATTTTCATAAAATGGCATAGTAGTGGGAAATTTGACCATGTTGATCGAACCCAACTATTTTAAGTGATGATAAAGACTCCTTGAGTGGAGTAAACTCTCAACATTTAACTTCAATTTTGAGGGGACCTTTGGAGAGTTTTAAATGAGGTGTATTCTGAATTCTTTGACACATTTGGAATCAGTGATTCCATCACCTACAACATTCTTATTTTTGTTGAAAAACTTGGGCTTTTCCGTAGGTTTTGATTCATGGTTGTCTCTTTGAAAGGGTTTTAAAGTCCCTTTAGCAAGTAAAGCCTTTTCAATATGGCTTCCTTTCTCAATAACTTCTTTGAAGGTTCTCACACAATGCATTTGTAAGTGAAAGGCTATCTCAGGATGTAATTTAGGTACAAAGATACTAACAAGCTGTTTCTATAGAATAGAGAAAAGGAAAAGACTAACTAACCCTTGTCATCGTTATAGGAAGCTATAAAAGTTTTCATTATTGAATTTTTCTACATTACAAAGGTCTATTATAGTGATATAAATTTCCATACTTGAATGAAAAGTGGTAGGAAAACTTCTCATCTAATCCAAAAACTTGAAAATAAACCCTTTAGGGATATGAAGAAACGATTCAATCGTCTAGCCTCCAAGAATTTATAGGAATAACTAAATAGATAATTATTGATGTATGAAACTTCCTGGAAATCCATGAAGAGGTCTTTGATTTGATCATGAGGATAACCTTTACCCCTAAATTTATCAATTTTAGGGAAATTGAAGCTAGGTGGAAAGGGATTATAACATCTCCCGATTGAAGGGGTATGGACACAATTATTTGAACGTGTATTTCTTATTGCGTTCCGGGTTATTTTTCCGGAGACCGATGAGTGCATTATTCATGGATTGACACTCTTAAAAAATACTTGGCCACGTGAAGGTATGTACATGCGGTTAGACTTTGATGTTTCACCACTATGATTTTCAATATAGTGTTCTACAAAAGTTACCTTAGGCTTTTCAAGACGTGCAACTCTACTTGTGTCCATGTGGACATGTGAAGATAAGTTTACCAATTGATGGCTAAGGGTTTGTAATTATTGTTGCATGGTAACCTCTTCATTTTGGGGTTCTAGTTGAGGTTCATGTGGAGGGTCTTATTCATGATCTTCACCCTATATTTTATCTTTGCGATTAGTTTGAGTGAGCGGTATGTGATATTCAAGTGTAGTCTTAGGATATTTTACTTCCACATTATTTCCTTGGCTAAAAGTAGAAGCATGTTCATTATTTAATATGTCCTCAACTGATCGATAGGGAGGTTTTGTCTCCTCTCCTTCATGAATCATATTTGTAAGGATAGTGGGATCGAATTCAGGTGGCAATTTGCCCCCTAATTCTACTACGTGCTAAAATTTGATCTTTGTTTTGGAAGAGGAAATTATCTATGCAAGTAGGGTCATACTCAAAGCTATCATGAGGAGTTGTTCCCTTGTCTCTACTTCGATCAATTAACATTTATTCTTCAACTAATGGGTCTAAAATTGTATTGAGGAAAGGATTTGATCCTATCCTTCTATTTTTCATTCTCCTAACAAGAGCTCGATGGGAAATATTTTAATAAGATTTGAAAAATGTGTGCAAGTGTCATAATGAATCCAGGAAAAAATAAGCAACGAATCGCAATAAGTATCACAATGAATTTTTCAAGCGTACAAAATCTATGATGAAAGTCATCAAGGAAAATCCAAAAATTTTGTGATAAAGGAACGAATGTAAAGGAAATTTTGTCTTAGTGTCAACTGTCTCAAAAGCTATTTGGTAATGTAACAACACAATTTAAGTGGAAAATGGAAGATTTCGAGCTCAAGTCTCATTGAAGGGTATGACCTTGGAGAATCACCAAAGAGAAAAAAAGCTTCTTTCTTACCTTCATAATATCAATAGTTGCAAGGAAACTTTTTGGAGAATGAAATCTAGAGCTATTTGGTTAAAGGTCAGTGTGAGAAACACAAAATATTTTCATATGACCACCCTCAAGCATAGGGCTTGTAACATAATTCTCAAGTATCCAAGGGAAATGGTGCCATTGCTAAGGATGCTAAGGATATTAAGTGAAGCCCTAAAATTTTATTAGAATCTCCTTTCTGAAAACAATTCTTATAATGAGCAAGTAGCCTCCTTTCTTTTAGACTCCATTCCTAACAATTTTCTCCTGAGGAGAGATTTAAGAGCCTTTCCAAAGCGGTCACCATTGAGGAGTTGAAAAAAGTGGTTTTCTCCTTGAAGGTGACAAGGCCCCGGGCCCTGATGAATTCTCTGCTAATTTCTTCCAAAAATGTTGGGATATTTTCTCTGAAGATTTGTTGAAAGTTATCAATGAGTTTTATAGAACTGGAAATCTTATAAAGGAGCTAAATAACACACATATTGTGCTTGCACCTAAAAAGTTGGATGCAAAAGATTTCAAGGATTTTAGACCAATCAGCCTGGTTAATGTGGTTTATAGAATTTTTACTAAGATTTTAACCACTAGATTGTAGCCTCTTCTCATGGAAATTATCTCCCAACAGCAGAGTGGATTTATAAAAGGTAGAATTATCTAGGACAAAGTAATTATGGTCCATGAAAAATTCATATAATGGATAAAATTAGAAAAGTTGGGATGGCAATCAAGTTAGACATGCATAAGGATTTTGATAGAATCTCCTGGAAATTCATTGACGAGGTTCTGTCCAAGTTTGGGTTTCAAAATAAATTCAGAAAAATTGTCCAAGCTTGCATTTCCTCTCCTAAATTTTCTGTGGTTGTTAATGGAGAACCTATTGGTTTTTTTACTAGCAATAGAGGCATTCACTAAGGGGACCCCATGTCCCCCTTGCTATTCATCATAATGGCTGATAGTCTAAGTCATTCTATTACAAAATCTATTCATAATGGTATAATAAAAGGATTTCAACCTACTTCTGGCAATCAGATTTCTTCCCATCCACAGTTTATTGATGACACTATTCTTCTACTTATGGCCTCCATCATTGAAGCTAAGGCTATCAAAACCATTCTCAGATTCTATGAGGAAGCCTCGGGTCAAAAAGTAAACTTTGATAAAAGCTCGGTTTACTTCTTCAATACTCCTATTGAAAGACAAAAAAAGATTGCTCTTATTCTTGGGTGTAAAATCAACTCCCTCCTAGCTACTTATCTTGGGCTCCCTATGAGTACTAGTAAGGTTTCTAATGAGGTTTGGAATGATCTGCTTAAGAGATTTCAGAAAAAGCTAGCTAGATGGAAAGGTGCTATCCTCTCAAGTGCTTTGGTAAATGTTTGTTGATTAAAAGCACTCTTCAAAATCTTCCCATATATATCATGTCAATGTTTAGCATTCCAACAGCAGTGGTGAATAGCATTGAAAAAATTCAAAAAAACTTCTTATGGCATGGGACAAAAGACAAGTTCAGATATCATTTAGTAGCATGGGAGCAGGTCTACAAGCCAAAGAGGATTGGGGGTTTAGGTATTAAAGATATAAGAAATATGAATGTTGCTCTAATTGCAAAGCTTGGTTGGAGGCTCATCAAAGAGCATAAACCATGGACTGAGTTAATCAAAGTTAAATACCTTTCCAATCAAAACTTATATTCCTTTCTTTTTGACTAGCTGCTTCCAAAGGGTTCAATTTTTTGGAATAATCTGCTCCACATCAGGCATATTCTTTCCTAGGGCTATAGATGGAAACTTGGAAATGGGCATGATATTGATTTCTGGGATGACATCTGGTCTAACACAAGTTGGGATATCACTTTTAGCTCCATAAAAGACAACCTAATTCAAAACTATGGAAAGAAAGTCAAAGACTATATTGAGGTGTTGTTATCCTGTAAAATTGACGAGGGCAATTTTTATAGGTAACCATCCCAAATTTTGTCCTGGTCCCTCAAAAGGACCCTCTGCGTTCGGAATGTTACAAAATCCCTTTCTGGGAAATCTAGTTCTCCAAACTTAGCCATTTTGGTCCCTTTTTGGTTGGGCGCACCTTTTATCTGTGCAACACAGAATAAATTTGTGCCCCCTTCATTTCCTTTGGTGCACAGATTGACATGTTGACACATCAATCGTTGCACCTTCCCATGATGTGCCTTTCTTGCGTGCACCAAGGCGCATGCGCCTTCATGTTAACAACTAAATTGTTGCGCCGTGTTTTGGTGTGCCAAAGGGCGCAAGGAATGAGGTGTTGATCATAAAACTTGCGCCAAAGGTGCAAGTATTCCTGTGTTGACACACGTTTATCCACGCCAAAGGGTACATCGTTTTACGTGTCAACACTCGTTTTGGTGTGCCTCTTGAAAAAGTGGTTGGCGCATTTATTGCACCTTTGCCTATATATAGGCATACCCGCCCTGTCACTTTCACAATTAAAAACACGTGATAAATTTATTCCTCTGCACCTGTCAGCACGCCCGTCGTCCTCGTGTCACATTTGTGGACCCCGCTTTGTCTCTCACATTCTATATATTCCGGGTAGGTGGTTCTTACTCCTCTTGTGTTTTGTTTTGGTTGTTTGTGTGGTAGGTTGTTTGTGTGGTTGTTTTGGTTTTTGTGTGGTTTTTGTTTTGGTTGTTTGTGTGGTCGGGAGGGCTCTGCCTCAAAAAATCAACCTGGATCTCCTTACTGTGCCCCTTCACCATCTAAAAACCCTAAAAAACAAGCTTAAAAGATCACAAATCTATCAGAGATAGAAAACTTGAAAAAACATTTCCAAGCTGCGTTTTTACCCTTGGGCGCAATCACCACCCTTGCAACAGAAGCATATTCATGCCAAAGAGTGCACCTAGAGTTAGTGCAACACACTTAATCCTGCGCCATGTGAAAACCAAGTAAAACCTAAAAATTGGCACGGGCGCATACCCTATTACAACAACAATATGTTATGCAAGCTTTCCTATGCCGCGCCAAAGTCCCCTTGTGCGCACCTAAAGTTAGTGCTACACGTAATAAACCTGCGCCCTTTGGCGCACCAAAATTTCATGTTGCATAACAAATACTTGCGCCATAGGCACACCCTACCCCCATGCAACACCAACATTTCATGCACCAAGTATAAAATGCACAGTAACTGTGCGGTAGCGCATCTCCGTTTACAATAACATGATGTTATATGCAAAATCCATGTGCCTTATGCCCTTTGGCACTGATTTGTTCCCTGTAACACTCCAATTCAGTGTGCCATTCTAATAGCTCTGCAACCTGTAGTATTTATGCACCCTGCACCCTGAGGCCTTAAAATTTCTAACTCCTCATTCTATTCTATAGTGCTTTAATGGAAGATCTGACAGCTAATATGGCTCTTTGGCGTTGGACTTCTCTTCTTCTTCTTGCAGATCAGCAACTGAACTCAGAGCTACATATGTCTACATCAAGCAAGAAGCCAACCAAGTCAAAGGGTAAGGCTAAGCTTACTGAAGAAGAAATGAAATACAAGTACCAGAGGGTCAGAATGCCTGAGTCCTAGGCAGAATGTGACCTGGATATAAGAGACTCTGAGCTCGGTCACATCGACATGGAGGATTTCTGGGCTAGAACAAGGAGAGTCACAGGAAGTCCTTGGATGGAAAAGCTGGTGGGTAGTGGACTGCATTTCTTCGGGGATCCCCATCGCTATGATGGTTGCGGCCCGGTCTTACAATAAGGACACAAGATGTGTCGAAAACAAAAAGGTAGAGGTCATAATCAAACTCACCACCCGACACTTCGAAATCATGTTGGGCATCCTCACCACCGACACTTTGTGTTTGTAAGCCAAGAAGACTGCACTAAGGCATGAGAGGACAACGAAGACCAGTGCATGTAATTGATGAATGAGGTGTATCTAAAGAACAAGAAGGTGATAACCAGATGGCCACAGGTTATTCACCGCAGTGACTTCTCTGAGGAATTGAGCGACATCATCACGTTCCTTAGTAGAGTTTTTGGGCTTTCGACACCCATTAATTTCACAAATGGATGCTCAGGTACCTTGAGACTATGAACAAAAATGTACCTGATCAACGCTTCGAGTGGGCGGAGATAATAAGCAGCACCATATCTGAACAACTCCAACAATTCACCACAATGGGGAGGTTCTACATGAACTCCTACGTAGTCTATGCTATAGCATCAGAGAGGGATTATCCGGCATTGAGCCGATGTGGGGTTTGGCCCCAGGTAAAAATATATGAATACTACCTAGAGCTGAAATTGGAGAACAACATCCCGCAGTTCACAAATATTAACGATGATTTCTTCTATGACATCTTCTGCCTTTTCAAGCCAAACATGACTCATGGTCAAACGACCAAGAGCATTTTCACTGCAACAGAGAAGTGGGGGGCCTTATTTACACAATTTCCCACCTTCACCTATCTCAGGGCAGCTAACTTCTTAGGGGAACCCACCAAATTACCGAGATATGCCAGCCCCAAGCTGATCCTGTTGGAGCTATCTAGACAGCTCGTGACATACCATGAGAAGTGCCTGAAGAGAAAGAAGGGTGGAACTCCTTTCCCCCTTACAGTGAGCAGATACACATGCATCTCTCACCACAAAGCCCGGAAATGGTTCTTTGAGCTAGAACCGCTCAATCAAAGCACAACTTCTGTCGAGGCCCACTTTTGATCTAAGGAATTGCCTTCCCAAAGAAAAAATCAATCCAATCCATATTCCACAGATCGAGGACATCTATATCGACCTATACCATGAGGTCGAACTTAGAAGGAAGGACCACTCCCGCTTGGCCTTGGCGAAATTATTCAATACAGGCGTGGCCATTGTTCCAAAGGGTTATCAAACTACCGATTAAGAAGTTCACCGAGTATATCTAGATACGATGGGGACGACTAGCCATTTGCTACGATAGACAGAACAAAAGCGCCCCAGACCATTGAAGAAAGGGTCAAAGAGACATTACGGAGAACAGAACACTGGTGCAGGATGAATGGCCTCATCTACCTCGGGGTAGATTTCACTACGTCTCCATTAGGAAACGCACCTGTCAGGCCAAAGCATCTACCAAAGGTCAAAGGCAAGGATAAAGAGGGTGAATCAAGCTCTGCTAAATAAGGAGCCCCTGAAAGTCCTCCTTCCGCTGCACAAGAATAGGTTATAAGCCTGGTATCCCCAGAAGAAGAAGCAGCGGAAGGTGTTATGACGGGCACATCCACTCAGGGTGTCGCCACTACTACAACTACTGAGGTCCCTTCTATCCCTTCTCCCTCTCCTCCTTCTCCTCCTCACGTGACCCAAGCAACCACTCCTTTGGTCGTGCCCTCTCCCCCATCTTCTACTGTTCCCCCTTCCTCGTCATCCATCTTCTCTTCTCTCGCGGAGCTGTCCCCCACCATTTCTTCCCTCATCTCTCATCTCCCTTCCTTTCCCACGTCTTCCTCCCCTGCAGTGTCCCTTCCCCCTATGAGCACTTTCTTGGCCTCCCTCTTGATGCCACCACCAAGTGTCTCTACCCATTTCCCCTCATCCACTGTAGCCACTCCCTCTTCCACCTCTGGTCCCATTCCCATAAGTCCAGGTGTGGATCTCCCAAAGATCTCGAGCCAAAGAAAAGAGGAAAGTTCCTATCACACCGATGGACTTCTCCATCATCCCGATAAAGGGGGCTAAGAAGAAAAATCCTATAACCTCGCTTCTCTCAGAGTGCATCGGGGAAAGAGTGATGGAGATTGCATATCCCGATCCTTCAAAGGGTAAAAAAGATCTGTCTCCGGCAGATTATACAGTGACCCAAGTCACAATGGGAACGTCTTCAGAAATTCTTCAAGGAGAGGCCCTATCTGTAGTGGATGCCCTTTGCAAGAAACTTCAAGAAGCAAAGGAGGAGAAAAGGTTGCTAAAGGAACAAAACAAAAATCTTCTCCACGCCCTGTAGAAAATGGGCAGTGCACCTCCTACAACTGCCACGGAAACTCCTGAGGTCCTAAGTCAGGACAAGATAAACAAATATGCCAAAATTGGCAAACAAGGTATGGCAGTTTCCACCTGGAGGGATCAAATCCTCAAAGACAGTGAGGAGGTAATAGTAAAGTTCACCGAGTTGTATCAGAACATCAATCAGGCGAACAAATATCTCCGGTGATTACAGGACCTATCTCTGAAGAGTTGGATCATGCAAGGCTGCAACACGAAACTTTCCAGAAAATGCTCAACTGCTCAGTCGATGATCTAGTAAAATTTGGCATCTTCAGTCACCCTAGGGTACCCAGCAAGATCCTTACTGCGTTGGATTACCGGGTCGACCAGATGGAGTTTGTCCTGGAAAATATTGATAAAGTTAAGGAAGAATCCCTAGATTCAATGCATCAAATGGAGAAAATTGTTCTAAGGATGTCTCCAGGCTTGCTTACTCCTTCTTTCACCTTGAGGAAGGCAGACGAAACTATCTGGATCTTCAAAGAGATCCTCTCACAAGGGTTAGGGCTAGAAGCCACTTTCGACACCGAATGCATCAACAATCTTCTGGCTTGCCGTGATTTTGTGGGGTTTACGATGGAGGCGCAGAAATGAATATTTCAAACTCCCTGAAAAACTCAGAGATGAGCGGGAGACTTGTGAGGTCATCGGTGATCATACGAAGGGTCCTGCTCAGGATCAACTTCAGCCCATGATCAGTAAATTCATGGAATATCGGACCCAGTTCCACATCACCTCTCTCGAGGAGCAACAGAAGCAGATACCCCCTTTCAGCCGCGAGACGATGATGAATAGTTTCCTCCTCTTGGCTTCTTTTTGTAAATATCTAAGAGTATGTTGGTACAAACGATGACCTCATCCATGTTGCACCATGGGATGTTGTCATCCACCAAGTTGTCCAAAGTCAACATTGACTTTTAGATATTTTGTAGATATTTTGTAATTAGTTGTTGGTTCCCTTTTGCCTTCTTTCTTCTCCTTCTTCTATATATACTTGGATACTTGTTGTATTCAGGGGTGGTGGATACTTTTTAGATGAAAAATAGAAGTAAGAAGAAAAGACTTTGAGCTTTTTGTAACAGAAGAAAATAGTAATACAAATATTAAGACTTTGTGTTGAATATGTGTGTTATGAGCATTTAATCTTTCTTATGTCAGATTTATGCGTTTATTCTGTTGAATCTATCTCTACTTTTTTGTCATTTATTCATCAGTATTGCTTTATTCGTCTATGCAAGTAGGTTCGGCTCTGTTTACTACCAGCCCAAAACATAGACCCTCTGACCTTTCTACTTTGGAATTCATTTCTTTTCTCCCTTCAGATCTATCCTATCTCCTCACCTCGTTTCTTTCCCTTCTTTTCACAGTTGGAAATACCTCTACTGGGATGAGATCCCAAACCCCCGAAGGTAGAATATTGTGAGACTTGCATAGATTCCTGCTGGTAGAATAGCAATAAACCAGTTTCACTTTGCTGACTCAAAGAGGGGCTATGCCTTGCACACTGTTGGCTTGTCTACCCATAGATATACCTTCATGACAGATTTTCGGACCAACAGGTGTCCGGCAACATAAGGAAATGGAAGCAACTTAAATTTTATGAAAAAAATATGAAGCCTATTTTTTCCTACATGTAGAATCATCTCTCCCTAATTCATATCAGTCAACATGATAATAAGGATGAGATTATTTGGAAAGATTCCTTTGATGGAGAATATTCTCAAATCTGGTTATAACTCTTTTTTTGCTTCTATTGATAGTGAAATTGAATGGCATAAGCTTTGGATGCCAGAGCTAACCCCTAAAGTAAATTTCTTCTGGTGGCTCATCATCAAAGGTAAGATTCTCACTAATGACAATCTCATCAGGAAAGGTTTCATCATGCCTAACAGATGTTGCATGTGCGAGAGAAGAAGCTGAAGATATTAAACATCTTTTTTTGCATTGTAAGTATACTTCAAAAATATGGCATCTTATCCTTGAAAATTTCAATCAGAATTGGGTTTTCCCCCATACTTGTCTGCAGGCATGGAAGCAATGGAACTCCCCTTATAAGCATTGTATGGTTAGGAGGATTTGGAAACTAGTTCTCCCTCATACCATGTGGAGAGTCTGGAAAGCTAGAAATGATGTTATTTTCAAAAATACCAGAAAGGTTTGTACAAAAGTATTTAATGAAATTATCATTGCAGTGAAAGACAACATTGAAAGATTTAAGCCTCCCAAAAATAAACTTTATCCTGAGGATGAGGAGCACATTCTTGTTGCTTGGAACATTGGCACTTAGCAGTAAATGTAAGGACAACAATAACATTGATAGATCTATTGTACGATGGATCCAGCCTCCCACTGCATGGCACAAACTGAACTTTGATGGAGCTTCAAAAGGTAATCCTGGGGATTCAGGAGGTGGAGGGGTGATTAGAGATCACAGAGGCTGCTTTGTTGCCACTTTTTCTGGTAAGATGGGTAAACAAACAAATCACTACTCGGAAGCTTTAGCAACTGCTCTGGGAATAAGGTTGGCTAGAGATTGTAATATTTCCAATATTATAATTGAGGGGGATTCGTTGAACATTATTAATTTTCTAAATCAAAAGCAATCTCCAAGTTGGTCCATCAAGGACTTCATTAGTGAAGCTATTGAAATATGCAATGGTTTTGATAACTATAAGATTATACACACCTACCATGAGGGTAATAGAGTGGCTGATTGTTTAGCAAATATTGGGGTCAACAATACAATGCAAACTTGGTTAAGTGGCAACCCCTTCTGCCCAAAGTACTTGATGACATCACTAAGGATATGCATGATTTTAAACACAATTATTAATAGTTACGGTGTTGATGTGAAGGAGGTCCTTATTAATTGCAAAGTTAATTTTAGTGATGATCTTAAAATTCCGCACGTTGCAGAGGTCCCCGAAAGCGGAGGTAGTGCTTGAGTTGTATGAGTTTCAAAAATTGTATACCGTTGTGTAGTGTAGAAAAAATACAGGAAAAATGGGGGGACCTCCTTACAAAACTGAGCCCATGCATGATCCATCCTGGAAAACAGATACAATTCTTTGGAATTATCTACAAATGGGGGGATTTCAAGTTTCATTGAAAAATAAAAGCGTTTCGATCAGGACATTTCGGTGAAGTTTGCTAACGGGTGGAAAAATCGTGTGGTTGAGTACGGTGATGTCAAGGTCGAGATCTCATAGGAGCTCATTGCCCAGGTCACTGGAATGAATAGGGATGGTGCCAAGTTCTTCAAAAAACATGTTGACAGAGAGGTGGAGGCAAAAAAATATCTTGCTGAAGGAGAGAACCACGAGTTTGTCGTGGCTAGCATTAAGGTGGCCTTCATTCCTGAGTCCTTTGCTGAGATTACGCACATGATGGTGAGGTATGTCTCTTTGGAGGGAAGATATGTCACCATTCCCCTAAAGCATTTAATTTTCCTCAATCACTTTCACAGGAATATTACCATAAATTTCCCGCATTATTTACTAAACTCCTTGGAGAAGTCTCCTTGAAGTTCAAAACATGCCAGGGTTGTTCCCCTTCACCAAGGCCTGATCCTGCTCATTCACCACCATTACTTCTCTGGCTCTCGCCCTCTGCCCACTCCCCCTGTGATTAACCCTCTCCCTACTGACAGAGATCTAGACATTGCTACCTCAGGTAGAAAGAGGAAAGATAAGAAGGTTAAGGTCACTCTGCCTTCTTCGCAGAGAGTTTTGCATAGCCATAAGGATTTGGAGCTTGCGGAGAACTTATTACACATAAGTAATCCTATGGATAATTCCAGAGAAGTGGACCTTCTTACTAGAGTTAGTAAACTTGAAGAGGAAATCAAAGACCTCAAAAATGCTCTGAGGAATATGGAAAAAACAAAAGGTAAGAGGAAGTTGCATGATCCTGAAGACATGGATATTGTTGCTGAGATTTACAAAAAGCTTCTTTCACTTGATACTAGACTGGGCAATGCCAAGGGGCATCAGGATTGCACCCTCTCTAGCTCTGAAAGGAATGTATAATTTTATGGAACAACATGTGAAGAGTGTATGCAGCCTTAGCGGCATTCCTAAAAATATTTGGGATTCCAATGAGACCCATGACCTGGCACTTGCTAAGGCAGACATGAGCGATCTTTCTCAGGCCACGACCATTGCGCTCTTCCTCTCTCTCCAAAAAATCAAGGTCAAGATTGACAAGGTTGTCAAGTGATGCGGTGCCTTGGTGTTGCTTTGTTGCTTTGTGTTGGTGCTATTTTTTGGCAGTTTTGATGTTGTTATCTTGTTGGGATGCCCTGTTTTGGATCCCTTTTTGTTGTTTTTTGGCCCTTATGTTCTTTGTCGATCACTATCTAGTTTGATCATTTTGTTCTCCTTCTATTGTTGTATCTGGCTGTTGAGCCTCCGTGTTAAGGCGTTTAGCCTTTTTGGATTGAGTTTTCTCCTTCTGCTATCTGGCTTCTTGAGCCTTTTTGTACACAGGGTATAGTCCCTTCAAAACTATTTATCCTTAATAAAAATGTAACAACGTAATTTCAATATGAGTTTTGAGAAAACAAGATTTAAGTATTAAAATTGGGTCATATTGATTTTGACAATGTAACAACGCAAATTTCCACACTTAAATAAAGTTTAGTAAAAACAAGGCTTAAGTATACAAAATGGTTGATACAACGCGAGCAACGTAAAATTTAAATTTTAATACTTAAATAAATTATAAGGCAACAAGATGTAAGTATAAAAGGGATTTACACAAGGCAAGCAAAGGTAACAACGCACTTTAAACACTCAACTCAAGTTTGAAGAAAACAAGTTGTAAGTATAAAATAGGTCGATATAATGCGAGCAGCATAACAATATAATTTCCACAATTAAATGAAGTTTAATAAAACAATATTTTAGTATCAAAACTTGGGATTAAAACAATGCGAGAAGTGTAACGGCACAAAATGAGATCAAGGTGAGATGCTTCCTACAAGTGAAACATCTTAATGTTGACCAAGAAAACTACTAAAATGTGAAAACGTACAAACACACTTTCAACACTTAAATCAAGTAATCAAGGTAAAATGGGTTTAAATGAGTGCAAAAGTGGTGGACATGATTTTGGTAGCACTTTGTGTTGTTTTATTTTGACCAATAATGCTAGACAGAACAAGGTAATTTATTATTGGTGATGTAAAATATATGGCACAACTTTGAAAAAGTTTCACTTTGTTCAATAACAAGGTAGAAACTAGGACAAAGTTTTACATTGTAAGATTCGTGATGAAATATACATTGCATGACTTCAATGGACTCTACTAGTTCTAAAAATAAGGTTTTCACTCCATGGAAGTTTTTCTTTGTAATGGAACTTTGAAATTATTGAATTGGATAACGGTAAAGTTAGCCCCAATGCCAAATGGATCCCTAGGTTTTTTTTCTCAACACTCGCCAATATCTTATCTAAGAGAGGTACGCTATTTTAGATTAAATTCTAAACAAATGACCATCATCCCACAGTCAAATTAATGAGAGATGCCTCATATAAACAAATTTTAACACTCCTCACGAGTATTTCTAGTCAAGGAGGTGATGGGGAACTTCTCGTTTCATCAACTAGTTCCCTCAATGTGTTGAATACTTTGGGGTTCCTTTGGTAATTCTCATAATGATTTTGATGGCCTTAGCCAAGGCACATCCCATAGTTTAAAGTGGATAGGTTTTAACCCTTATCCGAACGTGCAAATATATTGTGTATGATTGGTGTGTTTTTTTAATCTTTGATTTAAAATGTGGGTTTGAATGCCTTTGCAACTAGCACACAATGTATCGATAATTGTTTCGATTTTATTCTTTGACTAGCGAAAAGTTCCTACACTTAAGAGATTAGTAGTTTTCCATAAAACCCACAATGTTTAGAAAGAGGATCAAGCTCACTCGATTTCTCGAAAGCGCAAGAGAAGAGCATACGTGACGTTTGATCCAACTGGATAGAAATGGGAAAAATTTAACCAATGAAAATTAAGTTATTTAAAAGATTGATATTTTTAACAACTTAAATGGTGAATTCTTTCCAAGTAAGCCAAAATGTTAGAAATTAATATCAAAGTCTTTTTAATTCTCAAGATCTCTTGAAAGTACAAGAGAAGAGCATATGTACACCGTTTGATCCAACTTAAACAAATGGAAAAATAGACACTATTAAAACATATAAGTGTTAGAAAGTTATTTTTAAAGTAAAACTTACAAATTAGGAGTCATAAAAATTGTGAAAACAACATGAAACACAATAATAGATTCTAGAAATTTTGAAATTTGAGAAAAAATTTTTATAGAGAACACTAGCGCATGCGGTTGTGACGCTATCACGTGGAATGAATTCTAGTGTGTTGAAGGATAACATTGATGCATGTAAATATAACGGCCTAAAAATCTAGAATTACGCAGCGCATGTGGAGGTGATGGTAGTGTGTGCAAGCTTAGTTAGCACACAAAGGCAGATTTAGACGCACACAATGTTAATGCTAACACGTCTGAGGAAAATAGTAGTGTGCGAAGGCTTTCTACACATATAGAAAAAACACAAAGGACGCTAGTGCAGATCTAGAGAACGCTAGTGCAAGGATGGCTAACACTAGCGCATGAAGTTATACGCACACACAAGAAAAATGAAACCTAGCACATCAACTTAAATGGTAGTGCATGAAGTTGAATGCGGGGAAGAACATTTTAACGCTAACATAGAATATTTAACGCTAGCACATACAAAGGTGTGCTTCTACAAAACATGTGAAAATGGCCCAAAAATGTCGAAAGCTCAGATTTTTGAAGATAAATCTCAAATTTGGCAGCACTTTACCTACTTCACACTTGCAATGAAGACTCAACACATACGAAATCAATAAAACAAGTTAAGAAAGATAATTTATTTGCACACGTCGCTAAAAAGAGGTTATTATGGATAAAGAGAAACTTAACAACAAAAACTAAAGAATGTGTGTGAGACAAAGGGGTGTCCCACCGGCGTGCTATATGTATGCATGTGAATGAACTAATTTTAGCTATTGAAAGGAAACTTACACCAAGTATCATCCTAACTTAGTTAATCAAACATAAACATCATGATAAAGCTAAAAATGAAAATCTTAAGTATTTTGCACCAAACATTAAAACATTAAATGCAAACCATTCCTTTGATATTTGGATATGCTTTGTAATTGTAGGTACTCCTTTAGTGAGTTGAACATAAGCTACGCGCGATCAAAGGAAATTCTCCATGGAAGAGGAAGAAATCTCACCAAAATGGCTTAATTACCATGTTTGGTTCTTCTCATACTACTCTTTGCCAACTAGAAGATGGAAATGATTACTTGATCAATAAACCTTTCAAGATTGAAATGCTCTTATCATTTGTGCAACGTCTTATAAAGACATGGTGTGAAATTGGCGTAAGATTGGTAGGAAGGTACTAGGTTGTTTATATAGCTTTTCCATTTTGGGAGAAGCTAGCAACGTAGTGAATGTGGGATAAAGGGAATGTTGAATTAGAAATTGATAAGTATGATTAGAAGATATTAATTATAGATTACCAACTCATGGGAGTTGGAGGTGATTTAATTAATGAACTAAAATTAATTAATAGGCCAAATTAAGTTAATAGAAGTCATTTGGAGATGATTCAAAGGGAAGTTAGTAGAATTTGAAGGGTTTGAAAGGGAGATTTAACCAATAAGAAGGTTTACAAATTAAACACGAGATTAAAAGGCTTAATTAATTAATAATGGTCAATTAATTAATTTAAAGAGGATTATAACTAATGAATTTTTGTTAATTGGCATCCGGATGGGGAATCCTAGTTAATTAACAAAGTGTCGTTAATCGACAGAAATGAAGGGGAATGTTATCTAATTAGGGGGAAATCACTAATTATAACGAAATGATAGAAAATAGAATAATTGGTGCAATTTTAATATAATACTGCATACTCGATTTAGGTATCTACAAAAATATTAAATCCATGAATCTAAAAGCATTAAATGCGTAAATTCAAGCTTAGATTCCAACGTTTAACACCATATTATAGTTTTCATTTGATCATACACTACTTGTTCATATTGGGAGGTAGCTGATTTTTGATATATCACTGTTTTGTATCACCACCAAATAGTTGGTTACTCCAACATAATTTTGAATATAACTCTGTATTGAAATGACTTATTTTAAATATGCAAAACTGAATAGGTAGTTATTTCAAAAAAATGGAGGTAAAATATTTCAAAAAAATTGAGGCATGTTAAGTTTAACAACATGTAAAACGTGTAGCCGACAGTGAAATTTAAAAAAAAGACAGAAATGGCCAAAGCACTGGTAATTTTGGCCAATGATTTGTGCAGGTTGACTGCCTCGCATATATTATTTAAAGAGAATATTTTGGTAGTTGCATGAGCTCGTGTTTTATTGGTAGCAAGTTTCCCGAAACAAAAACAATGGTGGACGGCGTGCACGAAAAAATACTTGGTTTAAATAGGCGCGCTCCTGTCCAATCACAGCTCGGCCTGATAATGACACCAACATATAATAGATTGGCTGTTAAAATTCCTTCAATTGGAAAGACATATATCAAAACATAACAAAACTCGTACACTCAGCTAAAAATGATGTTTGGTCTACATTGTGGTACCAGGGGTTAAATTTGACGCCTGTTTAGACGTTTTTTGTGTTTTTAACCGTAAAAATGGCCAACTTAATTTTTACCCCGTAACAGGGAATGGGCAGATGTTTTGGAAAAGCGTCATATTGACGTGCACTTCTTAAAAACAACCGTTTAAAAAAAAATTTATAGATTGGTAGTCTGGTACTAGTAGTGGTAGACGGCGCGGATGTCGGACTCACCCTGTCCCGTCTTAGACTCTCGAGCCCCGAGTTGGCAGTGGAAGGGCACATTTTCAACGAATTTATGAATACAGCGGTGGCCGCTCACCTACAAGCTACACTGTACAGTGTACAGGATACTAATTTAGTAATTAGTAATAGCAAATTAGCAATTCGGAATCAGAAATTGGAATACGCGTCGGGGTAACAGCGACAGCCACAGGATAGTTATTACTTATTAGTGACTCAATGTTCGTGAAATTTTTTAATACAAACACTTAACACTTGACTTGGGCAATATCTGTAGTCTGTAATTGAATTATTGAAGTCTCGACTCTCAAGTCTCAACGTCTAAATGGGTAAACATCCCCTCATCATTCGTGGCTCACGGACCGGTGAAATCGTGAAAGCAGCCATAGCAGTTAAATTTATTGTTCACGTAGACAAAGTGAAGGTAGCCGGGGCTAAATTTAAATGTGACCGGTCTCTGGTATACGGTGGACAGTGTTTTTGCACAATGGGCATCGGTGGGGCGCTGTGGGATGGCTCTCCGTGTGTATGTAACACCATCTATTGAATAGGATCCATCATCTGTTAATCGCCATCTCTATTGTGCATCTGCCTTGTCGAATATAATGTTAAGGTTGCGTCGGTTGTTTACTTTCCTTCTCAAATATAATGTTAAGGCTTTTAGTTTATCGGCAATGGCGGAGGTATTTTTATCTTGCAATTATAACGTCCCAACTCAGTTTGGATTGGCAACTTGCTCGCCTTTCATAGGATTCGTACACAAACACAGAAGCGAACTCTTTAATAGTTTGATCTCAGGTACACTTCTTACCCAGACCTTCTTGAATGACTCTTTGGCTTTGGTTCAAGTTTTTTGGCATCGTATGTCCGTAGTTTGAGGATTATATTTCTAGATTAAAATTCCCTGATTTTTCAAAAACATCAAAAGTATTTTTAAACCCATCATCAAGATAGAAGACCTTAAACACTGTTTGAATTTAATTTTTAATGTTAAATTAGGCTATTCATTTTATTCAAATTATTTCATTGGATGATTATGAGTTTTAATTAAATGGATGTTATGGCATGTTATTGTTTCTTTGATATATTAATAAATATTTAGAATAGAATTTTTGTCTACAATATCTCTATTTTATATAATATTATTCCGTAAAAATATAAATTTTGATATTTGTATGAAAATTATGAAAGTCAAAATTAAAAAATAAACGTCACGTGCAAGACGATGTTAATTACAAAACCGTCACAAATTTTTTTTTTTTTGACGGGTAGGGGTGACCGTCAAATTTAACCCCTGTGTGGTACAACTAACATTGTAATACAACTAACTATGGCTACACTTTAAATGGAGGGAAAAGTCAAATACTAATTGAAAGAGACTATTATTCATGGTGTTGGCGGTGCATACATTAACCAAATTTAATTTGATGCACCATCGAAATGCACTATGCAACAAACCAATCACAACTACCTAGGGAAGGACACAAGACCCAAAAGAAGGATTTACACCGTATATACCCATACTATGGAATGAGAGAGTGGCACTACAATTTTATATGAGTGACCAATAACAACTATTTGTAACACGGAAACATTGACACTATGATTCCCAAACTAGCCCCACTATAAGAACTATCAAAATGGCAAAAGGTGTTGAAAATAAAGATGAAATGTATCTCTTTAGAATATGGTCCTCGTGGTTATAATAAATTCATGCAACTCAAGGATAGAATAGTTCTCAAAATGCAGCACAACCCTACGAAGAAACTCGATGGCTTTGATACTATGTCAAAGTATTAAATACTCTCAACAAGATCACTCCAGGAGAGAACATCTTACCACAACTCATGCACAAAACACATTGCACAAGACTAAAAATATAGCAAACAAAATAAGATCAAAATGTCTCCACATTATAATAGCTCATATATGTATATTCCTAATATGAAAATACAAGGGGAGTTCTTATTGATCAAGATTGAGAGGTTGTTACACACCATGAAATTTGATATTGCAAGCACCTCAAGAATAGGATAATCCTACAAGAATGTGGATCAAATGAATTATAGGTACATATGAGGGATCATCTCCAACATTAATAGAAATAACTTAAAAATAAGGTTAGCTCATGAGTTAGTGTGAGCATGCACAAAATTGGGCCAAATACAAAATATCTAAATACATGGGCCTAGTGTCAACAAACAACTCCAATAGTTACACATCATATTCTAATAAAGTGATAGTCTTAGATTGGTCATGTTAATTAGGGTATTTTGTGTGTGTGTATGTGCGCGCTTGCATTCATGCACGCGCGCACGTATATTGAGTTCTAACAACTCAAATGTAAAATAGATTAAATAATTCATTGTGAGAAGAGATTAGGGTTGGATATTTTTAGGAACATACAATTGTCTAATGCATATAATGGACATGAAAAAATGAAGAGATGGCAAAAACTCAAGGAACCTAACGTTGGGGTCAAAAGGGCCCAACAAATGAAATTGCTAGAAATGTGAAGATGAGCAAGAACATAGAGATTACAATAATGAGAAAAATTTGTGGAAATTGTAAAATGACACTTGAATATTGGGAAATAATGTTTTAACTTTTGGTGGGCATTGAGAATCGTTCATGGGGAAATTAAGAGTCATTTTTGGGTGTTGGGTATTTTGAGCTATTTGGTAATAATATTGAGGGTCTAGGACAAGTAGAAAGTGAGGATAAGACATGAATATGGAGAAGATAAAAACAAGCTAAAATGGAATTAAACATGGTTAAATGGAGAAGAACAAACAACCAACAAACAAAAAGATAATAAATGAACAATACGAAATTAAAATGATAAAACTATGTATACGACACAAAAAGACATGTCAAAATGTAAGCAACACAAGGAAAATATACTAACAAAAGAGTAATTTAACTAATAATAAATAAACACATAAATATAGTTGCACCATAACAATTAATAGTCTAGTAACAAAGTTGAATACTTACATGGCGCATAATTGAAGAATAATTCTTATATGTAACTACAATTTTTTTATATAAAATAATAAATTCCATAATTTTTTTAGTAATTTCTAATTTTTCATTCTAAGAATTTAAATAAACTAATTTAAAATTTTGTTTAATCGATTTAAGTTTTTAATAATATTTGGATATTAGACCATATATGTCATAGGTAATTGAATTGAACGCTCAAATAATATTGATATTATTCAAAGATACGATAATGTTCACAAACATTTCTATACCGTGAAACATCCAAATACAAATAAACATTGAAAATGTTTCCAAATACAAATAATCATTAAAAACTTTCCAAAGGTTATCAATGTAAAGTATTTACATTTAAACTTCGTTCTATGTGTACATGTTTGTGCATCGTAGAGTTTGGCCCGAGTAAAAGAATATAAAAATATAGATTTATCAATTAATATAAAACCTTTCAATAACCTAAAATTTATTCAAAAGTTTAAAATATAAACCTTAATATTAATATGTATACATGTATTTTAAAAATAAATATATAATAATAATATTTAGATTAATATAATAAATATAAATTCAATGAGATTTTTTATCATATGTAATGTTCATGTAAATATAAGACTATATTTAATACTAGCATATTTATCTTAGGTGAATCTATGTAAAAGATACTGAGAGGTATCAATCTCAAAGCCCCTATATTAGATTTTAGATGACATTTGAATATGCACCTCAAAAATGATACCTTTCAACATCTTTTATAGAGATTTACATAAGATAGGTATGCTAGTAGCACTTGTAGCCATATAATGTAAAAACAAATATTTATTTCTCATGAAAACATGTTCGATATAACGAATTTCCACATTCTTATTCATTTCATTTATTATAATATTAAATTGGGAAATAGAGAGCAACATAATATCCATAAAACATAAATACATGTATGCGAAGAATAAAAAAGGTTGTGATATTCAAACACTATACATTTGATCCTTTCACAAATTTATTTTTTCTTTTTCTTTTATCTTGTCTCTTTCCTTGCTAGCTCACAAGAAATCCTTGTAGTCATTCCTTGGAAAAATCAACTTTGTTAGGAGATTCATTCCCAATTTTGTAGGATTGGTCAGGCCTATTACTCTTATGCTCAAGAAGGATTCAGTTTTCAAATGGACAAATCAAGGAAAAGAGATTTTTTCCAAGATCAAATAAGAGATTGCTCAAGCTCCTACACTTTTCAATCCTAACTATGCTAAAGATTTCATTTTATATGCATATGGAGCTGAATCTAGTATTGATGTGGTTTTAACTCAGCAAAATGATCAAGGATTGGAGCAACCAGTGACCTTCTTCAGTCAAACGCTAAAGGACTATGAATTGAAGTACAATCACATTGAAAAGAAGTATTTTCCATCATGAGAGCTCTAAAGAAGTTCAAGAGTATGATTGCTACTAATCACATCAAAGTTTTAGTCTCACATTCCAGTGTGAGAGAATTTATCATGGGAGCATAAATTAGTGAGAAAAGAGCTGGATGGGTGACCAAAATAATGGAATATGATGTGATTATTAAGGCCACAAAGCTGGTAAGAGGTAGAGCACTTTGTGAGGCTTTGGATACTTAAGATCACCTAGAGACATCCTTTGTGAATGAAGAGTTTCCACATAACACTGAATTTCAGCAGGATGAAGGAGATGAAATCAATGATCATATAGATTGCTGATATGACTAGATTATTGTCTATTGGTGCATACCCTCTTGACCTAAACAAAATAAAAAGAATACATATAAGCTGCAGTCTATTCCTTATACACTAATTAATGGCATTTTGTTTAAAATAAACATTGATGGAGTTTTTGCTTAGGTGCATTAAAGGTGAACATTGTGACAAGGTTTTGACTGAGTTCCATGATGGTTCCTCGGGTGGATTTTTTTCTGCTAAGGCTACTGCAGTGAAAATATTAAAAGCATGTTACTTTTGGCCCACATTGTTTGTTGATGCTCACAAATGGGTTAGGAAATGCAATGAATATTCTTTCTTCACTACTAAGAAGAGATTGGTTACCCTTCCACTTCATCTAATTCAAGCAGTTAGTCATTTTCCCAATGCGGTCTTGATTTCATTAGCATGATTAATCTTCCTTCAAATGTTGGTCACAAATGGGTTTTAATAGAAATAGATTACTTTACCAGGTGGATAGATGTTTTTCATTGAAGGAAGAAGAAATGAAATGAGTCATCATTGACTTTCTTAAGGACACTTTTACAAGGTTTGGCGTCCCCCAAACTATCATCTCTGATAATGCAAAGGCTTTCTTAGGATCTAATATTTCTAATTGGGCTCTTGGACTTGGGATTTATCTTATGACTTCTTCTAATTACTACCCCCAAGATAAGGGATTGGAAAATTCTACTAACAAGAACCTGATTAGAATCATGAAGAGAAAAATGGACATCAATAATAGTAATTGTCATACAAAGGTGATAAATACTCTCTAGGTGGATAGGATCACAATGAAGAAGCCAATTGGCATTTCCACTTCCAAGCTTATCTATGGCAAAGAAGTAAGGTTTCCTTTGTCACTTGAATTGTGTATGCATGAAAATATTACCTATAACAATAACATGAAACTAACCAATAGTTCAACAATATAACTAAATTTGTCATAAACATCAAGACGAGTGCTTAATGAGATAAACTTATACAATAATGCATGAATCAAACTAGCATTACTATGTTACCTCTACTTCTCTAGATTTTTCAATATATATATGAACCTAGTTAGATCCTAAGCAATCGGTTTTGTGTGTTTTTTGCTCCAAGTGGTGAAGAGATCTCTCTAAAATGGCCACAAGACCATGTTTATATATTCTCCTAATAACCAAGCTTGAAGGAATGGATGTAAGATGGAGATGCTACTACAATCAATAATGGCTCAAGATCAAATGCTTCTATCTTTAGCTAATGCAAATGACATATTTTCCAAAGTATCAAAGTGTGTAAGGTGTTTGATATGATAATCAAGGTGGAAAATTGAAAGGGAGACATTATCATTGTATTTACATGTTTCTATTTAGGAAAGTTTAGAATCCTAGTGCATGTGGGAAAAAAGGGTAAAGAAAAAATGCACTTTTCGATTAGGAGTGGATAAACATGCTTTAGAAGAGATAAACTTGGTTTAGGCTAGTTAATATTGATTAACAAGTGATTAGTAACCTATGAGAGTTGGGAGGGGTCTAATTAATCACATGTAATTTATTAATAGTCTAGGAATCTTTTAGAATTGATCTAGAGGGAAATAGGGAGATTCTGAATAGTTAAGAGGAGGATGTTTAGCTAATAAGAGGGTATATTAGCCAAATTAGGTTATTATAAAGGGATTACATACAAAATAATGTCATGAATGGGCATACAAGAATGGAGTGAATAATATTTAATTGATGAAGTGTCATCAATTGACTAGAGGAGAAGATGAGAAGGTCGTTAGTGCAATTTAAGTAATAAAATTACGTAAGCGGATTTTAGGTGTCTACATTTTCCCCTCTTTGGGGTGGTGTAAGTGATGCCACTTCAAATATAGTAGATAAGCATAAACAAGTAAATTTTTTGAAAGAGCAGAAGAAAAATTAATAGGGTGAAGGGTTCCCCCTCGAGTGTTGATGGGGTGATGAAAGAGGTTGATCAACGATCGAAAAATGAAGAGGAAAGGCTAAAGCGGGGAAATCGCATTGTAATGGGAAATGACGATGGTATACCGAATATTGATCCCCACATAATACCAAAGATCTGAAATATATTTTTAGAAATTCATGGGGGTATTGTTATCCAATTTCACCCCCTGTGGTTGAATTGATAACATATATCAGACTCCCAAGTCCCAGCTGAAAAAAAGAACGAGCTCGAGAGAATGCGAGAAGTTGCAGAAAATAAGCCTGGACGAGAAAAAAATTGTGAAAATCAGCTAAGTCCTTGTCCTAGAAATATTTGGGACATTCGGGACACCAAGGCGCGGTTCGGCCGAAACGCCTCCAGGCGGCCCGTGAAGCACTAGGACAAGTGGAACAAGTGTACGCGGAAGGCGCAAACCGCCGGTTCGGCCGAAAAGGGAAATTTTAGCACAGGGACAATCGAGCCGTCGGGACGCGAGGGACGCGGAAAGCCGGTTCGGCCGAAGGAGAAGAAAAACGGCTAACTACTCGGGACATTCGGGCCATGAGTACGCGAACCGCCTGGATCGGCCGAAAAGGAGAAATTTTGCACCAAAAATTTGGGACATTTGGGCCGTAAAGGTGCGGATCGGCCGGATCGGGTGAACCGGAAGAATTTTCCCCGCGAAGCACTGGGACATTAGGGACAAATGGACGTGAACCGGCCGGTTCGGCCGAAACAAGAAACTTCAGCACAAGGAAAAGTGGGACATCCGGGACAAAAAGACGCGGTGGACGTGAAAATCCGGCAGGCCCGTGGACGAATCACAACATGACACGTGTCATCAAGAAAAAGTCCAAAAAGTCAAAGGGGCGAGTTTTCGAGCACTGATCCAAACCAATAAGATAGCGCCACGTGTCCAAGTTTAAGGGGCCCACAAGAAAAACCCGTGAAAAGGTGGAGAGAGGGAATTGCTCAGTGAACCATAGCCTACCACGTGTCGTCCAGATGGCAGAGCGCGGGAAAAGAAATTTAAAAATCTGTTTTTACTTTGCTTTTGTGCCCTAAATCTTCAAATCGTCATATCTTTCGATCCAGAGCTTGGATTTGCACGTTCTTTATATCAACAAAAAGCTGTTGAAATTATCTACATGATTCTGGGGTCAATCTTGCATTTTGATGTAGTTTGGGGGGAGAAAATTAAGAAAATGTCTCTGACGCGCGTAATGCTTCAACTACTAACTTCAATCGCAAAGAGATAGCTCGCTCTCTGTTAGACGACCCGCCCGTTTTGCCAGGATCCACCACTTGGATCATAATGAGATGATTTTAAATGCTATCAAGAAGTGGTTGGGGCAGATTCTAGATTTCCTCTCTCTCCCCTCTCATTTCTTCATATATATTGTAAAGAGGAACTCTCGGAAGAGGCCTCGGACATTCTTGTTTTGCATCCTCCCTTCTTCCCTACTTGCAAGAAATTTGTGGAGCTTTTCAAACCTCCCATATGGATTGTAATGCCGCTTTTTGCCTCTTGGCCACTGTAATGTACTGTATCAACTCTTGAGCAATATATATATGTTTGTGATTGATTCTCAACCCTCTCATGTATTCATTGTTGTTATTTTGATCTCTTATTGCAGTTTGGTTACCTGTGCATAGTGTCTGTATTGCATCTATGTGGTCCATGTTAGATTTGTAAAATGAGTGTATAACATTCCTTGGTGCATCACCTCTGTAGTTTAGGTTTTATTCTATGCATTTTCTCACCCTGTCTCCTTGACAAGTTAGATTAGGTTTTAGTAAACCCTCTGCATTTTTGTGTGCATCTCACGGAGGAATAGGAACCAGCCTTCTCTGGAGAATCCTTTCTCATCTTTACAAGTCCCACACTTGGAGAAAGGATTCCATGTTGTGCAATCACACCGGATGCACGAACATCAACCTAGAAGCCCGATCGCATCCGTGGGTGCCGTGTGAGTCTGCAACAACAGCTTTGCACGCCCAAATGACACTAGAGGTCTCATTTTTATTGCAGCAAAGTTGATATGCATTTGCTGCAGTTTTCTTGCTTATAAGAGCTGTTATTTGCATATCTAGCAACTCCAAGGGGAAGAATCAACTGGTTTCAGCAGTGCAGGCCTGAAAACTCATGAGAAGAATCACCACAAGGTCAAGTCTTTGGAGAAGAAGAAGTGCCGTTTGAATACCTGCAGCTATCTCCAAGAAGAAGGCAAAGAGGAAGAAGGATTCAAAGGTCTCCATCTCCACCAAATAGAACTCTCTCAACTCCTCCACCTGACAGGCCTTTCTTTCAATATACAAGGGTTTTAAGACCAATCAGAATGGCTCAGAACAACCCCTACGTCAACTTCACAGGAAACAGCCCACTTGCTCTCAATGCACAACATCCAGTTCCTATTGCAGCCTTGAAGAACATTCCCTACTTCACTGGAGAAAATCAGACTACTCCAGGTGATCATGTTAAAGATATTGCTAACCTTTGTGCAATCCATGAAATCGATGAAATGCAAGTGGCTATCAAGTTATTGGCATCTTCATTCAAGGGTAAAGCATTGCAATGGTTTAGGAGCCTTGGGCTGGTTCTATCACAAATGGAATCAATTTGTGTATTGCACTTCATGAGCAATTTGGAGAGAAGGGAGACAACTTGTCTCTTTTGGAGCAGCTGACAACTATCAAGAGAGCCCCCAACGAGCAGCTGACTGACTTCAACTTCAGATTTCAAAGGTCTTGGGATAGGATTCTAGTGGCAGTCAGGCCAACAGCAGGAGGTGCTTTTCTATATTACCTTAAAGCTTTGAATTCTGATATTTCTATGTTAATTCAGTCCATGGGAGGCACAACAATCCCTATGGCTTATAGCATTGCCATTAGAGCCGAAAACTGTCTTATTCAAGCTGGTAAACTGGCTCCTAGGCCTCCCATGCCCTTGTATCCAAACTTAGAAAATCCAAGCACTAGTCAAGCACCCACTTTGGCTCCTGTTCCAACCCCTAGAAACTAGAGTTCAAATGAAGCTTCCACTTCATCTCCAAGTGCTTCAAATGAACTCCAAGAGGTCATGAAACAGTTGCAAAATTTGGGAAATTAGTGGTTACAATTAAAAGGCCACAAGCCCAAGGTTTTAGACCTTCCTATCAACCCCAAGCTCAGCCTAATAGGCAGCCATACCACCCACAAAGACCACCTAATCCAGTGCAAATATGAATCAAAATCAAAGCCGTGTAATGCCTCCCGCCAATAGACCATTCCAGCCCTATAATCCAAATGCCATATCTGCCTCTAAGGCATTAGTGCCAACATAGAATAACATTGCCTAGGAATATGATTGGTGCTTTCCATGCAACGAGCCTCATAACCAATCCATGTGCTTCAATGGTGCTCTCAATCAAGCACTAATGGTGACAACTACCGGTGTGGAGGGCGAGGGTAGTCAAGGAAACAGCCAACAACCAAAAACATTCCAACAAAGCAATCAGCCCCAAATGACACTACATTGGTGAACTGGCAAGCAGAAGATTTCTGTGGCATGAATCAGGCAATTTCTCAAGGTGTTACAGCCAACACAAGGTCAAAAAGGAGGAATCTGGGTGAAGAACAACCATTAGCCCCAGCCAATCCACAACCTTCCACAGCTCCACAAATGATTGGCAAGCGAGTCCAGCTTCAAATACACAAGGGTAGCCAAGAACACCCTAGGCCAACTCAAATGCCAAATTGTTGCTGCCCACGTGCGAGGAGTAAACGTGCAAACCAAAGGACAAGAGAGAGATTCTTCATCACCATTCAACACCATTGATCGATGATGAAGACAAACGTTAACATATCAATGTGGGAATCCCTATCTATCCCAGGCCAAAGAGATCTGCTGCAAGCTGCCATGAAGGATTGGACAACTTTGAATCAGTGGGTTCAGATGCAAGACAAAGTGCTTACAAATGTTGCCCAGCCTGAAAAAGTCATGGAGGACAACAAGGTAAAATGTTGAAGCCCCTCCTTTCTATGTTTCATTAATCATTGGGGATAAACTAGTACACAATTGCATGATTGATTCCGGGGCAAGTAGCTCCGTGATGCCCAAGCAAATAGCTGATCAACTGGGTCTCCAATATGAAGTAATATCTAAAAGAGTAGTGCAATTGGATAGGATAGCAATAGCAACAGTTGGAGTGATTAAAAACTTGAGTCTTACCTTGCATGCATGTCCAAATGTTGTTGTCTTACAAGATGTATCAATCATAGACCTTCCACCACTCTTTGCCCTTTGCTTGTCAAGGACTTCACACCAAGATTGGAGGGTATTTGTCTGCTGATTGGTCTCACATGCTTTGTTTAGAACAAGGTATGGAACTAAGGCTACAATTAGGTCCGAACCCATTGCAAACTTCCATATTGAGCCTTACACCCCAAGTCACTTAATGCCAATTGCTCAGCATTTGATCAAGAAGATCACCCTAGTACTGATGAGGCTGACACCAAGGTTGGAAGTATCCCGGACCTAACTCTTGATGAATGGGAAAACAAGATACATGCTTTTGATCCCTATCAAGAAGTAGAAGAATCTGAGCTGGGAGTCTATTGTATACATGAAGAAAATCAACCTATTCCTAGCATCACCAAGCCAAGCCATAATGATGACAATGAGGTATGGCACTGCTTTTTTGACGGATCAAGGAGTAGGCAAGGTGCAGGAGGTGGAGCCATGCTTGTTTCACCTCAAGGAATAAAGTACTATTCAGCTTTTAGATTTCAATTTGCATGCTCCAATAACACTACTGAATATGAAGCCTTGGTGCAAGGGATGCATTGGGCAATCAAGAGAAAAATAAAGAATCTGCAAGTCTTTGGGGACAGTGAATTGATTGTAAATCAGGTCAAGGGACAGCATGCTGCCAAGAATGATCTACTCAGGTGCTACAAGAACAAGGAGTGGGACCTCATGGAAGATTTTGAAGGTTTTGGCATCGAATCCATTCCTAGGAAAGAGAATCAAGTGCTGATAGGCTTGCAGCAGATAGAGGCAGCAGCTTTGACATTATAGAAAGCATTCAACAAGACAAGGTACAACCAAACATCCACATGATTGTGAGGCCTTCAGTGCCGGATAACAATGTCAGTTGGCAAGTGTTTGAGAATGACCATAAAATCATCAATTTCCTCCAAGAAGAAGATGAGTTCTCTACCAGGAATCAAGACAAGTTGCATCAGCAGTATGGTGACCAAGTGGTGCAGTTGAGAACTAACAAATTACCAAAAGGCCTCATAACCTTGAGTCAATCTTCAACCCAAATGATAAGTTCCGGAAGGAGAAGGCAAACATTCAAGTAAAGGGTGAGGATTCAGAGCCTATTTTAGTGGAAGAAGGCAAAACATTGCAGATTGGCAAAGTAAGTACCTCACAAGAGAAATCTGATTTTGTTCAGCTTTGCCAAGAATTTCCAGATGTCTTCGCTTGGAGCTATGAAGACTTGAGAGGATTCAATCCGAATTTGGCACAACATACCATAGAATTGGATCCAGATGCTAAGCCCATCAGGCAGAAGCAGAGACCAGTCAACCCTCACATTGAGCCTCTAATGAAGAAAGAGCTAAATAAGCTAATAGAGGCAAGCATTATATTCCCGATCAAGCACTCAAGCTGGGTTGCTAACTTGGTTCCGGTCAGGAAGAAGAGTGGAGAAATCAGGTTGTGTGTGGACTTCCGAGACCTCAATAGGGCCTCTCTCAAGGATCATTATCCACTCCCTTCCATGGAACAAATATTGCAAGTAGTATCTGGTTCAGAGAGATTCTCTCTCCTAGATGGCTACTCAGGGTATAATCAGGTGATGGTGAAAGAAGAAGATCAATTCAAGATAGCCTTCACAACTAAATTAGGGACATATGCTTACAAGAAGATGCCATTTGGGCTGTCCAACGCTGGTGCTACCTTCCAAAGGGCAATGGACATGGCGTTCAAGGGCTTGATCAACAAGATAGTGCTTGATATACCTTGATGACATCACCGTATTCTCAAAGAATGCAGCGAGACCATCTCTTTCACCTCAGGCAAGTGTTCCAGAGGTGTAGAAAGTTCGGAGTGTCTTTGAACCCCAAGAAGTGCATCTTTCTTGCACATGAAGGAAAACTTCTAGGCCATATTGTCTCGAAAGAGGGACTGGCAATTGATCCAGAGAGAGTTGAAGCCATAAGAGCACTGTCATTGCCAAGGCACAAGAAGGCTCTTCAAATTTTCTTGGGAAGGATCAATTTTTTCCACAGGTTTATCCCAGATTTTGCAGCCCTTGTCAAGCCCATCACCAAAATGTTAAAAAAGAGCATGGATTTTAAGTGGACAGCAGAAGGCAAGGAGAATTTTGAGGCAATCAAAGAAGCTATATCTCAGGCACCAACTCTCATCAACCCAGACTTCTCCAAGGATTTCATCCTCTACGCATTTGGAGGTGATAACACTATTTCTACCATTCTAGTACAGTAGAACAAAGATAATGATGAGCAGCCGATTGCCTTCTTCAGCCAGAGCCTAGGTGACTGTGAGGTGAGGTACTCTTTTATTGAAAAGCATGTACTTGCAGTAATCAGAAGCTTGAAGAAATTCAAGCATTTAATCTCAAACAACAAAGTCCAGTTGCTTTGGTCTCACATGCTTTGGAGTTAAGGAATTCCTCCTCAACAAGGATTTGAACGAGAAAAGGGCAGGTTGGATCACCCGTGTCATGGAGTATTACATTGATATCAAGATCACCAAGCTGGTAAGAGGGAAAGGTTTGTGTGAGCAGCTTGGTTTTGGGAAGCAAAAGGAATTATGCAACGAAGAAGAGGTGTTTTTTTACAGTCCAAGACAGCTATGAGCCAAGTGGCAATAAAAGAAGACAATGCTGCCCCGACTCCTCGCTGACCCAAGGTATTATGCACTTCCTAATCACAGAGCCTATGCCCTCCGAGAGATGAACAAGACCCAAAGGAGACACTTTAGGTTGCAGGCTGTTCCGTACGCCATTGTTGATGGAGTTTTGTTCAAGAAAGACGTGAATGGAGTCTTCTTGAGATGCATTAGCACGCATCGATTCAAAGGGTGTTGGAAGAGTTTCATGGTGGACCAGCCGGGTGGCCATTTTGCACCAAGAGTGACAAAATCTAAAAATCATGAAGGCTGGTTATTATTGGCCTAAAATCTTCAAAGTGATTGCTATGCATGGATCAAGAGGTGTAAGAATTGTGCATTCTTCACAGGAAAAGAGAAGCTTGTTGCCCTTCCATTGCATCCAATCTCAGTTGACCAGCCATTCATGCAATGGGGTTTGGACTTCATTGGAGTCATTAATCCCAATTCAAGCCAAGGGCACAAATAGATTTTGGCGATGACCACGCACTACTTCACCAAATGGACAGAAGCAATAGCACTCAAAGAGGAAAATGAGTCTAGCATCCTAGACTTTTATGAGGGAATAACAACCAGATTTGGTGTACCTGCCACAATAATCTTTGATAATGCATTGGCATTCATTGGATCTAAGGTGATTGAGTGGGCCGTCAAGAACGATGATTTACCGAGTTCATCAAACTATTACCCCCAGGGTAATGGCCAGGCCGAGTCTACAAACAAGAACTTGTTGAAGATCATTAGGAGAACTCTTGATGAGAATTAGAAGTCTTGGCACACCAAGCTGAAATCAGCCTTATGGGCTGATAGGATCACTCCCAAAAGATCCACAGGTCAACTCTCCATTCAGGCTTGTCTATGGAAGAGAGGCAATCTTGCCCATGTCACTTGAGTTGCCAACATTGGAACTCATGAAACAGCTGGAATTACTTGAATTTGAGCCCATGGAGGTGAGGTATGCAGAGTTGATGGAGCTGCAAGAGATCAGAAATCAGGCATCCCAAGCAATGGAAAAGGATCAATCTTTGATCAAGAAGACCTTCGATAGAAAGGCCAAGGATAGATCTTTTCAAGTTGGAAATCTAGTGTTGAAATGGGATGCGGACAGAGAAAAACCGGGAAGGCATTCAAAATTTGATGCTTATTCGAGTGGCCCATACATGGCCACAAAGTGCAAGAGTAGCAATGCTTTCCAATTGGCCTCATTGACAAAGTGAAGAACTGCAGATTCCAAAGAAATGGAATCTATCTCAAACATTGCTTCACCGAAATTAAAAGGTTCACCCTTGTAAATATTAGCCTAGATTTCAATTCCTCTAAGTGCGTATGCACATTGTCTTGTTGTAGTTAGGTTTCGCTTCCCTAAGTGCTTTGGCGCAGTTTTGTTGCTCCTAGTTTGAGTTTTACTGTTCAGCGAGCTCTCGTGGAGGGAGTCAGCAGATATCGAGCTCATTTCAGTCATTGCTTATGACTCCATGCCCAATGGATCGCTAAAAGGCCACTGTCTTTTCATCTAAGCAGATGACCCATTGAAAGTCGCTAAAATGTTATCCAATTTCACCCCCCTGTGGTTGAATTGATAACATATATCAGACTCCCAAGTCCCAGTGGCTGAAAAAAGAACGAGCTCGAGAGAATGTGAGAAGTCAGAAAAATAAGCCCGACGAAAAAAATTGTGAAAATCAGCTAAGTCCTTGTCCTAGAAATATTTTGGACATTCAGGACACCAAGGCGCGATTCGGCCGAAATGCCTCCAGGCGGCCCGCGAAACACTGGGACAAGTGGAACAAGTGTACGTGGAAGGCGTGAACAGGCCGGTTCGGCCGAAAAGGGAAATTTTAGCACAGGGACAATCGGGCCGTTGGGACGCGAGGGACGCGGAAAGCCGTTTCAAATGAAGGAGAAGAAAACGGCTAACCGCTCGGGACATTCGGTCGTGAGTACGTGAACTGCCCGTGAGATCAGCCGAAAAGGAGAACTTTTGCACCAAAAATTCGGGACATTTGGGCCATAAAGGCGCGGATTGGCCGGATCGGGTGAACCGGAAGAATTTGCCCCGCGAAGCACTAGGACATTAGGGACAAATGGACGCGAATCGCCCGGTTCAGCCGAAACAAGAAACTTAAGCACAAGGAAAAGTGGTACATCCGGGACAGAAAGACGCAGTGAACACGAAAATCTGGCAGGCCCGTGGACGAATCACAACATGACACGTGTCGTCAAGGAAAAAGGTCCAAAAAGTCAAAGGGGTGAGTTTTCGAGCACTGATCCAAACCAATAAGATAGCGCCACGTGTCCAAGTTTAAGGGGCCCACAAGAAAAACCCGCAAAAAGGTGGAGAGAGGGATTTCTCAGCGAACCAGAGCCTACCACGTGTCGTCCAGATGGCAGAGCGCGGGAAAAGAAATTTAAAAATCCGTTTTCACCTGTTTTGTGCCCTAAATCTTCAGATCGTCATATCTTTCGATCCAGAGCTCGGATTTGCACGTTCTTTATATCAACAGAAAGCTGTTGAAATTCTCTACATGATTCTGGGGTCAATCTTGCATTTTGATGCAGTTTGGGGGGAGAAAATTAAGAAAACGTCTCTGACGCGTGTAATGCTTCAACTACTAACTTCAATGCAGCAGACAGCTCGCCGCTCCTGTTAGACAGCTTTTGCCAGGATCCACCACTTGGATCATAATGAGATGATTTTAAATGCTATCAAGAAGTGGTTGGGGTAGATTCTGGATTTCCTCTCTCTCCCCTCTCATTTCTTCGTATATATTGTAAAGAGGAACTCTCTGAAGAGGTCGGACATTCCTGTTTTGCATCCTCCCTTCTTCCCTGCTTGCAAGAGAATTTGTGGAGCTTTTCAAACCTCCCATATGGATTGTAATGCAATTTTTGCCTCTTGGCCACTGCAATGTACTGTATCGACTCTTGAGCAATATATATATGTTTGTGATTGATTCTCAACCCTCTCATGTATTCATTGCTGTTATTTTGATCTCTTATCATGCGGTTTGGTTACCTGTGCATAGTGTCATCAGATTGCATCTATGTGGTCTATGTTAGATTTGTAAAATGAGTGTCTAACATTCCTTGGTGCATCACCTCTGTAGTTTAGGTTTTATTCTATGCATTTTCTCACCCTGTCTCCTTGACAAGTTAGATTAGGTTTTAGTAAACCCTCTGCATTTTTGTGTGCATCTGAACAGAGGAATAGGAACCAGCCTTCTCTGGAGAATCCTTTCTCATCTTTACAAGTCCCACACTTGGAGAAAGGATTCCATGTTGTGCAATCACACTGGATGCCTGAACATCAACCTAGAAGCCTGATCTGCATCCAGGGGTGCTGTGAGTCTGCAACAACGAGTATCATTGTGGAATTCAAGATATGATTTTCTTAACGAGATCTATAGAAATGTTTTCTAGTAGGTGATCCCTATTGACCAAAGTGAGTTGTAAGAATAGTGTAGAATATAAGAGAATGATAGGGGAGGAAAATGAAGAAGAAGAGAGTGGAAATATCTTTCATCCGATAATGTAAATAACTTTATTTCATCATATTACTAATGATCTACATCATCGGTCCTTTATTAAATACAAGCATACAACAAGAGTGTAAGATGACATGAAAATCCATAATACGAACAATTGTTCATTTCTAAAACACTAACTCCATGCAACATATAAAATGCAATGGAATACGAGAAAGTAAACAAGATAACCTAACAAGGAAAACAAGTACACACACATACTCAAACAAACAACATTCAAGATATTTATACAAATTTTTTTATCATCACGCTTCGATTTCTACCGTGAAAATTAGCAACAAGGGTTAATGATGGTGCCCCAAGCATGGGTACATGCAAGCGAAATATACTCAAGAAAGGGATCCCATGGAAAAGTAATCATGTACTATGAAACTACCCCAAGTAACGCGTTTGTGCAAGGGAAGACAAACATAGTAAGCAAACCAACTTTTGTTAATGGAAGGTAGATCCAAATGATTCTGCGAAATCGCACAAAAAAACCAGTTGAGAATATAAGAAGATGTTTTGTAGGAACATTTTATATGTTTGAGTACGATGCATTTGATACAAGCTTCAACCGCATACATGCTCGTTACGGTTTTTTTATTGATGTGTTTTTGAATTTTTAGGATTTTTTATTTTTACCAATGTTTTGAGATTTTCTAAAAGACGTTTTACCAATGTTTTGGATTCTTGAAGGTTTTCCAAAACTATGTATAGGAAGATAAAGAAAAGTGGATGCCCCCAATGTTATATGGGATGTACAAGGGCAGAATTCTACACGTATGTACAAGAAGTAAAGATGTGAATACCCCCAACGTGAGATAGGAATATTCAAAAACAAACTCTTCACACATGGAAGATATTACAAATCAAGGCCATGAAGGATAGGTTCAATCATGATGATGAACGTAAGCCAATGAAGAACTAGGAAGGAGTAAGCATGCCCTTAGTGTAAGTTGGCCAAGAAACCAATGATAGAAAAGAATGAGAAGATTGTTTATTGGAAAAAGGGGAAAACTTTCCTCTCAAACATGGAAAAAATCAAATCTTATACACATGGATGTTCCGAATGATGCAGCAGAATAACGTGAATGCCAAGTAAGTACATGGAAAATGTGGCTAGAAGCCTCTCGATGAAGAAGTGATTGGCCAAAGTCACAAATCCTTAGACAAGATACAAAATAAAGTAGGAGTTTGAACAAGGTAAAAAACACTTGGTAAATTTATGATCCTGTTTTCTCATCAAGATCTAGTGTGTGCACATGGAAATTAATTACCTCTTGGAGGGAAGATTTGATAGACAACAAGTGAAGACACCCTAACCAATGTGTAGGAATGATTTATTTTCAAAGTTGATTTGTGAATGGATTGTGGAAGGAGAGTTGTACATTGCTCACCGCCACCCAGGACATCTAAAGCCTTGACAGAGATGCATTTGATTCTAATTGCAACATTTCTCTACTACCAATCAAGAATCCATAGCCTTGGTAGATATTATTAGAAACACCCCAAGAGAGAGTTATATATCAATTTTCTTTTTGTTTTTTATTTTGATTTGATTGATTTTTTTTCTTTCTAAAAATTTATTTCATCTCTCTTGACTATTTTGACAAGGGGTTAAGAATCACTTATGGCTTGATGGAAGGATGTGGAAGTGATTGTGATGACGAAATTGGCTAGTGTCAACAAATATATCCAAAATTTCTTCACAACAAGTTTATTAGATGTATATAGTGATAAGATCTCTAAGATGTCATTCATTCTTTAATTTACCAAGGTGATACAAGACCAAGGTCAAATGGATACCATAGAGACTAATGTCGCAAAATGCATGAGAATAGACTAACCAAAATTTCATCGAAGGGATAATAATCACAGATTCCTTGCAGAGGATGGAAAGAAAGGGAAGAAAGAACATCCATGTGTATATAATACCTGATTACAATGTTTGATCTTTGTAGCTTTAAAATTTTTGTAATTTTTAATGTTTTCTCTCCTTTTTTGTATTTTTTATTCTTTTATTATTTTTTCAGATTTTTGGATGGTTTTGGGAAGTAAGGACCAATAATGTCACTCTCCATGATAAGATACAATAATGATGTTCATTATTTCTTTGATAAGGAGACTAAGAGCTTTTTAATCAATATTGATATTATCTCCAATCTCGATGACCGTGGAAAGCTCATACTCAAAAATTGATTGTGAATTATCTTGAAACATGGATTTTGTATGCAGGAGCTTGAGATCCCTATCCTTAGGTTTATGCACTTTTTCCACACTTGATGGTTGCGTCGGTGTGCATTCTTGAATTGAATTTGATTCTTAACTTTATGATTGTTTGATTTTTTGGGAGATTTGGAGCTCTTGGAATTTTTTTATCTTAGCTTGATAAAGAAACTGTTTGGGTTTCCTATAAGCTAATACGTGACTTGTCTGATCCCGAGAAATGGAAGAAGAAAGTGGACAAATAGGATTGATGTGAGAAGTGATGGTGGGATTGCCACAATCATTGATAGAAGGATAATGTGATGGATGAAAATGATACGGTCCAAGAATTGAAGAGGATGGGATACCGTAAGGTGAGCCACGAGATAGAAGATGGAAGGATACTAGGATGTGGCCCCAATATGTAAGAATAAGGACTACTTGGAGGTGAACCAAAAATAGAAGACAAAGGGTGGCTGCGAGGAATGGCCCAAGTATAGAAGATAATGGGCTACTAAGGAGGTGTCCCATAAATAGAAGACGAAGGAATACCCAAAGGTGTCCCATAAATAGAAGATGGTGGACTACTAAGATGTGGTCCAAGAATAGAAGATAATGGGTTATCAGGAGGTGACCCAACTATAGAAGATGATGGAATACCAGGAAGCGACCTAAGAATAGAAGATGATGGGTTACTCAGTGGAGAACCACACATAGAAGATAAAGGGCTACCAAGAGCTAGCCCACATACATAAGAAGATGATGAGCTACCAAGAGGTGACCCACACATAGAAGAAGATGATGAGCTATTAAAATGTGACCCAAGGCATGATTTTGATTGACGAATATTGATGTGTAAAGAATGATTGGGTAATGAGAATATGGGCAATGGATCTATGTTGTTAGACACGTGCGCTTCATTATGTAATGAAGAATGTGAATATGGGGAGGGTCACTTTCGATGATCCGAGGATCTTCCATGGTCTCCTGAAAAAATGAATCAACCTCTTCCCCACAATACGTGAACACATTGAGGTCTAAAGAGAAACCTTGCTCATGGTCTTCTAGAGGAACGTCATCATGTAACCCCATGAATTCTTTGATCGCTTCTTCATTCTGAAAGAAATCGATTGGTATGGGTTGGTGGTCAACCATAAGAGGTTGATTGGAAGAAAGGATCCCAACAAGTGTGGAAGATCTAGAAGATGTTTGATGATGTAGATGAAGGAAAGGCTTGACCTTATTATGTCCACAAAGGAATGGGATAGTGCATTGAAAATATATCTTAGCACATCATTTCTTGTGAATGGTTCGATGTGGACACAAACATTGATTTTTAGAGGATCAAGGAAGATAGAATAAGGAATGATCAAAATGAAATAAGGGCTAAAGAGGAATTGGATTTTGATTGATAGAAGAAGATGACTCAGGAGACAAAGTAGACTTTGATTGAGACATCTTGTGAGTGGAAGAAGATGGAATTGGTTTACCTATAAGATGATATAGTGTCGGTAAACAAATAGGATTGCGTAGAAATTCCATAGATTGCAATGTAGGAGTCAACTTGGATGATTCATTATAAGGACTTTGAATCGCACGAATATTCAAAAGAGGAAGACTTCGTTGAGGCAACTGATAAAGGGGGTCCTGCAAAGAAAGGGAGGACCTCGACTTAGGAGAGTAATTAGAGGAATCTGAATAATAGTTTAGATTAGAAGCATTGAAAGATTCGGAGGAATCAGAAGAATAGTTTGTATCATAATCATCAGAAATAATTTTTGGATTGGACTCATCAAAATCTATCCATTGACCATGAGATGAAGGCAGGGAAAGTGGTAACCGAATGAGTTTTCCAGTGTAAAGAACCAAATGAGGTTTAGTCATGATGGGAATATTTTTATGTGAAGGCCTAAACCTTGGTTCCCTATTGTCGTTAGTGTGAGGAAACCTACGACATTTAGGCATTGTTTAGGTATAACCGCTGAACCTAGATAGTGTGATTAAACTCCTTCAAAGGGAAGGAAGTTCCATGTCGATTTGGGGAAGCATAATAACATCCAACTAGACATTTTGTAGATATGGGGATGCTCATGTGATTTTCCAAAGAAGGTATAAGGAAAATAGACATTGTAATTTTTGACAATCTAACAAGGTTTGGACAACAAGTTGCAAGTGTAAGTGTCAAAATGATTGATCAAAATTCTAGCAACACCAAGGCTACAAAGGTTTTATTTAATGTGTTCAAGCATACAACAAAAACCTAAGTAACATGTGTGAAAATTGTCAAGGTCGTAAAATAATGTCAACAATGGTGAATCAATGGATCAAAGGATTGTCCTAGAAAACAAGTTTTCAAGATAGGTAATCACAAGGAACAATCAGAAAGTTTTGGTAAACCAATCACTCAATAAGGAACTACTCCCTATGCAAATGTTGTGTTCAAAGGTAGTTCGACACAAGATGATCAACTCAACATCAATACTTAAGTCAAGTTTAATATAAACAAGTCATAAGTATTCAAGTATCCTATAATCCGTTTAGATATAAATGAGGCCTAAATCTCAAAAAGTAGAGGTTACAAGTGCAAGCAATGCGACAATATCACCTAGATACGTTAACCAAGATTTTCGGAAAAGCAAGGTATTAGTATCGAAATGGTATTGGTACAATGTGAACAATGTAACAACACCTTTCAAGGTTTGAGGTAATGTTTGACAATAAACAAGGCCAAAGTATACTAAGGAATTGTTAATATGTGCATAGCATAACGTTACAATCTATACACTTAGGTTGAGTTTACAAGAAATAAGATGTAAGTATCGGAATTGTTTTGATGTGATACAACCAATGTAATACTTCAAAGGAAAAAAATGATGAATCAAGCCTAGCTATAATGATAATGCATCATAATATGGGTTTGAGACAAAGGGCCTACTAGAACATGAAGATGTACAATTCATAATTTCAACACTTGCATTCTAGTATTTCAACCTATAATGCAAGTAGACTACAAAATTGCAGACACAATTATTTCTAGTGGTATCCATTTATGTAATTCTCTTTTTTCCCACATGGGAAATAATAAAAAAAAATGAGCAATCCAAGTGAGGTTGAAAGATACTTGGCGTCACTTTGACAGAGTTTCGCCTCACCTTAGAGTGGGTGAGAAACTAGGATAAAGTAATGTTTTGTAAATTTTGTGATGAATGACACTTAGTTAAAAATTGGATGGACTCTCTCCTTGTTCGATTAAAAAGGTTTCGAATCGACAAAGTTTTTACTTCACATAAGCTTTACAAAACACGATTGGTTTGATACGGTAAATTTGGCTCCAAGATAAAATAGCTTCCTATTTGGTTCTTTTAATTAGGTTTCACAAACTATCTCTACGAGATCGGTTTGTCAAGGAAGTCACAATGACTAAACCTCGTAGAGAATCCCAAATTTAATTTACCCCCTTTGATACAATGAGCATAAAATGTGTTCAGTTGTATTTTCACTGGGGTCGCGTGAAGATAGTTTTAACTGTAAACTCACAAGTGTAAACTAATCAAGTAGGTAAGCGTAGCGCTTCCCATTTTTTCCACAAGGTTCCCTCTTATGTGGACTACTTTGGGGTTCCTAGGAGCATCCCTCTTGTTATCTTAAGGCTTATGCCAAAGGTTACTTCTCTAAGTTTAAAGTAGACAGTTTACCCTTATCCAAACCTGCATATCAAGTGTTTTCAATGTGGTGTGTTTTATTTTTTTAACTTAATGAGGTTTTGCACACCATTAGCAACCTACAATAAATTTGTTATTTTTTGTTAAAATTATGATTCCTTTGTGAGCGATTTGGTCCTTCATGTAAATATTAGTAGTTCTAAAAATTATCAAGGCATCATAGAAAGAGGATCAAACATTGTTTATGATTCCTAAGATCATCCTAAGATGCAAAGGAAGAGCATATGCAATGACAAATCTGACTAGTTAGCAAATAGTGAAGAAAGCATACAAATCAAACGCATAACTCATTCTTTTTACTCAAACTAAATTTCAGTCCTTTATAAAGCTTTGATGGATTGTTTTTGAAAGCATGAAAAAGGATTTGAATTGTTTTTTATTCCCAAGATCACCTAAAAGGAGTGAGGGAAGAACATACGTGATCCTAGCCTCATAAATGAAAATCCAACTATGAAAATAACTAATGTAACTCAAGAAGACCCTGCAAAGTGTTAGAAAATATAAGGAAAAAAAATTTAGTCATTCTAACATAGTATTTAATTATATATTACATCTCCCGCGCGCCACTTAGAATGTATGTGAACCCCTAGCGATATGTGTGTTCCTAACAACGTATGCACCCCTATAAAAAAACACCATTATATTTTAATGTATGCGTGAGTAGAGAACCCCCATGCCCCTCTTCGCGTATGCGTGCCCCTATAAGTGTATGTGTGCATATGTAAAAAAGGTAAGATAGTATAGAGGGGAGGAAAGCTTGTGTGCTTCCTTACGACACATGCACGCCCTTGAGTAAATGTGCATGTCACTGGTAAATTTTATCATAGAGGGACAAAAATATAGGGAATTATATACATGGGCAAGGAAGCATATGTGTTCTCTCGGGGATGTATGTGCACACTATGCTATAAGTGTGCGTGCAATTTTGAGTGTATGCATGTCCCTTTCTAGTAGCTATATGCGTACTGAAAACGTAGAAAAAATGATAAAATGACTTCTGAAATTGCAAACAGGTCAAAACTTTTCTCTTTAAACCAATTTCTAACAAAAACCCATTAACTTTGCATGCAAAAGGAAGATTCAACACACATAAGGTTAGAAAAATGCTTGAGACAAATCTATTTAATCTTCAAAATGCATGATATAGTTAGAAAAATTGAGGTAAATCGCAAATCTTGAAATCCAATTCTATGGACCATGGAGTAAGGTTCCACCGGGCATGCCAAATGTATGCATGAAAAGATTAGCTATGACAATAACATGAAACCAAGACCTAATAGTTGCAAACTATAACTAAATCTATCATAAACATTAACATGAGAGCTTAATGAGATAAAATTCTACAATAATGCATGGATCAAAATAACATTACTATGTTACCTCTACTTCTCTAGATTTATTAATATAAATATGAACCTAGTTAGGTCCTAAGCAATCAGTTTGGTGTGTTGTTTTCTCCAAGTGGTGAAGAGATCTCTCTAAAATGGATACATGACCATATTTAGATATTATCCTACTAACCAAGCTTCAAGGAATGGATGCAAAATGGAGATGCTACTAAAATGAAGAATGTATCAAGATCAAATGCTTCTAGCTTTAGCTAATACGAATGAGATGTTCGCCAAATTCGCAAAGTGTGTAAGGTGTTTGATATGATAATCAAGGTGTAAAATTGAAAGGGAGACATTAGCCTTGTATTTATAGGTTTCCATTTGGGAAATTTTAGAATCCTAGTGCATGTGGGACAAAAGGTAAAGAAAAATGCACTTTTTGATTAGGAGTGGATAAACATGCTTTAGAAGAGATAAACTTGGTTTAGGCTAGTTAAGCTTGATTAACAAGTGATTAGTAACCTATGAGAGTTGGGAGGGGTCTAATTAATCACATGTAATTGATTAATAGCCTAAGAAGCTTGTAGAAGTGGTCTAGAGGGAAATGGGGAGATTCTGAATGGTTAAAAGGGGGATATTTAGCTAATAAGAGGGTATATTAGCCAAATTAGTTGATTATAGAGGGATTACGACCAAAAGAATGTCGTGAATGGGCATCCAAGAATGGAGCAAAGAATAGTTAATTGACGAAGTGTTGCCAATTGACCGGAGGAGAAGATGAGAAGGTCGTTAGTGTAATTTAAGTAATAAAACTACGTAAGTAGATTTTAAGTGTCTACAAATTGCCTTCACTTGAATTGAATTAGCAATTGGAATTTGAAGGGGATGACCAAAGAGAATTCTTAATGGAAGAACTAGTTGAGCATGAGGATTTGAGAAATTCTTCCATTATTAGGCTAGAACTACATCAAAAATCAACCAAACAATGGTTTGACAGGAAGGCTAGAGATCATACATTTAAGGTTGGAGATCTAGTCTTGAAATGGGATGCAGACAGAGATAAACTAGGAGACACTCCAATTTTGATGCAATCTAGAGTGGGCAATATATCTTTACTGCTTGCAAAGAAGCTAACTCTTTTTAGTTGTTAGACCTTAATGGAGTTGCATACAAATCCCTGTCAATGGAATTTACCTCAAGCATTCTCATTAGGTTGTCTCATTACATATTGTACATATTAGTTTAGTTTTCAATTCCTCTAAGTTCTTTTAGCACATTGTCTTGTTGGTAGAGTAGGTTTCATTTCCCTAAGTGCTTTGCACAATTTTTGTTTCTTTTGGATGGTCTCATTGCACAATGTCCATCACGGTTTCCGAAATGGTGTTGAGAAGATTAAGTTCAAGGTGTCAAGGATTATCTGCAATACTTCATAGAATCAAATGCGAGAGAAATTTAAATTAAAATTTTGGGGAATTTTTAAGTTCATTCATTTAACCCCAATAGATCAATTGTAAGAATTCAAATCAAGATAGTATGCATTTGAGATTGGGGTTGTTGATGTTTGTTTTATTCATTTCTTGTAGAGGAAAATAGAGTGAAAAGATCAATTTGAAACAATTTTCCACTCTCATAAAATTTAATTCAAAAGATTCTTATAATGAAATGATCAATTCAAGCTTCAAGTAACCTCCGTGTTCAAACATTGCTTGAAGTGGATTCAGAGGTAAGATTCAAAGTTTCAAATTAGTTTCATGTTTATCGTGGCTAACTCCATGCCCAATGGATGCTTCAAGGCCACTTTTCATTTCAATCTAGCAGTGATTACCCCATGAGTAGTAGCTGTTATCCAATTTTGCACCCCTACAAATTGGCTAACTTCATAAATTAGACATGAGAAGTTGATGGAGCTTTAGTGAAGATTTGGTAAAAATAGGTAATTTCCATTTTTAGGTGCTTGGGATTATTTTGATGCATTTCCCTCTTTCTCTCCAAGTCCAAGTATAGTCCAAACAGATTAGAAATTTTTGAAGATTTTGAGAAAATAGGATTTTCTAGTGTATTACGGATTTGTGAGGTACGGATGGAACTATTTCCCCATGCCCATTGGTTCCCGCATTGGTCTAAAGTATGCAAAGAAGAAATTGGTCAAGTTATAGTGTATTGCATAAAGGTCGTGTTTCGATGGAATTAGAGGAACAAGTTCCCACGGGATGCTAGTTCACCGCATCTCCAAAATTGCTGAAAATCACATAAAATAGTATAATACGGGTGGGGCGAGGTTTTAAGAACACAAGGAACTAGTTTGATTATGTCACTCATTCCTCGAATCCCCAAAAAAATTACAACGAAGAATTTTGGGGTCGTTACAATGTATTGCAGAGATGAAAGGGTGCGGGAGAACCAAGCCTTCGAGGAACTATTTCGACGGAATGGAGATCCATGCAAAAGTGATCGTGCAACGAACAAAAGAAATAAGGTGATGAGGTGTATTTCGAGAAATTGTATTATGGGGAGACAAGGGACTACACGTACTAAGGTACGGGGTGGAACTGTTCCTTAGTTCCACCCATCATCTGATTCACTACACATAATGTAAACTAGAGTCCATTGCGGGCAAAATCGTGCCCGTAGAGAACAAGCGGGCTAGTACCTTAGTTCCCTCCATGTCCCAAAACCTGAAATATCTACACCGAGGAGAAAAAGATAAAAATGAATAGTTAATTGTGGACTATAGCAATGTACGTAGAACTTGTGTTCCTCCCCACCCTCCGATTCTCATGGGCATAAATTTTTCCCTAGGTGTATAATTTTTTTAAATTCCTATCACTAGAAATGTCTTTTCATGCTCTTCATCATGGAACCGGGAAATATGGAGTTAGGTGAGAGTAGGTGGGTGTAAAGGAGTAAAACATCCCCAACATTAAAATGCACATTCCCAGCAAATTGAACAACCAGATTTAATGGAGTATGGTGCACATTACTTCTTACACAAGAAAAAGATAATGGGGAAGTTGATTTGGTAGGGTTTCCATCAATTTTTACAAATTTAATGCAGGTTGTTTGTGGGTGAATACAAAAATATGAGTTTTTCCCTCTTCTCTCTTTTTCCCATTCTCAATAAATTATAAATTGATGCTCATTTGTAATGTTAGATACTTTAGGAATGCAAAGGCATCATTGAAAAGTGTTGCACAAGTGTTCTTGAGTTACAGGCCTTGGATTGTAATCCTGTAATGAATTCACACCTTCTTCCTCCATTGTAATGATCTGTGCATCATCTTGAAGCAATAAAATTACTTGTTTTGTGGCTCTATTTTGCCTTAGCTGGTGATTTATTGCATTTCCTTGCCTCTTCATTTACTTACAGGTATGTTGTGTATGTTTCTTCATATTACAGGGTTTATTTCTATTGTGCATTGTGTGAAAATGGGAGTTTAGATGTTGCTCGGACTATGGATGTCATTTCTTCCATCTCCATCATTTTTTTGTTCCATTTTATCTCTTTTAAAAGTGTTTTTCCCCTTATTTTGAGTGTTAACACCTCCCGTAGTTTAGTATTTTCATTTCATGTAACTCCTTCTCACCCTAGTCCCTTGAAATTCTGTATTAGTATTAGGTAGCTGCATTTCCCTTCCTAGGAGTAGTTTAGAATTAGGATTAGGTAGAGGAACCAAACTTCTCTAGAGGTCTATCTCACATTACAAGTCCCATAACTTGGAGACAGTCCCATGTTTCCTCAAAATCCTAGGTTGTCTATGACTCAGATAGGGTGCAATTTTGAAATCCAATAATAATATACATATCTCTCTTTGTGTTGGGCATCATACTATGCCAAGAGAACACCTATAGAAAAATGCATTGTGTTAGTACCCAAATTTAATCTCCTTTAAAGACCGAGTAGCATCATGGATTTTGATAGGACACTCAGAGGTAGATAGACAATCATGTATGTCATTTTGTAGCCAGGGAAGCAATCTATCTGACTTGTTGGCACTCAGGATTTGAAGAGAGTGGGTAGCACCTTAAAAGGATGTGATCTAATCCTAACTATTTTAGGTTGTGCCTTTCAACCAAGGTAAGAGAACCTATTTTGTAACCTCTGTTATATGAAAGGAGACACAGTACCTTTCTTTTGCATAAGTTTTATAGAAGACCTTGGGGAAAATATGATCAACACACCAGATCTGACTCTCACGAGTTGTCACTTCCAGATCATGGAGATACTTTCACAACAAGGCAAAGGTTACTAAAGACATTTGAGACCCTACTTGCTTCTGCATGTTTAAGTGATGAGGATTGTGCATTTGTGTACACACATGAAAAACAGGGGTAGTATGGGTAGGATTGGTTGTTGTTAAATGAAATTTTGGTGGGAGGAGATAGGATGCACTTGACTCACCAGATCCTTGAGAGCTTATGCAAAATGAAAAGATTCAAACAACAAAATGCCACAAAAGTTAAAAATGTTTCTTCAACTAGAATATGTGCTTCAATGGAGGCCCATATTGGCACTTTTTCATACAACCTATGGGATTCTATCATGAAGGCTCGAGTCATAGAACCCAATAAAGCACCAAGATTCAAACCAAACCACGCCTGAGGTACACCCAAAGGCTTACAGATAATATTTGTCAACAAAGTGAAAGAAAAGTGTTTTTAAACCATTTATCTCACTCCCAGATGAAGGCTCTCCTGAGAAATGAAATTGCAGATGCCACTAAACTATCACAAGGATTGAGACCTGTGTGATTGGACTGAATTTTGATACAAGATTGCAACAGAAACAAGAAAAACTACTTGCATACATTCAAAGATGAAATAAATACACTTTTCTCAAGATTAACACAGAATAACTCAAGTTTGATCAAATTTATCAGCAAGGGAAAGTTTCCAGAAAAATCTCAAAGCTTTTCAATGGCTATACACTTGCAACCACCTTGACATGATTAAATTTGACACAAAGAGAGATATACAGGCTTCTTAAATGGCTTCTCAAAAGGATGGGCTCTGTCAAGCTTTTTCTGCTAGAAAAATCAATCTATGACCTTTCCAAAAACTCCCAACCATTTACACGAAAACATTTTTGCCATTTATAACCTTTACAATAGAGCCCCTTCCTCCTAAAAGACAAAAACATTTAATCCACCAGTGTTCATCATGATTCTTTCATGATTCTCATAATCAAATCTGCAAGAAGTCTCCAGGTGCTCGAGGGGGTAGATTTCATCGAATACCTCCCGCATTCAACTCCTTCCTCTGGTAGATCACTCTTTCTTCAATTTGCCAACCACTTTCACCCCTAATCTATCAAATCTAGCCCCTTGCATGCTTGGGAGAAGAAAACGGAAAATCCGATCGGGCACAAAAGTTAGACCATTTTAATGGTGAAAGATGTCCTCCAGATCTTCCCACCAAACTTCAAATATCAACATTAACTTCCTTCTCTGCTTGGCATGTAGAAAAGACCAAGAAATCATGGAAAATCGTACACCCAGGACATGTTTTAGAGAAATGGGGGACCAAAATATACAAGATAGAACATGATCCCACAAACATTGGGATGAGAACACTATCACTTAGTTAACTAACAACTAAGGATAACTAATACCTATTGAAATAAGTTTAAAGTATTTAAATTAAATACTTGAACTTATTACATTTATTCAAATATCAACTAATGATGAATTAAGCTAAGTTTTATTCCTAACAAGATGGAGGAAAGGATTTGATCCCATCCTTTTATTTTTCATTCTCATAACAGAGCCCGATGGGAAATATTTAAATAAGATTTGAAAACTTTATGCAAGTGTCATAATGAATCTAAGCAAGAACAAGCAAAGATAACTACAACAAGTATCACAATGAATTTTCCAAGGGTACGAAATCTATGATGAAAGTCACCAAGGAAAATCCACAAAGGTCGTGATAAAGGAACACCTATAAAGGAAATTGTGTCTTAGTGTCAAATGTCTCAAACGATATTTGGTAATGTAACAACACGCTTCAATATTTAAATTGAGTTTTGAGAAAACAAGATTTAAGTATTAAAATTGGGTCGATTGATTTTGACAGATTGTAACAACAAAAATTTCCACACTTCAATAAAGTTTAATAAAACAAGGCTTAAGTATACAAAATGGTTGATACAACGTGAGGAACATAACAATACAATTTTAATACTTAAATCAATTTTAAGGCAACAAGATGTAAGTATAAAAAAGGATTGGCACAAGGAGAGAAGTGTAACAATGCACTTTAAACACTCAACTCAAGTTTGGAGAAAACAAGTTTTAAGTATAAAATGAGTCGATATAATGCGAGCAACGTAACAATACAATTTCCACACTTAAATGAATTTTAATAAAACAAGATTCAAGTATAAAAACTTGGGATTGACACAATGCGAGCAAATGTAACAATGCAAAATGAGATCAATGTGAGATGCTTCCTACAAGTGAAACGTCTCAATGTTGACCAAGACAAACAACTAAAATATGAATACGTACCAACACACTTTCAACACTTAAATCAAGTTTTTAAGGAAAAATGGATTTAAGTGGGTGCAAAAGTGGTGGACACAATTTTGGTAGCACTTCGATTTGCTTTATTTTGACCAATAATGTTAAAAAGGAACAAGGTAATTTATTATTGGTGATGAAAATAATGCGGCATAACTTTGAAAGAGTTTCACTTTGTTCAATAACAAAGGTAGAAACTAGGACAAAGTTTTACATTTTAAGTCCACATCACCGAATAGTTGGCTCCTCCAACATAATTTTGAATATAACTCTGTATTGAAATGACTTATTTTAAATATGCAAAACTGAATAGGTAGTTATTTCAAAAAAATGGAGGTAAAATATTTCAAAAAAATTGAGGCATGTTAAGTTTAACAACATGTAAAACGTGTAGCCGACAGTGAAATTTAAAAAAGACAGAAATGGCCAAAGCACTGGTAATTTTGGCCAATGATTTGTGCAGGTTGACTGCCTCGCATATATTATTTAAAGAGAATATTTTGGTAGTTGCATGAGCTCGTGTTTTATTGGTAGCAAGTTTCCCGAAACAAAAACAATGGTGGACGGCGTGCACGAAAAATACTTGGTTTAAATAGGCGCGCTCCTGTCCAATCACAGCTCGGCCTGATAATGACACCAACATATAATAGATTGGCTGTTAAAATTCCTTCATTTGGAAAGACAGATGTCAAATTGTGGAAGGAAGCCATTGACCTGCTAATCTTATCACCCACGTGCTTTACTTCCCAATCATCGAACCGATGTTCGACGTGTGCCTCCCTCGCTCAATATTATATAACTCAAACTTCAATAATTCAATACGCCTGCCTTTATTTGCATATGTAATTATTCTTTGCTCTTCTTCTTGTCAAGAAATAATAATCCGCAGATGGGGCGAGGCAAAGTTATCATAAAAGGATCGAGAAATCGACGAGCAGGCAGGTTACTTTCTCCAAGCGGCGTAATGGGCTGCTTAAAAAAGCGAGGAGCTGGCGATTCTGTGCGATGCACACCTTGGGCTCATTATATTTTCCCCACTGGAAAACTATACGAGTACGCCACCACCAGGTTAGAGATTTCCCCACTTTACAATCCCTATTTCTCTTTTTCATGGAATCAATTGGGCACAAGTTCAATTCCCCTAGAATCTCCAATGTCTTTAACATTTTGTCATTAAATGATGAGCACGCTTATAATCAGAGGGGATGTGGAATCCCTTTCAGGAGAAAATTGCAGAGAAAATGACTGTTTAGATCTACTGTCCAAATCTAGTCACAAATCAAAACACTAAATTTATAGGTATCAATTTACTCGAGACACCAATCCCCACAATTTATAGGCACTAACCTATTGAAGACACCAATCCCCACAACTAAGCATCAATTTAATAAGAGACACCAATCTCCTTCCTTATGAAGCATCAATCTCCAAATCAACGAATACACCACCACCAGGTTTGAGATTTTCCCAACTTTACAATCCCTAATTCTCTTTTTCATGGAATACAACATATGCTGCCTGGTGATCAGTACTCAAGCTCTTTTACAATGGGTGAAGAATGTTTTGCCCATCGCCTTATCCAGTTGCTCGATACGTTGTGGAAAACAAATCTAAAGTAGCTAAGTGCCTTGGAAAAATAAAGCACAATCAGATTTTTCAGAGCCTATAGTTGAGAGTAAATACTTTTATTTCTTAATTTTCTTACTAAATATAGCATGTCGGAGTCTAAGGGCTGTGCCCCAGCGGCTGATGAATAATCGTGATTTATTAATAGGTTCAACCAGAGTTGGACTAAAGGCTAGGAGCGCAGTACGTAATAACTGTAATGTGGATGTCTTTTGTACAATTTTAATTAATCATTTTTTCCTATAAGTAAATAAATAAAAGTTGATTGTAATTTCGTATTTTAAAATTTACATTAGTATCATAATAAATCACAAATTTAGAGAAATCGTAATATAAAAAGAATACAAATATCTTATAAAATTATTATATAAGGACGAGAAATATTGCGTAGATGGAGAGAAATAATTGCAAGATGTGTTGAAAAAGCAACAATTACAAATTTTTATTCATAGTTTCTTGCAACTTGGATTTACCAATATCAAGTAGGTGATGGGAATCAAACTTGAACAAAACACCATTTTTCTGCAAAGAAATAAAAATTCTTATGTAGATCCCATGATTTTGCGAAGACTAGGCCTATCAATTCCTCCATAAAAAATAATAGACCTTTTCCCCAAAAAAATTATTAATATTTTGTATTAAATACTTCTTTCTTTTAATTACATTCGGCTCTGCTAGTTACACAAGTGACATTATAAAAATATACGAAGTTTTTCTTAGAAAAGAGCACAACAGTGGAATGAGGAGCAATAGCAACAAAATCATATGAAATTAGAAATATGCCATATTTGTTTTAACTTATAAAGATATTGTAGTGCATTTTGTGTATGAATGTGGAATTAATGTGAATATATAATAATATCAATAAATGAGTCAATTAATATTGAATCTTTAGGTAAATTTTTTAAATGCTCAATTTTAAGCAAATATTTAGATTTAGGCGTCCCCTAAGTGCTAATGTCCTAGGCAATTGCCTAATTTGCTTAGGACTTAATCCCCCCTTAGGTTCAATTCCCCTAACATCTCCAAAATCTTTAACATTGTATCATTAAATAAAAGAAAATTAGATTGTAATTTAATAGTGTGTATGGTGGTGTAAAAGATATTGTCTAACCATCCACCGAGATACAAATTTCATAAAATATCAAATAATAAAAGATAAGATCAGAGTTGTCTCCCAAACAAAATAGGTGGAATGGAAATTTCTCGGTTCTTGAGAGTTAAAAATTCTGTGGACCTAACCCTTACAAATCTTCTGATTCAATTTAAGTAATCCTTTTACTTTATTTTTCAACTCATTCCTAAATATAGGACGGTGGTGTATAGATGCGAAAAGTGGTTGCATTTGACTAACCACTAACACATTGTGAAGTAGATGGATTATTCAAAATAATTTTAAATATAGAAGGGATTTGTTTTAGGAAGAATATACAGTGTTTGTAAATATGGACATAGAAAACAGTTTTGAGAGTAAACGTACAAAATTTAAGGACTAGAAGAAAGTTACCATTTCAAATTCAGGTAAGGGCAAGATAATTTTGCAATTGCAATTTTTGTGACAACTTACTGCAAAAACCTTGCTTGTAAATAGCGGCCTAAATTAAGAAGAAACAGACGATAGGAGACAGTTTTATTAGTAAACTTAGATATTTCGCAGTTGACTATAATCTTCTTCTAGATGTCTCGAATGGTGATGGCTATGATTCTTGCATAAAAAGTTACGATTTTGGCATGTAAAGAAAAAATGATTTGACGATCATAATCTTCGGCGCCTTAAATTGTAAAAATTATACTTATTTTCTTTAGTGAAGTTGTGAATCAATGTGAACATAATTTTGTTCTTATAAATCTTAATTTAACCTCAAGTTCTTATAAAATACTTAACAGAGAGGAATATCAACGGAAGTTTGTATTATCACTCCATTAGAATAAAATTCTTCATGTTCAGTTCATTGTAAACTTAAGGCTAGGCGTAAAAATTCGTGGGTTCGATTTGCAATCAACCATATGCAAAAGTGGTAAATAACCGAAATTTTATGCACTGATCGTAGAAAACAGTGCGAAAACACTGGGTACCAACTCTTATTCTCTTAATGTGTGCAGCTAATATAGGCTATAAAGAATCTCTAAATACTTATATTTGTATTCTATTTTAGAAATAAAATCTAAATTATGCTTATCGACTCTTATAACTCATTATTTACTATTCATAGAGAGTCGTAACGTAAATATAGTATAAACTTTTGAAATTCAAATTAGAACCTATATTAGTCCAATGAGAGAGAATTCAGGTGATGGAACATAAGTGCAAGATACAGGCGTTTTGATTACCCAAATAAAAGGGGAATGACACACATGTTGTGAGCAGTATATTCATTAATGGAGCGCAGCAGTAGCATGGTGAAGAAGCAAAGAACACTGATTTTAGTTGAGTGCAGTCTGGAGATCAAAGCGGTTGACAGAGGGATGCAACAAAAACATATTAGCGAAGGAATATTTGCAGCTTTCCAAAACGCCCAGCGAGGACAAGAATTTTCTTTTGTTTGTTGTTTATTTGGTAGTATAATTTTTGGTTTATGGTTATTTGTAAATTAGTTTATAGTAATTTTGTATTGTCATGAGTATTTTCAACTACTGTCTTAGTTATAATTCAAACGAATATACTTTTAATGCGTCTGACTTTGTATGGTTTGTTAAAATTTATTTAAATAGTTTTTTTAATAAGATTTTTAATTTTATAAATTATGTCAATTGATTAGTAGTGATTATGTTGAAATTGTGTTTTGCATTCAATAGTTTAGGAGTCATTTTTGTACGACTTCGTGTCTATATGTGGGGTGTTTTTATTTATTTGTGAAGTAAAAGGATTATTTTTTTGGAAGAATGAATGTATAAGTCTATTTTAAGATATCAGTAAATTTCATTGCACAACCTAATACTCCAAAAATTGTTGACTCCAGAAATTATTGAAGTCAACATGAAAAGTTATGTGGTCTATAAGGCCATAATTAGTGACCTAGACAATTGAGATAATTTGAGAGGAGGTAAGAGGAAAATAGAGGAAGAATGATAATAATGATCTTTGACTTGTTACTAATTCAAAGATGATTGTCTAATATAGTGACAAAACAAAGATTTAAAAGATTTTTTTCATTAGTAGTGATGATTATGTACTTGACTTATATACGTTTAAGTAAAAACATCGTTTCAAATTGATTAAAGTCAAGGATGATTTTTAGTGATATTGGTGACCATGCTTTTGCATGTAATTTAAGTCAATGTCTAGTTAAAGTGGTTGTTTACATTGTTTTGTGACACATCTCAAAACCCATACACTATGCTAAAGAAAATGTTTGTTTGCACCATGGCATAAATCCATTACTCGATGTAAAAGATCAAACAACTTACACTATTATACAACAAAATAGGTACACTTCAAAATGAGGGATAGCTAAAAAAACTAAACGTGACTATCAAAAGTGGTGTCAATAGTAAAAATAATCACCAAATATAATTTGATCTACTCCAAAATGGGGTGTGTTGGTGACATTTTTGAGCCTGCAAGCTTTTGCCCTAATTTTCCTTCATTCTGCGTGCTCAAAACATTCTTCTCTCAAATTTGTGGTCTGCAACTTTTCCCCTCTTGCTTGGATGCTTTGAAGTGCTCACAAATTTGTTATTTTGCCCTAATTTGAAATAAATCTACATGTGTGCCCTCTTTTGTGCCCTAATTTTTCCAAAATCTGCGGGCTCTACCTTTTCTCCTTTTGCCCGATCATGGAGGTTTAAAATTGATCGATTTGCACTTGTATGCCATTGAAAATCCAATTCCATGATAAAAATGCTTTGAAAACATGTTTCAGTTGGTTTAATTTTGAGAAATTTGTCGTCCTTAGCAAAAAAATTGAATTCTAGGGCATCCCTAGCATTTTCTATGTTTTGACGCTCAGTCGGGCATCATTCGCTACTCAAATTCATCTTCGGCATTCTAGGGCATCACTGCAATTTTTTTGTTTTTCGGTCATACAGGCATCCTTTACCCATCAAATTTTAGCTCAAAAACTTCTCCTACGTGGCCATTTGTGATTAGACAAGGTTTGGCAGGTCTACTCAAAAAACTTAACATTTTTTGTGTTTTGGAAAAAAGTGCAAGTTGCCCCCGCAGCTCCGCAGGCCCCAGAGGAGGTACACGTGTCGCAAACAGTGAAGGCAGACGGGCGGGTCTTTTTGTGCCTTAAGGCATTTTGGAAGAAAGAGTTAAAGTACAAAGAAAAGCCTATGGCCCGCAACGAATCAGAATGGAACATGTGGCGGCTTCAGAGAGTAGGCCCACAACGAAATAGAATGGAACACGTGGCGGCTTTAGAGTGCAAGCCATCAGTGAATCAGAGGTGGACATGTGTCATGTTTTCATCAAAAGTAGGATGGAAGGCTGGTGAAGGACTTAGAAAATTTTTGATTTTTGGTGAAAGGGAGCAAAAGTTGTGAAAAAGGCCATGGGTCCGTCGAGCCACTTAGGAGAGGACATGTGGAAGGATCAAGGGTAGAAGGGAGTGCGGGCCATCAAGGAAAAAGGGAAATGTTGCCTTTTTGGCAAAATGAGTTGAAGTGATAATTTGAAGCATGGCTCATGCAACGAGTCAAAGGGAGACACGTGGCAGGGATAGAATCGGAGGTGCAAGAGTGTGGAGGTAATGTTGAAAAATTTCCTTTGGTGAAAAGGAATTAAAGTATGAAGTTAGAGCGCTTCCCCTCAGCCAATCATATGAGGACACATGTCTTACGGGAGGGCGAAGCGGTGGAGGAAAATTGAAATTTTTCCTTTTTTTCCAAAAAAGGTGGAAATGTGTAGAATCGAGCTGCGTTTCCAATGGAGCCCACCTTGTGCCACGTGTCAGCACCAAATCTCAAGGGCGGAGGGGTGGAGAATAATGTCAATTTTTTTCATTTTTCCAAAAATGTTAAAATATCAAAAAGTGATCCCAAACCCATTTCCAATCACATTTTGACATGTGGAGGGCTTAGATTGAAGGGAGAAAGGTAGATCAATGGTAACTATGCATTTTTCAGTTTGGCCGCTATTTTTGCTCCAGGAAGTATGGAAATCCATTTTTTGCATCGATTTTGATCGAATTTTTGGCGAATTCATGTCATTTTTTCCTACAAGAACTAATGCAATTGGTTTTGAGGATCAATTTGAAGATCAGAGATGTTTTTGAAATAAATTTCACCCTAACCCATCCAAAAACGTGAAATATCAAATCCAAAAGTTGCAAGTTAGATTTTGGAGGGAAATGGATGAAATAATGAAAGAAAGGGGGTCTGCATGCTTTGAAGATGAAAAACATGCCTCCATAATGGATAATGATGCAAAAATCCTCAATGATTCACCTTTTTCAAAACACCTAGCAACTTTTGTTGCAAATATGTTAAACGTCCCTGTCTGCGAATCATGATGGAATTTTGTAACAAACTTGATGCTTGGCATATTATTTTCTTGGGAAAGAAGGCTTGGATGTAAACAAATGATATATAATGCATGTTTTTGACATGCAAAGGGTTGGGAAATTGAAAATCATGAGAAAATTTTTAGAGAAGCTCATCTTCTTGAGAAACCCTCCAAAAAACCGATTAATGTCTTCTGTGTTAGATCTTCATTCATGTTGAGTTGGTTACAAGTGTATAGCCATCACACAACTCGAGATTGTTCTGAAACTCTCCACTTGCTGATCAATCCAACAAGATTTTGAATTAATCTGTGTTATTTTGGGTAATATGATGTTTTTTATCATGTTTAAATGTATGCAAATAGTTTTCCTTATTCTTGTTGTAATCTTGCATTGAAATCTCTAGGAATCATGTAGATCTCATCCTTATTGATAGTTTAGTGGCATTTGCAATTTCATTTGTCAAGAGCTTTCATCCGGCATTGAAAATAAGCGATTTAAAATCACTTCACCTTCATTTGTTGTGAGAGATTTCTTGTAAGCCTTTGGGAGTACCTTAGGCGTGATTTGATCGAGAGATTTTGATGTTTAATTGGGTCCTTTAACTCAAGATTTTGTGTTGAGGTCTCAAATATTGTGTGAAGTGTGTAAACACTGGGCCTCCATTTGTGTATCTCTTTTGGTTGAAAGAACATCCTAATCTGTTTTGAAGCATTTTATCCGATAGTTGTTCAAATGTTGTAGAGGTTGTCAAATATCTAGCATATTGATCCATAGGGATCTAAAATAACTCTACTTCATTAGAAAACAGTCAGCACAGAGAAGAAAAACAACAAACATAGGTTCTATCTTTTAAGTAACGAAACCACCACCCTACGCAAGGCAGAAGTTACAGAACTACCACCTAGCTAGGGCGACGGTCCCAGAACCACCAGTTTGTACAAGGTGGCGTTCCTGGCCGTTACGGACAGAAAAGAAAATTTGAAACGATCAGCCTCCAAATTTGAAAGGATGTCCATTCCTCTTCTACTTCATGACCTTTCCCATTCTCCAATGCATGGGAGGACATGAGAAAGGCTATAAATACATGATTGTAGAAGTATAGAAGATCATTGAAGCATGGGAGCAAGTGAGAAAGAAGTCTTAGTGCTGAAAATTATATTTTGGTCGTAGAAAGGAGTGTTGGAAAAAGATAATGTAAGTATCCAGGATTTGTGGTATTTCATTCTTGAATTTGTATGATAGTGACAAGATCTAAAGGTGAAGAAGCTTTACCTTGCGATCCGAGATATTTCTACAAAGAAGTGGAAATAGAGAATTCGGGGAGAAATGGAGGAAGAGAACTTGGTCCATAGAATCGAGATGTTGGAGACCATGATGGATAGGATGTTTAGAAGGCAAGAGGAACTTGCAGATTTGTAGAAGACAACTTTCGTCAAGCAAGACTCCATGGACTCGGTGGTTCGAGGCTTAGCCGAAAAGTTTGGTATAGGCAAGAGTCACCATGAGGAAGATTATGGGGAAGAGCATGAAGAAGAGACTTCTAACACAAGAGAAAAGGTAAAATCTGAACATACTCCTTTTAAAGTTGAGACTAAAGTCAAAATCAAAAGCTTTGAAGGACAAGTAGATGCAAAATTACTGGATAAATGGTTGAAACAATTAGAAGTCTATTTTAGCATCCATAATGTCACTGAGGCACAAAGGATCACCTTTGCACGTCTCAAAATGGAGGGACATGCTCTAGTTTGGTGGGAAACTCACCTAACTACTTGTGAAAAGAAGAAGCGTCCTATTGTGAAGTCTTGGCAAGAATTTAAGGAATTACTTAGAGCTAACTTCTATCCTATTGGCCATAAAACTGACCAAATGATTAAATGGCAGTATTTTAGACAAGGCAGTGGTCAAAGTGTGCAGGACTATACTACGGAGTTTCGAGAGGCAAGCCATGTTGCTGAACATGGATTTGGAGGATGAGGATATTTTGACCAAGTACTTGGGAGGACTTCACACTCACCTTCGAAGAAAATTCATCTCCATAAAGCCCAAGGATCTCAAAGAAGCATGTGTACAGGGCATACTACATAGATGACGAGAAAAAGCAAGGAGAAGCAGAGTGAGGATAAAGCAATCAACAAATTAGCGTAAAAGGATTATGGGAAATCAAGTAACAAGAGTAAGTGGAAAGAGAAAGGTAAACAAGCTGCCACTACTTTAAATACTTATAAAGATCCCAAGAATTTTTGCAATAATTGTGATATTAATGGTCATACTGACGCTACATGTTGGAAGTTGCATCCAGAGTTACATCCGAAGAACCAGAACCAAGGACTCCAAGAAGTCCATAACAGCTGTAAAACAGCAAGGAGAGGTGAACTAGTTTCTAATCAAGTCAAAGGACAAAATGCTATCAATAACAACCTACTCAAAAGCTACAAGAGTAGGGTATGGGACCTCATGGAGGATTTCAAAGCCTTCAACATTGTGTCCATACCTAGAAATGACAACGAAGCTTATTGATGGGCTTGCGGTAGTCAGTAACAACATTTGATGTGGTTGACAGGATCAAGAGGAAAAGGAAATACCACATATCCATGTGGTTGTGAGGCTACAATGCCGAGTAATAACACATGTTGGCAGGTGTTCAAGAATGATCAGTAGATCATCAATTTTTTGCAAGAGGAAGCTGAAGTCTCAGCTAGAAATCGAATAAGACTAGAGCAGAAATATGGAGATCAAGTAGTGCAACTTCATACAAACAAGCTTCATAAAGGCTTAGTGACATTGGAGTCTATCTTCAATCACAATGATTAGTTTCAAAAATAAAAGGCTAATATACAGATCAAAGGAGAAGATTTAGAGTCAGTTCTGGTTGGAGAAGGCAAAATTCTTCAAATTGGAAAAGTGGCCACCCAACAAGAAAGGTATGAATTCGTGTAACTTTGCCAAGAGTTTCTAGATGTATTTTCTTAGAGCTATGAGGACCTCAAAGGGTTCAATCCAAAGTTAGCACAACACACAATTGAATTAGATCCAGTTGTTAAGGCCATCGTGGCAAACACAGAGACCAAACAATCCACATATTGAGCCTCTGATGAAGAAAGCGCCCGAACAAGTAAATAGAGGCAAGTATCATATTTCCAATCAAACACTCAAGTTGGGTCACAAATTTGGTCCCAGTTAGGAAGAAGAGTGGAGAGATTAGGTTGTGTGTTGACTTTCGTGACTTGAATAGAGCGTCCCTCAAGGACCACTATCCACTCCCTTGATGGAGAAAATCTTGTAGGTGGTGTCTGGCTTAGAGAGATTCTCTCTCCTAGATGGATACTCAGGGTACAACCAGATCATGGTGAAAGAAGATGATCAGTTCAAAACAGCTTTCACCACCAAATGGGGCACCTATGCCTATAGAAAAATTCCATTTGGATTGTCTAATGTTGGAGCCACTTTCCAAAGGGCAATGGATATGGCATTCAAAGGGCTGATCAACAAAATAGTGCTAATCTACCTGGATGACATTATTGTATTCTCCAAATGCAACAGACCATCTTTTTCACCTAAGGCATGTGTTCCAAAGGTGTAGGAGATTTGGGGTATCATTGAACCCTAAAAATGCATATTCTTGGCCCATGAGGGCAGACTTCTAGGCCACATTGTGTCAAAGGAAGGTTTGGCAATTGACCCAGAAAGAGTTGAAGCTATAAGAGCATTTCCATTGCCAAGCCACAAGAAGGCTCTTCAAATCTTCTTAGGAAAAATCAATTTTGTCCACAAGTTTGTACCAAACTTTACTGCCCTTGTCAAGCCAATCACGTTGATGTTGAAGAAGAGTTTGGAGTTTAGGTGGAAAGTGAAGGAAAAGCAAGTTTTGAGGCCATCAAAGAAGCTATATCACAAGCCCCAACTCTCATGAATCTATATTTTTCTAAGGATTTCATATTGTATGCCTTTGGTGGCAATGACACAATTTTTGCAATCCTAGTACAACAGAACAAAGAAGATACAAAGCAGCCAATTACTTTCTTCACCAGGGTCTGGAAGATTATGAAGTGAAATACTCTTTCATCGAAAAGTAGGTCCTGGCAAGTGATCAAAGGATTGAAGAATTTTAAGCATTTGGTTTCGAACAATAAAATCCAACTATTAGTCTCCCATGCAAGAGTTAAAGACTTCCTTCTCAACGAAGGATTTAAATGAAAAATGTGTAGGGTGGATCACTCGTGTCATGGAGTATGACATTGAGATCAAGGTCACTAAGCTGGTCTATGGGAAGGGATTGTGTGAGCAGCTGGCCTCAAGTCAACAAGAAGAAGCAAGTGATGAAAAAGAAGTTGTTTTTGTCCTATAGGATAGTCATGAGGATGTGCCCACTCCTTGTTGGACTCAGAGCATTATACACTTCCTACAAATAGGCATGTGTCCTCCAGAATGAATAAAACAAAAGGAGACATTTCAGGCTATAGGCCATCCCATATGTGCTTATTGACGACATCTTGTTCAAAAGGGACATCAATGGCATTCTATTAAGATGCATTGGGATAGATCAGATTGAAAGAGTGTTACAAGAATTCCACGATGAAGCAACTGGAGGCCATTTTGCTCCACGAGTGATAGCACTTAAGATCATGAAGGTGGGTTATTATTGGCCTAGGGTGTTTAGTGATTGCTATGCGTGGATCAAAAAGTGCAAGAACTGTGTGTTCTTCAGAGGCAAGGAAAAGCTAGCAGCACTACCATTGCATCCAATATCAGTAGATCGGCCATTCATGCAATGGGGATTGGACTTCATCGGGGTCATCAATCCAAATTCGAGCCAAGGCCACAAATGGATTTTGACGGCAATAGACTATTTCACCAAGTGGACCGGCAGTGGCACTCAAAGAAGCTAATGAGTCTAGTATACTATATTTTTATGAAGGGATAGTGACAAGATTTGGAGTGCTAGCCACCATTATATTAGACAATGCATTGGAATTCATGGGTTCCAAAATCATAGGATGGGCCATGAGGAACAGGATTTACCTAAGCACTTCATCAAATTATTACCCTCAGGGTAATGGCCAAGTAGAGTCTACAAACAAGAACCTGCTAAAGATTATCATAAGAACTCTAGATGAAAATCAGAGAACCTAGCACACGAAACTCAAATCAGCCTTATGGGATGATAGGACAACACCCAAGAGGTCTATAGGCAACTCTCCATTCAAACTTGTCTACAGGAAAGAGGCAGTGTTGCCTATATCACTTGAATTGCCAGCATTGGAACTCATGAAGAAACTGGAGGTGTCCGAGTTTGAACCAATGGAGGCCAAGTATGCAAAGCTGATGGAATTAGAAGAGATCAAAGAACATGCACTTCAAACAATAGAGAAGGATCAAGCTTCAATCAAGAGATGCTTTGACAAGAAGGCAAGAGCAAGGACCTTCCAGGAGGGAGACCTAGTTTTGAAATGGGATGCAGATTGGGCAAAACTAGGAAGGCATTCCAAGTTTGATGCCATTTGGAGTGGCCCTTACATGGTCATAGGATGTAAAAGTAGTAATGCTTTCCAATTGTCTACCTTGGATGGTGAAGAGTTGCAGATTCTAGTGAATGGAATCTATCTTAAACACTACTACTAGAAGGGAAGTTCTCACCTTGTATATATTAGTTTAGTTTCTCATTCCTCTAAGTGCTTGTGCACATTGTCTTGTTGTAGTTTAGGTTACTTTTATCCTAAGTTCTTTGCACACTCTACATGTTCTACTTGGAACATGTATGATTTCAAATTTTGTGTATAGTTGTGGTGTTGTTTTGTTACTCCTGCACAACTCATTCAGAAACAGATGAAGCCCCGGGTCAAAACAATTTTCTACTCTCAGAAACCATCGTTTCAAGATTTCTTATGAAGATTGAGAGTGCAAATAGTTAGGCTCGTGAATTAGAGGCAGAATTAGTATTAGACCATCATTCTTGACTCCATGCCCAATGGATACGATAAGGAAATTGGTCTTTTCATCTAGTAGGAAGATACCCCTGTGAGTCACCAAATTGTTATCCATATTTTGCCTCCCAGAAAATATTTGATCGAATGACCCCACACCGAAAAAACCCGAGAAATCACATTTAGATCTAGCAAACAGTATTGAAGAGGACTCTATATAACGAAATTGATGGGGCTGCGAAAGGTCAAACAACCCCATGTGGGATAAATCCAGAAAATGAATCATCGAGCGAATCCAGCCCTAAATCCATTCGACAAAGGCTCTGGTGGGTTTAGAAATAGAACAACAGGGTCAAAGGAAGAGGAGAAACATTACCAAAGAATCCAAGATCAAGAGATGGAATAAGTGGCAAAAATATGAAGTCCTCAGGCTCAAAACAACTTGGAATGAGTTGAAAAATCAGCTAAGTATGGATGATGTTGCGGGAGGAAGCCACGTGTCAGAACGATGCTTCTCCAAGGGTGAGTCCAAGAAAGGAATCTCAAACGAGCATCATGCCTCCACGCATACAGAGCCCCAAAAGTTGTGCATAAAGGTTAAAAAAAGTCTTCGCCAGACAGAAGGTGCCAGGTGTCGGCTCAGCGCAAATCCAAGATGGGAGCCAAAGGGAAGACTCAAACTTGTGTCGAACTCCGCATAGAAAATGGTCACTTGAGTTCAAAAGGCGATAGGGTGGGCTCAAAAGGGGTTAAGTACAGAAGGACCAGCGGAGAGTGCCAAGTGTCCAAGTGGCGCATCTCCAGGGGTAAATCTAAAAGGGGAAACTCAAACAAGCACCAGTTCGCCACGTAGCCCAAGGCCCGAAAAGGTAGGAAGGAGATCGTTGAAAAGTCCAAAATCCTACAGAGGCTTCCAAGTGTCAACTCGATGCTCCTTCAAGGGGAAAATCTTGATCGGAGTTTCAACAAGTGTAGAGCCTCCACGCGTCCAGTCTCTTCGAAGGGGATAGATTTAGGTTGAATAGTCAATGCATAGTAAAAGGCCGGGCAGAGAGTTTCAAGTGTCCACATGACACTAACTCGGGGTGAATAAAGAGAGGGTTCTCGAAGAAGCGCCTGCACCATAATGTGTCCCTGTCAAGGAATATGACTCTGCTGAGCAAAGAACTTAGCCGAGAAACAAAGAAATTGAGTCGGCCGACGGAGGAAGCCATGTGTCAGCCTCACATCATTCCAAGAGAAAAATATAGAGGTCACGTTCAGACAACCACTATCCTTCCAAGTGTCCCATATTAAAAAGGGGGCCCATTTTTCAAACTAGTTTTCCCACCCTGTAGTACGCACCCGATACAAACTTAGAAGGGGCATATATTTCGACTCAGGGCTCAAAATATTGCAAATCTGACACTGTTGGAAAGATCTCGACCTCCCCCACGCCGTGGAGATCTGAAACTTTAAGTTTGGGGAGGTTAGGTATTGGAAAATGGATAAAATGTCTTTAGAGCCATTAATGTGGGATCTATCTGCCCCAACAACCATATCAGATTTGATCTCGCTCGTCATTTCTTCCTTTTTGAGGTTCCGAACCGAGATTGATACTGATCAAGATGGATTTGGAGACATATTTTGTCAAAGGCATTAACGGCAAAAGTGGTTGAGCTTCGACCTGATTTTCCCGCTTCTCTCTCTTTCTTTCTTCTCTCTGATTGAGTCTATAAATACAGGTCGGGACTCATTGTAAAGGGTTGGACATTCTTCTGTTTTGTAGGCTCCTTCTTCCCTTAGCAAGTGAATTTGTGGAGTTTTCAGACCTCCCATATAGACTGTAAATGTAAATTTACCTTGTACTATTGTAATGCATTATATCAAGCTATGAGAGCAATAATACATGTTTTGTGGGTGATCTTCATCCCTTTCTATGTTAATTATTGTCTTCTGATCTTTCATTACAACGTTGGTTATTTGTGCATGTTTTGTGTTGCATTCTTCTGGTTTGTGTCTACCAGTAAAACAATTGTTCATCACTCCTTTGGTGTATCACCTGGTAGCTTAAGTTTTATTTTCTTTGCATCCCTTCTTTAACTCTGTCTCCTTGGAAAACTAGAGTAGGATTTAGGATAGATCCTCTGTGATTTCATGCATACACCTAAACAAAGGAGTAGGAACCAACCTTAATCTGGAGAGTTTTTCCCACCTGCGAAGTCCCACACTTTGGGGGAAAACTCAATGTTATGCAAATCACACCAAATGAATCTTCCTTAGAAAAGTAGATCTGATGACTCATTTGGGGGTGCTGTGATTTTGCACTAACAACCACTAATTACTTGATGGAAGGATGTGGAAGTGATTGTGTTGACAAAATTGGCTAGTGTCAACAAATATATCCAAAATTTCTTCGCAACAAGTTTATTAGATGCATATAGTGATAGGATCATTAAGATTCCATTCGTTTTTTAATTTACCAATGTGATAAAAGACCAAGGTCAAACAGATGCCATAGAGACAAATGTCACAAAATGTGTGAGAATAAACTAACCAAAATTTCATCAAAGGGATGAAAATGCCGATTCCTTACGAGAGGGATGGCAAGAAAGGGAAGAAAGAACATCCATTTGTATACAATACCCGATTACAATGTTTGATATTTATAGCTTTTATTTTTTTGTAATATTTTTTCTCTTTTTTAATTTTTTTAGTCTTCTATGATTTTTTTAATTTTTGGATGGTTTTGGGAAGTAAGGATGAACAATTTCACCTTGCAATATAAGATCCAATAATGACATTCGTGATTTATTTGATAAGGAGACTCGGGAGCTTTTATTTATCAAGATTGATATTGTCTCCAATCTCGATGACCATGGTAATCTCATACTCAACAAATGATTGTGAATTATCTTGAAACATGGATTTTTTATGCGGGAGCTTGAGCTCCTATCCAGAGGTTTATGCACTTTGTGTCATACTTGATGGTTGTGTTAGTGCACATTCTTGATTTTCCTTTGATTTTGAACCTTATGGTTGTTTGACTTATTGAGAGATTTGGAGCTCTTGTAATTTTTTTATCTTAACTTTATAAAGAAATCGTTTGGGTTTCTATAAGTTAATATGTGACTTGTCTAATCCCGATAAATGGAAGAAGAAAGTGGACGAATAGGATTTATGTGAGAAGTGACAAAGGGCTTGCCATAATCATTAATAGAAGTATAATGTGATGGACAAAAAGGATACGGTCCAAGAATTGAAGAGGGTGGGTTATCGGGAGGTGCGCCATAGATAGAAGATGGAAGGCTTCTAGGATGTGGCCCCAAGATGGAAGAACAAGGGCTACCTAGAGGTAAACCAAAAATAGAAGACAAAGGGGGCTACGAGGGCATGGCCAATGTAATGAAATTACTTGTATAATTCAGATTAAGAGCAATAATAGAACACCAAATAACACAATATTTCAGAATAATGATCTCAATATGCAATTATAATAGCTTCGCCACTTTGAGGGGGAAACCTCCAAACCATATAATAAGACTCAAATTCTCAAATGATAATGAAATAATACCTATAATCCCCTATATATACTATTCATATGCTATGGTCATCACCCAAGCTGACCTATTAAGCATGAGAAAGTATAAATGATATAATAAAATGATATGGTAAGCCACAAACCGGCTACTCATATCCTAATACAAGCAATAGGTTAAGGGTGTAACATGCCCTTCCCCTTTAAACCAATGTTGTCCTCAACGTTGAATAATCCTGGATGTTGTTGTAAAACCTTCATCCTCCCAGGTGGCATCTTCTATGCTCAAATTCTTCCACTTGATCAGATATTCCTTAATGTCTCTGGTTCTCAGCCTCTTAGTACGTGTTTACAGAATCTTCTCTGGCTCCAAAATGATTCTTCCTTCCTCATAAAGTTTTGGTAACTTTGTCTGGCTTCAAATTTCTATCCAATAACCTTCTTCAGGCATGAAACATGGAATACTGGGTGTATGTGTGAAGATGGAGGCAACTCTAGTTTATAAGCAACACTACCAATTTTCTGTAGAACCTGATAAGGGCCATAATATTTAGGAGCAAGTTTGTTTTCCTTTTTCTGTTGCTTTAGGGACATCTATTTGTAAGGTTGGAGACGTACAAAACCCAGTCACCAATTTCAAAATGTATTTCACTACGGTGTTGATCTGCTTGTTGTTTCATCATGTTTTGTGCTAATGCTAAATTCTCCTTCAAACTAGCCAAAACTTGTTGTTGATGTTGAGTGTGTTCCTCAACATCTCTGACCTTAGTTTGCACCCTCAAGGAGGAAGTGATAGAAGGTGGATGGTAATCATATAATGCTAAAAATGGGGTCATTTGAGAAGAGGTATGAAAATATGTGTTATACCACCATTCGCCAATGGTAGCCATTTAATCCACCTTTCCTGCTTATCTGATACAAAACAACGTAAATACCCCTCTAAGCATTTGTTGACCAGATTCTTTTCCCATCATTTAAGGATGATAGGATGAACTGTGAGCTAGCTAAGTACCCAAACATGAAAATAATTCCGTCCAAAATTACTTGTGAAAATAGGATCACGATCACTTACAATTATCTTTGGGGTTCCATGTAGCCTTCAAACTGTCTCCAAAAAAATAGTTACATCAGATCAAGCTGCGAAATGGATGTGATAGGGCACAAAAATGGGCATATTTTGTGAGCCTATCCACAATCATAAAAATAACATTCTTACCCTCTAAACAAGGCAATCTGGTGATGAAATCCATGGAGACCTCCTCCCATCTCTAGCTAGGAATTGGTAAGGGTCAGCAATACAACACCGGTGTCTTAATCGTTTCCCCTTTGTTCTGTTGGCACACTAAACACTCTGATAAAAAAATTTGTACATCCCCCTTGAGTCCTTCCTAAAATAATTCTCTTTTTATTCTATGATATGTCTTTAAAAACCTAGAGTGTCCTCCAACAGTGAGGCATGTAGCTCTACAAGAATCTTATGCTTCAACTCATAATCTTTACTCAAGTATAACCTATCCTTGTACCATAGGGCATTACCTTTCCACTCAAATTTGTTAGATGTCATAGATCCTTGATTGATATTCTGTATTAGAGATTTTGTATCCTTATCTTGATCCCATTCCAATCTTGCTTCATCTACCCAATCAACCGTCAACATGGACATTCCACATAGTAAGGCATCTGCGGGATGCATCCCTTACGACAACGCATCAACTACTACATTTTCTTTACCCTTTTTATATATGATTTCAAAATCATAACCCAACATTTTTGTTACCCACTTTTGTTGTTCCTTAGATGATAACCTTTGCTCCAAAAATTATTTGAGACTATCATGATCAGTTTTACCTTGAAGTGTCTACCCATGAGATAGGGCCTGCATTACTTGACCGCATGAAGAATAGCCATCATTTCTTTCTCATAGACAGGTTTGAGAGATATTTTCCTTTGAATTGGTGACTCTCAAATGTAATTGGTCTTCCTTCCTGCATTAGAATTGCTCCCAATCCTGATCCTGAAGCGTCACATTCAACAATGAAGGTTTTTGAGAAGTTGGGAGTAGCCAAAACTGGGGTGTTGCACATGGCTTCCTTCAGCTGCTCAAAGGATTTAGTGGCTACGTCTATCCAATGGAAGGCATCCTTCTTTAGCAATGCAGTGAGTGGGGTTGCTATTCTACCATATCCCCACACAAATCTTCTGTAGTACCTTGTTAGTCCTAGGAACCCACAAAGATTTTTGAGATTTTGGGCCTTGGCCATTCCACCATAGCTTTGATCTTCTGAGGATCAACTTTGACACCTTCATGGGATACAATATGACCCAAGTACTCTACCTCTTGTACACCAAAAGAACATTTGGATGGCTTTGCATACAGAGTATGTTTCTCCAAAACTTCCAACACTTTATTTACATGTTGTAAGTGTTCTTCCCATGTCTTACTGTAAATCAATATGTCATCAAAGAAAACTAATACAAATTTCCTTAAAAACGGCCTAAAAATAGTGTTCATCAAGCTTTGAAAGGTTGAGGGCACATTTGTAAGACCAAAAGGCATTACCAAAAACTCATAATGGCCCTCATGAGTCCTGAAAGCCGTTTTATGAACATCTTCCTCTTTTATCCTAATTTGATGGTACCCCAAACAAAGATCTAATTTTGTGAAATAAATAACACCATGCAATTCATCAAGTAAATCATCAATTACTAGAATAGGAAACTTATCTTTGATGGTGTACTTGTTGAGTTCTCGGTAATATAGACACATCCTCCATGTTTCATCCTTCTTACGTACCATGACCACTGGTGAAGAATATGCACTCTGGCTATGCCTAATGATACCTGCCTTCAACATTTCCTCCACCATTTTCTCGATCTCACTTTTCTGGGAATATGGGTATTTGTATGGTCTGATGTTAGGTGTTTAGCTCCTTGGAATCAACTGAATGGCATGATCATGATCCCTAACTGGTGGTAGTCCCTTTAGAATTGCATCAAAAATAGATGAGTGAACTTCCACAATCTTCTGAAGATCGGGTGGCATTGAAGACTCTATATTTTGTACTTTTATGGAAAATAGATTTGCTATAAAGCCATCCACTCCTTTTCTAAGAACCTTCTGCATCTGATGAGAGCTAATAATCTGTGGAGACTTAGCTACCATCCCATTCAATTGTATTGTCCTTCCATCTAAATGAAATCACATGAAAAATTCTTGGAAATTCATCTCTATAGTACCTAAGGTTGTGAGCCATTGGACACCTAAAACAATATCTGCCCCTCCCATAGAAATAGCAAACATAGGTGAGTCTAACATGTAGTCTCCCATGGAAAGCTTGATACTATGGCACTTTCCTGTGCACTTGACTATCCCACCATCCACAATCATAACTTGCATTTCTGGAGTTGGGTAAATAAAACAATTGAGGTGGGCAACTAACTTACTATTTATGAAGTTATGAGTACTCCCCGAGTCAATCAACACCGTCACCTTCTATTTTTTGAGATAGCCAATAACCTTGAGTGTTTGAGGAGTACTAATACCTGAAAATGCATGGCAAGAAATTGTAGGTTGGTGATCCTCTACTTCATCTTCTACTGGTTCCTCAGCCTCTCCTATAATTTCAGCTTCCTCATCATCCTCATTACCTCCGTCAATATAGAACAACTTCTTCTCAGCACATTTATGTCCCGGTCCATATTTGCTATCATAGTTAAAACATAATCCTTTTTCTCTCTTTTCTTCCATTTGTTGAGGAGTCACTAATTGGCCTAGCAAATGAAGGGGAATGGATACTATGGTCTCTCTAGTGTTAATGAAAGGTGGCCTCCTACTACAAAGAAATTTTTCCTCTGCACGACATGCCATGATAATAGAATCAGAAAGCTTGAGTGGATTAAACATACGTACCTCATGCTCAATGTGGTCCTTAAGACCCCCAAGAAATAGGTCATTCAGATTCTCTTCTGGAATATTCTCCACCCTTAAGGATAGGTTTTGGAATTGATGCACATAATCTTTGACTGATCCTATTTTCCGTAACTTTGCTAATTGACTAAAGTAGTTCTCTGAAACACTGGAACTATAGTGCAATTGCAACTCCTTGGTAAAAACTATCCAAGTGACACCTAGACCATTCTTCTACCTCTGAGCACATAACCATCGATACCAAACAAATTGGTCGGGTTCAAGATATAGGGATGCCAATGTCACCTTTTGTCCTAATGGTGTTTGATGTAACTCAAATAAGTTCTCCATTTGATTTATCCAATTTAGGGGATCCTTACCATCAAATTTGCGCATATCCACTTTCGGCATCATGTTCCATGGTTGCGAATAAGTTTGATTCTGATTGGGACTAGAAAAGTGATCCAATATGGTTAGTTTTTCCATGATTTTGAACTGAAGGTCCTCCTTGGTTGATATGGGCTAGATTTGGGCCATACTGGTTACCCTTTACATGTTGCATGATATCATCCAACCGATGATTGATTTGGGCTATGTCTCCTTTAGAGGCCATCTCAAATTGTACATTTTGCAGCTCATACTCAAGTTGGCTCACCTTATGATCAACTAAGGTAAACCCTAGTGCTAAAGAATCTGTATTTACCCCTTCTGACTCCATCTCTTCAATCACTACCCCATCTTTATTTAGGGTTTTACCCGAGTAACCAGATTCTTTTTTTCTCTTGTGGAAGGCCCCGCCATGATGTCAAACCTTAGGGTTTAGGGTTTCTATAAAAATTTGGCCGAACAGGAAAAACATAGAGAAGATACTAATACTATTTTTTTAGAAAGTTTCAAAATGTAAAGAACTTGAAAAATTTCATAATTTGCACCCTAGGGAGTGATTTTATGAAAAATCCTAAATTTGTAATAACTTTTGAAAACTAAATCAAAAAGTCTGAAATTTTTAGGGAACCTTACTTGAAAGTTTTCTAAACTTTGGTAAAAATATCTCCCACCAATTCTCTTTGGTTCGTAATATGTGGTGGAAACAAAAAATTAGGGTTTTTGCCCTAATTTTGGCCCAGATCGCAGCTCTGATACCACTTGTAATGAAATTACTTGTATAATTCAGATTAAGAGCAACAATAGAACACCAAATAACACAATATTTTAGAATAATGATCTCAATATGCAATTATAATAGCTTCGCCACTTCGAGGGGCAACCTCCAAACCATATAATAAGACTCAAATGCTCAAATGATAATGAAATACTACCTATAATCCCCTATATATACTATTCATATGCTATGGCCATCACCAAGGCCGACCTATTAAGCATGAGAAAGTATAAATGATATAATAAAATGATATGGTAAGCCACAAGTCGGCTTGCTCATATCCTAATGCAAGCAATAGGTTAAGGGTAGATTCCTTGCAGAGGGGATGGCAAGAAAGGGAAGAAAGAACATCCATTTGTATACAACACCGATTACAATGTTTTGATATTTATAGCTTTTATTTTTTTGTAATATTTTTCTCTTTTTTTAATTTTTTTAGTCTTCTATGATTTTTTTGGAAGGTTTTGGGAAGTAAGGATGAACAATTTCACCTTCAATGATAAGATCTAATAATAACGCTTGTGATTTATTTGATAAGGAGACTCGGGAGCTTTTATTTATCAAGATTGATATTATCTCCAATCTCGATGACCATGGTAATCTCGTACTCAACAAATGATTGTGAATTATCTTGAAACATAGATTTTTATGTGAGATCTTAAGCTCCCTATCCAGTGAGGTTTATGCACTTTGTGTCATACTTGATGGTTGTGTTATTGTACATTCTTGATTTGCCTTTGATTTTGAACCTTATGGTTGTTTGACTTGTTGAGAGATTTGGAGCTCTTGTAGTTTTTTTTATCTTAACTTGATAAAGAAATTTTTTGGGTTTCCTATAAGTTAATATGTGACTTGTCTAATCCCGATAAATGGAAGAAGAAAGTGGATGAATAGGATTGATGTGAGAAGTGACAAAGTGGGCTTGCCATAATCATTAATAGAAGGATAATGTGATGGACAAAAAGGATACAGTCCCAAGAATTGAAGAGGATGGGCTATCAGGAGGTGAGCCATAGATAGAAGATGGAAGGCTACTAGGATGTGGCCCCAAGATGGAAGAACAAGGGCTACCTAGAGGTGAACCAAAAATAGAAGACAAAGGGGGGCTACGAGGGCATGGCCCAAGTATAGAAGATAATGGGCTACTGAAGGTGTCCCATAAATAGAAGAAAAAGGACTACCTAAAGGTGTCCCATAAATGTAAGATAGCGGACCACTTTGGACATGGTACAAGAATATAAGATAAGGTTTTATCAAGAGGTGACCCAACTATAGAATATGATGGGCAACCAGGAGGCGACCCAAGAATAGAAGATGATGGGTTAGTCAGTGAAGAACCACACATAGAAGATGAAGGGCTCCGTGAGGTGGCCCACATATACAAGAAGATCATGAGCTACCAAGAGGTGACCCACACATAAAATAAGATGATGAACTACTAAGAGGTGACCCAAGTTGTGATTGTGATTGAGGAATATTTATGTCTAAAGAATGATTGGGCAATGAGAAGATGGGTCATGGATCTATACTAGACTCAAGAAGTTCATTATGCAATGAAGAATGTGAAGATGGGGAGGATCACTTTCAATGATCCAAGGATCTTCCATAGTCTCCTAAAAGAAGGAATCAACCTCCTCCCCACAATACGTGAATGCATTGAGGTCTATAGAGAAACCTTTCCCACGGTCTTCTAAAGGAACGTCATCATGTAACCCCATGAATTCTTTGATCGCTTCTTCTTTTCTTAAAGAAATTGATTGGTATGGGTTGATGGTCGACCATAAGAGGTTGATTGGAAGAAAGGGGCCCAACAAGTGTGGAAGAACAAGAATATATTTGTTGATATAGATGAGGGAAAGGATTGACCTTATTATGTCCACAAACGAATGGGATAGTGCATTGAAACAATATCTTAGCACATCGTTTCTTGTGAATGGTTCAATGTGGACACAAACAATGATTTTTAGAGGATTGAGGGAGTTAGAATAAGGAATAATCGAAATGACACAAGGGCTAAGGAGGAATTGGATTTTGATTGATAGAAGAAGATGACTCAGGATACGAATTAAAATTTGATTGAGACATCTTGCGAGTGGAAGAAGATGGCATTAGTTTACCTATAAGATGATATAGTGTCGATAAACAAATAGGATTGCGTAGAAAGTCCATAGATTGTAATGTAGGAGTTGACTTGGATGATTGATTATAAGGACTTTGAATCACATGAATCTTCAAAAGAGGAATACTTTGTTGAGGTGGAGATAAAGGGGTCCTGCAGAGAAAGGGAGGACCTCGACTTAGGATTTGAATTAGAGTAATTTGAATAATAATTCAGATCGAAGCATCAAGATTGAGAGGAATCAAAATAATAGTTTGGATCAGAATCATCAGAAAGAATTTTTGGATTGGAATCATCAAAATCTTTCAATTAACCACAAGATGAAGGTGCGTAGAAGAGGTAACCAAACAAGTTTTCTAGTGTAAAGAGCCAAATAGGGTTTAGTCATGATGGGAATATTTTGATGTGAAGGCCTAAACCTTGGTTCCCTATTATCATTAGTGTGAGGAAACCTACAATAGTCATTCATTGTTGGCATTGTTTAGGTATAAATCAAAATCAATCATTGTTTAGGTAAACCAATCACTCAACAAGGAACTACTCCCTATGCAAATTTTGTGTTCAAAGGTAGTTTAACACAAGATGATCAACTCAACGTCAATACTTAAGTCAATTTTAATATAAAAAAATCATAAGTATTAAAAAGGGGTAGATGTGATTTCTAGTCAAAGGATACTATAATCTGCTTAGATACAAATGAGTCCTAAAACTCAAAATGTAGAGGTTATAAGTGCAAGAAATGTGACAATATCACCTAGATACGTTAACCAATATTTTGGAAAAATAAGGTATTAGTATCAAAATAGTATTGGTACAATGCGAATAATGTAACAACAACACCTTTCAAGGTTTGAGGTAATGTTTAATAATAAACAAGGTCAAATTATACTAAGGAATTTTTAAGATATGTGTAGTGTAACGTTACAATCTAGACACTTAGGTCGATTTTATGAGAAACAAGATGTAACTATCGAAATTGTTTCGATGCGATACAACCAATGTAACACTTAAAAGGAAAAATAATGGTGAATCAAGCGTAGCTATGATGAAAATGTGTCTTAATATGGGTTTGAAACAAAGACCCTACTAGAACATGAAGATGTACAATTCACACTTTCAACACTTGTATTACGGATTTGTAACCTAGTCATGCAAGTAGACAACAAAACTGGTGGACACAATTATTTCTAGTCATATCCATGTATGTCATTCTCTTTTGTCCCACACGGGAAATAAGACAACAAAGGAGTAATCCAAGAGAGGTTGAAAGATACTTGGTGTCACTTCGACAGAGTTTCGCCTCACCTTAGGATAGGATAGGTGAGAACTAAGATAAAGTAATCCTTTGTAAATTTTGTGTTGAATGCCACTTAGTTCAAACTTGGATGGACTATCTCATTGTTCGATTAACAAGGTTTAGAATCCAACCAAGTTTTTACTTCGTGAAATCTTTACAAAACACAATTGGTTTCATACGGTAAAGTTCTCTCTAAGACGAAATAGATTCTTATTTAAAGCTCTTAACTAGGTGTCGAAACTATCTCTACGAGCTCGGTTTGTTAAAGAAGTTGCACCGACTAAACCTCAAGTATCCTCAATTTACTTTACCTCCTTTGAGACAATGAGCATAAAATGTTTTTAGTTACCTTTTACCGGGGTCGCGTGAAGATAGTTTTGAATATAAACTCACAAGTGTAAACTAATCAAGTAGGTAAGCGAAGTGCTACTCGCTTTGTCCACAAGGATCCCTCATGCATGGAATAATTTGGGGTTCCTAGGAGCATCCCTCTTGTTATCTTAAGGCTTATGCCAAAGGGCACTTCTAAGTTTAAAGCAAACGGGTTTACCCTTATCCGAACCTACATATCAAGTGTTTTGAAGTTGGCGTGTTTTTTTTTTTTTTTTAACTTAATGAGGTTTTACACACCATTGGTAACCTACAACAAACGTGTTAGCTTTTGTTTAGATTCTGATTCCTTTGCAAGTGATATGGTCCTTTACGCAAATATTAGTAGTTCTCAAAATGTTCAAGGCATCATAGAAAGAGGATCGAATGTTGTTTCTTATTCCTAAGATCGTCCTAAGATGCAAAGGAAGAGCGTATGCAATGAGAAATCCGACTAGTTAGAAAATAGTGAAGAAAACCTAAAATAAAATGCACAACTCATTATTTTTACTCAAACTGAATTTCATTCCTTTAGAAAGCTCTAATGGATTTTTTCGAAACCATGAAATAGGTGTTGAATCGTTTCTGATTCCCAAGATCACCTAAAAGGTGCGAGGGAAGAGCATACGTGATCCTAGCCTCATAAATGATAATACAACTATGAAAACCACTAATGTAACTCAAGAAGACCCTGTAAAGTGTTAGAAAATATAAGGAAACAAAATTTTATCATTTTAACAAAATATTTAATTTTATACTATAGTTCCCGCACACCCTTTAGAATGTATGTGTGCCCCTAGAAGCGTATGTGTTTGCCTAATAGTGTATGCACCCTGTCAAAAACATAGTCATATTTTAATGTATGTGTGAGTAAAGAAGCACCCTCATACCCCTCTTGGCGTATGCGTGCCCTATAAGCATGTACGTGTGTCTCAAAAAGGAAAGATAACATAGAGGGGATGTAAGCTCATGAGCATCCTTGCAAGTGCATGCACACTCTTGAGAGAAAATGTGCATGTCTGGTAAATTTTATCACATTGGGCCAAAAAGATAGGGAAGTATGTGCATGGGAAAAGAAGTATATGCGCACCCCTGGGACGTATGCACGCACTATGCTACAAGTGTGCACAAGTTTGAGCGTATGCACACCCCTTTCTAGCACTTGTGTGTGCACCTCGAACAACAACAAAAAATTGTAAAATGACTTCTGAAATTGCAAATAGGTCAAAACATTGCTCTTTAAACCAATTTCTAACAAAAACCCATTAACTTTGCATGCAAAAGGAAGATTCAACACACATAAGGTTAGCAAAATGCTTGAGACAAATCTATTTAATCTTCAAAATGCATGATATAGTTAGAAAAAATGAGGTAAATCACAAAGCTTGAAATCAACTTCTATGGACCATGGAGTAAGGTCCCACCGGCATGCCAAATGTATGCATGAAAAGATTAGCTATGACAATAACATGAAACTAACACCTAGTAGTTCCACAATATAACTAAATCTATCATAAACATCAAGATGAGAGCTTAATGAGATAAAATTCTACAATAATGCATGAATCAAGCTAGCATTACTATATTACCTCTACTTCTCTAGATTGCTCAATATAAACATGAACCTAGTTAGATCCTAAGCAATCAGTTTTGTGTTGTTTGCTCCAAGTGGTGAAGATATCTCTCTAAAATGGATACAAGACCATGTTTAGATATTCTCCTACTAACCAAGCTTGAAGGAATGGATGCAAGATGGAGATGCTACTACAATGAAGAATGGCTCAAGATCAAATGCTTCTAGCTTTAGCTAATGTAAATGAGATGTTTTCCAAAGTCTCAAAGTGTGTAAGGTGTTTGATATGATAATCAAGGTGTAAAATTGAAAGGGAGACATTAGCCTTGTATTTATAGGTTTCCATTTGGGAAAGTTTAGAATCCTAGTGCATGTGGGACAAAAGGGTAAAGCAAAAATGAACTTTTTGATTATGAGTGGATAAACATGGTTTAGAAGAGATAAATTTGGTTAGGCTATTTTATCTTGATTAGCAAGTGATTATTAACCTATGAGAGTTGGGAGGGGTCTAATTAATCACATGTAATTGATTAATAGCCTAGGAAGCTTGTAGAAGTGGTCTAGAGGGAAATGGGGAGATTCTGAATGGTTAAAAGGGGGATGTTTAGCTAATAAGAGGGTATATTAGCCAAATTAGTTGATTATAGAGGGATTACGACCAAAAGAATGTTGTGAATGGGCATCCAAGAATGGAGCGAAGAATAGTTAATTGACAAAGTGTTGTCAATTTACCAAAGGAGAAGATGAGAAGGTCGTTAGTGCAATTTAAGTAATAAAATTGCATAAGCAGATTTTAGGTGTCTACAAATTGCCTTCACTTGAATTGGCTCAGCAATTGGAATTTGAAGGGGAAGACCAAAGAGAAATTTGAATGGAAGAACTGGTTGAGCTTGAGGAGTTAAGAATTCTTCCATGATTAGGCTAGAACAACATCAAAAATCAACCAAACAATGGTTTGACAAGAAGGCTAGAGATCATACATTCAAGGTTGGAGATCTAGTCTTAAAATGGGATGTAGATACAGAGCTAAACTAGGAGACACTCCAAGTTTGATGTAATCTGGAATGGGCCATATATCATTACTGCTTGCAAAGAAGCTAACTCTTTTGAGTTGTCAAACCTTGATGGAGATGCATTACAAATCCCAATCAATGGGATTTACCTCAAGCATTATCATTAGGTTGTCTCATTACATCTTGTACATATTAGTTTAGTTTTCAATTCCTCTAAGTTCTTTTAGCATGTTTTCTTGTTGGTAGAGTAGGTTTCATTTCCTAAGTTATTTTCACAGTTTTATTGCTTTTGGATGGTCTCATTGCACAATGTTCATCATGGTTTTCGGAAACGATGTTGTGAAGATTAAGTTCAAGGTGTCAAGGATTAGCTGCAATACTTCATAGAATCAAATGCAGAGCAACTAAAATCAAATTTTGGGGAAATTTTTTAAGTTCATTCATTTAACCCCAATAGATCAACTATAAGAATTCAAAACAACATAATATGCTTTTGATATTGGAGTTGATGCTATTCATTTTCTTCATTGCTTGCATGGGAAAAAATAGTGAAAATATAAATTTGAAACAATTTTCCACTCTCATAAAATTTAATTCGATGATTCTTGTAATGAGATGGTCAATTTGAGCTTCAAGTGGCTTCAGAGGTAAGATTCAAAGTTTCAAATCATGTTTATTAGGTTGACTCTATGCCCAATGCATGCTTCAAGGACACCGATAATTTCAATCTAAAGCAGAAGATTACCCCATGAGTCATGAAATTGTTATCCATTTTTGCACTCCCTATAAATTTGCTAACTTCAAATTGGAGATGAGCAGTTGATGGAGTTTTAGTGAATATTTGGTGAAAAATAGGTAATTTCCATGTTTTTGGTGCTTGGGATTATTTTGATGAATTTCTCTCTTTCTCTCCAAGTCCAAGAATAGTCCAAACAGCTTAGAAAAATTTGGAAAATTTTGAGAAAATAGGATTTTCTAGTGTATTGCGATTTCGAGGTATGAATGGAACTATTTCCCCACACCCATTGGTCCCCTGGATTGGTCTAATATATGAAAAGAACAAAACAAATCAAGGTCTAATGTATTGTGGAAAGGTCGTTTTGGAAGAACTAGAGGAACAAGTTCCCATGGGATGCTAGTTCATCAGCATCTCCAAAATTGTTGAAAATCAAATAAACGAGTGTAGTGTGGGTGGGGTGGAGGTTTTAAGAACACAAGGCATTAGTTCCATTGGGTCACTAATTCCCTACATCCCCAAAAAAATTGCAACGCAGAATTTTGGAGGTTGTTATAATGTATTGCAGAGATGAAAGGGTGCGGGAGAACCAAGCCTTCGAGGAATAGTTTTGATAGAGTTGAAGATCCACACAAAAGTGCTCCGGCCAATGAACAAAGGAAATAAGGTGACGAGGTGTATTTCGTAGAGAAAATTTATTGTGGGGAGACAAGGGGTTATGGGCACTAAGGCACGGGGTGGAGCAGCTTCCTAAGTTCCACCCATCATTCGATTCTCTGCACATAATGCAAACTAGATACCATTGCTGTAAAATCGAGCCCCTAGAGAACAAGCGTGCCAGTTCCTTCATGTGCCAAAACCTGAAATATCTCGCATCAATGGAGAAAAAGATAAAAATGAATAGTTAATTGTGGATTATAGCAATGTATTTTGAAATCGTGTTCCTCCCTAACCCTCCATATCCACATTGGCATAAATTTTTCCTCGTTGTCTAAATTTTATAAAATTCCTATGAATGGAAACATCTCTTCATGCTCTTCATTGTGGAACCGTAACATATGGAGTTAGGTGAGAGTAGGTGGGTGAAAAGGAGGAAAAACTCCCCAACATTAAAATGCACAGTTCTAGGTAGTTGAACAACCAGATTTAATGGAGTATGGTGCACATTTATTATTACACAAGAAAAATATAATGGGGAATTAGATTTGGAAGGGTTCCCATCAAATTTTTAGAAGTTTTATGCAGGTTGTTGGTGGGTGAATACATAAATCTAAGTTTTTCCCTCTTCTCTCTCTTTCCCATTCTCTATGAATTATAAAGTGATTCTCATTTGTAATGTTGGATACTTTGAGAATGCAAAGGCATCATTGAAAAGTGTTGCACAAGTGTTCTTGAGTTGCAGGCCTTAGATTGTAATCTTGTAATGAATTCACACCTTCTTCCTCTATGGTAGTGATCTGTGCATCACCTTGAAGCAATAAAATTACTTGTTTTGTGGCTCTATTTTGCCTTAGCTAGTGATTTATTGCATTTCCTTTCCTCTTCATTTACTTGCAGGTATGTTGTGTATGTTTCTTCATATTACGATGTTTATTTCTATTGTGAATTGTGTGGGAATTGGATTTTAGATTCTAATTTGGACTATGGATGTCATTTATGCCCTCTCCATCATTGTTTTGTTCCATTTTCTCTCTTTTAAAGTGTCTTTCCCCTTATTTTTGGTGTTATCACCTCCTGTAGTTTAGGATTTTCATTTTATGCATCTCCTTCTCTCCCTGGTCCCTTAGAATCATAGATTAGTATTAGGTAGTTACATTTTCCTTCCTAGGAGTAGTTTAGAATTAGGATCGGGTAGAGGAACCAACCTTCTCTAGAGGTCTATCTCACAGTGCAAGTCCCACAACTTGGAGACAATCCCATGTTGCCTCAAAATCCTGGGTTGTCTATGACTCGGGGAAGGGTGCAATTTTGATATCCAACAATAATATATGGATATCTCTTTGTGTTTGGCATCATACTATGCCAAAAGCACACATATAGAAAAATTGGTTGTAGATATGTATAATAGAAAAGGTTCACCTACGGTAGGTGGTACAAGGATAATTAGATTTTCCAAATATTGTGTGAGTAAAGAAACGGTTTTTGGTAATCCGGAACCCAGTGAAAATCCACATATTTCTTGAGTAGATGGGTAAAGGAATGACACTTATCTCGCAAGCTCCGAGATGAATCTTCTAATGCACTAAATTTTACCTTGCACATTACAAAAATATTTGAGGTTATTAGGAGGAGGCATCTGAGTAATAGAAGTGAATTTAGATAGATTGAATTCAATTCCACTTTGAAACGCAATGAATCCCAATAGTTTACCTAAGATGATGCCACGTACACATTTCTTCAAATTCAAACAGACCATGTAATCTCGGAGCCGTTCAAAGATGTGACAAATTATCGTCAGTTTTCTTCTTTAATCTTATATTTTTGAGGATATCATAGACATAATACTCTAGAATTTCACGTAACATGTCATGAAATATGACACTCATAGCTTTCTCGGTATGTTGTTCCTACATTCTTAACATAACAAAAGGTGACCCAAGGAGTAGTAAAGGTAGTTTTTGTTTTTCTTCTTATGCAATATTTATTTGATTATAGCTTGAAAATCCATCCATAAGGGATAGCATTTCATCTCCTATAGTAAAATCAAAAATTATGTCAATGTTCGGAAGAGAAAAGTCATCTTTAGGACATGCCTTGTTGATGTCCTTAAAATCTTTGCAAATCCTTATACCAACAGGTTTTTTCGAACAAGAACTACATTGGAGATCTATCTCAAGTAGTCTATAGCCCTGATAAATCCCACAACTAATAAAATTTTGAGCTCCTCTTTGACCAAAAGAGCCACACATGGATGCATTTTTCGTATCTTTTGTTTAATTGGCTTTTCGTACTCATGCACAACTAGGTTATGCACTACTAAAGAAGGTTCCAACACCGGTATATCTCGCATAGGACCAAGAAAAGAAACATAAACACTCTTGAAAAACATAAAAATTCGTGTTATGAAAGAGAATCCACAAGTTTGAATAGTCTAGGCCCATATTTTGTTTCGATGTTTATATCAATAGTATCCTCCACAAGTAGTTTATATACATCCTCCATACGCATAGGATCAGGGGGGATTGAGTTCTTTCTCTAAGGGAGTCTCAAAAATATTTTCACCAATAGGTTGGCCACTTTTTATATCCATTGATTTTTCAATTTGTTTGTCTCAGTAAGTTTCTTAAAGAGGTTTTCACCATGGGACTTGGATCTTTTCTTTTGACAGGATTTTTGGAAGATATTTTCCCTTTTTCTCTTATTTCTTTTTCTAACCATAGACCTCACCACTCTCCCCAAACTATGCATATGTACTAATTTTGATAGAGAATCCCTTCTTGTGGTCACTAATAGGAATGTCATCATGTAAAACTATGAATTCAATCATTTCTTCATCATTTTGAAATAAATCAATTGATATATGTCATTTTTTGTCCCAGTTTACAAGGGAAGGGTGAACAAGGTCTAATTCAGAGTGGAAGGGGATAGGGTTAAAATATCCATGTCAGAGAATAGGTTGGTGGAAGCAAGGTCCTCATAAAGGATACAAGGGGAATCTATTTTGCTATCGTAATATGAAGATCTAGCCTTGCACTCCGCAGAGAGGTGGCGTCAACTTCGTAGGATGGGATCCATAAGGCTTGATACCAATTCCGTATCTATCCATTTTCTCATGTGCTGAAAGAGGTTCCCACACACCTTTTTCATTTATGCCACACCCATATCCTTTGTATCCCATGGCATACATCATCTTATTAGGGATGACATAGTTTGGGGATTGATAACATGAAGCCATCCTTTCATCATGGGATTGGGATGTATAAGTGTTATGCATTTTCTCATCTGCCAAGAGGCCACCAGGGATGAATGTGTCGATACTAAAATGTTCCTGAGGTTGTTATGGTTGATAGTTGGGCCTACTACATGTTTTGGGTGATAGGGGAAGATTTGAAATGAGGAGGGCATGTTAGATATTATATTCCCGCAACTAGTAGGAAGGAAAATCATTTCCCTTATAAAAATGGGGATATAAACATGAAGGCACCACTTTCATGAAAGCATAATGTATCGTGGATCGATGTGAGAGGTGAGGCCTCCGATTGAATATTGACAACAATTTCGTAGAATGAAATTCATATGCAGTGGGGTAATAACCAGATAACACTTTGCAATGTGTAAAGGGTTGTGGGTCCCCAAGAATGGTGAGTGTTTGTCCTTCATGATAAATTTTGATACACTGGTGGAAATTTTAGGGAATGGCCTACATGGCATGAATCCATGGGCAACCAAGGATAATATTATAGGGTAGTTCAAAGTTCAGGATATGGAACTGGGCATCATGTGTAATGGGCCCAACTTCCATAGATAAAGTAATTGTGCCTGTTGACTGTCGCTCTGCATTATCATAAGCCTTAATGGTGATTACATTAGGTTCCATTCTATGTAATTACATCCCAATTATCTCGATGATCTTGAAGGTACATATGTGAAGGCATGTTTCGTTGTCCACAAGAACCCTTTTGATATTTTTTCGAGTAAAAATCACTTTAATATATAAAGGGATATTATGTGTATGGTCATCCATTAGAATTTCATGTTGGTTAAAGGTAATTTGATCGATGGAGTAATTTTTCCAACTAAGGCTTGGAAGCAAGAGGCATCAATGTCCATGGAAACTCCTAACCTTGAAGATTTTTATAAAGGATATTTTTATGACCACTAGATATCTTGAGAAGATCCAAGATAGAAATCTTGGCGCCATTTTCTCAAGTTGCTCAAGGAGGTCTTAAAACCATCCGAAGGAGTGGGGAAAGGAGGTTTTGGAATGATAAGGTGAGTGCATCAGGTTTCCATTGCATACCCCTGTGATTTAATTTTGATGGTATTTACATGCTCGTGAGGTAGGATAGACATAACCAATGAGACAGTAGAAGGGATTCGTTGTTCTAGAAGTAACATGATTGGTATTTTTACTTTGGGAGGATTGACCTTGATCTGAATTCTATTCTTCTTGTTTATTCTTAGGAGATGGCTCTTTATAGATTCAAAAAAAATTGTTAGAACTTTTGGTGGGTTTTGGCGAATCCATCTAAACGTCCCCGCTATCTATGAGGTCTTGAATGAAGTGTTTCAATTTTAAACATTTATTATTTACATGGCATTTGACGGGATGATATTCACAATATTCATAGTCTTTGTACCATGATTGTTTTGGTGCTTTTTCAGAAAATGGCGTAGTAGTGGGAAATTTGACCATGTTGATCGCACCCAACTATTTTAAGATTGATGCTAAAGACTCCTTGAGTGGATTAAACTCTCAACGTATAACTTTGGGTTTGAGGGGTCATTTAGAGAGTTTAAAATGAGGGGTATTTTGGACTACTTGGACATGTTTAGAATCATTAATTCTATCACCTACAACATTCTTTTTTTTTAAAAAAACTTGGGCTTGCTGTAGGTTTCTATTCATGGTTCTCTTTGAAAGTGTTTCAAAGTCCCATTAGTAAGTAAAGCATTTCCAATCTTTCTTCCTTTCTATATATATTTTAAAGGTTCTCACACAATGAATTTTTAAGTGAAAGGCTATCTCAGGATGCAAGTTAGGTACAAAGATACTAACAAGTTGCTTCTTCTGGAATAGAGAAAGGAAACAACTAGCTAACCCTCTCCATCCTTGTAGGAAGCTAGAAAAGTTTTCATTATTGTATTTTTTTGTGTTACAAAGGTCTATCATAGTGATATAAATTTCCATATTAAATGAAAAGTGGCAGAAAAACTACTCCTCTAATTCCACAAACTTGAAAATAGACCCTTTGAGGATATGAAGAAACCATTCAATTACTTGGCCTCTAAGAATTCATGGGAATAAATTAATAGATAATTATTTTTGTATGAAACTTCCTACAAATACATGAAGAAGTTATTGATTTGATCACGAGGATAACCTTTACCCCGATTGAAGGGGTATGGACACAGTTATTTGAACGGGTATTTCTTATTACATCCAAGGTTATTTTCTTGAAGACCGATGAGTGCATTCTTCATGGATCAAGACACTCTTGGACAAATACTTAGACACGTGAAGGTATGGTAGGTATGTACACACGGTTAGACTATGATGTTTAACCACCATGATTTTTAGTATAATGTTCCGCAAAAGTGACCTTAGGTTTTTTAGTACGTGCAGCTCTACTTGTTTCCTTGTGGACATGTGAAGATAAGTTTAATAATTTATGGTTAAGAATTTGTAATTATTGTTACATGGTAACCTCTTTGTTTTGGGGTTCTTGTTGAGGTTCATGTGGAGGGTCTTGTTCATGATCTCGCACCCTCTATTTTATCTTCACAATTAGTTTGAATAATCGGTATGTGATCTTCATTCGTAGTCTTAGGAGATTTTACGTTCGCATTATTTCCTTGGCCAAGTAGAAGCATGTTCATTGTTTAGTATTTCCTCAACTCGATCGATATGTAGGTTCCGTCTCTTCTCCTTCATGAATCATGTTTGTAAGGATAGTGGGATGATATTCAAGTGGCAATTCACCCCTAATTCTACTACCTCGTGCTAAAATTTGATATCTATTTTAGAAAAGGAAATTATCTATGTAAGAAGGTTCATACTCGAACTATCACAAGGAGTTGTTCCCTCATCTCTACTACGATCAATCAACATTTATTCTTCACTAATGGGTCTAAAGTGGTATGTCTTGACAATGTCTACCTGAAAAAAAAAAAAAATGACACACGTAAGCTTTGCACAACAACAAGATGGTGCTTGTGTAATTTATTAATATCAAAATCAATCATTACAGATAAATGAGAGCAATGCATTATTTATAAATATTGGACAACTTCTATCTCATCCACAATATATGGAAACAAATCATCTAATGTGAGAAAATATGTAGAAATAACATATTGCCCCTAATTGCCCCTATTTCCCCTCATGTAAATCATCCAGAACAAAATATACAAGATAGAACATGATCCCAAAAACATTGGGATGAGAACACTCTCACTTAGTTAACTAACAACTAAGGATAACTAATACCTATTGACATAAGTTTAAATTATTTAAAGTAAATAATTTAACTTATTACATTTATTCAAATATCAACTAATGATGAATTAAGATAAATTTTATTCCTAACATTCCCCTCCTTAATTTAACATGGTCTCAAGTGAACAGAGAGAAATTCTCTAAAACCCTCAAATTTACCTCGAGCAAGTGACTTTGTGAAGACATCCACACATTGCATATCAGTTGGGCAATATTGGAGCTGGATGTTGTTGTTCTAAACATGTTCATGAATGAAATGTACCTTCACCTTAATGTGTTTGGTGTGCTCATGAAAAATTAGATTTCAAACAAGTTTTACTACTCCTTCATTATCAACATGTAGGATAGTTGGATCTTTCTGTGGTATTCCCAATCCTTCAAGTATACGTCAAAGCCATATCACTTCACAAATAGCTCCACCTGTTGCACAATATTTTGATTGTGTGGAGGAAATTGAAACATAAGTATGCTTCTTACTCCCATGTGATATCACCCGATCCCAAAAAGAATACAAATCTGAAGTGAATTTCCTATCATCTATGTTTCCTGCATGATCTGAATCTTAATATCCTGTCAAGAAGAATTTATTATTCTTCTTATATTCTAGGCCATAGTCCATAGTTCCTTTGATGTACCTCATTATCTGCTTTGCTGCTTTCTAGTGAGAAACCCTTGGTTCTTGCATGAACCATGAAAGATAGCTAATTGCATAGCTAATATCTCGGCCTAGTGTAAGTCAAGTAGATGAGACTCCCGATCAACTGCCGATAGAGAGTTGCATTTACTTGTGGTGATGGATTTGGTCGAGATAGTTTAAGTCTTGTATTCATAGGTGTGGAAAATGGCTTACAATCCAAAATATTAAATTTCTCAAGCGCGTCTTAGAGTATTTCAATTGTGACTCAAAGATATGATTTTCTCTTTGCCAAACTTTAAGTCAAAGACAATAATGTAAAATCCTAAGATCAATCATGTCAAATGATCATGTTAGATTTTTCTTTGTTGAATCAATCATCATCACTCATCCTTCAAAGTGATGACTAGATCATCGACATAGACTACAACGATCACTATCTCGCCCCTTGCTTTTTGAGATAGAGATTAGGATCGTATGGACTCTTGTTGAATCCATGTTGAATGAGATGCTCATCAATTTTTATGTACCATGCCCTGAGAGATTGCTTTAGACCATATAGTGATTTTATGAGTTTACATACATTTTCCTCTTTACCTAGTATGAAAAAACCTTCTGTTTAAGTCATGTAAATCACCATTAAGAAAGACACTTTTCACATCCATTTGGTGTATTTTCCAACCAAATTTTGCACCTAGAGCAAATATTAACCTGAAATTTTTTATCTTAGCTGTGGGAGAAAAAGTCTCCTCATAATCAATGCCTTCTTTTTGAGCATGTCCCTTGTAAAATAGTCTAGCCTTATTTTTATCAATTTTTCCATCTTCTTTGTACTTTGTTTTGAAGATCCATCTTCATCCAATTGGATTTTTCCCTGGTGGAAGATCTGTAATTTTCCATGTATATTTTTTCATAAGTGACTTATATTCTACATCCATAGCATCTTTCCGAGGTTTAGACTATAGGGCTTCCGAGACCGAGGGTGGCTCAATAGTTTCAACAACTTTACTCATTAAGGCCAAATTGACCTCATTTGGAGCCATACTACGAGTCCTCATCCTAGTGGTAGATAGATGTGTCGAGGACACTATCCAATTTTGCATCTCTAATCATACTTTTATACCATTTAGGTATACTTTTTGTGGTTCCCGTGGGAGGATGAATTTCATTATCTTCCCCATCATCACTATTGGACCATCAAAGTGATTACCATCCTCTATTTTCACCGTAGGGATTATTTTTTCATCATGTGAGTATATGGAAGGAGCATCTACTTCTTTCTTCTCAAATAACTCAACATCCCAACTAGTGTATACCCTCCTTGTGTTTGGATCCGTAAGTTTTTAGCCAAGTGCTTCATCATTGTATCCCAAGAAGATAAGTTTTTCTAACTTCATATCAAGCTTAGTTATTTATTTCTTAGGAATGTGTATACTTGCTTTACATCAAAAAATCTAAGGTGTGAAATAGATGGCTTATGACCTAACCATGCTTCCCGTGGTGTTACTCCATCAAGAGCTACAAAGTGGGAACTCTATTTAGTAAATACACCGCCGCTTTAGCCGCTTCGCCCAAAATGTTTTTGATAAACCTTCATCATAAATCATACATCGTACCATATCCATGATAATACGATTTCACCTTTCAAAAAAACCATTTTTTTGCGGTGTGTGAGAAGGAGCCATTTGACGACAAATGCCATGTGTTTTCAAAAAATCATTGAACTCATTGCTAGTGTATTCTCCCCCTCGATTTGAGCACAGTGTTTTTATTTTCCTACCAGACTCTATTTCAACAAGGGATTTGAACTTCTTGAAAGTTTCAAAAGATTTATCTTTTGTATAAAGACAATATATCCACATTTTTCTTGAAAAATCATCAACAAAGAGCATGAAATATTGAAACCCAAAGTGGCTAGGTCTCATTGGTCTACACAAATCGATATGCACCAAGTCAAGTTTTTCCTTAGCCCAAAATGTACTATGTTTGAATGGTGCTCTATGTTGTTTTCCTGCCAAACAATGTTGACATTTATTTGTACCCTTTTTAGAGGTGGAAAACCCCTAACCATGTTGTATCAATGAAGTGTGTCAAGATAGCCAAAAATCACATGTCCAAGTCTTTGATGCCATAGTTGAGCTGATGATGTATCCTTGGCTACAAGTGCTTGATTATTTCATTGAACAAAATCCAACTGAAACATTATTCCCACATTCGAAGCTTTTGCAATAATTTTGGAGCTTCGTGACTTATCTTGAATTAGGCACATCTTTTTATCACCTTTACAATCAAAGTCAGTTTTGATATTGTGATATAATAATTGACTCACGATAATGATTTTTTATTAAACTAGGGACATAAAGAACATCCGTAATTTTAAAATTATGATGCCCAAGTGGTGGTGAAATGGAACCAATTCCTTCAACATTGTATGATGTATCATCACCCAAAGAGACATGATTTTTAGTGGGTGTTTTACTCATTGTGAAGAACCAATCTTTCTTTCCCCGTCATGTGTCGAGTTGCACCCAAGTCGACATACCAAATTTCATTTGTAGAATTGATAATTCATTTGATTGCGTAGACTATAAGAATTCATCATCATCAAATTGATCTTCCCGTTTGGATACATTTCCTTGTTGAGTTGGTTTCTTCTTCCACTTGTTATTATTTCGTCCTGTTTACTCTCTGTTGTTGACCAAATTTTGTTTTTTGGTGATTAATCTTTGTACCACTTGATGATCCTTGTTAGAATGTGTTGTACCAACAATTTTTTAAATCATGTCCTTTTCAACCACAAATAAGACATTTTTGTTGGTCCTTTTGGCCTTGTTGAGTATTGCCTTGCTTATGAGGTTGTTTATTAGACTTAGCTTGTTTTTTTGCCTCTTTTATTAGAAAGCAAGTTCTACTCTTCGCTTTTAGTAGTTGAGTGAATAGCTTCCTCTTGTTGTAGCATATTCACTGAATCTTCAAAAGTTGTTGTTTGACCAGTTATGTTTAACATGGTCACAAAAATCCTATAAAAAGGAGGAAGAGCTCTCAATATTATAGACACGAGTGATGCGTCGATTTACTTATTCTTCCAAATCTTGAAGTGATGTGCGTAAAGGTGTTACTCTTCTAAAAAACATTTCAACTTTTTTAATTGGTTACATTTTCAAGTTCAATAGTTGACTCTGGGGATGAAGTATTGTGTTCTTATTTTTTGACTCGTATACTATTTTTAACTTGTCCCAAGATTCTTTTGTTGTTGTGGTCTCATGAATATGAGGTTTTACCTCATCTAAAACACTAAACAAGATTATTAAATTTTCTTTTTGATTTACACGATCAAATGTAGCTTGTTGTGTAACATCTATTGTAGATCTTGTTAATGTACCAGAAACAATGGACCATAGATTTTCAAAATCAAGTTGTGCGTGAATTTTTGTTTTCCATGCTGGATAATTATTAGAACGCAAAAGTTGAGAATATGGAAAAATTAACATTGGTGTTGTAAATAAGGCCATTGTGAAAAGTGATAAATAGTAGAAGAAAAAATTGAACACTTTTCCCCCTTAAAGCATGCACACCCCCCCAAAAAAATATTATTTTATTTATTTTAGGCTCCTTTTTGGTCATGTACAATGAATTTTTGGCACTATTGGCCCTATTACAATTTTGGCTCTGTGGCCAATTTGTAAAAATAAAATGGCTCTCTTGGCCGATTTGAAAAAAAAATAAATTTTTGGACTCTTTGGCCTCTTTTGAAATACAAGAAATCTCTAATTTGTTCAATTTTTACAAAACAAAGCTTATTAAAAGCTAGACCAAGACGTAAACATCGCAAAAATACACACTATCAAGAAAAATGACACCTCAATCCGAGGTACCAGTTGAAACTTGTGGCTCTTTTAAGTTACAATTTCATTATCTTTCCAGGCTCCTTTCCAAAATTGGAAAAAAAAATTGTCCGAATTTTTTTCATGACGTCCAAAAATGGTAATTTTTTAAAAGTATTTTTTAAAAAACTGAACGTAGATAATGACTTACATACATGCATAGTGCGTTTTAGGTCACAACTACAATTCAACCGATTTTCCTAAGTGTTATAATAACCCTTGGCCAAAATTTTATTATTGCTTCTCTTTGTATGCAGGTTTTTTCTTCTCAAACACAGATTTTTCTTCCTTTTTCCAACGCAACTTATTTTTTCTTACAGTTGTTAATCTTCTCCATGTTCAATTTGTAGTCTTCATTTTGGATGTAGGCACATTGGAGATCATTCAAATATTTGATCTTCTACTCCTCTGGCAGATGCAAGTTCACAGAGAACCTTCCACGTTTGATTGGATCTCCTTTTTTAAATGCTCAAATATAGAGAAGAGGAAGAAGAATACAAAGTACAGAGAAGAGGAAGAACAAGTAATGTGGGGAGCTTGAAAATCTTGGGTCCCCATAGATCAAAAAAACAAAGAATGAAACAATGTCACCTTTTGCAAGAGAGTTACATCCAGGTCTGCAAGGGCCTGTGATTGCACTCTAGGTGTTCTTCAACTGTAAATCAACTATGATTCAGGTGTGGAGTGTGTAGGCTGCTGTGAAACCGGGGGGGCAACTATGGCTCCTCCTAGCTCTATAATTTCTACAGATCTCCTTAAACTTCCTAAAACTTCCTACACTCCTCTCTGGATCATAATACTACTCTGATACCAAATCTTGACAATGAATGCTTGAAAACAATATTTGACACAAAAGCTTTGCAAAAAAACAAGACGGTGTTTGTGTATTTTATTAATATCAAAATCAAGCATTACAAAAAAATGAGAGAGCTACAATATCTATAGATATTAGACAACTTCTATCTCATCCACAATATATGGAAACAAATCGTCTAATATGAGCAAATATGTAGAAATAACATATTGCCCCTAATTGCCCATGTCACCCCTCATGGAAATCATCCGGGAGCAAAATATACAAGATAGAACATGATCCCACAAACATTGGGATGAGAACACTATCACTTAGTTAACTAACAACTAAGGATAACTAATACCTATTGACATAATTTTAAAGTATTTAAATTAAATACTTTAACTTATTACATTTATTCAAATATCAACTAATGATGAATTAAGCTAAGTTTTATTCCTAACAGTATGGAGGAAAGGATTTGATCCCATCCTTTTATTTTTCATTCTCGTAACAGAGCCCCGATGGGAAATATTTAAATAAGATTTGAAAACTTTATGCAAGTGTCATAATGAATCTAAGCAAGAAAAAGCAAAGATAATCGCAACAAGTATCACAATGAATTTTCCAAGGGTACGAAATCTATGATGAAATTCACCAAGGAAAATCCACAAAGGTTGTGATAAAGGAACACTTGTAAAGGAAATTGTGTCTTAGTGTCAAACATGTCTCAAATGATATTTAGTAATGTAACAACATAGTTTCAATATTTAAATGGAGTTTTGAGAAAACAAGATTTAAGTATTAAAATTGGGTCAGATTGATTTCAATAGTGTAACAACAAAAATTTCCACACTTCAATAAAGTTTAATAAAACAAGGCTTAAGTATACAAAATGGTTGATACAACGTGAGGAACATAACAATACAATTTTAATACTTAAATGAATTTTAAGGCAACAAGATGTAAGTATAAAAAAAGGGATTGGCACAAGGAGAGAAGTGTAACAACGCACTTTAAACACTTAACTCAAGTTTGGAGAAAAAAAAGTTTTAAGTATAAAATGAGTCGATATAATGCAAGCAAGATAACAATACAATTCCCACACTTAAATGAATTTTAATAAAACAAGATTCAAGTATAAAAACTTGGGATTGACACAATGCGAGCAAAGTGTAACGATGCAAAATGAGATCAATGTGAGATACTTCCTACAAGTGAAACGTCTCAATGTTGACCAAGAAAAATACTAAAATATGAAAATGTACCAACACACTTTCAACGCTTAAATCAAGTAATTAAGGGGAAATGGGTTTAAGTGAGTGAAAAAGTGGTGGACACAATTTTGGTAGCACTTCGTTTACTTTATTTTGACCAATAATGTCAAAAAGGAACAAGGGAATTTATTATTGGTGATGAAAATTATGCGGCATAACTTTGGAAGAGTTTCTCCTTGTTTGATAACAAGGTAGAAACTAGGATAAAGTTTTACGTTGTAAGATTCATGATGAAATATACACATTGCACAACTTCAATGGACTCTCACCTTGTTCTAAAAAATAAGGTTTTGACTCCAAGGAAGTTTTTCTTTGTAATGGATCTTTGAAATTGATTGGACAATGGTAAAGTTAGCCCCAATGCCAAATGGATCCCTAGGATTTTGTTTTCAATACTTGCCAATATCTTGTCTAAGAGAGATACACTTTTTTAGAATAAATTATAATCAAAGGACCATCACCCCACAAACAAATTAATGAGAGATGTCTCATATAAACAACATTTTGCACTCCTCATGGGTATTTCTAGTCAAGGAGGTGATGGGGTACTTCCCGTTTCATCAACCAGTTCCCTCAATGTGTTGAATACTTTGGGGTTCTTGTGGTAATCCTCATAATGAGTTTTATGGCCTAAGGCAAGACACTTCCCACTATTTAAAGTGGATGGGTTTTAACCCTTATTCGAACGTGCAAAATAAGTGTGTATGATTGGTGTGTTTTTTATCTTTGATTTAAAATGTGGATTTGAATTCCTTTGCAACCAACACACAATGTATCAATAATTGTTTCGATTTTATTCTTTGACTAGCGAAAAGGTCCTGCACTCAAGAGATTAGTAGTTTTCCATGAAAACCACAATATTTAGAAAGAGGATCAAGGTCATTTTTGATTCTCAAGATTTCTCGAAAGCACAAGAGAAGAGCATACACGACGTTTGATCCAACTAGTTAGAAATGGGAAAAATTTAATCAATGAAAATTAAGTGTTTTGAAAGATTGATTTGTTAACAACTTAAATGATGAATTTTTCCAAGTAAATCAAAAAGTTATAAATTAATATCAAATTCATTTTTTATTCTCAAGATCACTTGAAAGTGCGAGAGAAGAGCATACATGCAACGCTTGATCTAACTTAAGAAAATGGAAAAATAAACATCATCAAAACAATTAATTGTTAGAAAGTGATTGTTAAAGTAAAACTTACAAATTAGGAGTCATAAAAACTATGAAAACAACATGAAACCAAAAATAGATTCTGGAAATTTTGAAATTTGAGAAAAAAATGACACACAACACTAGCACATGTAGTTGTGATGCTAAAGCACGTGGAATGAATTCTACTATGTGGAAGGATAACAATGACATGTGTAAATATAACTGACCTAAAATCTAGAAGTACACAGGCACATGTGGAGGTGATGGTAGTCTCATGCAAGCTTAGTTAGCGCGTGAAACAAGACAAAGATGCACACAATGTTAATGCTAATGCGTACAAGGTGAATAAAAATGCATGAAGGCTTTCTCGCACGAGATAGAAAAAACACAAAGGATGCTAGCACATATCTAGAGAATGCTAGCGTGAGGATGGATAACACTAGTGCGTGAAGTTGAATGCGAGATGGAGGAAAAATGAACGCTAAGATGTCAACGTAAACAGTAGTGTGTGAAGTTGAATGCGGGGAAGAAATTTTTACCGCTAACATAGAAATATTTAACACTAGCGTAGACAAACGTGCTTCTACAAAACATGTGAAAATTGGCCTAAAAATGTTAGAAAGCTTGAGTTTTTTAAGATAAATCTCAAATTTGATAGCACTTTACCTCTTTCACACTTTTAATGAAGACTCAACACATGCAAACTCAAAAAAACAAGTTAAGAAAGATAATTTATTTCAACATGTGCTAAAAACAGGTTATTATGGATAAAGAGAAACTTAACAACAAAAACTAAAGAATGCATGTATGACAAAGGGGTGTCCCACCGGTGTGCCATATGTATGCATGTGAATGAACTAATCTTAGTTATTGAAAGGAAACTAACACCAAGTATCATCCTAACTTAATTAATCAAACATAAACATCATGATGACGCTAAAAAAGTAAAAGCTTAAGTATTTTGCACCAAACATGAAAACATTAAATGCAAACTATTTCTTTGATATTTGGATATGCTTCGTAGTTGTAGGTACTCCTTGAGTGAGCTGAACATAAGATACGCGCGATCAAAGAAAATTCTCCATGGAAGAGGAAGAAATCTCACCAATATGGCTTAATTAAACCATGTTTGATTCTTCTCTAACTACTATTTTCCAAGTAGAAGATGGAAACAATTGCTTGATCAATAAACCTTCCAAGATTGAAATGCTCTTATCATATGTGCACATGTCTTATAAAGACATGGTATAAAACTAGCATAAGATTGGTCGGAAGGTACTAGGTTGTTTATATAGCTTTTCCATTTTGGGAGAAGCTAACAACTTAGTGAATGTGGGATAAAGGGAATGTAGAATTAGAAAGGGATAAGTATGATTAGAAGATATTAATTATATATTAGCAACTCACGAGAGTTGGAGGTGATTTAATTAATCAACTAAGATTAATTAATAAGCGATTAAGTTAATAGAAGTCATTTGGAGATGATTCGAGGGAAGTTAGTAGAGTTTGAAGGGTTTGAAAGGGATATTTAATCAATAAAAAGGTTTATTGATTAAATGCGATATTAAAAGGATTAATTAATTAATAATGGTCAATTAATTAATTAAAAGAGGATTATAACTAACGAAATGTCATTAATTGGCATCCAAGATAGGGGAATCCTAGTCAATTAACAAAGCATCGTTAATGGACCGAAATGAAGGGGAATGTTATCTAATTAGCGGAAATCACTAATTATAATGAAATGATAGAAAATAGAATAATTAGTGCAATTTTAGTATTAATACTACGTAGTCAGATTTAGGTGTCTACAAAAAATATTAAATCCATGAGTCTAAAAGTATTAAATGTGTAAATTCAAGCTTACGATTCCAACGTTTGACACCATGTTATAGTTTTTATTTGATCATACACTAATTGTTCATATTAGGAGGATATTAGGAGGTCACCGATTTTTATATATCATTGTTTTGTATCACCTTTGATGGAATTCGATTTATCAAACACTTTGTTTCCACATGTACACATGAAAATCTCAAGGATTAGAGTAAGTGTTAAATTTGACGATGACCTATATACTAGTCAAACAATTTTAAAGTGAATGTAATTTTTCAATATTATCCTTGATAATATGTAAAATACTACTAATAACAAAAATATAAAATAATATCTTACATTTATTTTAACTATAATATTATTCACATATAATTTTATTTAAAATAATTTATAGATTACTATAAAAATGACTTACAATTTAAATATGCAAGAGAGAAAGAAATTATTATTACTATAATATAATTTGCATTTAAATCTATATAGACATTACTTACATTTTAAGTCCACATCACTGAATAAATGGTCACTCTAACAAATTTTGATTTACGCTCTCTAAAGAAATGACGTATTTTAAATCTGCAGCATCGAAGAGGTAGTTATTTCAAAAAAATGGAGGTAGTTATATATCTTAATTTAACCTCAATTCTTTATAAAAACACATAAAAATGAGGGATATCAATGGAGGTTTCTATTATCCCTCCATTATATTAAAACTCCTCATACCCAGTTCATTGCAAACTTAATAATAAATTTAATATAGGTCGCTATTTCAATTCTTATTTTTAATGTGTGCAACTAATATAGACTACAAAAAAATCTCTAAATACTTCCCTTTTCTCATTGTACTTTAGAAATAAAATCTAAATTATGTCTATCGACTCTTATAACCCATTTTCTACCATTCATTCACACTCCTAAATATACTATAAACTTCTGAAATTCAAATTAGAAACCTATATTAGTCCAATGAGAGAGAATTCAGGTGTTGGAGCATAAGTGCAAGAAACCGAAATAAAACCACAAACATCATACATTACAAACAAAATAGAACTTTAATATGTATAACACAGAGGTTGTGAGCAGTATATTCACTAATGGAGCGCAACAGTAGCATGGTGAAGAAGCAAAGAACACTAATTTTAGTTGAGCGCAGTCTGGAAAAGCGGTTGGCAGAGGGATGCAACAAAAACATAGTGGCAAAAGAATATTTACAACTTTCCAAAACACCCAACGAGGACAAGAAACGCCATGGAAATAAAAACATTACGTATTTCTTCCTTCATATTTTATATGGTTCAGTTTGTTTGATTTTTTTGATGTTTTATTAATTATAGATTTTTTATTATAAAAAAATTGTTTGTTGTTTATTTGGTAGTATAATTTTTGGTTTATGGTTATTTGTAAATTAGTTTATAGTAATTACCCCAAGGCATTCCCCTATGGGAAAGGTCCTTCCGGTCGTTTCCGCCACTATGTTAAATTTGACGGTCATTTGGATGTTTTTTAAAGAGATTAAATTTGATGGTTGTTTGCCTTTTTTTTCTATTTTTAGCGGTTAAATGGAAATTGCATGTTATATTTGCGTGTTTTTGGTAAACCTCGGCAAGACTCTGTTTGCAGCAGTAGCCAAATACACGAATCTTGTTTGTGTACAATGACATGTCATTCAGTGGTCTTTGTAAGGTTTTTCTTGGTTCAAGTGAACTGTTTTTCAGCTGAGAAGCTTTGAAGCCCTAGGATTTGGTGTCTTTTTGTGGAGTTATAGCCTGCAAGCTTCCCTAAGGTCTTTTCACGTTTTTATTTTGACAATTTATGCTATTTATCAAGAAATTTTCCATAATTTAGTGCTTCATTACAAGCCGTAAAATTTTTTTAGTGAGCTCAGTTTGCAACTATAGATCTTACCAAGTCTTTTCATGCTTTAAGTTTGATGATTTGTGCCATTTATCAAGAAATTTTCCATAATTTAGTGCTTCATTACAAGCCATCTTTTTTAGTGATATTCAGCGTGGTTTGTAAGTGTAGATATTACCAATAATGTGCAACTTAACTGATATTTTTCATGTTTTTGGGGGAAGTTTTGCTATTAATGTACAAGAAAATTGAGTTTTTGTTCTTGTTTCCTAACTTGGTTATCTTTAGTGATAATATGGTGTGGGTGAGTAAGAATTTTCGCTTACATCGTCGTTAAGGCTACGGGGGTTTTGTTTCCATGCAATGTCTTGCAATTTGAGCAGTCTTGTAGAATTTAGGGATTTTCTTCATTTTGAGTTGAGATAGTCTGGTACTCTATCAAGAAATTGTAAAATTTGTGGGCTGGGAGTGTTTCTGTGATGTAGGACTTTTTTGTGCACTTACTGTATCAGTCAATCATTTATTTCTCTGGTATGGAATTGTCCATTTTAGATTAGCAAAATTTGGTACATTAGTGTTTGTATTTGCTAGTGTGGCTACTAAATTGGGTTTAGCAAAATTTTGTAAAGTATCTTACGAAGGGTGACTAGGGGTTTTCATCATTTTAATGTTTTCATGTAGAACTTACTAACAACTTGCTTGGTGAGGGCTAAGGAAATTATCATATGTTCATAAAGTATTTTGTAATGCCTAGAGTTTTATAAGATCTACCGATCTAGCTTATTTTTTTCAAAGGAATTAAGATTTTGGATCATGTAGGATTTTTCAGGGGCTTTTTAAAGTAAAGATTTATTGATTTGGAGTTGTGATTTTGGATTGTGTAGGATTTTTCAAGGCTTTTAAGAGTAGCTGGTCATATATTTCTCTAGTATGGAATTTTACATGTTGGGGTTGTAATTCTCTCATTTAGAGCCTAACGAAAGACTTAGGAAGAGTAATTTAGCTTGATTTATGTGTTGTTTTTGCTAAGCCTTTACTAGGAATGAGTGACTTGACAGAAATTTTATTCTATTTCGCCTTTTGGGGGATTCTTACTTATAATGTACAAGTTTGAAATTTCCTAAGTTTAGACAATCAAAGTTTTTTGAAAACTTGTTAGATATGTTGTAGATGTTCTTCCAAAGTCTTGTAATAGATGAGGTGAAATCACTAAATAAAAACACCAAAGGTAGACCTAAGAGGTCAAAGGAGGAGATTAAGGGTACGAGTACAACCAAATCGAAGGTACACTTTCCTAAATTTAGACAATCAAAGTTTTTTGAAAACTTGTTAGATATGTTATAGATGTTCTTCCAAAGTCTTGTAATGGATGAGGTGAAATCACTAAATAAAAACACCAAAGGTAGACCTAAGAGGTCAAAGGAGGAGATTAAGGGTATGAGTACAACCAAAGTAGAAGTTAAAGGCTTCACAAAGGAGTAGTGGAGTTTAAGGGCATGAGAATTTTATGATCAAGAAAATGAATTAGTAGAATGTTTCTTCGTACTATATATATATATATATATATATATATATATATATATATATATATATATATATATATATATATCTGTGTGTGTGTGTGCTAAATGGTTTTGAGAGGCATCAAAGATATGAGAATTGAGGAATAATGTATTGTATTGAGATTTTATGAAGCTCTAATTTATGTATTCTTGTGACAAGGCCTCGGGTATACGATTAATATTAGGGGAGTAATAGAATTAATTCTAGGAAAAATACTCTCTAGCCCAAGAAATGGAGGAGTCCTAAATATCAAAATCAAAAACTTATACCATTCGAGTTCACATTGTGTTGTACACATGCGATTACTAGTTTAGTATTGTGAGTATTTTCAACTATTTTGTTAGTTATTATTCAAATGATTATAGTTTTAATGTGTCTTATTGTGTATGGTTTGTTATTTTGTTTTTTAAAATTTATTAAATAATTTTTTAATAAGATTTTTAATTTTACAAATTACTTCATTTGTTTATAGATCGAGTAGTGATTATGTTAAAATTGTGTGTCTTGCATTCAATAGTTTAGAGGGAGTTATTTTTGAACGTGTTAGTCTATTTTAAGGTAAAAGTAAATTTGATTGCACAACCTAATATTTCAAAAATTATTGAAGTCAATATGAAAAGTGATGTGGTGTATAAGGCCATAATTAGTGACCTCGACAATTGAGATAAGTTGAAAGGAGGTAAGAGGAAAATAGAGGAAATATGTTAATAATGATCTCGGACTTGTTACTAATTCAAGGATGGTTGTTTAATATAGTGACAAATTAAAGATCTAAAAAATATTTTTTTCATTAGTAGCAATGATTATGTACTTTAACTACATAAGTTTCGGTGAAAACATAGTGTTAAATTGATTAAAGCTAAGGATGGTGTTCAAAGAAATTGGTGACCATGTTTTTGCATGTGATTAATGTTAGTGTCTAGTAAAGTGGTTGTTTACATTTTTTTGACACATCTTAAAACTCATACACTATGATGAAGAAAATGTTTGGTTTGCATAAAGATGGCATAATACCATTACACGGTGAAAAATATCAAACAACTAACACTATAATGCAACAAAATAGGTACACTTCAAAATGAGGGATAGCTCAAATAAAAACTAAACGAGACTATCAAAAGTGGTGTCAATGGTAAAAATAATCACCAAACATATTTCAATCTACTCCGAAATGGGGTGTACTACAAACCAAGAACATGTGTCATGTCAAGCACACGAGACCTAAATGCTAGATTTGAACTACACCTCTCATACTGCTGAATTTGTGGAGTAATCCTACAATTATATATGAGTTTCCAACTCATATATTTAGTTGAACACTAAAAGATGACACTGGGATTGACTAGACTAGCTTAACTACAAACAAAGACTCATTAACATACCAAAAGGTGTACAAAATATAGGTGAAATATATCTCTCAAGAAGATGGCCTTAGTGGTAGATAGGAAATTCATGTAATCAAGGATATATAAGTTCTCAAAATGGAGCACATTACATGAAAAACTACATGGCTTGATACAATGTGAGAGTATTACACATTATCACACCACGATCACTCCATCGAGACAAGACATTACCATAGCCATTACAACTCATGCATGAAAACCATTACATAGGACAAATATGTTATAAAAATAGGATCAAGATGTTTGAATATTATTATAGGTCAGATATGTACATTCCCAAATATGAAAATACAAGGAGAGCTTCTTTTAAAGTGGAATGAGAGGTTGTTTAAAAATAATAATATAGTTATTATGAGCATCTCAAGAATAGGAAAATCTTCCAAGAATGGGGATCAAACAAATTACATGCACATGTGAGGGATTATCTCCGACAATAATAAGAAAATTCCCAAAAATAAGATTAACTCATGAGTTCGTGTGAACACACACAAATAAAGGCTAAAAACACAATATCTAGATTCACGGGCCTAGTGTGAGAACACAAATTAAACACCCTTTTTCATTGTAAATTTTAGAATGAGAGATGAGAAAATATAGAGACAAATTCAAAAAAGGTGCCACCGATAGGTCTAATTATGTATCAATTTACAAACGAATGGAAAAAAATAGTTTCCACTGACGGAAAAGTATCACTACAAGGTACCCAAAAACAAGAATGGAGAGAAAAATAGTTTTCCTTAAGGCATGCCAAGAAGCACATATCAAAATTTGTACACTCAACCAAAAATATGTTTGGTCTATGTTGTGTTCTAGATCAAATGATCAATAAAAAAACAAACAACTAACATTGTAATACAACACTATGGCTACACTTCAAAAGCGGGAAAAATCAAATACTAACTGAAAGAGACTATTATTAGTGGCATTTACAATGCATACATTAATCAAACTTATTTTGATGCATTATTGAAATGTGGTGTGCAAAAAACCAATCACGATTGCCAAGACAAGGACACAATACCTAAAAGAAGGATTGAAATCACCTATACCGATACTATTGATTGAGTGCGGTGTGCACCAAATTTTAAATGAGAGACCAATAATAACTATTTTCAACCCGAAAAGTTGACATTATGATTCCCAGGACTAACCCCACCGTAAGAGACTATCAACATGGCAAAAGGTGTTGAAAATAAAGATGAAATATATCTTTTTGGAATATGGTCCTACTGGTGATGATAAATTCATGCAACTCAAGGATATAATAGTTCCCAAAATGGAAAAAAACCTCATGAAAAAGTTCCATGGCTCGATCTTATGCCAAAGTATTAAACTCTCTCAAAGAAGATCACTCTAATATAGAACACGTTACTGTAACCATGAAAACTCATGCACAAAACACATTGCACAAGACTAGAAAATATAGTAAAAATATGATCAAAATGTCTCTGCATTATTACAACTCAGATATGTATAATCCCTAATATGAAAATACAAGGGGAGTTGTTATTGATGAAGATTGAGAGGTTATTTCACACTATCAAATTGGCTATTGTAAGAACCTCAAGAATAGGATAATCCTACGAGAATGTGGAACAAATTAATTATAGGTACATATGAGGGATTATCTCCAAAATTTATAAACAAACTATGAAAAATTAGGTTGGCTTATGAGTTAGTGTGAACATGCACAAAACTAGGCCAAATACAAAATATCTAGATATATGGGCCTCGTGTCAACAAACAACTCCAATAGTTAGGATAGTACATCATAGTCTAATAAAGTATTAGTCTTAGATTGGTCATGTTAATTAGGGTATTTTGTGTCTGTGTGTGCGCGCAGGGGCACTTGCGTTCATGCACACCCACATGTACATTGAGTTCTAACAACTCAATTGTAAAATAAATTAAATAATTTATCGTGGGAGAGATTAGGGTTGGATATTTTTAGAAACATATAATTGTTTGATGCATATTAATGGACATGAAAAGATTACAAAATAAAAAAAAACTCAAGGAACCTAACTTTGGGGTCAAAAGGACCCAAAAATAAAATCAATACAAATGTGAAGATGACAAAGAACATAGAGATTACGATTATGAGAAGCAATTGTGTAAATTGTAAAATGACACTCGAATAGTGGGAAATAATGTTTCTAACTTTTGGTGGGCATTGAGAATCATTAATGGGAAAATTGAGAGTCATTTTTGGGTGTTGGGTATTTTGAGCTATTTGATAATAATCTTGAGGGTTGGGACACGTTGAAATTGAGGATTAGACATGAATATGGAGAAGATTAAAAAAACAAGGTAAAATGGAAGTAAACATCGTTCAATGGATAAGAACGAACAACCAACAAACAAGAGATAATAAATGAACAATCAGTAATTAATTGGATAAAAATTTCTATACGACACAAAAAGAAATTTCAAAATGTAAACAACACAAGGAATATATGCTAACAAAATATTAATTTAACTAATAATCATTAAACACACATAAATACACTTGCACCATACGAATTGATAGTCTAGTACAAAAATTCAATACTTACAAGGCGCATAATAGAAGAATAATTCTTAAATGTAAATAAAATTTTAGTTTTGATAAAATAATAAAGTACCTAATTTTTTTAGTGATGCTAATTTTTCATTATAATAATTTAAGAAAACTAATTTAAATTTTTGTTAAATCGATTTAATTTTTAATAATATTTGGATATTAGACCATATATCCCATCGGTAGTGAATTGAGCACACAAATAATATTGATATTATTTTGCATACGGTAGTGTTCACAAACAATTCCACACCGTGAAACATCCAACTACTAAGGGAGAGGAGCCAATGCTTGTTAAGTTTATGAGTGTACAAAGAAATCCAAACATCAATTATCTGAAAACAAAAATACCCTTTAATAGATCATGCTCTCCCCATTATAAATATTTCGTTTTAAAATTTAATTATGTGGAAGGGACATTTTTTAATATTTAAATTTGGTAATTTGAAATACAAACAAAATTCAAGGTGCACCATTACTTGAGAGTTAAGTCATACATTTTCTTTTACCTATTTGTCATCATTTGATTGGTTAATTGGTTTGATATGACTTGATGTGACATGACGTGCATTTTTTTCAAAATTTAAGTGGGAAAGTGACATGTACTAGCTCCTTTATTTTCATCTACCCTCACATGTATTGGTCCATGCTCAAGGATTGACTCCTCTCCTTAATAAACATTGAAAATGTTTCCAAATAAAAATAATCATGAAAATTGTCCATGTTAACATAAATATTAAGTAATTATGCCTTGGTGGCATTTTCAGTTTTCGTAACTGGCATGTTGGTTATCTCAAGGTCAGTTATCACCACCTTGTCAATATTTTAATAAAGGCAATCTAATTTTTATTCTATCTCTTCCTTCATTGGTAATGGTATAAGAGCAGCGTGGACACTGGTGTTTTGCAGAAGGAATGTGAGTGAGAGATCCTATTTTCTGCGCGTGTGAGGAAGCGGCAGCAACCAGGAGAGGACCTCTTCCAAAGTGTGAAGATCAAACACATCTGCGTGGTAAAACAGGAGTTTTAAATTCATATCAAAGGAGCAGCGACCAAGATTGCTCCTGAAACGTTGCACGTTTATTGTTCGTCTTTCCTATAGCATTTTCTATTCATTGGAGAGGACGTATATACATTTAATATGTCTTCTCTACTTCCCGTATAGATTCGTTATATATATTTCACAGGCTTAAATGTACACTCAGGTACGTACCGCTTGTATTTGCGAGGATGGAACCCCTTTCCTTTCAAGAAACCCTTGCTTGGGGGTTCTGATAAATTTAGTAGGGGAAAGAAATTGGTGAAGATTTTTTCCACGAAGGATATAAGAGGAGAGTATGAGGGAGCAGCCATGCCGAGAAGAATAAAATCTGTCGAAAATGGAAGTCCCATTCAGGGGATTGAACGAAAGAAACCCTTGGTGGCCAAGGGTTTGAATGGCAATAATAGGAAGAGTAACGTGCAAAGGCTTTATAACATTTGCGTTTAGGCGTTTTCGCCACCCCTTCGCCAGACACCATTCAGAATTTACGATCAATTTTAGATACAATTAAACCTTATGATGTTGCATCAGTAGAGGATATAAGCAATGCTCTTATTGGGCGGCCAAATATGCGAAAGGGCAAGGGCCGGCGCTCTGCAGACAAACGCGCTGGATTCACACCACCTATCACATACTTGCATGTTTATGAATGTGATAGCTTTTTGATAGGTATATTTTGTCTTCCAACATCAGTCGTTCTTCCCCTTCACAATGATCCAGGAATGATTGTTTTGAACAAGCTTCTTTATTGCTCGATGCATATAAGATCTTATGATTGTATCGATCCCACAGACATCCAACAGATTTATGCTCCACCAAAATCAAGGTTGAATGTAGGAATATAATAAAAATTTAATTGAAAGCCTTGCCTTAATCATAACCAAAAACAAATACCAAATATATACAAGAGACAAATTGTTGCATGGGAATCGTCGGTCAGGTGGAGATGCCACAAAGGTAGGAGTAACTGCCAACATGACTGAACCTTAACAATGTATTATTTAAAATTTGGTAACATTCTCCCCTTAATACATTGTTTATACAAACATCATATTTCTAGATAGTGGACCCCCTTATTCCAAACACAGTAAAAAGTTTATTACACTCTCCGTGTAGCTTGCTCACCTTTTAGGTGGCATGCCATCTATATGGCTTCTTGGTCTTGGTGACACTTTCGTTTTTCCTATTGGAAGTGACCTAAGTACATCCATCTCTAAGAACACCTCGGTGGTTTTCGGTTTCCTTGGATTACCATGAACCCATATGGTTTTCCGATTGCAGTTCACCATGAACCTGGAGGTGACCTGATGTCTCAACTGTACACTTCGGTGGTTTCTCGGATTTCCACAAACCCTTTACACAAGAACCAAGCACTACTTTAGTGTTTTTTCTTCTCACAATGTCCTTCATTCAGGAGGTACCAAACTAGAAAACGCTCTGCATCTTTATTGAACAACAAACACCAAAACAACATCACAAATAACAAAAATGAACACAAACAAAATTGTCACCAATGCAATGGAGCGACCCCATCATAGGTGACTGACGAGAGGACGCCAATTGTCCTCTAACCTTTGTGTACCCTCCAGCCTCTAGTAAGTTACTACTTAATTAACATATATGGCTTTTATGCTCATTATATTCCACACATCTAAAGTGTCCCCATTAAGAGAATGAATCTTTTGGTCCCAATGACCTGCTTAATTAACGATATGGCTTTTACGCTCATTATATTCCACACATCTAAAGTGTCCCCCTTTAAGAGAATGAATCTTTTTGTCCCAATGACCTGCCAATGAGTTCTCTCAGCTCATATTCACTTGGAAACCTGTTCTCTCTCTTGGAAAACACTTGTTCACCATCGAACTCTACTTCAAAAGCTTCAGTATTTTGAAGGAACGACTGCAGTGCATTTCCAAGAATCCAGTAGTTGCAATAACTCCTAACCGTTTCTGTTTCAAAGTGTAGTACCAGGTAGGTGGTACCATATATCCCAATCTTGGAAAAATATGATCACCTACAACAAAAAACACAATACTACCTACTTGTAGCCCTGGCACTAATTTGCTGAGAATGCGCTTTGGTAGTGCAGGGGGATAATTTGAGAGTACCACATCAATACCAGGAAATGCAGTCTCTAACATTTTCTTTATTGTTAATGTTGTGCTCCTGTATGAACATGATGATCAGAAAGATATATGAACTTTGGCACCATATGCAGCTCCAGCTCCAGCTCCACCTACTTTTTCAAGGGGCTCAATGCTGGCGGATTCAAGGACTTGTTTCGGCAGAGGGATGGAGTCGTGTTGGTGTGAATGATGATGGTGGTGATGGCGGTGGCGTGTCTTAGAAGGCGCGGGAGTGAATGCATTCCATAAATCAGAAACTGCCAGAAATGCGCGAAACCCCACCAACGTCAACTGCGTCCTATCCATTTCTTTTGACTGCAGCCGTCTTTTTGTGAGAACAGTAGCCACGCAGGGGAATGTATTCCACGCAAATCTTTTCCACACTTGAATCAAGTACCTATGCACACGTTGCTGCCAAATCAAACAGCAAGACACCAGAGAAATACATGCTGCCACGTTTCACCTTTTGTTTTTCTCTGTCTTCCACGTCCAAGAGGACTTAAACAAATTGCTCCGGCCAAAAATGTCAATCCTTCAACACTTTCTGGTGTGAGTTGAAAGACAGAAAAGACAAAACAATCTGCCACACTAATGATAAAGGAGCTCTTACACATCCCAAGACCTTGTGCTCCTCCAAAATGCCTTCTCCAAGTTTCCAGTTCCACAGAGGCATAAGACGAGTGCTCTAATACCAATGAAGGCAGGATTATAATATAAATTGAATTCAAAGCCTTTCCTTAATCAAAACCAAGAATAGTACCGAATATATACAAAGAGATCTGGGGAACCATCAGTCAGGTGGAGATGCCACGAAGGTAGGAGTAACTTTCAGCATAACCGACCCTTAACAATGTATTATTTAAAATTTTATAATAAAGGTTATCAAATATTGGCGAGAAAAATGGACCTCTGTGCAACGTATAGGAGATCCGAGACGTGTGGAAATTATTTGAATCATAATGAGCCTCAAAGTCATATCTAATAATTAAGTAGAAACTTATTCAAGCCAAAGGAAGCACTAAGGTTGGAGGACTATTGTCATCCTCTCGTTAGTCACCTACGACGGGGTCACATCATTACTTTGGTGACCACCTCCAGGTTCATGGCGAACCTTCAACCGGTAAATCATAGGGGTTCATGGTAATCCAGGGAAATCGGAAACCACTAAGGTGTTCTCAAGGATGGATGTTATCATGTCACTTCCAAGTTTGTGGTAATCTTGCAGGGAAAAAACAAGGTGTCACCAAGACTAAGAAGCTACAAATATGACATGCCACCTCAAAGGCGAGCAAGCTACACAGAGAGTGTAATTAACTTTTGTTGTGTTTGGAATAAGGGTGTCCACTATCTGGAAATATAATATTTAAAAACAATGTATTAAGGGGGAATGTTAGCATAAATATTAAGCTAATACATTGTTTGTAGTTAGGCCTTCGTGTCATCATGTTAGTTTTCCTAACTCGGCAAGTCGGTTATCTCTAGGTCGATTATCTCCACCAATCCTCATTGTATATATATACATGTTGTTTGTGAATATTTTAATAAAGGAAATCTATCAATTTGTATCCTATATCTCGCCTTGAGTCCAAAGGTTATCAATGTAAGTGTTTGTGAATCGTAGAGTTTAGACTAAGTGAACAAATATAAAAAAGATAGAATTATCAATCAATATAAAACCTTTCAATAAATGAAACTTTATTTAAAATTTTAAAATATAAACCTTAATATTAATATGTATACATATATTTTTAAAATAAGCATATAATAATAATATTTGGATTAATATAATAAATATATAATTGAAAGCGTTTTTTTTATTTATATGTAATGTTCATGTAAATATAAGACTATATTTAATAATAGCATATCTATCTTAGATGAATCTATGTAAAAGACATTGAGAGATATCATTCTCCAAGCTTCTATATTAGATTTTATACGTCATTTGAATATGCACCTCAAAAATGATACCTTTCAAAGATATTTTATATATATTTCTAAGATAGTTTTATAGTAGCACTTGTAGCCATATAATGTAAAAGAACAATTTATTGCTCATGAAAACACACTTGATATAGCTAATTTCCACATTCTTATTAGTTTCATTTAATATAATATTAAATTAGAAAATAGAGAGCAACCTAATACCCCTAAAACATAAATAGAAATATACAAACAAGAAAAATAAGGTTGTGATATTCAAACATTACATGCATTTTATCCTTTAACAATTGAAGTTTTCTTCTATATTTTTCCTCTTATCTACTCCTTTTCCATTATTCAATTTCTCAAATCAGTCATATGTGAAAGGAGGTGAGATTCTCAATCCATGTAAAAACATGACACATGATATAGCAACATAGGTCAACCCTTGTCTTTGTGTATGCCATATACCAATCATGGATTTATTAAGTGTTACATCTTGTTATTTTTGGATTTTCAATCGCCACGTTAATATCAAAGGTAATTGACATACACAACCCCTTTATATAAGGGTGATTGAAAATCTAGTTGTAGTTACATCAATAAAGAAATACATATGGGTAATCGCACCAAGTTGGGGGACCAAAACTAGACAAAAACTTGAAAACAAATGAAACGTGTACGTGTTTTCCATAACACGATCACATTTTATTGTTCTTGGGTTGGTAATTCATCGAGTTTAAAACGCGTTACGTTATAACGTGTACCCATTTTGTATAGTATGGACTATATATGTGTATTTAAGGGCTTATACTTACAAAAATAAATGTTCAAGTATAAGATTTCTTTACACTTTTATTATTTCTTATATTTTAAATTTATTTTAGTAAATATAAGAAATTAGGGTTACTATGCACTGATGGAAATGGTCCCGTAGCTCCAACAGCTATAATCTGGAAGATAGTTTTTCAAAATCTAATCTGGTCAAGATTTAACTCGATTTCGAGATTTTAAGAAAGGACCTAAAACTTTCAGGGGCATATATATTACATAGTCGACCTTTGTTTTGGGAATGCATATACTCGTTTTGTAGGTTTTTAACCTTCTAAATTGGATTTTGGCCCCACCACTTTGCTTGAATTGGTACCAATTTTTAAATTTGGACCATAATTCACTTTAGTGACCACGAATCAACTCTATGATGCTTGTCTACTTCTTACTAAAATGAGATCCTCACTTTGTAGATAAAGGATTTCTCCCTCAATAGGATTCTTGTCCTATGGCCAAAATGAGGTGATTGTAATTTGCCTTCTCCTTAATGTTTGATCACACTACTAGGAGTTGAATGATGTTTTATGAATATTACTAAGTGAATTGCATCGAGTAAACTCAGATGATTGCTCATTCTTAGAAACATGGTGCTCCATATAAATATGATCATCCCCTCACCTTTCCTAGCTCTAAAATTATCCTTTCATGGAATCAAATTCATAATTCTCATACATGTTTTTGCTCATATGTCTCTCATGGAGACAAACGATGCCTTAATACTTCACACATGATGGTCCTTGATACCTCGATGACATTACTAACTCATTTTAGCTTGTTCTGAAGGGTGTTCAATTATCTACAAAATGACCAAAATGGCCTTTTTAGGCCTTCAGAGGAAGTAATCTCTCATCAAATCTAAATGAGTTGATCAATCATCTTAAACACTACTCCTACACATTGAAACACACATAATGATCTTATTAGGACTTTCCTTTGGGTCAGGGTTTAAAAATTAGGGTTTAGGGTTTAGGGCTCATGGTTCAGATTTTAGGACTTAGGGTTTAGAGTTTAGGGCTTAGTGTTTACGACTCATGGTTCATATTTTAGGGTTTAGGGTTTAGAGCTCAAGGTTTAGGGTTCACAGTTTTGGGTTTATGGTTTAGGGTTTAGAGTTTAGGGTTTGTGGTTCAGGGTTAAGGGTTTAGGGTTTATGATTTAGGGTTTAGGGTTTAGGGCTCAAGGTTCAGGGTTTAGGGTTTAGTATTTATTGTTTAGGGTTTAGGGTTGAGGGTTCATGTTTCATGGTTTAATGTTTAGGGTTTGTGCTTAGGCTTAGGGTTTAGGGCTCGAGATTCAAGGCTTAGGGTTTAGGGTTTAGGGACGAAGGTTTAGGGTTTAGAGTTCAAGGAAATAAGGTCTTAATATATATATTCAAAAATATGAACTCACTCATGAGACCTACTGGAAATATATGAGGTTTAGAGGTTAGAGATTAGGGCTCTAGATTTAGTGTTTAGGGTTTAGGGTTTAGGGCTCATGGTTAAAAGTTTAGGGTTTAGGGTTTATGGTTTAAGATTTAGTGTTCAAGTTTTAGGGTTTATTATTTAGGTTTTAGGGTTTAGGTCTAAGGGTTAAGGGTTAAGGGTTAAGTGTTTAGGTCGTAGAGTTCAAAGTTTAGGGTTTAGTGTTTAGGGCTTAGGATTTAGGGTTTAGGGTTTAGGGCTCGGGTCTAGGGTTTAGGGTTTAGTTTTTAGGGTTTAGGGTTTAGCATTTAGGGCTCATAGTTTAGGTTTAGGGTTTATGGTTTAGGATTTAACATTTAGGGCTTAAGGTTTAGGGTTTATGGTTTAGGGCTCATGGTTTAGGGTTTATGGCTTAGGGCTTATGGTACATGGTTTAGGGTTTAGGGCTTAGGGATCAAGGTGTAGGGTTTAAGGCTTAGGGTTTAGGATTTATGGTTTAGAGCTTAGGGTTTAGGGTGCATGGTTTAAGGTTTATGGCTTAGGGTTCGGGGTTTAGAGTTATGGGTTTAAGGTTTACGGGTTAGAGCTCAAGGCTCTGGATTTAGGTTTAGGGCCCAAGGTTTAGGAATTAAGGATTAGGGTGTAGGGTTCAAGGCTTAGGGTTTAGGGTTTATGGATTATGGTTTAGGGTTTATGGCTCAAGGTTCAACGTTCGGAGTTATGGGTTTAAGGTTTAGGGTTAGAGGTCGGGATTTGGCTTTAGTGTTTAGGGTTTAGGGTTTGGGATTTAGTGTTTAGGGTTGAAGGTTTATTAGTTTGGTTTTAGGGTTTAGGGTTTAGGGTTTAGGGTTTAGGTCTTAGGGTTAATGGTTAAGGGTTAAGGGTTTAGGTCGTAGAGTTCAGGGTTCAGGGCTTATGCTTTAGGGTTTAGGATTCATTGTTTAGGGTTTAGGGTTGGGGTTTAGGGTTTAGTTTTTAGGGTTTAAGGTTTATCATTTAGGACTCATGGTTCATGGTTTAGGTTTAGGGCTTAAGGCTCAGGGTTTAGGGTTTAGGGCTCACGGGTAAGGGTTGAATGTTTAATGTTTAGGGTTTAGGGTTTATGTTTTAGGGTTTAAGGATGATGGTTTAGGGACTTGGGTTTAGGTACTTGGGTTTAGGGTTTAAGCATTAGGGTTTTGATTGTATAATTTAAACACTAAAAGATTTAGGCTGAATGTTGAAATCTTGAAAATTACCTATGTACTGACCAGATTATACTATAAAAACTATCTCCTAAATCGTGACTAATGGAGCTGTGAGACTAGTTCCATAAGGTGCAGAGTGGCCCTAATTTCTTATATTTAATAAAATAAATTTAAAGTATAAGAAATAATAAAATATAAATAATAATAAATGAAAAACTTATACTTAAACATTTATTTTTGCAAATAAAAGCATGCTAAAAGCACATATAATGTTCATACTATACATAACGTGTACGTGTTTTATGTTTTCACTTTTTCAAAGACATGCCTTAAGGCTTGGACTCGGTTTGGATCCCCAAGCCTTAGGCATGGACCTATACAAATACAACAAACAACATGTTTTTGTAGGAAAATACAAAAAATCAATTTCCACCATGATAAATCAACATAAAAAGATCGATTTGTTTAAACAAAATTATACCACAATGTACATGAAAGTTTCTTCTTTCTAAAAATAGAAATTTTCAAATTTTCTAACCAATATAAGGTTTCTATATTATTTATTTTCTAACTATGCCTTTTTATAGCTATTTTTGAAGTTTAAATATGCATATTTTTCATCTTCTATCTTGTTTTTGGCTCATCAAAATTGAAAAATATTATACTAGCACAAACTAGGCCTCATTCTATACATATTAAAAACAAAAATCTAATTTTTGAAATTTTTTGGGGTAGTTAGGGGGTATGATCGGAGCTCCATTAATTTTCAAAACTATAAATTTCGTACTAGAAAAATCATATAAAAATAAATACTCACTAAAAAAATCTTAAAACACTCTAACACAAACTAGATGCTCCTAGATATATTTCTACAAAAGGGTTTTCAAAAATACTAAATGGCACTCAAAAAATGGTGGGGTACGTGAAAGTCACTATATTATGTTTTTTTAAAAACAAGAGCACTGTTGGCAATTTATTTATTTGTTGCACTTAAACTTATTCATTTTCAATAGAATTTATAAGCTTAGAAACTAGACTCAAAATGCTACAATTCATGTTTATACAAAATCTTCCAATTTTGAGTGTAACTATTTCAAAGAACTCATACAAGTTGAAGTTTTTATTTTTCAGAAAAATGCATCCACTTAAGACCCCTTTTTGGCCCCACAACTTGGTGAACTTACCCATATGTAGCTATAAAAATGAACCATTACATAAGTACATGGTTCAAGGAGTCCCAATCCTTAAATTTGATGCAATAAGTCGATTGCTTACACAATAATTTGTCTAATAAGAATGAGTTCCTCATAATGTATTTTTGTATCACATCAAATGATCAACAAGGTGATATTATTTCATATCCTCTATATGTTAGTGTATATCATCATTTTAATTAGTAATTCTTGAAGTCTCTTCTTTGCAAAAAGTGTTGGTGAATTCTAAGCTGAATTTTACATTATCCTATTCATCAAAAGATACCTAAAACTAATTATTATCTGATTTTTCCCCTCGGGAAAAATTGGACAACATGACCCCACACAGAGAAAAATAGAGGGATCATTTTGGCCATGGGAGCCAACATTTTGGGCTAGAGCCGAGAAAGTCGGTGAAGTAGACCAAGCACATTACAGAGCAGTTTGGGAAATGAAGAAGCTCTGAAATCCGAAATTCAAACTTTAGAGGTGGGGTCGTTTGGAGGTAGGATGGGGTGAAATTTGGGGACTCGGTGGAAAGAAGTGCAAAAAGGGAGCTTGAAGCTCGAAACCCGAACTCGGAATTCGACTTCTTAGTTTCAACATTTTAGAGGTCTTTAGCTCGCGAGATGAATAATGCCAAGTGGGGAGGAAAAGGGTTCAAAAGTGAAGTCTAAAATTTAGACTTCAAACTTTTGGGATTTTAGAGATGTACGATGATTAGATGGATGAACAAACCCCGAAACCCAAACCCTCAAAATCCTGAAACCTAAACCCCTAAAACCCAAACCCCCGAAACCTCGAAACCCGAACCCCGAAAACCCCCAAAACAAAAAGGTCCAAAACCCGAAGTCTAAATTTTGGAATTCGGTATTTTGACATTTCGAATGTTGAAGCCCCAATGCATGCAAATCACGACTTGAAGTATGAAACCCGAAGTCTGAATTTAGGACTTTAGGGTTTCAACATTTTGGAGGTTTCATGAACTCAGCCGGATGAACAAGAATCGCGACCTCTCAAATTAAAATACCCAAATTTCGTAGAATCCTGAAAGTCCAAAATTTCAGAGTTCGAAGGTTGGAGTTTGAAAAAACAAAACCAAACACTTGCATTTATCATAGTATGGCACCCTCATATTCAAGGCCATAACTTTTAACTGGAAGTTTAGATTTGCATAAACTAGGACTTTTTCAAAATTTCTAAGTGTCATCTACACAAAAACTAATTTTCTTAATTTTAGTAAGGTTAAGTATTTAAAAATGAGGAAATATAGTCCACCATTTTAGAGGATGTTTCCAAATTTCTCACCTACCAAAATGATTAAGGTATGGGCTTCCTTTCTTCCCTAACAAGGAAAAGTACATGGAGGTATGGGTTTTACATTGGTGCCCATCATTGTTGCATGTTATTTTAATCCATTTTTGGTGGTTGAAGCAAGATTTTGAATTCTTCTCTCCACTTTCTCTCATTCTTTCTAATTATTGTAAACATGGGCTCATTTCAAAATTTTGGATAATCTTGCTTTGTACCCTCCCTTCTTCTCTTGTTTGTAAGTGATCTTGTGGAGTTCAAACATCCCATTCAAACTATAAATGCAATTTTTGCCTCTTGGCCATTGTAATGCACTGTATCAAATCTATGGAGCAATAATATAAGTTTGTGGATGAATTTTAACCCTCTCTTGTGTTCATTGCATCTTTCTGATCTCTCATTACAACTTTGGTTAACTATGCATTTTAGGTTGTGTTACATGTTTTGATGTTTTGTGTTTAATGGTGAATAAATTTGTGACAAGAAACTGATCTGTGTTGATGTTCATCCTCTTCAATCTTGTTTAATTTTATTCCTAGGAAAGGTAAGTTATTCAACATTCCTCTTGGTGCATCACCTCCATCAGCTTAGGTTCAATTTCTTACAACTTTTTTAACCCTGTCTCCTTAGAAAGTTAGAGTAGATTTTAGGATAGATCCTCTACAATTTGAGTGTGTGTATCAGAATAGAGGAATAGGGTTTGACCTTCATCCGAATAGCTTTCCTGATTGCAGAGTCCCACACTTTAGGAAAAGCTCCATGTTATGAAATCACACTGATAGTTTTAATCTATCAGTTGTAAACAATCAGGGGTGTTGTGATTCCACATCAACACTAATTTGTTTTTCAAAATGGATATTTTTATATCGTATCGATGTTTCATTAAATTTAGATGTATGCACTTTAGTTAAGGTTATAGCCAATCACACCTTCCATAAGGGAATAAGTTTGAGAGTGTGATGTATTTTAAAATTTATGTCATGTAGTGATTGAGTGAAGATGTACAAATTTTCGGCCAATGTATTAGTTCAATAAAAAAATTATTTAGATTTTTTAATCAGAATATGAATGTATTACATCTCTCTCAAGGTATTAGGTTGTTTGGTGGCCATAGATTCATCGTAACATGCTACATGTTTGTATCTCTAAGACTATGTATTAGATTTCTTTCACAAGTAAAGGAAGACTCAATCGACAAGAGGAAATAAGAACCTTTAATTTCAATTTTGGGATGGGGTAGTAGCTATAGTAATGGAATTTACCCCAAGTTTTTACATGGTATGGATAATCAAGGAAACCCTTAAAAATACGATCAACAAGTATACGAGGATGAAGGAAAAAGGTTGCATACAAGCCATTTTTCTACTAAATATAGTGAGAATGCATTCATATTGTATATCAATATTGGTAAAGAAAAGTGTATAGGTAAAAGATTTATCCATACTCTCAAACTCATGAAGAGAATAAACCTAGTTAAAAGGATGGTGTCACTTATTTGTTCAAAAGGAAGGAACTTTAGACCTTAAGCAAGTCATGAAAACCTGAATGAGAATAAACCCTAAATATAGGGGAAAATCATTCAAAAATTATAAAATATAGCTCTTAATTGCAATATACGATGGAAGATATAGCCAAGAATAGGAGGCGTCAAACTTACTTTTAGAAAATTAGTGATAATTTTCAAATTGATAAAATGGTTATTTCTAATACTAGATGAGGAGTTTTATGAAAGAAAAAGAGGTTTTTAAATGTTGTGGAAAAAATCATTAAAGGGAATTTAAATTAATGGTTTTTCACTTGTTATGGCCTTATTAGGGAAAATGAAGACTTTTGAAATATGAAAAAGATACTAAAAATAATGAAAAATGAAAAGGGTTTTGTTTTTCTCAAAACTAAAGAAAAACCTCTACGCTATTTGAAAATATACTAATTTTTTTAAATGTCTTAAAATGTGATTTCAAAATTAGAAAACCATCAAAAGAGGCCTTAAGAGAAGGACAAAATGTGAAACCCTCGGGAAAGATTTTAAAATCAGATTTACCTTGTGAACTAGATAGGAACCAAAATCAATTCTTAATACAATTATTAGAATAAATTGATAAATATGACATCCAAGGGTAACGGAAGGTTTTGCAAGATAAAAACATGGGATCACAAAATTATTTGACCCAAAATGATTAAATAAGGGTGTTATGTTTTCATGTTTGTATATTTGGATTAGGGTTAAAAATATGAGTTATATTCATATTAATCAATTTGAGTTAACATTATATCAAAATATACATATATAGTAATATGTAATGTAGATAGATTAAAATAATTGTTAATTGAAATGGGACATAAGAGGAGATATGTACTTATATATTCTACTACTCATGAAGTTGATCCAACTATGGAAGAAGGCTGAAAAGACTATAAGTGATATATACAAGTGTTGCATTTCTAGTGTGGAATTGAGGTATGAAAATGTTACTTATGTATGAAACTAATTGCTACTTTAATACCTATTTAGTAGTTTCACATGGTGATGTGATGGTATTTGAAACTTTTGGTGCCTCTTTGATTGACTATAATATGTTTGTCTATAAAATACTAGCTCTAGAAAATGTGTCAAACCCTTTGTATGACTAAAATTAATTCAAACCCTAATATTGGGTAGAAACCCTTTAAAAAGGGTTAGTGGTTGGGTTAAAATACAATTTATACACCACATGTATTGGTAATAACTTGATAAGAACTTGAATCACATGTAGTTATCCACCTAGAGATTTGATATCTATATGGATGCAACTACATTTGGAATTTCATCACTTCCTAGTGTTTGTGATTGTTCGGCTTGCTTCTTTTTGAGTATAAGGGCTTACAAAATGTGAAACTATACTCTTGAAACTAGATAGGAGTGCTTCATACCCAAGCGGGAGTTTCTCCTAATGTGTATTTCTAATTTTGGTGGGTTTAGGAGTGGTTCTCTTTCTTTTAAAATAATTCTTTATCGACGAGTGATTAAAAGTTTCGGGTGTGCAAATGAGTGCATTTTAATTTCTTATATAGGATTTAGGAGGTTTAATTTCACATTATGGATGATCCAAGAGGAAACTATTGACCTACACAAATATGTAAATTTATAAAATGACCATGGTGTGGCATGGGATGAAACTAATACATTTTTACCGATCTATTTGGTGGTTTCATCTTTATTTGGTGTTTTCATCAAGCTAGGGATTGAGGTTCTTAACTATTTTTGGCATAATTCTTTGGAGTTACAAAATTCCTTAAAATTATGAAGCCAATTTTTGAGTGGATAAGAAGTGTAAATAATAAGAGAAATTCATGAAATAGGGTTAATTATAGGAAATTGAGTTTGAAATGTGTGCGAGACATCATGATTTATGGATTAAGCCAATAACTATATTATCATGATAAATTGCAAAAATTAGTTTTCTCGCAATGGATTATTACTTTAAATATGGAATAGGGTTAGAAGCAAGAGATATTATTGTATACATTAATTTAATATTACTTTTTAGATCATAACATACATATATTAGAAATTTTGAACAATATAACTATTGACTAAAATAAGCTCACACTTATTTTGGGTCAACTGACACCATTTTTTTCCTTTTGTGCTTCAATATGAATTTTTACATACTTTAAGCACTTAAGGCCCCCTTAAATCACTTCCATCAGATAGGAAATTTCTTCCCCTTTCCAGAGATATCAAGAAGTCCTTCTAACTCCTCATATTTCGCAAGTTACGGGCCGGCGGGCCTTGGAAGGATTTTTTGCCAAAGCGGGCCGTGGGCCTAGGGAAGATTTTTGCCATGGAAAAAGAGGGTTGGTGGGCCGAGGATGAATTTTTTCCAAAAGCAAGTCTACGGAGCCGCGAAGGAAATTTTTCCCAAATGTGAATGTGGGCCCACGGGTCTGCAGGGGACTTTAAAACTTTTTCACCTTTCACAAAATGGCATAATCTTCAAGTGCGGGCCGTGAGCCCACGAGAGTCTCATTGGAAGTTGAAAAGTCACAGACGGCGGAGGCTTCCACGTGTCTCAATGGTACAAATCCAAGGATAGAATCCAAAATGGGTACCTCAAACAAGCGACAGGCTTCCACGTGTCCTAGGTCCAAGAAGGGACAAAGTTGGTGGTTGAAAAGTCAAAATGGGGCAGAGCTAGCAAAAAGTGCCATGTGTCGACTCGGTGCAACCTCAAAGATCAACTCAAAGGTGGTTTCTGAACAAACGTAGGCTCGCCACGTGGTCGAGTCAACAAAGGGGACAGTCGACCATCTCAAATGACTAAGTTTAAGAGTGTCAGCGGAAGCGTCCATGTGTCTCATCGATGCAACACCAAGGTCAGTGTCTAAAGAGTGGAGACTCAAATGAGCGTCGGCTTTCCACGTACCCTAGGTTCCGAAAGGTAGCAAGCCAAATCATCTAAGTATGGAAGAGCTAGTGGAAGCTTCCACATGTATCATGGTGCAAATTCAAAAGGTGTGGCCGAGGCGAGACTCAAATGAGTGTGAGGCTTCCATGTGTCCCAGGACCTAGAAAAGGTAGAATCAACCGTTGAAAAGTCTAAATAGGGAGATCCTACGAGGCCTCCACGTGTCTACATGGCACAATTTCAAAGGTAAAATTTGGAGCAAGTTCTCAAACGTGCACTGAGCCTCCATGTGTCTAGGGTCAGATATATGGCCCCGCCAAGCAAAGGGGACTTAGCCAAAATACAAAGAAATAGGGCAAGCCAGCGAAGAAGCCACATGTCTCTTTGAGGCACTTTTAATAGGAAAATCTAGAGGTGGTCCCAAACATGCACCAACCCTCCACGTGTCTCACCAACACAATTTCAAAGGCGCGGCCCAAAAGGTAGTTCCCAAATGAGTGCCAACCCGCCACATGTCCTAGAGTCTAAAGAGGTAAGGTTAGCCGTTGAAAAGTCCAAAATCTGCGGAGGTCTCCATGTGTCTCATCCATGTAACTTTAAAGGTAAATTGGGGGCAGCGGTTTCCAAATGAGCGCGTGGCCTCCACGTGTCTCGGGTGAAGCACATTTTCTCCGCCAACAAGAGGGACACGGGAAAAATACAAAGGAGCCTGCAAAAGCCACCATGTGTCAGTCTGGTGTGATTTCAAGAGAAAAAGGAAGGAGCCGAATCTTCAAGATGCACGAGGCTGCCACGTGGACCCAGTATGGATAGACTCTTTAAATATTGCGCGCCCGCGACCCTGATCTTCAAATAGCCATATCTTTCGACTGGAAACTCGGATTTGGGCAAGAGAAGACTTTTTGGAAAGGTCTCGACCTCATCCATGCCATGGATGAATGAAACTAGAATTTCAAGAAGATTAGGTGGGTTAAAAATAGAAAAACATCTTTCATGCCATTAGTGTAGGATCTAATTGCTTCAACAACCATATCATATTTGATTTGATCCATTATTCTTCCTTCTTCAACACGCAAAAAACAAACATAGAGTAACAGACTTGACAGATTGCAGGCATATTTGCATGGGGAATTGAGTGATGGTGGTTGAGATTTTAGATTAGGATTTAATGCACCACAGGGGTGGTTGAAGCAGAGTTCAAATTTTCTCTCTCTTTTCTCTCATTCTTCTATATATTGTAAAAGAGGGGCATATTCAAACGGTTGGTCATTGTTTCTCTCCCCCCTCTCTCTTTCTTCCTTAGGGTAGAATGCAGATTATAAGCCTCTTCTTATGGCTCTATAATGACATTTTCTTGCCTCTTGCCCACTGATGATGTACCGTGTAACTTTTGGAGCAATAAAATATGTTTCGTGATGCTTTTGTCCATCCTTTCTTATTTTGTTGTCTCTTCTTACCTCTCATCATTGCAGGGTATATTGTGCATACTTTGATGTTTATTGTAGGTTCGGGAGCTGTGATTAATGGGTTTTGAAGTGGTGTTTCGTGTGAAATCTATCTTTGGTTCATGGTGCATCTTGTCCACCCTCTCCTCTACTCACCTCTCTCCACTTCAGCAATCGGATCTGTGATCAACCACTTCCTTTTCTGGTGTATCACCACTTAGTGTAGGATCTCTTTCACTCTTTCTCTCTCTCCTTGTCCCCTTGGAATGGTTAGATTATGATAGATTAGGTCTTCCTGCACTAGAGTAGCTTATGGCAGGTAGTTTAGGAAGCAGGAACCAACCTTCTCTGGAGGTCCATCTCAAGTTTTACAAGTCCCACATCTTGAGAGATGGTCCAATGTTGTGCAATCACACCGAATGCCCCACTCAAATCCAAGGACATTCGGGGTGCTGTGATTTTTCACTAACAATAACCATAATAAATATTACATGATAGAAAAAAACAAGAGGGAAAATTTAGGATATGTGTTGGAGTGTGTGTGACAATTATGAAGGTCATTGTGTTACAACAAAATATTGTGTGGAAGTACGTAGAATTTTTATGCAATGGTATGGACTGCAAGGATTCTAGAAAAATATTATGGAATGGAAATTTGATAAACGACATGCACAAATTTGCGTAACATGCTTTGACAAAGTAGGGGTGCATAAATTTTTGGCATAGTGTGAAGAAATGTCATGCAATATTGTGTAGTAAAGAAAACCAAAGGCATGTGGATCTTCCCATAGGTCAATGCATGAATATTGAAGGTAGATTACATGAGGAAATAAAGATAGGAAGAGAATGAAAAAGTGGTATGTGAAGACTAAAACCACATGCTAAGAAATAAATGTGGAACTTTCTAAATAGATTTATCTCACTTGTGCAGACGAGTAGTTGGGTTTCATTAATGCATATGATTTCAATTTCCAATTTGGTCGAGCTAAGAAGAGCATTCTAGAAAGGATTTAAAATTTTATTTTGAGAGGGAATGGAAATTTATAAAATCCTACCCAATTCCTCATTTAGGGTTTACTTTTTTTTTGGGGAAACTTCTAGGCAATGTTTTAGAGAGATTCTAGTGGGATAATTTTTTTGTTCAAATCTATAAAGAAAGAGAGATTATGAAGTATTAAGGACACTACCCTTGTAGTTTTCTAATTTTTTACAATATCTATAATTACTTTAATATAGGGAATTGTTTGTAGATCCCATCAAGGATTTCAAGGTGAATGAGAAGAAATTTTTGAAATTCATTTCCACCGTGTGAAATTTACAAATGGACATGATATTCCAAGTATGTGTGAGGGAGAAATAGAGGAGAGAGAATAGAGATTCGTTATCTCTTATTATTATTCTATTAAAAATAGTAACATGAGACATATTATATAGCCAAGAGGCATAACAATATTCCCCATAATAGATGGAGGGGGTTACAACTTATCCATGAAGAATGTGATATGAACTAATCTAAATAATATAATTATATAGAAGATATGATACGTAGTATCATGCAACTATTCCCCTATTATTACATTATTCTTGCAAATGTAACCCCAAAAAAGTTCAAATTTCACTTTTCCTAAGGATTTGGTGAGAATATCAGCTACTTGTGCTTCTGTAGGTTGGTACTGGAGCTGAATGTGATGGTTCAAGATGTTCTCTCGAATGAAATGACAATAAATCTCAATATGCTTTGTTCGTTCATGAAAAATGGGATTTTGCATGAGCATAAACACACTTTGATTATCGCAATAGAGAATAGGCGACTGTTGTTTAGGAGTTCCCATGTCATCCAAAATGCGATGTAACGATATCACTTGGCACACATCTCCTCGTGCGGCGTAATATTCTGCGCCTTGTGGATGAGATAGAAACAACATTTTGCTTCTTGCTTATCCACGAGATAGTTCCGATCTGAGATCAAATAGGTATCATGTAGTTGACTTCATCAACAGATTCGACATGGTCCAAGTCGACATATCCCCGTAATAAGAATTGATCATTCTTTCTTCTATTCCGACCATAATCGGTTGTTCCTCGGACATATCTCAAAACATGCTTTCTTTACATTCCAATGACATTTCTTCGGTTCTGCGCATGAATCTAGAAAGATAATTGACATAACATAAATGCAGTGCATTATATGTCAAGTATATGAGTCATCTAACAAATTGCCAATAGAGAGTAGTATCTACTTGAGGTGAGTCTTGGAATCTTGAAAGTTACAAGCCTTTTTCCATGGGAGTGGATATAGGTTTATAATCAAAAATTCTATACTTTTCCAGGAGTGTCTTGGCATACTTTATCTGGGAGACAAAAATGTGATGCTCCTTTTTCCATATTTCCAAGCCAAGATAGTAATGTAGTAGCCCCAAATCTGTCATGTCAAAGGTTATTTTGAGATCATTCTTCACAATATCAACCTGATCTTCTGAACTTCCAGTGATCACAAGATCATCTACATACACAACAAGAATGAAAATTTATTTTCCTACCTTATTTATATACAAATTTGAATATGAGGGGCTACGAGTGAACCCATGCTACAAAAGGTGATCGTTAATCTTGATATACCATGCCCTTGGAGCTTTTTTCAGTCCATACAGTGATTTGATGAGATGACATACCTTCTTAGGATGCTCTTCATCAAAAAATCCTTCAGGTTGGGTCATATACACTTCTTCTTTCAAATCACCATTTAGGAAAGCACTCTTGACGTCCATCTACTTGAAGTCTCCATCCTTTCGTGTCTTCTTTAGTGCACAAACAACTCTGATGGTCTTGATCTTCGCAGTGGGTGCAAAGGTTTCTTCATAGTCGATGCCCTCTTTCTGAGCATATCCTTTTGCTACAAGTCATGATTTATGTTTGTTGATGGATCCATCTGCCTTATATTTAGTTTTGAAAACCCATTTGCAGCCTATGGGTTTCTTTCCTATAGGCAGATCGACAAGTTCCCATGTCTAATTTTTCATGAGTGAGTCATATTCTATATCCATGGCTTCCTTCCACTGAGATTGATTGAGTGCTTCACAAACATTATCAAGCTCGGAGCTATTAATTAGTGAACTCATGAGTGCAAATTTTACCTCATTTCTTGTTTGACTCCTTGTTTTGACTCCGGATGATGTATCTGGGAGTTATTGAAAATGTGAGTCCTTGATGGTGCTTTGTACCCACTTTGGATGAGAACTTGGATACTTTTGAGAAGAAATGTGTCATTTCATGTGGATTGATGTGGAGTCACATTCTCTAGTTCTCTAAGGTCAACAAATAGCTCTCCTGGCAGCATTTCTTTTCTTTGAGTAGTCTCCTCTAGCTGATCATCTGATTTGGAGACTAGTCGGTGAGAGGTGGTTGGTAATGGTTATTCTACTATCACTACAGAGTCAAAGGATAACTCGTCAAAAACACGTCTGGACTCTCGTATATTTTCTTTGTCTCAGGATTCATGAGATGGTATGCCTTTGAGGTGGTGTTGTAGCCAAGTAGGATGCTTGTAGCCAAGTAGGATGCACGGGAGCATCTTTGGCTCAACCTTCTTTCTCTTTTGAGCTGGGACATGCATGTATGTTGTGCAACCAAATACTTGCAAATGAGAAATTGATGGATTTATACCACTCCATACCTCTTCTAGAGTTTTATTTTGTAGAATATTTTTCGGTGCCCTATTGAGAAGATATACAAATGTATGCAGGTGGACTTGCTTTCACAATAGCATTCCTCTAGCCTTGTTGTTGTTATCATGCGCAAAGAAGCCATCTCCATCAATTTGCGATTGCGTCGCTTAATAATGCCATTTTGTTGAGGTGTGTAGGGCGCATCAGTTCGATTAATGCCTCGTTGGTTTAGGAATGCCAAGAAATTATTTGATGTGAATTACCCCCTCGATCTGAGCGAAGTAGAAGAAGTGGTTGTCCAGTCTCTTTCACAACATGATGATAGAAATTCTAGAAATGTTGAAGAGCCTCACTTTTCTTCTTTAGAAAAAACACCCACATCTTGCGAGAGTGGTCATCTTGTGCTTTCTCCAGTGGGGACATCATTTGGACTTTTGAAAATATTTGTGCCCTGATGTGCTTGTTTGACTTGAAGACCCTTGTTTCAAGCTATTGTACCAGCAGTGATTAGTGTCGTGAGTGTTGGTTCTACAAATGTGACACCACCTCTTTGACTTTTGATCTTTCTTTTTCTTTTTCTTGTGCTTGATTTGGCTTCTCTAGGGGACCCTTCCAGTTCTTTTGGCCATGATATGGCTTTGAGAACAGGGCTTTATCTTGAGTCTCCTCTTGGGATGAATTTATGGGCTCTTGCTACTACATCAAATTCACAAGTTCTTTGAATGCTACTATTTGTTTAGATACATTCAGTGTCGTAATGGAAACTCAAAATTGAGAAGGGAGTGCTCTCAAGGTGATCGATACGAGAAGTTTTTCATCCACCGTTTCACCAAGTGCTAATAACTCTGATCGCAGCTCAAGCACACGACGTAAGAACTCCTCAAATTTCTCATCTGACCATAGAGAGGGTGTGCAGCTTTGAATGAAGATGGAGGAACTTAGTCTGATGTTTGGCTTCATAAATTGTTGCCAGCTTGTCCCAGGTCTCCTTTGGTTTCTCCACATTTTGAACATGTGTTTGCACATCATGAATGATACTGAGAATTATCAACATTAAGGCTTTGGTACTAGCCATTTCATACTTTATTAATTCATCAGGGGTTGGGAGCAGTCACAGATCCGGTCACGATGCCCCATAATCCTTCAAACTAAAGGATTGTCCTCATCTTTGTTTTCCAGGCCACAAAATTGTGCCCTTTAAGTAATGCGAGCATCGAAAGAAGAAAATTCGAAAGCGAGATCATAATTAAAAATAATAATTTTTATTTATTATTTATTTTAAGAGTTATTACAACCATTAATCAACGATGAGAAGTACTTGGCTTGTAGATGCTCTTGATATTTGTATGATGAGAGACGACGATGCTTGGTGGGGATTTCTTCTTCATCTTCACATTCGACATCATACCCGGCTTCTAACTCTTCCCGAACTCACTTTGCTTGGCAGCGGATGTTGAAAAGGAAATATTCAAGAAGTCCTCGTCGAAGACTAGATTTCCGGTGTTCTGAAGCTCGTTTAGCAAAGAAAAGTAGAACCCGAGCTCTCAAGAGCTTCTTCACGGTGTTCTCTACTAACGAGTTGGCGTTGTAGCTTTCAACAATCTTGATCATTTCATTTACGTTTAACATTCAACGTCGCTTTGAGAGACTCCAATTTTATTCTTTGGGCACTTTTTTTTAATTAAATTAAGAGACTTTCATGATTTCACGAAGCCAAATTCTCCTCTCCTCGTGCCACTCTCACTACAACAAATAAGACTTTTTGCCACAATTTTTCTACATTGTGATTGTGGTTATAAGGAATTCTCAAAATTAAAAATGTGGCTTTGAAGTTATAGCTCATCCACAATTTCATATATTATTGTTGTGTTTCCACAATTTATAAGACTATTGATATTCCACAATTTATAAAATTTGTAGCTAGCCTACAATATTTTGTAGTGAAGTTTATCCACAATTTTTAGGATTGTGAATATTCCACTATTTCTTAAAATTGTAGTTTTTCCATATATTTTGATATTATTGATTTTCTACATTTTTGTATTAATATAATATATGTGACAATATATACAAATTTATCTACAATTATGATTACCACATAAAACTTGTAGGTGGAAGCTACAATTTGATTTCCACAATAATAATATGTGGAATATCTAAAAAAATAATGTAGAAATATAACTATAAATGGTCTACCAATTTCACATTCTTTTACATAATTATATATGTCAATTGTCTACATTTTCAACATACATATTAAATAATAATACTTATCTACATAAAATTAATATAATAAAATAATATTTTTAATTTTTAATAAAACAATAAATTTATTATAATATTAATATTATATTTTTCAAACTTACTTAGCCACGTCTAAATTATATAAACATTAAATTAAAATAAACCCTAAAAACATGTTTGCTTTCTAAGTTTTATGCAAGTAAATTGAAATTAATTTTTTGTTATTATATAAATCCTAAAAAGACACTTGGCATCTTGATAAATTAAAAAAAAAAATTATTATTATAAATATTATTAGAATAATAAGAAAAGGAGGAAAACAATAGAAATATCCTAACATAATAGGAAAAAGTTAATAGAGGTCAATAAATAATTAAAAACCCATTGTCACAGGAAAGAAATAATGGTAAAGTTAAACCGTATAAGTGTTAATCTTAGTAGTTAGTAGCTTGGACAGCTATTTGTCCTCATCCATTTGTTATGGGTAGTTTGGACAGCCTAGAATTTAGAGAAATAGTTGTTTTTGTCAAACAAATATTGTTAGGATAAGAACAATTGTTATCTAATATTGACTCCTTTTAGGTGACACCTCATAACCAAGGTTGTTATGGTTATTGAGTTGTCTTAATCTCACCGTTCATTTGTATTAATCTTGGCCGTTGATTTTCAACGAGAGTAGTATATAAGGGGGTCATTGGGGTCATTTGTAACAAGGAATTTTTTAGAGAAACTTGTAGTGTTAGCAAGTACTCTTGCAGTGTTAGCAAGGGCGCAGTGATAGCGTTGGAGATAGCAGTGGAGGAATATCAGCAGGAGGATTAGGAGATTGTCGGAGCTCGCGCCAAGAAGAGGCAAGCAAAGATTTGTATCTCTTGATTTGCTAAAGTTTAATATATTTCTCATCTTTAGTACTTGGTTTTCCCTACGGTTTTTCCAGTGGACAATTGTCCAAAATATTGTGTTCACCTTGTTGGGTATTTCTTATGTGTTTGTATTTGTGAAGTTACAGCTTGTGTTATTTTCTAATATTTGTTGATCAAATAATCTTACAAGATAGGAGGTTAATAATTAGTAATCGTAATAGATTTTTCACATGGTATCGTAGCTAAGTTTGGGTAGAAGAGATTTACCCTAGGTGAAAGAAAGTGAGGGTTTATAAAACCCAGCTTTAACCTTTTCAAAATTATTATTATTATTTTCTTTTAAGATGGCCTCAAAGTTTAAGAGATCGTGATGATTGATGGAGCCTCTTGAATTTTGGTGTCTGGAAAGCCATAATTTCTCTATTGCTGGAAGAGAATGGTATCAAGGAATATGTGACCACTATTGTACCTGTACCTACAGATGCAACACAACTCTTAGCATATAAGAAGGAAGATGCCAAGGCGAGGAGGCTGATTCTTGACGGTGTCAAGGATCATATTGTTCCGCATATTGCAGAGTTAGATACAACGAAGACGATGTGGGATGCCATTATGAATCTGTACCAGAATGCTACCACTAATCGGAAGCTGATTCTCAGAGAAAAGTTGAGGAATACCCGGATGAATAAGGGAGAAGACGTCACAAGTTACCTCACCAGACTTAGACTTGTCAAGGATGAATTGGCAGCTGTTGGAGACAAACCAAGTGATGACGAGCTAGTGAGAATAGCCCTAAATGGGTTTACTAAGCAGTGGGATGTCTTTGTTCAAGTCATCAATGGATGAGACACCTTACCGAGTTGGGATCGACTATGGAGTGATTTCACTTAGGAGGAGCTTAGACTAAGTCTTGTCAATGGAGCCAACAATAAGAGTCAGAAAAGTGAGGTGGAACAGGAAAATGTTTCCTAAGCGGGTAAAGGGAAGGCAAAGAAGGGGTCTAGTAAAGGATCAAATTCAAAAGGTGAAAAGAAGAAGAAAGATTCTTCAAGATCAAGTGCTATGGCTGTCACGAGTTTGGCCACTATGTCAGCGATTGCCCGTAAAATGAAGAAGAATGAAAAGAAAGGCAAGAAGCAAGTTACATGGCTTCAAAGAAGTGCGGATGAGCTCTAAGTAGAATGGAAGATGAGTTTGCACTCATAGCATGTATGGTTAGCTCAACCTCACAGAGTGTTTGGTACATAGATAGTGGGGCGTCATATCATATGACAGGAGTTAGAGAATACTTCTCCAGTTATAAGGAAGAGAGCACCAGAATCCAGATCTCTATGGGGAACATGTCCAAACTCAACTCAGTTGGGAAAGGGACTGTTCAGTTTCAGAGGGAGAGTGGTAAGATGATTCCCCTTCATGATGTGTTGCATGTTCCAAGCTTAGGGATGAATTTTATTTCTGTATCTGTCCTTCAGGACAAAGGGTACAATGTACTCTTTAGAGGGGCACATGTGTTGATCAAGCACAAGGATTGGAAATCACCCATAGCTATTGGAGTTAGGAGCGGTCGGCTTTATAGGCTGCAGTTTGATATTCCTAAGGCACTCATGAGCAACAATAATCTTAGAGATCAGGGAGAGCTATGGCATAGAAGGATGGGCCATATCCATCATGGAGCCCTTAAATTACTTCATGAGATAGTGACAGGTGTTCCTGAGGTGAGCACAGAGCACGATGATGTATGTAAGGGATGCGTGTTGGGGAAGTTTGCTAAAGCATATTTTCCAAGGAGTGACACCAGATCCAAGGGCGTTCTTGATCTAGTACATTCAGATGTATGTGGACCAATGTCAACAAAGTCTCTCGGGGGTATATGAGTACTTTTTTACTTTTATTGATGATTTCTCCAGAAGACATGGATATACTTCTCAAGACCAAGGATGAGGTTTTCAATCGCTTCCAAGAGTTCAAAGCTCTTGTGGAGAATTCGACAGAAGGAAGATAAAAGTTCTTCTACGAAAATGGAGGCGAGTACAAAAGCAATGAGTTCGGGAGTTCTATACTCGAGAAGGAATCAAGAGAGAGTGGACTCGTGCTCATTACAATCCGCAACATAATGGAGTTGCTGAGAGGAAGAATCGGTCTATAACGAGAGGCATCAAGGGCTATGTTGCATGACCAAGATTTACCCCATTATCTGTGGGCAGAGGCATGCAATACAACAGTATACATACAGAATAGAGTTCCACATAAGGTACTAGGGAAGATGACACCAGAGGAAGCATTCACTGGGAAGAAGCCAGATGTCAGTCACTTTAGGATCTTTGGGAGTTTGGCATATTGTCACATTCCTAAGGATACACGTACCAAGTTAGATCAGACTACAGAGAGAGGGTACTTTGTGGGGTACAGTGAAACCTCTAAGGCATATCGGATATTCATTCCGGGGACCAGGAGGATTATTGTTCGACGTGATGTCAAGTTCATGGAGGACAAGGCATTTAGAAGGTCTAGAGATTTGCCAGTAGATGATCAGAGTGAGCAGCCAACAGAAGCTCCAAGAATCACTCAATCGAGTCAAGGGCAACAAAGCTCGAGTACAGTTACTAGTACAAGCATAGACTCAGGAGGAGAGAGTTTTCAAAGTATGGAGCAACAGGTGCAAGAAGAGATGCATCAAGAAGACATGGAGGTTGATATTTCATCCTCTACAGTTGGCAGCAAGAACCGTGAGGTTCAACAGACACAGAAGAATACTCAGGAGTTAGTGGGTACTCCTAGGAGGAGTGATAGACAACGGAAACCACCAGCCAGGTATGATGACTATGTTGCATTAGCTTAGTAAGTTGGTAGATAGTGAACCTTCTAGCTATCAGGAGGCTGCACAACATCAAGTGTGGTAAGAAGCAATGGTTGAGGAGTATACTTTAATTATTCGAATGATGTGTGGGAGGTAGTGCCTGACCAACAGATAGGGCGGTGGGTTGGATCATCTTCTGGATCTATAAGATCAAGCACGGTGCAGATGGTAGCATCGAGAAATATAAGGCAAGGTTCATGGCAAAGGGGTTCTCTCAGAAAGAGGGAATATACTACGAGGAGACATTTTCTCCAGTTGCCAGGTATACTTCTATACGAGCTGTAATCTCAATTTCAGCACAGATGGGATGGCAGATCCATCAAATGGATGTCAAGACAACGTTTCTTAATGGTGAGTTGAAAGAGGAGGTATACATAGAACAACCAGAAGGATTTGTAGCACACAACAAAGAGACCCACGTGTGTAGATTAAAGAGAGCATTGTACGACTCAAGCAGGCTCCCAGAGTGTGGTATGAGCGCATTGATAGTTACTTGCAGGAAATGGGCTTTGTGAAGAGTGAGGCAGATGCTAATCTCTACTACTTGGTAGTTGGAGGTGAGATTCTCATTCTTGTTCTATATGTAGATGACTTGTTTCTTACAGGTTCACTGGGGCTCATAGAAGAATGCAAGAGGGATCTTGCAGCAGAGTTCGAGATGAAGGATTTGGGACTTATGCACTACTTTCTAGGCATGGAGGTATGGCAGAAAGATGGAGAGATTTTCCTTGGGCAAGGGAAATATTGCATGGAAATCTTGAAAAGGTTCAGGATGGAAGATTGCAAAGCCATGTCTACACCCATGATCATGAATTGGAGGAAGGTAGACACATCCAGGGAGAAGGATGTAGACCCCACCTTATACAGGCAGTTGATTGGTTCTCTCATGTATTTGGTCAATACCAGGCCAGATATAGCTTTTGCAGTTAACTCTCTTAGTCAGTTCATGGTTGAGCCAAAGAGAGTGCATTGGACTGCGGAAAAGCATGTGTTGCGTTATTTGCGAGGTACAATCGAGTATGGAATTAGATATGCTCGAGGTGAAGGAATCAGGTTGATGGGCTATACTGACGCAGATTGGGCAGGTAGTACAATGGACAAGAGGAGCACTTCAGGGTGTTGTTTCAGTCTGGGATCAGGAGTTGTATCTTGGTTCAACAGGAAGCAGAAGTCTGTGGCTCTAAGTTCAGTAGAGTCAGAGTACATAGCAGCTAGCATGGCAACATGTGAAGCTATATGGCTTCGGAAGTTGCTAGTAGCTTTGTTTGGTCAGAAGGTTGAGACTACGGTGATACACTGCGACAATCAGAGTTGCATCAAGTTGACTGAGAATCTGGTGTTTCATGATAGGTCAAAACATATAGACATCAAGTATCACTTCATCAGAGATTGTGTACAGCGCAGGGATTGTTAAGCTACAGTTTGTACCTACAGATCAGCAGGTAGTAGACATTCTGACAAAGGCATTGGGGAAGGAAAAATTTATCTTCTTCAGAGAGATGTTGGGTGTCATGCAGAACAGCTTCCTCGCTAAGAGGGAGTGTTAATCTTAGTAGTTAGTAGCTTGACAAATGTTTTCCTCATCCATTTGTTATGGGTAGTTTGGACACCTAGAATTTAGAGAAATAGTTGTTTTTGTCAAACAAATATTGTTAGGATAAGAACAATTGTTATCTAATATTGAATCCTTTTAGGTGACACCTCATAACCAAGGTTGTTATGGTTATTGAGTTGTCTTAATCTCACCGCTTCATTTGTATTAATCTCGGCCATTGATTTTCAACGAGTAGTATATATAAAGGGTCATTGGGGTCATTTGTAACAAGGAAGTTTTTAGAGAAACTTGTAGTTTTAGCAAGTACTCTTGCAGTGTTAGCAGCAGGGCGCAGTGATAGCCTTGGAGATAGCAGTGGAGGAATATCGCAGCAGGAGGATTAGGAGATTGTCGAGCTCACCAAGAAGAGGCAAGCAAATTTGTATCTCTTGATTTGCTAAAGTTTAATATATTTCTCATATGTAGTATCTTGGTTTTCCCTACGAGATTTTCCAGGACAATTGTCCGAAAATATTGTGTTCACCTTGTTGGGTATTTCTTATGTGTTTGTATTTGTGAAGTTACAGTTGTGTTATTTTCCAATATTTGTTGATCAAATAATCTTACAAGATAGGAGGTTAATAATCAGTAATTGTAATAGATTTTTCACAATAAGTTATCCTCCCTCATAAAAGACTTGCAGCTTTTGTATATAGAACGTACATAGTGTGGATATCTTAAATAGCATCAAAATCGGAATGAACAATCATATTCACATTATTGACATCATCCATCAGCTCGAAGCTTCAAAATGTTTCTAAAAGTCTTCTTTGTATTGATGCGCCATGTTTCATGTGAATGCATTCTTATGCACTGTCAAAATAGCCTAAGTTCCTCTCTATTTTATTAAAGCCATCTATGTCTGGCCCACACTAAGCTCCAAACCATGTGAGCCAAATCATACCACAAGAGAAAAAATAATACCATTTATGAATATAAACTAAAAAAACAAATCCCGAGAATTGATTTGATTCTAATTGCTTACACAGTTACAATAGTTCAAGTAAGAGTTTATTATGCAGCATGGATCTTCCTATTTCCCACATTACATTGGCAGAGAAAACTCGTCCGAATAGTAAAATAACAATGTGAAGCGAAACCGAAGTGCATGTTAATAATGTGTAAGATTATGATCATTCTGTGACATTGCAACTAAAGATCTGCATAAATACTTATAAAATTGAATGATTATAGAGAACTGCATTTAACTCATCGATATTAAAAACATTTTCCTTCTATTATTTAACTTATTATTCCTGCAAATATCTTGGTGAAAACCATGTTGTCTTTTGAAATGAAGAGCTTCTGCATCGCACCTGTGTAATGTTGCACCAAATCTATGAGAAGGTAAGAAGGAAGACTTGAAACATGCAAAATAATTTGTAGTGAATGGCTTTCTCTAATTGCGTAATGTAAGTAAATTGACAAAATCTTATCATTGGAAAATAAAAATCCCTAAATAAATGCTTCATGATTTCTGCGATTTAGGAGTGCCCCAATATTTTTAGGAATATCGTTACAGAGAAAATCACAACAAACAATCTTTATTACATTGTAACTTAATCTCCATAACCTAAGATGACTAAGAATCACATGTTGTGTCAAAATAAAAATAATTGAATGGACGAATTTCTCTAAAACATGGATCATCTACACTTTAATATTACAATTTATTCTTTAAAACTACATTAATATTACAATTTATGCTCGTATTTTGGTAGATCTGGACACTTCGGTTGATCTATCGGCTATGATGGAACTCAGGGTTTTGGATTGGATTTGGTCCTAACCATTGGATTATGAAGGGTTACCCTTCATATGTAGGAAATGATTTCGTGTAGGTCATTTAGCCTCGAATGTAAGAGTGAAACATAAGTTGGATGGGCAATCTTGGTGGAAGGATGCTCAACTTAGTATGTTGGTTATGGGAGATGATTTTGAGGTTTCCTCAGAAGATGATGAACTAGAAGAAGAGGATACTCATCTGCCGGTTGGGACTCCTCTTTCCCCTCATGATGCGGGGTCGTTGGGCTGGTTTCTTCTTAGCCTTCTTTGGAAAAGACGCAACCTTCGATTGGCTTCTAGTTCCATTAAAAATGGTATCTTGAAGGATTCAAATGTTGGTAAAAATGAGTTTTTGGAAGTATTTCTTCTTATTCATCCAGATGAAAACTCAAATCCTAATAAGAGTGTGGGTTGGACAGTTGTGCACAGAAAAGAGAAAGGAAATACCCCACTTCTCCTCTTAAGATGAACTTAAGATCTCATGGGCAGATGCTTCAGGGGTGATATACCCCTCGTCTTTGTTTAAGTTGTGTCATTAGGGAGTTTGAGTGGCTCTCGAGGTGGGTCAAGTGTATTTGACTCGTTTCTTGGTTGGCTCCTTCTATTTTTGTCCTTTCCTAACCTTTTTGTTTGGGTAGAATTCCCTTTGTCTCTCTTTGTTCCCTGTTGAGATTTGTTTTCTATCTTTCGGTTGTCAAGATTCATGTTCCCTTATATATCACTTTGGTTTCATTTTGGTTGTTCTTCATCCCGACTTATTTTCTTGTATGGGGTTTTTTAGTCCCCTCAAAACCAAATCCTTATTACCTAATCTAAAAATATATATGCTCAACAATTCTTTCATTTGTGTTCTTATACATTTATGTGTGTGAATGCATGATTATTGTTTGAAAGATGAATAATTTTGAATCTAGTAAGACATCGTGATGGAGCCAAAACTTATGTGGACCATTCTACTCTCGTGCCTCTAGTGAGTATACAAGGTGGATCTCTTGTGTGATATGATGGTGAGAGGTGTTTTCATTATATACTTTGTGTGATGGTAACTTTACCTTGTGTGAGTGGTTCTAGTGATCTTGGTAAATTAGAGAAATATAGGTTATATTTAATATGTTTAGGGTATCTTATAATATTTGTAAGATTTGAAATATATTATATATTGAGTTATTTTATTAAATGTATGGAAAGTCTTGCACATATTTTTTTGATGAAAATGTATAGGTTATTCAATTTTAGTACAATATAATATAATGCTAAAAAATACAATTCAATTTCTGATATTCATTGTAGAATAACTAGTGCAATGAATATTTTATTAAATGCAATTCGAGAACAACTCGTGCGAATTAAAGAGGTAGACCCCAAAACCCTCATATGGATATAATGGTATTTGGCCCTTAGATAAATGATCTTAGAAAAAACTACAAGAAGTTGTATTTCCAACTCATGTATAAACTTTCCATCTAAATTTTATTTTTCAATATATGTGTTAAATCTAATATCTACATTATAATTTAGAATAAAGATACTATCTAATATTATAAAATATTTTAATTCTTCATTTATTTGAAAAATATAGAAAACATTATGTATCAATTTTGAAATATGATTGTAAAGTTTAAACAATATAGGATTTAAATAAATAAATAACGTTTTGAAAAAGAATTTCAATAATGACTTACATTATCATCTTCAGCTCAATTTGGTCCAACTTATTTTCTTTACACCTCTCGTATCTTTCCATTACCGATTTCATCTTGCTTTTGAGACAATATTTAAAATAATAATATTAATTTGAATACTACTGAAAATATTAAAAAAACAAATGAATATTTTAGTTTTAATTTATAATTTTTTATCAAATGATTTTAGAAAATAAATATCTAAAATATATTTAACGAGACCAATTTCCAAAAATGCCATGAAAATATTTAGTATATAATAATAAAAATATATATTTCATACTCCAATGTGTCCAAATGTAACTTGAGAATTAACACTAACTCACATATTCATCGTAAGGCTAAATTGAGTTCAAAAGGTTCAATAAAACTAAAATTTGTAACTAAAATGAAATTATTAATAAATATTAATTACGGTGAAGGCGTTCCCCTATGGAAAAGGGGTTTGCAGACATTCACATGACTATGTCAAATTTGACGGCCTAAATGATAGTTTTGCTATTTATGCAGATTTGTTATTTTTAACAATTTTGCTTTTCTTTTTTTGCATCTTTGTGACGGGTTTGCTATTTTTAAATTTCTGATTTTGCATGCTGCGACGGGTTTGCTATTTTTAAATTTTATTTTTTAGCTTTTGCATGCATTAGCCTTTAAATACTGGTAAGTATAACACTATAATTTCATTCTTCAAGCTCTCCAAGTTCCAGTCAATCCCTGTGTTAATTAAATCTTAGGTATAACAGTTGTGTTCATTCTTTTTAAACTTTTTTTATTTTCTTGTGGGTATGCTTATGATTTACTAGGGAGATCTTTAATACGTAGTTTGGATGTGAATCCTCTTCGACATGGGAGTTGGGTGAGGCTCTGTTTCTGTAATGCCATTTGATGTTGTTTCGTTTCTTAGATGTTTGGTTTTAGATTGATGGATGGGAGTTTAGTTGGGTTGTTTTTAAGCCTTGATTTTTGGATATTTTTCCTTTGGGTATGCGAGATTGGATTTGATTGAACCAATTTCGCATCCATTGTTTGCATCCAATAAGGAAGTTTTCTTTAGGTAACTTGAGTTGGGATTTGCTAAAACAAGGTTGTTTTGGATTGAAGGAAAATATTACCCGTCATTTGCATCCAGGCCAAGGAGTTTTGATGTTCAAATCTGATTGCATTAGGATTGATTCAATTGAGGTTGTTGATTTGCCTCTTCAAGTAAATTTGAGAGTGAGTCTTTTTTGTATATTTGACTTAGATTAATAAGGACTTTGTGTTGTTGTTTAATGGTCTCAAATTTCTTCTACTAATTCATCTCAAATTTAGTGTACATCCATGGATTGATAATTTTTAATATTGGACATCAATTTACTTATGTAGCCCAACACTTCAAACCTATTCTCTACTTTCCTTTTCTCTGCTGCAATGTTTTCAATTTACTATATTTTAAGTTCATTATTCTAAAGATAATGTGGAGCCAGAGTAATGAATATATTTATTGTCAAGGAAGATTGAAGGTCACTAAATGTGTCGATGCTTGAAGCCTCTCTCTTTTCTTTGGAATGCCATCAATAATCTTCCTACCAGGTAGTATGTTTCCACTCCTTCTATAGAATTTCTATCTTGGTGATTGTTAGCAAAGAGCCTCATATGATGTCATTTTTGAACAACAACAAAAGTCTTTGATTTGGGTTTTGACTCTTAACTACATGTTTGAAGTATGTATATCCATGAACTACATATATTATACTAATGTAGAAACGATTCCAGAATTTTAAGTTTAGTTCCAATAATGTAATGGAGGAGTCCCTCCTTTTGAATTCGAATACGTTTAGTTTTATTTGATTTCGAATATACATTTAGTTATATTAACCTCTTCTTTGGCCTTTTTCAGAATATTTGTGATTCTCTTTCTCCCGCGGTAAAGGAGGCTTCGAAACACTTGGAGCAAGAAAAAATGAGGAAGCAAGACTATTATCACTCAACTTGTCGTAAATACTACACTCTACTTTGATAGCACCTCTTATACTACTTTACTCAACACTTCTTCTATCCTAAGGGGTATCAAATATATTCATGTTTTCCGGAAACAAAATTGCCCACAAAAGGCTACCATTCATGATATAATTCTTCTCATGTTAAGTTCAAATAAAATAGTCCACAAAACGCTACCACTCATGATATGAGATTTGTAAATGTATATGTACGAATTTGTAACAAGTTTGAAATGAAGAGATGATACCTTTAAATGAAGTGGTTCGTCTATATTTCTACACTTACAAAATTACACTTTTCAACATACATGTTCAATTTTCCTTTTATTGTTGCTCACTTCTTTATGTAAACCAACAACAATACATTTTTAATGTCTTCATCTGCACACAAATACCTATAGTTTTAAAATGCCAAGAAATAACCATGCAATTTATAGTTGTTTCCATCCAAATTTTTGTACATTATATCACTTTTTAGAATTTTAAAATGTTATAAGGGTTAGACCTCATGTTTGCGTTTTTTAAATGAAGTGGCTAATCAATATTTCTACACATACAAAATCAATCACCCATAGTTTAAACAAAATCAACTACAAAAGTAATAACTATCCCTCTAAAACAAATAACATATACCGTTTGGCATTCACATTGCATTGTACACATGCGATTGCTAGTATTATCATTAATGAAAAAATAAAAGGAAATGAAATTTTACTTTAAATAATAAAGCAACAATTTATAAATATGGTAAAATCTAACATATTATATATTATTTATTTTACATTTGGAAACCTTGATTTAATAGAATAAATTGAAGGCATAATTGCACATGTCGATTTGACGATACATATTTATCAAGAATGTTATAAGTAATTCATGAAAAATTAATATTTTCCATATGATAGTTCTAAGGTGATTTAATTCATTCAATGGGTAGTGGTGTAATGGTTCTTGGGTTTCCTAATAATTAGGAGGTCCAAAGTTCAAATTTCGACTTCGTGTTAAGGTGGCCTACTATCAATAGTTGCCTACTATCAATAGTTTGGATACTCGTGGTGGTGATAGGACACTATGATAATGAGGTTTGATCCGTGGGCTAGTCGAGAGCTTAAAATTTCCATCCTTAAATGGTTCCATGACCGGTGTGGGCTTGGGTGGTGATGAATGGACTAGAGCCATCTCCTAAGTAGCCTAAATAAAAAAGGTGATTTAATTCAAAATGGAAAGATAATTATATATTTAATACACAAATGAATTTTATTTAAAAATTCTACTACATTTATCATTTTTCATAATTTTATATTTTTATTAATATATTTTTAGTGAAAGAGAATATTGTATTATTTTATTTTTATTTAATTGATAAAATGAAAAGTGGGCTTTAAGAAATGATAAGAAGAGGATTGGAAGGACACTACAAAAGGCTTAACTCACTTCTATAGTGGTTTCCTTGTTAGGAATAATCTTTCTCTTAATATCATGTAGTGGTAAATAAATAAAAACTTCCCTAAATTGTTATTTATTTAGTTGATTGGTTTTAACTGAATAGTGGTGGTTGGAACCACTCACATTATTATCAAATTAGTTTGTGGCTTCCTATTGTTTAGGAGAGAGGAGTTATTATTTATATGTTAATTATAATATGACTTTGATTTAGTAAATTGTTTACATTTGAAGCTCCACCTTCATTTGATATGAGAGCTGATGACCGGTCTGGTTTTTCCGTTCTTGTTCATCTTTTTCAGAAGCAAGAAATGAAGACCCTGTACCGAAGATCACGTTCGACACACCATTTTTGCTTGATCAACAAAGGAGTTGTGCAAACCACGAGAAATTCTGCTATTATTTGTTTGTACCAGATCTAATTGTCAATCTTATTATTGATTGTAGAGGATTTTATTTTGTTTAATTTATATTTTATATGAAGTCTAAGTGATTTGCAAAGGAAGATATACTTACAGAGTTTCTGTATTACAAGCTTTGGCGATTCCATTTTTGGGTGATCTCCTCCTATCGTGACATGATCAGCAAAGTTTTTGGACTGTATTTTTTGTGGTGTCTCAGCGTTTGCAGGTCTAGGTAGAATTCCACGGTCTGCATGCTTGAAACCATCCACAGTCAACGCGTCTCCTACACGAATTGATTGTTTTGCATTTTCCTTGAACTTGCCTTCATCGGTGAAGTGGTTTTTCAATAATATGTTCGATGGCAGATTTACTGACCAGATTCAAACTCTCTCTCTAAATTGATAGCTGTTTCTCCACAAGATGCCCACAGTATGCAACTTGATCTGAATTCCATTTAGCACGATTGGGGACCCGTTTTGCACCTGTGTGATTCAATACAAGATTCGCAACGTGCATTTATAGCAGACCGATTATAATAGCGGCCAACAAATATTTGAATCCATGAGGGAGAAGCTTCACGCCACATCCACGGCCTTATCCCAACGACCCAACTTCCTCCATAACTGCTGCTGCCACCAGAATATTATATTCTATTGTGAGTCGACTTCTGTGTTTTCACATTTTTAAAATCTCGACTGAGCTTACGTTTTGCTCGTAATTAAATATTACTTTCAATATTATTTTTTATTGTGTGATCACATTATTAAGTCGTTTCCATAAGTCTATGTGTAAGTCAGTCTCGTAATGTAACAATTTTGTGTCAAACTGTTTAAGGACGCATTCTCGATTGAACCGATGTCCACCAAGTATGTTAAAAGTTGTGGGGCTGAAATATGGAAAGATCAATTTCCATTGAAAAGTTTGAAGGAATAAACTTTCATACATGACAGTTACAGATAGTTGGTTTTAATTGAAAGAGATGTCTAGGATGTTCTCGATAAAACCACTACTCAACCAATTGGTGGTGATGACCTCAACCAATGAAAGATGACAAAAAGATTTAGCCACCATTGGCTTAGGACTTTCTAAGCCATATCTACATCATATCGACTTAAAGAAATCTTCTAAGGAGATTTGGGACACATTGAACACACTCTTTGGTTCACAAACTGGTAATGTAGAGATAACGATGAAGCAAAAATTAGTCGGTTTTAAAATTGGAGGAGGAGATATAGTTTCTCACATCAACAAGTTCAGCTCTCTCATAACTTAACAAACATGAATAAATGAAGCCATTAAAAACAATGATGCAAAAGCAATACTCTTAAACAACATGCCCAACATAGTGTTCACTTTAAGCAAGTTGAATCCAAATCTGGAAAATATCATATCTACATTGCTTGAAGAGGGAAACAAGAACAAAGCTTCAGAATCAAATACAAAGAAATTGTTGTCTACAATGACTAAGCCCAACACTTCTTGTAAAAATATAAACAGGTAAAGACTAAAAATACATGTTTATTGTAAAAAGCAAGGGCATGTGCTTCTGAATTGTAAACAACGAGCATGAGATCTCCTTGATGGAAAGTTGACAAACATGGCAATGACAATTGGAGAAACTGATGAAGAGGAAGATTATGAGAAAGACTCAAACAATCAGAGTGATGAAGATTTTTTATATTAAGGTGTGTAGTAATATTTCTCCTCCATATTCACACTAAGGGGGCCGGAAATGTCAAGAATAATATTTTAGTATGAATATCATGTAATGGTAAATAAATAACAACTTTCGTAAGTTATTATTTATTTAATTGATTTTTTAACGTAAATAGTGGTGGTTAGAACCACTCGCGTAATTAGGGAAATTAGTTTGTGGCTTCCCTATTATTTAGGAGAGTGGATGTATTATTTATATGTTGATTGCAAATAATAATATGAATTTTTAATTATTAAATTGTTTACATTTGAAGCTCTGCCTTCATCCTTGTTTCCATCATCCTTTATGTGGTCCATTCACCAATGCAACTAGTCATCTTTCACTTTATGGTTCTCTTGGCTACATTAGTGCCTCCAAATCGACTCTCTCTCAAGATCCATTCTTCACCGCTTGCATTTCTTCTTCCAACCCTTCATCTAGGGTTGTTAGATACTGATTCTAGTTCCTCACCTCCTACTATTAGGGTCTACAATTTGATCCTTACGTTAAATGTAGAGGAATCTATTTTACAAGAGGTTCTTGAATTAGAAGTGTTATATTCCCATAAGGAATCTTCTATAGGTTTTAGAAGTTATGGCCTTCTATGTTTAATCTTAATGCTTGAATCTCTAATCATTGGAAACCTTATTTTCCATTTGTTATTTCTATGTATCCTTGTGCCAAATGATATTTCGTTGTGTTTTTATTTGGTAGCATATTAGGAGGTGATACTACATTCTAGACCATGGTCATGGGACCTGGATGTTCTTTTCATATAGTGGAAATGATAATAAAAGCTATTTTCTCATTCACCTTGAAATCCTTATTGACATCTGCAAATTAATCCCTCTATTGGGTTGGTTATAGAGATTGAAACAAACATAGAAAATTACAAGGAGTGGTGCTCTTAGGGAATCCATAGGCTCTCTTCCTTTACGGATCAAACAAAAACACTTTATCCCACCAGAAGCTCTCCAAAATCTCACCCAAAAGTTTTCCCCAAAAAAAGAAAAATCATTACGCAAATGAGGCATTAGGAAGGCTTATATAAATCATAATTCTCACTCAAATTGTAAATTGAAATTTTTGCAGTAATGGTGTCCAATTTCCATGACCTGCACCCTAATAGTTGAGAGATCCATCAATAAATTTCCACGTTGATTGCTTAGTTGCTGGTTTTATTCTTCACCTACCCCTTTGTCATTTTATTCCTCTATCTTCGTATCCTCATGCAATCTACCTTCAAATTTCACGTAAAAACCTATGGGAATATCAAATGCGTTTGGTTCACTAAATTGTAGAATCTTACATAATATTTCTGTCCCATGACTCAAATCTACGTGCCCCTACTTTTTCAAAGTGTGTTACGGCACATTTACATGTACCCTTTATTAAATTTCCATTGCGTATTATTTTTCCATGATCCTCGCAGTCCTTACCATTATTTAAACCTACTACACACTTCTGTCATAATATTCTTCGAAACCTGGATGACCTTCACAATTATCCCTCGCACTCCAACACTTAAGCCAATATTTCAAAACGCATGCAAATCTTTAGACCGCTGATGATGCTCCTGCATCAAATATCCTAGGTAACACAAAAGTGAGATACATCTCATGAGTTAGGATCTAGAGTATGCCCAAGTTGACCAATCTCCTTCATATTTGTCCATGTTACATCTTTTTCTATGTACTTCTTCCACTTTTCCATGTATTGTTTATGATTTTTTTGGGGTTTATTTTCCTTACTATCCTTGATTCCAATATGGCCTCAATTTCTTATATTTCCTTCTTTAGTATTCTCCTTCTCTAGTTTAAGGCCTTACCAATTTTTTTATCCATCTTCATTTGATACTTCCATGGAATGATCCTTTGTATCTTACTCACTATTTCTTCTGTATGGAATGCATACAAGTTTACAACATTAAATATTGGTTAAATCCAACTCTTTTGGTAACTCGATCTTGTACACAATCGGACCGATTTTCTTCAACTTTAACTAATTGAATGTTCCTTTTGGAAATATTTCCTTGTATAAATAGACCAACACTTTTACTCCTACTTCGAGGTATGTATCTCAATGCCTTTCATCCATGGGCCCATTGTAACATTGGTTAATCTGCTTCCAATTTATTTCTTACTTCTTCATGTAACTTGAACCACATATCTTCAGCATATTCTTCTTATTCTACGCTTTAATTTTTCACTACCTTGTGCAATTTTATAAATCCCCTTAGATTTGTTCCATATAAAATTTTAAATAGAGTACATGTGCTCCCGATAACCAAGTCATTATATGTGAATCGTTCTTGTTCCAATGCCATATCCCACTATTCTGGCTTGTCTCCCACCAAATTGTGTAATAAATCACTTAAGGTTTGGTTAACCACCTTCATTTTTCCATCATTCTATGGATAGTATGTTGAGATGAAAGTGGGCCTTGTTATTTTCTTCCAAAAGGTCCTCTTGAAATTACCTAGGAACTTTATATACCTTTCAAATACTATGCTCATCAACAATCCATATAGTATCACTATCTCCATGAGAAATAAATGTGTGATTCCTCGACGCATCACTAGTCTTCTTGCATGTAATAAAATGTTCCATCTTAAAAATTGTATACCACAAATATGGATTCATTTCCTCTCTCCATTCTTAGTAATTTGGCATAAACTTCATGTTGATATCCTCCCATGGCATTCTTGGTATAGATAAAAGTTGATACAAGCCTATGTTTTGGTTGTGCACTTTTGCTAACTAGATAATTATGTACCTTTGCACATACTTGTGCACGTATTTGCTCATCTTGGACTAAAAATATCTCTCTTCTAATTGTGCTAAACTTTTGTCACCTCCAAAGTGACCTCTTAAACCTCCATTATGTTTATCCTTGATTAAATTTACATGCATTGACCCTTGATATATACATAATTGCAAACCTCTGAGAAACAATTCTTATTGGATAAAATAATCTAGCCACAAAAACATGTCCACACATGCAAGTTATGTGCATTTTTGAACTATGGTTCCTTGAAATCGCTATCTTACGCATGTAGTTCCATCATGGTTTCATAATCCATGACTTCACTACACACTTATTTCAATACAAGTACTCTTCTATTTAGTGGATATGTAACCTTGTTGGACTTACCACTTCATTTTGTCAACCCAAATAAATAACTTTGTAGGAAACTCTACCCATTTCATGAGCCTTTCGTTCAAATTTTCCTTACTATTGATAAACTACAACACCAATGATTAGTGTGAAAAAAAAATTATTTGGGAATATATTATGCCTCCATTTCTTCAATGCTTGCACAATTACATAAAACTTCTAATCATAGAATGAATATCTTTTCCTTTCATAATTCAACTTTTTCTCTAAAATAGGAAATGGATCTTCATTCCTTACTTAGCACTATGTCAATTGGGGCTTGAATTGAATTACAATCCACCTAGAATACCGTCTCAAAACTCCGAAACACAAATAATGGTTGCACTATAATCCTCAACTTCAATTCCTAGAAGCTACACTCTTCTTCTTCTTCTATCCACACAAACTCCTTGGAATCTCCCTTCATTGTCTCCATGATTGTTGCACATATTCCAGTGAATTTTCTTATAAACTTCATATATAATCTCTTTAATCCATGAAAGCTTCACACCTCAGTCACATTTCTTAGTGATGTCCACTCTACCATGATGCCCACCTTTTTGGGTCCATTTTCAATCATTGGACATATATATTACAATTCCCAAACAAATTAAATCTTCATGCATGAAACTGCGCTACTTCTTTATATTCACAAGTATCTTCTCCTCCTGTAATCACTTCATCACCTTGTATAGGTGATCAAGATGATCTTTTTTTCTTAAAAACCAATATATTATATAGATATAAGATCACAATTTTCCCAAGGAATGGCTTCAAAATTTCATTCATCAACCTCATGAATGTGTTCAAGGCATTGTTTAACCCAAATGGCATAGTTAACCACCCATACAAGCCTTCCTTCATCTTGAATTTTTCCTTCCAGTCATCTCCTTCTCTGATCTGAATATGGTGGGAGCCAATTTTCAAACAAATATTCAAAAACTACCACGTGCCACTAATAAAATCCATCATGTCATCCATTATAGGTGATGAAAAACTATACTTAATTATTATCTTATTGATGGCTTTGGAGTCAAAACACATGTGTCATTCTCATCCTTTCATTGGTGTTAGTCTTGTAGGTACTGCACATGGAATCAAAATTTCACACACTATTCCTCTATCTAAAAACTCTTATACTTACTTTTACACCTCCACATTCTCTTCTAGAGTTATCATATATGGTTCTTTATTTAGAAAACTAGATTTGGGTATCACGTCAATCGGTGATTGATATTATACAAGTGGTAATACTTGTATCAAGTTTTCTATGGCTACGTTTGTAAAATCACCTAATATTCCCTACACTTACTTTGGGACTTCTTTCTCCATGTAGTCTTCATGTACTTCCTTTGGTACAAGTTTTACACAAATTGTCTTCCTCAACTTCCCTCAAAAATTACTTTCCTAACACAAGTAAAATCCTCGTGTAAACTCCATTGTACACTTCTCCTTCATCTTTTTCCTTCAAGGATGAAAAGTTAAACATTATCCCATCTTTCTCAATGCAGATAAAATTTGCATTCCGATCATGAAAAACCTTCCTATCATACTACCAAGGCCATCATAATAACATGTGATGATATCCACTAGCATTATATCACATAATACTTCATTGTAATAACCGGATACCTAAAATTAACATTACTTTATTCATTTATTAGGACTTAATGCCCCTTCTACAACCATAAAAAATTGTAAGGGTTGTGATTCACAATATTACTCATACGTATCTTCTCCAAAATATTACAAGAAACATGTCTTTCCATGCTCCCACTATCAACAATCACTTTGTAACTTTTCCTCCCGACTTTTGTATTATTTAGAAAAAAATATTTCTTTGTGTGGGATCATCTTCCCTTTGCATAGTATTCAATAATAATTTTCTTATCATTATGTCTTCTCCATAATTTACTCCTTTAGAATATTTTGTGAATCCTATGGAATTCACATCATCGTGCGTACATGTGGGCCTACATATTTGTTCGTATATGTAAATTTTCGATATATAAACTTGGTGCACATAGAAATTCGAATGCATAATTTCCAATGGTCCCACACTTGAAACACATTTTGAATAATCCTCTTCCCCTACCTCAACCAAATATACCATGCCCTCTTGAGAAGTACAATGTTCCTTCATCCTTCGCACTACCCGAAGTATGCATATGTGCATTTCTGCACTTTTCCTCTTACAATTTTGCATATTATAACCGCTTCCACCTTTACCATGCACATTATGGCTTCCACCTATTATTGTTCTATGACTCTTTTGTGCCAAATTTTCTTCCACCTTAAATGCTAGATGATAGGATTCCTCAACTATATTGATGCATATAAGGCTTGGTTGTTCTTAAATGTGAAACCTCAAGTCATTTATGTACCGCATTAACTTATCTTGGTTAACTTTAACATGTCCAAAACTAATCATAATTTTTTTGAAATGTTTTTGTAGTCCTTAGACAACATCTCCTTTTGCCTCAATTTTTAAAATTTATTGAATAAACACATTTTGTAGTCGGATGGAAAGAACTTACTTTTCTTTTTGCAATCATGTAACCTTGGTTTGCTATCTTGTAGTTCCCTCTCCTTCAACACTCATTTTACAATTCTTTCCACTATAATGTTGCATTTTTCTTCAACTTTTTCTAATCTACTTTGACACAATTGTGTGTTAAACATCTCCATAAACTAAATTATTCTTTCACTCTTAGATCTAACCTTCCAAAGAATGATGGGACTTTCATGCTTGGTTCGATTAAATTCTTGAAATAGCTTATAATAGTCATGTTTCTCCGGTGCTAATAGCTTCCTCTTCTACTTTCTCTACATCTCTAGTGGCTTCCCCATTTCACATGCATCCTAATTTTGTGCCTTCATCTTCACTTTGATCATCTAGTGCCATGAATCCTCTTCATTGATATTCTTTAATGAACTCAATCCTAGTGCTAACACTCCTCATTTCTTCCATTACTTGTTCTAGTGTACCTATAATAGCTATGTTTGTTGCATTTTCCGCATTCACTACCCCTCAATTGGGGGCTCTTCTCAGTGGAATATTTACTCCTTTGACTCTTTTCCTCACAGTCGGCATTCTACCAGTCCTCATAATATTGAATCTCTCTCTAAGGTCCGCAGCTATGCTTTAATAAAACTTGATGATGCATGGACCATCTGTTGGCATAATACTATGTATCATATCTTCTATATAATTAGATTATTTAGATTAGTTGATATCACATTCTTCTCAGATAAGTTGTACCCCCTCCATCTATTATGAGGAATATTGTTATGCCTCTTGGCTATATAATATGTCTCGTGCTTCTATTTTGTAATAGAATAATAAGAGATAACTAATCTCTATTCTCTCTCCTCTATTTTTGCCTCACAATATGGTATCAGAGAAAAAAATTCTCTTGCCATTGCGTGGAAGGAGTTGTGTGGATTCTGGATTTATCTTTAGCAAATGTTTTTAACTTACAGATTTGAAGGAAGAGTCTTTGTCCTATGTGGAAATCAGATAATAGGCTACGTGAAGGAAGACTTGCATGGTCATTCTCAAAAGCTGCGTTGAATTCCCAATATACCTACGTAATAGCGCAACCAAACTGCAAGCGGCCTGCATGTAATTGCGTGGAGAAAAGAGCGTGGACCTTGGCACACCTTCGTGGAGGCGGTTCTTTCCTGCAATTAGCTCACGTGGAGGTAAGTGAAAGTTTTAAAAGCTGCGTGAAAAAGACAAAGAAGACTGATGCGTGGAGAAGCTTTTGATTCCTAGGACGTGGAAAATGGAGCAACCTACATGAAGCTGCGTGGATATTACACTACTACACAAAAAAAATCTAATTCATTTGCATGGAGTTTTCAGCCTGCGTAAGGAAGAAAAACGCGACTCCAGCGTGATAGGATTTCCCTGGTTGTGGCCACGTGGGAGGAGACTCTTTGTTGCTGTGTGAAGAGTTGTTATGCTTGCGTGAAGCGTTAGAAAAGCAAGAGGAGAAGAGAGAGAGGCTACTGGACGTGGACCGGTTGGTTGATCAAGTTTGTTGCGTGGTAGAGGAACAAATTGCGTGGAATTTCTTTTCTCCATTCACTTAACCTATGTGGAAAGTTTGAGAGGTAAAGATCTTCTGCTACGTTAATTGTTTGCTCCTCTCACTCTGCAAACGGTAAATATTGCCTACAATATATGTACAAACTTCTTCATGGGAACAAAGATCCCATATGTAGAATACAAATATGAAAAGTTTCGTCATCAAAATTGCTGAGCATTTATTTGACAAAGTCCGTAACTTAGCACCAGTGTTGCCAGTATCCCCTGTGTGAAGAGTTAGACACTACAACAAACAAGATCTTTTTACCACAATTATTCTACAAAATTTCAACAATTTAAGAGAATTGTAGAAAATTCATGGCATGTCTATAATAATTTCATAATTTATTTTGCAGGTTGTCTAGATGTTCCACAATTTAAATATTCTTAGAAAAACTTGTAGAAAACCAACACTTGAAATATTTATTATAGAAAATCCACATTTATTTACTTTTTAGATATGTAATTTAAATAATGTCTACTACATTTATATTACTTTTGGGATAATTAAAAAAACTAATATAAATTATAATAGCACTGCGAAGATGCCACATTAAATAGTGCTTAAATGCTATATAATTTTTTTGTGGAAATGCCACATAACTAATTCTTTAGATTTTTAGTACATTTTAAGATGAAAAATATTACATTATAATAGTCTCTAAATTCAAAGTACACAAAATATATATCTATACTTTATTAAAATCTTTAGTCACCATAATTATTCTACAAACTTTAAACAATTTAGGAGAATTGTAGAAAATTTGTAGCATTTCTATAGTGATTTAATAATTTAATTTTTAGGTTTGTAGGTGTTCCACAATTTTAATGTACTTATAAAAATTTGTAGAAAAATCATATTTATAAACATTCATTACGGAAATTCCACATTTTAAAACTTTTTTAGAAATCTAATTTCAATACTATCTACCATATTTATATTGATTTTAGAAGAAATTAAAAAAACTAATATAATTTATAATAACACTAACTAGAAATGCCACAATAAATAATGTTTGAATAACATTTGTCGATTTATACGCAATTTTATATTTAAACTTTTAATACATTTAAAAATAAAAAATATATAATAATGTGTATATTAAACATACACAAAATATAGATCAATTAAATTATAGTTAGAATTTATTTTTTTAGCAAATCCACATTTCTAAATGCTTTATTATTTAAATATAATGAGTTCCAACAATATATACAAACCCCATTGCCTAATCTATGTGTTTATTATATTTTTTCTTATAAATTCGTACATATATTACATGAATTATATATTACTTTTTTCATTTTCTTTTAAATATATATTTGTAAAATATGTTTTTAATTTAACTTGAAAATATTTATAATAGATTTTATTTATTAATTATTATGATATTAATATTAATATATATAATTAACAAATAAATAATTTTTATTTTATTAATATTAAACTAAAAATATCTATGTTAGCTCTCTAATTACATGATTTATAGGACAATGTTATAGGTTTGAATAACATCTATTTTAACATGTTTTCTACAATTTTACAGGAGTTCATAAATGATAATAAAAGCAACAATTTTTTTAAAAATAGTGTTTAAAGATTAATATAATACAATCACTACTAGACATAGGCTAATTTATCCACATTGTTATCCACAAAAAAATCATTTTGTAGAAAATTTGTGAATTATCAACATTAAATGGATAGCTTATATAAATAAATTGTAGATTTTCCACAATTTCATAAAATTAACATTTTAATATGTTAAAGATCCACATTCTTGAAATTTCATTATGGAAAAAATCACATTTTCTTATGTTTTGAAAAATATTTCCACTACTTCATAAAACTCAAATTTAAAATTGTGAAATATCCACATCCCTCAAATTTTATTTTCAATAAATTTTGACTTCTTCTTAGATTTTTGAAAAAGAAAGACATTTGAAAATAGGAGTATGGATATTGTGTACCACAATCTAAATATAACTCTCTTCATTTGATCTTTCACACAATCTCTAAGATTTAAACAATAATTCTATATACACAAAAACTTTTAGAAATAAAATTTGTGAAAATTCAACATATGTAAATTATATTCATTGTGTATTATTCAAAAATGTAAATTATATATTTAAAATAGTAAAACATAAACTAAATTCTAGTTGTGGATATTATACACACTTAAAATTTAATTTCGATTATAAATATTTCTATAACTAGATTTGTTTATTTATGATGGTATCCCTAAAAATTTATTTTGTGGAAATAATGTGAATTATCAACACTAAATGGATAAATTTTATAAATATGATATAGATATTCCACAATTTCGTACTAGTAATACTTAAATTTGTGAATTAGTAATATTTTATTTTTATTGCGAATAATTCACTTTTTGTATTGTGGTTTGAAAAATAAGTTTAAGAAACTATATTTATCATAGTTTAAGCAACCCAAAATAATGTATCACAAATCTAATTCAATGCCACAATTTTTTGATATAAAAAAATTACAATAAATTCTCCACCACTAAAACTTTTAATTTATAATATCTACAAATGATAAAATATATACATTGTGGACAATATTAAATTCCAACAAAATGTGTAAAAATGTACACTACTAATATTTTAATAGTATATTATGTGAAAAATGTAATATATATATATATATATATATATATATATATATAGTAGACTCCAAACCATTCAAATAATGAAAAAAACCACATAAATACTAAATTTAAAGACTATTGGAAGATTTGCATTAACCCAAAGAATAATTGTGGATTATCAACACTAGCTTGCAATAGTAAAGGTAATTATAATTTTACATTTAAATATTTCATGGAAAACTCACTCTCAATGTTAATGCATTTAATTCATTATTATAAATTGGATCATGAAACAAATTTGTATTAAAAAAGTGATATTTTTAGAAATATTATGTAATATCTACAATATTATTTCATTTTTATCAAAGAAGATATAATTGTTCTATGATAATATAAATAATCCATTTTGTATTATTTTTAATATTGCAAATTCACAACATATCTCACATTTTCTATAATTGTAAAGAGATAAAACTAAAATTGTAAATTATACATTTGAATGTAATTTTTTTAATCCATATTTTAAAATACTAATTTTAATTTGTGGATATCAATTGAATAATTTTCAATTCTAGAGAGAATACTTTCATCCTATTTCTTTCATACATATAACTTCCATTGAAATAGACCTATCATAAATTCTTTTACCTCGTCATTGTTTTAATTTATAACACATTACCTTCCGTTGATAAGAAACAATCCAACGGTTGGAGCTATTGATCTGTGCAATCAATCCGTGCACAAACAATAAAATTTAAAATGAAAACCTAAATTTCCACGATTCGAGGAATTTATAAATAGGAAAGAGATGTTTCCTCAAAATGAAAATAGGAGATCAAAGGTAGTTGTCGATAAATCAACAGGTATTTCGAGTTTCTCTCTTTCAAATATTACCCCATTTTTATTACGAACTCAATCAAACTTTCAAAACTTAATAGTTTAGACAATGTTGTTTGAAAATTCTGCTAAATTTTTTTAATCTAGATATTTTTGCAGATTCGAGAAGTGCGTAGTAGAGAATTACAGATCTACTCCCGGTGGCCCTAATCTTCCACTTAATATTAGGAAAGATATTGTTTCTTAAAAATATTTCTATACAATTGTTCCCTGACATTTTGCATAGGGTTTCTCTAAAAGTGGTGTTTTTTTTTACTTTTACAGTTGTTGGTAGAGGTCAAAGTTGGCTAGTGGGACGTAGTGATCATAATTACATTTCCAAAAGATATTCTATTAAGTTTTATGCAACATGAGATATTTTAATATTGTATTCCTTTAAATTCTGAACAACACACTAGCAAATTTATTTATTTATGGGAAACAAAAATATTTAATCGGCATTTAGGTTATTATAATCTTTGGTATTAAACTGAAAAGTAATAGTGGTTTTTAGTGAGGGAGATTTGGCCAGTTTTATCATGATAATTTATTTATTTTTATAAAAATATTTTGAATTTTACTACCACTTAAAAAGAGCCGCATTCATACTTTAGTGGAGTATTAATATGAAGTGTATGTTTTAAAAAGAATAATGATTATTTTGTGCTACCTATATGAAGTGAAACGACTCTTGTATAAATAACTTATTTATTGATAAATTAATAGTAATTGCATTTTATGAATTTTTTCAATATTTATATTTAAAGGTTCTATTTCGAGATCAAGTTATATTTAAAACTTTTATCCCTAGTTTGACTACATTAGAAAAATATTTGATAAAAAAATTTATTTTGAAATGGCATATTTATATTCAATATGGTTTTATAATCATTATTACATATTAAAGGTTATTTAAATTAATATTTTTCATATTTTATTTTTAAATTTTTTTAATTAAATATTAAATTTATGTTATTAATATTATAAATTTGAAAAAAATTAAAATAATATTATATTATTTTATAAAATTTATTATGATAGTTAAAATAAATATTTTATTTAAATGAATATTAATAAGAAAATTGTGAAACAAAAAAAACAATATCTAAAATTTATAATAATAAAAAATTAAAATTGAAAAATAATATTATATTTTTATAATTCTAATTTCATAAAATAAAATTGTGAAAATAGTTACAATTTAAAAATTGAGAATTTATCTACAACTAAGCTCTAATTATTGTGACACATGCCATAATTTTATAATTGTGGATCAACAACAATGTGTAATTTGTAAATATATACACAAAAATTTTAATTGTAGGTATGTAACAATATTAAAATTATGACAAATTCCACAATTATATTATTGTGAATTTTTTACACTTATTTTTATTGTAGATATTTTCACAATTTTTGTCACGTTTTATGTTTCCACAAAATTATTGTAGGTGGAGTCCACAAATTTGGATTCACAATTTGAACTAAAATATCCACAATGAAAATGTGAAAAAATTGTGGATACTATACCCTTTATCTTGTAGTGGAAGAAATACTTCCAAAAACTCATTTTTACCAACATTTGAATCCTTGAGATACCATTTTTAATGGAACTAGAAGCCAATCCCGAAGGTTGCGTCTTTTCCAAAGAAGGCTAAGAAGAAACCAGCCCAACGACCCCGCATCATGAGGGGAAAGAGGAGTCCCAACCGGCAGATGAGTATCCTCTTCTTCTAGTTCATCATCTTCCGAGGAAACCTCAAAATCATCTCCCACAACCAACATACTAGGTTGAGCATCCTTCCACCAAGATTGCCCATTCAACTTATGTTTCACTCTTACATTCCGAGGCTAAATGACCTACACGAATCATTTCCTACATTTGAAGGGTAACCCTTCATAATCCAATGGTTAGGACCAAATCCAATCCAAAACCTTGAGTTCCATCATAGCCGGTAGATCAACTGAAGTGTCCAGATCTACCAAAATACGAGCATAGGTAGTATGTGTATATAGTTATATTTTTGTATCAATGTCCAAACATTTCCCCAAATCATTTCCAATCAAAATCAAACTCTCCTTCCCCCAAAATTACAATAGAAGGTGAGGCAATCGGACCCATACGTGCCTAACAAGGAAAGTTTCAGTGATAGGGTTGAAGGAGGGAAACCATGGTTTCATGATCAGGAAATGATTTTGAAGTTCCCAAATCATAGAAAAGATTTTATCTCTAGCTTTAATCATACTAAAAACAACAATAAAAAAGCATCTGGCGTGGGGATAAATATTCACTCTACCTTCCATTAAAGGGCGCCATTCTAAAGAAGTCCAGGAATGTAGGAGAGGTAGTCCTGGCCACAGTCCTTTAAGCCTGCAAATCGGGCCCTTTCTGGTAAATGTTTCCTCATCATCAAGTACTTGAGCCCCAAAGGTGACCGACGAAACGTTGGAAGCCTCCTTGAGGGGTTTACGATACTTTTTGGAGCTTGCTGCTGCAATATAAGATCGAGGCTGAGGAGAACCTCCGTATACACGTAGCCCTTCACTGGATCAGGGGCAGGATACACCAAAACGCCATCAGAAGAAGGAAACGGGTTGGGGGAAGGCCCACCAACACCCGAGACGAAGGAAGATCTCCCGACCACTATAGGGGATCCAACGAACTTCCCAATATTAGAAAACTCTCCATAGACCGATAAAGAGTTTAAGAGGGTATGAGATTGAAGTGACATACCACCACCATCTCCACACGTTCCAGCAGTAGGCTAGCAGATTCACAAGATGGGGAGACATGGGTAGATATGCCGCCCCCACAAAAACTTCGCAACCGAGCCAGGACTGGGCCTGCCGCCATGATCGCCACCAAAGGGTATAAGAGGAAATGTCAAAACGTTGACAGGGGAGGAAAGAAGACTGCCGCTCGGGCCTCCCACGCCAACACCCTTCACGGGATGATCTAACACCAAACCGCCGCTGCAAGGGGATGCCTCCTGGCCATTTTCACCGCTTCCTGGGGCCGAACATTGCTGGTTCAGGGCATCACATGACTAAGGGTTCAGAGACAATATCTTTTTGAATTATCTTGATGATCAATTGTTGAGCATAATAATTAAACATAGATTTACACAAATAAACATGAATAACCATTTAATTCATTCAAACATACTTCTATTGTGCTATCCGTTATAATAATATACATTACAATATATTTTCAAACCTCTAAATTAATAACTCAAAGGGGTATATACTAATGGGGCCTTTCCATTATCATTTAATCAAATAGTTACACTATCCTTTTAGTACTAGTTTACAATGAGCCAACTAGAAATATATAAATGGAATATGTAAGATGGTGCCAACCCTTATCTTTAAGCTATGTATGTTGACCTAATCTATTAAGGAATTACAGTTTTATGTAAATTATTTATTAACTTGCTATCACATTCTCCTTGATTCCATTCATTCACGTGTCGGGTGGTAAGGACCTTCTCTTTCACCTTGTGTGCCAATTATAATGGCCTTCTACGACTCCACATGTATGTATCCATTAGTGAAATCAACGGTGTATGTGCACAACATTTGTGAATTATTCCTCATGTAGATACACTCGTACATGAACCTAAGTGGTCCAAAAATTTCTCCTTAGACTTGTGTTCTTGAAATAAATTATGTTCAAATAAAAGGATACTTATCCGAGAATGTATATATCTAAAATTTTTGGGTTCAACATTACCCCACAATAATTCATTTCACCTCACCAATGTAATCTTTATATCCTTCTTCAAATAGCTTTAACATCACTTAGCACAATTGATCATAAAAAAATTATGCTTGGATAGTATTTCTTGTATAATTGGCATTAACTGGTCCATCTACATGCCTAAGTCATTTAATGCCTTAGTATATTTTTGGGGGTATTTTGTTTCATCTTTCAATGCACCCAATTTTCACCCATATCTTGATTTGTTTCTTAAAGCATACTTTCTTGTTTAAGTGTTTACTTGTGAGATCGGTAAAGTGGTTCTTGATCTTATTCTTTTTCATGATTCTTTCAATTTCCATATCCTGAAGAAACATTCCTCTTCCAACCTTTTCCTTAGAAGTATATACTTATAGTCCCAAAGGATTATAATTTGAATTCTTAGGGTGGATGCATGATTCTACAACAGATCTCCTTGTGTGCAAAGCTCGAGAAAATATTTTTGGAAAAGGTGTCCTTTTCACTTAGTTTATTTGCTAAGTCCTCACATTCCTACAATTTCTTCATGTATAGGTTCCTACGCTTAATTTGTTTCACCTTCACGAAGTACTTTTCCTATTATATTCCAAAGATGCTACTTTTTTAAGGAGAAGGAAAACCAAGAATGAAAGTTTTGTTTTTTCATTTATCTGGTTGAGTGGTACATTGATTTAATTAAATTTAAATATTATATCACACGACTAAGATCAAATGAACTATTTACCAAGTTTCCTCATTCCTCTTTAGATTTGCGAACTAATACTAAAGAAAATAAGTAAAACCAAGTATGTAAGGGTTTATGGAGCTTGAGATGAGATGACGATGTGCACGAGAGAAAATGAAAGATCCTCCTCCAAAGTGAGTTAAAGTAATCTACAAATGAAGAAAACTCAACAAATAATGGATTAGTAGATAGATGGGAGGGTTTCCCGACAAAGTCAATCTCAAGAAGTAAGAACTTACTAGGATGGATGTCAAACCTTGTTTTGATAAGATAATATAAAACTAGATATTGATAAGTTGGATGTAGCAAGGGTCCGAATAATATACAAGTAAATATGAGATGAACAGAATACCAAAATGCGAAATGTAAAAAAGTAAAGATCTGATCTAGCTAGATTCTAAATAAAGCAAATTTGCAGGGTCGACGGTGACCCGAGACTGAGAGGGCTATTCAACGATGATTGGGGCAAGGTGGACTGAAATAGTGATGTAAAATGCAGATCAGAAGGCTCTAAAGGTAGATCTGAGATAGGTGCAACATTGAGTGATAAACAAGAAATTGTAAAAGATCTAGAAAAAGATGAAATAAAAAGGATGCAAGAAAATTAGAGATCTAAAGGTAAATACTAAGAAGAGGGATAGGGTCGATAGTGATTATGATGGGTTGGCGATGACCGGAGGCGAAAAAATGGATCTGGGATGACAGAGAGGTAAAATGACTGGATCTCGAGAGCCGGGTGGATATAGAAGCGAGAATACGATGGATGGAGATATGATTGGGGTCGACGACGATTAGACAGAGTCAACAATGACTGAGACTAGTTAGGGATTAAATGAAAATGGATGGACTCGAAATGAAGACCTAGAGAAAACAGCAGAGGGCTGAAAATAGGCGATATAGAGTCCCCGATGATAATTGAACCTACACAAGATGTTAAAGTGGAAGATATGTATAACAATATTGTAATGAAAACACAAGATATGACAAGGTAAAATAAGTCTCCACAAATCTCCAAATTAGATGCTCAAAACCTTGAATATGACTCCAAGATGATTGTGGTAGGCTGCAGGATGCTCAAGAATGAAAAGAAAGATCACAAGAAATCTAAAGTCTCTAATTTTGCATTCTTGAGGAAGGGATGAGTAAGGGCGGATATATAGGGTCGACAACGACCCGGATGGGTTATTGCCGACTACGGGGATTTGTCCATTTGGGTGGTGGAAGAGGTGAAGGGCTCAAGACAATGAGCCCATTAGGAGTGGGATTAGGAATTTAGGATGATTAGATGGATTAGGGTTGCGAAAGGAAGTGAAAATGGGTAGGTTAGGGGTGAAATGGAGTAAATAAAGGAAAGGGGTGGATGAAAATATTAAATGGGGGTGGTTGGGAGCATAGAAAGGATAAAATGGAGAAATCTAGAGATAGAAATGAATTAATAAAGGATCATAATTAATTAGGGATGATTAGGGAGGAATGATGATATATTAATTGATTATGGGAAAATAATAATATGGGATGGATGAGATGGGATTAAAGGTGGGAAAATGGTGTTATGTGGGATAAATTGAATTTAGGAGGGAAAACGATCAATTCAAAAAGATGATAAAGAGCGAATGTGGGGTAAGGGGAAGCGAAATCAAAAATTGGTTTCGATTAAACTAAAATGTAATATTGTAGCCTAATGTAATACAAGTTTGCAGTAAATAAATGAACATTGAAATACTAAAATAATACCCAAGCAAACTAAGCTATAAAGTATGAAACTCTAATGTGCAAAGAGGGTTAGAAGAACCTTACCTTATTTGAAGAGGTTGCGGGACGTGTGTCGCATGGAGAACGCAGCTAAACCGAGATGGAGGAACGTCCACAAAGAAGCCCTAAAACTTACAAATATGGAAGATTTGATTGGATTGGGGCTCTGGAGATAGATAGGGGCACCCAACGGCACTTTGGTTTGGATTATGGGTGCCCTGATCTACATGGATTATCGAGAAAAAATCATTTGAGGTGAAATAAGAGGTTCACACTTATTTGAATTTTATCGCGTGTATGTCACTAAATTATGCCTAGTGTCTCTACAAATCCAAAATGAATAAATCACTGCAAAACCCCCAAAAACATCAAACCCTAAAAATAAAGATACAAATGAATTGGTCGGAGTTGTCCTTAGCTTCAAAAAATGATGGACTTATCTCTCTCGAGCACTACACTACATCTCGGACCCAATGTAGTTCTCTGTGTGTGCAAAATTTTTCCCTCGGTTGCTCTTGTGTCATCACACTTTTTGAGTAGCGAGAAAGTAACTAGACATAAAATGTAAATAATTTTGCGTGGAAACAATAGACTCCCCTCTTATGAAGTGTGATGCGAGATGAACCAACCGTTTTCCCTTGTGATGGAGCTAGATGGGTGAAAATGGATCTATAGATGACTTTGTGAGATGCTGACCTTAGGGTGAGATAGTAGATGCTTAGTGCTCTGTCCCTTATTATGATCACATAACTTTATATTTATATGGTTCCTTTGCTTGAGTTTCATAATTAACCCCAAAAATTCTGACTACCAAAAATATAATATGCTCAAATGGATAGAAAGGTAAAATAAAGTGTGATCAAAGTACATAGAGGACAAGGGCACGTAGAGGGACGGGGGCACCTAGCATTGGTGTCTTGGTTTGGCACTAGTATCTAGAATGAAAAATGCCAAAAGGTGTAGAGACAAAATGATTAAGTATAAGTGAAATACTACAAGAAGAAGCATAAAGAAAGGGAAGGTGGCCAAAGACATGGGTTAATCATTACTTTTCTTACTTAGGAATCATGCAAATAGTAGTGTGTGATCGAGACTAGATAATTACCCAAAGTGCATGATTTTATGTCTACATTTTCCCCCACTTTATGTTGGTGAGTATAATGCTCGATAACATAAAGTAGATAGATATGTGTACCTAATATCCATGTATATTGATGTAGAAAGTGTGCTGAGGGACTAGAAAAAGCATGGAGTGATAAAAGATCGAGAGTTGAGACTAAATATGTAAAAGTGTTAAAGGTGATGAAAATGAACCTAGGGCGGAAGCACAATTGTATATGTTAATGTGTGTGTGATGTACCTTTTTTAGTGTCGTGAAGATGTTGTTGACTTCTTTTCTTCCTATTGTCGTGTAAATACACAACAGGAAATTGGAATTTTCCAAGCATGACAACTATACCCCTGTGTCCAAATTTTCATGTTTTATCATTCAAAGGCACCCCAAGCCAAATCTGTCAGTCTGGTCACCCACTATTTGATGTCAAAATTTTCCCCTAGGTGATTTAGGAAAGTCTATTCATTCCCCCTAGGTGATTCTAGGGAGTTCTAAAAAGATGCTATCTACAGCAGTTGTGGGAAGGGCTATCACTGGCCTTCTAAGGAAAGGATCAACCCTCCTAGAGTAGAATGAAGGAAAAATTCAACATGGAGGTGAATTGAACACTTTATAACATCATTGAAATTATTTTAGAAGGTTTGGGGAAGTTTTGAAAGACTTGGGGTAGTCTGAGTGAAAACATGGTGCACACGCTTAGGTAGTTCACAGGCCTAAAACAGCTGTTGGGTTTCAGAAGAAGATTCTAGGGGCTTCGGATGGAGTTAGAAGTAAAATAAAACATCTATGGAAATAATGTTCCAAGACCTACTTGATGGTGAAATCATGTTTTTCACAACACCTTGGTGCATAGGATTTATAGGTAGTTTTTATCAGGCGCAAGTGGAGTATCAAATCACAAATCCAATTTTTCAGGGATCATATGGATGAATAAAAACATTAGAACCCTAAAATTGGATTCAAAATGAAATTTATAGTCAGTATCACCAGGAGCTCAAGTTATCATCGTTCCAAGTTACCCTCTCAAAGGCAGTTCAGGACTTAGTCATTTTTCGGGAGGGCACGTGTCAGCACCAAGAGCCTGGCATGATTTCATGTCCCCAACGTCACCGAGGTTAGGTAAACCAACCATTTAAAAATTCACCTAGTCTCCATGTGACCTCTTGGACCCTCATGTGACCTCCGAGACTTGACGATTCGGCCCCGGGTGCATTTTTGGAGCATCCATTCCTGTCGTCGATCAAGTGCCACGTGTCACTCCATAACCACCGTGGAAAACAATGTCCCTTATCTCCCACGAGGTCAAGGACATAAGACCTTGAAAAATTATCCCAGGACCCCTATGGGGACCCTTTTAGACATCCATGTGACCGACTTTCAGCCCCCAAGTGCATTTTTAAGCATTCATTCCTTCTTGTCGAATCAAGCACCACATGTCACCCCATGACCATCATGAAACTCGATGTCCCTTATGTTCCTGAGGTCAAGGACATCGGACATAGAAAAATTCACCTATCCCCTATAGGAGTCTTTTGGACACCCACGTGACCGACTTTCAGCCCCCATGTGCATTTTTCAAGAAAATCCCTACCATTGGATCAAGGACACATGGCATCACCTTGACCACCATGGAATTTGATGTCCCTCATGTCCATTAGGTCAAGAAAATTTAGGAAAAAAAAAAATTCCCAGCCCTTCCATGTGCATTTCTTTGAAAATTTAAATCCGGCACTTAGCCATTTCTTCCCCCTCATTTCTCCTTCACAGCTTCATACCTTTCCATGGCTCCATGAATGATTGTCTAGACACCTGGCCCACCATTGTTGCTCCGAACTAGGTCCTATGTGGCCACATAAACACTCCACACCATCAATGCATAGTAATATGAAGACCTTAGATAAAAATGGAGTGAAATGATGAAAAACGAAGAGAAAATGGAGATTTTTGCCAAATAACTATGAAGCCACCCGATAAAAAACTCATCATATCTTGCAAAGTACAAGTCAGATCAAGATGCCGTATTTTGCAGAATTTTACATTTTGCAAGACAATCAAGATGCAATAAAAAAGAGGTCAAATGGTGCCTAGAATCATTTGCTCCAACAAAATCCTCACTTCGCACCAACTCACATTCGTCGGATTTCCCATCACTCCGTAATGGAAACGAACTAAAAACTTACACATGGGCTCCAATTAAAAAAGATATTGCAATGGATTTTTTTTCATCTCAGACGAAGACAAAAACCAGACCTACAAATTTCAAGCTCCATTAATGGCCGCCATGGTAGCTTCGTGCTCGAAGCCACTTCTAGGTCAAAATTTCAAATTTTATTTCCAATGATTTTGGTCAACAAAACTATGTGAAATTCGTAGGGTGTGATCGTAACAAAAAGAAAAAAGTATGTTCCGTCACAAATCAAGCACTGGAAACACACTTTCTAAAAGTAGTAAGTTTTCCTATATAGACTTGCTATGTTTGGAAAGTCATCATCAAAATAAGCTGAGATAAAGGCAATGGGCATTGAAGATCACGAGGAAGCTAGAATGAGTGTTCAGAGAAAAAAATAGTGAAAATGACTACTTACTTTGAAACTAGTAAGTCCCTTATATGGGTGCTTACTAAAAATAGTAAGTCACCCCAAATAAGTGGTTGAGGCAAGGGTAGGGTGCGCGATGTCGAAAGAGAGTTCATCACATCACCATGATCGAGAAGAGGTAAAAATCACCTATCATTAAAAATAATATATCATATGCAGCTGGGAGTTGCGGTCATTAGCAGAACATTTCACTCAACTTGGCAAGCATTCATGAGCTGATTTGAAGGAGTTTCAAAGTGTGCAAAGAGTTCACATATTCAGAGTTTCACTGTATTTGGTGCTTTCCATTGACAAGGATCAACAAACTTCATCAGGAATGATGTCTCCTCTTCTTCTTCTCTCTCTCTTTCTCTCTCCTCTTTCCCCCAACTTTCTCTCTCTTCTCAAATGTTCTAATTTTGTGTTGGGGTTGCAATTTTTCATGTCTTAATGTTCATAATGTAATAAGTCACCTTTATGTTATAAAAAGGGACTTAAAAGTTTCCTAGGAAGTTGAAAAGTTTTAAGTTGTGCAAGGACATATGAAAAGGCATTGGGGGGTAGATGAAGAGTCATATTCTACTCTATAAATTGTAATGTCATTCCCATTTCAAAGGGTTGGTGATTGATCTTGTAAACTCAAGAGTATATTGTACTTTGAGAGAACAAAGGAGATAGCCATTTTCTTCCATTTCCCCCTTCTCAATTTCCTCCATTTCTCCACTATGCACAAATTTGTTTGAGAAATTAATACAAGGAGTTTCTAGATTTCTCTGACTAAGAGATTTATTGATACTTTGTGTTTATCAAATTTTATTTGGTCTTAATGATGCTTACAAAGTTGTTTCTTCTCATAAATGCATGTGTTAAAGTTTCAACTAATGTGTGTAGGAATTTGATTTCCTACCTGCAACATTAGTTTCCCTATCTCATTTCTCACTCATTTCCCCACTTTTAGACAAAGTCTTCCGTAGCAAGAGATTGTTAGCTTTTCCGTAGGGTCGGTGGAGTGACCACTGTTGTATCCCGGTTGAAAGGCCACTACAGAAATCCACCTTTTCATGTGCATGCATATACGACAATTGCATCGGTTAAGTAGAGGGAATTATGTTCCTTGAGCATTGGCAAGAAATCTACAAGTTTTTCTAGCCAATTTTTTTCTCGCCAACAGTTTTTGGTGCCCACCATGGGGTAGATTTAGCATCATCTGCACCCAATATACGACCACAAGGTCTGAAAATTCAAAAAATAAAATATTGAAAAAATAAAAAAATAGTTCATGAAAGTCCATTGCGAAAGATACACTGCTGATTTCTGCACGTGACTTTTCACATTCCACAGTGTCCTTTCATGTTCCCATTGTAAAAGTTTCCAAAAGTTGGCTAAAGGAAGATACACCAGGTTGAGTAGGTTGAGAGGTGTTGTTGATTCCAATTTCAAGGCTTTGCAAAATCAGCAAGAACGAATTAGAGATAATCCATACTTCTTCTCTCAAGCCTCCTCTCCATCCAGCTCTTCAAATAGTTCACCTGGAAATCCTGTCAAGACTCCTGTTGATACTCCCCCTTCAAATTCTCCCATTTTTCAACCACCATTGGTCATTGAGTTCCCAAAAGAAAATAATTTGCAGCGGTAAGAAGCGAAGCAGAAATTAAAATGGAAGACAAAGAAGAAATACCTCAACCCATTATTCCATGGGGATGGAATACATGACCACTTTGTCTTGAACCCCCACTTCACAATCTACCAACAGTTCTTGTAAGAACTTTCCAAATTTCAAAGGTGATAACATACAACATCTAGAAGAACACATTGTTGCTTTCACAACATCATGTGGAATTCTTGGTGTCCAACATGAAGATGTTGTTGTAAGATTGTTTGTGGAGTCTCTATAAGAAAAAGAAACATAATGGTTCTACCTCCTACCTACCTAATCCATCACTGGTTGGGATGACATCAAGACTGCCTTCAGGAAAGATTTAAATCAATTGAAGACTGTCAAGACCTCTTGGTGCAATTGGCTCAAATGAGGAAAGGAGAAAATGAAACCATGAGAGACTTCATGGCTTGTTTTGAATGGTTACTTTGTAGGATACCTGAAGAGGATTCACCATCTCAAAACAATGTCAAGAGATTCTTCATCAATGCTCAATCATTAGAAGTAGGGTTTTTCTATGAAAAGCCCAACCAAGGAATGTTGTAGAAGCATAAAGGATGGCCATTGAACTTGATGGTGATCTCATCCTCTCTGGAAAGATCAAGAATCCATCAAAGGGAAAGACCCAACATCTTAGAGATGAGAGAACCAATCCATCACTGTAAAAGTTGGAAAATTGTTGGTTGGATATTTTGTCAAGCCAAAATATGAGGTTCAACCACAAAGGCATGTGATCAAATCCTCCTCAAAGACAAGCAAGGCTTCTGTTTATTACTAATCTAAAACACAATAGAAATAATATATACAATATCCACACTATTCTAACCATTGGGGTTGGGATACAATCCCGAAATCCATATCAACACGAAATGGAGATGTTACAACTTTAGATTAGGAAGAATTAGAAGGAAAATATTATAGATGAAACAAAGTGGGAAGGGAATGAGAGGAACATATTTTCTTTCAAGCAAACACAGATCAAGAAATACTTATACAAGTTTTAGATAATGAGTGTAATATTAAATGATTAAAATGATCAAGAATACTAAACAAAGAATAGCTCAAGATTTTGAACATAAGAACAATCTCTCAAGATAGATGAATCCCATAACAAAAAGTTTGTAAAATAACACCTGTTTCTATTCTTCAATGATTAAAAATAAAATACAAAGTTTTTCTTCTTCTTCACAATAGCTCTTAATATTCTAAAAAGTCTCCCTTTGGAATGCATAAGCATCCCTTATTTATAATAGAGAGAGCAGAGAGAAAATAGGATAAATCCTAGAAAATAGTCTTTTAACGAGAGTCCTATTTTGCTTGACTCTCATGCAGGAGAACAAGTCAAAATTTGCTTCCTATGTGATGAAACGAAAATGAAAAAGACATGACAATTTCTTGATAGAAATGACATGAAACATTATGTTTATTCTCGCTTCATCATCCTTGTCTTCTTCTAGTGAAGCCTGCTTGTCTCAAAATTCTTGGAACTTCCAGATTATGCTCTGTATCTTGTCTTCATCTAGTGCACTAGAATAATCACTTAGGACCTTGCAATTTTCCTAAGTGTCACTTGCATTACCAGGAAGTTTCTTCAATTTCTTATTGAGTTTCCTTAGTGATTCCAAAACATTCTCAATCCTTATGAACTTATCGATGGCTATCAGATCAAAGATGGAAGTTGGTTCATGTTGAATTAATTCCTGAATTTTCTTATAGAGGTTGTCGACCAATAGAATCTCTCGAGATTTCACCGAAAGACCTTGGCAAAGATCCTGAAACGGCTCCTCTTTTATATCCTTGGTGGCATCAACCAACTGATCTCTAGATTCCCTCAACTTGGTGCAAGCTTTGAACTGAGAATATTTATCCTGAATATGATAACCTTGGCTAGCTGGAAATTCTTATCCCCATGTGGAATGATTCCTTCTTCCATTAAGATCTAGGATGGAACCTGTTTCAGTGCATTGAGAGCTTCCAAAGTTAATTCAAGGTTCCTGAATTCCTATGAAAATTCATCATCCATCTTGTCACCATATTTCTTTATTTCCTCCAAGGATTTATAAACCTCTACCATGTCATCTATGACCTCTCTTCCTTGTAGGAGTAGCCTCTTTATCCATTCTTCAACCATTCTCCCCTTCTTGTTGATCTTTTCAATCATAGGCACCGATGAGAAATCAAACCTAATAGGAGTAGGGGTAGAAGATGATGGTGTTGACTGAGAAGGCTTTGAAAGCTTGAGTAATACCTCTGTCATCTGTTCAACTTTTTCCTTTAGCTCATCCCTGCTTACCTTTGTTTCTTTCATCTTTTGGCAAAGCACGTTCATGGCATCATGTGCATCTGTTGTGCTCCTTCATTGTTACTTTTCCCAGATCAACCCTTGTAATCTGATAATCAATCACCACTATATCCTCCTTGGTTTTGTCGGCTGCAAGAGTGGCAATCTCTGCAAACTTATGCCCTGAGGCATCCACTGAAACTCTTGAAACTGTTTTGGGTTTCTTGGCAGATTTGGCAAGAGAATCCTTGAGTGAACTGAAGTTGAAGGCTAGTAGGGGAACTACCACCTTCCTCTTTCTCGAGTTTGATCAACCAACCATTGAGGTACAGTGGAAGAAGTTGCTCCTATTGGAGGTGTTATGGTTGTATCTGTAGGTGGAGGAAGATTTACTTGTGGAGTAGTGATGAGTGCAAGTGTGGTGACTGTGGGAATGGATTCAGGGAATGAAGGTGCGGAAGGAGGAGGCATTTCTATGGCCATTGTAGGTCCAACAAAGAGAGGTGAGAGATCGGAGAAAATGCTGGCCATGGTTGATGAGAGTGGCGTCGAAATATGAGATGAGGAAGATTGGGAGAGAGGAGGTAAAGACTCTAAAGTCAAAGCTTGAGAAGCAAGAGAAAGACTTACTTCCATCAAGCAATCAACAAAAGGTTGACTAACCTCGATTTTGAAAGAATTTCTCCTTGTTCTGGTGGAGGAGGTGAATCCAATATCTCAACTGTTTGTGTAGGAGTAGCAGATGATTCGACCCCTTGCTTTTCTCCTTTTCTGACAAACTTAAACTTTATTTGCCTCTTGGTAGGGCTTTTATCCTTTTCCTTCTCTCCCTTGGAGGGTCCCACTTCTAAAGTAGTTATTTTTGAAAATATCTTTTCCTTATAACTCATTCCCTAGGAAATGAGCCATGCCTTAGTGTGGACAAGAGTTTGAGCAGCTCTTTCAGCGATAGAAGCTTTTTCAGCAATAGACCAATCAATGGTTGGGAATCCAAGTTGGTCTCCATCTGACTGTTCGTACCTAGGTTCCAGAACACTTTCATTTTTGTGGTGCCTTCAGGAATATCAACTAGATCTAACATCTAAATTTATTCAAGTGTTAGTCTTCTATTGTCTTTTCTTCGGATGACAACTTCACCACGAAGATCAACTCAGATATCTTCCACAGTGGGCATATGCGGTACTGATGTTCCATATGACTTGAGGACTCCTCGGATGTCGAATCCCTCCCTCATCTTCATGTGCATATTCAATTTGTCCTAAAGTTCATGCACCATGTTATTGGCCTTAACCACAATAGAACATGTATACCTTCCAATGGAAATGGAGAAGGAGACAACGGCTTTGTGCCTGCTTTGTTAGAATTTGTGAAAATCCAACAATTGCATGACCAACTCCATAAGGATTAGTTTGTCACCTGGGAACTTGGAAAAATGGAAAGGATTACTATGGAACCTCACCACCTGAAGTGAAGTAAACTTCTTGAATTGCAAGAAGATGCAACCCCATTTTGATAATTTTTTCCATGCTTCATCGGAAACCCTTCTCTTCCTCATATCAGGATCCAGTCTGTAAATGTTTTTGTAGAAGAAGGCGTCATTCACTCTTCTAAATTGGTCTTCAGACCCTTTTATTGTCAGTTGTGGGAAGTACTGATATATGTGTTCCTTTGCTCGGTTTCCATTTGCATTCAACCCTGGATATTTTCTCATGTTTGTGGCCACATATGTGACATTTGACATCATATAGAACTTACTGGTAGACAAGACCGTTTTCATTTGGGAGTCTATCTCATTACTTATTAGGCTACCCCAATCAATCCCTTGGTCATTTTCTTTATGACAACCATGAACTAGTACATCCACCCTTGGAATTATTTTGAATCTGGGAGTCCAAATAACCGGCTCAGCAGGGTGATGATATCACTAACTTCAAGAATAAAGTCACTTCTAGGGACCGACTTAGGAAACCTAGAAATAATTGGCTTAGCCTTGATCAAGAACTTCTTATTTACGTGCTTGATGCAATCTTCCTGATCTTTGTCCCAAGCCTTTTGTGCTGATTTAAAGTCTAAATCAACATATTCCATAAAGTTGGGAAACTTTAGGAGTTGATCAAAGTAATCTCCATCCAATTTCACTATAGATTCCCTGCTTGATTTCTCACTGAGCGGGAGGCTGAGTCATAGTGGGAAGCACAAGCCAAGATGAATTCAGGGCATTGAGCTAATATCGGAAATCATGCTGTGAGAGGGAGAATGCTGCCAAATATTGACTTCATCCATGAATTCTGAGAAGAATCCACAATTCTTTTCCAGAAGTCTTCCATATCTATATTACTGAGCTCTATGTCCCGGATGTCATAATTGCATCTTACATAAGAAGAAGACTCCATCTTCTGATACTTATAATTCATCTTTCCTGACTTGTCTGACTTATCCTTAGATGGGCCAGGGTCCAACATGAGGAGTCTTGAAAATGACTTGATGACTTCTGGAAGAGTAGTCAGGTGTGAAAGCTTGTCGGAAAAGTGCACAGACCCGACACACCGTTCGGGTTTAGAAACTTGCAAAACACCTTCGAAAACCTGAAAGACTTGATTGTATGTCAGAAATTAGATCGTGTCAAACACCAACAGAAACCCAAAATACTGATGGATTTCGGAGGATGTCGGACACTTTGAGAAACCCGAAACACTGGTGCAGTGTATGTCAGAAATTAGGGCATGTAGCGTATTGATGAAAACCTAGAAAAAAAGGCGGAAGTGAGATGATGTTGAGCAGGTAGAAATACCTAACACACTATGGAACTCGAGAGGATGTTGAACACCTATCAAGACCCGACACAAGGTGGAGAAAGCAAGATGTCGAGTAGCTAGCAAAGCCTGAAACAAGGTGGAAACTAGATGATGTCGAGCACCCTGCAAAACCTGAAATCAAGGATATTAGGTCTCTGTCCTATCAAAACATGAAAAATTTCCTACTTTTTTCACTCATTGGTTTTTAGATTCTTTTGAAATCTACAACTTATGTAAATATAAGTAAATAACCAAGGAGTGGATTTCAAACAAAAACCCTCTTGGGAAAGGACAAGAACAAAGGGAAAAAGACCCAAAACCTAAAACAGAAATGGAAGAGGAAAAGAAATGGAAGCCAAACAAAACACCTCAAAAATAACCCCAAAAACTTCAAAATAGAAAGAGGAGAAAAATACCTTCAACAAGATCGAAAAATAATCAAGGATGGATGGTGAAATCGACTAGGAAGCTCAATCGGGTCTGGAGGTGGAAGAAGCATGCACAAAAATCAACGTATCAAAATGTACCAAGTAACAAATGATGTGGAAAAACACCTATATATAAAATCCTAACATTAATTACACCTCATTTGACATGTGTACCAACTACCAAACAAGCTGCACATTAATGACATGTCATCATTCGTGGAGTGTCGAAAATATGACATAAAGGGTTTGGTTTAATTTGGGTTTGGGTTTGGTTTAAACCCTAAACCCCGACCCCTAAACCCTAAACCCTAAACCCTAAATCCTCAAACCTAAACCTTAAACCATAAGCCATAAACCCTAAATAATAAACCCTCGACCCTTAAACTTAAACCCTCAACCCTATACCCTAAACCTTTAACCCCAAACCATAAACCCTAAACTCTAAACCCTAAATCCTAAACCCTAAGTCTAAAGCCTAAACCCTATTTTTACTACCTGGAACCCTAAGCCCTAAACCCTAAACCTTAAACCATATACCATATACCATAAACCCTAAACCCTAAACCCTAAACCATGATCCCTAAATACTAAACCCTAATCCCTAAATCCTAAAACTTAAACCCTAAACCCTAAACCATTAACCCTAAATCCTAAAACCTAAACCACCGAGAGCCTAATCCTTAAACCCTAAACCTCAACCCCTAGACCCTAAACCTTAAGCCATGAACCCTAAGCCCAAACCCCAAACCCCGAACCTCAAACCGTGACCCTCAACCCTAACCCCTAAACACTAAATACTAAACCTTGAGCCCTAAAATATGAACCCTTAACCCTAATCCATAAACCCTAATCCCTAAACCCTAAACCCCGAGCTCTAAACCCTAAACCCTGAGCCCTAAACCATAAACTCTAAACCGTGAGCCCTAAACCCTAAACCCTAAACCATGAGCCCTAAACCCTAAACCTTAAACCATGAGCCTTAAACGTTAAACCCTAAACCTGAACCCTCAACCCAAAACCTAAACCCTAAACCCTAAAAACTAAATCATAAATCCTAAACCCTTATCCCTAAACCCTCAACCTTGATCCTTGAGCCCTAAGGAGGAGGCACATTACAATCACCTCATTTTTTCCATAGGATAGGAATCCCATTCAGGGAGAAATCCTCTATCTACAAAGTGAGGATATCATTTTAGTAAGAAGTAGACAAGCATCATAGAGTTGATTTGTGGTCACTAAAGTGAACTAGGGGCCAAATTTCAAAATTAGTACTAATTCAAGCAGTGGTAGGGCCAAAATCCAATCCAAAAGGTAAAAAAACCTACAAAATGACTATATGTTTTCATAAAACAAAGACCAACTACAATATATATGGCCTAAAAGTTTTAGGTCATTGCTGAAATTCTAAAAATGAGTAAGTACTAACCATATTAGATTTTGAAAAACTATCTTCTAGATTATAGATGTCAGAGCTATGAGACCACTTCCATCAGCTACAAAGTGACCCTAACTTTTTATATTAACTAAAATAAATTTAAAGTATGAGAATTATTTCTTATACTTAAGATTTATTTTTGTAAATATGGCTCCTTTAGGCCCTCCTAAACTTCATATAGCCTAAAACGCATAAAATTTTCATAAAACTTGAAACAAGTACTTGTTTTAGGTTTGTGAATTACGAGCCTAAGTAAAAATGACGTGACTGTATTATTGCAAAACGTGACCGTGTTTCGTTCATTTTCGATTTTGTCCACTTTTCACCCCCCCAACTTGGTGCACTTACCCATAATAGGAATTGAAGAAGATGCATCTAAGGGGGATGAAAAGGAGATTAAAAATAATGGTGTCCTAAGAGAGAACATAAGAATGGCCACAAAGGCAAGATGGTGAAAATAAAGATGTGATATATAAGGAAGCCCGGGTGGGACACAATAAGAATGCAAGATGAAAACAATTTAAGGAAAAAGTAGAAGAAAATATAATTTTGAATAGAAGGATTGATCAAGTTGAGTGAAAATGGAGATGGATAAAGAATGCGGGGGTTAGGTCGACGGTGCTTTGGGCCAGTTGGTGGTGATCGGGATGAAGCGATGACAACCCAAAGGGTCGGCGACAACCGAGTTCGGTGGTGTATATAAGCTCCTAGATTGGCGAATAAGCCCATTTGCATAGTGTAAATTGATAATCGAGAGCTCTAGGCTATAAAGAGAGAGTGAGATAGAGGCCGGAGGAGCAATGAGGAAGTGCCAAAGGACCCGCATGATGGTGAGTGCCTAAAACATAGCTTGTTTTAAAGCATTTTTTTATGTTTTCTTTATTTTTGTACTTTTTAAATTTTTAGCTTGGCACAAGCGGCGGTCATCGATGACTAGAAAAATCACCATTGACTAGGCCTAATAGGGTGTTGACCCTCATTAGGAGGTGTCAACCCAACTTGGGTCGGCGTCGATTGGGGATGAAATGAGGAACTTTTTATTTTTTATCAAATTTGGATGATGAGAAATTTGATGTTTACATGTTTGATTGGTTTTGCAAGCCCAAGAGGCATTATATTTGAGAGATAGAGTACCTTCTTTGTATGATCGGACTAGATGTGATATAGCAGGACAACGAGTGGGATCACTTAGCGAGAAGTTGGTTTAGGTGGATTCTAGTATTATCGGTGGATTCCTTGAGATATTAGTCTCATGATTGGACTAGTGGAAAGATGGGATGTGCGAGATAGGAACATTTTGGTTAAGGATGGGTGATACATCCATCAATCTTGTTAGCATAGTCTACATAATATTTTATTGTAAGGCTAGTTGTTATTATCTATTTCATTATTCACTCTTGTTGTTAGTAACAAATCCATCCATTCTGGGGAGTATTGTTCGTACACATCCCTATAAATATGTATCGTGCTTCTGACATTTAGTGAATGAATAAGAGATATTTAATCTCTATTTTCTCTCCATCATTTCCCCCTCACAATTTGGTATCGAGCATGTGTTTGAAGGAGCAAACAAATCTTTCTCGACATTGAAATTCCAGTGGAAATCTTTCAGTAGAAATATGTGTGGAAGTTTATAGAGTTTTTAATTATTATTTTTTTACACTAAAATACAAATAAGTTTTTATTTATGCATGGAGGAGTGGTGCGTGCATGCATTCCTATGACCATTCATCCACCTGCTTACATGGAAGAGGAGAAAATCAAAAGTGGTCATGTGGCTGTTTTTAATTTTTCTTCAACGACTTACTCTAATACACCTACATGGAGAGTTGATTTACAAAAGTGCATGGAGAGTAAATGACTTGTTAAAGAGTCATTATCTCCTACTACATGATAATTCTCGAGCTGCATGGGTGATCTGATTAGCGCTTACCTACTCACATTTGGAGAATTGATTAGGAATTGGCAAATGTTTGCTGTTGATGTTTTGGAGCAACCATCATTGCTGAGCATGCTGTCTAAAGTAAAGATTTGGTGCATCTCTCTATCAATTCATGCAGTGAAGTGCAAGATGCATGGAGGGCCTCTTTTGGTGTCTATACATGATTGTTGTCGATGATTGACTTGTTACAAAACATGGAAATTTGAATATTGATTTGGCATTTCAAACTAGCGGTGACTGTCCTTTGCACTAGCTATTCTAGCATGGCGAAGCGTGTGGTTCTATATTGCATGGAGACCTACATGAAATATTTGTGCATGGAGAGTTTTCTACTTGCTGTATGTGAAAGTGAATACACAATGTAAATTGATAATTTCTTTTCCTACATGGACGTGTGATGTGAAACTGCGTGAAAGTGAAAGCTACAAGAATGCACTCTCAATCTTAGAGCTAGTGTTGTATGGTGGAGTCTCTCAAATCCATGCTGACTGACGAGTGTGAATGACATGATTGAGACTATTGAAAGCCGCAACATCAAATAGCACATTGAAGACACCGTCAAGAAGCTCCCGATAGCTACGGGTTCTACTTTGCAGCTTTGCTTTCAATGAGCTACGCAAAACTAACAACCTTGTCTTTGTGAATGTGTTCGCAAAGGACTCTTGAAGTATTTCCTATTCGACGTCGGTTGCGAAAAGAGAGTTTGGGAAGAGAAAAAAGATGGGTGTGAGGCCGTTGTGAAGATGAAGAATATCTCCGCACAAAGCATCGTCGTCTCTTAACACGTGAGTATTGATATCATCTATGAGCTAGTACTTATCATCAGTGAGTCAAAGTTGTAATATCTCTTGAAATCAATAATTAAATAAAAAAATTATTTTATTTTATTCTAATGTCTACACCAAAAATTCTACTCTTTGATGCTCAGTTACTTAAAGGGCCAAATTTTGTGGCCTGGAAAACAAAGATGCAAATGATCCTTCAATTTAAAGGATTATGGGGCATCGTGCTTCGATCTGTGTCGATCCCATAGTTTTGATGAATTAATGAAGTATGAGATTGCTAGTGCCAAATAATTTAGGATGATAATACTTAGTATCGGTGACGATGTGCATCCACATGTTCGGAATGTGGATGAACCAAAGAGAGGCCTAGGACAAGTTGGAAACTATTTAAAAATCAAAAATCGACTAAGATCCTCCTCTTCAATCAAAGATGCACGCCCTCTCTGTGGGGTCACATGAGAAAGTTGAGGAGTTCTTATGTCACATGGCTGAGCTGCGATCGAAGTTATTAGTGATTGGTGAAATGGTGGATGACAAACTTCTCATGTTGATCACCTTGAGAGCACTCCCTTCTCAATTCCAAGTGTTCATTATGACATTGAATGTATATAAACAAACAGTGGCATTCGAAGAACTCGTGAACTTGTTACAACAAGAAGAGGCCATCAATTCATCCCAAGAGGAGACTCAAGATAAAGCCCTATTCTCAAATCCATACCATGGCCAAAAGAATTGGAAGGGTCCCCAGAGAAGCCAACTCAAGCGCAACCAAATCAACAATAGAAAGATCAAAATTCAAAGAGGTGGTGTCACATTTGTAGAAACAAAACTCACGAAACTAATCACTCTTTTAGGTACAATGGCTTTAAATAGGGTCTTGAGTCAAACAAGAACATCCGTGCTCAAATATTTTCAAAAATCCAGAGACTTCCTTGCCGAAGAAAGAAGAAGGGTCATCTAAAAGCCCAACAAGATGATGAATCTGATGAGTAGACATCAGAAGGATCCAATTGTGGTAAGAACCTTGTACTAGTCTCTTAGAATTCTTAGCTCACAAAGAAATTATGGTTGTTAGACTCCGATGTAAGTAAGAATATGTTAGGTGATAAGAAACTGTTTGATTCACTGAACAAACAACCCACTAGAGATCGGGTTCGGATAGTAGATGAAAAAGAGTACGTTGCAGAAGGAATAGGAAAAGTTACCATTCCTCTGGGACCACAAAAATGTACACTTACAAAGGTACTATATGTTCTTGGCTTGACTAGCAACCTCTTGTCAGTGACTTAGCTCTTGAATCATCACCTAAAGGTAGAATTTCTTGTCCAAAATGGCATCAAATCATGTTTGATCTCAAGACAAGGTACGGTTATTGCTAGAGCATTTCTAAAAGATAAGTTATTTGCTTTAGATATTGTTTCATCTTTTGCAGTAGCTTTATCTGCCTCAACAGTAGAATCTACAACCCTCTAACATTTTAGATATGGTCACTTGTCGAGTTAGTTCATTGCATCAAATGAGTTCAAAAGCAATGGTCCATGGACTACCCAAATTGTCCAATTCCTTTCCTATTTGGCTTGGCTGTTTTGCAGGAAAATAACACAAATGATCCATTTCCGATGGGCACCTTCCATGCCAAGAAGAGTCTGGAGGTAGTTCATACTAATATGAATTGCCTGCTTTGCACGCTTCGTTTTTAAGGATATAATTACTTGAACTGTTTGTGGATGACCAATCTTGCAAGATGTGCTAGTTTTTCTTGAATAATAAAAGTGAGGCTCTTCAACATTTCTAGAATTTCTATCATCGTGTTGTGAAAGATACCGGACAACCACTTCTTCTACTTCACTATTGGGTTGAAGAAGTACGAGACAGATTTATATCTTCTCAACAGGGGCACCAACACGATTCTAAAAAATAAAATGCCAGAAGAGGTATGGAGTGGTAGAAAGCCATCAATTTCTCATTTACGAGTATTTGGTTGCACATCATACATGCATGTCCCATTTCGAAGAGAAATAAGTTTGATCCAAAGACGATCCTATGTATCCTACTTGGCTATAGCACTACCTCAAAGGCATATCGTCTCATGGATCTTGAGACAAAGAAAATCTATGAGAGTTGAGACATGGTTTGTGATGAGTCATCCTTTGACTTAGTAGTGACAACAGAAGAACCATTACCAACCACCTCTCACCAACTAGTCTCCGAATCAGATGATCAGCCAGAGGAGACTACTCAGAGAAAAGATGTGCTACTAGAGAGCTATTTGTTGACCTTGGAGAATTGGAGAATATGACTCCACATCAATCCACATGGAAATGACATAGTTCTTCTCAAAAGCATCCAAGTTCTCATCCGAAGTGGGTACAAAGTACCATCAAGGACTCAAATTTGCAATAACTCCCAGATACATCATCCAGAGTCAAAACAAGGAGTCAAATAAGAAATGAGGTAAAATTTGCACTCATGAGTTCATTGATTAATATCTCTAAGCTTGATAATGTTTGTGAAGCACTCATTCAACCTCAGTGGAAGAAAGCCATGGATATAGAAATTTACTCACTCAAGAAAAATCAGATGTGGGAACTTTTCGATCTACCTTCGGGAAAGAAACCCATAGGCTACAAATGGGTTTTCAAGAAAAAATATAAGGTAGATGGATCCATCGACAAACATAAAACATGACTTGTAGAAAAAGGGCATGCTCGAAACAAGGAATTGACTATGAAGAAACCTTTGCACCCACTACGACAATTAATACCATCATAGTTGTTTGCACACTATCAACACGAGAGAAAGGTGGAGACTTCAGTAGATGGACATCAAGAGTGCTTTCCTAAATGGCGATCGAAAAGAAGAAGTGTACATGACCCAACTTGAAGGAATTTTTGATGAAGAGAATCCTAAGAAGGTATGTTGTCTCATCAAATGATTGTATGGATTGAAAAAAGCTCCAAGGGCATGGTATATCAAGATCAATGATCACCTTTTGCAACATGGGTTCACACATAGCCCCTCAAATTAAAATTTGTATACAAAGAAGGTAGTGAAAGAAATTTTCATTCTCGTTGTGTATGTAGATGATCTTGTGATCATTAGTAGTTCAGAAGATAAGGCTGATATTGTGAAGAATGATCTCAAAAGAACCTTCTACATGAAGAATTTGGGGCTACTACATTACTGTCTTGGCTTGGAGATATGAAAAAATGAGCATCACATTTTTTTCTCCTAGATAAAGTATGCCAAGACACTCCTAGAAAAGTACAGAATGCCAGACTATAAACCTATATCCACTTCCATGGAGAAAGTATTGCAACTTTCAAGATTCCAGGATTTTCCTCAAGTAGATGCTACTCTCTACAGGAAATTTTTTGGAGGGCTCATCTATTTGACATATACCATACTAGATCTATGCTATGTTGTCAGATATCTTTCCAAGTTCATGCGAACCTGAAGAAATGTCACTGGACTACAACAAAGCATGTTTTGAGATATGTCTGAGGAACAACTGATTATGGTCTGGAATATAAGAAGAATGATCAATTCTTCTTACAGGGATATGTTGACCCGGACCACGCCGGATCTATTGATGATAAGAAGTCAACCACAGGATACATTTTTCATCTTGGATCTAGACCTATCTCGTGGATAAGCAAGAAGAAGAATATTGTTTCTATCTCATCCACAGAGGCAGAATATCACGTTGCATGAGGAGATGTGTGTGAAGCGATATGGTTACGTCACATTTTGATTGACATGAGAATTCCTGAAAATAGTCACCTATTCTTTATTGCGACAATCAGAGTGTGTTGAAGCTCGTCAAGAATCCAATTTTTCATGAATGAACAAAGCATACTGAGATTTTTTTCATTTCATTTGAGAGAACATTTTCAACCATCACATTCGGTTCAATCTTCATCTACGAAGCACAAGTTGCCAATATTCTCACAAAATATCTTGGAAAAGTGAAATTTGAACTTTTCAGGGGTCACATTTGCAAGAATAATGTAATAAGGGGGAATGTTAGCATAGTCTATGTAATATTTTATTGTTAGGCTAGTTGTTATTATCTATTCCATTATTCACTCTTATTGTTAGTAATAACTCCATCCATTCCAGGGAGTATTGTTTGTACACGTCCCTATAAATATGTATCGTGCTTCTGATATTCAGTGAATGAATAAGAGATATCTAATATCTATTTTCTCTCCATTATTTCCTCCTCAAAATTCTCGAGGATGTATATCGCATTATGAGATTTCCTATACGGGGTGAGGAGATACAACCGATTAAAGTGGGTAGTAGATTATAGGTTTTGAAATGACTATTTAGGGATGATACCCTACAAATTAATTTTTCATCTGGGGCATTTCCATATGAGATGAAGTATGAGCGCGGGGTAGAACGGAACCATTTGATCTTCTTGATGACAATGGCGATATCATGTTATGCACTACCGATTCGGGGTGCTAGGTTTTATGGACATTAGCATGAGTCCTAGCAGATATTGTGGATCACACCACGGTGTTTTCCTTCGACACTACACTATTGGAACAAGTGTATCATGAGGTGTGCATGTATATAGAGAGGAGGAGGACAATATTAGATGTAGGGTTTCTCCTACATTGCTGAGCATATGAGCACATAACAGTGATCATGCCATGAGGGATACCATGGGTGACATGTGATCACATAGAATTGGTACTTGGGTTGCTGCGATGGAGATCTGATTAGGATCACAATGATAGAAGAAAGAGGGATGCAACATGATATGCGAGAGAGACTCTTAGAGCTTGAAATAGATAAGGTGAGATGGTTTCCATACCGCGACTTTCCTTCCCGGCCTAAATTTGATGTGGAGTTGGCTGGTATGAGATGAACCAGATGGGTATAGGGATGAAGACCTGATATGATATAAGCCATCTAGTTTGATATAGTGAGGTATAATTCTAGAGTGGTACAAATAATTCCACAAGAGCCTATTATATATTAGAGAGATGAGTTAGAGAGAGATTTGTCGAGCCCCAACATGGCCGATCCATTGGAGAAGGCGGGGGTGCCATGGGATGGTGATGATGATGTAGAAGTTGGTGTCGAATTCTCGATTGGATGACTACTACATGGGAAACACGGATGGCGAGAAAATGGAGCCAAGGGTGGTGATGAGAAGGAGGAGGAATTTACGAAGGGGGATGCAACTCCTAGAGGTGAGAGGGGAGATTATGGACTAGGCTGCAGCGAGAGAAAACACGATTACACATAGAGTGAGATCTAGTTCGATTAGAGATGGATACCATATAATAGGAGAAAGAGGAGGCTCACCAGATGCCTTGGCCTTATGAAAGAAGAGGGAAAATTTTTTTAGGGTAGAGGGAACGATATAAGAGGGAGCGAGAGGAATATAGAGCCGATTTGGAGATCTTGCACCAATCTTAGTAATGGAGTTAGGTAGTGGTGTGCCAACAACATCACAAGGAGTGGGGATGATGGGTCATCCATGTATTATGCCCACGAGTTTGTACACAAAACTAGTGGTGGAGGCATGATACTATAAGAGGATTATGACACATAAGTTTCCATGTACACTTTGAGATACATATAGTACTTAGCTACATAGTGATCGGGAGAGAGTAGCGCAATGCCATCAGGAGTAGTGTGAGTGTGGAACAACTATTGTGAGATTGGGCCACGTTGGAGGTGACAAGGCCCATGGATTGATCCAAGCACCTGCCCTAGAAGGCGGGGGCTTTTTATTATCAAATGTGGAGTTTATTAATTTTGATGATGTATACGCTTTAAGACAAGAACCTTAGAGGCTTGCGACATATGATGATGTATCGATGTATTTTGGACTCATGATATATATATATATATATATATATATATAATGATTTTGGTTTTGGTTCATGATGTGTTATATGTAATGATTCATAGTTTTAAGGACGTTTCTATTAGCTTTAAATGTGGATAGTTAATTATGATGTTGATGATGATTTAGATGTTGATACTTTAGACTTAAATGATGGTTTTATGGATTTTGAGTTAGTTATGGATGCTTAGATATGGATTAGATATAAATGTGATGCACTTTGTGATTCTATGGATTTATATTTTAAAATTTAGAACGTGATATGGATATGATTATGATATGATTATGGATGAAAGAGTGATTATTTCATGGATAAGTAGATATGATGGATGTGAAAATATGCTCAAATATGGATATGATTAATGTTGAACTTAAAAGTAAACACATGGATACATGATTAGATTAGGAATGATTGTGAGAAGAAGGATGCAACTTCAATAAAAGGTGACCAAAACGACACACAACTATAGCAAGGAGCATACGAAGAAACAATGATTCGAACATGATTGGAGGTAAACAAGAAAAATATCCACTTAAAGCAATGCACTTGCAACCAATAAAAGTGTTAACACATAACTAACGATAGTTAGTTATTCCATGGATCATGTGGAAAATATGGAAAGTGGACTTATGTGCCTAATATGGAAAGTGGTGGCCATATTCAAGATCATAGATAGCAAAGTGACGGTAGACCACATAATGAAAATTTTAAAGTTGTTTGAAGATAAGTTCAGACAATACACTCTTTACCAAGTCAAAAATCCAACAAAAATTAAAAAATCAAATAATCAAAATACAAAAACATTCAAACAATTAAAAATCCTAAAAAATTACAAAAATAGGAAAAATATTACAAAAATCAACACAACTTTAAAAATCACACTTCTAACTTCTATAATAATCATCATTTCAACCATCACACAACTATAAAAAAAATCATCTCACCCCATGTATCCTTTTTTATGGGAAAGTCAAATCAATCATATCCCTTACGTATATCCTTGTTCGAGGAAATCTCGACTCTTATTTTCTCCCTTGCATGCATCCTTTCTTGGGGGAAATGATCTTTTCAATCGCATATTACTTTTCAATGTAGATCCAATAAAGAGTGTCACTTGACCCCACTCTTTCTGTCTAATCCAATCCCTTTGCATGAATCCTTTCTTGGGGGCATCTAAATCTTCTTAATTATAACTATGGAGCATAATAGGGGGATGGTTAATTTCATTTATTTACATTTGTGTTGCATTTTTACTCTTATTTATTGACTAATTACACGTATTTCCTTATCATCTTGGTTCATTTATAGCCATGATGCATACTTTTACTTGTGTATATTGGGTTTGTTTTTAAGTTTCATATCTTTTGTTTTTCTTTAGACCAACTACAAGTATTTTAATATCATCTTGGTTCATTTATATCCATGATGAATACATTTACCGTGTATATTGGGTTTTTTTTAATTTTTCTCTTTTTATTTGATGTGTGTGTGTGTTTGTTTACGCACATAATGGGTTAAACATCACAATTCTTTCATAATCATGGTGCCAAATCTCTATTGTGCAACAACAAAATAAGGTTTCTCTAACTTTCACTATCTGAATGGAATATCATACAATGAGAAAAATCCCTCCCATCATCCTTCTACTCCCTCTTGAATCATCCACCTTCTCTTTCCTTGTATCAGTGGCTATCCTCCACTTTCTTGCATTACCCATCTGATTGAGGGGAACAATCCCTTAACATCATCCATACTCACCGGGAATTCTAATGCTTCACTTTGGGAAAATAAGGTAGGCCCACCAAATTTATCTATCATCCACTCATTGATCTACATGTGTCTATTATCTTTAAAATGATATTACTTCGTAATAACACTTTAAAGAGGGGAAAATGTAAACACCCTAAAAATACACACATATACTTAGTCATCCATAATACCTACAAAATGTGTTAAATCATTTATAGAAAGCATTCTAGATCACTACCCTCCCACATTTCATTAGAATTCACCCGCGTCCCTTTAATATTAATTTAATTAATTCTATCATGCTTAAAGCATACATTCACACCTCTTGAATAATTTAATTAGCTATTTAAATAAATAGATAACTATCCACTCACCCTCTACTCATCTCTAATTCATCATCCAAATCACACAAGTTGAGCTAGCTCACTCCCCCAAGTTCTAGAACCCTACAAAGGTGGAAGCAAAATATTCATGTACTGACTACCTTCTCGAATAAAATCAAAAGCCAACTAAATATTCATTTCCTCTTAAATGAATATTCAAATCATCCAACTACATGGACCAAATCAAATTGCTAATTTACAAAAATGCATTCATTTACCTACAACTCGTTAAAACCTTGATCCACAATCCATGGCCTATCCTTCAGCTATATAAATATGAGGCTCAATCCTTTACAATTTGTCACTTGGAAGATATAAGCATTTACATTAATCTTCTAAATTGCCATCTAAAATTTGCAAACCAAAAGGCTGTATCCATTTGATCATCCATTGCTTGTATAATTTTTCTTCCATTTGGAAACAAAATATAGAGAATCCATAATTAAATCATTTAAAAAGATTCAACAAGTGTGATACTCCATTCTAAACTTCAGCTATCTCATTTGAGGTTGCAAAAGAACCTGAATGAAGGTTTGCATTTTATTTGTTTTTGCTTATTTTTTCATTGTGTTAGTTTTCCTTAAATATAAAGTTCATTTGTGAAATATACTATAATGCCCATAAGAATACACAAGTTTAGAGTCGTAGAAATAATTTGAAGATCAAGTTCGAAAATGTTGTTGGAAATTTTTAAATTGTTATAAAATGTAAACCTTAATACTAGATTCTAATTTTGAACTTGTTTCCCCTAATATTTAGTATTTGTGAATGATCCCATTTTTAGGAACCCAAAATTTGAATTATTGTCATTAATATTTTTTTGGTGTTTCGTACATGGAGACAAGACCAAAACAAGAGGGAATGATTTAACAACTAGTTTTTAATTTTCGAAGAAACATCTTGAAGAGTTTTTAGGAAGTAGTTAAAATAGAAGAACACATAAAACAATTCTAAAACATAGTATAGAAGAAAGCATAAAATAGGGTATACCAAATAAAAATGGCTATGGACTTGCTCGGTATTAGCTAGGAGGGGATAAGCATAAATTTAAAGTAACATTTGTGAAGTATTGGAAGAACACATAAGTAGATTTTGTGAAAACATTTGCAATTTCGTTTTTGTAATCATGTGAATTTTTTTATCAATTTTAATATGATCTTCTTATTTTGTATTGTTTTATTCCGTAAAATCTCTATTTATATATGTCAATTCTAAAACATAGTATATAAGAAAGCATAAAATAGGGTATATGAAATAAAAATGGCTATGGACTTGCTCAAGATTAGCTAGAAGGAGGGGATACCCATAAATTTAAAGTAACATTTGTGAAGTAGCATACATTGGAAGAATACATCAGTAGATTTTTTGAAAACATTTGCAATTTCGTTTTTGTAATCATGTGAAATTTTTATCAATTTTAATATGATCTTCTTATTATGTATTGTTTTGTTAGTAACATCTCTATTTATATATCAATATTTTTATATTTTTATATCTTCCTAGCTAGCAATCAAGGAATCTCATATTTTATTTTATAACAATTGGTATTAGAGTATTCAAAATTCTATTATAGAAACTAGTAAAGTAAATCTAGTTAAACTCCACTTACTTCAAAGAGAGATCGAAACGTGTAAAATGAAGGAAGTTGAGTTCATTTCTAAATTATATACAAGAATTTAAATTTTAGTACATTAGTTAAATATTAATGGTTAAGCTATTGGAAATCAAAGGATTTTGAGAAAATCCTTAAGACTTTTCCTATGAAAATAACCCAAGTTTTTTTGCGATTCAAGAGTACAAAGAATTTTCTAAGATGGAAGTTGACCAGTTGATCGGTTCACTTCAACCCATGAGAAGAGGTTGAATAGATAAGCCACTCTTTCCCTAGAATAAGCTTTTAGAGATGTGAGGGATAGGGGAGAGGAAGAGATAATAGAGGAAGAAATCCCAGAGGTAGAGGAAGAGAAAGAAGATACCTCTAGAAGAGGAAACTCAAATATTCAATAGGAGAAAAAGAGTTCATAGTTAAACTCCCGTGACAAGAAAAAAACATCTCAAATCAAATATATGGAAAATTTTATTAATGTCATAAGTATGGTTATTTTTCAAGTGAATGCAGAAAAAGGTAACTTGATCACTCAAGAAATAGAGTGAATGTAGCCAATTAATAGGTAATTGAATATGAACAAATGCCAATTTTTTTCATTATGTGTAATATTACTCGGAGAGAAACATTGAATTTTGGTACTTGAAAAATTGTTGTAGAAACCCCATGCGTGGTAATGAAAGATTTTGGATTTCATTGTGAAGAATATTCATTCTAAAATTAATATGGGAACAATGAAATGGTTGGAATTATGGGCCAAGGAAAAATCAATATTCGCATTGAGCATGGTCACGAAAGAAAACTCCATAATGTCTATTATTCCCTAGGGCGGGCATACAACATAATCTATTGAGCATTAGATATTGGGTTTCAAAATGATAAATAATCCCTATGGATAATGGGTAGTGCATATTTTATGAAATAGATGAGAGTAAACCAAGGATTGTATTGTACAAATTGCATAGAACTAGTTCCCTCTTAGGATGGAAAATAATTTTCCTGCATATTCCAAAGAAATACATCCTAAGAATGTGCATCACACAACAATACCACATCATGAAACAATATAATGTTTCTATCAAAGATGCATCGAAAATTTATAACATAAGGTATGAAAATTTAAGTATATATGGATTAAGTCTTTTCACTAACAAGGATATGGTTTAGGGGATACAAAATATTATATAGTATGATAAAAAATGTGACAACTGCAATTTAGGAAATAAACATACCAATCATTTCAAATCATGGAAGTATAGGAGGGAAACCTCACCATTGGAGTTGGTGTATCCATTTTATGTGGCCTAATGCAAATCCCACTCTAGTCAAAAGGGAATACTTCATGACATTCATATATGACTATAAAAAATAGAATTTGGTCTACTTATTGAAGCATAAGTATGAAACCTTTATGAAATTTAAGTGTTTTAAAGTGTTCATATTAGATACATGGGAGAATATGTCACCAAATAATTTCTAAATTTTTACAAATATGAAGGCATTGAAAAATAATTTGCATTCAGGTACACTCCATGACAAAATGGAGTTGCAAAGAGAAAGAATAGGAAAATTCCGAAGATGGCTAACATCATGTTGAATTCCAACTTATCTTTTAAACAAATATTGGGGTGTAGCTATTGCAAAAATGCTATATTTACTAGATAGATGTCCTCAAAAGGTTTTGTGTGATAAGATCCACAAGAACTGTTGAACAAATACATGTAGTGTGGGCCACTTAAGAATCTTTGGGTGGGATGCATACATGCATTTTGCCTAAAGAAGAAAAGGAAAAATAGGATAATCAATGAGAAAAATGCATTTTCATCCGCTAAAATGAAGATTCCCAAGCATAAAATATGTATAACCATTTTACCAAGAGTTTTTATTTGTACGGATGTTGAATTCATTAAAAATTAGTAGTGGGATGTCACTTTTGATACCCTCTCACATAACCAAAGAATGGTACCCATAGTTCATGTAGAAGATGGAAATGAAGTAGTTTCCAATAGTGAACTTGAATTTTTCATATTCCAATAAGGTGAATATTCATAACATTTCTTTTTACATCAATATCAAAAAATAATCCACAATCATGCATCTCTACAATTATACAATATCTGAATGGAGAGAGTTTATGTCAAATGACAACATCTTTAATCTCAACAAAGACAAAGAAATTGAAGGAAATTTATAAAAAATCAAGGTATGCAAATTTTGTTGAAATTTTGAATTTTTCTTTATTTTATCCCAATGATCTTGAATTTTTTTAGAAGCAATAATGAAAGATAAATAAAGTGTAACTCCAGGATTAGGAGATAGATGCAATTGAATTAAACGAGACATGGGAGCTAGCTTATTTACCTATGTATAAACACATAATTGGAGTTAAGCGGGTCTATAAGGCCAAGAGAATAACAAAAGATATATAAAAAAGCATAAGGTAAGGTTAGTTTTTAAATGGTATAAACAATAGCCTAGAAGAGACAATAAAAAGAATGAAAACAATGTGGGTTGTCTTTGTTAAAGTATCCCAACACAAGTTGAAGATATTCCAAATGGATGTCAAGTATTCCTTTCTAAATGGAGTGCTTAAGGAAGAAGTATATGTTAAAGGTTCACTGGGTATGTGATTCTAGGAAAAGAAGACAAAGTATATAAGCTAAAGAAAGCATTGTGTTGGTCAAGTAAGCACAGAGAGCATAATAGAAAACAATAGACGCGTATTTTCTAAACAATGATTTCAACCAAATCAACGTTGAGCCCTCAATCTACATCAAAGAAAATCATTGTAAGATTTTAATTTTTGTTTTGTTTTTAGATTACATGATATTAACTGGAAACAATGACCTATTGATTATTGAATTGAAATTATTAACGACAATTCAATTTTAAATTACAAAATCAAGTCTCTTAATGTTATTTCTTAGTATTGATGTAAAAAATGGAGCATGACACATTCATTTCTCAAACTAAATATTCCAAAAATATTTTAAAGAGGTTTAGAATTTTTAATAGCAAATGTGTACCATCATCAACAACTATAGGTTTGAAATTAAGAAAGGAAAATGTAGCATCCTCATTTTTAAGTCTTCATTAACGGGGAATTTATTTTTCTTTTTACTTTATGCTTCTCGATCTAAATACCCATATATTTAAATCCAACATAAATCTTAATGTTCATTGTTCTAAATTCACATAATTTAGAACAAACATTCATTTATCTAATCCATCACATAACATATAAACCATATGTAGCTGTAATGACTCGGTATAAAACCAATCTCTCATTTCATGACTCGGTATTAAACCGATCTCTCATGTTTCTTTATATAGATGTGTATACTAAGTATACTTATGGTTTCCTTAATCAGATAAGGATCATTCAAGTGAAACCATCTAAAGATCCTATCTCGGGTATTTATTCTGAGATGCCCATCTGATATCACACATCTTTAGTCAAGGTAAAATCAAGACAAGGCAATCAAAAGCTTGTGATACTTTGGCCAAAGTTTAAAGACATGTATACCATGTTTTTATTCCTAGACGACATACTTGTCAGAAGGAATACATATTTCACCACACTCAAAAATATTATCTAGATTAGACTACCTTGATCTTCGTCAACACTTCCATGTCCGTGTTAGGTACTAAGTAGTGACAGCTTTTCATAGTGCGGTGTTGATGGTCCGCTTAGGATGACTAAGGAAAATTAAGGGCACCTAAATCGTCTTGTGTCATTTTGGATCCACTTAATTACCCATAATCATCATAAGATGACTTCGACACTTGAGCCATACTACTATCGGTATTTAGTGTTTAACATAGACTGGATCCATGTCTTAACAAGTTCTTGAATTAATTTAATTCACAACTTGTTAATCCACCCTTGTTATCCTTATAGTTTGGTGTCGTTCCTAATTCGATTATAGCAAGTATAGTGACATTAAGAAAATGTCACTTTATTTCAACATTAATAGGAATAGTACAGGTTATACATAGCTAATATGTTTAGGTATGTTTCATACTTTTATCAAGTAACATAACCTATCAAGATATTTCAAACACTTCAACACAAGCATACATCCTTCTTTACTTATAGTTTGTTTATAAGTATTCACTTGTACATATCTTCATTACGTTCAGTTATATGTCAAACTCGTATTCATAATTACACAAGTAAGTATGTATTTAAGAATCAATACTTAAAGACCATTCTAATCATATAAGTACTTTCCAACACATTCAGGTTGATGGAATTATTATCATATTCATAGGCTTAAAATAGTACATTTCATATTCCATTCAACTAATAGACTTAATCTAATAGTTCTTCACTTATCTTATTACCCATGCTACATATATTCTCATGATTGTATTAGTGGAAAGATGGCATGTGCGGATAGGAACATTCTAGTTAAGGATGGGTGCAATGACCATCATTCTTGTTAGCATAGTCTACGTAATATTTTATTATTAGGCTAGTTGTTATTATCTATTCCATTATTCGCTCTTGTTGTTAGTAACAACTCCATCCATTCCAGGGGAGTATTGTTCGTACACGTCCCTATAAATATATACCGTTCTTCTGATATTTAGTGAATAATTAAGAGATATCTAATCTCTATTGTCTCTCCATAATTTCCTCCTCACAATATGGTATCAGAGGAGAATTTTTTTCCTAGACGTTGAAATTCCAGTGGAAAGATCTACGTAGAAATCTGCGTGGAAGTTTTTAGATTTATTATTATTATTATTTGTTTTAGCGCTAAAAGACAAAGAAGTCTTCTATTTCTGCTTGGAGAGGCTTGGAAGTTTCTTTCTTACGCGGAGGAGAAGTCTACATGCATTCCTATGACCATTCATCCAACTCCTGCATGGAAGAGGGAGAAAATAAAACGTGGATGTGGTTGTTTTATCTTTTCTTCAGCGACTTGTTCTAATACACCTGCGTGGACAGTTGATTTACAAAAGTTGTGTGGAGATTAAATAACCAGTTAGAGATTCTTTATCTTCTAGTACGCGGTAATTCTCAGAGCCTGCGTGGGTGATCTGATTGGCGCTTACCTCCTCACATTTGGAGAATCAACTACGCATTGGTAAATTTTTTCTGTTGACGTTTTGGAGCAACCATCATTGTTGAGCGAGTTGTCTAAAGTAAATATTTGGTTCATCTCTTTATCAATTTGTGCAGTGAAGTGCAAGACGTGTGGAGGGCCTCTTTTGGTGTCTATACATGCTGCTTGTTTGATGATTGATTTGTTACTGAAAACATGGCAGTTTGAAGATTGATTTGGCATTTCAAACTCGCAGTGACCTGTCCTTAGCGCTAGCTATTCTAGCGCAGTAGAAGCGTGTGGTTCTATATTTTGTGGAGACCTGCGTGAAATAGCTGTGCATGGAGATTTTTCTCCCAATTGTACATGAAAGTGAATACCTGCAAATTGATAATTTATTTTGCTGCATGGACGTGTGATGTGAAACTTGCGTGAAAGTGAAAGCTACAAGCACACACTCTCAATCTTAGAGCCAGTGTTGTATGGTGGAGTCTCTCAAAGTCACGCTGAATGACAAGCATGAATGACATGATTGAAACTGTTGAAAGCCACAATATCAACTCGTTCACCAAAGAACACCATCCAGAAGCTCCTGAGATCATTGGGTTCTACTTTGCACTGCTCAACAAGCTACGCAACACCGATAACCTTGTCTTCGACGAACTAGTTCACAAAGGACTCTTGGATTATTTCCTATTTGATGACAGTTGCCAAGTAAAGCGAGTTCGGGGAGAGCTAGAAGCCGGGTATGACACTGACTGTGAAGACGAAGAATATTTCCTAACAAAGCATCATTGTCTCTCAACACGCGAGTATTGAGAGCATCTACGAGCTAGTACTTCTCATCAGTAATTCAAAGTTGTAATATCTCCTAGAAATCAATAATTAAATTAAAAAAATTATTTTATTTGATTCCAATGTCTCGAACCAAAACTTCTTCTCTTCGATGCTCAATTACTTAAAGGGCCAAATTTTGTGGCCTGGAAGAAAAAGATGTGAACAATCCTTCAAATTGAAGGATTATGGGGCATCGTAATTGGATCATGCGATCCCCATAGCAGTGACAAATTAATGAAGTATGAGATGGCTAGTGCCAAAGCCTTGATGTTTATAATGCTCGGTATCTATGATGATGTGCAACCACATATTTGGAATGCGGAGGAAGCAAAGGAGCCTTGGCAAGTTGGCAACTCTTCATTCAAATCTACACACCCTATCTATGGAGAAAGTTGAGGAGTTCTTATGTCACATGGTACCGAGCCGTGATTAGAGTTATTAGTGCTCGGTGAAACAAAGGACGAAAAACTTCTCGTGTCGATCACCTTGAGAGAACTCCTTTCTCATTTCCGAGTGTTCATTACGACACTGAATGTATATAAACAAACAAAGCATACAAAGAGCTCATGAACTTGCTGCAATAGGAAGAGGCCATCAATTCATCCCAAGAGGAGACTCAGGATAAAGCCCTATTCTCAAAGCCATACCATGGCCAGAAGAATCGGAAGGGTCCCCCAAAGAAGCCAACTCAAGTGCAACCAAATCAACAACAAAAAGATAAAAATTCAAAGAGGTGGTGTCACATTTGTAGAACCAACACTCACAACACTAATCATTGCTGGTACAATGGCTTGAAATAGGGTCTTTGAGTCAAACAAGCACATCCAAGTGTGAAGATTTTCAAAAATCCACTAGACATCCTTGAAGAAAGTAGAAGGGACATCTCGTAGACCAACAAGATGATGAATCTGATGATGAGACATCAGAAGGAGCCAATTGTGGTAAGAACCTTGTACTAGTCTCTCGATTTCTCATCCCACAAAGAAATTATGGTTGATAGACTCTAGTGCAAGTAAGCATATGTCAGGTGACAAGAAACTATTTGATTCACTAAATGAACAACCCAATTGGATATCGAGTTCGGATAGCAAATGACAAAGAGTACATTGCAGAAGGAATAGGAAAAGTCACCATTCCTCTGGGACCATGAAAATGTACACTTACAAAGGTACTATATGTTCTTGGCTTGACTAACAACCTCTTGTCAATGACTCAACTCTTGAATCATCACCTGAAGGTAGAATTTCTTGTCCAAAATGGCATCAAATCATGTTTGATCTCAAGACAAGGTACAATTATTGCTAGATCATTTCTAAAAGATAAGTTATTTGCTTTAGATATTGTTTCATCTTCTCAATAGCTTTATCTACCTCAACAATAGAATCTACAACCCTTTGGCATTTTAGATATGGTCACTTTTTGGTTAGTTCATTGCATCAAATGAGTTCAAAAGCAATGGTCCATGTACTACCCAAATTGTACAGTTTCTTTCCTATTTGGCCTAGCTATCTTGTAGGAAAAAACATAGGGATCCGTTTTAGGTAAGAAACTTATATGCCAAGAAGCATCGAAGGTAGTTCATACCGATCCGAACGGCCCGCCGCCTACTTCACTTTCAGGATACAAGTAATTCCAATTGTTCATGGATGACCACTCTCGCAAGATGTTCTTATTTTTCCTGAAGAAGAAAAGTGAGGCTCTTTAACATTTCCATAATTTCTATCATCGTGTTGTGAAAGAGACCGAACAACCATTTCTTCTACTTCACTATTGGGCGAAGTAGTACAGACAATTGTATATCTTCTTAACAGGGAACTAACAAAGATTCTACAAAATAAAATTCCAGAAGAGGTATGGATTGGTAGAAAGCCATCAATTTCTCATTTACGAGTATTTGGTTACATAACATACATGCATGTCCCAACTCAGAAGAGAAAGAAGGTTGAGCCAAAGACACTCCCATGCATCCTACTTGGCTATAAAACTACCTCAAAGGCATACCGTCTCATGGATCCTAAGACGAAGAAAATATATGAGAGTCGAGATGTGGTTTTTGAAGAGTCATCCTTTGACTCAGTAGTGATAACATAAGAACTATTACCAGCCACCTTTGACCTAATATTCTATGAATCAAATGATTAGCCAAAGGAGACTACTCATAGAAAAGATGTGCTGTCAAGAGAGCTATTTGTTAATCATAGAGAACTAGAGAATGTGACTCCACATCAATCCACACGGAAATGATACATTTCTTCTCAAAAGAATCCAATTTCTCGTCTGAAGTGGGTACAAAGCACCATTAAGGACTCACATTTGTAACAACTCCCAGATACATCATCTGGAGTCAAAACAAGGATTCAAACAAGAAATGAGGTAAAATTTACACTCCTCAGTTCACTGATTAATATCTATGATCCTGATAATGTTCGTGAAGCACTCAGTCAACCTTAGTGGAATAAATCCATGGATATATAAATTGACTCACTTAAGAAAAATCAGACTTTGGAACTTGTCGATCTGCCTACAGGAAAGAAACTCATACGCTGTAAATGGGGTTTCAAGAAAGAATATAAGGCAGATGGATCCATCGACAAGCATAAAACATGACTTGTAGCAAAAGGGTATGCTCAGAAAGAGGGCATTGACTATGAAGAAACCTTTGCACCCACTACAAAGATCAAGACCATCAGAGTTGTTTGCATACTAGCAGCATAGAAAGGATGGAGACTTCAGTAGATGGATGTCAAGAGTGCTTTCCTAAATGGTGATCTGAAATAAGAAGTGTACATGACCCAACCTGAAGGATTTTTTGATGAAGATCATCCTAAAGAAGGTATGTCATCTCATAAAATCATTGTATGGACTGAAACAAGCTCCAAGGGCATGGTATATCAAGATAAACGATCACCTTTTGCAACATGGGATTACACGTATCCGCTTAGATCAAAATTTGTATATAAAGAAGGTAGGAAAAGAAATTGTCATTCTTGTTGTGTATGTAGATGATCTTATGATCACTAGCAGTTCAAAATATCAGGTTGATATTGTGAAGAATGATCTCAAAAGAACCTTCGACATGACATATTTGGGGCTACTACATTATTGTCTTGGCTTGGAGATATGGAAAAATGAGCATCACATTTTTTCTCCCAGATAAAAGTACGCCAAGACACTCTGGAAAAGTATAGAATGTCAGACTGTAAACCTATATCCACTCCCATGGAGAAAGGCTTACAACTTTCAAGATTCCAGGACTCACCTCAAGTAGATGCTACTCTCTACAGGTAATTTTTTGGAGGGATCATCTATTTGACATATACCAAACCAGATCTATGCTATGCTATCAGCTATCTTTCCAAGTTCATGTAGGAGCAAAGAAATTTTCTTGGACTGGAGAAAAGCATGTTTTGAGATATGTCCAAGGAACAACTGATTATGGTATGGAATATAAGAAGAATGATCAATTCTTCTTACAGGGATATGTTGACTTAGACCACACCGGATCTATTGATGACAAGAAGTCAACCACATGATACATTTTTCATCTTGGATCTAGACCTATCTCGTGGATAAGCAAGAAGAAAAATATTATTTCTATCTCATCCACAGAGGAAGAATATTGTGCTACACGAGGAGCTATGTACGAAGCGATATGGTTACGTCGCATTTTGGATGACATGGGAATTCTGAAAAACAATCACATATTCTCTATTGTGACAATCAAAGTGTGTTGAAGCTCGTGAAGAATCTAGTTTTTCATGAATGAACAAAGAATATTGAGATTGATTGTCATTTCATTTGAGAGCACATCTTGAACCATCACATTCAACTCCAGTATTGTCCTATAGAAGCACAAGTTGCTGATATTCTCACAAAATCTCTTGGAAAAGTGAAATTTGAACTTTTCAGGGGTCGCATTTGCAAGAGTAATATAATTAGGGGGAATGTTAGCATAGTCTACATAGTATTTTATTATTAGGCTAGTTGTTATTATCTATTCCATTATTTTCTCTTATTGTTAGTAACAACTCCATCCATTCTAGGGAGTATTATTTGTACACGTCCCTATAAATATGTATCGTGCTTCTGATATTCAGTGAATGAATAAGAGATATCTAATATCTATTTTCTCTCCATCATTTCCTCCTCACAATTCTTGAGGATGTATATCACATCCTAAGATTTCCTATACATGGTGAGGAGATACAACCGATTAAATTAAATGGTAGATTACGAGTTTTGAAACGACTATTTAGGGCGATACCCTACAATTTAATTTTTCATCTAGGGCATTTCCATATGAGAAGAAGTATTAGCACGGGTTAGAGCAGACCCGATTGATCTTCTTGGTGTTGGCATTTATATCATGTTATGCACTACTGTTCGGGGTTGCTAGGTTCCGTAGACACTAGTATGAGTCCTAGCTAGAGATATTTTGGATCACAAGACAATGTTTTCCTTTGACACTACACTATTGGAAAAATTGTATCATGAGGTGTGCATGTATACAGAGAGGAGGAGGAGTAGATTGGATGTAGGGTTTCTCCTACACTTTGCTAAGCATATGAGCACATAACAGTGATCATGCCATGAGGGATACCATGGGTGACATGTGATCACATAGAATTGGTAGTTGGGTTCTTTGTGATGGAGATCTGATCATGATCACAATGATATAAGAAAGAGGGATGCAACATGGTATGCAAAGAGACTCTTAGAGCTTGAAATAGATAAGGTGAGATGGTTTCCATACCGCGACTTTCTTTCCTAGCCTAAAGTTGATGTGGAGTTGGCTGGTATGAGATGAACCGATGGGTATAGGGATGAAGGCCTGATATGATAGAAGCCATGTACTTTGATAGAGTGAGGTGGAAATTCAAATTGGTACAAAAATGCTATGAGAGCCTATTATATATAGGCAAGATGAGTTCAAGAGAGATTTGTCGAGCCCGACATGGTCGATCCATTAGAGGAGGCAAGGGTGCCATGGGACAATGATGATGATGTAGAAGTTGGTGCCAAATTCTCGATTGGATGAACACGACATGGGCAATTCAACATGGCGGAAAATGGAGCCAAGGGTGGTGATGAGAAGGAGGAGGCACTGCGGAGGGGGACGAACTCCTAGAGGTGAGAGGGGAGATTATGGACCGGATGTAGCAAAGAAAACACAATTATACGTAGAGCGAGATCTATCTCGTTAGTGATGGATACCGTACAACAGGAGCAAAAGGTAGCTCACCAGGATGTATTGGCCTTACGAAAGGAGAGGGAAAAGGTTGTAGAGTAGAGGGATCAATACAAGAGGGAGTGAGAGGAATATAGAGCCTGATTTAGAGATATTGCAGACCGATCTTAGTAAGCGAGTCGGTAGTAGTGTGCCAACAACATCACTAGTGGTGGAGGAACGATACTATAAGAGGATAATGACACATAAATTTCCATGTACAATGAGATACACAGTGATCATGAGTGAGTGGCGCAAGGCCATCTTGGAGTATTGCGAGCGTGGCAAACCTACTATGAGCTGTGGGCCACGTTGGAGGTGATGAGGCCAGGGGATTGATCCAAGCACCTGTCCTAGAAGGGGAGGGCTTGTTATTATTGAATGTGGAGTTTACTATTTTTGATTATGTATCTGCTTTAAGATAAGACCCTTAGAGGCCTGCAACAAATGATGTATCGATGTATTTTGGCTTCATCACACACACACACACACATAATGATTTTGGTTTTGGTTCATGTTGTGTTATGCATAATGATTCATAGTTTTAAGGATGTTTTTATTAGCTTTAAATGTGGATGGTTAATTATGATTTTGATGATGATTTAAATGTTGATACTTTAGAATTAGATGATGGTTTTATGGATTTTGAGTGAGATGTGGATGTTTGGATATGGATTAGATATAAATGTGATGCACTGTGATTCCATGGATTTATATTTTGAAAAGTTAGAACGTGATATGGATATGATTTTGATATGACTATGGATGAAAGAGTGATTATTTCATTGATAAGTAGATATGTTAGTAAAGGATATGATGGATGTGAAAATATGTTCAAATATGGAGGATATGGATATGATTAATGTTGAACTTAAAAGTAAACACATGGATACCATGATTAGATTAGGAATGATTGTGAGAAAAAGGATACAACTTTGATAAAAGGTGACCAAAATGACACGTAACTATAGCAAGGAGCATATGAAGAAATGATGCTTTTAACCAGTTGGAGGTAAACAAGAAAAATATCCACTTAAAGCAATGCACTTGCAGACAATAACAAGTGTTAACACATAAATAACAATGGTTAGTTATTCCAAGGATCATGTGGAAAATATGGAAAGTGGACTTATGTGCCTAATATCGATACGAAAAAGGGGTTTAGAAGTGACTTGGACGCAGGAATATAGGCTCTCTGTAGGTGGGTATCCCTAGGTCTATGTCCCACTTTGGGTAATGTGATGCAAAATGATAATTGCGGGAATTTTACTATGGATGAGACAATTGATCAATGTGGAAATATTTCTTAGGATGCTTTCTTTTGAATTTTATGCTTTGCTTTATGAGATAGATCGAAGGTTTGATACATGTGGGAAGCCTTCACTACCATGATATAAATGGTAGTCATCCTTCTAGGGAGTTGTCTAATTTTTTTCTTTTATGTTTTTTGAATTTACAATTTTTCTTTGAAAAATGGAAGGGATAATATACATATGATATCTATCCTTCGAGGGACCATTCTATATTTTTGATTTTTTTGCTTTTATGAACAACTATCCTTCGAGGGATTAGTCTATTTTCTTTTGAATTTTTATATGAACATCCATGGAATTTTGAATTTTTATGGAAGATCTGGAGATAGTTAGGTATACCACTTAGGAGGGGATAGTGATTGTGCAAGTGACACTCGTGGACTCGTAGCGGGGTTCCAATAGGTAAATAAGAGGGTGATGAATGTAATGATAAAAAAATTCTTACCAAGAAGGAAGAACCTATCCATAAGGAATATTCTATGAGCAAAGCCGTGGTGGCCATATTCAAGATCATAGATAGAAAAGTGACGGTAGACCACATAATGAGAGTTTTAAAGTTGTTTGAAGATAAGTGCATACACTAAAATCTTTACCGAGTCAAAAATCTAACAAAAATTAAAAAATTGAATAATCAAAATACAAAAACATTCAAACAATTAAAAAATCTCAAAAAATTTAAAAATAGGAAAAATCGTACAAAATCAACACAACGTTGAAAAATCACACTTCTAACTTCTATACTAATCATCATTCCAACCATCACACAACTATCAAAACAAATCATCTCACCCCATGTATCCTTTCTTATGGGCAAGTCAAATATATCATATCCCTTACATATATCCTTGTTTGGGGCAATCTCGGCTCTTATTTTCTCCCATGTATGCATCCTTTCTTGGGGGAAATGATCCATTCAATCGTATATTACTCTTCAATGTGGACCTAATAAAGAGTGTCAATTGACCCCACTCTTTCTGTCTAATCCAATCCCCTTGCATGAATCCTTTCTTGGGGGTATCTAAATCTTCTTAATTATTACTATGGAGCACAATATGGGGATGGTTAATAGGCTTTATTTACGTTTGTGTTGCATTTTTACTCTTATTTCTTGACCAATTACACGTATTTCGTTATCATCTTGGTTCATTTATAGCCATGGTGCATACTTTTACTATTTATATTGGGTTTGTTTTTACTTCATATCTTTTGTTTTTCTTTAGACCAATTACAAGTATTTTGATATCATCTTGGTTCATTTATATCCATGATGCATACATTTACTATGTATATTGGGTTTGTTTTAATTTTCTCTTTTTGTTTGATGTGTGTGTGTTTGTTTATGCACATAATGGGTTAAACATCACGATTATTTCATAATCATGGTGCCAAATCTATATTGTGCAACATCAAATTAAGGTTTCTCTACCTTTCACTATCTGAATGGAATATCATACGATGAGAAAAATTCCTACCATCATTCTTCTACTCCCTCTTGAATCATCCACCTTCTCCTCAGTATCAAGTTCTATCCTCCACTTTCTTGCAACACCCATCCGATTGAGGGAACAATCCCTTAGCATCATCCATACTCATGGGAATTCTTACGCTTCACCAGGGAAAAATAAGGTAAGCCCACCAAATTTATCTAGCATCCACTCATTGATCTACATGTGTCTATTATCTTTAAAATGATATTACTTCGTAATAACACTTTAAAGAGGGGAAAATGTAGACACCCTAAAAATACATACATATTCTTAGTCATCCCTATTACCTGCACAATGTGCTAAATCATTTATAGAAAACATTATAGACCACTACCCTCCCACATTTCATTAGAATTTACCCACGTCCCTTTAATATTAATTTAATTAATTCTATCATGCTTAAAGCATACATTCACACCTCTTGAATAATTTAATTAGCTATTTAAATAAATAGTTAATTATCCACTCATCTCCACTTCATCATCCAACTCACTCAAGTTGAGCTAGCTCACTCCACTCAAGTTCTAGAACCCTACAAAGGTGGAAGCAAAATATTCATGTACAACCACCTTCTCAAATAAAATCATAAACTAACTAAATATTCACCCTCTTAAATGAATATTCAAACCATCCAACTACACAGACCAAATCAACTTGCTAATTTAGGAAAATGCATTCATTTACCTGCAACTCATTCAAACCTTGATCCATAATCCATGGCCTTTCTTTCAACTATATAAATATGAGGCTCAATCCTTCACAATTCATCCCTTGGAAGATTTAAGCATTTCCAACATTACTATGCTAAATTGCCACTAGAATTTGCAAACCAAAAGGCTATCCATTGCTCGTATAATTATTCTTCCATTTGGAAACAAAATCTATAGAATCCACAACCAAATCATCTAAAAAGATTCAAAAATTTGGTACTCCATTCTAAACTTCAGCTATCTCATTTGAGGTTGCAAAAGAACCCGAATGAAGGTTTGCATTTTTTTGTCTTTTCTTATTTTTTCATTTGTGTATATAAAGTTCATTTGTGAAATATACTATAATTCCCATAAGAATACACGAGCTTAGAGTTGTAGAAATAATTTGAAGATGCAATTTCAAAAATAGTGTTGGAATTTTTTTAAATTGTTATAAAATGTAAACCTTAATACTAAATTCTAATTTTGAACTTGCTTCCCTAATATTTAGTATTTGTGAATGATCCCATTTTTAGGAACCCAAAATTTGAATTATTGTCATTAATATTTTTTGGTGTTTCGTACATGGAGAAAAGTCCAAAATAGGAGGGAATGATTTAGCAACTAGTTTTTAAACTGTTGATCGAGAGAACACTTGGCGAACTCACACAAGAAGTCTATGTGGGGAAACAAGCCGGTTTAAGGGCACGAATGGATAGGAAGAGCACGCACGTGGAGGGCAAGTTCAACATTCAGGACTTAGCCAATTTTGAGCATGAAGACATATTTTTAGAAGATGGCATGCGGAACACACCAATGATGCAGAGACGTGCGCGCCATGCATTGTCTATCTTTGGAGGATTGGATTGAAGCGTTACTGCATGGAGACGAGCTAGGAATAGGATTTTCACTTTGGTTAACTATAAGAGGCCTATAGATAGCACACTTACATGTGTGGCTATGCCTGTAAATGACACGTGGATATTAATAACATGCAACCTATTTCTGGAGTAGATAAGCGGTGAAGGGAAAGTCCCCACCCTATATATATGATGAGAATTATATAATAGCGAGGGCATGATATGAGAGATGGATGTGCATGTGATAGAGAGATATATGATTGGATTAGTGTATCAGATCCATGTGGGAATTGATATAGATTGACATTATTGTAAGGAGCTTATGTGTTTATTAATAAATGGAAGATATTGGTTGAATCTAAGTGTCATTTCTGTGTGTAATATAGTAATGCATGTTATTGATTCAATCATGATTATTGTTTAAGCTTGTTCTTTCATAGATATGAATGTAACATGCATTGTAGAATGTTGGATTAGTTATGGATCTATATGTTTCTTCATTCATCACGCTAACATCCTATTATAACAATCCTAAAGAGGGACCTGGTACCTTTGCATGCTTCGGGTGAGCGCTTAGTCTAGGTTGAGTGATGTGCCAGCACGACTAGGGTGTTATCTGGTAAATTCTAGGCTACATCATTGGTTCCATTGCTTTGGGACTTATTTTTCAGTTGTTTTCATGATGGTTCACGATGAAGACGTACTTTAACTCTAAGCAAGTATTAAGGATTGGATACGATTTGGAGGAAGAATATGCATGGCGGTTTAGTAGTGGATTTGAGTTTAATGCACACATTTGAGTAGAACATAATCTTTATAACAACCTATATGAGAGTGTTTTTTGTTATCTTTATAGTAGAATTATACGAGTGGCTTATTGCTTATGCATCTCAACGGAATTAGAGGTATCATGCACTTGTATGGACATAGGAAGAATTTTAGGCCTTGTATGATGCTGATCTGATCTGGACTCACACTATGGATACATGGTTTTTAGTGTTCTAAACATTTATATCCTGGAATATTCAATTTCAACATATTATTTCCCATAGGTAGTTGAATTCTAGTATTTACGGTATCCTAGAGGAGCATATTTGCAAGGTATTCCACTAGCGATCAAGATCTTGATGGTAAATTTGAACCTAGAGCGTAAACCGATGGATAAATAAAATTCACCATGTGTGAGGGCATGAAAAAGTTTGGTGAAAGATGGAAAACCTAGTGGCGAGAGGCGAGAGAGAGAGAGAGGCGGCTTAAGTATAATGAGGCACGTGAGAGGGAGAAAGAGAAGCAATGCGTTCCATTGCGAAAGTATGGCGTTAAGGAGAGAGATGGCTCGTGAAGGATTTACAACTCACGTAGAAGACATGGAGCCGAGAAATCGGAATTCCCCATCTAGGAAAACATGATGATATTCCCCTTGGCCTCACATAGAAATCTGCCAAGAGACTACCTAGGCCGTGGGCGTGCATCTTAATCCACCTGGTGACCTAGCCCTTGCGCTTGGTTTTCCAGTATCTAGTACGACAAGTAACCAACAAGATAACTTGGGAAGTAGGAGAGTAGGAGTAAGTCAGGGAACAAGTACATCAATGGCAGGACAACCAAATTTAATGATATTTGGAGGAACATTCTTAGGTGCATCATCCACACATAATGTGAGTGCACAAAATTTTGGATTCACCTCTAGAACTGGAACTACCTCACAGACTATAGGGGTTCAATATAGTACTACCGTCCGAGCACGGTGAGTACATCTACAGTCCTATTCCAATTATAGGTGGAGGATCGGGAGGTATACGTGGTTCTAGTTCTCGTGGATCTGGTGGTTCTGGAGGTAGAGGAAACATAGGAGGTTCTGGATCGGTGGTAAAGGCCCGTAATAACCATAGAAAATTTATATGGAAATCTCTCTTCATCTTTTGGATTATAGAGGCATAGAGGATGTTTCCGAATATGTGCATATGTGTGAAGTCTTGTGGCGTGCTACGGGGATCATAGATGCTACGCGAAAGGCAAGTCAATTTTCTACTACATTACACAAATGAGAACATAGTTGGTATAGGAAGTTTTACCATGATCAAACTTGTGTGGTTTATGCAAAGCATTGAAGGATGCTTTCTTGAAAGAGTTCCATATCCCTAAGTTTGAGCAAGAGTATTAGTGTGCTTAAGGATATCAAGAAAGGGACTACTAAGAGTGTATGTGAGTATGATGCTTGTTTTAAGACATTTCTATCTAAGATTTCTTATGATATTCATGCCAACCAGCATGCACAATGGTTTGTTGGGGGATTGATTACACTATTCGGAAGAGCACTTTGTCACATAAGACATACACCGATCCACACAAAGCACCGGAAGCAACTTTGTGTCTTTGAGGCAAATGGGAGAATTGACAATGGTGTTAATCCATTCTTAGAGGCATATATTGTAGCTATGGCCAAATAGTTAGAGAAGCTATTAGCAAATTCAACCCATGAAACATGCTCAAGAATTTGGTATATAGATTGTGAAGTAGAAGGTCACACCAAGAATATCATCATTAGGCATACTTATAGGGAGGGGAATAAGGTTGCAGATACCTTGGCCAATGTTGGCATCAATAATAATCTAACCATATGGGATGATGAAAATTACATCCCTAAGGAGGTACATAATAGCATTAATGTGGATAAATATGGACATCCAAATGTGGAGTAAAAATAATAATGACATGGAGCGGGCCTTAGCGGAGGTGAAAGATCATGCATGTGTGAATTATCTTCCTTATTATGGCCACATTAATGCCATTGAGCCTCACATAGGTGGATGGATTTTTAAAAAATAAGATAGACATAAGGAAGAAATAGTTTCAAACGAGGGTTTTGAGTAGAAAATTTACAGGATTAGCAGGGAGAAGAAGAAAATGGGAGGTGCACCATGTCAATTGGAGCCATGTTGTGATCTCGGCCTGGAAGAACAATGAGGAGCTTTGGAACCTCTTACACAAGGGTAGAATTTCCAATTTTATTGAACACATTCAGGCCATGATCAGAATATTTCGGTTCATTTTGCAATGGATTGGAAGGATAGAAGGGTCAAATATGGTGGCCACCATGTTACTATCAATGAAGAGCTGATTGCTAAGGCTACATGCCTCGAATTAGAGGGCTATCATTTTTTCAGCAAAAGGATTGATAGGGTCACCGAGGCTAAGAAATTCTCTGATGAGGGCGAGGAGCTTGAATTTGTTTCTGTAGGCATTAGGGTAAGTTCTATTCCCAAGCCATATGATGAAGTGACAAATATGATGGTTAGGTATATTTCTCTGGAAGGGTGATACAAAACGGTCCCTGTTAAACACCTTGTCTTTCTAAATCATTTTAGAAGGCATTTTGTGGTCTACTTCCCGCACTACCTACTTAATTCCCTTCAACACTCTGTTTTGGACTTTTAGAAGCACTCTGTGCTATCCCTCTCCACCAGGGCCTCATCTTCATGTTGCATAAGATTTGTGTCTCCAAATTCCCTAGCTTCTGACTGCTCCCAGCGATCCACACATCACCACCTCCTCTGCTCCCACTCCCATTTTGGACACCCCTTCCAAATCCAAAACCAAGAACCCCAAGCTTCCAAAATTGACACCCCTCACTCTGCCCAGATTCTCGAAGCACCAAAGTGCTTTGGAAGTTATGCAATTTTTTTGCATATCAACAATGTTGGTATGGATATGGCCCTACATTAGGAGGGGAATCATGTGCCTCATAGATTGGAGTCTCTGGAGAAAGAGATGAAGCAGCTTAAGAAGGACCTACAACACATGGACAAGCGAAAGGAAAGAGAAAATTGATGATGATAATGACATTGGTAAGGATCAGATTGCTGATATTTATAAGAAGATGAACTCATTGAACAACAGATTGGGGAGAGAAAAGGACATAGATGATCACAACATGGCTATCTTCAAGGCCATAAGTGACTTTTTAGAGAAGTAAGTTCGAAGCATTGCCATGCTTAGTGGTATCCTTGACACTATTCGGGGAATGAAAAGAGAAGAGCCAGAACATCTCATAGTTGAATGGTTCGGACCCAATGCACATCACCACATTGGTGTTGTTCACCTTGTTGTAAATGATCTAGTCTAGAATTGAAAGAGCTTCTAAGAAGTAAACTCACTCGGGTTGGAGGGATTCGTTTTAGTTGCTAATATTTTTTGGTCTTTTTGCTGTGACTTTGCTACTTTTTTTTATGTTTTGTTGTAGTTTATGTTCTATGTTGTTTCTTGTTTGTAGTTATCTCTTGGTTACTGATGGGCATAATGTTCTATCTGGATTTTGATCCTTTTTTGTTTCTTCTTTATAGTTAAATCGCTATTGAGCCCTTTTTGTAGCAGGTATAGTCCCTTTTACCAATAATAAAAAAACAATAGTTGTCCTCATAGAACAAGTACACTCGTTACTATTGGACTGTGAGATCTGTCATTTGAATCATGATGCTAGTCACTGTCCTTTGTTACAACGCATGATAAGGAAAAATGTATCCATCTTTTACAAAATTTTCCGGTCCACGACCCATGATACTAAAGATTGTCGGTTGATTGGTCAGATCTAGGATGTTATATACATTGGGGTATGATAGACAAGTGTAATAGATAATTCTAAGGGTAAGAATGAGCACCAGGATCAAGATCATAATCAAACGCACTATGAAAATAATGATGGGAATTTTGAAGGAGGTCGTGGAAGGGGACATGGATATCATGGTGGATGGAGGACGAGGTGTGGTGGAGGAATAGGTGAGTTCCCTTGTGGAACATGTTATACGTGTGGATCCCCTAACCACTACAAGTGCGAATGTCCTTAGAATATTACATGTCCTTTCTATGGAAATAATCATAGCTATGAAGAGTGTTCAAACTTATATGAGGATATGAGTAAGCATCATAAGAAATAAAACAAAGGCACAATGATGGTTAGAATCCAGCGTGGCAATAGATGATCGATGGATGCCCAAGATAGCAGAAGGACCTAAGGCCTTAACTGTAAATATTACCACACATGCTGAAGTGGCACACGCAAGAGAGGAATCATACAAGAAGCCTACGATCACCAAGGAGGAGGTTTTACATCCAAGGTACCCAGATCCAGCTCATCAGAAGGAGGTTTATCAAGATACCATGGAACTACTAAGGAATCTTCAGGGTGAGATACAGTACCTCAAGGAGCAGAAGAAAGCATCAAAGACAATCCAAACTGATATCGATGATCTAAGAGAAGTGTGTAAATTTTTGTGCTAGGAGAACATTATTCCACTATTGGGAAGTTGGTTAAAAGGGAACACTCCGTGTGCAAATATCAAGACAGACGATAGATCCCGCATGTAAATATTCCCCCGATAGCATTGACTATGACAAGGAAATTACTCAATGCTATTTTGGATGGATGGTTGTTGATCAACATATTGATTGATACAAAGGAAGTAAATGTGCTTACATTAGATGCATTAGGACAAATGGGGAGGCATCCATTGCAGCCATCATCTAATGTTTTGTTTATGCCAAACCGGACTAAGGCCACCCCCATAGGAGTTTTGAAGGATGCATCTATAACCATACAAGAGGCCAAGTTCACTAGGGATTTTGAGGTATTAGCACTTGCGCGAAGGGACAATTTTTAGCGTTGCTTGGATGCCCTTGGTGTTATGTGAATAATGTTGACTTGAGATTCAATAAGGGGTATATCAGCTTTGAGAACAAGGAGGAAAGGGTTGTGATACCTTTGACAGATGGGAATTCTACACCATATGTTGAGCCTCTAAATGAGGAGAACTTAAAAAAATTTATGTACACATTATTCAGGACCCAAGAGGTCAATGAGCCATCAAAAGAAGGAATCCTATAATGGGAGGATTCTCATTCTATTAGTGATACTACAAGTATTGCTTGTGAAAATTGGGCTCATCGTACATATGAACTAGTAGGGCGCTAGATAAAGAGTGCGGTTGCGTGCGAAGAATAGACTTCGTTTGATTTGACGGATAGGTAGCACAATACCTTGGTATACAGGGGTAGAAGATCTTCTTTTATTTTTGAAAGGCATGGAAACACAAAGTGGATGATCAAATTAAGAGAAGAGATATGTTAGTATATACCTTGTGTGGGACAACATCGCACTAGTGGGTAGTCCACAGAGATAATATTATAGAATGGGAAGAGATTGGGATGTCCCTATCTATTACGTTTGTAAGGAATAATGCACATACGCAAATATGCACTTATCATGGTGATCAACCCTTCAAAGCATCACATTCAACAGTGTGAGATACTTTGGATAGCGGGACAAGAAGCATTACCACCTTCACTCTAGGTGCATATATTGTACTCTACTCTATAAGGATGCACACACACTTGGTATGTATATGCATAACTACATCGAGAGACCGGGAACCGACAAAATTTGACTACAGGAATGCTCCAGACCTTTGACTACTTCTCGACTAAACCTCCAATAGAAGAGGCATTAAAATTTGTCAAGCGCTTAACTATGGGAGATAGTGTAAAGGCATAAGAGCATATTCATAAATTATTTGGTGAGACAGAGTCCAGTGTGTTTTGAAAAGGAAGAAAGAGAAGACTCCATATTACTTGAGACATGTGCTTTCCAGTTAGAAGCACTTGATGGAACACGGCTTCCAGTTACTTCAACGGGAGTAGGTTGAAGCCCTACTATAAATAATTCTTCTTGGTATTTGTAATAAGGCGATTGCCATTTATATTAGGTTTTTAATTATGTATTTCCTTAATGTATTTCCTTCATTGTCGCTTATGCTATGTCAATTTAGTTGTTGTTTACGTGTAATAAGCGCACTTGCGTGTATGAAGCTACTTACTATGTGAAGCATGTTTATGCGCAAAGGACCCATACTTTTAGTGTGGGGTGGTTGTAGTTATCTAGGTACAAGGCTGTGGGAATTAAAAGGTGAAAGGAATAAGATGCTACGGGTGTGTTTTAGGTCAAAAGAATATTGCTTCTCACAAGTGACCAAGGATGGAGCTGAGTGAAAGGACATTATAACGCGAGGTAAGCGGAGACCATGATAACTACCAGGAGAAGGTACAATGATGAGGTACTTGGGTGCAAAGGCACACGTTGAAGAGAAGTCTGTGACCAGAGGGTAGGAAGGCGCGCTAGAAGGTTATAGTTGGGGTGCAAAGATGTACCACGTAGAATGAACAAATTTGGTCAATGAATGAGAGGATATTTGGTAGGTGAAGGAGAAATAAATTCATCAAAATTTGAAAAATTATATAAGGATTGGATGTGGATTCATTTTTACCATTTTGATTAAGAGTATTTGAAAGAAGCCAAGTGTAAAGAGCCGAGTAATCGTTTTAAGGTGCGAGAGGTGTGTAACCAATCATGACAAAGAGATCTGTGTGTAGAAGAAGCTTGTGTTCCTAGTGGTGAAGGGTTGGAGTGAAGCATGGAGATAGAGAGGAGTTAGGGCACAAAGTTTCCACCTAGGGCATGATTGAATCGAGCTAGGGTTTGATTCGCAAGTTGTAGAGTTAAAGAGGAGACGTTTGTAAGGTAAAAATGACACCCAAGAAGGCATCTATAGTAGGAGCAAAAGGAAAGAAGAACGTGGTCGTCGAGAAGGAAGAATGACATCAATGTCCAGCATTGTGTTGGTTCTGCAAAATGAAAAAGGAGAGATTGCAAGGGATGATTTGGAATCCATTGTTGTGGACATTCCAGAGAAAGAAGAACAAGCACTCATTGAATGACAGACCTTGGAGGCCGAAATAAAGGAGTATCCAGAGTTGATCCTTCAAACTGATACAGAGGATGTTTCCTCTTAAAACATTCTTTATTCATCTACATTCTTTCTTATTCTTTCCATTCAATATTCTTTACTATAATTTTTGAAGATACCCATTATTAGGGCGACAATGCGATTAGTGTGGGGTAATGTTGATCAAAGAACACTTGATAAAAATCACACAAGAAGTCCACGTGGGGAATCAAGCCAGGTTTAAGGGTGTGAATGGACAGAAAAGCACACGCGTAGAGGGAAAGTTCAACATTAAAGACTTAGCCTATTTTGAGCATGAAGACCTATTTTTAGGAGATGGCATGCGGAACACACCAACGATGCAGAGACGTGCGCACCACACATTGTCTATCTTTGGAGGATTGGATCGAAGCGTTTTGCATGAAGAAGAGATAGAAATAGGATTTTCACTTGATTAACTGCAAGAGGTCTATAGATAGGACACTTGCATGTGTGGCTATGCTTGTAAACGACACGTGGCTATTAATAGTATGCGGCCTATTTCTTGAGTAGATAAGCGGTGAAGGACAAGTCCCCACCCTATATATATGATGAGAATTACATAGTAGTGGGGCATGATATGAGATATGGATGTGCGTGTGATAGAGAGATATATGATTAGATTAATATATAAAATCCATGCGCACATTGATATAGATTGACATTATTGTAAGGAGATTCTATGTTTATTAATAAATGGAAGATATTGGTGAATCTAAGTGTCATTTTTGTGTGTAATTGAGTAGTGCATGTTATTGATTCAATCATGATTATTGTTTAATCTTTTTCTTTCATAGATCTAAATGTAACATGCATTGTAGAATGGTGGATTAGTTATGGATCTATATGTTTCTTCCTTCATCACGCTAACATCCTGCTACAACAACCCTAAAGAGGGACCTAGTACCTTTGTGTGCTTTGGGTGAGCACTCGCCTAGGTGAGTGATGTTCTAGCGCGACTAGGGTGTTATCTGATAAATTCTAGGCTGCATCGAAACATCTTGAAGAGTTTTTAGGAAGTAGTTAAAATAGAGAAAAGAAGAAGAAGAACACATAAAACAATTCTAAAACATAGTATACAAGAAAGCATAAAATAGGGTATACCAAATAAAAATGGCTATGGACTTGCTCAATATTAGCTAGAAGGAGGGGATACCCATAAATTTAAAGTAACATTTGTGAAGTAACATACATTGGAAGAATACATCGGTAGATTTTTTGAAAACATTTGCAATTTCGTTTTTGTAATCATGTGAAATTTTTATCAATTTTAATATGATCTTCTTACTATTTATTGTTTTATTCCGTAACATCTCTATTTATATATTTCAATATTTTAATCTTTTTATATCTTCCTAGCTAGCAATCAAGGAATCTCATATTTTATTTTATAACAATTGGTATTAGAGTTGCGGGGAATTCGATTTCATTGGATTTTAGAGCTTTCTAGAAATTCTATAATTGTTAAAGTGAGACTAATGCATGGCATCCCCTCTAACATTTGATGGTAAACTAAAATGTATGGTCAACTAAAAAGGAAGACCATTTTCATTTATAAATTAAAAGTGGGTTTATAAATATAACTCACCTAGTGGCCTATGCAAGAATGGTAAATGCTAAAAAAATGAACTAAATGAAACTAGAAGGAAATATCCAAATCCATGGGGCTTATTGAAGCTACAATGTTAGAACTCACATTTACCAAAATATCAAGAAGTACTCAATGGAAGTCTGGGGAAATTATTCAAAATTCCTTTATAGAAACTAGTAAAGTAAATCTAGTTAAACTCCACTTTCTTCAAAGAGACATCGAAATGCATAAAATAAAGGAAGTTGAGTTCATTTCTAAATTATATACAAGAATTTAAATTTTAGTACATTGGTTAAATATTAATGGTTAAGCTATTGGAAATCAAAGGATTTTGAGAAAATCCTTAGGACTTTTCCTATGGAAATAACCCAAGTTTTGTTGTGATTCAAGAGTACAAAGAATTTTTAAGATGGAAGTTGACCAGTTGATTGGTTCACTTCAAACCCATGAGAAAAGGTTGAATAGATCAGCCACTATTTCCCTAGAATAAGATTTTAGAGATGTGAGGGATAAGGGAGAGGAAGAGATAATAAAGAAAGAAATCCTAGAGGTTGAGGAAGAGCAAGAAGATACCTCTAGAAGAGGCAACTCAAATAATCAATAGGAGAAAAAGAGTTCATAGTTAAACTCCTGTAACAAGAAAAAAGCATCTCAAATCAAAGATATGGAAAATGTTATTAATGTCATAAGTATGGTTATTTTTCAAGTGAAAGTAGAAAAAGGTAACTTGATCACTCAAGAAATAGATCAATGTAGCCAATTACTAGGTAATTGAATATGAACAAATGCCAAAATTTTTCATTATGTGTAATATTACTAAGTAGAGAAACATTGAATTTTGGTACTTGAAAAATTGTTGTAGAAACCCCATGTGTGGTAATGAAAGATTTTGGCTTTCATTGTGAAGAATATTCATTTTAAAGTTAATATGGGGAAAAATGAAATGGTTGGAATTATGGGCCAAGGAAAATCAGTATTCGCATTGAGCATGGTCACGAAATTAAAGTCCATAATGTCTATTATTCCCTATGGCAGGCATACAACATAATCTATTGATCATTAGATATTGGGTTTGAAAATGATAAATAATCCTTATGGATAATGGGTAGTGCACATTTTATGAAATAGATGAGAGTAAAACAAGGATTGTCTTTGTAAAAATTACATAGAACTAGTTGTTCCCTCTTAGGATGGAAAATGATTTTCCTGCATATTCCAAAGAAATACATCCTAAGAATGTGCATCACACAACAATACCACATCATGAAACAATATAATGTTTCTATCAAAGATGCATCAAAAATTTATAACAGAAGGTATGAAAATTTAAGTATATATGGATTAAGTCTTTTCACTAATAAGGATATGGTTCGGGGATACAAAATATTATATAGTATGATAAAAAAATGTGACAACCGTATTTTAGGAAATAAACATACCAATCATTTCAAATCATGGAAGTATAGGAGGGAAACCTCACCATTGGAGTTGGTGTATCCATTTTATGTGGCCTAATGCAAACCCCCACTCTAGTCAAAAGGGAATACTTCATGACCTTCATATATGACTATAAAAAATAGAATTTGGTCTACTTATTGAAGCATAACTACGAAACCTTTATGAAATTTAAGTGTTTTAAAGTGTTCATATTAGATAGATGGGAGAATATGCCACCAAATAATTTCTAAATTTTTACAAATATGAAGGCATTGAAAAACAATTTGCACCTGTACACTCCATGACAAAATGGAGTTGCAAAGAGAAAGAATAGGAAAATTCTGAAGATGGCTAACATCATGTTGAATTCCAACTTATCTTTTTAAACAAATATTAGGTTGTAGCTATTGAAAAATACTATATTTACTAGATAGATGTCCTAAAAGGTTCTGTGTGATAAGATTCAAAAGAAGTGTTGAAAAAATAAATATAGTGTGGGCCACTTAAGAATCTTTGGGTGGGATGCATACATGCATTTTCCCTAAAGAAGAAAAGGAACAAATAGTATAATCAATGAGAAAAGTGCATTTTCATCCGCTAAAATGAAGATTCCCAAGCATAAAATATGTATAACCATTTTACCAAGATTTTTTTATTAGTAAGGATGTTGAATTCATTAAAAATGAGTAGTGGGATGTCACTTTTGATACCCTCTCGCATAATCAAAGAATGGTACCCATAGTTCATGCGAATATGGAAATGAAGAAGTTTCCAATAGTGAACTTGAATTTTCATATTCCAATAAGGTGAATATTCGTAACATTTCTTTTACATCAATATCGAGAAAATAATCCACAATCATGCATCTCTAAAATTACAAAATATCCGAATGGAGAGATTTTATGTCCAATGCCAACATCTTTAATCTCAACAAAGACAAAGAAATTGAAGGAAATTTAAAAAAATCAAGGTATGTAGATTTGGTTGAAAATTTGAATTTTTCTTTATTTTATCCCAATGATCTTGGAATTTTTAAGAATAAATAAATGAAGATAAATACAAAGAGTGTAAGGCCATGGATTAGGAGATAGATGCAATTGAATTAAATGAGACATGGGAGCTAGCTTATTTACCTATGTATAAACAAGTAATTGGAGTTAAGGGTGTATATAAGGCCAAGAATATTAAAAAAACTATATAAAAAAGCATAAGGTAAGGTTAGTTTTTAAATGGTATAAACAATAGCCTAGAAGATACAATAAAAATAATGGAAACAATGTGGGTTGTCTTGTTTAAAGTATCCCAACACAAGTTGAAGATATTTTAAATGGATGTCAAGTATTCATTTCTAATTGAGTGGTTAAGGAAGAATTATATGTTAAAGAATTACCTTGGTATGTGATTCTAGGACAAGAAGACAAAGTATATAAGCTAAAGAAAGCATTGTGTTGGTCAAGTAAGCACCCAAAGCATAATAGAACAAAATAGATGTGTATTTGCTAAACAATGATTTCAACCAAATCAACGTTGAGCCTGCAATCTACATCAAATTAAATCATTGTACGGTTTTAATTTTTGTTTTGTTTTTAAATTGCATGATATTAATTGGAAACAATGACCTATTGATTATTGAATTGAAATTATTAACGACAAGTCAATTTTAAATTACAAACTCAAGTCTCTTAATGTTATTTCTTAGTATGGATGTAAAAAATGGAGCATGACATATTCACTTCTCAAACTAAATATTGCACAAATATTTTAAAGAGGTTTAGATTTTTAATAGAAAATGTGTACCATCATCAACAACTATAGGTTTGAAATTAAGAAAGAAAAATGTAACATCTTCATTTTTAAGTCTTCATTAATGGGGATTTTCTTTTTTTTTTTACTTTATGCTTCTCGATCTAAATACCCATATATTTAAATCCAGCATAAATCTTAATGTTCAATGTTCTAAATTCACATAATTTAGAACAAAAATTCATTTAGTAATCCATCACATAACAATAAACCATATGTAGCTATAATGATTCAGTATAAAATCAATCTCTCATTTCATGACTCGCTATTAAACCGATCTCTCATGTTTATTTATATATATATATATATATGTGTATACTAAGTATACTTATGGTTTCCTTAATCGAGATAAGGATCATTCATGTGCAACCATCTAAAGAGCCTATCCGGGTATCTCATTACGAGATGCCCATCTGATATCACACATCTTTAGTCCAGGTAAAATCAAGACAACGTAATCAAAAGCTTGTGATACTTTGGCAGAAGTATAAAGATAGGTATACCATGTTTTTATTCCTAGACGACATACTTGTTAGAAGGAATACATATTTCACCACCCTTGAAACTGTTATCTAGATTAGACTACCTTGACCTTCGTCAACACTTCCATGTCCGTGTTAGGTACTAAGTAGTGACAGTTTGCATAGTCCAATGTTGATGGTCTGCTTAGGACGAATAAGGGAAATTAAGGGCACCCAAATCATCTTGCATCATTTTGGATCCAATTAATTACCCATAGTCATCATAAGATGACTTTAGCACTCGTGCCATACCGATGCGCCAAAATTAGCGAGAACTTGACAAGGTCATAACTTGAGTTTCGGTGTCTGCTTTTGCAAGTCCGTTATTTTTGAAACCACATGCTTTGATGAGAAAAACACATTGGAAACTATCCCTACTGGTTTGAGATAGTTTAGGCACATTTTCGGGCCCTAAATCCGCCATCTTGAGGCCGAAAATTAGGATTTAAGTTGTAGTTCATTTTTTTCCTGTTTTGGGGATTAGTTAATTTTAGTCTATTAGTTGCATTATGAGTTAGAAGGTTGGAAATTCCTTTAATTTAGGAATGTAGAATATGTGTGGCAATTTTTGTGCTGTACAAATAAACATGTGAACTTACTAAGAATAGTAGGTTCTAGTAAACTGTTAAAAATAGTAATTTCCACCACCTAGAGTATATTTAGTCAAAGTCAGTTAGAGTTTACTTGGCAACTCGAGTTGGGAGTTGTTTTCCTATTCAGGAAACATTGTAATTCATTACTGAATAATGAAGAAGGAGATCAATTTTCTTTTAGAGTTCATATTATTTGCAGATATCAAGTTTTTTTAGAATTTGGCTACATTACATACTACTATCCATATTTAGTGTATAACATGGACTGATCCGGTGTCTTAACAATTTCATGAATTAATTTAATTCACAACTTGTTAATCCACCCTTGTTATCCTTATAGTTTGGTGTCATTCCTAATTCGGTTATAGCAAGTGTAGTGCAACATTAAGACAATGTCACTTTATTTCAACATTAATATGAATAGTGCAAATAAACATAACTAATAAATCACATCTCTTTTATTTCATAAGAGTAAGAAATCACTCATGCATATAGTACTTCAATAAAACATACTTATGCTTAGTATAGAAATGTTATGAATACAATCTACTTCACTTTTATAAATGGAATCAAAACTAATTCCCAACACTTAACATTCAATCATTTCCATTTAAACAATATGAATCACGTAATCATCTTTATTTCATTCAACATTAAATATCATCAAACATATTTCTGACAATGAAAGTCAACATGTTTCCAAGTAATTACAATAAATGGGCCATAGGCCTTTCATGTTTTCAAACAAAAATACTTCAAGAAGTTTATAAAAAAATCATTTAACCAATTCAATTAACTTCAATCAATAGAATAAATGCAACTTTTTATACGTCTTCCTTCTTTCATCTTTCATGAAGTCCATCTGCAAGATTGTTAGCATTTGTCAGTTCATACGAAATGAGCATGATAGGTACTAAATCTTTAGAACAACATGCTCTAACTTAATAATTTCATAAAAGGAACATTGCTTTTAAATGAAATTATCCTAAGGTTCAAAATAAAGTACACAACTCTTTTGATCATGCCCCAAGAACATCATAAATGAAATCATATAAAGAAGCCAAGTTTAACACATGCAATTCATTCAAGTAATCCAATCAGATATTAATTTAAGTCACACAAAGGTGACCCGAAATAAATTCAATTGATCTTAATCAATCATATAAATACAAATGCAAGATTAATAAGATTGCAGTCATATAAGCCCATACTTATATGATTGTAGTCTTATATCTAGTTTAATAAAGTTTATACAACTTAATCAACCAGTTGTTATATTTCATTGAAGCAATAACAAGCAAGGTAGTAACTTATTTATATTAATATAAGTACAAGAATAATAAGATTACAGTCATATAAGCCCATACTTATATGACTGTAATCCTATATTTTGTTTTAAAAAGTTTATATAACTTCTCTTAGTCAAACCTTTGTTATACTACTTCAAGCAATAACAACCAAGGTAGTAACTTATTTACTACACTGTTATAACAACTAAGTAAATTCCAATCAACATTCATAAACCAAGTAACTATAGATGAAATGAAACTAAATAACAAACCAAATCACCTATCAGAAGAGCTTATTATGAATGAACAATAATTTCTAACTCAACTAAGAAGCAAACCAGGCGATTTATGGGAAAGAAATCGATATAAGCGGCTAAGCTTTAAAAATCAGTCACACTCACAACTACTCAATCTAACTAAGCGAGCCAATCACTGATACATTCAGTCTAGACTATATGTGGATGTATAAAGACTCCACAATCATCGAAAGAACAAGAACTAGGACAGTTGTTGCTAATCGATCCACAATCCAAGATCAAACTCTAAAAACGTATCTACACTGTTTACAAGTACCGCTTAAAGAATATCAATACTGTCACAACATTGCAGAGGATAGGAAAGTAATTTACACTCAAGGTAAGAATTCGAGTTGGACTCGATCATCACAATATCCTAAAACTAGAATTCATTACTTACTCAACCCTGTATCAATTCTATTTCTTAGCTCGCTCACGGGTGAAGAAGGTTCAACCACATTGAATCTTTCCATAAGGTGAAAATGATAATGAAGGAAAGAAAAATAACAGTCAAGTTTCTATGAGACCACAAATACCCAATCAAGTCGTCAATAATGGCTCAATTTTTAAGTTATAATGGTGTCCATGCAAGGAGACGAAGTAAAAATACTTCATATAAACACTTTAAACTACCCAGGATCCTCAAATGGATCTGGTATAACCCGCATAACAAACCTAGTTAAGATTCAAAGGTGTCGATCCAAAAGGATTGAATACTCGAACACCCAATACAATTATTGTCTCCAACAATGGAGTTCCATAAAACTTAAGAAAAATTGACTAAATATACAATCGATATAAAAAAATTGACAAGTCATTCATTGTTGAACAAGGATAGAATCTGTTTGCAGTTATACACCAACATTAAAGCCAAGATATATCAAATAACTAGAAATAGAAAATCTATCTAGAACATAACCCCCACAAACACCCTCTTCTAGGTATACATTAGTTCAAGCCAAACTGAAATTACCTGCAGAGATGGGTATCAACAAAACAAGTTACATTGCTTCAAAAGTCCAAAAACACAACTATAATAGGCATTTGTATTTCCAAAAACAACTCAGCATAACTATGCCCGAAGCCATTAAGTCACAATCAAGAATACACAACTAAAAGCCATTAAAATTGAAATACAACTATATACAAAGAAATATTTCATAATACAACCAGATAATCAAGTAATGATACAAATACACAAAACCCAGAACCAGAGAACACAATTTCATTGCAAGAGAAAATTTATTTTCATGAAGCCATTAAATAGAGAAAATTATTTCAAGGAGTTAGAGCCTATCATACCTAGTAGAGCTCCTACAAATCCTTTCCAAGCTCCCAAATTCTTTCTCCAAGCTTCCACAAAGGATTCCACAAAGATTTCGAAACAGATTCCACAGAAAACCCATTATTCTCCTTCTCTTAATTCCAATGCAAAAAAATTTCTCCACTAATTCCTCCATGCAACGAAGAGATCATAAATCAACCAAAAATGAACTAATAATTTGAAAAACAAAAATTCTACATGCAAAGCCCAAGTGCTTGAAAAACCAAATGAACAAAGAAACCTAACTCCTATTGTTTCTCCCAAAACCATCATGACCTTTCCAAGGTGTTTTTCATTTTTTCCAAGATCATTAATTTCCATGGTAGAACCGACAATTGCTCCCCACAATTCCACCAACCGCTAATTTCCAAATTAAAATATTAAACCGACTAACAGCTTGTACATGCCACCGCTAAAACTTTAACAACCTAGTTTAGCATGCATAGACAAGTAAGACTTGGTCCTTGCCAAAGGTGGTGGTGCGTACCAATCAAAACTACATTTAATTCACCAAATACCTGTATGGGTTGGTGCCAATCTTCTTAACCATACACTAACCCTTCTCTACAATGCTAACCACGATTAGGTCCTTAGGTTAGGTCATAGGTTTAGAACATAAGATCCTTAGATAGGTTTAGGATCCCATTAATATAATGTGTCAACCTTAGATTAGGTTGATATTGTTTAATCAAAAGCACATAGAATTAGATAGGTAATTAGGAATGTAGATATCATCTTAGTACATGTTAGCTTAGGCTTTCAACAAATCACAGAATATATTCATTACCTTATTCGTAATCACATTTGATTAAGCGTAGAAGTATGCCTTCTTTATTATAATGCGATCATAAACAACTTAGGTTATTTTATAGTCAACCTGATCTACATATAATTGCAATCCCTGAAATCATTAAGAAGTCAAATAGACTTACCAATTATAGTCGTAATAACATATCGATCAAGGAGAATGCCTTGATCACTGTAATTGATCCAAGGTGTTATCCTTCATCCAATATCGATACAATAGCTTCAGGAATAAAAATTATATCAAAACTTAAATAGTCTTACTTGGTTACCTTATCACTTAACTGTTCCAAGAACATGATTTACACTTTCCACAAGCTAAAATCACTAAGTTCATTTCAAAAACTAGTTAAGTAAGTACTTCATGATCAACAACATAAGTACAAATACTGTCATAAGAATGATTAACAACCAAATCTTATAAGCACTTGATATCATTCTAGAAAACATGATTAAACAGTTCGGTAAGAGAGCGCAACAACTCGAACACAAGCACATGTCAATGTTTACCAATCCATTCACAAGGAAGTAAGTTCTATATATAAAAATGGCAAAGGTATTACAGAAAATTGTAGCAATGAGGTAAATTCAATCTTATACAAGAGCATGGCTGGAAGTTTAATGTATTTGCAAGCACCTAGACTTGATATAATGCATGAAGTAAGATAGATTTCCATATTTATGCAAACGCCTATGGAGACAACTGGTAAAAGGGGAAGCGAATCCTAAGATATGTCAATGGTGCTACTGATATGGAATTTTTATATTGCATCAATTGAGTTTGAGTTGGTTGGTTATACTGATGGTGATCAAGTAGTAGTCGATGATAGGAAGAGAAAATCTCTATATGTATTCCACATTGGGTCGGAGTCATTTTATGCGCATCACAAAAGCAGCCCATAGTTTCTCTCTCTATGGTAGAAGATGAGTATGTCGAAGAAAATGCAACTACATATCGGATATTTGACTTAAGATAATACTAAAAAAACTAAATGAGGAACAAAAAGATGCCACAAGCATATTTTGTGAAAATGTATTCTCAATAGCCCTAACAAAGAATCCAATCTTCCATTTTTGAAGCAAGCATATTGAGACATGTTATATCATATTATTAGGAGTTAATCAAATATAGACAAATGAATCTTCAATTTTGTATATCTGAACATCTTGATTATATTTTTACTAAATCATTGTCGAAATAAAAAATTTGAATATTTAAGAGGCTATTTGGGTGTCATAGATGTTGTAGCAACAAGTGCCCCGACTAGTTGTCCACTATCTCAGTCAGCTCCAAAATTCCACACAAAAAATAAAAAAAAATGCCGAATTATTTTTCTCAATTGAAAATGCTTAATGGTGGTACTTGTAATTAAGAGAGAGTGTTAGAAAATACAATCCTAACTACCAAGTTTGGATTTTAAACTTGTTGCCCACAATATTTAATATGTGTAAATGATCTAATTTTTAGGTGCCCAGATTTTGAAATGTTTTAATTGAATTTTGATTGGTGTTTGGTAGTTCGAGTCAACACAAAAATATGAGAGGATGATTTGGCCACCAGTTTTTGAGTTTTGATGCAGCAGTTTGAAGAGTTTTTAGAGTAATAGCTAAAACTAAGAAAAGAAGAAGAGCACAGAATAACAGTTTTAAAACAAGAACAGAAAGAAAGTTAAAAATAGAGTATACCAGATCAAAAGCGTTTTAAACTTGCTCAGCAACAGATTAAAGGAGGAGATGCCTAGAAATTTAGAGCATGTGAACAAAAAAATAGTTGAAATTGAAATAATACAATAATAGTTTTTATGAAAATATTTGCAACAAGCTTTTTTAATCATAAGAATGTTTTTAACAATTTATATATGATCTTGTTGTGCTTTTTTTTGGGGGTTATGTAATGGCTTTGCTTGTGTGTGTATATTTTCTTATTTTTAGAGATTCGCAATCTCATATTTTATTTTCCAACAACAATTAAGTGTATAACTTGTATGGCACTAAGAATATCATATGATTTCTTATGGGGATACAGAAAATCATTTCCTTTGTGTTGGCACAGAACGTGATTATTTTTAGTCATGCGAACTCCCATATACGGTGTTTTCTGTTGGATTTATGCTCTCTTAAATGAATTTATTATTCATCTCTGAATGTCTTCATTTTTTTAGAAATGTACATAGCAGAGCAAACCATTGTAAATTCCTCCAAAGTTTGTTATGGGTTAGCTTACAGCGGCCTTTGTTTTTGCCAATAAGAAAAAAGAAGTTAGGGTGATTGTCATGGGTTACTAGCCCTTTGTTGCTATAGAATGTAAATAGAAAAACTGGGTTTATAGCATACTTACTGCTCGAAACATATTATTTAGACCAACTTCAAACCATATAGACAATGGACGAAAATGGACGAAAATGAATGTTGTTATTATAACTAGCAATCGTACGTGGAGTGTACGATGGAAACACCAAAGGGGATGGGGCAAAGATTTGAAAATTGAGGAAGTGAAAAGAGGGAGAGGATGATGGATGATGAAGAAGGGGTTTGGTGGAGGATTGACAACATTGTCTGTTTTGTTGTTCCACTTTGTTGACATACAATATGCATGTTAGTGAGGGCGTAATTATCTCCTTAGCTATAATACAAACATATTCAAAAATAGTTTTTCTTATGAGCACATTTCTTTCATTTATAATAACATGCTCTAACAAAATTTGATTGAATGGTAATTATGTAATAATTTTCATTCATCGAAATGATATTGTGCTTCTCCATTGACTCGACCACTCGAACTAAATTTTCATAAGCTATTATATCTTTTATTTCTATGGGAATTTTAGTTTTGTTTTATTTATGCTTTAAACTTAAAAGTATAATATAATTATAAAATCCACTTGGTAATGGTTGAGTTTTCAATGGCCATAATATGAGGGTGTCATATACCATGTAAATTTTTTATTTAAAGATTGGTCAATTTTGTATTGATTTGTGTAGGTCCTTAATGATTCCGAGATGACACCTACACATACTTTTATGTGCAACTATGATTTAAGTGATATGCCTTTTGGCACAAAGGTGTGTTTGACATTTTTTTTTCATATGTAATTTTCGTATTATTGTCTTTCCTTTCTATATCTACCTATAAAAAGGGGATGCTTGTAGGGTGGAATTAACCCTAAAAGACAAGTGGGTTTTTTAACCGTGCACCAACACTTTATTTCTTCGTACTCGGAATTTTTCTCATCGGGTTGTCCTCTTAGTACTTGTTAATACTTTTGTAGGATGACCTTTACAATTGGGACCTTCCCAAATTTCAACGATTTGGGAAAGTGATCCTCCAATCTGAGAAATCCCTAGAAACCTCTGAGCATGTTATAAGGAATCAAAGGGCCCTAAAAACATATATAGAAGGACGAAACATACAGTGGTGGAGAGTGGGCCATGGGGATAAAATTTGTAGCTTAAGTTTTAAAAAGATTACAATCCAACCAGTGAAACACCAATGTGATTTTCTTCTTGTCCTTCTCGTTGTGAAATCTAGACCAACATTTATAATACCAATTCAAATGTTTGTGGTTTTTAAAATAATGTAATGTGATTTGAAAGTGGAGTGCAAGTTAACCATGGTCATCAGGAGCCTTGACTTGATATGTCCACCATCACTTATTTTAAGAACCCAGAAGGAGTAATGTACTGTTAATTCACATAGCCTCCATTAAACTATAAACATATGGAAAAAACACAGTGTCAAATCACCTATCTAGTAAATTCGCCACCACCTTTCAAAATTGAATTGTGCTAAATGGAGCTCTCGCTAATAGCCATCCTAAAATCAACACCATTACAAGTTAAATCAAACTCAGAAAACGGAGATAAATTTATAACCATAATATCTCCTCATCTTATTATATAACAATTGATTAAACTAGCTCGTATATGTATCTCGGAGCGGGTTCAATGGTCTGTGAGAGGAAAGTACTACCCGCCGCCGAGGTGGGAGACATGTGTAAGGAATTGTTGGATAAATATTTGAAGGTGAATGGGAAATTGCCGGAAAGAACCATTTTTTTCAGAGACGGGTTGAGAAAAGGGTAGTTTGACATGGTTTTGAACCGAGAGCTCATGGATTTGAAGATGGGGTTTATTTGGTTTGAAGATGCCTACAATCTAATGGTTTCGTTGATACTCGCGCAGTAAGTGACATCACACCGAGGCTATTCCCGAGGCGAGGCACCAAGTACTAAAGGAGATTGAGGTTTAGAAATTGGGTTCAATATCTAGCCGTATTGATTTTTCTCGTCTCTTCTTCGAGCACTTGCACCATGTGCACTATAACCTTTGTAGCACGTTTTTTAAGGCAAGTGGGAGCGTTCAATTTCACCGTATTATCTCCTCTAACCTTGGGTGTCTAATTTCGACGGATGTTAGAATCAACAGGAGGCAACCTAGAGGGAAACGGTTTACGACATAACCGATGCATCTCAAATACATATATCAATCGAACATCAAATTCTACCGAAAAAATCTACAAAGAAAATTTATTTTACTTTTTTTATTTTTTGTTTTTCAAACTTTTACAATGACTCAATTTTTTTTTCTCTTTTTACCCTTTAACTTTAACAAAAACTCATTTGACTCAATTTTATGAAGACGAAAGCACTTTTCAAAACAATTTGACACAACTAAATAGGATTGTGACAATGGAATTTTAAATAGACCTATGAATTTTATAATTCTAAAAACTTACAAAGACTATATTCAGCAATGTTTTGACAAAACTATTCGTAACTCAACTTACGAGATTAACCTTATTATAAAAACATCGACTAACACAAAAACTAATAATAAACACCTTTATAGCTTTAGGTATCTAAAGGCATAAATTCATTACCATTAAACTTGGCAAAGAAATTTTCGGTAGCTGATCTCATGATGTGTGAGAAGCATTGGATGGAGGAGTGAAGAAGCGGAGATAACAGCAGATTGCGAGGAGATAGATGAGTTGACAGTTGTGCCTCTTGGCTGGATTTGAGATTTCAAAAACTTGCCGAATAATTGTCTTCCAACGCCTTAGAACTGAATGTAAGGCGTTTGATTTCAACTTATTTTCTCTGCTAATCTTAGTCGTCTGATTTCTGATGGATGTCACAATGAACAGGTTGAACTTCACTATGTAACGCCTTAAGCGTAATTAATGTCGATGGCCAAATGCCTTACTAACTACTTTACGTTTCTTATATTTAAATATTAATTTTTGATCAATATTAAAGTTAAAAATTTGTGACAACGAAGTTGAATTTTAGGTCTTTTTGCGCGTGGTTTGTAGCTCACTTCTAAGGGGGGTGTGAGGGAACTTCCCCACTCATGTCAGCAGGGGTCTAGGGGGGCGATGACATGTTATGGAGCCCCACCCGGGGTTGGGGGAGAAGGCCCCGAAACAAAAATTAAGGAGTCAATCCCTTGTTTCTAGAAAGATGAATTCAACCGAATTCTATTTTTAGGAAGGAAAATCCTAATGGTGTTTTTCCACTCTATTTTTAGGAGGAGGAATCCTAACGTACTTTGCCAATTAGGTGTATTTATTTTTGTGGAGATCCAAAATAGCTCATAACGAGTTTGCATGTAATCTATTCATCTTGAATTAATAAAAGCTTGATATCTTGCATCGTGGATGTTTCCCTAAACACTCAACTGGAATTTTACCATGTAAATATGGTGTTCATCTCTTACATCTTTGATATTTTGTATATTTCTCTTATCTCTATTTTTATGTCAAGGCGTTCCCCTATAAGAAAGGACCTCCTGGACGCTTCTCAAAGATGATGTTAAATTTGACGGCCTCCTGGACATTTTTTCAACGTATTTAATTTTAAAACACCCATTTGTGATTTTCCTCCATATGTTTAACGGCGGCAAAAGACCACAAGAGCTCCACCGGCGGATCTTCGATTTAGCATCTCGCATTTGGTTGAAATTTTGTGACAAAGATTGATTTGAAGCATCTTGGGATCCATCGCAAAAGTTTTTGAGGAAGCCGTCAACTTTATTTTTAACGGTGTTTATGCGGTCATTTCTAGACTATAGTGACAAGTGTTTTGGGCGTTTTTGTTTAAGATTTGAGAAATATCCATTTGCCAAATTCTTGAAGGGTTTTACAATCTAAAATATTTCGTGGACTTGAAATAACAACCGGTGGTCAAATTTCCATTTGATATCAAGTGAGCTAAAAGAGAATTTAAAACCCCACCACAAACTTTACAAAGATGGTGCCCAATTAAGTGGTACACGTTAATGCGACGCACCTATCAAAGCAGCCATACTACTTTAAAACTTTTTTAACATAATACTCATTGCTTTACTTTTGGAAGCAAAATTAAAAGTCATTCATTAAATGTGAAATCCATTCGATTAGATGCTCTCCGACATTAGGTAAGGCATAGTAATTTTTTTTTTTTTTTTTCGTTTTTGTAAATAGTGGGTTAAAAGCTCATTGCCTACCCTTATCAAGGCAATAAATGAGATCTACCTCTAAAGAAAGTTGTTATTTTATTGTAAAATTTCATAAATGAAATACAAATCTTTTTGTCCTATAATTTTCACCATGAATAAAATATAAATTTTTATTTATATTATTTCTAATTTATGTGGAGAATTTTTCCATAAAATCCAGGTACAAATTCTCAATTCTTGTGTCATCTAATTTATTATTTCTAATGTTGAATTCCCTAAAATGCTTCTACTTATTTCTTCTCTGAATTAAACAAAATTATGTGAGGTCTGAAAACTTCTCCAATACATTATTGTGTTCTCCCATAACCCAAGAAGTCAAACAAAAATCCTGATGTCAAAATTTTAGGTTTTCAATATTAGTTTGAAAATCCTTGGCATACAATTTGAGGTCCCACTTAAGAATGCTAGCTCCATACAATTTCAAGTCCCTCATGAAAAATGTGTACAATTTATAATATTAGAATAATCATGTTTATATTGGTTTAATCACAAGATCTATTATAACATGGTAGACTATAATAATGATATTTGCCAACTGACATTCATGTTGCAGAAATCAACTACCCGCCTTATCATCACACACACACACACACACACACACACACACACACACACACACACACACACACACACACACAAAATAGCATTTAATAATTTGACAATTAGTTCATTTAATTTTGATAAATATAGAATATAGAAATCATAACTATAGAAATGCCAAAGTCATCTTTAGCACAACAGTCATAGAAATCGTGTAAGATATAGAAAATTTGTTGGTAAATATCCCCATGTCTAACATTTGTACAACCAAGTTAAATATTTTGTTTATAAAGCTTCTACAAAACCACTTGACCTCCCATATTTTTTGTTTATCAAAGTTAGTACTATCAGTTCCCTGATACATATTGTTAACAATTTCAGTGTGGTTAATGCCTTTGGATTTGAAAACATAGCAGGTTAAAGTGCTTCTATTATTATGCAAGGAAAATGACATGTCTCAAATGGCGTTTAGGATGTGTCGCTCTCCATGTTGTGCTATGGATTTTGAAGAGTGCTTAACCGAGTTGGTGGGTTTGTTTGACATGGGTCTATTTTTCCCATTCAACTTGTATTTTGCTGTTAAAAACATGGAGAAACAAACAACAAATACGATACTTTTGAAGTTATACGATTCATATCACATCTTTTCAACTACAATGTTATCAATCTAGGGAATATGTATATCGAAAACCCTTAAAAATAAATCTAAGCATGCACATATTGTGGAAATAGAAATGAAGAAGAAGATGTTCAAGTTGGAGTGGTGAGGACTGTGGCAATGGTGACAATTACGGTGGTGGTGGCGTGAAGTCCACAAACACAATCCTCTAAGCGGGTGTATTCATTTGAACGAGTCATGGCGATTGCACTCTAGGAATGAACTCAAGAGCTTGTGCATTAAGCTAGCTAAACGAAGAGTTCTTTTCAAGAGCAATCGACGAAGACAATGCCTCTGCTAGGTTAGTCCATTTAAATTTTTAAATCTTTTTGGTCCAGGGCATCGTTTTCCTCATTTAGGGTTTTGTCTAAAAAAATTTCTCCATGGATTTCCTCATGGGCAATGATTACATCATCTGATTGCGTTGTAAATGCATTGATGGTTTACATGGATGTTTTGAGCTTCCCATCAGACCCCATGCTCATAAATCTCATGCTTTTCCAAATGGCGGAAGGGGCAATGAACCTACAAAAAAATTAATATAGAAAAGAGAATGAAGAGCGAGAAACATAGCAAATTACTTGAGCATTGTCTCATCCAAGGCCTATTTAATGGCGAGCTCTAGGCGTTTGATTTCTAAACATCCCAAATCCACTTCAAACCTAGGCATGCACATATTGTGGAGAGAGAAACGAAGAAAAAGATGTTCGAGCTAGGGCGGAAAGGCAGCCCAAGTGGCTTCGACAAGTAGTGGAAACAGTGTGTCATTGATTGAGGGGTGAAGGGTGAGAATGATGTGAGTTTTAAAGGTGAGGGATTACAAAAAAGCTCATGCTCTTTACAATGTGCTCCCCCTCTGCACCGTCCATGTTTAGGATGTCGTTGCCCAAAAAAATGTCGGAGATGAATTTGTACTTGAATGCCTTTTGGGTAGTTGCCGAACATGGTTTTCAGAATGTGCTCATATTTCTGGGATCTATGGAGACCACAGAAAACAAGTTTTCCATCCATATAAGCCTAAATTGTAGCGTGAGATGCAAAAAAGAGGGTGAGCAAAAGGAGGAGAAGAAGCATTGGAGTGATGCAACGAAGAAAAACAAACTAGAAAATAAAGAAATCATGTATTTTCATAATAACTACGAGTATTTATAGAAATTTATGACGAGCTAGACAACCATAACCTTCAATTGTTGAAAGACATTTACTCTCTTGTTGCCATATCCATTGCTCATAACACCGAGCATATTGACTTATGATAGGATGATTATGGATCAATTACAACATTACATTTTTCTCTGCGTCAACTAGATAGTCATGCGACATGAAGTCCACAAACACAGTCCTCTAAGCGGGTGTATTCATTTGAGAAGACAATGTTTGAGTTAGAGCGGTGAGGATTGTGGCAACGATGACAGTTACGGTGATGGCAACATGAAGTCCACAAACACAATCCTCTAAGCGGGTGTATTCATTTGAACAAGTCATGGCGATTGCACTTTGGGAATGGACTCAGATCTTGGGCATTAAACTAGCTGAATGACGAGTTCTTTTCAAGATCAACCGACAAAGACAATGCCTCTGTTGGGTTAGGATTTAAATTTTCAAATTTTTTCGACAGGGCATCATTTTCCTCATTTAGGGTTTTGTCTGAAAAAATTTCTCCAAGGATTTCCTCATGGGCAATGATTACATCACCTGATTACATTGTAAACGCATTGATGGTTTACATGGACGCTTTGAGCTTCCCCTCGGACCCCATGCCCAAAAATATCATGCTTTTCCAGATGGCGGAAGGGGCGATGAACCTGTAAAAAAAAATAATATAGGAAAAGAGAATGAAGAGTGAGAAACATAGCAAATTACCTGAGCAATGTCTCATACAAGGTATGTTTAATGGTGAGCTCTAGGCATTTGATTTTTAAACATCTCAAATCCACCTCAAACCCGAACATGCACATATTGTGGAGAGAGAAATGAAGAAAAATATGTTCGAGTTGGGGTGGAAAGGTGGCCCGAGAGGCATATGGATGTCGTCGCCCAAAAGAACGTCGGAGATGCATTTATACTAAATGCCTTTTGGGTAGTTAGTGAACATCACTTTCAAAATGTGCTCATATTTTTGGGATCTATGGTTACCATAGAAAACAAGTTTTCCATCCATGGAGGCCTAAACTGTAGTGTGTGATGTAAAAAAGAGGGTGAGAAAAAGGAGAAGAAGAAGTGTCAAAGTGATGCAACAAAGAAAAACAAACCAAAAAATAAAGAAATCATGTATTTTCTCAACAGATACGAGTACTGATAGCAATTGATGACGAGTTAGACAACCATAACCATTAATTGTTGAAAGACATTTACTCTCCCATTACTAGATCCATTGCTCAAAACACGGAGCATATTGACTCATGATAGGCTGATTATGGATCGATTGCAACATTATGTTTTTCTCTGCGTCAACTAGAAATTCATGCGGCATGAGGTCCACAAATTCAATCCTCTTATCGAGTGTATTCATTTGAACGGGTCATGGCGATTGTACTCTGAGAACGAACTCAGGAGCTTATGCATTAAGCTAGCTAAACGATGAGTTATTTTCAAGAGCAACCGATGAAGACAATACCTCTATTAAGTTAGGATTTAAATTATCAAATATTTTGACATCGCATAATTTTCCTCATTTAGGGTTTGTCTAAAAACATTTTTCCATGGATTTCCTCATGCGTAATAACTACATCACTTGATTGCATTGTAAATGCATTGATGGTTTGCATGGATGCTTGAGCTTTCCCTCGGAAGCAGTGTATCATTAATGGAGCGGTGGAGGGAAAGAATGATTTGAATTTTAAAGGTGAGGGATTTCAGAACAAATCTTATGCTCTTTACGGCATGCTCCCCCTCAACACCGTCTGCATTCAAGATGTCTTCGCCCAGAAGAACGTCGAAGATGAATTTGTGCTAAACACCTTTTCGGTAGTTGCCGAACGTGGTTTTCAGAATGTGCTCGTATTTTTGGGATCTATGGTGACCACAAAAATAAGTTTTCCATCCATGGAGGCCTAAACTGTAGCGTGCGGCACAAAAAGGGTGAGAAAAAGGAGGAGAAGCATCAGAGTGATGCAACAAAGAAAAACAAACCAGAAAATAAAGAAATTGTGTATTTTCCCAACAACTACGAGTACTAATAGCAATTGATGATGAGCTAGACAACCATAACCTTCAATTGTTGAAAGACATTTACTCTCTCGTTCTTAGATCCATTGCTTAGAACACCGAGCATATTGACTCATGATAAGTTGACTATGGATCAATTGCAACATTACATTTTTCTTTGCGCCAACCAAAAAGTCATGTTTTCTATAAATTTATGGATTCAAACTTGTCTTGTAGATGGTGCTACTGGGTCTATCATCGACATTGTTTACGAAAATTCATTCTACCCGCCTGGTTTGCCTTTATTTCTCATCGTCAAATTTGATCGTTACACGGTGCTTTGTTGTCTATTTCAATTTCCTTTTCTACTCACCAATATTTCCCTTTCGGTGTTAACATCACACACCTCACGTGCGATGCTAGTTATAAATAATTTTACTATTCACTTTTCTCGCATATTCATTTATGCAAAGTCTATCATTTTCAAAGAGCATTAAATTAAAAATAGTAAAAGAATTATAACATAGTATTAGTAATCTAGATTATGTCATGTTTTTAATGAAGAAGTAATAAATATAATAATTTTTGTATTTCTAATATATTGATTTCAAATATTTTAAAATATATTAATGTAAAGATTCTTATTGTAATTTTCCACACATTATATTGATTATTATTTCATTATTTTATTAAATATGTTTTATTGATCAATGATAAATTAGTATAATATCCCTATATATTATTAGGTTTGATTTTTTTAAAAAAATTTACAATTATACTATAAAATGAATAGTAAATTAATGTATAGTATAATAGTAAACTCATATTTCAATTTAATTACATTGAAGGTGTTCCCCCTATGGAAAAGGCCTCTCCGGTCATTCACGTCATTGTCTTAAATTTGATACGAATTTTGATGTTTTCTTCGTAAGATTAAATTTGACGGGCGTTTTGACGAGCGGTAAGATGTTTTAACCGTTTTTAGCCTCAAATGCAGCAACAGCTGCATGTTTAAAGTTGTTTTTTTGTTTTATCTGTCATTTGGGAAGAGGTTTCACTAGGTTTTCTTGAACGTGTAGAATCGCAAGCGTCCAAAGCCATGAGCCATGCCAATGTCCTCGTTGTAGTCAAGTTATTTGTGATACAAAAGACAATCTCACCTCTAGAATTTGGTCCGAGTTTACAAATTAAAATCTGCAAAATAATCAACTTTTCTATATTATTCATACAGAAACTTACATATTTATAAGAGTTATATGAGATCCTATTGTTATGGTGTCTCAAAAGCTCATCCTTTGAAATTCGTTGGTTGGTTCAACTATTCAACAACTATCCCATCGACATACAAACCATATACATAGGTTGTTTTTAATAACCTCATAAATCATTTAACTATCTCATACAAATATAAGTCTCTTAAACGTGAGCACTAATAAATGTTTTCCTAACATTCCCCCTTAGTGCGAACATGGGGAAAACCTCCATACTACACTGCACCTGATTTCATGATCATGTGATTTTCCTTTGGATTATCACAAACCACAAGTTGGTTTTCCATCGGTTAACCAAAAACCGAGAGTGAGGTGGTTTTCTATTGGTTGACCACAAACCATAAAGGGGTGAAGGTTTTCAAATGGTTTACCTACAACCATATCACGATGTGCCAGTGCATTCTCTAGCCCTCATCACATTTCACCGAAGGGAATAACATAGGAAATGTTGTTGAATTCTCACGCTGCTCATACACACATAGAAAATGTTGACATAATGAAAATGGAACATTGGGATGATGTTCTCCCCCTTAATGTGAAATTTCCACTTATTCACACCACACAGGTATAATAGGATCACCGAAAATATGAAGTACACTCAAAAAACATATGCTCACACTATATATGCCACCACATTTGTTATACGGCCTCGTTCTTTGGTGATTGAGGAGAGAACATTGCTTGTCCTCCATCCTCCAAAGATCATCTCTTTATTAACTAGCTCACCGGATTTGAACATAAATCACATTACTTTATCTCGGATGTTGGATTCCACCGAATATGTGTTTGTGAGGCAATTTTTTTATTTTTCGTACTTTTGACAATGAGACTTTTTACAATGGCATTGGCCGACAATACACTTTTACAAAACTACAACAAGTAAACTTTGACACTTGATGCTTTTTGTATTTGGAATTTAATAACTATATCTTGACCTCACTATTTTGACCACACATTAATTAAACTAAAATATGATGCAACTAATCGACACATTTTATAGACTATGGACGAGGCGTACAAATTGGACTACATCTAGACCCAAATAAAACTCAATTACTAGCAATTGCAAATGAGTTGCAAATTACGCCGGAGATAGTAGCAATATTTAGTTTATTTGAGTTGTATTTCGCGTTGATATTGCCTTGTCTATATGTTGTTCAAAGCTCTTATTTTTCTATTGTCCATATTTTTGTAAGACACAATTATGATAGTCGCCAAACTAAATCACGTTTCATCATTTGGTCAAACACCGATATTTATCTATTAAAACTTTCGAATCTCAAAAACTTTGAACAAGATATATGACCAATATTATTTTCCAAAAAGTAAACTATAGAATTTACTTTATGAAGAATAAAATCAAAATCAGAAAACTTTTGAATCTCAAAAACTTTGAACAAGATATATGACCAATATTATTTTCCAAATAGTAAACTATAGAATTTACTTTATGAAGAATAAAATCAAAATCAAATATCTAGGATAGTAAATATCTAGGACTGTAGAAAAATATCTAAAATCCGGCAACCTTTAAAATATCTAAAATCCGGCAAGACAATAAATATTGGAGCCGCCAGAATTTGACACTTTCCAGCAAGGGCATCTTCAAAGTAGACGCCTACCAGCGAATTATTACCCACTTTATGACTTGCTACTAGCACCACCATAAATAATTGACTTAAACCATAAACAATTATTCTAGAAAATCCTAAAACCTTTAAACTTTGACTAGCCTAAACAATGAATTTAAATAAGCTTATTTAACTATGTAGAGATATACTCATGGCTTGAAGATATACGCATGATATGTGTATACGTGGAAATGAGAATATTAAAGCACACTCTATGCAGAAGAACAAATATTCCTAATAAAACGCATCGCATGTGTTGGCTGTAGCGAACGAAGAAACCACGTAGCATCTGATTGTGTAGTAATATTTATACGCCTGCGAGTTCAACAATCGAGGTCTCGAATCGTCAACCAAGGCTCGGATTATATTCTGAAGGTAATATAATTAGAAACATCTCCTGAAGATAATTTATTACACGACCTTGTAGATCGATGGCAACGACGGAATTGGTTAGACCGCAGGCTTGTTGGGATACTTGGTGACAGAAAATGTATCTCAGACATGGATATATTTAATTCTAAGATCCTTTTTCTGATCTCCACAGCACCCACTCCCAAGTATATTCATCAATCACAAATCACGCGTATTTTCCCTTTTGCAACTAGACAGGAATCTAAACTTCTGTGTGTTTGGACATCTGCTCCTTATTAACAACTGGTGATGGATGGCCGAATAGAGAGCGAGGATCTATTGGCTGTTTGAATATTGAACTGATAAATCTGAGTGCAACTCTTCACAAACAGGTTCTCATACCAAAAAAATAATTCATACACAGGGGCCACCATGGATAGAATAGCAATGGATTTGCCCTGTAGATTATCTCAGGACTCCATTAATTGCTCTGATACCAAATCTAGAATTTTGTCTGAGTTTACAAATTAAAATCTACAAAATAATGAACTTTCCTATATTATTCATACAGAAACTTACATATTTATAAGAGTTATATGAGCTTCTATTTTTATAGAGTTTCAACAACTCATCCTCCGAAATAGGTTGGTTGGTTCAACTATTCAACCACTATCTCATTCACGTACAAACTATATACGTAAGTTCTTTATAAAAATGTCATAAATCATTTAACTATCCCATACAAATATAAGTCTTCCAATCGTGAGCACTAATAAATGTTTTCCTAACATCACCCTCATGCGGGCTTTCGTACCTAGTTCATTTCGATATTTCCACGACGCCATTATTTTCGAATTCTTTGCTCCAAACGAATTTGGATTGTGGTTCTATTTCCCACTAAATTAATCTCGCTCAAGAATCACGTTTTAGGTCTAGGAAATCAGGACCCCTGATTCATCTAGGTTGGGTGAAGTCGAACATCATCCCCAGGAAATATCTTAACTTGAAAGTCTCAAACTTATCGATTAACAAGTGGGTTTTTAATCTTTAATAAGAGGGTTTGACCGAATGGACAAGAGGATGAATGGATTTAGTTACTTATTTCTTAGTTTTATTTTATTTTTACGTTGGGTATTTTTAAAATGATCAATTAACAGGTGGGTTTTGTTTCTTGATTTAATTTGACCATCGAAGAAACCGACCCATTTCTTGACTGGTTAGTTTTAAAAACAGTTGGGTGTTTTATTTGATGAAATGGTTTATGAAATTGAACCGAGCAATTTCATTTACGAAAAAAATGATCTATTAATTGTAAGAGATTTTCAGTGTTGTAGGTGGAATTTCTAACCCCGTGAGTGGGTTGATTGCTTTTAGAAAGACAAGAAGATTTTCAAACCCTACCAAAGGTGGCGATTGTTGGTTGTAGACTAAGTTCCAAAGGGGTCGATGTAGGAATGCACTTCTCTTGTGGGCTTAATGACTTTGTTTTTCGTAAGGTTTCCTTCAAGGTATTTTGCATATAACTTGTAAGCATTTATTTGGAGTGATTTATGAGTCCAAATTTTAGCAGGATAATTTATGTGACTGCTAGAAGAGTGGCTAGAAGATTGCAGCCCCTTCTTAGATTTTGAGGAGGCATTTTTTGCCTCATGGTGGCCTCTGTATGGTTGATGTTTCTTGAATTTTTATGACGAATAGTATGTGATTCAGATTTGATAAACACTGTAGTACATGGTAGGATATATTACATTGGTCCATTTTTAGCCCCCAATGGGACCATTGCCATTACCATTACTATTTTAATTTTTAGTTAAATCTGACTTTAGGTTTTAACGAATCGCCATTATATATCTTTTGTAGGAACTAAAACTTTATTGAACATTGATTTTGATTGTCGAAAATAATGATGGCATCCTAAATACTATAGTAGAAACAAATAGGCATTTTGAAAATGCACAATGTTTTTTCTCACCCAACCATTCCAATCTTCCATGGGAGGCTCTTTAAATTTCTCAGAGCAACATATTTAATAATTTTGAAAGAGCAATAGTTCAAGGGGATATATGAAAATTTTGGGTTGCTTTTACATTACTTTATAAGGTTTAAGAGGATTTATATCATTAGCTAAACAAAATTTTTCTAAGAGTAGCAATATGATATCATAGAAGCCATATGTTTTTTCTTAGTAATAATCGGGAAGGGACATGCAAAAAAATAATATTAAGTTGTATCCCGAGGATCAAGATGCATCGGGTTCAAAATTGAAAAAAGAACAATCATGTGCACAATGCATATTACTCCAGCATTCCAGACATCATCCACACAACGAGATATTATCCAAGTTACTAAGATAGACCGTAAATAGGAATTGAGTGTATCACCCAAGATCTTATCTTCATCAATTTAATGCGAAGACACCAAAACCAAAACCATGTGTGCCTAATGTTGTTTATTATACTAACTATTGATACATAACTTGATCCTTTTGATTGTCATTACAAAGTCCCTCATATATTTATTTGAGTGTGTGCATGTGGGTCCAATTGAGATCCATACTCAAAGAAGGTAGTAGATTGAGGTTCGAAACAACAAGATAGCTAGAAATATATTTACATATGTCACCGAGTTGACAAAAGATCTTATGGTAAATCAAACGAATCCTTCTTGTACTTCATATACCATCAAACATGAATTGAGTGTATCAACCAAGATCTTATCTTCATCAATTCAACGTGAAGACACCAAAACCACAATGATGTGTGCCTCGTGTTGTTTATTCTACTAACTATTCATACATAACTTGAGACTTCGATTGTCATTCCAAACTTCCTCATAATTTATTTGAGTGTGTGCATGTGGGTCCAATTGCGATCCATACTCAAAGAAGGCAATAGATTGAGGTTAAAAAAACAAGATAGCTAGAAATATATTTATACATATGTCAATGAGATGACAGAATGTTCAATGCTAAATCAAAAGAATCCTTCTTGTACTTCATACCTAAGAAATCTATGGTATAGATAGCTATATCTTCAGCAATAAGACACTCCATGGTCATTTGGATGTTTCCGATCTCAAAGTCGATGGTAAGGAAAAATTATGTAGGATCGCCATCATGCTATTAACCAAAACAGATTTACATATATGATTATAAGAGTTTGCAGATGTGAGATTGATTTATTACAAATATCATAATATGTATTCGAGGTCATCATGAAATGCCACCTTAACATCATCATTTCCTGAAGGGAAGCAATCTTGGCAGTCAAAAATAACTTCATGTGGAAGCTCAGTTCCCAACTTCATAGAAAGATGCATCTACCTTAGACTCATTGTCTTCAAACCGTCAATTATCAAGTGTTAAATTCATCATCTTTCATTTTAACCCTCTTATTCAAAGGTTTAAAATTTGTTTTGTGGAAATAAAAATAAAAATTAATGGGTACAATCTATTTTCTTCTGTTGTAGGCCATGATTCTTGCATTTTCACGAGAAAGTAAAAATAATTAAACATTTTTGTAATTTATCTTTCCCCTTGTGTATACTGCTAATTAACTAAATTACATCCTTCAACATTTGGTTTGTACTATTTTAAGGACAATGTTTTTTCAGTTAAAATACTATAGGCATTTGTAGTAAATATTGTTTTAAAGTCCATTGATACCTGTTCACGCTACAGTGTATTTTACATCCACGAGTCTTGTATATATCTTCAAAGTAGATGTGGTATTGAGTGTAGTTTAGCTTTATTGATTTTCCCACTTTTGACCCTTCTCAAATCTTAAGAATAACTCGTGGATAGATTGTATCAATGGAGTTTATTGAACAATTTTCATTGAATACCTACTGTCGATAAAATTTTCTAGGTCTATATTTAGGCTCTGTTCTATGACATATTATTGATTGTCTCATTATTTCCCATATCCTTTATAAATTTGCAACATCCCTTCTTTATTCCTTTCTTTAAGTACTTTTGTCTTTTCCCTTCATCGTATTATCCATTGAGATGGCTACTCCTACACCTGCAACACCGCCTTTTTGTGGGAACTGTTAAATTCTACATTCTAACACTTGACATTATGGTAAAGAGTACCTAAAGTGGCTCAAATAACTAATGGATCATATCCATTTTGTTCGAGGCGGTCAGATTGTAGTTTGGGTGTAAAATTAGAGCCTTCTTTGGGGATTAAAATCCCTCACATTAGGCATTGGGTTTAGATTACTTCTGTATCTGGAGGGGTTTGTGTCTACCAATTTGAAGTGCTGATATAACTCATAGGATTTTTCTATGTTCATAATTTGACAGCTCCTATATTGTTGATGTGAAATTACAACACCCTTGAATAGCCTTAGATGTGAGTGGGGCATCCGGTGTAATCTGCATAAAATTGGATCATCTCTCAAGCTGCGGGAATTGTAGGCTTGAGATGACCCTCCAGAGAAAGCTGGTTCTTGCACCTAAACTACCTACCACAATCTACTCTAATTCATGAAAATAATCTTATCCTAATCTAACTTTCCAAGGGACCAGGGAGAGAGAGAGTACATGAAAAAAATGTCTACACTAAAGCGGTGATACACCAGAAAATGAGGTTGCTTGATCACAAATCCAACTGCCTAAAATGGAGAGAGGTGAGCAATGGAGAGGATGGACAAGATGTATCACAAGCCAAAGATAAAGTTCACACAAAACACCAAGAGAAAGTTCACACAAAACACCACTTCAAACCCATTAAACATAGCTCTCAAACCTTCAATAGACATAAGAAATATACACAGTATACCCTGCAATGGTAACAGGCAAGAAGAGACAATAAAATAAGCAAAGGATGGAAAAATGCATCACGAAACATATTTTATTGCTCCATGAATTCACACAATACATCATTAGTGGGCAAGAGGCAAGAAAACACCATTACAAAGAAAAGAGAGGAGGCTTAAGCTCCACATTCAACCCTAGGGAAGAAGGAGAGAGGGGGCAGGAGAGAAAAAATGACCAACCCTTTTTAGAAAAAATCCCCTCCTTACAATATATAGGAAGAATGAGAGAAGGAGATGAGAAGAATTCGAAACCCTACTTCAACCACCCCAAAATTACATTCAATTCACCTGCAAAATGATGGGTTCCACTGCAAAACCCATGCCTCCATGTGTTGTTCCTTGTTGGGAAAGAAAGGAAGCCCATACTTCATTATGGTGGTAGGTGAGAAGCTGATAACCTCAAAAATGGTGGACTATTTTTCATTTTTCATTAAATTGACCTTCCGCCAATCTTTTTCAAATTGCTTTGGGTTTGGAGTCTATCCGTGTAAGATCCACGTGGAAGCCCCACGCATTCTTAAGATTTTTTCTACCTTTTAGGGTCCTGGGAATGTGACGTGCTGACACTTGGCATCATCCGCGAGCTTGTTCAACGACCTTTTGAGTGTAACTTTATCGGGCTCTGACCATGTGGAGAGCCTGTGCTCGTTTGGGGACCTGACTTTTAAGCATCATACCAAAAGTGTGCCAAAGAGACATGTGGAGGCTTCCGCTGGCTCTACTGCTTTACTTCAACTTTTCAAAGGTTGGTGAAACTTTCTCAGGCTCTAACCACATGGAGAGCCTGCGCTCATTTGAGGATCTTTCTTTTAAGCATCATACCAAAAGTGTGCCAAAGAGACACGTGGAGGATTTTTTTGGCCTTTTTATACTTAGCCAATTCGGGCATCGAGTGAACACTTCCTTGGGTTTGGAATCTATAAATTATCCACTATATGTGCTTTGAGATCCACATGGGGGCAAGCGCATCCCTAGGGTCTCTACTTTTTTTGCACCTTTTGAAAGTGTCTGAGCTGACACGTGGCACCTTCCATGGTTATGTTGCTTTGCTTCGAGTTGACTTGCTCTGGGCTTGATTTTGAACCCTTGATTTTGAAGTTCAAATTTGGGCGTGAGGCGTGAAAGGGAAACAAAGGGAAGGCACACGTGAGGAGGGCATGTGGCACAATAGGGTGTACGCGGGTGCACAAGAGGAAGAGAAGGGACAACTGATTTTAAGGCATGTCTGCAAAAGGGCGCGTGAAGAGGGCATGAGGGGAAGGCACGAGACGACATGCGGGAAAAAGGGAAGTGCGAAAGGGGAAAATGGAAGGAGAGAAGAATGAAAAAGAAGAGTATGGAAGCAAGGCACAAATATCCAACCGAGGAAGGGCTCACGACAGAAAACCCGAAACTTAGCCAATTTGTAAGGCGTCTCACGGAGGAGCGCGCGAAGAATTACATGGTGTGGGTAGTGCGCGGGAGGACTAAAGCCTATGAAAAGTGCCAAATGAGCAAGCATGCAGCGCATAACCTGAAAGGTAAAGCATCGAGCTGAATGCAGTAAAAGTCATCCAAATAGCTAGGAGAGTTATTTGGATAACAATTTGGTGACTTTCGGGGCCATCTGCCTGCTAGATGAAGAGACCAGTAGCCTTGGAAGTCCATTGGGCATGGAGTCAAGCTTGGTAAACACAATTTTGATTTGAATCTCTAAAATCTTGTCCCTGAGCCACTTGAAACATTATTGGAACTGGAGCTGATCTCCCCAAGTGCTACCTTCAATGGACTGTGCATGAGCAACAAAACACCACAACACACACTATGTATAAAATTGAAAATCATACACACCCCAAGTGGGATATGAAAAGTGTGAAAAAAACCTTCTTCTCATTGAAAACAAACCTACCTATTGTATGCTAACCGGAAACAAAGGGAACTCAAACAAATCTTAATCTGACAAGGGGAAGTAACTTCCTTTCTCAAAATAGGTAGCCATGTATATGATTTGGATCTGAACATGGTTGTTATTATGAGTGAAAAACTAACAAGAGGCCAATCCTCCACCCAAATCATCAAGGTATCAACTGAAACAAGATAAATACCTCTTTTAGTTGCTCGTATTCGATTGAAGAGGCATTGCAACTCATCCTTGGTACTCTGAAACTCATCCTCATGCTCAAGAGTGAGAATGACTAGTGGAAACTCCTCTTTTGGCTCCAATAAAGCCAAATACCTGATTGGGCATGGTCTAATTCAATGGATGTGCCCTTTTCTCTGAAATTCAACTCCAAAAATGGAGTCTTCCTGTGGACCTTCTTGAAAAAAGAGGCTACTTGCATGTTGATTTTTGTCTTGCATTGGTTTTACAAGAAACTTATCCTCTACCTTGATGACTGGTGTGGAAATGGTGTCATCATTGTTCCTTTCTCCTCCTAAGAAGAACATGGAAGATTAAGATCCTCTAACCTTGGTTCCAGAGGGTTGTTATGAAGTGTAGGTCTGCTTATCCTTGAATGCTCTCCTCCATGGCAGCAGACTCATGTGCTTGGAAGGTGGATGATGGAGGAGAAAATGATGTGATCTCCATGGGCTCCTCACCATCGAAGCAATCCTCCAAATCAGATAGATAATCTCCTCCTGATCTACAACTTTCTCACCATGGTTCCCCTCATCCTCGAACATGAAGTTTGAAAGCTCAAAATTTTATTCAAAATTAGAGCTCAAAGGGGATGAAGTGGGAGGAAGAATTGAAGGTTCTTATGTGGCCTTCTCTATGTTCAAAGCCTCTGAAACTAGTATGGTTCTCCTCCACAGCTGAAATACACTCCTCCTCTTTTGGATTTGGAGTAACTGCTTCTTCCCTCGGTTGGATTGATTGTGTAGTTTGAATTGGATCAACATTCTCTTCAAATAAAGTGCCATCATGGACACTGCATTTAGAGCATACAGACTGTTGATCTTCTTGTTCCACTACTGCTACAAAATCAGCCTTAGCCACCACTGGATCTTCAACTTTGACCTCCTTCGTAGGCTTAACCAACAAGGGAATCTTTTCAATTACAAATTTAAGAGCCAAGCTCACCAAGATTCTAATCATTTCTTCTTTTCTTGGCTCTTCTTCTTGCTGCTCTCCTTGACTAGATTTTTGAGTCTCTTCCCAACATGGACTCGGGAAAGTAGGAGGAGTGGTGGGTGGGGAAGGTATTGCTTTTGGATCTTGTGGAGGGGACTTGGATTTGGAAGGGAAAAGGGTAGAGAAATTATGATGAGATTGAATATTAGAAGATAGAGAAGGGAAATCAACACTTGGAGCAGCATAAAATGGGCTTGAATCTTGACACCACTAAAATGATAAAGCTTGGGATGGAGAAAAAGGAGCATAAGGAGCTGGTGATTGACTTACCCATTGACAAGGTTGTCTTGCATTTTTCTTCGTATGCTTCTATCTCCTCGGTTTCTTTGTCACATGCGTGTTGAGGAAACATCTCAACCATGAAGTCAAGCTTCTCCTGCGAGCTATAGTGTCTTGGAAAAGGGCCTTCCCATGGACAAGGTGCCCTCAACCAATTTTAAAAGCTTTCATTTGTGTTATAGCCCTGGATTGAACCATGTTAGCCTCCATTATTTGAATCTTCTCCAACAGATTAACATTCTCCATATAAATGTTACCATTGTATGTTTACCCTTGTTCTGACATGTTTTATAGCCAAAATGGATTTGACACGCTCATATGGGTAAGAATAATGGTTCTGAATTTGATCATAATGCTGACTTGAAGGAGTCATGAAACTCGTTAGAGGTTGATTGCACCGCTCTTTGTGGGTGTAAATTCCAAGAGGGGAATGAAGTCATGATTGCATAGCCTCATAGAATGGAAGAGAATGAAAATGGATGAAATGAATGGGGAGAAGGTTTGCAACTCGAGAGAATGGGATGTTGACCATTGGAGTCGCGATGTGCTTTGAAAGTTCCTCCAAAGGCTAAAATATTCACCAAGAGCACATCAAACTTGATGAAGTGAAGTGGTAAGGTTCTTAAGACATATCCCACCGAGCGTGCCAAAATGTTGATGTGAAATTACAGCAGCCCCGAATAGCCTTAGATGTGAGTGGGGTATCATGTGTAATATGCATAACATTGGATCATATCTCAAGCTATGGGACTTATAGGCTCGAGATGACCCTCCAGAGAAAGCTAGTTCTTGCTCCTAAACTACCTGCCACAATCTACTCTAATGCAGAAAACTATCTAATCCTAATCTAACTTTCCAAGGGACCAGGGGAGAGAGAGTGCATGAAAAAAAAGCCTACACTAAAGCAGTGATACACCAGAAAAGGAGGTTGCTGATCACAAATCCAACTGCCTGAAATGGAGAGAGGTGAGAAATGGAGAGGATGGACAAGATGCATCATAGGCCAAAGATAAAGTTCACACATAACACCACTTCAAACCCATTAAACACATCTCTCAAAACCTGTAATAGACATCGAAATATGCACAGATATACCCTGTAATGGTGAGAGGCAAGAAGAGATAATAAAATAAGCAAAGGATGGACAAAATGCATCATAAAATAGATTTTATTGCTCCATGAGTTCACACAGTACATCATTAGTGGGCAAGAGGCAAGAAAACGCCATTACAAAGCAAAGAGAGGAGGCTTAAGCTCCACATTCAACCCTAGGGAAGAAGGAGAGAGGGGGCAGGAGAGAAAAATGACCAACCCTTTTAGAAAAAATCCCTCCTTACAATATATAGGAAGAATGAGAGAAGGGGATGAGAAGAATTAGAAACCCTACTTCAACCACCCCAAAATGCATTCAATTCACCTGCAACAATAATGGGTTCCACTGCAAAACCCATGCCTCCATGTGTTGTTCCTTGTTGGGAAAGAAAGGAAGCCCATACTTCATTATTGTGGTAGGTGAGAAGCCTGACAGCCTAAAAAATGGTGGACTATATTTTTCATTTTCCATTGAATTGACCTTTTTCCAATCTTTTCCAAACTACTTTGGGTTTGGAGTCTATCCATGTAAGATCCACGTGGAAGCCCCGCATTCTTAAGATTTTTTCTACCTTTTAGGGTCCTGGGAATGCGATGTGCCGACACTTGGCATCTTCCGCGAGCCTGCTCAACAACCGGTGCAACTTTATTGAGCTCGACCATGTGGAGCTGCGCTCGTTTGGGGACCTACCTTTTAAGCATCATACCAAAAGTGTGCCGAAGAGACACGTGGAGGCTTCCACTGACTCTACCGCTTTGCTTTGAATTTTCAATGGCTGGTGCAACTTTCTTGGCTATGACCATGTGGAGAGTCTACACTGCCCGAGGATATTTCTTTTAAGCATCATACCAAAAGTGTGCCGAAGAGACACTTGGAGGCTTCTGTTGGCCTTTTTATACTTAGTCGATTCGGCCTCGAGCAAACACTTGCGCCTGGTTTGGGTTGTAAATTATCTACTAATGTGTTGAGATCCACGTGGGGGGCAAGCGCATCCCTAGGGTCTCCGCATTTGTTGCACCTTTTAAAAGTGCATTGAGTTGAAACATGGTACCTTCTGAGGTTTTGTTGCTTTGCTTCGAGTCGACTCACTTTGGGCTCGATTTTGAGCCCTCGATTTTGAAGTTTGGGAGTCGTGCGTGAGGCGCGGAATGGAAACAGAGGGAAGGTATGCACAAGGATGGCGTGTGGCACAATAGGGTGTATACGGGCACGTAAGAGGAAGAGAAGGGATGACCAATTTTAAGGTATGTCTACAGAAGGGCACGTGAAGAGGGTGCGAGGGGAAGGCGCGGGAGGGCACACGTGCAAGAGGGAAGTGCAAAAGGGGAAAATTGAAGGAGAGAAGAATGCGAAATAAGAGTATGGAAGTAGGGTGTGAATATCCAACTGAGGAGGTGCATGCGATGGTAGAAAGGAAAGAGGGCACGCGATAGGAAGACCCGGAACTTAGCCAATTTGGAAGGTGTCTATAGAGGGTCGCGCGGAAGAATAGTCTAGTGCGGGAGTGCGCGAGAGGACTACAACCTATGAAAAGTGCCAAATGAGCAAGCCTATGGGCGCGTAACCTGAAATGTGAAGCATCAGAGCCAAAATGAAAGTAAAAGTCATCCAAATAGCTAGGAGAGTTATTTGGATAACACATACTGTCATCATTGAATATTTTGACAATCACACTTATGACAAATACAGTTTGTTCCTTTTGTTCTTTTGCTACCTTTTGGATTTTGAAGTGCATGTGAAACTTAGAAAGTAGTCTTTTTAGAGGATAGTACCCAACGATCAACATTATTTACTGGTAGATAACATAGTGTTGAATGTCATTGGATTCCATCCCAAACTTATACTCTGTTTCAATTCAAATTATTGAAGGGTATCTTATCTTTCCTAATGAATTTTTGTATTCTAATATTTTAAGAGTGTTTTTGGCAAAGATTAGTTATGCTACGGTGATCTTGTGATACCTACTCTAAGGTATTTTTTGTTATTTTTGCAAAATTAGCACAAATGGGACATTTGACATAAACAACAGGACAATCCATTTTAGTACTAATAGTACTTCTACATCAAATAGTTCTCCACATCACCTTCAATTCCAAACTCTTTCGATTCTTTACTCTCTTGTTTCTCTTCTCATTCTCCTATGGAGGTTTCTAATTTTGTAGCGCATCAAAACTATTGTTGAGAGGAGCATTGAAATTGAAGGGTTCATTATTTTCTTCTTCAGTGTGAGGAGGAGAATTGCCCAGGTAGACATGTGATAAATATCAACTATAATTTTGGAAAAAGACATCATTCAAATGCAATTTTTGCAAGAGTGAACAAATTTGTTGTCACTCTGAGATGGGCGCATTACCAACGATTTGTTTTATTATACAATATTTCTATAAATATATCTCTATATGTATATGTCATTAACACTGTTCACAATAGTGTTCATTATCCATCATATAATTGAATGTAATGCTCGAGGTTATACCACACCTAACTCAGCAGGAGCTCAACATTTTTAAGGACGCACCACATTTGTTTGCAAAAAATGAACTGGTGGACTCCCATAACCTTCAAATGTTGAAGGCATTAAATGTTCCACACACAATCCATTTCTGAAGGTAACATACGAGTGTAACATGAGAACCTAATGATGATCAGTTGCAACACAAAGTTCTTCTATGCAAACAACAAAAAATCATGCTTATTGCTAAATTATGGGTTGACACATGCCTTGTAAATGGAGCTACAGAACAATCACTAACATTGTTTACGACACATCAATGCCACCACCAACATTACCTTTATATGTTGATGTCAAATTTGATAGATATAACGGCCCATGTTGGGATCCCTCCAACCCATTACATATTATAATACCCCCTATTTCAAGAGGGAATCGAAAACAATTTCCAATTAAAATGGCTTGGGGATTAACTATCAACAAATCCTGGGACTTACTTTGCATAGAGTGTCGACATTGGAAACACTGAAAAACAAGGTCTGACATTCACATATTTCTCTAGAGTTCCTCGCTTGACAATCTATGCATTTTCCCTCCTTTTACATTCGAAAGGTACTCTAAAATGGTGGACGTATCTGCACTTGGAGTAAGAAGAAAGAAGGAGTCAAGACTAATTTCACTTAATCAAAACAACTCATCATAAATACTAGCCTCTACTTTGATAGCACCTCCACTACTACTTTACACAACACTACTTGTATCCAAAGTGGTAGTTCCGTTCAAGGGGTACCATATGTATTCATGTTTAGTGCAAATAAAATTGTCCACAAAAGCCTACCACTCATGATATAAAATTTGCAAATGTACGAAAGACTTCATTTATTCATGTTTAGTGCAAATAAAATAGTCCACAAAAGGCTGCCACTCATGATATAAGATTTGCAAATGTATATGTATGAATTTGTAACAAATTTGAAATGTACAAATACAACCTTTCAATGTAATGTTTCATCTATATTCCTACTCTTCCACTATCAATCACACCCCTTATCAACATGTTATCAACAATAAAATCAAAGATATTTCAACAAAAAACTAACCGAAATACCGATGCAACCACCATCTCAAACACATTGCAACACTAACACAATTTCACCCCAAATAATTACAAACTACATCAACTACAAAAGTAATTACCTATCCCTCTAAATCAAATAACTTAAACCATTCGGTATTCACATTACATTGTACACATGTTACACATGTTATTGCTAGTTGATAAACTAGTTCTAGAAATGAATTGTGATGAATACAAAAGATAAAGGTATATTAGATTAATCACAACCCATTTGGTCAATTGGTTCTAATTCTCTTAAGCCTATTACTTATGTTGATTTTGTTAAGAGTTTTATTGGCTCTTTCTTTCAAAGTTTGGTTCTAGTTTAGGGATCTTTTCAAAACCTTTTAACTTATCATATTGGGATAATAGAAATATATTTACATACAAATAATTATTGTGCTATAGTTATGAATTTCTTTAAAAAAATTAAATATTTAAATTAAAGAATACAGCTACATGAAACATAAACAAAACAAACAAATATTCTAATTTTGGGCATTATAAACTTTTCTAACACATTGTAAATTCACCGGAAATTCCTACCAACTGTTAATACTTTGGATAATCTATTGACCAGCTGTTAAAAGGTATTGCTATATAAATTAAAAACACATTGTATTATTAGCTATTTAATAATATTATTTCATTGCAGGTTATCAACACAACATTGTAAACTTAGACCTAATTGAAAGATGGGAACGCAATCTCTGTGTGACTCAAAAGGAACTATTTTAAAGAACCTAAATTATTTATTTTCTTACAAAAGATTTAAATTTAAAACACTGAACATTTTTTAACAAAATTAAACAAATTATATTTTCAATTAAACAAAGTAAATGAAATGGAATCAGTGTCCAAATAACAAGACAATAACTGAAAAGCAATATACATCAACATCTTTTATTGATCATAGCTTGTCTTATGTATCTTGTTAAGAAATGCGTCTCAAATACGCATTCCATTTATTTTATCTTTTGAGCCCTATTATAGTACATGCATCTGTTAATTGATTTTAGCCTCTCTTTTTTATATTATATGGTAATTAGACTTTTGAAGTTATTCTCAGTGTAAATCTTTGTAGAGTAAACTGTGTATATCTGCTTCAAAGATACATATAAAAAAATTAAAAAAAAACTATGGTTGATAGCTATTGAAGCGTAATGTTTATTGAGAAAAATAGACTAATGTAACTGTTGACTTGATGATAGCTGTTGCACAGGGAAGCTATATACCAGCATCATTTTGAACGCTTGCAACAATATTACAGGTAATATTTCATCACTTAGATACTCACTCAAACATTTTTTTAATGTTATTTTCTTTGGGCTTATATTTACCATTAGAATTAATACTGCCATTAGAAAAATAAATCAACTAATGATAGTAAATAATTCTTTGCATTAAGTAAGAATATACTTGAGCTATTATAAAAACCGTATCTCAGTCTATTTGTAAACAGTTTTTCTGCCATAGCAATACAAAGTGCATTCAATATGCTCAAATCTATTTTAGCCTCATGATATTAACTCTTTTGTCAATGCATAATGCCATATACTTCACATTTTAAAAGTGTGGTTGATGTGAGAAAAAGAATATACTTCAAAAAGAAATCAGGTCATTTGTTTGTTTCAAAAGTTGCCATCGTCATCAATAAAACATAATAGATGAAATGATGTATTAAGTTTCTAAAATTAATAACTTTTCTATCGGTAATGAATACAATACAAGGATAGTTGTTGGCAAAATGTAGTGCCAATGAACAAGGAATGAGGAAATATAACAGTGGTAAAAATGAGAATAAACACAAATATAAATTGATATTGATTCAAAACAGCTTGATACATAAATTATCCGCAATATACACACCCAATAAATCCATGACCAAATAAACTAGGATTTTTTTAAATTTTTTTTACTTGTTACAAGACAATACATGAGCTTACTCATAATAGTCCACATCACATGAGACATTTGTACAAACATAAACCCATTTATACAATAGGATAACACAAGATGCCCATCAATGTCTTACTTTCTCAAATGACATTTACCCAAAACAATGACCCAACTACAATATGACTCAACATAGGCATATTACACAACATGTGCATTTTCATGGTTTACATATTTATTACATTCATGCTCCCATCAAGTATATCTTTATAGGTTTCAAGAAAATTAAACATGTAAGGGCGTAAATTCCCTTTTCTCAAACTTCATATACTTTATTTCACATAGCATTAATCTTAAAAGGAGAATGCACTTTGTTTGGTTCCTTTCTCAATTGCCATTAATTATCCATAGCTCATTTGTTAGTTAAATTCATTTTAAATACCTACAAGTCTCCTAATACTCATTCTTACGTTAAATGTTTGTTTCTCAAAATATGTTTAATTGACATTTAATTTTACCCTCATTACGCAAGGGAACTAACATGAAGTCAAGGGGGAAGAAATCTTATGATTTAAAGGAGATTAAGGTTCAAGTTACCTCTTCCTATAAACTTCCCTCCATTAAAGCATGTTTATTCTCCTGTTATAGTTGCTATAGTTCAAAAGTTAGTTTGATTCAATTTAACATTTACACGTCATGAATTTCCTTTTTTATATAAGAGTTTATGTTGGCTCAAATGTTTGATCTCACCAAGAACAATTTGTATTCATTCTTAACAACAAGAGAATGCCTAAATCAGTTATAAAGACTTCAAGTATAACCTTATTCCTAAACCAATATCTCATTTACTCTTGTTCTCATTACACTTACATTGTTACTTTGGTCTCTTATTGGCGTTCCTATACAACAAAATGAGTTACAAAAGTATTTGCTTAACATCTTGAAGAAATACATGATTGGAAGCATTTTAAACTACACACGAATCACAAGTGATTCATGTTCAAGGTAAGAGCTCATGTTTCCGTATTTCATGATCCCGCATGGGACATTTCTTTTATTCTTAATGTCATGAAAGGAAGTTTAGTTAGGGTTAAAGGACCAAGTTTTCAGTATCTTCATTTCTCTTAAGTGTACGTCTTCCAAAAAAAAAAATCTTTAAAAGTTAGTTAAGTTAGATATTATGTCTTCTCCCCTCCTTGACGGTCCATTTGACATCCTCACCTCTCATCTCTCCTTTCCATGTAGCACTCATAGAAGCTATTATCAACTCCCTAAACTGGTTGTATTTGTTCTTATGAAGCTCCCTCATATCTTGATCTTCATTTTTTTTTCATCTTGACATAACCTCCTCTTTCATGTCCATTTCTTCACGTATCGCTACACACACCATCCACATGGTTATGCATGTGAAGGGGATCTAGCTCCTCGTGCACAAATACTCTATTCCCCACCATACAAACAACATATTGATTCTCTAAGGGAATGTGTCTTAGGTATGTGCCCCTTAATTCACATAAGATCAAAGACTTTCGAAATGAAAAACTCTAGCACATGAATCCCTAGCATGACTTCTGGCTAGATTTCTATTCTGACCATCAATACCTCATCTTTGTATTGCGATTTCTTGGTTCAAGTAATCACACATGGCTACCTTTTCCCATGTTTCTACTACTATCAATCATATACTCCATTATGGATGCATATGGGTTCTCCAAAGCTCACAAAAAGGAAAACTTCAAAGAGCTCATCGTACAAGACACGTTTGACCCATTTTCATGTATCTTTTCCAAGGTTAGATGGCTTGTAGAAAACTCAATTCTTTCTCTTTGAACCATTCTTCAATGCGCTACAAAAAGAAAATCCTTTGAAACCCATAACCAAGTTTAGCTTGTTCCAGTATCCAGCTGGTGTGTTCGGAGTATTTTTCACAATGGACAGCGTTTAAACCATCAATTGTTTAACACTTTTTGCACGTAGTTGACTGTTAAACCAATCACACAATCTTCTGTTTTGTAAGTTTTCTTTTAATTATTATGTAATTCAGTTCTCCTGTTGGCAATAGATTGTTAGTTGGGGAAGACCTGTCGAGGTTAAATGTGAAAGACCTCCATCAGTTGGAACAACAACTTCAAACAAGCTTACATCGCATCCGAAATAGGAAGGTAATTTCTTCTGAGAATAACCAGTCATCAAAATTTTGGTCTCATGTGAAATTTGAAGTAACTTTCATCGTCTGATTCAGGAGCAAATTTTAATGAACGAAATTGAAGAGCGGTTGCGAAAGGTAAACTCTTCCCTTATTCAAAATTCCAAATCATATTATATCGTTTCATTATTAATGTTTCTCATTTTCAATACTTTAATGTGTAGGAACGTTCCTTAGAGGAGGAAAATATGCATTTACGTAAAACGGTAATTACATATGAGGAAATTATATAAAGGATGAAAAACATTACTGTATAATCTGTTCTCATAAAACCATAATATTGTAGAAAATTGATTTATTTGTATAACGGTTAAATATTTTCACTTTGAAATTTTCAATTGCTGAATTTTTATATTTATAACATATATAATTCCCTTGTGAAAGAGTAACAGTATTTTGTTGCCTCAAGCTAATGGAAGAACATTTTATGTGATATATAGATTTCAGTAAAGGAGCAATCAAGCAATCATGGCTCTTGTGTTGATAACAATATTAATTATGGTAAAGAAGAAGAGAAAGGAAACTGTGATGGTGGTGCTGCCATAAACTCTGCTCTCAGACTTCAACTATGGTAGAAATGGAGTGAAGTGTGTTTTGAATTTATTTTTTTATTTTTATTTTTCTTCTGGGTCTTTCTACCTTGGATTCAGGAATTGAAAAGCATGTATAAAAACAAAGTTCATATTTGATATATCCATCGAAGATGATACTGGCTTTTTAATGGTTTTCCATCTATATATGGAGATCGATTTATTAAATAAACATGAAATGGGTTTCTGTGTTTGTATACCTTTTTATCTAATTTGATGTCAATTAATTGTTGCTAAGATTACTGATTTTATTGATTGAATATTGGAAACAACCATATTTTTCTTAAGATTGTCATATCAGTGAAATCAACTTCTATTTATTCATCCACTCCAATTTTAATATATTTTGATAAATAATTGACTTTTGTTTGTAGTAGTTACTCCCAAATTATTGTATGGTTGTGAGGATTGGGGTTCATACTTGAGATAAAATTATTTGAAATGTATAGAAACATTACTGCAATTTGTGTAAATAACACCATCATTTGGGTTAACTTCCCTTAGAAACCAACTTTTTCTGCTGTTTTTCAGTCATGTTTTGCTCTGAAATTTGTATCGTGGGTGTGACGCAAAAATCTGTGATGTAAACATGACAAAAATAAACATTTTTAATTGTTTCACTGTTGATGCAAAATCACAAAGCACCCCGGATGCGAGATCAGGCTTCTAGGTTGATCACTCGGGCATCCAGTGTGATTGCACAACATTGAATCCTTTCTCCAGTGTGGGACTCAAAATGAGAAAGGAATCTCTAGAGAAGGCTGTTCCCCGCTCCTAAACTACTCGCCACAGCTATTCCAGTGCAGGCAAGCTAATCTAATCCTAATCTAACCATGCCAAGGAGACAGAGAGAGAGAGAGAGGGAAAAACAACAAAAGCCTACACTAAAACGGTGATACACCAGAGAAGGAGAATGTTGAACATCTATCAAAGCTGCCATGGAACAAAGAGAGGTGAGCAATGGGAAGGATGGACAGAAGCATCACAAACCCAAGGATAGATTTCACACAAAAAATGTCCCAAAACTCCATGAACACAACTCCAGACCTGTAATGAACATTAGAATATGCACAAATACCTGCAATGAAGAGAGGCAAGAAGAGAACAAACAAAAGATGAGCAAGGATGGACAGATGCATCACGAAACACGTTTTTGTTGCTTCAGAAGTTTGCACAGAACATCATTCCATTAGTAAAAGGCAAAAATGCCATTACAGAGCAGGGAGGAGGTTCGAGCTCCATTTTCAACCCTAGAGAAGAAAAGAAGGGAGGGCAGAGCAGAAAAGATGAACAACTTGTTATGTCCCCCTTTTGAAAGAAGCCCCTCTGTACAATATATAGGAAGAAAGAGAGAGGGAAGAGAGGAAATTCGAAACTACCACAACCACTTCTAGGTCGCATTTTAAATCATCTCATTATTGTAGAAGCGGCGGATCTGGCAAAACGGGGGGGTGGTTCTGCTGCATTAAAGCTGGTTGTTGAAGTGTCACTTCGGCATTACCATGCGTCGAGCCGCTTTCTTAACTTTCTCTCTCCAGAATACACCAAAATGGAAGATTGATCCCAGAATCATGTAGAGAATTTCAACAGCTTTCCGTTGATATAAAGAACGTGCAAATCCGAGCTCTGGATCAAAAGATATGACGATCTGAAGATTTAGGGCACGGAACAGACCAAAACGGATTTTGAAATATTTTCCCGCGCTTCGCCACCTGGACGACACGTGGCAGGCTCTGATTCGCTGAATAATTCTCTCTCCTCCACCTTTCCGTGGGCTTTCCTTTGAAATTTCCTTGTGGGCCCTAGCCGGGACACGTGGCACTATCCCATTGGTTCGGGCTGACCCTTCAAAACTCGCCCTTTGACTTTTTGACCTTTTCCCTTGTGACACGTGTCATGATTTGATTGGTCCGCGGCCTGCCGGCTCTTTCGCGCCCTTCGCGTCTTTTTGTCCCGGATGTCCCAGTGTTGTTTGGGACAGAAACCTCCGATCCACCCGAAATGGGCTTCCTTGCTTCACTTGCTTCGCCTTTTGCGCCCTTCGCGCCCCGCGCGCCCGATTGTCCCAATTGCTTAGTGCGAAAGTTCTCCTTTTCGGCCGATCCAGTGATTCGCGCCTTTCGTGCCTTCACGGCCCAAATGTCCCAACCGTGTCTTTGCTTTCAAAGGCCCGATTAGTCGATTTTCTATCCTCCTTCGGCCGGATCGGCTTCTCGCGCCCACCGCGTACTTCTGTCCCAGATGTCCCATTGCTTCGCGGGCCGCCTGGAGGCTTTTCGGCCGATCCGCGTCTTGATGTCCCAACTGTCCCAACTTCCGCGAGAACTAAGACTTAGCCAATTTTCACAATTTTTCTTGTTCCAAGCTTATTTTCTGCAACTTTTTCGCATTTTCTCAGAGCTTGCTCTTTTCAACTGACGGAGAGTTAGGAAAAAATATGGGGGATCAGGAAACATGATTCTTGCCCCTGGATCAATCAATTTTCCCGGGACTTGAGAATCCCGATGTATGTTATCAATTCAACCTTGGGGGAAATTGGATAACATCACCTTTGTGTCTATTTTGTACCATGTTTTTTCTACTAATTTCATTCGATAAATTTATCATGTGGTGCAAAAGTGATGAAAATTGTGTTTGATTAATTAAAAATATTTAATATATCAAATAATTATATTACATAATGTTGTTAAATATATAGAAGAAATTAATATTAGATAGGGGTGCCATATTTACTAAACTAATTGTTAGAACTTATACTTAAAATTTATTTTAGTAAATTATAAGAAATTAGGGTTCTAGTCTCATAACTACAAGAGTTACAATTTAGAAAATAGTTTATAAAAATCCAATTTGGTAAATACTTGATTTGTGTTTTAGGATTTCACGATTTAACTTAAATATTTCAGGGTGTAAATTTTGCACCTGGTGTCTATTCAGGAAAAGATATAGTTGTTTTGGAAGTTCTCGGGGCCCTTTTGGATCGGATGTTGGAATTTGAATGAGTTTTAGATGTGTCAAAATTAAATTTTATACACATCACAAATCCCAAAGATAATGACATTTGCTTGAATATATGCACTCACGATTTTCTTCATGAGCATGGAGTTGAATTAGCCTTAATTTCATCTTGGAATCAAGGTAGCATTGTATTATGGATGAGTACATACTTTATAAGCATGAGACAATTTAATCAACTATATAGATTGGGCCAACGAGTTAAGTGGATCTTAACTCTCTCAAGTGATTTGCTACACTTTTTCACATACAGATAGGGGCCCTACCCCTCCTTAAATTAGTAGCAAGTATGAAATTTGGTCCATGTTCCATCAATTGGAAGGAGATTACTTTCATATATGTATATGTAAGGGTTGGTCCAAGCATTAGGTACTTATAAATAATGTGGTAGGTGATGTGGGCGCTTATATAGATATAGCTATGACCCTTATATAATTGCATTTATTTCCTTTCCCTTGTTGGATTGTAATGAGGATTGCGGTTGTTATTTAATCCCATTATGGGATATCCCTAAGTTTGTTGAGAGGAAGATATAGTTTTTAGGATCATAATTAACATAACAACTTTCCTAGTCTTTTTGAAGAACATTTTTGAGTGATATTTCTCGATATGATGTGCCTTTCTTGTCTGTTTTACTACAATTGGAAAAATGTGACCTATCTCTTATTGTGGCTAGTGAGAGGGTTAGACTATCGGCAAAAAAGATAGTAAAAATTATTTGTACTCTCTTGATCGATCTATTTCCCCATTACTTGGTGCCTAGTTTTTCTAGTCAAATCTACCAAATATGAGGTCTGACATGGTTATCTTTTTGTGGGTCCCTTGGAGGTGGGGTAGGGATTTCATTTTTTCAAGATTCAATCTACATGGTGGGATTGAAGATAACCTATGCATATGGTGAATTGTAAGGACAGTCGGTTTGGGGAAATATCTCATTATGAAGTGCATGGTTTACATATTCAAGTGAAAGATTCCACTTTGGATTTGTTGTGATTATTAGTTGATCTATGTGGGTGGGGGCTAGGTGTCCCCATGTCAAGTCAACCTAGGTTGGTCTTGATTATTAGAATGGTCTAGAGGGAGTGAAGTATGATGGAGATGTTTGCATTTATCTTCATTTCAATATAGTTTATCCTATTTTTTGGATGTTTCATGTACTGAGTATGTACCCATATTGTTTCACCATATCTCAATTTTCTTGCCTACCTTTTGAAGACTCTAGTTTTTTCATAGGTATATGTTTTATGTTTGTTCCTTGATTTTAGATTTTTCAACCTATTATGTATTCCAATAAGGTTGGGCGTTAGTGGTTGTAGAGGATATTGACATGTAACTTATTATGCTAGTTTGAATGAAGATCTCTCTACTAGATCAATAGTATTTCTAATTCCACTTATTAGATTATCATTGATTGTTCTTGATTCTATCTTATTATGCCTTATGTTTCTCTTTGTGCCATGGTGTTATATCTTTGAAGACTCATCCACTCATTCTTTAAATATGTTTTTTTCCCATTTGTAAATGTAACAATAGAATTTTTTAAATGTTTCTTTACACAAAATGTAAATTATTATAAAAATTAAAAACATAAATAGAATTTGGTTTCAATTTGGGCTAAGGTAATAACTATACCTATGTCACAAGTGTGTAAAGGAGAAAATTCACATAGTTGTACATGATATGAACAATATTCCTAAATTTCAATAATAAATACCCTTGGTTATGCTACCATATATTATCCATACTCTCATATTTTATTGGGAAATAAGTGCAAAATTGTATTTATTCTTTAAGTAATGGAATTTCATGAATTAATGTAGGTCCAAAACTCATAACTACTTAACCCATGCCTAATTTACTTACAATCTCTTATTTACTTCCGTGCAATAAGTATTTTAGGTTGTACTTGTACTACATTAATTATATGAACATAAAATATGTATCAAAATAATGTGAATAATAGATATAATTTACTACTCAATTAAAGGAAAGGCTTACCCACAACCAAAATAAAAATGCAAACTGGAAAGCATTCTATAAAACAAATGTCAAAAATTTAATAGTTAATCAATTTTAGGGTTGTAAATTGGATTTTGGAATATAACAAGATAAAAAGAAAATTTATAGTGTCCATTGACAAGTAGATATAACACAATGAAAAACCATAGGGGATGACTACAAAAATGTTATATGCACCTCAATAGTAAGATAAACAAACTAGTTTACTTAAATAAAATTAATATTCAAGTAGAATATATTATGGAGAATAACCCTCCATTTATGCCCCTTTGTGTGGGAGGAGTGGAGGCATTCCCCTTATTCATATAAACATAATACTTAACAACATATTTGCATCACAACAATTCAAAAATTATAAATGTCGTAGAAATGTTTAACACTACACACATAGTTTATTATAATGGAAATATGCAACAAAAAAGAATTGGAGTTAAAATTGAAAATAATTTATTTTTAAGGAGAATTGATATTATACTTGTCGAAATTACACCGTTGAAATTATTGTTCACTATATCTATGTGAGAATCAAAAATAATTTGATGCACATTCTAACAAAAGAATCAGATACAATTTGTAGAGGTAATGTGACGCCCTAACATGCCACACTATCACAAAATCCTAATGTTTAAAATCCCATTCCATAAGTAAAAATTTGTAAAATGGTATACTAAATATATATGAATAAATCATTCTCACGAATAATTAATAAAAATCATAATGGTTATGGATTTTTTGTTATTTATTAATACTTTATATTCAAATAAATATTTTTGTATAAAAATAATATTTAAAAAAACCACATTCCTAATATTTACATTAAAATTTTGAGGAAACTACTAGTATAACATTTATTGGATGACATTTCTTTTGGACATGTATAAAGGAAAAAACATATTTCATCTTATGGCTTGGGATAGGGCTTGCACCCACAAGAAAGTGGGGGATTGGGCATAAAAATATCAAAACTATGAATGCTTCCCTTATCACCAAAATGAGTTAGAGGCTTTTAAAAGAAGATCAGCCTTGGATTGACATCATAAAGGAGAGTGCACATAGTTTCCTCAATGCTAAAAATCTTCCTACTGGCTTCTATTTTTGGAACAATCTCATCAAAACCAGAGGTTTTCTTGAGAAGGGTTGCAAATAGAAGCGGGAAATGGCAAGGACATTTATTTTGGAAGGATAATTGGGTTGATTTTTAGAATCTTGATAGTAACAACTCTTGGAATCATCTTGAAGCCAACCTCATTTCCAAGTTTGGGCATAAGGTAAGTGATTACATTAGTTGTGTTAATGGGATATTTCAGTGGAAGAATATCCATCTTGAGATGCCTGAGTTTGAGAACATCATTTCTACGCTTCAAAAATTTCTTGGCAAAATCTAGATCAATCAGTGAATGCCAAGGATGAATTCATTTGGACTAATTCCTTTGATGGTTCATACTTGGTCAAGACTAGTTACCAATTGATCTCAAGTGACATCCATAGTGACTTTGATTGGAGCAATATTCGACATAAGGAACTTACCCCAAAAATTAATCATTTTCTTTGGTTGGTGCTGAATAAAAGGATTCTTACTATTGATAACTTGATCAAAATAGGTTCCACCATACCTAACATGTGTTGTCTCTGCAGGTCATGAAGCTGAAAATATTCACCACCTTTTTCTTCATTGCTCTTATGCTTCTAATTTGTGGGGGCTCATATTTTCCATATTTGGGGTATGTTAGAATTTTCCAAAAGATATTATGTAGGCCTGGGAGCAATGGAAACCCCCTTCAAGCATTGTTTTCTTAGGAAATTGTGGAAGCTTGTCTTTCCTCATACTATATGGAAAATTTGGAAGGCCAAGAACTCTGTCATTTTTAGAAACTGTAAGAATACTAGCTATAGATTTCTTAAAGAGATCACTATTGAAGTTAAGGAAAATTTCCTCAAATTCAAGCCTCCTAAAAAGTAGAACTTTCCTAAAGATGAGGAGAAATTTCTACTTGATTGGAATATTATCTTGGAGGACTTTCAAGATAGAATTCCATGTCATTGATCGCTTCCCTCATCCAATGGATTTCCCCTACCGTGGATTGGTTCAAATTGAATTTTGATGGTGCCTCCAAATGTAATCCAGGAGCCGGTGGTGGTGGTGGGATCATTAGAAATTATCATGGCCATCTTATTGTTACTTATGCAGGTCCTATGGGTACTTGTTAGAGATTAAAATTGCACCACCGCCTAAGTTATGGACAACCCAGGATTTTGAGGCAATATGGGATTGTCTCCAAGTTGTGGGACTTACACTATGAGATAGACATCAAGAGAAGGCTAGTTTCTCTACCTAATCCTAATGCTATAACTACTCATTCTACAAAAATAAAATCCTAAAATAAACATTCCAAAGGACCAAAGTTAAAATGATATGCAAAAAGGGAAATCCTAAGCTAAAAGGGGTAGTGATAGCACCAAGAAAAGGGGTGATGAGCACTTTATGAGGGAAAATAGGAAAATAGGTAGAGAGAAGGGAAAAAAGTGCCATAACTCAAAAAAATATTTCGATTTACAATTTCACATGAAACACAATCAAAATGGAGATTGCAAGTGAGAGAGATATGTACAATTCATCATAACAATAAAAGGAATGAAAGACTACAAATAAAATGAGCTAGAAGAAAAAAATGTGACACAAAACAAATTTTATTGCTTAAAATATGCACAATCCATTACAACTGAAACAAAAGGAAAGAAGACATTTACAGAGGCCAAAATGAAGGTTTTCCACTCACGGCTACTAGGAAACCATCTTGACATGATTCCTTTACAATTTATAATGTCCATCTATTTCATAATGAAAGATTTTACAGGATATATCTCGAGAAAGAGAGAGAGAAGAAAAATAAGAGGGAAGAGAGAGAGATGCGGATTTTTAAATTTCAACCACCAAAATTATACATTGAATTCATCTAAAAATCACATGGGCACCTGTAAGGTCATTAATTTCTCCATAGACACCATACTTCATAAATTTGGTGGTTGAGTCATCTTATTTGATCGTCTCGCATGCTTAGGATTGCTATTTTCTTCCTTAGAATATGTGTTTTCCATTTTTTATCCATGAAAATCCATCAAAGCTCAAATATAATTGCATCATATTGAAGGGATTAAGGAGACCTTTCCAACGATATAAATTTTATCTGATTTGGAGCTCTAGATCAAACGATATGGCCACTTGAAATTTTGCATGTCAGGAAGCAAAAAAATTTGACACATGGCAGCCTCTTATTTGCTCGGGGATTGGCCTCTGCCAACATGTGCAAAATTTAATCTTTTTCCATGTGTTAACCTCCCACTGGGTCATGGGATCATGCCTTACTTCTTTGATTTTCCTTCCTTCACTTTTTCTTGATGAGTGAGTATGCATTTATGAAATACGGGCTAATAGAAAATTGCCATGTTCCTTTGTAGTGTCATACTATCCTTGAACATATACCCGAAACTATGAAGTATTAGCTAATGAAATCACTTCATGTAGCTTCACAATTTTCCTTTTAAATAGCCCCTAATTGACCACTGCGAAGTGCGAGCCAATAGAAAATCTCCACGCAGATTTGCGATATCAGTCCTTTTGATTACCACATCTAACATCTGAAAAACATCAACCAATGAGATCATTCCACACACCTTGGGAGTCAAACTCTTTGATAGTATTATCTAATAATTATGAAGTGTGATCCAATTAGAAATCTCCACATACTTTGCAATATTAGTCTTTCTTTGTCTTCTTCTTCCTATAGTGAAATGATGACCAATGAGGAATCCCCACTTAGCTTCGAGTTTTTTTAATGTCTAGATTTTGATGGATTTGCATCAAAACCTTTTACATTGGTTGGCTTAGAAAAAAATTTAGCTTCAAAGAAAGTTGCCACTTAGCCCCGCTAAGTTCACTGACTTTCTGGACCCGATATAATTATCTAACATAATTTAATCTAGAGACTTGAGGTCCACGGATCCCAAATGATTTTAGAAGAACTAGAACGGTGCCATGTGGCCCTCTATATAATGCTTGGATTTGAATTTTAGGGAAAAATGAACATTAGTTAGGTTTTTAAATGACCCGTTAATCAATTAGCTAAGTCTCCCCGTGGGTTTTTGAAAGTTAAAAGATGGTGATTTTTGAAAGAGGAAATTGACAACCATTTAGATGTCCCGTCCTTGTTAAAAATGGCATAGTCCATTTTTAATGTGTCATCCAAATTAACCCGGGGTAAATTTCGGATAACAGATTTAGTGAACTCTAGGAGTAATTTTCCTACAAAATTTGACCAAGAGCCTTTATGCGATCCATTAGGCATGGAGTCAAGCAAAAAATTTTGAAAAAATGATTTAAATTTTTAAAATATCTTACCCCTGAGTCATTATGAACTTAGCATGAACTTGAACATCCCGAAATTGATATGTGGAGATTTAAATGATTTGTGGAACTGCTCCATCTATCCGATTCCGCTATGAAATTTGCTCAAACCGATCGGGGGCTACCTTGTTTTTCTCTTGAATCTAACTTCTTGGGATTTTTTGATTTACTTTAAAATTTTCCCAAACACTACATTTTTGACCAATGAAGATGCACGGAGAAATCTTAACTGAAATTGATATCTTGGGGCTGAAAAATTACACTTTGAAAGCTACCCCAACATCGGATTTGGCCATCAACACTTCCTAAACTGAACTACAATGTATAAATGAAAAATAAATTCCATAAAACCTCTATGAAAAGATGAAAAAATCATACATGTTTCAAGTGGAAACATGTAAAGTTTGCATAAGAACTTTTATTACTGAAAAAAAAACCTACACTAGCCTACTCTGACTAAACAAATGTGAAGCTAAACAAATCCTGAAACAAGCGAGCATAAATAACTTCCCTTTTTATAAAGTGCGGACATGTAATTAATTTGGAAATGAACATGGCCTTTAATAAGAGTGAAATACTAATTTGAAGTTGGTTATCCACCATTACCAAAGTATCAACAAAAACTAAAAAGAATACCTCCTTTAGTTATTCGCATTTACATCCGGGAGGTATTGTTCTTGGGCTTTAGAAAAATTGAAGTTCATCCTCATGCTCTGAAATGAGCATGATTGGTTGCAACTCTGATTTTTTCTCCAAGATAGCCTAATATCTGATTGTGTAATGGTATTTGGGAACCAATGGGATTGTAGCCACAAAATCATGCACTTTAGACATTTATTTATCCTAGTTTCATACTACTATTTATAAGGTTCTTGAGTGAAGAAAGTACTAATTAACCCCCATCTTTTGGCCATCTTGTTTTATTTTATTTCTTCATTACCACCCCTTTTCAGCCACATGTCAAGTCTGTTTCAGAAATTCCATCATTTTATCCTCGACTAGGGTGCTCGGCCCAAGATCTTGGGGCTCCCGTGGGCACCCTAGTCCTACTAGGGGTGCCCCACTCCTTTTCACACTTTCCCGCCACTTTTTGGGCTCTTTCTAGCCATTTGAAATCTTTATTTTTCTTTTTGTTGGCCTTTTCAGGGTTAATTGTGAAATTAGATCTAGAGAACCTTATAGATATAAAGTTATGACACCATAATGAAGGACATAGCATCACTTACTACTATCACTCCATCTAGAGTTGCATCCATCTATTGCATTGGAGATCACTTGCATCCACATAGCTCCATCATCAAGGATAAGACATATGCATCATAGTTCACGGGAGGAGGGATTCTATTCTATCCCATGCACACATTCTATTACATTTTCTACACATAATTATTTCTCACTACGTCAAAAGTGTGACTGAAACAAGAGAAACCTAGGGCATGTTCACATCCATTTTCACATAGAACTACATCAGTCTGGACATGTAGTGTAGCGCTCAGTTTGTAAGTCCACCATTGTGGCCACTAAGGACAGTCTGACCCCTTCATATGCATTATTCTTTTTTAAGGGTTTGATGTTTGTTTTGGGGTCTTACAGGTCTTTTATTCATCTTGGAGTATTGGCGACATTTAGCATAGGATAATGAAGTTGATGCGACACACAATGAGGGTTTCAGACCACCTTCTAACCCTGTAAAAACTAGTTTCAGATCTTTAGCATAAACGAGGACACCCAGATTACATACCGAGAGAACCCATAGGCACCCCAATCCTCTTCCAGGCACCCCAGTCTAGAGAAATAGTCCAGATCCACTCTTTTCGGGACTTCTACACAGTCGTTCTGCTCTTGATTTTTCTAGTTACCTCTGTGACACTCTATGACAGCATCTATTATCAGCTGAGTTCTTTCCTCACTCTCTTTATCACATTAGGGTTAGCATTTCCTTTTGCATAGTTGTTTAACTTGCTTACATACTTCTTTACTACATTTATTTACAGTTTTTCATAGCTTAGATTAACTATCTATATACTACTTAGTCCATTTTTAGTTAATCATTTTGGTGAACCCGACTCGACCTACATACTCCTAGGATCCTCATTCTCCTTAGGGTTCCTTCAGCATGGATATCTCCATTCATGAATTTTTACTTTTTCATCCTTAATTGCGAGATAAAATCATTAATATTTTACTCACTACTCATATTCCTGAAAAAACTCATCCAGATGTAGTCTATAACACCTTTGCAGATGCATTCTCTCAGCATATTGCTTTTCCATCTGATCCTCATTGTGACCTCATTACTTTTGACAATGATCTGTCTTTCACTATTATCTCTCACATTTATAATGTCATTGTTAAGCGTACTTTAATTGACAATGGATATGAGCTTAATTTGTGTACCATATCATTTCTCAAATTTTTAGGTCTTACTACTCATGAAATTATTCCCTCTAGTGTTTCACTAAGCTCTTATGATGGTTCCATTCATTCATGTTTCAGTCACATCACATTGCCCATCATTGTTGGTCCTAATACTATCCACGCTATATTTTTCATTGTTTTCCTAGTTTCCTATAATTGTTTACTCGGTAGGTCATGGCTTCATGTCATGCAAGCTATCGCTTTTAATGTCCATAACTATGTTAAATTATTACATGGTGGCATGAAGTGTACCATTTTTCATGACCATGATCCATTTTAGTATTGTGACCGGGATCCTAATACTAGTCTTCCTATCCCTTGCACAAATACTACAAATGATCCCCAACCTATGGATGAACCACCTCACTTTCCACTACTCGAAAGCACCATTTGTATGATAGATGCAATTTCTCCTATGCCACCTGCTATTACTACTCCTATGATTCTGATCGTGGTCCCGTCCATTCTATGGACTTCACTTTACTACATCGACCTTCACATAAACCACCTACCTTAGCACGCCCTCTATTCACTTGCAAAATTTTCATCCATAGCTCATATTGGGAACATATTCCATTTGATAATATATGTGATGTCAGTACATGTTCCCATGATGGTTTATCTCATCTTGGTTTCACCTTTGAGGATCTCCATCCTTCTACGCATACCCTTAATCCATACTATGGTTTTTTTCAATATAAGTACTTTGCTTATGGTTGGCGTGTCTTTCATCTCGCTAGTCTATTTATCTTGTACCCCTCATTCTTCTCTAGTCACATTAGGGGGCTCTTGACTTACTTATATTGGAGGCACATTAGATCCTAGTCATACCGACATTTCATTTCCTATTCCTTTCAGGTCTCTTATTTATCTGCAATAGTTATTTTATTTGGCTATTCGCAAAATCTCACTTGTTGGTATGTAAACAGTCTCCCACATCCTCCCTTCACTAATGAGGAATATGCTATGGGCATGTACAACTTGCATCTTAATGGCTCATTACATGATCAACCATACTCTATTGCTTCTTAGGTCACCAATTCTTATCCATATGACTTTGACCTATAGGATGACGATCTTCTTGATTATTTTGCATGATTTCATTGTGCGTGCACTTGGGGTCATAAAAATTCAAAACCCCTCATCACTCATCATAAAATTTACACATTTATCATCTTTACATTTTCATAAAGGAATTTTCATCACAAGCTTTAGAATTGTCATTACCCAATGTCACACTCTTGTGATTTGGTTCATACTTGACTTGAGGGATTACTACTGCACCGAACCCCACACACTACTCTCTACACATTATAAATTACATTTCATCACACATCACACATCATAAATCATACATTCACATTTAATTTACAAACATTTTCACATTTGCACATTCATACATCACATATCATACTAGTCTTCATCTTACATATACCATACTTATATCATCCACACGTTTACTATCATACACTATTCATCCTATGTATTACATACACTATTAGGATATTTACACATATTCATCTACCATACATCATACAATGTGCATCTTCATCTCATGAATTTTCTACATATTATAGTAGTCTTCATTACATATGGTTATAGCATAATTCCATCCTTTATATTGCATTATTAGTATACCTACGCATGTTACATCACACAATATATATTATGTTTTATACATTCTACATATCTAGCACTACATTTTTACATATTATACTCATCACATGGTCATCACCTATACTACATTATCTTCTATGCACCGTACTCACCACTTGATGATGCACTTTAGTTCCTCAATCCATACTTGAATGCCGAGGGTTTACAAATCAAATGGAACCTACACTCCTCACACATTTAATATTTCACCTTTCATCATGTGACATTTCCAACCTTATGACATACACTTTAGGCTAAATCATCACCTATTACATCATTTTCTAGTGGTATACACCTTAGGTTACATCACCACTCTTTCCTTTCATCTTATAGTGATATATACTTAGGGCTAAATCATCACTCATCCATTCATCTTATAGTGATATATGTTTAGGCTAAATCATCACTTATACGTTAATCTAGTTGTGATATACGCTTCAGCTATAGGATTCATGAACACATAATTTCTAGGTCATATCTCACCAATACACCTACGCATTCATCACAATGCGTTAAACATAACAACCTACTCAACCATTTCCCGATGACGCACTCTCGTTTACAATTCATTCTTGATTGATGAGGGGGAAAACAAAATGAACCCAACTTCATACAATTCTATTCACTCGGGGGCATGTGGCTCCTATCATTTCTTCTTACATTCCATTTCATCCATCCACAACACATTACATTGTCTTGGGGGCATTTACTCTTATTTACTAGTGTTTTACATGATCACTTTACTACACATGTTAGATTGATTTCTTATATTTCATTATCTATACCATCCACACATACACATTCACACATTTTTCTAGTTGTGATCATAGATATAGATCATTCACATATAGCAGGGATGTTTTCCTTCAACCCTTCCTACACTTGTTCATTGAGGGCATCCACATTAGTCTCTCACAGGTGTTATTGTTTCATTTTGTACTTAGCACTTTACATTACTTGGTTATTCAAGATTTGACATATTAGTTATTTCTCTAACATGCTAATGGGTGTTCCATGTGTAAAACTTATTTTGTATGATTATATGTTTCCATGAAAAATTCTTGTTTACTTATTTGTTACATTATCTTTTTGTTTGCTTCTTGTATGCGGGCTTTGCCCTATGTTTTATGTGCACACTTGTTTATTGTTTGTGGCCATGATGGAATTGCATGTCTTGTGACATCATGAGTGATTTTATATATGTTTGCGAACAATTTTGTGCGGCTTACTTATCTTCTTGTGTGTTTACACTACTGTGGTTGGTAGTTTTTACATTTTCTATGTACTTTACATTTGTCTTCTTACATGCATGTGTTTTTGTACTAACACTTTTTTTTCACTAGCCATCCTTGTTTGTGTGCACCTTAAATTCTACCAAGTTCATTCCCTTCCCCTGCAAGGTAGAATTACAGAGTACATGTGGTTTCTCCTCTTTTGGGGCAACATTATCCTATTAGCGATGTCGCATCCGCGCCTAAAGAGGGGGCATCATTTGGGATTTTTACATACTAATATAGATATTCTATACCGGTTTAGTTTAGTTACATATATCGAGTGGGTTTAGACCAATCTACGAACCCCATACACATCGATGTTATAGAACATGGTGTCCTTATCATTATAGGAAGCAATTACAAACTTGGAGGTTACACTTTGGGTGTGCCTCTCTACACTACTTTGGCCTATGGCATCGAATCGCCCAAAAACCAGTGATAATTTTAGTGGTGAATATTCGTAATATGGCAAAAATTTCATTTTAGGAAAATTTGAAAAGGCAATTTTTTCGGAGCGGGTTGGTGTCTGTTCGCCTAAAATATACAATATATTTTTGGGGGTTGGCTTCGCCTTCATTTGAAAACATCTCCTATAAAAACCTAGGTGATTCGCCGGTAGTATACCTCAAGTAGCTTACCAAATTACCAATACCGTGAAGTTTGAACTCGCATACTCTTAAGCACTAGAGATTGTTGTTAGCTTTGTTAGGGTTAGTTGTTGACATGCGACAGGGATATAGTTGATGCATGACAAAGAGTTATTGCAGACGCGTGACAAGGAGATATTGTAGACGCGTGAAAAAGGAATAGATTTGACACGCGACAGAGAGAGTTAACGTGTGACAGGGCAATGCAAATGATTGACACGTGACAAGGGAAGAGTTAGTGCGCGATAATGACCTCAGACAATGGACACCTTCATGACACATGACAGAGTCATTTGATGACTTGTTAACGCCGTAAATGGTAGTCGCTACTTGGTTCTTTTGTTGACGCAGACTCTCTTCAGAATAATGGAAGGTGCTAGTCCTAAGAATGCGAAGACCCTAAAAGTAACTAAGAAATCTCAGAAATCGCTCTTCAAGTATTTTGGAAACTCTCAGATATATAGATATTGAAAATACCAACCATATAGATGCCACCACAAAGAATCAGAATACTGACTGTGTGGAAGGTATTATTGAGGTGGACATGCATTCTACATAGTATCAAAGTCAAACAAATGACACCTACGATAATATGCCAGATCTTGAAGATATTGTTCTTGTTGGGGTGCAACCAAAAGTGCATCAAGATATCACACATACAAATACTCAGCAAAATGGAACACAGAAATCAAATTCAAATTCCGGTCCAAGAAAGAGGAAACCAGGTGATTGTGATATTGCTCAAAATTCTACTAAAAAAGTAAAACATTGAAAATGAACAAGAATATGTGGACCATTGGTAGGACATACAAGTTTGATTGGGTAGCTAAATTTCCATTTATCGAACCTATACAATCATCTAATTCTGAAGAGATCCCATCTGAATGTACATGTACAATATGTACGTGGAAATTGGGAAAGCAACAAAAAATGCAAATGAAGTTGGACACTATAGAAAAACATTGTGGAAAACAATATTTGACTGTAACGGGGGCGGATGGCCAGAAAATCAAAACACACAAGTGGAAAATTGAAAAAGAATGCATGCATGTTAGATACACAAAGGGAATATGAGGCAGAGAAAAAAACACAGACATCTCTTGGAAAAGGGAGGAACAATCACATCGCATATTGGTAAGATGAAACAAACAAATCTACATGCAAAATTCATACAATTCTCTACTCTATTTCACATACTAAAAAAAGGAAGACCGATTTCGGATTTCCTTGATTTCAAAGTTTTGTATCAATATAATGGAATGTTGAATGTACCTCAGTCTCATTGGTCTGAAAGTAGTGGATGGGAAATGGAAAAATGCCTTTCGATGATAGAGAAGGAAGATTTGAAAGAGAATGTAAAAAAATCAAAGTTTATCTCTCTTTCAATTGATGAAGTGACAATAGTCGACAACACTGCATGGGTATGTATCCATGTCTATACTTTAGAAAATCATATAAGGACACCTCATCTATTGGGTGTTATGAAAATGGTTGAAAACTACAATGCCGAAAACCTACATAAAATAGTTGTTTCTCATTTGAAAGATATTGCTTGGAATGACTGATTATGAAATTGCTACGAAGTTGGTATGCGTTGGAGCAGATGGTGCATCTGTCATGTAGGGTCACCGAACAGGGCTATGTGTTAGATTACAAACAACAGTGGCCCCATATATGCTACCAATTCACTGTATGGCTCATAGAATGAATTTAGCGTATAAAATGGTAAGCAACCACGAAAATGTTGCTAAATTAGAAGACCTTATAAGAGAACTTCATGCCTATATGTCAAGCAGCCCAAAGCATTTCTTGAGTTCCAAAAATTTGCAATTGGAATTACAGATGGCAAAAACTTCTGAAAGATGTTGAGACTAGATGGATCTCCTTGTATGAACCTGCATGCAGAGTTCATGAGGAGTATCCTTCGTTGGTTGGTTTCATGCACAAATACCATCATGAAGTTGATAGGGCAAGGGACTTGTTGTTCCGTTTAACTGATTTGGAGACATTGCTTACATTGGTTGGTATTCTTCCAATGTTGTAGCAGATCAATACACTGATGAAGCATGCACAGGGAAGATTAATCTATATTGTGGATTTTATACGGATGAGAAAAATGGTATGTCAAAGTCTTGATATCTTGTATTGTTCCCAAGATAGTTTTGATACACCTATTTTTGAGAATTGGAAAGCTTTATTAGATCTTAAAATCCAGTAACTATTTGAGATTTAATATCCATGATCACCTCTGCATCACTATTAATGGGAGGGACATACCACTGCACATTGTGCAAAAATGTCAAGATATTATAGGATCGGAACAAGAAGATGTTCTCATGACACGTAATCTCTTTGAGTCTGTTATAGTTGAAACAAGAATAAAGCTTAAGAAAATTTCAGAATCCTTATCATCATAAATTAGAGAACGTTTCTCCAAAGATAAAATTCTTGAAGCCATGGGTGTGATGAATCCTAATTTTTGGAATACTGAAGGTGGTCAGTGCTAACTTTGTAAGAAAGCATTTCCATAAATCCATGGGTACAATAATGGAACATTTTGCAAAGACTTCAGAGTTCAAGGGTATGGAAATCAAAGGTATACTGAATGCTGATTTATTAAAATTTCAATCAACAAATTTTGCAACAACAATGAGGAACCAATATAAAAATTTAGACAAACCTTCTGAAAGTGGTGCTATTACAAGGTTGTGGCGAGGAATCTATCAAAGTTCTATCTTACAAGAAGATATCAATGAATATTTCAGATTATATGAGTTATGCCAAACAATGATTTTGGGGTTTGTGGAGGACGAAAGGGTTTTTAGTGCACTATCATTTATAAAATCAAAACTGAGAAACAAGTTGGATAAAAATCTAGAAAGTTGCATGAGGTGTTATGTTTCTCAATACTCCATGGAAACCTTTCCTTTTGACAGAGCAATTGTGCATTGGAATTCCCTTTGAAAGAAGAGGTGTGAATAATACAACTACAAGTACAACTGTTCCCAATGTTGAGAGTGGAATTGGTGCATCGTCACACTCTACATAAGAGAACATTGAGTTTGAAGAAGCTATTGATAATGGATTGTTTCAACTTTAAATAGGTATCTTCTTCACCTTAATCTTATTGTTTGTCACTTTACATTTTTTTCATCTCTTGTTATCATTAAAGATGTTACAGTCTATATATTTACATTTATTTAAATACAATCATTTTTTTTTTTTTTTGAAAATGTGGGTTGACATCCATTCGAGGAAGCTGGTACTTCTCGGGACTGACAATGTCAGGAAACTCACCCATCTATCTACTAATCCATTTCTCGTGTTGAGTTTTCTTAAAACAAAGATCTAGCACATTACTAGTGATGATTTCAACTTTAAATAGGTATCTTCTTCACCTTAATCTTATTGTTTGTTACTTTACATTTTTTTCAGCTCTTGTTATCATTAAAGATGTTACAGGTCTATATATTTACATTTATTTAAATATAATCTTTTTATTTTTTTGAAAACATGGGTTGACATCCATCCGAGGAAGCTAGTACTTCTCGGGACTGACAATGTCAAGAAACTCACCCATCTATCTACTAATCCATTTCTCGTGTTGAGTTTTCTTAAAACACAGATCTAGCACATTACCAGTGGCAGTGATGATTTCAACTTTAAATAGGTATCTTCTTCACCTTAATCTTATTGTTTGTTACTTTACATTTTTTTCAGCTCTTGTTATCATTAAAGATGTTACAGTCTATATATTTACATTTATTTAAATACAATTTTTTATTTTTTTGAAAACGTGGGTTGACATCCATCCGAGGAAGCTGGTACTTCTCGGGACTGACAATGTCAGGAAACTCACCCATCTATCTACTAATCCATTTCTCATGTTGATTTTTCTTAAAACAAAGATCTAGCACATTACCAGTGATGATTTCACAACAATCTAATACACTAGAGGTAAGTTAAACCCTATCATATCATCTTTCTTGATTTCTTACAATTATGTTTAATTTATTTTTTATATTTGCAAAATGCTTTGATATATTTTTTTAATTGTGGGATAAAATGACACAATTGAATTTTACAGAGGAAGATATTTCCATACTATACAATTCATAATCCACGATACATTATACAATTTATAATATACGTCCACATAAAATTCATCATCATCCATATATATCATATCATCACCATATCATTATCATAATCCTGAGTCCTGACACTACAATTATTATTAAAACAATTATTTATCTAATTTAAATTTATTAAAACAATTCCATTTTTTAAAACAATTCATAATCATATCATTACAAGTATATCCATTCTAATTTCATCTATATCCATTCTAATGTCATCTATATCCATTCTAATGTCATCTATATCCATTTTAACACATTCCATTTATTTATCATCTATATCCATTCTAATGACATCATGATCATATCATTACAAGTATAGAGAAGAAGAATTATCTTAAAACAAGTTTAAATGTCTAGAGAAGAAGAATTATCATGCTTGAAGCTAAATCTACGTCCACATAAAATTGATCATCATCCATATATATCATATCATTATCATCATTCATCATCATTCATCATCATTCCATGTTTTTAAAACAATTATCCATTATCATCATTCATCATCATCTATATCCATTCTAATGTCTAGAGAAGAAGAATTATCGTGCTTGAAGCTAAATCTACGTCCACATACAATTCATGATAATCCAAGTAAACAAGAAACATACATCATCATGATTCATCCCTATCTAATGCAATCACCATTAAGAGTAAACCAAAAAGCATAAACTCCATATACAATCTAAAAATTCTATCAAATCCATATGCAATCAAAATTAAAGATTATATAGTATTTCAAATTTTAAAAGGCTATCAAATCCATATAATTAAATTCAAATACCATGACCACAACATTCAATGTTACAAATTTTCAAATATAGACTCAATATTTAAAGTTTCCACACTCAATAATAAAAGTTTCAACCCTCTTTTTCTATATCCATTTCAACTCCTGTGCTCCTTTCCCCAATGGTTTCTTCCCCTGTGGCTTGTACCCCTTTCCCCAACAACAGAAATAACCCCATAACTTATAAGATCTTCCACAACACTGTCCAGATTTTTTAAAATTATTTCTTCTTGCTTTGTCGCATCTCCATGGGACAAAAATTTGGATCAGCTTCTGCCTTAGCTTTGAATAATATTTCAGGGTCAAAGCCATGCTCTTTAATTATCCGCTTTAGTGTATTGTTTTGTTTGTTAACCAAAACAATATTTTCCTTCAAATTCTTCAATCATGGATAAACTATTCTTCGTTGTTTCCAAGTGAACTTGGAATACCTTTGCTTGACTCTTCAAATTTTCATATTTCAACTACACAAAAAGAGTAATGTCAATTCAACATATTACTAAAAAATGAAAATTTCAAATTAACAAGAAAGATTGTTTGAAAGTGATAGTACTTACAACCACTCTATCTCTCTCAACATTTGTAATTACTACCAGATCCTTGTCCTTAGACCATTTGTTAAAATATGCCTAGGCCTCAGCACTAATATTTTCTAATTTGTTTAATGTCTTATCCAAAATGTCATCTTTATAGTTTTTGTTATACGTGATAGTCCCACTTCTTACTTGGGTAAGTAAGGAATCCATCTTCGCAGGTTGATTCTGGACTGCAACGTATAAACTATCTCTTTGCCAATAATTTTCAAAATGACTAATAATCTCATTGATAAGAACTTTAGCCCTTCTCTCCCATTCTATGAGCTGATTGATATGAGGTAGAATAAACTCACTGACATGGGATTGACAATCATAACCAATTAAGTTCTCCAAAGGAAAAGGTAGCAACTGTTCACCATCTGTATCTGATGAAGATGATCTTGCTGAGAAGTATGGGGCTTTTGGCTAGATCAACTGCTACTTGTTTCTGCCTTTGGGTGGCCTGATCCTGTTTGTGATAAAATTAATCAAGATTTAGATAAATAAATTTAAATTGAAATGTAATTCAATATTGTAAAGCATGTTGAAATTGAAGTATACCTGTTGGCCTTGAATCATCTCATGGGTATTGAAAAACCAATTGGGTCATTTCTATCAATGCCCAAATAATATTCATCTAAATTTATATTATTCAAAACCAATATGCCCATTGCACTGGGCAAGCCACCAAGTGAGAGCGTTGGAATTCGAAAGGAGGAGGCAATGTTTAGTGTCCCGCTAGGCGGAGCAATTGGCATGCGTTTACCAATGTTCTTTTTCACTGTTCCTTTGGTTGGCATTTTAAAAATTATTGGTTGAGGGGGTCGGTGCTGCTGTTTGAAAAAAAGGACTGCAATGTGCTGAAAAGTTCAAGAAAAAACATGAAAAACTAGAAAAAATCCAAAAAGGAAAAAACTACGAAATTAAACGTAGTATTGAAAAGTTGTACCTTGTTGTCGAGGGGTAGTTTTTCACGTTGCTAAGGGTGGTCATGTAGGAGTAGTATTTGGTGGTTGTTGAGAAGATACAAATGCATGTGACTATACAGAGTGAGTTGGGGAAGAAGGTTGAGTTTCCGAAACACGAGTATGGTCCAAAGTCCCTGTAATGTCATCAACATTGAATGTTATGTCAATTCAATTGGTTAAAATTTAAATTGGAAAATAAAAATACAAATTTGGAATTTGTAAATAATATATGAGAAGGTATTACTTCTCTGGCATTTAACGAAGTTCAAACTATTGAGGGTTCGGAGAGGAGTGAGCTTCCATTTCAGATTGGGAGTCTCCCGAAGCCTCAACGTGTTGTTGGCCTCTTCCTCTTGATAACACCTTTTTTCGGGAAGGGCTTCAATAAATCTTCTCTGCAAACCATAAATTGTTAATAACTATGCAGTGTAATGTCAAAAATTGAAATACAAACTAAATAGTTTATACCTATTGTTCTTCAAATGGAATTGACAACTTCATCAACTCCTCGTCAGTGCAAGTAGGAATTGGTTTGTCTTTTAAATTTAAAAGTGCCTCGTAATAAAGGCCAAGGAGATAGTTTGTGGAATAAATGATGAGTTTTTCTGAAAGCTTTGAATTTGTTATGTCATTTTATTTTTTTTTATAGATAGCTACACCAATCAAATTTTTGTTTTGAGATAGTGGCAACTATGTATGTAATGGCCCAGTTTGGTATATCTATTTTCGACCCCTACAAAACTATTCTGGATTGAAAAAATGAAATCACTGCAACAAGAAAGTGGTGTGTAATTGCTTGTGTATCCACACCATGCCTGGATTTATTGACATGAGCTGCAAATGCCAAATAGTGGGAATTAATATAAATTTATAACACTAAATTGTACTTATTAAAATAATAAATTTGAATTGACATAAAACTGATAACAAAATGAAAATGATGAATGAAAACAAATTATACTTACAATCAACATGGAAACCAAACATTGATTCGAGATATTTCTTGTCATCTTCCAGAGTGTTGCCTTTGTTGTTGAATAATTGAAAATTTTTTAACGGAAGGCCCGTAAACCGATGGATGTCATTTGCTTCGATATTGAATTGAAACATTCACCGCCATTTTAGTAACATAAAAAAGGCCGTCCTCTATATTGTAGGATGAGAGAAGGTAATTCAAAATATCTTGGATCTATTTCAAATGGGGCATGTCAACGAGCCCAGTAAACTCACATGCATCGATCAAATCTTTATATTCGGAAGACATCTTTAAAATAGTATGGATGTGGGGGCACAAAGGATTCCTGTAGATGATCTTGCCTATGGATTGGACTGGATTCTCTTCTTGATTTTTGTCCTGAGCTTGTGGTTGGGAAGCACTTGAAGTCGCCATTGTAGTTGTGCTTGCGTCTTTGATAATGAGGGATTCTTGCAAAAAATCGAGAGTCGAAAGTGTAAATGAGAAAATGACCGGCGGGAGGGTATTTATAGGCCAAATAAAGCATCAATGGCCTCTATTGACGTGCGTCAATAGAGGACATTGACACACATCACATCAACAGAGGCCATTGATGCACATCAACAAAGGCCATTGACGCGCGTGTCAACAGAGGCCATTGACGTGTGTCATTAGAGGCCATTGACGCATGTCAACTATGCTATTGACGCACGCCATACTAATCCTTGTTGATGCACGTCAATAGCCTCTGTTGACATTGTGTTGACACATGTCAATGAGGGTTATTGATGTTGTATTGTCATATGTCAAAAGGTGCATCAGTTTCTGGAACTCTGGTTTCTCCGGCTTGAAAAACCTGGCAAAAATTCAGTTTTGGAATACTGTCAAATTCACCTTTCGCTGAAACTGTTTCGGGGATATTCGCCAGGTATTTTCCACTTACAATTTTCTAGAGGTGTCTTAAAATGAACCCTAATTTTTTTCGACCCGGGGTGGCATGAGATCTCCTAAAAACCTATAGTATAAGATATCCTTTTACACTCTTTTTGTCGACATGGATCAAGTGCACATTGTGCACCCGATCCATGTCGACAAAAAGAGTGTAGAAGGATATCTTGTACTACAAGTTTTTTGGGAGATCTCATGTCACCTTGATCAAAAAGTGTAGGGAGGAAATGTTTTGTGTCCTCTAAGATCTAAATGCTTCCCTGAATGTGTGTGAAGAGATATTTGTATTGTTGTGGTTTTTTGGGTGTTTCGATGCCACTTTGGCCAAAGTAGTGTAGAGAGGCAAACCCAAAGTGTAACCTCCAAGTCTCAGTAACTACTTCCTAGAATGATAAGGACACCATTTCGTATAAAATATGATGTGTATGGGGTTCGTAGATTGGTCTAAAACCACTTGCTATATGTAATCGAATCGAACTAGTATAGAATATCGTATTAGTATGTAAAAACCCCAAATTATGCCCCCTCTTTGGACGCGGATGTGATGTCGCTAATAGGAGAATGTGGCCCCAAAAGAGGAGAAACCACATGTACTTTGTAATTTTTCCCTGCAGGGGAAGGGAATGCACTTGGTAGAAACTAAGGCACACACAAACAAGGATGAATAGCCAAAAAAGTGTTAGTACAAAAACACATGCATGTAAGAAGACAAATGTAAAGTACACAGACAATGTAAAAACTACCAAGCACAATAGTGTAAAAACACAAGAAGATAAGTAAGCTACACAAAATGGGTCGCAAACATGGAAAATCACTCATGATGTCACAATACATGCAATGCCATCATGACCACAAAAAAAAAAACAAGTGTGCACAAAAAACATAGGGCAACGCCCGCATACAAAAAGAAAACACAAAAGATAATGTAACAAATAAGTAAACAAGAATTTTTCATGGAAACGTGTAATCATACAAAATAATTTTTGCACACGGAACACCCATTAGCATGTTAGAGAAATAACCAATATGTCAAAGCATGAATAACCAAGTAATGTAAAGTGCTAAGTACAAAATGAAACAATAGCACATGTGAGAGACAAATGTGGATGCCCCCAACGACCAATGTAGGAAGGGTTGAAGGAAAACATCCCTACCGCATGTGAATGATCTATATCTATGATCAAAACTAGAAAAATGTGTGAACGTGTATGTTTGGATGGTATAGATAATGAAATATAAGAAATCAATCTAACATGTGTAGTAAAGTGATCATGTAAAACACTAGTAAATAAGAGTAAATGCTCCCAAGACAATGTAATGTGTTGTGGATGGATGAAATGGAATGTAAGATGAAATGATAGGAGCCACGTGCCCCCAAGTGAATAGAAGTGTGTGAAGTGGGGTTCATTTTTTTCCCCCCCTCAGTATTCAAGAATGAAAAGTAAATGAGAGTGCGTCATCGGGAAATGGTTGAGCAGGTTGTTGCGTTTAACGCATTGTGATGAATGCGTAGGTGTAGTGGTGAGATATGACCTAGAAATGATGTGTGAATGAATCCTATAGCCAAAGCGTAAATCACAACTAGATTACCGTATAAGTGATGATTTAGCCTAAACGTATATCACTATAAGGTTAATGGATGAGTGATGATTTATCCCTAAGTATATATCACTATAAGATGAAAGGAGAGAGTGACGATGTAACCTAAGGTGGATACCAATAGAAAATGATAGAATAGGTGATGATTTAGCCTAAAGTGTATGTCACTAGGTTGGAAATGTTGCATGATGAAAGGTCAAATAGTAAATGTGTGATGAGTGTAGGGTCCATTTGATTTGTAAACCCTCGGCATTCAAGTATGGACCGAGGAACTAAAGTGCATCATCAAGTGGTGAGTACGGTGCATAGAAGATAATGTAGTATAGGTGATGACCATGTGATGAGTATAATATGTAAAAATGTAGTGCTAGATATGTAGAATGTATAAAACATAATATATATTGTGTGATGTAACATGCGTAGGTATACTAATAATGCAATATAAAGGATGGAATTATGCTATAACCATATGTAATGAAGACTACTATAATATGTAGAAAATTCATGAGATGAATATGCACATTGTATGATGTATGGTAGATGAATATGTGTAAATATCCTAATAGTGTATGTAATGCATAGGATGAATAGTGTATGATAGTAAACATGTGGATGATATAAGTATGGTATATGTAAGATGAAGACTAGTATGATGTGTGATGTATGAATGTGCAAATTTGAAAAAGTTTGTAAATTAAATGTTGAATGTATGATTTATGATGTGTGATGTGTGATGAAATGTAATTTATAATGTGTAGAGAGTAGTGTGTGGGGTTCGGTGCAAAGAGTAATCCCTCAATAGTCAACTATGAACCAAAGCACAAGAGTGTGTCATCGGGTAATGACAATTCTAAAGCTTGTGATGAAAATTCCTATATGAAAATGTAAAGATGATAAATGTGTAAATTTTATGATGAGTGATGAGGGGTTTTGAATTTTTATGACCCCCAAGTGCACGCACAATGAAATCATGCAAAATAATCAAGAAGATCGTCATCCTCTAGGTCAAAGTCATATGGATAAGCATTGGTGACCTAATAAGCAATAGTGTATGGTTGATCATGTAATGAGCCATTAAGGTGTAAGTTGTACATGCCCATAGCATATTCCTCATTAGTGAATGGAGGATGTGGGAGATGTTTACATACCAACAAGTGAGATTTTATGAATAGCCAAGAAAATAACTATTGCAGATAAAAGACTGAAAGGCATAGGAAATGAAATGTCGGTATGACTAGGATCTAATGTGCCTCCAATATAAGTAAGTCAGATTCCCCTAATGTGAGTGGAGAAGAATGAGGGGTACATGATAAATAGACTAGAAGATGAAAGACACGCAAACCATAAGCGGTAGTTATATTGACAAAACCATAGTATAGATGAGGGGCATGTGTAGAAGGATGGAGATCCTCAAAGGTGAAACCAAGATGAGATATACCATCATGGGAACATGTACTAAAATTACATATATGATTAAATGAAATATGTTCCCAATATGAGCTATGGATGAAAGGTTCGCAAGTGAATAGAGGGTGTGCTAAAGTAGGTGGTTTATGTGAAGGTGGATGTGGTAAAGCAAAGTCCATAGATCGGACAGGACTCGATAAGGAATCAAAGAAGTAATAATAGTAGGTGGCATAGGAGAAATTGCATCTTTCATACAATGGTGCTTTTCGGTAGTGGAAAGTGAGGTTGTTCATCCATAGGTTGGGGATAATTTGTAGTATTTGTAGCTATGGAGTAGTGTCCTCCGCACCATAGAGCTAGACACCACACAACCGGGATACCTTCCATTTATCTCGATAAGCTTAATTCAGTTATATGAGCTTTGAGCTTCTTCCATTCATTACTTGAAAATCATTTTTCCTCCGATTTTTGACACAACATTACTTGAGCTTGAAAATACTGTATGAGGATTATCTCCTTCCTCTTGACACGGTAGTCTTTAACCAAACTACCTCATGTTTTGGAATTTGAATAGTTCAACATGTCATGCTCGGAAGACGTCTCACATTCCTGGTTTCTTTTCTTGGTTTTCGGTAACTGTCTTGGATCTCTTCTCTGCGGGAAAACTTCATGATGGCTTGCCATTAAAAAAATTCCACCATGGCATTCCGGATGAATTTACCTTATATGTGGAGCTCTTACGTTGAATTTCCATCTCTGAACCTCTCCTACGTGGAATTCATGCTTTGGCTTGCCATTAACGAAAACCCACTTTGGAAATCATCCTAAAATTTTCCCCCACGCATGGAGATTTCATCTTAGCTCACCATGGCACTATCTCCATCATTTCCGCAGCCCCAAAATCCCCCTCATCAAATTTTATCAACTTGACTTGTAATTTTACCGAGCTCTTACACTGACTCGACTCAGCTTATCCATGAACTCATCGAGCTTTAAAACTTAGCTTCAAGTTATACCAAGCTCTAACCTCCCATCGTTCTTACCTTCTCATCTCACATCTTTCTCCATAGGCCACAACTCAGCTTGATCGCTATGAGGTGAGCTTCAAACTTGAGCCATATCACTCTCCTACTCATTCGTTGTGACCACCAACTGAGATCCTTCCTTGTACTCACCCATGCACCCCATGTTGAATTGGCTTCAATGTCTGAGCAACTCGGTGTGTATTCTTACCTGAACCGACTCGTAATCCATCTCTGCAAACCTGACAAATTCCACCGATCCACTACAACTTGACCGAGCCATTAGGAAACTTGGTTGTAACTAAAAGGTGAGCTCAAATTTTGTGACCTCAACATTACGACGCCTCTAAAATTTAATCCTGAGCTTGCATTCATTTATATAGTGGTACTGTTGGAACATAATGATTAAGTGGTTTGGCCAACCCTTAATGTATATGGGTCCATCACTAATATATATGTTAATATTTAATAATATGAAATATTTATATTTCTATTATTAAATATTCTATATACTTTAGGTTAAATATTTAATATCATGAAATGATTATATTTCTAATATTAAATATTATAAACCTAGGTGTATGTGTCAACCATTTTAGGTTGAAAAGGTAGGTCGAGAGAAATACCCTATCACCCTATATAAAAATTTTGTGACCTCAACATTACAACGCCTTTGAAATTTAATCCTAAGCTCGCATTCATTTATACAAAGGGTACCAACCTCCTTATGATAAAATATGTTGAGCTCATTTCTTGCACTCATGAGATCTCGGGCTACCTTCAGCTCGGTCCCATGAGCTCGGTCTTCATTGAGCTCCTGTGAGCTCGGTCCTAAATGATGCTTTCATTACTTTTGAGCTCGTATTTATCTACTCACTATGAGCTCACCCAAATTCATTAACCATTTTAATCATGTTATCCTCTAATGACCAGAAATGGGCCCTTTAGACTAATGTCGTAATTTGATCAAAATAGGACCCCGTTGTCCAATTTTTCCATGTGCACAAAATTGGATAACATTTACCTCTACGACACTCTCGACATGCATCTATTATTATCTAAGTTATTTCCTCACTCTCTTTATCACATTATTTTTAACCATTCCTTTTTCATAGTTTAGCTTTCTTGCATACTTAGTTACTTTGTGTTTAGTTACTTTATTTAGAGTTGTTTATAACTTAAATAAACTATCTATATACTACTTAGTTAGTCCATTTTTATTTAATTAGATATGATCCTTGTGATTTTCTTATTATTTTTAAGCTCATCCCCATGAATGGGGGAATCCTGCAGACTTTCCTGAAGAAGGAAACTGTTTGTAGAGGCTAGTTTGCACTCTATTTTTACTCTGCAAAACAATTTCACCTCCTTCCGATCCATCTTCTCCTCAAAAACAAGTAGTTTGATAAATCAAACTTCTCCTCCCCCTCAATATGAAGCTCTTTTTTACTGATTGTAGCATCTTGAGGTATTCTTGATAGATCAATGCAATCTTTTAAAAGTGTAGCAAGTTTTAAACATGCAGACAATGGGGCTCATTGCATTCAAATGAAACATCTTGCCCATTTGGAAGCTTATATTCCTTTTATGTCAGCTTTTTCAACTTCATCCTTCTTAACTTCAGATTTTTCAATTGAAATAGGAGGAATCTCAACAATGGGTTGGGCCACTTCTTCATCCATTATGCTCTCAAAGTTAGTCCATTATTCAATAAGTATATCATGATTTTCAAGAATGGGACTCACCTCAGCTGATTTTGAATAACTTGGAGAAGGTTGACTGTTAGGTTCTTGGTGATGAACCTTTTTGGCTTCAAATTCATGACTCCAATCCTTGAAGCTCTAAATTTGATATTCTTTTCTTGGATCCTTCTTAACTTTCCCCTTTCGATATACACATGCATCTTGATTTCTATAAGAATGAAGCTCAACCCTCTTTCTCATGAAAGATTCAAAATATTGTTTAGTGAGGAATGGATCCAACCAAGAAATTGGGCCCTTAGTCTATTGGTTAAGATCCATTACTTCATGATTTTCAACTAATTTTTCATGAAGTTCAAGAACATGTGGATCTAATTTTGTTAAATGGGGAAGGATTTTACCCTTGTCTAATCTTGTAAAGGCCTGAATTGTGGAGGAGGTGGAATACTTAATTTTTAAGGGGATGGGGATTTGCAAGGAAAGAGGGTGGAGAAATGAAGGTGAGATGGAAGGGAAGAAGATGTAAAAGGATAATTCTTAGTGAGGGTAGATAGGAATCTAGGAACATGAAACTAAGACTAAGATTGTGTAGGTTAGGGAGGAGGAATGTGAGTGTTGTAAGATGTTGGTCTAGATTTCCCCCATTGACAGCTTCCCCAACACTGGAATGGTAATCCTCCACTAACTCTTCCCACTTTGTAATTTGGGGCATCATCTCAACTATAAAGTGAAACTTCTATTAAGAGTTAAACCAACTTGGTATAGGGCTAACCCATGGACAAGGGACCCTAAAACCAATCATGGTTTCCTTTATTAAACATGTAATCCTGAGCTGCATCATGCCCATCTCCATTTCTTGAATCTTCCTCTAGAAATCAGCATCTACCATGAATTTTCCACCATCATCTACATAACCTTGTTCTTCAAAAACATTTTGGTTAGAAGAATAACCATATGGGTTAGTGGGGGTGAGGATATATGCAATTTATGATGATGAGGCTCATAAAACTGATATTGGGTAGGTTTTTGAAATTGTTGGGATGGAGGGGACATGTTCTGCTGTGTGTAATGAGTGAATGAAGCCATGATTGCACAATTTTATGAGAGAGGAAAATGGAAAGATGGAGAGAAATAAAATGGATGGAAGAATGAAAAGTATGGTCTACATCTGAGATAATGGTTTTTTTGGAATAGTGGAGTTGTCGGATGTGTTGAAAATATCCTCCAATGGATGGATATCATGAAGAAAACATCAATCTTGGCATTATGAAGATGAAAATATTTGAATACTTATCCCACTAGGTGCACCAAAATTGTTGAACCTAAAAATTTAATTTTTCCTTGAGTTATGGATAACCCTGGATTTTGAGGCAACATGGGACTATCTCTAAGTTGTGGGAATTACACTGTGAGATAGACCTCTAGATAATGTTGCTTTCTCTACTTAATACTAATGTTAAAACTAATCCTACTACGAAACTAAATCCTAAACTAAAAAATCCAAGGAAAAGGGTTAGAAGGAGATGCAAAAAGGTAAATCCTCTTTTAAAAGGGGAGGTGATAACAACTAAAAAATGGTGATGAGAAATATATGAGGGAAAATGGGAAAAATAGGTAGAGAGAGGGCAGAAAAAAGTGCCACAACTCAAAATAATATTTAACTTTCCACTTTCACATGAAACACAATAAAAAAGGATCTTGTAAGTGAGAGATATATGCACAATGCATCATAACAAAAAAGGAAGGCAAGAATGTAGTAAAATGAGATAGGGAAGACAAAATTTGCCACAAAATAGATTTTATTACTTAAAATATGCACAATACATTACAGCTGAAACAAAAGGAAAGAAAACATTTACAAAGGCCAAAATGAAGGTTATCCTCTCACAGACTTCTAAAAACCATCTTTACATGGTTCCTTTGTAGTTTAGAATGTCCATCACTTTAATAATGAAATATTTTACAATATATAACTCAGAGAAAGAGAGAGAGAGAACAAAGAGAAGAGGTAAAAGAGAGAGGCTTAGCTTTTCAACTTTGAACACCCAACAATATGCATTGAATTCATCTGAAAATTACATGGGCACAATGTAGGGTCATTACTTTGTCCATAGACACCAAACTTCATCAATTTGGTGGTTGATCCATCTGATTTGATTGTCTACAAGCTTAGGACTTTTATTTTCTCCCTCGAGAAGATGCATTTTCTAGTTTGACCCATCAAAACCATCAAATCTCAAATTTTATTGCATCTAATTGAAGGGCTTGAAGAAAACTTTCCAACGATATAAATTTTATCCAATTTGGAGCTTTGGATCAAAAGATATGGCCACTTGAATGTTTGTATGTTAGGAAGCACAAGAATTTGACATGTGGCAACCTCTAATTTTCTCGGGATCTACCTCATCCAATGTGTGCATCATTTTATATTTTTCCATGTGTGTACCTCCCATTGGGTCATGGTATCATGCCTTACTTATTTTCTTTTGCTTCCTTTACTTTTCCTTGGCGAGAGGGTTTTCCTTTATGAAATATGAGCCAATAGAAAATTCCATGTTCCTTTATGGTTTCATACTATCCTTGAACATATTAGCCATGCAAGTATTAGCCAATGAAATGGCTCCATGTAGCTTCATAATTTTCCTTTTAACTAGTCCTTGACTAATGAATGCGAAGTGTGAACCAATAGAAAATCTCCACGGCCTTTGCGATGTCAATCTTTTTCATTACTTGCCTCTAACATGTACGAAACATCAAACAATGATATCATTTCATGAACCTCGGTTTTAAAACTCTTTGATAGTCTTCTCGACAATTGTAAAGTTTGAGCCAATGAGAAAGCTTCGTGTACTTCATAATGTTAGTCTTTTTAAATCTTATTCTTCATATTGTGACACTAATCAATGAGGAAGCCTCACATAGCTTCAATTTTTGCAAATTTCAGGCTTTTGATGGCTTTGAGTCATAACCTTTACATTGGTAGTATTCAAACTTTTTAGCTTCAAATAAAATTTCCACGTATCCCTCTTGACCTCGATGAATTTCTCAAACACGATATAATTATCCAAGACAATTTAATCTGGGAATTGAGGTCCATGGAGCCCAAATGCTTTGAGGAGATCTAGAATGTTGCCATGTGACCCTTTGTATATTGCTTGGTATGGAATTTTATGGCCAAATGAATGTCAATCACTTTTTATATGACCAATCGATCAATTAGCTAAGTATCCCACAAGTTTTTGAAATCCAACAACCAATGCTTTTTGAAGGAAGAATTTGACATCCATTTAGACATCCTAGGCTTGTTAAAAATGGATAAGTCTATTTTTAATTTGTTATCCAAATTAACCCTGGGGGTAAATTTGGGATAATAGGTACCCATTGTAATCAATATGATGAGGGACTTGCTAAATTTTGGGGATCTAGAGCTGATAAGGAATGTAGGATTGTTAATCTTATTATTGAGGGTGATTCTTTAAGTTTTATGAACCATATCAATGTAATTATCCCCCTAGCTAGAATATTACTAAATTTATCCAAGAGGCCACTAACATTAGTAAAACAAATCAAATTTCAAAAAAATTCACACCTATAGAGAAAGGAATAAAGTTTTTGACTCCTTCGTCAATTTTAGGGTTACAAGAAAATGCCTTAATTATTGGCATGCAAATAGTGAAATCCCTAAATCTCTAATTATATCATCATTAAGGAAAAAATGGCTATCTATAAGGATTAGTACATGCGTTTGAGGGAACAAGTGAAGTTATGGTTTTATGATTACTTTGCACGCTTTTACCATGCCCCCATGCTTTTTAATCAAGGAAATCAGATATTTCATTATCTCTTTGATTACCAAGATATTGTGAAGTGTTTCGAGTGTCGTAAGAGGTCTTCTTACGGTCTCTTAACGGGTGTTATTCTCTCTTTCACAGCCATGGGTGGTGCTTCTTGTAAAGTTCAACAGGTATGTGACTTGACCACTATGGAAAAATAATGAGGAGATTTAGAAGGCACTAAGTGTTGATGGCTTCACAAACTTCATGTGGTAAATCAAAGGCCATGAATAGCATATTTTGATTTCCTTTTCAAATAATTGAAAAGAAAGGGTTGTCATTACTAACAAAGGTAAGAAATATACCATCACCCAAATTATTATTACTTTTTTACTAGTATTGGCATGGATGGCATTGAATTTTATAGAAACAAATTTGATAAAGGGGATGAGGAAAAGAAATTTATTGAAGGATATGAAACCATCAATATTGTTAAAGTCGGGATGGTTTTCTCCTCAATCCTTGCCCCTTATGATGAAGTTTCCCACATGGTGGTGCATCATGTAACTCTTGAGGATTATTTAAAATCATTCGTTAACATCCCCACTCACTCCATTCCTCATAATTAACCCCCTCTACAATGCAAGGTGAAGACTAAGAATATCATACCCCATCCTGCTCCTTGGCCAAGCCATTTCTCCATCGTAACAAAAAAGGGAAAGAACTGGATATTGTTGAGAGCCTTCTATCCATTGGTCAAACCTCTCATGACACCACTTCCCATTCTAGTCTGAAGGATCAAGTTATGAAGCATGAAGAAAATATCAAGAACCTAAGGAAAGAGGTGGCTCATTTACTTAGAGAATCCCCTAAGGGAAAGAAAGCTCGGATAGTAATCCCATGCTTGAGGCCAAAATAGAAGAAATTTCTAAGAAGTAGGTTACTCTTGAAGATTCTATTATGTATATTGTTAACAAGAAAATTGATCACTTTGTTGGACATTTTTGATGTCATATGTGTTGTTATTGATGTCAAGATGGATTAGTTGATGTCAATTTGCATTGATGACAAATAGAGTCAATCTGTTAAAGTGAGAAAGATGAAAAGATGAAGGTTGATTGGTTGAGATAGCTCAAAAAGGCCTAAAGATGATTAAGGATAAGTTCTAAGAGATTTTGTCGGTGTTTGTGCAAGCCATGGACATGAGGATTTATCCACCGAAGATAAAAGGTAGTCGTCGAAGTCTACATGAAGCCACAAAATATTAGTAAGTGTCTTGTGTAAAATGATGAAGCCGCTAAAGCAAAAGAAGTCAAGGGATAACCTATGAGTGAGAATAATGAAGCTGCAGATGTAAAGGAAGAGCCACGTAGGTAAAGGACAATTGACCAAGATAAGGAATTCAAAAGAAAAGTCATGTGAATAAAAGGAAATCAGAAGAACTGTGGAAACCTTGAAGACTATAAAAGATGCAAGTAAATGGAATAGAGTCACATATAAAGAACAAATCCATAGAAAGGCGTTGGAAAAGGAGGATGGGTGTGAGACATTATGAAAGCCGCATGAAGCATATAAGAGCCAAAAATAACTAAAAAGACACCGAGGAAGGAGAGATGTCATTAAACAAAGGAAAGTTCTGCAATACAAAAAGAAGAAAGTTAGAGGAGGTAAGGAGAGCCGTGAAATGATAGAATATGGATTGGACAAGGTTTGAAAGAAATCAATTTGATTCAAACATGAACAAGTGAGAGTTGATTCTCCAAAATCGATAGTGATTAAATTGTCAGGTGATTGGGGCTAATTATATGACTTGATCTCCATGAAAAACAAAGCAAACTATATTTCTAGCTACCAAAGATTTAATGCTTATTGACCTTGGGAAATATAGTTGAAATTTTCTATGAGAATCCAAGTTTCAAGGAGAAATAAAATATTGAAGAATAAAATGGCTCGCTCATCTGGGTCACGTTGCAAATTATAAAAAGATGGGAAAATCTATTTTTAGGCACAACTAATAAATTGCTCTTGCACATGCATGGAAAATGGTGTAATCAAGCCGAATATAGAAGAAACAAAATCTGGAGTTAGTTGTATGCATTTAATAGTCTGAATTCTTAGGTGACAGAGAAGGAAGATACATGACACACAAATTAAAGGAAAGGAATGGGTCGATTGAGAATATAGTTTGAACTTTGAGCCATTTTTTGAAGTTGTTGCTCAAGGAAGATAAGGAAGCTCTCAACTAGAGATAAAACATAACAAGGTAGAAGACGATGCAATCAAGCTGAAAAAGAGTAGACATATAAAGTATTGAATATCATATGAATAGAAAATCATTAGTGTGGTAGATTGATTGAGCAAAGGGGATCGAAACAGATGAACAAAATAAAGTGAAGAGAACATATATAGTTCCGAAAGGTGATCATAATCCATTGTACAAGAAATTAATGTAACTAGATGATAAAAAATTACATGTAAATCAATTTTGAGTTGTAGCTTAGAAGTTTCAGTGGGTTGTAGCCTCCTTGAGGGTTGGTGCATGCAAAAGATTAGTTGTAGCAGATTAAATTAGGGGTCGGTCATCCTTACAATTGGATATTTTCTAAATGTTGCTTGAGTAAATGCTTAGAAAACCTTCGAGTGGGTGCTTGAAGTTGTGAAGTGGGTGCTTCGTAGGTTGAGTGGGTGCTCAACTGAAAATATTGTAGGATGTGTAATATTCTTGCAATTCCTTTCTTTGTGTAATATAAGAAATGGTTTTGGTGGGTTTTTCTCCTAAAAGGGTTTCCCACGTTAATCTTTGTGCACTTTTTTTATTCTACATGGCATATGTTTGATTGAATTCTCATAGTTTTAAATCCACACATCATTAAAGGGTTTAAATTTGGCATTAAGATAAAAATTTATAATTTGCACTGATTCACCCTCCCTCTCAATGCTTGTGATCTCTAAAAATTGGTATCAGAATGATGTCCTTATAACAAAAGCTTAACATATTCAAAGAGATCCTCTTATCACAAGCATAAGATAAAATTAGGAACAAGGTAGTTTTTCACTGTCAAGATCACCTCTTTTCACTAGTTCAAATTATGCATTCTAGAGAATAAGGATGAAGACATATTTGATGTCACTTGGTTTTGATATCTAGGAATGTGTTGAGAAATGATATAATCCTATAGCTACATCAATTACTTCTTCAGCAGATAAGGCATAATATGAATGCAACTCAAGACCAATGAACACCATTCTATGTGGCTTGACTGAAACATAATTTGTCAAAATAATGCATTGCACAACAACAAAGGAGATATATACCAAGCTACAAAGTAAGTATGAAGGTGATGAAAAGGTCAAGATAGAAAAACTACAGACCTATAGAGCTTAGTTCGAGAATCTAAATATGAAGGAGGATGAGAGCATAACAACCCACATGCAAAGAACATATGAAGTTATAAATATGATCAGAGGTCTAGGAGAGAAGTTATAAGAATCATTTATTGTTTAGAAGGTTCTGAGATCCCTAACCAACAAGTATGATGCAAAGGTTTCATCCATAGAGGAAGCCAAAGACATGAAGAATCTCATGATGGATGAACTACAGAGCACTCTGTCAACATATGAGATGAGGACTGTTGGATCTAAGACTACCAAGAAATAAGTAGCATTCAAGGTTAAGAAAGAAACTCAGTCCAAGCAAAAATAAGAATAAAAATTAGCTTTAGGAGATGAGTTGGATGATGAAAATATTGAAGTAATGTTTGTAAGAAGATTGAAAAGAGGTTTAGGTAAGTATAAAGGAAAACTTCCTTTCAAATGATTTTCATGTGGACAAGTAGGTCATTTTTTTGTAAAATGTCCAAATAAAAATAAATAATCTCATCCTGAACATGAAGAGGACAACAAGAAGAAACTGGGTACAAGAAGAAAAATATCAAGAAGAAGTTCTTTAAAAATAAAAGAAACTTCTATTCAAAAGAAGAATCAAGTGATTCTGATTCTAGCAACCTAGGAAACTCTGAGAATGAACATGATGAAGATCATTCTGAATGTCTATTTATGGCCATGGATGCATCTGAAGAGTGCAGCTCCAAAGGGAAGAATGCAGCTGACTATGCAGACTCTGATGAAGAAGAAGATGAAGTGAATCTTGAGGCTGAACTAGTGTGTGCTCTTGAAGAATTGAGATTGTGTAGGAAAAATAATTAGAAGATGAGATGCACATTAAAGGATTATGAAGAAAAATCCACATCTTTGAAGGAAGACAATCTCAAAGAGAAGAAGAAGAGGCTAATGAGCTCAAGGAATTAGAAACATAGCTTGAAAATATTTCAAACTCCTACAAATCAAAGGAGGATGAGTGCACAAAGTTGAACTCGAAATGGAGAAACTGAAAGCTGAGATGGAACAAATGAGCAAAGCAAGCTAAAGGTGTATGAAAAAATTGAAAAGGGCTCAAGTGTTTTGACTGATATACTAAGTAGCCAACGTGATGTAAATGAAAAGTCTAGAATTGGCTTCAAAGAAGAAAGTAAAGAAAAGGAGCCTGCAAAGAATGAAGAAAAAAAGATTGCATCAACTGCTAGCACCTCATCTACCAAAAATAGGGAAGTTATCAATTCCGTGAAAATAAGGAATTCTGCTCCCAGAATCACCTATGCTATGAGGTACACACACTCGTTTTATGGTTACTATTATTCATGTAATCAATTTGGACATAAGGCTGCTAAGTGTAGAAAATTCTCTAGAGGCTATAGAAGAAACTTTGGCCCATCTTACACCGATTGAGCTACAATGATGTCCATCACCATTATCAGAAGAAGATTCATGCGGTTTCAACAAACAAGATCCACGCCTAAGAAAAAGAAGTGGGTATACATTGCAAATAAAGATGAGAACAAGAGAAAAGAGTCATGCTCAATAGTACAGACCGCATTTCATGTACAAAATGAAGATAAAATATGGTATCTAGATAGTGGATGCTCAAGCCATATGACAAGTGATAAAAGTAAGTTCATTACTTTTTCTAACAATGCATCAGTTCTATGATATTTGGTGATAATAAATCAACAAACATAGTTGGGAAAGGAACTCTAAGTTTAGATAATGGAAAAACCATAACGAAAATGTTTTATATGTTGAAGGTCTTAAACACAATTTGCTAAGTGTGAGTCAAATGTGTAAAAGGGGATATAATGTTATATTCCATGACAAGGGGTTATGATATTAATAATGGCATGACACAAAATAAAGTTGCAAAATCCAAGCAAAAAAGAAAACATGTACATATTCAATGAGATAAACAATGAAAAATTCTTCACAAGTAAGATTGATTACAGTTGGCTATGGCACAGGCAGGGATAATTTTAGCGGTGAATATTCGTAATATGGCGAAAATTTCATTTTAGGAAAATTTGAAAAGGCGAATTATTCGGAGTGGGTCGGTGTCCTGTTCGCCTAAAATATAAAGTATATTTTTTTTGGGGGGTCGGCTTCGCCTTCATTTGAAAACATCTCCTATAAAAACCTATGTGATTCGGCGGGTAGTATACCTCAAGTAGCTTACCAAATTACCAATACTGTGAAATTTGAACTCGCATACCCTTGAGCACCAGAGATTCATATTACTGTTATCCTGTGATTGTTGACGCGTGACAAATGCAGTGTTGACGCGCGACAAGGGCAATATTGACGCGCGACAAGAGCTGTATTGACGCACGACAAGAGCTGTACTGACGCGCGACAAGAGCTGTATTGACGCGCGACAAGAGCTATACTGACGCGCGACTTGGGCTAAGAAGTGACGCGCGACAGAGGAAGGGTTGACGCGCGACAGAGGAAGTGTTGACGCGCGACTTGGGCAGTGTTGACGCGCGACATCAGACAGTTCACGCGCGACAAGACCTCAGAGACTGGACAGAGTCGCTTCTTGGTTCTTTTGCTGACGCAGGACTCTTTTCAGAATAATGGAAGGTGCCAGCTCAAAGAATACGAATAACCTAAAAGTAAGTAAGAAATCTCAGAAATCACTCTTCAAGTATTTTGGAAACTCTGCGGATACAGATAATGTAAATACCAATCATATAGATGCCACCAAAAAGAATCAGAATACTGACTGTGTGGAAGGTATTATTGAGGTGGACATGCATTCTGCACAGTATCACAGTCAAACAAATGAAACCTACGATAATATGCCAGATCTTGAAGATATTGTTCCTGTTGGGGTGCAACCAGAAGTGCAGCTAGATATCACAGATACAAACACTCAGCAAAATGGAAGACAGAAATCAATATCAAACTCTGGTCCAAGAAAGAGGAAACCAGGTGATTGCGATATTGCTCAAAATTCTACTCAAAAAAGTAAAGCATTGAAAACAAACAAGAATATGTGGACCATTGGCAGGACATACAAGTTTGATTGGGCAGCTAAATTTCCATTTATTGAACCTGTACAATCATCTAATTCTGAAGAAATCCCATGTGAATGTACATGTAAAATATGTACGTGGAAATTGGGAAAGCAACAAAAAATGCAACTGAAGCTGGACACTATAGAAAAACATTGTGGAAAACAATATTTAACTATAACAGGGGCGGATGGCCAGAAAATCAAAACACATAGGTGGAAAACTGAAAAGGAGTGCATGCATGTCAGATACGCAGCGGAATATGAGGCAGAGCAGAAAAAACACAGACATCTGTTGGAAAAGGGAGGAACAATCACATCGCATATTGGTAAGATGAAAGAAACAAATCTACATGCAAAATTCATACAATTCTCTACTCTTTTTCAAATACTTAAAAAAGGAAGGGCGATGTCAGATTTCCTTGATTTCAAAGTTTTGTATCAATTTAACGGAATGCTGAATGTACCTCAGTCTCATTGGTCTGAGAGTAGTGGATGGGAAATGGCAAAATGCCTCTCGATGATAGAGAAGGAAGATTTGAAAGAGAATGTAAAAAAAGCAAACTTTATCTCTCTTTCAATTGATGAAGTGACAGCAGTCGACAACACCGCATGGGTATGTATCCACATATATACTTTAGAAAATCATATAAGGACTCCTCATCTGTTGGGTGTTATGAAAATGGTTGAAAACTGCAATGCTGAAAACCTATATAAAATAGTTGTTTCTCATTTGAAAGATGTTGCTGGTATGACTGATTATGAAATTGCTACGAAGTTGGTATGCGTTGGAGCAGATGGTGCATCTGTCATGCAGGGTCACCGAACAGGGCTGTGTGTTAGATTACAAACAACAGTGGCCCCATATATGCTACCAATTCACTGTATGGCTCACAGAATGAATTTAGCGTATAAAATGGTAAGCAACCACGAAAATGTTGCTAAATTAGAAGACCTCATAAGAGAACTTCATGCCTATATGTCAAGCAGCCCAAAGCGTTTTCTCGAGTTCCAAAAATTTGCAATTGGAATTACAGACGGCAAAAACTTCAAGGATGTGGAGACTAGATGGATCTCTTTGTATGAACCAACATGCAGAGTTCGTGAGGAGTATCCTTCATTGGTTGGTTTCATGCACAAATACCGTCATGAAGTTGATAGGGCAAGGGACCTGTTGTTCCGCTTAACTGATTTGGAGACTTTGCTTACATTGGTTGGTATTCTTCCAATGTTAAAGGAGATCAATACACTGATGAAGCATGCACAGGGCAGATTGATCTATATTGTGGATTTTATACGGATGAGGAAAATGGTATGTCAAAGTCTTGATATATTGTATTGTTCCCAGGATAGTTTTGATGCACCTATTTTTGAAAATTGGAGAGATTTATTAGATCTTAAAAATCCTAACACCTTTTTGAGATTTAATATCCACGATCACCTATGCATCTCTGTTAATGGGAAGGAAATACCTATGCACATTTTGCAAAGACGTCAAGATATTACAGGATCGGAGCGAGAAGATGTTCCTGTGACACGTAATTTGTTTGAGTCTGTGATAGTTGAAACCAGAATAAAGCTTAAAAAATTTTCAGAAACCTTGTCATCAGAAATTAGGGAACGTTTCTGTAAAGATAAAATTCTGGAAGCCATGGGTGTGATGAATCCGAATTTTTGGAATACAGAAGGTGGCCGTGCAGACTTTGTCAGTAAGCATTTCCATAAATCAATGGGTACAATAATGGAACAATTTACAAAGACGTCAGAGCTCAAGGGTACGGAAATCAAAGGTATACTGAATGCCGATTTATTAAAGTTTCAGTCAACCAATTTTGCAACAACAATGAGGAACCAATATAAGAATTTAGATCAACCTTCTGAAAGTGGTGCTATTACAAGGCTGTGGAGAGGAATCTATCAAAGTTCTATCTTACAAGAAGATATCAGTGAGTATTTCAGACTATATGAATTATGCCAGACAATGATTTTGGGGTCTGTGGAGGATGAAAGAGTTTTCAGTGCATTGTCATTTATAAAATCAAAACTGAGAAACAGGTTGGATAAAAATCTGGAAAGTTGCATGAGGTGTTACGTTTCACGATACTCCCTCGAAACCTTTCCGTTTGACAGAGCAATTGCGCACTGGAATTCCCTTTGCGAAAGAAGAGGTGTAAATAATACAGCTACAAGTACAAATATTCCCAACCTTGAGAGTGTAATTGGCTCTTCGTCACATTCTACAGAAGACAACATCGACTTTGATGAAGCTATTGATAATGGATTGTTTCAACTTTAAGTAGGTATCTTCTTTATCTATCTTTTATCTTTATCATTAAAGATGTTACAGGTCTATATACTAAAAATGTCAGGCAATTCACCCATCTATCTACTAATCCATTTCTCATGTTGGATTTTTTTAAAACACAGATCTAGCGCATTACCAGTGGCAGTGATGATTTCAACTTTAAGCAGGTATCTTTTTCCCCTTAATCTTATTGTTTGTTACTATTCATTTTTTGACAGAGCAATTGCTCACTGGAATTCCCTTTGCGAAAAAAGAGGTGTAAATAATACAGCTACAAGTACAAATATTCCCAACCTTGAGAGTGTAATTGGCTCTTCGTCACATTCTACAGAAGACAACATCGACTTTGATGAAGCTATTGATAATGGATTGTTTCAACTTTAAGCAGGTATCTTCTTTATCTATCTTTTATCTTTATATACTAAAAATGTCAGGCAATTCACCCATCTATCTACTAATCCATTTCTCGTGTTGGATTTTTTTAAAACAAAGATCTATATCATTACCAGTGGCAGTGATGATTTCAACTTTAAGCAGGTATCTTTTTCCCCTTAATCTTATTGTTTGTTACAATTCATTTTTTCAGCTCTGGTTATTATTAAAGATGTTACAGGTGTATGTATTTACATTTAGTTAAATACAAAATTTTTATTTTTTGAAAACGTGGGTTGACATCCGTCCGAGGAAGCTGTTACTTCTCGGGACTGACAATGTCAGGCAACTCACCCATCTATCTACTAATCAATTTTTTGTGTTGAATTTTTTAAGACAAAGATCTAGCACATTACCGGTGATGATTTCAATTTTAAATAGGTATCTTCTTCAACATAATCTTATTGTTTGTTACCTTACATTTTTTCAGCTCTTGTTATCATTAAAGACATTACAAGTCTAATTCTTTATATTTACATTTATTTAAAGATATTGTTGGTCTATATATTTTAAGATGTTGCTGGCACTTCTCAGGACTGACAATGTCAAGCAACTCACCCCTCCATCTACAATGTCATGTGAAACAAAGATCTAGCACGTTACCCTTGATGATTTCACAGCAATCTAATACGCAAGAGGTAAGCTAAACCCTAGCATATTTGCAATTATGATTAATTTCTTACCAGTGATGATTCTTTCTTGATTTCTTAGAATTATATTTAATTTATTTTTAAATACAAGTCCACATAAAATTCACATAAAATTTGGGATAAACAATACATTATACGATTTTAAATATAAGTCCACATAAAATTCCTCATCATCCATATATATCATATCATCACCATATCATTATCATATCCTCATTATCATCATCTATCATTAATTATCAATTATCATCATTCATCATCTACGTCCACATACAATTCATGACAATGCAAATAAACAAGAAACATACATATAATTCATGATAATCACCATCTAATGCAATTAAAATTAAAGATTGTATGTAAATCCATATAATTAAATTCAAATACCATAGTACATACTCAATAGTAGAAGTTTTCAAATTCAATATTTAAAGTTTCCTCAATAATAAAAGTTTCTAGTTTTCAAAACCCTCTTTTTCTTTATTCAATTCTACTCCTCTGCACTATTTCCCAACGGCTTCTTCCACTGTGGCTGAACCTCTTTCCCCAACACCAGAAATCTCCATGCGACAGCAAATTTGGATCAGCTGCAGCGTATAAACTATCCCGTTGCCAATAATTTTCATTGATTAGAACCTTTAGCCCTTCTGTCCCATTCTATAAGCTGATTGATATGAGGAAGCATCTCCATCTTTCTCATCAACCCACACAAAATCTTTTTTGTGCTTGTCCAGATCTATGAAATACTCCTTGCCCTCTTTAGAGGTACTTGTGCCCAAACCCTGGGGCCTGTATGGTCCAAGCAACAAGTGATACCTAATCAGCAAGTGAACAAAACCAGAACTCGAAAACATATAAAGAGGAAACAAACTAGCATTACTTTGTACTATATGGTCCAGCCGGTTATCGATCCGCTCAATGATTCTCTCCAAGCTTCATACTCAGGAATTGTGTAGAAAGATAACACATTTCCATTTTTGTGAGTTGCCTACATCAACATGTGCCGACATTAGACATGGAGATACATAACATCTGGAGGCTTAGAAAACAAATATAAAAAGTCTCGAAACACAACCAAATATACAGGGGGAACATTTACAGAAACTAAACAGCGCTATACAAAGATCATGTACCTGGTCTGTCATTATCATCAGATGGCCATATATTTAATGCTGTCATATATTTTATCTTCCTGTAGACCAAGGATTTTTTTTCTATTTACTATCTCTTTATTCTCCATTTGTTGGTGAGTGGTAGCTTCCCAAAAAATAGATATTCCTGCCACCTGATAGGATAAAGATAACTAAAATAACAAAAAATTAAATTGGAAAGTGATGTCGAAACATGTCACAATACTACCAAATTCAATATTCACATTTCCCTGATTCAAGCCACAAACACTTACAGCGACTGCAAGAGCCTTGGCTGAGTCACCCTCCGTTAATATTAAAGTACATTGATCAGAATTCTTCCCTCCTGCTTGATTTGCATCAAGTTTGGGAACATCAATTAATTTCCCCTTCTTGGTTCCATCAGTTTTCTTAAGATCTTTTTTTTTTTTTTTAAAACTTTTCCACTGCACTCATCAGGTCAAACAAAGTTACAAAGCCCATCTTAGATAACCTGACCAAACAAAGTTGCAAAGATAGATAAGCATTTGAATCAACGCATTCCTGGAGCCACTGTCAAACCTTGCATTGACCTCTAAGAATCCTTTAAGAAACAATGTGTTATACTCTTCCTTACTATGCACAAATCTTATGACAAGGTAACATCAATATGAGATTTCTCAACTTTATAACATTTGTAGATACTCATTTTTCCCTACTTTGAGCATGAATCAGAAGTATAACCTCTATTACACAATACATCTTCTTGTAGTAGCAATACATTCTTGTCTCAACACCATGATAGACCACATAATGACATATAGAAACAATGTGTTATACTCTTCCTTACTATGCACAAATCTTATGACAAGGTAACATCAATATGAGATTTCTCAACTTTATAACATTTGTAGATACTCATTTTTCCCAACTTTGAGCATGAATCAGAATTATAACCTCTATTACACAATACATCTTCTTGTAGTAGCAATACATTCTTGTCTCAACACCATGATAGACCACATAATGACATATAGCATGACATTTGGGTCTTGACAGACCTTGAGCTTTTCTCAAAGATGTGAAAACATTTCTTAAGGCATAAAACAAGGTCCTCTTAATATGTCACCTTTTAGAACTACAAGACATTGATGAATCAACACCTTGACATGGTCTTATACCACTTTTAGAGAATTATAAATCTCCTTGATGAAATTCTTTCACTTTGTACATCATGAAGCACTGATAATTTTCATCACCAACTAGGACTGAGTCAGCTTGAAGCACTGACAGAGTAACTTGCACTTGACAATCCAATATTCAATTCATGAATTCCTTAACAAGGATGAGCTTTACCAACTAGATAACAGGACAGATTGCTAGACCTTAGCATCATTGACTTGGATATCTTTATTTTAGACTGATAAAGGTCATTCATAAAATCCAAACACACTTTGAAGTCCTCAACACGTTGAAAAATCATAGTACAACACAGATTCTTAACCTATCCACCTTTTACCAACTATAGACCTTAAGTCTACTTTCATAGACAGTATAACCCCACAGATACAATTAAAGTCCCACGACATAATTTTCAAGATAATTAAAGTCCCACAAGATATTTAGGCACTAAATTTTACATTATACACATTAAATTGATCATCGTCTTTCATCATCATCTATCATTGATTATCAATTGTCATCATTCATCATCTACGTACACATACTATTCATGACAATGCAAGTAAACAAGAAACATAAATATAATTCATGATAATAACCATCTAATCACCATATAATTAAATTCAAATAGCATAGTACAAACACAATAGTTGAAGTTTTCAAATTCAATATTTAAAGTTTAGTCAATAATAAAAGTTTCTAATTTTCAGAACCGTCTTTTTCTTTAGAAAACTCTGCTCTGCTCTCTTCCCCAACGGCTTCTTCCACTCTGGCTGCACACCTTTCCCCAACACCAGAAATAACTCCTGAACTTATAAGATCTTCTGCAAAGACTGTCCGTCCAGATTTTTTATAATTCTTTCTTCTTGATTTGTTGCATCTCCATGCGACAGCAAATTTGGATCAGCAACTGCTTTGGCTTTGAACAAGATGTCGGTGGTCGAGACCATGCTCTTTAATTATCCGCTTTAGTGTATTGTTTTGTTTGTTAACCAAAACAATATTTTGCTTCAAATTTTTGCTCATGCGGATAAGTCGTTCTTTCTTTGTTTCCAAGTGAACTTGCAAAACCTTCGCCTGACTCTTCAAATTTTCATATTTCAACTGCACAAAAAGAGTAACGTCAATTCAAAATATTAATGTAAATTCAAAATTTCAAATTAACAAAAATGATTGTTTGAATGTAATAGTACTTACAACCGCTCTATCTCTTTCGGCATTTGCGATTGATACCAAATCCTTGTCCTTTGACCATTTGTTAAAATATGCCTGGGCCTCGGCACTAATATTTTCCAATTTGTTTAGTGCCTTATCTAAAATGCCATCTTTATAGTCGTTGTTAAACGTGACAGTCCCACATTTTACTTGGGTAAGTAAGGAATCCATCTTCGCAGGTTGATTCTGGACTGCAGCGTATAAACTATCCCGTTGCCAATAATTTTCATAACGACTAATAATCTCATTGATAAGAACTTTAGCCCTTCTCTCCCATTCTATAAGCTGTTGGATTTGAGGAATAATAAACTCACTGACATGGGATTGACAATCATTACCAATTAAGTTCTCCAAAGGAAAAGGTGGAAACTCTTCACTATCTGAATCTGATGCAGACGATCTTGCTGGAGAAGTGTGGGGGCTTTCACCATGACAAAGATCAACTGCTCCTTGTTTCTGTCTTTGGGTGGGCTGATCCTGTTTTTGAAAAAATAAATCAAGATTTAGATAAATAAATTTAAATCAGAATGTAATTAAAAATTGTAAAGCATATTAAAATTGAAATTTGAAGTATACCTGCTGGCCTTGAATCATCTCGCGGGTATCGAAAAAACCAGTTGGGTCATTGCTATCAATGCCCAAATAATCTTCATCTAAATTTATATTGTTCAAAACAGATATGCCCGTTGCGCTGGGCAAGCCACCAAGTGAGAGAGTTGGAATTCGAAACGAGGAGTCAAGGTTTAGTGTCCCACTAGGGGCCGGAGCAAAAGGCATGCGTTTACCAATGTTCTTTTTCACTGTTCCTCTGGTTGGCATTTTAAAAATTAATGGTTGAGTGGGTGTCGGTGCCGTGGTTTGATCATGACTGACATGTGCTGAAAAGTACAAGAAAAAATGAAAAATATTAAAACAATTCATAAAGTCAAAACTACGAAATTAAACGTTGTATAGAAAAGTTGTACCTTGTTGTCGAGGGGTAGTTTTTTTCGGTGCTACGGGTGGCCTTGTAGGAGTTGTACTCAGTGGCTGTTCAGAAGATATCAATGCATGCGACTGTACGGAGTGAGTTGGGGAAGAAGGTTCCATAGTCCCTGCTATTCATCAATATTAAATGTTGTCAATTCATTTTGTTAAAATTTAAATTGAAAAATAAATCTGCAACTTTGGAATTTGTAATTAATATATGAGAATGTATTACTTCTCTGGCGTTTAACGAGTTCAAACTGTTGAGGGTTTGGAGAGGAGTGAGCTTCCATTTCAGATTGGGAGTCCCCCGAAGCCTCCGCGTGTAGTTGGCCTCTTCCTCTCGACATCTTTTTTTTTTTGGGAATGGCTTCAAGATATCTTCTCTGCAAAACATTAAAATTTAAGTTTTAATAACTGTGCACTGTAATGAAGAAAATTGTAATACAATTACAAACTAAATAGTTTATACCTGTTGTTCTGCAAATGGAATTGAGAATTTCTTCAAAGCCTCATCAGAGCAAGTAGGAATTTCTTTAGCTTTTAAATTTAAAAGTGCCTCATAGTAGAAGCCGAGGAGATAGTTTGTTGAATAAATGAAAGGTTTTTCTGAGATTTTTGAATTTGATATGTCAGCTCTTATTTTTTTGGATAGAAATGTGCACCAATCGAATTTTTGTTTTGAGATAGTGGCACAAATGTATGCAATGGCCCAATTTGGTATATCTGTTTGGCGACCCTGCATAACAATTCTGGCTTGAAAAAATGCAATAAGTGCAGCAAGAAAGTGGTGTGCAATTGATTGTGTATCTACACCACGCCGGGATTTATTGACATGGGCTGCAAATGCGAAACAGTGAAAATTACTATAAAAAACAGCAAATTGTATCAGAATAAAAAACAGAATAAAAAATTTGAATCAAAACGAATTATACTTACAATCAACATGGAAACCGTACGTTGATTCGAGAAATTTCTTGTTTTCTTCCACGAGTGTTGCCTTGGTTGTAACAGTTGGTAAATTTCTGATAGGAAGGCCCGTAAACCGATGTATGTCATTCGGTTCAATAGTGAATTGGAACATTTGGCCATCGTTCAGAGTCACATAAAATATACCGTCCTCTGAATTGTAGCATGACAGAAGGTAATTCAAAATATCCGGATCTGTTTCGAAATGGGGCATATTAACGAGCCCTGTAAATCCACACTCCTCCATTATAGCTTGATATTCTGAAGACATCTTTAAAGCCGTATGGATGTGAGGGCATAAGGGATTCCTGTAGGTTATCTTGGAAATCGATTGACTTGGATTCTCTTCATTTTCTTGCTGAACTTGCAATTGGGAAGCATGTGAAGTCGACATTATAGCTGTAATTGCATCTTTGTCAAAGATTTAGACCTGCAAAAATTCAAGAACGAAAACGAAAACGAGAAAATGAGCGGCATAAGGGTATTTATAACCTAAATAGGGCGTCACTGTCCCCTATTGACGTGCGTCATTTGCTTCAAATGACGCGCGTCAATAGGAGGCAGTGTCGCGCGTCAATAGAAAGCACTGTCGCGCGTCAATAGAAGGCTGTGTCGCGCGTCATTTGATTACTGTGTCGCGCGTCAATAGAAGACAGTGTCGCGCGTCATTTGTCTACAGTGTCGCGCGTCAATAGAGGACAATGTCGCGCGTCAATAGAGGACAATGTCGCGCGTCAATAGAGGACAATGTCGCACGTCAATAGAGGACAATGTCGCGCGTCAATAGGGGCCAATGTCGCGCGTCAATAGAGGATAATGTCGCGCGTCAATAGAGGACAATGTCACGTGTCAATAGAAAACAATGTCGTGCGTCAATTGAGAACAATGTCCCATGTCATTGTGATCTAGTGTCGCTCCAGTGTCGCGCGTCATCAGGATCTATTGTCGCGCCATTGACGTGCGTCATTACGGTTTACTGTTGTCGCACGTCACTGATGGAGCCTTGAAAAACCAGGTGAAAATTTTGTTTTTGAATACTGTCAAATTCACCTTTCGCTGAAACTGGTTACGGGCATATTCGCCAGGTATTTTCCACCTTCAATTTTATAGGGGTGTCTTAAAATGAATGAGTTTTGAAAATCTAGTAAAATTGAGTACAAAAGGTTGTGTTATACATATGCCAAATATTGTGAAACCTGTGGATACTCTATGCAAGGCTTGTTTACATGGAAAAAAACAAGAAGATCATTCAAATCAAAAGAATATTCTACAACCAGACCTGGAGTTGATTCATACAGATCTCTGTAGACCCACCAAAATTGAAGGTATAAATGGTCAGGTATATTTTATGCTTCTAATATATGATTACACTAGGATGACATGTGTAACATGTATAAATGAAAAATCGAAGCCTTAGAAATATTCAAGAAATTTAAGGCACTCGTAGAGTATATGAGAAGAAAAAAAAAGATCAAATGCCTAAGATCAGATAAAGGTAGAGAATTTTGTTCTAATGAGTTTGATGAATTTTGTGAAGAACATGGAATTAGAAGACAATTCTCATCCACAAGGAAACCTCAACAAAATTTGGTTGTTGAGAGGAAGAACAAGACTATACAAGAGATGGAAAGAACCATGCTAAATGAATATGAACTCCCGAGCAGGTATTGGAATGAAGCAGTTTACACTGCGGTATATATTTTGAATAAATCTCAAATAAGAATAAAAAGTGACAAGAAACCTTATGAACTATGGAATAATATACCATTGAATGTGAAACACATAAGAGTATTTGGAAGAAAATACTATATCAAGAGATATGAAGACAATTTGGGAAAATTTGAATCCAGATGTGATGAAGTCATATTCCTTGTCTATTCGGTGAACAACGCGCTTACAGGTGGTACAATAAAAGGTTACATAATATTTTTGAAAGCAAAAATGTGAAAGTGGATGAAACACAATACACCAAATTCAACACCCGACCAGATACAATCATGAAGAGCAAGAAGATGATGATGAAATGGACAATGCGCGTGAAGAAGAAGATGAAGAGGAAGAAAGACCAAACACTAAGGAACCTTCTAGGAAAGTCAAGAAGGACCATCCTACAAATTATATCATTGAAAACAAAGATGGTGGCATTCTCACAAGAAGAAGGTTAAGAGAGAAATAGAACCATGAAGACATAACTCTCCTATCAATGATAGAACCCAAGAATGTTGCAGAAGAAAGAAAGGATCAATATTGGGTAGACGCCATGAATGAAGAACTGGATCAGATTGAAAATAATGAGACATGGGAACTGGTACTTAAACAATGGGAAAAAATATGATTAGAACTAAATGGGTATTTAGAAACAAACTGAATGAAAAAGGAGAAGTGACAAGAAACAAGGAAAGGCTAGTATGCAAAGGATACACGTAACTGGAAGGAATGGATTTTGATAATAAATTTACAATGGTGGAAAGAATGGCATCAATAAGATTGTTCCTAGCTTATGTGTCATACTAGAACATTAGAGTATTCCAGATGGATGTGAAATCAGCCTTCCTAAATAGTTTCCTAAATGAAGAGGTATATATTATAAAACCTGATGTATTTTCACTAACAGAAGATAAAGACTATGTGTGCAAGTTGAAGAAAGATTTTTATGTATTAAAACAAGCTCCCAGAGCGTAGTACAACAGATTGGACTCATACCTCATTGAACAAGGATTCAGAAAAGGTGTTGCAGAAAGTAATCTCTACATCAAGGAAGAAGGATAACATCTTCTCATTTTCATAGTCTATGTAGATGACATCATATTCAGTAGAGATCATGATAAGATGACATATGAGTTTGCAGACTTGATGAAAGAAGAGTTTGAGATGTTAATGTTGGGAGATCTTCCATTCTTCCCGGAACTACAGATAAATAAATCAAGAAACAATTTTTCATATCCCAAACTAAGTACATCAAAGATATGTTGAAGAATTTTAGGATGGAAGATTGCAAACCTATTAGAACACCAATGTAATTAGGATGCAAGCTGGAGCAGAGATGATGACTCACCAAAGTAGACAAAACATCGTATAGATCCATGTTAGGTAGTCTACTCTACTCTCCGCATTAAGACCAGACATCATGCAGGAGGTAGGCCTTGTTGGAATATTTCAAGAAGATCCAAGGGAAACACACCTCAAGGCGGTCAAAAGAATTCTGAGATACCTCATGGGCACAATTGAATATGGATTATGGTACTCCAAGAGCAATGACTTCAACATAAAAGCATATATAGATGCAAATTGGGCTGGAAGTATTGATGAAAGAAAGAGTACAAGTAACAAAGCATTCTTTTTTGGTAATTGTTTAGTCTCCGGATGAGAAAGAAATAATAATTAGTGGCACTCTCAACATGTGAAACAAATTATATAGTGGCTACAATGTGTTGTACACAATTTCTATGGATGAAAAAGGCATTATAATATTACAAGGTAAAATAGGAAAATCCAATTCCATTATTGTGTGATAGTACAAGTGTAATTAGCGTATCTAAGAACTCCGTGTTCCACTCAAAGACCAATCATATACCTATAAGATATCATTTATTCAGGTAACAAGTAAATGACATGAATATTTGTCTATAATATGTGAGCACTAAAGAGGAAATTATATATATAATGACCAAATCACTACCAAGAGAAAAATTTGAACAACTAAGGAAGGAATTGGGGGTCATTTTTGATCCTGCTAACAACTAGAAGGTATGTAGAAAAGATAAGGGAGCATTATCGAAATATTATCTTCTAATATGTGCCAAAGTTAGGGGATATTATCTACTGCTCACTTTATAAAAAAACATTCATCATCTTAGGGGAGAACTACTGCAAAAATATGGATAAGAAGCATAAGCCTAGGGGGAGATTCTTGAGGTAAGAACATGTTTTATGTAGCTTACCAACATATTCAAATTTATGTGGCCGAGTTGGCCCTTTGTCATCATTGTCAAAGGGGAGAGTAGCTATTGTCAGAAACCAACTATTTATGTGCAAGAAGAAAAGGGGAAAGAAATATAGCTAAAGGGGAGAGATGATGAAACCAACCAAGTCATATATAGAAAGGAGTAAAGATGGAAACAAAAAGCAGGTGTGCATTAAGGTTTCCGTCATACATCAAGCATTAAGGTGTATTGAGGTGTTTTCATGAATGAAAAAAGGGGAGATTGTTGGACCTTTGTCAATGTCATATGCGTTTTCATTGATGTCAAGATGGATTAGTTGATGTCAAGTTGCATTGATGGAAAAAGGAGTCAATTGGTAAAGTGAGCAAGCTGAAAAGATGAAGGTTGATTGGTAGTGATAGCTCACAAAGGCCTCAAGATGATTAAGGATAAGTTATAAGGGACTTAGTCAACATTTTTGCAAGTCAGTGAACATGAGGAAATATCTTCCGAGGACAAAAGGTAGTGTCAAAAGTCCAAAGTCTCGCATGAAGCCTCGAAGCTCTAGAACAATTTGCAAAAGATTAGTAAGTATCGTGTGTAAAAAAATGAAGCCGCTACTGAGAAAAAGAAGTCACGGGAAAAACATTTGAGTGAGAATAATGAATCCATGGATGTAAATGATGATCCCGTAGGTAAAGGAAAAACCACTAGTATAAGGAATTTAGAATCAAATCATGAATAAAAGGAAAGCCGAGAAGAACTATGGAAACCACGAGAAGACTATAAAATTTGCAAGTAAAAGGAATAGAATCGCGTACAAAGAAAAAAGTCATGGAAAGGCATTAGACAAGAAGGATGGCTGTGATACATTGGGAAAACCACGTGAATCATATAAGAGCCGCGAGATAGCTAAAATATTTCAAGGAAGGAGAAATGTCGTTGAACAAAGGAAAGTGCCACAATACAAAGAAGAAATTCAGAGGAGCTAAGGAGAGATGCAAAATGATATAATATGGATTGGATAAGGGTCAAAGGCAATCAATTTGATTCAAACATGAACAAGTGAGATTTGGTTCTCCAAAATTGATGGTGATTTGATTTTCAGGTGATTGCAGCTAAGTATATGACTTGATCTCCACGAAGAACAAAGAAAACTACTGTTCTAGCTACCAACATTTAATGTTTATTGACCTTGGGGAAATATAGTTGAAATTTTCTATGAGAATCCAAGTTTTAAGGAGAAATAAAATATTGAAGAAGAAAATGGCTCACTCATCTGGGTCACGTTGCAAATTCTAAAAAGATGGGAAAATCTATTTTTAGGAACAACTAATAAATTGCTCTTACACATGCATGGAAAATGGTGTAATCAAGTTGAATATAGAAGAAACAAAATATGGAGTTAGCTGTATGCATTTAATAGTTTGAATTCTCAGCGACAGAGCAGGAAGATACATGACACACAAATTGAAGGAAAGGAATGGGTTGATTGAGAATATATTTTGAACTTGGATCCATTTTTAGAAGTTGTTGCTCAAGGAAGAGAAGGAATCTCTTGAGCAGAGATAGAGAGACACAAGGTAGATGATGATGCAATGAAGATGAAAAAGAGCATACAAATGAAGTATTGAATATCAGATGAATAGAAAAACATCGGTGCGGTGGATTGATTGAGTAAGGGGATCAAATCATATGAATAGAAGAAAGTGAAGAGAACATAGATAGTTCCGAGAAGGTGATCATAATCCATTATACAAGCAATTGATGTAACTAGATGATCAAAAGTTGCAAGTAAATCAAGTCTAAATTGTATCTTAGTAGTTTCGGGGGTTGTATCCTCCTTTTGGGTTGGTTCCATCGGGAGATAAGTTGTAGGTGATTAAATTAGGGTTTGGTGCTCCTTGTAAGTGGGTGCTTGCTAAAAATTGTTGAGTAGGTGCTCAGAAAATATTTGAGTGGGTGCTTGAAGTTGTGAAGTGGGTGCTTCGCAGGTTGAGTGGGTGCTCAATTGAAAATCTTGTAGGATGTGTAATATTCTTGCAAGTCCTTTATTTTTGTAATATAAGCAACGGTTTTGGTGGGTTTTTCTCCCAAAGGGTTTCCCATGTTAATCTCTGTGCACCATGTTATTTTGCGCATGGCGTATGTTTGATTGAATGCTCATAGTTTTAAATTCATACATAATTAAAGAGTTTATATTTTGCATTAAGATTAAAAGTTCTAATTTTTACTGATTCACCCCCTCTCAAAGTGCTTGTGATCTCTAACACACTTATCCATGCACAAGGCCTTCTGGATTTCATTGAAATTCAAGTTAAATAGGTTTTCAATCTCGAAATATTCCTTCTGGGATATGGAAGGGAGGTAAAGAGAAGAAACATGTTATCTCCACCATCAATATGGATGACCCCTCCCAACTCACTACCATCAATCTTTTTAATGTTATGGAGGAGGTCAAAAAGTGTTTCAACAAGGTACTCAAGTGATGATATTTTCTGGTTTCTACTTTGTGCCCTATTTTTCTAGTCTCTAGCGATTGCGAGGCTGCAATGATGTTGTTATTTTCTCTGTATTGGCAAGATGTCACCTACTTATGTTCTTATCTTCCTATTCTAGCATCTATTCCTTTTTTCTCTGGGGTGTGTTCCCCACTTGTCAAAAACTACTGATGTAACTATGTTTATCTAGTTGTTAAACCTTCTTTTATAGTTTGGGGTAGTTTCTCTCCCAAAACAATTTACCAATAATAATAAAACATCAATCAAATGAAAATATATAAAAAATCAATATTTAAATGAATATTCCTATATATTGTTCTCTTTCTTTTGGTTGGGTTGTGGCCCCCATGGATAAAAAAACCACCTTGTATCTCTTTGAATATCTTGGCTTCTAAGCCTTTTGGTTGTACTCTCGAGTAATCCCTCCAAAACATTTTACTAATAATAATAACAAATATATATTCCTATATAAAAATACTTCACATTTTAAAAAAGAGAAAATATATTTCCACTTTTATAACAACTAGTATGCAATAACCATTGTATATGATTAAAAAAATATAATTTTAAATACAATAAATTTGACAAAAATAAGGAAATTCTTGGCAAAATAATTTTTCACAAGGGAAAATTAGGGGTTTTCACTAACGTTGTAGGACTACGTCCCTCTGCTTATGAACAGGGTAGATCCATTTATTGAGAATAGGAAATATTTACACTACTCTAACCATTGTGGGTGGATTTTTGACTGGGCATCAAACAATAATACTGAACTAAACCCATGTGCAAAACGAGATGGAGGAAAGGTGTGTGTATGAAGAGAGGGGAGAAAGTGAGAAGGGAGTTTTACTCAATAAATTGAAAGCTGAGTTTATCGACACAAAACCATAATATTTCCAATTTATCAATGAAAAGTCACCATGTCAAGGAACAAGGAACAAAACACAAATAAATTAAAGTTCACTTCGATAATATTGCACAAGTAACCATGCTCATGGAGTAATGTTGAGATGGCAAGGAAAACATAAGAAAAAGAGATAGAATAAGTTTTGTTTCTTACTTGTAGTAAGATAATGGGAGCTATTAACCAAGAAAATATAACCATTTGGAATGGAGAATCCATTCCAATTTATAGATTTAGAATATGTCTCTTCATCTACCCCCACATGACCTTTCATATTCCCACCACGTGTGACTTTTCACATTCCTCTTGGAAAGAAAAGTAACCCCTTTCTTATTAATGAAAATGGGAATTTTACAATGAAAAATTACAATGGTCACTTAAGTGAGTAAGAACAAATACTAAAAATTACATTAGAAATGAATAAATAGAATGTAGAGAGAGAGAGAGGGAGGACAAGAAAGAAGAGAGAGAAGTGAAATCTGGATATGGGAAAACATCTTATTGATGAAAAAACCACTTCGATGAATCATGAATGAATTTCCTTTCCCTCGTCCAACTATGGAAATAGAACATTGTGGTTGTAAATTATTCCTTTAGTGAGATGCAAACATTCTTCAAGGTATTTGAATGAGTGTTCAAAAACACTATCATGAGATATGCATTGTTTTTGAACTTGAGATGACTTCCAACATCACTCATGGTGATCTTCTCTTGTCGATTCTAATGACCATTTCCTTGATGACATGAATTTCAATAGATTTATTGATGTTTAAAATACTTCACATACCTCTTGATGTTCTTAATTTTAACTTTTTCCAAGTGACCAGATTTCACACACATTTACTTGTGTTGATCTATTGTTACATTTGATACACCAGTGTGCACAATGAGACAACTTTCTCACATGGGTTGATCTTGGTGATCCTGTCACCAAATGACCATGGTGACATGTGAGACACAATGAGTCATAAGACAAATATCCTCTTATTTGAGTTGGTATGAAGGAGATGGGCTAAATGAAGAATGCTTCCAAATTTTGATTTACCCATCTGATGAGATGAGAAACACTTTGAGACCAAATTTAGTGAAATGATCTAGGATTCCCTTCCACCTGAGGCACACTTTCCTTAGGATGAGAGGATGATCATCCTTGTTTCTTAACCAAAATCCTAACACTTACATTTGTTAGTAAGCCTAATATTGAGAAGTCCATTTTAGTTACCAGTTTCTTAATTTGGAAATTTTGATTTTCCCTTATGTTAAAAGGCCAATGAAAACTTTGAGAATGAAATATTTGTAGGAATTAATATTTATATCAGTGAGGATTAATATTTCTATAATTGGGTTTTATCAATGTTGGAATGGAATAAAATTAGTTTCATAAGTTTACATTTTGAAATTTGAGGATTTGTTCCAAATTTCAAAGGATTTCAATTGCTAAGTTTTTGTAGATCTCAGAAAAAATATTTTTTGGTTGTGTTTTTCAAATGAATGTAGTAAAATTGTATGGAACATGAATGGAGGCATATATGTACTCTTCTTAAAGGCATTTTTTCAAGGAATGTATAGTTAAAATGTCGTGGACAATAGACATGGGGTTTGGGAGATATGAGAAGAAAAAAGGATTTTTGTATGGAGGGTGTTTGAAGAAATTTTGGCAACATAACAACATACCAGAAAAAATGGGGAGATAAAATCACAAAAATGAGGATAAAAATGGTTAATTATGGAGTTAAATGAATTTACCTCTTTCAAACTTGTTTTCCCTCCCATTTGCACATCTTAACCCAACCTAGATTCAAATTAGCTAACCTAGGTCTGGTGGAGGTTAGAGGTGTGGTTGCACCCTAAAAAGGGAATGAATGGACAAAATTACATCCACCTCTCCAAAATATTCCATGGGTGATCCTCTCATGAGGATGGGGGAATTTTTTTTGAAACATGTGGGTTTATAACACCTCCTTGACAACCAAGCTGTCACTTTTAAGTGACAAACAATCTTCTACATAAGGGGAACACATTATTTTGTCCCTACTATCCCCTTAACAGTTGGTAAAAATGTTAAAAGGGATATCACACGTTCAAAAGGCCTCTATGGGTCATCCAATAATGAAAAAGTGGTCAAATGTCAAAAAGGTGAGTTCATAACATCTTCTAACCACTTAAGTTGTCACTTTAAGTGATGAATCATAACAGTAAATTGAAGAAAAAACTTTGATGTCCCTTATGTACTCTTTCACCAAGGTAAAAGGGACGAAATGCCTCCAAAAGCCCTCCCAAGCTTCTTGGAATGTTGATGTCATCAAATGCAACATGAAAATAGACTAAGAAGTGAAATTTTAGGCACAGGAGTAATACATGGAGTTCGTAAGGCCAACATTATATTATTTTTACTCCAAAGTACACAATGAATCAAATAACACCATTTTTAAGACCATATTCATCTTTAATTTTTCCTTTTCAGTAACCTTTCCACTTTTTCCATGCATGTCCATTAGTAAGCCGAGTTTCTACTAGATTCTAGAATAATTATGAAAACATCCAACACATGTAATACGAGGAGGGTCCAATTTACCAAACTTTGAGATTTAGTTAGGCTTTTAACTCTTACTGAGGTGTGTGAAACACTTGAACAAGTTACACCTTATATAAAGACTCTTGTGTTGCATTGATGGACAAGTTTCTGCATGTTTACCCTCCAAGAATTATTCCTTGATTATTTCACAATGAAGTAGGCTTTTTCATATTTCCAGTTCCTAGGATATGAGCTCCCAAAACTTCATGAGGATCCTAAAACCCTTCAAACAAGGTGACTAGATATTTTGAAACACACATTTCCTATTGTGTTGCCCAAAAGACCTGGTTTTTCTTAACTTATTCATGATGTAAATTATCTCCACATGATCTTCCTCAAGTTACTTATAAAACTTCATTTCTCTCCCATAAAACTCCCAAATAATTTTAATTTTCCCTTAAGCTTTCAGAGGATGCTAAAATATGACAATAAGACCGAAAATAACCCCTTTGAAGCCTTACTCGAACATTATTCTTTCATAAATCTTAGTAGCTTCAAGAAACAAAATAGGTAAACTTATCTTTGTATACACTTAATTTTTCACTTTTCATTTTTCATACATGTTACTAACAATTTATTTTTGTAGGTAAGAATCACTTATGCATATATTTCTTGAGAGGGTTCCTTAAGGGGCCTTTCAAGAAAGGGGTATGACTATTCACATAGTCATTATCGGTTAGAGATAGTACACAGAGAGAGTATCACTATATGGTTCTTTCCATATTTTATTTTGTCCTCTTCAGATTACTTTATCTTATATACACATCACATTCCCGAAACCTTTATTTTATTTCACTATTTGGCATTTTGTTCACTCATTTTCTTGATCCATGACACCTATTTTTCACTATACATGAAATTTAAATATACCTATCGACACCATCACCCAATGGAGATGGTGTCGGTGTTAGGTTTTTCCCTAGCCAACACCATTGCCCATGGGTGATGGTATTGAGTATATATACATACCACTTCCATACATTCATAAGGAATAAACCTAGAATCACGAACTAACCATTTTCTTTTCTCTTTTTGCACCTTTACATCTTCTTGTTTTTACTTTAACTCATCTTGCACTTGAATTGGATTGGATTATAAACTCTTCTTAGTTATATTTATTGCACTATTGGGTCATCTATAGTGATTATAAGACATAGATAGTATTACCCTTCTCCACCCAATAACGATTCTCTCTAGGTGTGATGCTTATCAAGAGAGATAGATGCATCAACAACCACCCCATAGGTAAGTTCTATAAATCTCTTTTTAATTTTTCATAGATTATTTAATTCCATTCCCCATTTCTCTATGTTACCCTAGCATTGTATTAACATCGATGTTAGTTAGCATAGTTCTCTTATATGATCGATACTTAGATTTCATTATCTTTATTTGAGTTATATTAAAGTAGCATAGATTGTGAATGCTTGACTTATCCCCAATCAATCTACATATCTTCCCCATATACCAATATCCTAGGAGGGTACTCTCGTCTATCTTGACTACGGGCCTTAGAAACTCTAGGTTGACCTAGTGTAGGGATTACTACCCTTTGGATATGCGACCATAACACTTGTTGTATCTCCTTCAAATAAACTTGTTGTGTGTCGGTCCATGTGTGTCTCTTATTCGTTTCCTCATACCCTAGAAGAACAAAAGTATTAGTAGTGTAAGCTATTGAGACATATTATTGGCCCTCCATACACCTTTTGTGAACCCAACATGAATTATAACTCCTAATTGAATAAAAATTGTTAAAAACATCTATCTTTGAACTTGATCTCATTCCAAACTACCAAAAATTATTAAAAAAACTCAAAAATCTATCTCCAAAGAAACCATTGCCTAGGGTTTATCTTGTATATTCAATCACACTTGTTTCTAAACACCATTATAATTTATTCAATATTTCTTGCATGACCAATCCTTTTTATTCCTATGATCCTTTCTCATGAAACCATAATCCCATGTGCAAACATTCGAAAGGTTTGATTATGTTTAGAACATAGATTTCTAGACCCTTATTTTCAGCTCCCAAACTACAAAAATGTCACTTTGTTGAGGATATTTTTGGCATAACTAAACCCTATGAATTTCTCCCTGTGATATTCCTTCATACCTAAAACTCCTCTTTATGGTTTTAAATGTACTAGTTATCATCCTATGAGCACTAAGCTTCCTAGTTTCCCTAACCTCACGCATGATACTTTGTTGTCCCAACCTTGTCCCTTTAATAATTTAGAGTATGGTCATACAATACAATATAAAATGGTTGAGATTGAGAAAATAGATCCTAGATCAATCATTAATAATCTAAAAAACAATGAGTACTTTACTCCTGACAAGGATGGAGGTTTACAGAGGATACCTACTAATTCCATGGAGATGGTTATACCTTGTCCTAATCACAAAATACCTTTTCGTGACTATACTCCGCCCTACATAACCAATCAATGTAATTCTCTGGAAATACCCACTAATGAACATGATAATCACAAAAAATCACCCATTATTAAAGGACACAATTCTTTTATGGATCTTAATATGGTGATAGTCAAGCTCCTAGATCATATGGCCTTATCCCAAGATACCACCACAGCTAGCATGATCTAAATGTAAAATCATATATTGTAAATGGAATCTCAAAATTTGGTCAAATTGATAGTTGAATCTAAAGGTTTAGTCAAGGATCTAATTTCTGAATTTTAGCAATAAGACATTCCTTAAAATGCTCTACAAAAATTCATAAACCTTAAGCAAGGTACGCACGAATCTATCGATGACTTTATTAAGAAGTGAAAAACACTTTCCATAAAAACCAACCATAATCTTCATAGTCATAGATTATGTAGAAACTTTATTAAGGTTCTCACACTTGCCCTTCATTAGAAATTCAGGTCCTCTCCCAATACATTAGAGGAATCCTTCAAATCTTCCTTAAAATGCTCTAATTTTAAGGAAGGTTTAATTAAATCTCTAATTTCTGAATTTCAGCAATAATACATTCCTTAAAAAACTCTACAAAAATTCATAAACCTTAAGCAAGGTACACACAAACCTTCCAATGAATTTATTAAGAAGTGAAAAACACTTTCCATAAAATCCAACCATAATCTTGATAGTCATAGATTATGTCAAAACTTTCTTAAGGCTCTCATGCCTGCCCTTCATTAAAAATTCAGGTCCTCTCCCAATACATTGGAGGAATAATTCAAATATTCTAAGGGAAAAGGGGATTGAGGAAAACTAGGAATCAACTGTCGAATATGGCCCGCCCAAGATTAGGTCATTTGGGAATGAAGCTACGAGAATGTGAGCAATTATTTGAATCTGAGATAGTCTTGTACTTGGAATATATTAAACATTGTGATTTTGAGTGAGATCTTTATGTAGGATTTGAATATTATTTCACGGTTAATTAAAAATAGTGTGGCAATGCGCACTATGGTTGTATTTTCCACATTGGAAATTTTCTTAAATCATTGTAAGAGGGGTAATAGGATAACCTGAAATATTTCCCCCTTTCGATTAAGAATGAGAAGTGATACGATCAACCATGAGCCCTAAGAAAATTATAAATATTGTGAGTCGTATAGGGAAAAGATCCAATGACCGTGAATGGCCCAATGACCGTGAGTAGTTATGTGAAACAAAGTACCAATAGTTGTTTGAATTAAAGTTAAAAATGAAATAAAAACTAGCCAATAAAGTAAGTCACATCAAGTCACATCAATAAATGAACCAATGAAATGATGACACATAAACAACCCATAAAAGGTGATTTTATTCTCAACTAATGGGTTGCCTTAAATTCCTTTGTATTCAAAAGTACTTATTTTAAATCCCTTAAAAATATATTCTCCACATACTCAAAATTTTTGAAAGAAAATCTGTATATTAAAAAAATCATGCTCTCTAAAAGGGTATTTAAAAAAAAAAATTATGATTGTTAAGTGGCTCTAACAACCTCCCACATTATGATTCACGATAACTGGCTCTTTCCCCTAGAGTAGAATAGGCAATGACGAGTGAAAATAGAAGCGAAACATTTCACAAATGATAGAAAGTGTGGTATTCAATTGTAAATTATGTTCTATGTTGGAAATTTTATTTAAAATTTATAAGAGGAGTAATAGTATAAACCTACATATTTTCCACCTTGTGGTGAAGAATGAGAAGTGAGATGGCAAACCATGAGAAGAAAAATAATTAGAGAGATAGTGATTTATATATAATAGAATAGGTAGTAACAACTGAAAATAGAAGTGAAACATGTCACAAAATTATATAAAGTGTGGTATTCAACTAAAAATGTTTTGGATGACAAAGATATAGTTCTAAGGTGGATAATAATCTAGAAAACAAACAAACAAAGCTCAATATATGAGGAAAATAGTTTCGGTGAATTAGTTACCATAAGAAGAAGTATAATAACTATAGTAATTATAGTAGAAAGAAAATTTTACTATAAATAGTAAGGTTTGAAAATTCAATAGTAATTTTATTTGTGACTTGAGTTAGTGCGATTTCAAGCTCTATACTATGATGATACCACATATATGAGAGAAAATTCCTACAAGTTTTGAGAGGGTCATAGAAGCCATATCTACCTAGAGAACAAATCAACTAGTAAGTATTGTGTTTTTTAAGCATACTAGGCATTATTATAGCAAGTTTTTTTTTTTTGGATGTTTCAATTATTTTTGAATTTGGGCATTTTATCAAAGATGAAGCTAGTGTGACTTTTTTTTCCATTTAGACAGTACCATCCAATTCTAGGCGTTACCATCTAGGTACTCACCGGTAGTGTCCATCTAGTGTACATTTTTATGTAGAGGTTGATATGAGATTTATATCGTGTATTTACATGACTAAATCACTAGTGTGAGTTTTTTTCTTGTTTTTGTTGTGCAAAAGAGATATAAATTCACAATATTTTTGTACATGTATGCATTTTTCTACCTTGTTAGCCTTAGGATTAAAGGAGGATGAGTGGGATATATTAGACCTTGTCGGTTAAAGCACATCACTACATTGGGGGAGGTGCCCCATAATATATATTTGATTACTACACTCTGTGAGAGATGGTGTGTAGATACCTCTACATTTTTGTTACCTATTGGATATATGATAGTGACCATAGAGGAGATATATAAGATACTAAACTTGTCGGTAGTGGGAGAACGAGTTCAACTCCAAATTATGCCCTAGGTGATACATGATAGTAGTAAAGAGGTGAGAATTATTTTACAAGGTATTAGACACATGAAGATTCATCGATTACTATGGATGACATACTAAGATTTGGTGTTCCGTGGTTGTAAAAATTTATCACGGTTGTATTGGCTTCATGTGTTACTATTGATGGAGGAGGTATTTCCATATCGTATAGGATACATGATATTTTCATGAGTATATAGTAGCATGGGACATGTTATGCTCGGATTTGTTGCATGTTATCAAATTTATATGTGTGTATGTGTGTGTGTGTATTTTCACGCGGGAGGATAATGGTGGAGAGATTAGTTCTAAATATATTGGTTGGATTAAAGGCTCATAAGTTTGATACCAAGACATATAGATCTATATTGGACATGATGGGGCCTAGTACCATCATTTGGAGACCCTATATAGACTATGGTGGTTAGATGGAGGACCTTGTGGGGCTATGGTGCATTGGACATAATATATAGTTAGAGGACAAGTTTCCGGGAGTGGTTTGTGTTCTTCCAAAGTATAAGTGTGTGTCACGATAGTCTTCATAGCCCATATGTATGGAATAGATCAATTTGTGTCATGAAGAGAGTGGGGACTAGGTAAGGTCCCACAAGATCCACGTTACGTTAGCTAGGTGTAGATAAGGTGGATTTAGAGATATTTTTGATTCAATTAGATGATATAGGGTGAAGCTCAACCTATACATAGTGGTAAGTGAAGCAATCGATGGGTGCTATTGTTTTACGTAGTGGTGGTTGCGGTCACGAGAGCCACCGGTACAAAAGTAGGGGGAGGGATTACATGAGGTTAGGCATCTTCCCCCAGGGAGATGTTGTAGTGATAGTAGTTACATGATGTAAGTATGATATATTGGGATTTTTATTTAAAAGTGTGATTTTTATTGAGTATGTAATGCGGTGATGAGATAGGAACATGGTTTTGATATTATAGGTGATGAGTATTAGAGTGTGTTTACATATACAATGGTGCATAAATTGACATGTAACATGCTCTCAACTGTCTTCATAGGAGGAGGAATATTAAATAGATTAGATCACATTTCTAGAAAGCATGCTCACCTATTTGATCCTATGGTGATGGCATAAGTCACGCGTATAGTTTTGCGGTCAGAGTGAGATAAGGCTAGGAAAGAGCTAGTATGGGTGAGAGGATCAGTTGGAGGATATGGCCTACCATGGAGCATGTTTTAGAGATATGTGGAGATGTATAGATGATATGTAGATGCGGTGGTGAGGCACCCTCACTACTAACTCGGTTAGAGGAGCGGCGGTCTTGAGCACGAGGTGGAGATCTAGTGGTTAGGCATCGAGTTTGAGATCTCCGGTAATATCCTTAGTAGTCCATATGATATATGTTGTATTGGGAATTTCCCTTTGATATTTTATTATGAAACTTTCAAGAGATGTATGTGTGTGTGTGTATCTATCCAAGAGTAAGCCAAAGAAGTGTATCTGGTTACTATATTGCCCTAACCCCTCAAAATTTCTCTCTTAACCCATATCTAACTTACCACTAATATATTATTCACCAACCCCCATAGATTACTCACCAACCTGATCTATATATGGGATAGGCCCAAATATACTTTCTTAAGCTAGCTCATATATTATTCACCAACATGATCCATATCTTACCCGAGCTAGCCATTAATCGAGCGAAGTGAGAGCTACCATCTCACTTTCCATTATGAGATCCAATTAGATCTATATAGATAGGGGATAGGGGACATCATACAAGTGATATCTACTAGAAAAGGATATATGATGAGATCTTTTTTATATGATGATGTGTACTTGTGTTGTTATATGATTGTTTGATTATCGATTTGATTCTATAAAATATGTTTCTGCAATGGTGATGATGTAACTATATAATTTGAGGTTTTAGAGTAGAGTATATGTTTTTATAACATACATAATATCCTGATGATATTAGAACCATGATAGGTATGATGATCATGGAATATGACATGTAATAAAAGTGATAGTAATGGTGAAGAGAACTGGGAAGAATAGGCCTTGAGAAGTGATAGAAATATTGACATACATGTATAGAATATGTGTGAAATCATGTATCACTAAAGAATGTATAACATTCAACTAGGTAGAAGGTGACGACTACACACAAAAGGATCAACTGATGCATTTTCATGTCGAATGATAAACCTAAAGTGATGCAATATCATGGATATGTGAATCATATAATGAAAAGTGGTGCTCCTCTAGGACCCACTTAGGTCTAGGGTGTATGAAAAGTAGAGGAAGTGGATCATGCATAGTCAAAGCAAAGTGAGTAGGATACAAAATGACTTTAGGAGGATGAGAGGTAATCAAACTAATAGATGTCATTTTGCGGAATCATGGCATGGGAGATTCTGATCTATCGGTGTGGCATGCACAAAAATTAATGACACCCTTGTTCTCAAGAAATTTAAGTCTATCATGGAGTGCATAATAATCATTATCTCTATGACCATTGATCCTAGGAAATTATAGAATGGATGCTTATGATTCTGTCATAACTGATGAGGATGATGATGCACATTAGAGGGTAGCATAATCAACCTCTCATCAATCAAAGTATATAAAATATCACGAGGCCTAACATAATGTGAGAAGTAAAATGACTCCCATTTAGGAGGGGGATTATAATGTGGTGGAGGGTTATGAAAATGTTGTTGATATTCATGAATATGTCTAGTAGGAGATAATAACATGAGGGTGGTGCACTATGAGGAAGAAAATATGTAGTAGGTGGAGAAGTGGTAGAAGAATTGGGAACATGGGAAATAGTATTTTCATCAAGCATCCCTTGTTATAAAGCTACAAACTTAAAGAAAATAAGTGTAAACGATTCACATGTATCATATAATAACTTTAGTTTCAAAGGAAGAATCAAGCCAAAATATATATATATTACATTTCTAAATATAGAGGCTACTAAAATAAATGATGCATGGATGATGTGAAATGTAAGATATAATCATTAATAGGTCTATTCTTTCCTTAATGAAAATAAGGAAAACACTCAAATGTAACTTTAAGAGTATTGTTAGAAATAAAATGTCTAAGAAATGCTTCTTCAATATCAAGAAAGATATGTACTAATAGATCCACTCCAAAATGATGAAACCAATGAGAAGCAATATTAGTAAGACTACTAAGAAATGCTTTGAGAAGTAATGTAACATTAGAATGTGAATCCATAGTTAATATAAAAGCTTTAATATGCATAGAATGATTACCCTTTCCATGAAAAGGTGTAAAACTAGGAAAAGTAAAACACTTGGAGAAATATGAATTATAAATATTTTTAGGAATAATATTTCCATGAAGAGAATTATTATCAATGATATAATAATAGGCCTTACTCTTAAGAGTAAGGGTATGGATATTACTTTGCAAATCACCTACACTATGCATAAGATAAATAACCTCTTGAAGAGGAATGGCATAAACATTAAGGGGTTGAATATTTCCATTATAAGTAGACACATGTGAACTATTGGGTTGAAATTTAACTTTTGGATCAAAAATGGAGAAAAAGGAATATGAACATTGGAACAAGAATTAGTAGGAAATGAAGTTTACATACTTTTACTAACAAGCTCAGTTGGAGAAGAAACACATGAAAAATGCATGTTATCCTTATGATCATCATTAAGTACACAATATTTGTAAATATCAACAGTAGAAACACATGCATAATTAAATTTTACAGACTTTAACACAATACGAGAAGGAAAATGATCACTAACATCATTAATCGAGAACACTAGATGTGGTGGAATAAAGATATGAATTTTGAGGCACAATATTCAATGAAAAATCACTTGGTTGAGAAGAAGAAGATGGGATCTAAATATCAGTATTAGCAACAATAAGATAAACTCTAATGATTTTCGCATGCATAAGTGGCGGAGAAGAAGGAGTAGGGGAGGGTTGTCTTGGATAATGTCTACAATATCAAAAGAAGTACAAGTATCATAAGCATCATTAAAAATACCTTCCTCATCTAAAAAATCAACCAAATATTAAACACATGTATCATTTTTAGTAATAGAAGTAACATCACTATTAGATTCACAAGAACTAGTAGCCTCAATAAGGGGTAGGAGTAAAATATCGGGACCAGGGGTTAAAAATCTTTGTAAAGACATGAGGAATCTTAGGATTACATGTAGTAGTAGTATGTGACTTGCAATATAAGGCAATTTCCTCTAGGGAATTAATAAAAATAGGATGATGAACAGTTATAGTAATAGGTTCATAGTTGGGGAAATATGCTTGGGATGATGGTTTCATAAAACTTTTTGATAATCCATGATGAATATACAAGATGATGGATCATAGGAAAATCTAGGATTCAATCAATAAACAGGTTCACCAAATGATTTAATAAAATCTTAAATATGAATCGGAGAAAAAAATCAAATGAATATAATAGTAATAAGAAAGATATATCACGCAAGAAACAAACAAGTGTGTAAAATAGGTAAATAAGAGTGACTTATCTTGTATCGGTAGATCTAAATTAATTTTGGGCTAGGAAATTGGCCGAGAACACTTTGGATCTAAACTGTATTTGATTTGTGTGGAAAAATGGGATCTGGAACCTCTCCGAAAAGGACTTTTAGATGAGGAAAGGATGGTCTAGGTGGTGGTGTTTATGCAGATTTTGGATTCACTCTAATTATATGAAAAAAACACCAAAACTCATAAAATAGAAGGGCTTAGTGATACATGTGTTGATAATGTTGATATGTATTGGTACAAATAGGCACAAGAGACTCCTCTTTTAGAGAATGAGAAAACATGCATAAAAGTAGATAGCTTGACAAGAGAGATGATAGATAATAATATGATCAGTTTCTTGGAAAATGCCAATCCCGGGAACCGAGAGGGCTTCCTTTGATAGGTGTCGACTCATTAAAAAAATTAAGCTGAAGATAATAATGGAAATACAAATAATGTCAAAGGATCTAGATAGAGGAACTCAATTGAAGTCCTTGATGATAAACTAGAGAGGGTTGAAAATGTTTTCCCTATAACAGTTTGCCTCATTTCTTTGTTCAAGGATGACTTCCAATTGATTAGTGATATCATACAGATTGGGTGTGAAAGTGATGGTATAAAAACATAGTTTATAGTCGATATCTCATTGCTCCCACATAAATGATTGTCACATGATCGCTAAGTCAAAGATGATGTATGGTTCATGCCCTTCACCGGAATGATCATCTATAAAAAGAGGACAATTAAAATACAAATATTAGCAAAAAAAAATTAAATGGATGGAAAACTTGTGATATGTGATTTACTGATTTGTAAGAAGGAATCATTTGTGATTCAAGATAGTTCTTTATTGACTCAAGGAATCACCAGAGATTATTGTGAAATTTACTGATTTGAATAAAATGCATATTTATACTTTAATTGTATGATTAGATGATCAAATTGTTTCTAAAAATGATGTGTAGATGAGAAGGATATGCAAAGATGGAATAATGCTTTTATTATAACATGAAATACAACCAAGAATGTTACAAAGAGTTTTTACGATGGTGTGAGCTATCCAGGGCTTGATGTGGCTCCATAGGGTGCTAAGATGTCATGAATGACATCTTCTAAGTCATCAGAATGTAAACTTTTTGATACGGTGGTCGGAGAGATCCCCATCCAATGAATTTGATGGGTTTATATATATTCATCGATGATTTTAAGAGTTGTTGGTGTTCGGGAAAAAGTGGGGAAATGACTTGAACCATCTCTAAATGGGTGAGTTTTAGGTTTGTGATGAAAATAAATGTGTAAGAGTGTGCTAGGGAGGTTGAAAGGTTATGGGGTTTGTCCTTAATAGGATAAAATGAGTTTAGGAGGTTTAGAAGGTTTAGAAGGGGGTAAGCACACATTTATGGGAGTAAATGGATATTATGGGGTATAAAACTACTTAGGACTTAGATATAGTGATTGATATGTGAATATGAGTTGTGTGGGTAGGTCACCTAATGGTGTCAAAAAATAGTGTCTATGTCTTCCAATTTTTGTCAAATGGTTTGTGATGGACAAGCTATTGGACAAAAATGAGTGAGATGGTAATTTTTGTTTGATATGTGGTCCCCCTCAAACTGGGGTCGTTGTGAAAATGTGTAATGGTCACCGGTTTGAATGTATTATAGATGAATAAACAAAAGAGTGTATAGGCTTGTATAATATTGCATTTTTGAGTAGGTGTGTTTCAATTTAGGATGCCCCAAGACTAGGAATGAAATATATTTCCATAAATGTGGACTTATGCATTTTAGAATTCAAGTGATAGGGGAAAAAATGTGTTCTTGACCTATAAACGTATGACTTGGATGAAGTAGCGGGAAAAGGCTCTTAGAAAGATACAGAATCCACAACATGTAGGGAAACATGGGCTGAGTATAAAATATATTTCCACAAAGGTGGGCTCACATGACAAATAAGTTAAGTGATAGTTGGAACCAATGGTTTCTTGAACTATAGACATATGACTTAAAGGAGGCACTATGGAAAAGGCTTCGGAAAGATGTGAAATCCATGGTGGATTGATAAACACAAGATCCATATAAATAAGATGAATTTGGATTTTAAGAGGGTCTTCAGGCCCAAAACAGATGCACATAATTTGAGACATTACAATTAAAAAGGGATGTGTAGATTCGTGGGACCATTAAAAGGGTCAAAGGCATAAAAAAGAGATGATAAAAATCAAGGTTTTGACAGGTTTTGAGGATTAAACAAGAGTGTTTTAAAAATGGGAGATGAATCATTGGTGATTATCAAACACCTCAAGTGATCCTAAGGGTGGGAAAATTTGGTATACAAATCCAATGAGGGGTCATTTTGTGTTATTATGACTTTAAGATAAAACATTATCATGTGCTCTAATTTTTCACATTTATAACATGTTTGAAGTGATGGATGTAGTCGGAAGTGGTTAGAGGCATTGAAGACCTACTCTTGTAGAGGTAAATGGATTTTTTGAATTTTTGAAATTGAAAATTTATTTTGTGTATTTACCTAATAATGAGGAAATTGTATGTGATTTTGAATGAAATGGATTACAAGTGTCGTCAGGTGATTCATGGAATCGGGCCGCGATTCCTATCATTTTGTAATATGTGGATTTGTTTTGTAATTTGTTGAGTGATTTTTATGGGTTATATCTATTATTTTGTTGTTTTTTTCATGGATGTAGGTGAGGGATAAGTTGGCTACACAGTTAGATCCTAAAGTTATTATATAGTGTGCATGAGAATTTTCATAGGATGTTTGGGGGATTTAGAGGAGGTTGGTTTAGGAGGGATGTGTCATTATAGGCATATCCATAGGGATATGGGATTATTGTTTGATTTTTTGAGTGATGGGATCATGTTACGGAAATTTTTGGTTACAGACGGGTGAGATGAAAGCCACTCCATGAGGTGGATAAGGGTGCTTCCATGCGGTGTCTCTATGGTGATGATGACCTAGATGTTGTATATTTGTCTTAGGGATTATATATTGTCTATTTTTCAGTGATGATGAGGAGGGTTGAGTCCTCATAAATATGATGATGATTTTCATCATTTATTATGCCCTACCAAACTCAATGGGTGGTATGTTTTCATGGATGTTAAGTGGGGTGGTGGATTACATGTTAGAGCAAAAGATAGTTATTTCTTGGGCTCTGCCTTACTAGTTCAAACATAAATTGAGTTGTGGGCCTAAAGGATAGGGTGGATATTTAGAGTTGATGTAATTTTTTTGTTGGAATGTTGGGCGTATGGGCATATATTGGTTACTCGGTTTCCGTGGGACATATGGATTGACCTACACTATAGTGTTGGTTTCATGAGTTGGTGGTCTAATTTTGGGGCTACAGGGGCTGTGAGTGGACATGATCATTATAGGTAACTCATAGCATGGCTACATGTAGGGGATGTAGTCTAGAGGATGTACATAGGTTTCCCAGGTGTGGGAAGGGGTAGAGGGTGAGATAATGGCTAATCCATAAGATATGTGGGTGTGGGGTTGATGCAATGACCATTGGGATTTGATCGGGTTTAGTTACATCGGATGATATTTTGGTTTTGTACGGGAAGTACATGAGGTTCCTTGTACCTATAGGTGTGATGATGGAGATATGGATGCGGGGCTACTAGAGGTTTGAGAGCCATTTTCAATGGTAGATGAGGAGGGATTAGGGGTTAGGGTAGATGCATAGGGGGCCTAGGTGGGTGTGGATGATGTTGGCATGATAGACGAATATGTGATTTAACAAATATTGAAAATATGCTAAACCCTAATTATAGAGTCATAATGAAATAATAAGTAATAAAGTACATATATGACCTAAGAAATAAGAAAGATAAAATTAAAACCCTAGGTGAAAGAGAGGGAATAAGATAATTATTTGATTTCGCAATTAATCCTAAAGTAGACCGAGCTAGAAAATTTTTGAACATGAGGAGAAATATGTCACAATGCACACAAAAATTTGCATATCTATTAGAAATGGTAGGATTGGGGCACTGGATCAGTTAGGCATTCCTGAACCTGGTAACTAGTTATAGGCACCCATGACTACTCGGAACCTCGAAACTAATTTTTAGATTGTCACAAGATGTTCACTAATGTTCGTTGTAGTCATTTATTCATATACCTTCTTTCTACCCTAAGTGCACCGGCCTATCACCCAATGTGTATTGGGAAATAACTTGAGGAACATGCGGGATCCGAGCCCCTCCTTTATGTGAGCTTCTTGAGAATGATCTGCCATTGGTGGAGAATGAGTTGAAATAATGGAAATATAGACATTCACTCAAAAATAGAAGATACAAACAACATATTCTGTGCACAGATGCATCATAAATGGAAATGAACATTGTAAATAAGCATAATGAAACTAGATCTAAATCATAATAATATGAAGAACATAAGGGTTTACACTTTTGAGCATGAATAACTAAAATCACACACCATATATTGATTTATAGACATTTACAATGGCTCCATTAAATCATAAGGGTCATACAAACCGAATACATCAAGGATATTATCTTAAACCCTATAAAAATAATCTACAAAGAGAGTTATTATCTATTATACCCATTATAACCCTTATTCATACCCAAATCCATGCCTAATATGCTTAAAAACATTCTTGCAAGCATTTCTACAACACCTTGTTACTACTTAAAACCCTCCTTAACCCTTCATTTTCCCAGCACTTTGTTCTCATCTTCCTCTTCTATTTTGGACCCAAGCACTCCTTTAAATAGGATTTGGATGCACCACCTTGGTTTCCTTCATGAGTAGATTGCATGCCAAGTGGAAGTGTGGTCCTCCATGGTCGAATGCCTATGCCATCTTGTAAATACCTCTACTACTCATAATGATCATCTTGGGAATATTTCTTACATGGAATATTATTTTCTTGATCTTCAAGGATACAGTGGAACCTTATCCATTCAAAGACACCTACTCAAAATTTTCACATGTGTTTCTCTTGCGATAAATCCTTAAAAATATGGCTTAAGTCCCTAAACCTTTCTAATCTGTGTGCGCACCAACCTATTATATTGTGTGCCTTTCCCTTGCATGCATTTTCTTGAGATCCTTCCTTCTTTACTGCCTTCCGTGTGCGCTGAATTCTTCCTTGGGACTTAGTCAATTTTAGGGCCTAACATTACCCCACACTACACATGTTTTCCATCCTCAGAAACACTCTACCCTTCCACCAAAGAATAAATAATAGGGAAAATGAAATAATATGTGATTGAATAAAGAATGGAAGAATGGAAGAATTTTTCTACCTTTGCTGCATGAGAAGTGGGAAATATTTCTTCACGGGGGATTCAATATTAACCCAAGAATCCACCTCATTCTATGCCTGTTAAAGTAAGTCACCCACCATCGCACTAACTTCGTAAAAACTCATCTTATCCCCCTTAGCCTTCAACGCATCAGCAATGGTTTCTATCTACTTGTTAAGATCTCCCCGGGCATCCATCTTACGAGTTACTTGAGCATATAACTCTTTCAGTTTAATTATAATTGAAAACCTTAAGGTTTCGATCACCACCGATTTCTTCTCTACCTCATCCAAGATCATGTCCCACTCCACCCTATTGCCCTTATTTTTCTCTTGAAATTATTTCAGACCTGCTTCATGATTTACAACTAATATGTTTGCTACTTTGTCCATGTTGCCACAATTGTCATATAAAACTTCTTCCATTTGTGCAAGGAGCTAAGAGTACCAGGTTATTATCTCCCCAAACTTCAACTTTTATTCCTTATTTTGGCATGCCATTACTTCTTCTGCTGATTCTAATGCAAGTGGTTGCCTTTCCATGGTGAGTATACGTGCTGAGTCTTCCAAGCAATACATGGTTGACTCATATTTTTTCTCAAGAGGGGACAGATCCAAGTGTTTTAAGATAATGACATATAAAATGGCCTATATATTCTTGTGGACTTCGTGAACCTTCACCTTTTCATCCCTCAGTTCATGCCTTAATTTTGCACTAATAATTCCTTCTATTTTATTTCATTGTCCCTCTCAATGATTTCCTCATTATTTATCTCAAGCTCCTCCTCAAAGACCCTTATTCTATCATTTCTGTTAAAAATTCTTGCTTCCACATCCACTGATAGTTTTTGTGTGTGGTACAAACTTTCTCATCGGATGTTGCTTTGAATTTACAAGAGGGTTTATTCCCTTGGCATCTGGTGTTTTCATCAATGCATCATGATTTACCTCGAACTCGGCTCATCAATGTGGGACTCAAAATCCCAAGATAGAATTTTCCTCGTGTGTGGGTATGCACCCTCTTCATCAAAATAAGACCAAGCAAGGAGTTGGTCTATGGGAATTGTAATTTAGAAGTGTGCATGCAAAGTACCTTAGTTAGATCATTAATATAAGTCATAGTGTGTTCCTATGCCACTATTTTTCCCTTCCCACCTATGCGTGTTATCATTGGGAAGCTTACTATTAAGCTAGGGTCTCTTCCCATGCTCCCATACTCCTTCCCTACACTTACGCTCTCTTGATTTCCTTCAGCACTTCTTCAGAACTTTTCTCTACCTCATGCTCCACTAACTGTTGGATAATACCCACCACCTCCCTCTCTACAATGTTATCTATTTGTTCCTCCTCAATCAAGGTTACGGTCTTCTGATCACACATGTTTACCTCCTCACTTCCTCCTTTGGTATGGGAACCCTCCTCATACTCCTCTTCATCCCCTTCTTCACCAGACTCGTGTACATTGTACACAGGATGATTCTGAGCTTCCTCGCACTCTTCATTGTCTCCTTCATTTTCCTCCTCAGAATCATCATCCTTGATGCTCTCTGTCTTCTCTGAGTCTAAACCTTATACCACCCTTTTCTTTTTCTTCATTGGTGACTCCAACATAGGGGACTCCTCCTTCTCGGGTGACTCTTCTCTCCTAGGAGACTCTTATTTCTCTAGTGAATCCTTCCTGACATGATACTTATTCCATCAAACATAGGTGCTTGTACCTACACCTAACTCCTATGCCCCTACAATTTGCACTGTATGCATGCTTGGAGCCTTATCTATAGGAGTCTCTTCTTGTTATCTCTTCTTAATTACTACCTTATTCTTCCTCCCGACAGGGTCCTTAGGGATTGAGATGTCATCCTCAACATAAGTGCCCTTCTCAAACTTGGGCCTTAGCCACACATACACCCTTGCTACCGTCCTACCTGCAATAGGAAATGTCACTGATTTTACCATGTGTACATCATTCGACGTAATTTTCTACATATGCACACTTCTTGGGATACACCACGGTCCAATGCATCTCACGATGATATTTTTCTACAACACTTAAATAAAATATCATTTTCTTCACCTCTTTAAACCTGTTTAATGCGCCTTGAAAATACTGCACTATGAAGGAGAAGGGTAACTTTCACCAAGGACCCTTGGTACCATCTATCAAGGTAAACCTACAGATACAAAATGTTGGTATACGATGAATTTAACTTCTCCATCTCTTAGTGCAGGCCGCTATTAAGGTATCCTCCATTCAGCTCTGAATGCGTCGTGTATCCATTTATACCATTTCTCCAAGTGTGCCTTGTGAGAATTCATCATGGTGTCACAAGTTTAAGCTTCAAAACTCTTCACACAAGATGGGTTCTCATTCGGGTACTCTGAACAAACATATTTGTCCCATCAGGAACTCTAATTTCTTAAAAAAATGGTAAGGAGGACATTACCAGACATGATCTTCTCCATGTCACATGTGACATCAATAATCTCCTCCACAATGAAATCTGAGATGTTGTAAATGGTGCCCTCTAAGATCTTGTGGTATAAATTCAACCAAATTTTGTTTATCTACGTCCATCTCTCCTTCCCATTCAAATTTGTCACAAAGTGCGTGACCATCCTCATAACAGGGTCAGTGATTGCAATGATGTCAAAGTACCATAAACCCTTCTTATAATCATATGCCTCAACCATTTTCTTGATGGTCTCCTTGTCACATAAGTCTTCATCCAACAAATCTCTCTTACGGATCAAGCTAGTGAACTTAGAAATCATCTGTAGGGTTATGCGTATCCGCCTTCCTACAAAATATAAGTATTCCTCATTTACGTGTAACATTAAAAATTGGTATACTCTCTACGGTTTTCAAAAATAGGGAAACTCATAAAGCTGTAGGATCCCATCCTTTTCTAACTTCACTTTTACTTCATCATCATAGATGGGTTTCCCATCTGGCATCCTATTTTCCATTGGGTGAACCAACTCTAGGGTCATTTCCTTTTCTATGGTGCTAGTGTGATGATTGCAATCACTCATTGCCATCTTCCTTGTATATGACACCCACTTTTTCCCTAGTAGCACACCATCTGGGTACTATATATCTACATATCATTCTTCGTTGAAACTTGTGGAAACGGTCAGTTTTCCTTTTCCCTTGCCCTTACCCTTCTTCTGTGAAGTGTTTGCTCCTTTCCTTGGTCCTTTGTAGTTTCTCCCATGCATCAAGTTATATTACTTATCAAACCCTTGGATCTAATTCTGTGAAATTTCCTCAAAAACCCATGCCCTAGCTTGTAAAACCTAATGTGGAGCACTTCCTTTCCATAAGACAATGTATCCATCCACGAGAATCCACAAAAAAAATCTTCCACATATGCTCGTGCACTTTTCCCCGAAACTAGTTCACAAATCCTTCATTTTCTTCAACTACGCATACTACTCTTCGCAACTTCTTCATAATAATCTCCTTAAAATGTAATAACTTCTTCTATAACAAAATGCAAGGTGAAATAATACCTCATCCCCGACCTTCTATTTATAGCTTTTTATTTTTTACACAAACCCCAATGTCACCTACAAATAGACAAATGCATTAAATTCAGATTTTTCAAACTCCATCCTTTCATTTTTTTCTATCTAGTGCTTTTCCTCTGTTTCAAACTTACATGAACACTTCGGAACCTTCGACACGTAACTTCCTCAACCATAGAACTCTTTACGCTTTTTCCCGCATCAAAGTAAATCTTCCTCTATGTCTTGGACCAAGTTATTTTTTATGCCTACCTCATGTTTCTCTTAAGATTTTTACCCTTGTAAGTGGTTTCTCAAAGCCTTTTGACACTAATCTCCTCTAAATATCACCTTATTTACGCATGCTCTTTTAACCCCATGCACCTTAGAATTCAATACCTAAGCCACCACATCAACATTTCTCTAGGAACTTATTCCAACTCTTACCATGTCCTACTCACTTCCCCTTTATGTTCCACCCCACACTAAAAGGTGCATGGTCCCGTGCGCATGACACCCCGATGATGTAATTATCCACCAAAGTGCACACATGTGCCCAAAACAAACCAAAAATGAACAAAGAAATGAAAAGGTAAACACAAAGAAAGTATAATGAATTATGGGAAATCCTAAGATAATTGGAAATACTTGGCTTATTACAAACACCTAGGAGCCTTAATTATAGTATGGCTTTATCCTACTTCCATTGAAATACCTAGGAAGTCATGTTCCATGCAGCGCATGTAGCTGAAAAGCACCTAAATCAAGTATATGGGTAATATAATATGGTCCCAACCAAAATACCTTGAGCTTCCCAAGATGGCACGTGAACTTAGAATCATAAAGTAAAACCATATTCCCAACCTCAAATTGTTTACTCTTAATTTTGTGTATGTATAGCTTATTCAACAAGAAAAATGATATACTACAATATTATGGTGTTATTAACATCACATAATTTTCCATTTCAAAGGGTCTTACAATGTATGCATATCAAGATTTATAAATAGTGCCCAAATGGGTATTTTGACTAATGTCATTATTTTATTACAAATATGAGAATATTAAATATGGATATACATTCGTTTATTATTCTGGAAACCCAAAACGCTCAAATATTATACAAAGTAGTAGATGGTTATTTATTTACCACCAAATATTCCCTACCCATAATAGAATCATCGGTGTGGACCTAGCTTTCTCAATGGTTTCCATGCGGGTAATTGATCCCCTCATCCTACACATCATCCACATCTGATCCACGGTGATCTCTTAGTACATATGAATATGAATAATTACTAAAGTATTTGTGGCATGGTTGAGTAACCTAGCCATGATCAAACTCGACTATCAAGCCATGATTTAGTTATAGCTCAATGCCATCACCTTCCTTTATCACAAATTATTATCGGGTGGTTAGGCACATGTTTCCAAATATAACCTCATCCATTTCTAATGGAATAATATCAAGGGTAACTAGATTTGAGAAACTTCCTCCTATAATATATCTCAAGGTGCAAAAACTATTTTCCATACCTTAAATAGTACTATCTCATGTATTGAATGTCTTGGAATGACACAAAGGCATAGTGGGTAATCTTACATGACATACCACATCAACTATCATGTAGCTTGTAATAATTTCCCAATCAAATATAAATCATACCCAATGTCCTTGAAACTGTTGGAACACTCTGTCTAGAAATCCTCACGGAACGTAAAACAATAGCAAAAGTTACAACTAGAGTTCTCTAGTGTCTTAAGGGATCAACATGTTGACTTGCATTTAGATGGGAAAAAGTTTTCCCTCTTTCAAAATCCTCTTCTCAAACCACCGAGGTACTTGATCTGGATGTTGTAACCAAAATGTTCCATAACATGTCCATGTTTAGAACATAAGCTACATCTGACAAGCCTGGTTGGTGATTTGGAACTTTCTCTATGTCACTTCTTTCATCGACACTCTTCTTCCATTTTGGCGGTAAGGATTCAAGGATCCTTTGGAGTTCCAAAATATGTCGATCCTATAAATGTTGGTGTTCATTCACATTCTCCATGTACATGGTCAATTCAGAAATCTAGTGTTCTTGGTCGTGATGACGTGACATCATCATGCATAAAATAGTGCCCAATATGACGAGCACAATGGGCCACTACATGAATTGGTAAAATTCCATTTTCATTGTAGTAAAAATTTATTGTAGGTGAAAAAATAGCTCTACTAACAAACTTCATCTAAAAATTGATATTTTTTCACTCTGATTTAAAAACCAATGGATCCTTATGGGAAAATTAGTTTTTATATTTTAAAATTTAAAAACTCCAAAATAAAATCAACTTAGAGAAAATGCAATGAAAATAATAATGGATAATGGACTTAATTTGTTAATGGATTTTAGAAACTGCCTACATCTCTGGGTTCATTATTTGAAAAAATGATATGTTATAAATTTTTGAATTGTTGGCGAGAAATTTTTTTGGGTGGATAAATTGATGGATATCAACCAACGTTACGTAATCTAAGTCCCTCTACTTGAATGGTGCAGCTCCATATTAGCATTCACATGTGAAATTGAACTTTTGGTGGCCTTACGGTCGTGGATCCAACAAGAACACTCCACGTAACCTCTTTGTAAAATCTTACAATTACTAGAAAGGGAGGAATTTTCTTAAGAGGTAGGAAAGGAGGTGGGGAAAAGAGAGGGGGATTAACATTACAGGTATAAAATTAGATTCCTACAACCATTAACCAAAATATTTCAACACACATAAATTTTGAAGATTTTTTTTTCAATTGGCAACAAGACAAGCTAACATTTAGGACACATAGTTTCATAAATTTCCTTATCAAAAGGAAACAAACTCCTTTCTTCATTGATGCTTTGGAAAAATTGCACATAGTAATAAAAAGAAGAACATAGAGAGGGGGAAAAGAGGAATTAGCTATCTCTTTTGTTTCTTCACAAGTAGTAATCTCTCATGAGCATACAAAATTGACAACCCTTTGGAATGAGGGTGACATTTTAATTTATATACTTGATAATGTATCTTGATCTACCCCCATGTGCCTTTTCATTTGTCCCCTTACAACATGTGACTTTTCATATTCCTAGGTTTAGGATTAAGTCCCCTTTTATTAATTAAGGGTGGCTTATTACATTACAAGCTAAAGTCACATTTTAATGAATAAGACGAAATAGGGCTAGGAAAAAATGAAAAAGTGCACACCCCAACGAAATAATAGAACATAAAGGATGGAGGGAGGGGGAAGAGAAGAGAGAGAAAGAGATATAAGGAGAGAGAATTACATCAAAGAAGAAGTTGTTTATGTCAAATCCGCCTTGCAAACTGATTGAATCTGACCAAGCTCCACTAGATAAATTTCTACTCCTTGAACTCTTTGTTGTATTTTTCTACCATAGGTGCTAATTTATCCTCCTAAGGAATGCGAGAAGATTCTCGAGGACTCAAGCCAAATATTTGTGACATCATTGATGTTTTCTCTTCATTATCCATGATAGGTGTTTCTCTACAATATTTGCAATGGTGGCTTAGATCTCGAGATAGAGACTCTAATGTATGTTTATTAAATGAAAAGGGATCCCTTGAATTTTTTTAAACATGCTCCTTGAATGGCTTTATCAAATCATCTACGTAGTGTTCTCTTTGATGAAGGGAACTCCAAGTTTTTGTATCTTGTTGTTGAGGTTTTCTTGTAACTTGAAGGCTTGTTCCTCATTTGAATCTAGTTCACCGATGGCATAAATTATCATTTCATATTGAGATGCAAGGGTAATCACCCACACACGTGATAACTCCTCTAATGGAGAATTGAATATTTTTCGATCACCAACACCCGGAGTGAACATCTCCTATCTCCATCATAAGTGGATGAACTTGGTCCCTGTGTTCCTTTTCATTTTCCAATCCTTCCCTTGTAATCTGGGCTTTTTTAGAAGTGGTGAACATATACTTGTATAGTAAGATCAACTCTTGAAGAAGTACTTTTCCTTTCTCGATGATCATGCTCATATATTTATCATTGGCTCATTCCTACGCGGTGAAGGATTGTGTTTTGTAAATAGAATTTGGGTCAAAGCTATTGATTGGGGTACCTTATTCAATTAGAAGTGAGGATGAAACATTCAGGTCCATAAAGTGTTGCATATATAAAGAGGGATTTTGCACTTGGTATTCCAATTGTTCAACCTTTTATTTAGACTCCTATCTTCTTTTATGTATGTGAGTGGAAGACTCTTGGAACATGTGAGTATTTCCTTTGTGAGTGTTCAAACCTAAAATAATGGTGATAATTTTGTATTTAGTGGTGTCATAACTTTAATAGGTTTGATTACTTTCGTATGACTGCCTCCACATATTTATTACCTATGGCACCACCGAACAAGTGTGAGGCCTCTTCTACAAAAATTTTCTTCTTCCCCTTGTTTATTGCTGATATTGATAAAAAATTAGGGATGGCTACCTATTAGACTATACGAGATTCGTTGGTTATTATTTCCTTCATCCACGAAGCATCTCATCTATTTCGTGGCTCAATGACCGATGTGACTAATGTCTCTTTCTCAAGGTGAGATGGTACATATTCCATGGGGGGAATAGGAATGAATGTGGGATGTGGACAACTCTAGGGCTATTGAGAAGCTGAAAGGTGAACCGACTCATTCTCTTCAATCTATAACTCTACCATAAGGTCCTCTGTTGATTTTACATTATTTTTCTATCTCCTATAATAAGGGGCTTGTTTCTCTAATATTTTACGCTTTAAACTCTCTCTGGAATGGACTAATATCAAGGTATTTTCCATGACCTTTGATGAAGAATGATGTGATACCTTTCTCTGGAGGGTGTGGAAATTTCCCCGATCCAATACTGAGACAACCTTCTTCTTCTTGAACCATTCTCTTGATATTTTTATCACCACCTCCATTTGTTCACAAATATCAACTCTCGTGACATTTCGTGTTACTTGTGGTAAAGATGAAGCCTTCACTATTTTTTTATTCTAATCATACAATTTTGTTCCTTAATATTGAACTCCTTATTCAAACCAATAAAACTTGAATCTCCCCATTTTTGTGTCTACATGTCATGCTCATGTAATCTCTTTCTCGGACATAAAATTCATCTATGCAATTTATCCAATAGAATTCTATGTGTGGATATGATATGACTATGAATGATGGAAAGTGTCTAGATCACATCAAATGTCAAATTTTTCACTCGATGTATATAAGTAAAATATGAGAGTTGCGAAGGTGGCTTCAAGGTGTGAAGAATCATTGAAATTTGTGTAGTTGAAGAATCTAAGTGAAATGGGAAAGGATGCATTATTTATTTTCTGATTCTTTAGATTGTTGTGAACATGTGCCAATTACCTACAAAGCTCGAACAACATGATCTTGTAATTAAGGTACCGAGGTAGTGTGAGTGGGTCAAGATCACATGCTAGAGACTCGGGTGTATGAGAAGGTGGATAATTATGTCAAGTATGATCTGCACTTCTTAAATCGGGACACCACTTGTGGTGACATCCTTGTGTAGAGGTTCCCCTCCAGTATCCTGATGATGAACATGGTGAAGGCATCATTTACCCTCATGAAGTGTCAATTTCTCTCCTTCAAAACTAAAAGAGGATAATTCTCAAATGATGGGGCCTTTGGAGATATGTTATGATCAAGTTTCAACCCTTTGAAACGTCTTGATCTCACGAGCATACATCGATATGAAGTCATTATGAATTTCTTTGAGACTAGAACTTGAAGCAACTAGCAATGCAACTTTTCACTAATGATCTACCCCTAGTCAATCCTATGTTTATCTTCCATGAACATGAATATGAATATGAAGAGATCCATTAAGTCTTGAAATTATTTTGATGTTTCTTTTCCCATTACCTATCTAAGGATAATGATTACATCGGAGTACCCTTCATGGAATTAACCTTTCAAGAGGGAATTGGGTACCCGTGAAGGTTTTCTCACATGATTGAACCATGAACTTAGAAAAAATCCTTGAAGATATGAATTGGTTTTGGTCCATTCTAGTTTTTCCACCTCCTTTGAACTGATGACCGTGTTATTGCAAATTGGAAGTCACATTGAATGGGAGATAGCTCTGGGAGTAAGTACCACCATGGATGAGCCATAATCTACTTGAATGGTTCTGGTGTCAGGATCATAGTGTTGTAAACAAGCCAACTCCACACTCTACACTGAGATTGGGTGTCCACCTAGCGCATATAGTTTTCTCATGAAAACATTTTCCCCTCTTGAATCTCTTGGTTCCCAAAGCATTTAGTTATTCAAATATTTGAGGTTTATGTGAGTGAAATTATTATCTCCCACAACCGCATACTTAGAAGAGAGATATGAGACTAGTTCAACACCCACAAATTTGAATTTCATCTTCAACACTGGCACTTTTCTATGTTCGAATTAGGATTTACTATTATTAGTAAATTGAAATATTCACCCTTAACCATAATTTTTTTAAGTGTGGGAATTTTACAATCTAGATTAAATATTGAAATCAGCTATGTTGGTTTTACTTATACCAAATATTGGAATTTGATTTGGCTATTATTGGAATCCAAAAAGGGGTTTTTTGAAATTATATATCATGAATGAGGGATTTCCATTTTAGGGGTTTACAATTTTAAAGTAAGAATAGGAAATACTTATTGGAATAATTAATACATTTATAACTTTGCAATGAATAGAAAATATGTATATTGTCCATTCTCATACAAACAAACATTTTTACCTTGTATTGAATGGGCATATGTCCATTGTCATATAAACAATTTTTATAATTTTGTATTGAATGGGCATATGCCCATTCTCATATAAGAATCATAGATAAAAATACACATAGACAAAATGGGCATATGTTGATTCTCATACAAACAAACATTTTAATATTGTATTGAATGGGCATATGTCCATTCTCATATAATAATCATAGAAGAAAAATAGAGATAATATTTAATTTTTTTAGAATGGACAATTGCCCATTCTCACATCCTTTATAGTGATTTAAAATGATTAAGTTCACTATTGCTTAAATGAGTTAGAATGGTTAGAATAGGCATATGACCATTCTCTTATAAACAAAGAGTTTTATTATTGTGATGAGAATGGGCATATGCCATTTCTCATACAAATAAAGATTTTATCATTGTGATGAGAATGGGCATATTCCCATTCTCATAAATTTAATATAGAAAGAAAAAAACTTGGATGTGATTTATTTTAACTGTGGGGTCATGCGCATTTGCATGTTGTATATTTTACATATTTTGATCATATATATTTGTGTCTAATATTGCTTCTAATTTATTAAATCAATAAAAATTGATTTTTTTAATTATAAAATTAATTTATTTGCATAGAATGAAGGCAGAAATGTGTTGTTATGAGATAAATACAACATAAAATGATGGTAATAAATTAATTTTTAATAGATAGTATACAAAAATAAACCAATATTAATATATAGTTATGAGATAGACTACAAAACAAACCAGTTAATTTATATTTATTAATCAACATAACAATAACAAGTAAACTCAACCATGCTACAAGATAAATACAAGTCACAATTATGTTTGCATAAAATAATGGAAATAAATCCATTGTTATGAAATAGACTAAAAACCAATTTTCAGAATTTTTATGAGAAAGAATACAAAGAAAAACTAAATTTATTTATATATATTAATCAACATAATAGTATTAAGTAAACTCAATCAAGCTCAAGTAATTATTTTTTAAATGTTTCCAAATCGACGTAAATTTGGGTGTGGACCCACGTGATTTTAACAATGTACATAAACATGTGAAAAAGTTTCTATCGAATGCATTGTGCCATCAAATTTCCGAGTTAGAAGGAAATCCAAATAAAAGCTCCTCGGTTGTGTCATTAACAAAACCATTTGGTTTCACATATGAACAATATGTTTTCTACTCCATATATTTGGGTGTACTTTTTGATAACCTTTTGCATATATTTTTTGTAAAATGGCACAATATTCCCTTCTTCGACCTTAAAAATTTGTCGCTAATTTCACACTTCATTATGCCCCAAAAAAAACAACCATAATTTTTTTAATGAAGGCATATCATTCTCTTGAATGCATGTATATAAACCACAATCCAATATCAAAATGTTATCATGTTATCCTTAAGAATTCAAGGCTAAATGTACGACTGAAATATCAATAGCATGCATATGTAAATTCTAGTTGTATGGTCAACGATCTAAATTCAATAAGCCCTAGAACTCCAAAGAGTAATTCTTCTACCCCCAAAACCAATAACTTCTTTCCATGGAAAATGAGATTTGAAAAACCAACCAATAACAATATTCTTTTTCAATAAATTAATCATAGATTATATTATCTGATTTTATTGATAATTACTTTCTTTTTGTATAAACCTGTCACAACTAGTTTTGATAATTAAATGGTAAACTATCAATAACATCCTAAATTATCATTATATACTAATCACATCATTTGGATGAAATATGAAGAACTAAAAAATTGTAATAAACACATGTTGAGCATTATATACTAATAACCATCAATAACATATTATTAAAGAATATATAATAATCAATTCAAATGGAAAATGGGAAAAAGAACTACAAAAATTTAATACACACAAAAGATCTAAAAAAATTTAATAAACACAATTTAATATATTGATTTGTTCCACTGTTGTTTTAAATAGAGAAAATCCCTTTAAGATGTCTCTTACATCATCTACAACCCCTACCAGGGACTAGTTCTATAAACAACGATGTCATAAGCCACTTATTATTTTAAAAGTTTTTGTTAGAAACCTTTGGAGACACCAAAAAAATTTCTTCAGGAACTCCTTTGTTGGTTACATTAACTACAACCGTAGTTTCACATTTGTATGGAAATTCTGGTGTTTTCCAAATTTTTAATAAATTTTTCTGCCTCTTTTACTCAAAATGCTCCATAGCCCAACAAAAAAAGGTTTCACCCCAATTTAGCTGTGAGTAACATTTTTGTTGCTAGTCTTTTTACATTGGCATCTGTATCCAACGTAGACCAGAATGTTATTCATGAAACTCTTTACACACAGAAGTTAGAAATTGGGAAAGACACAATCGTGATAGGATTTTCTCATTTTTCAATTGAAATGTATTTTCCTTTTTAGAAGTATGATTTTGAATTAAAAATCCTTATAATTCAAGAACAAGAAAATGTCTCTTTGGAGGCACTACAAAAAAATAAGATTAAACTTCATTATTAAATTGTATATATTTCAAATACGATAATAATATTCCACAATTGTTTTTTACCTTTTTATTTACATATATTTTTTGGTTGCAATTTTTTTAATTTTCTCCTCTCGTATCTTCCATTAAAAATTGAAATTAGGATATATTTATCAAATTGATTCCAACTAATATTGAAAAATTAAAAGATTCATATTTTTACCAATTTCTTTACATATATCTCATTAGATTTTTTCCAACCGTATCGCACATAAAAAATTGCATTTAAGATATATTTATCAAATTGTTTCCAACTAATATTGACAAGTAAAAAAGATTATTAAATTTTAAATAATAATTTATTCATGTCCACGATCCAATTGTCATAATTGATGGTGAAGCGTTTGATGTAGCTTCAATATTAATCACCATCGATTGCATGTTTTTTGGGTAACTTCTTGTTGGTTGGAAAACATCGTGTTATTGGTAGGGATATTATCTTCCTATTATGGATTAACCTCATGGTTTGTGCTTTATTCTCCACTCATTATCATTTGTAAGGGATCTATAGTTGCTTCCAATGAACATTAATGCTTATAATGTAAAGTAAAAATTAGAAACAATGGAATGTCATCCATTCCCACTTAATCACTGTAATACATTGCTCGATCTTGTATTCATTAGGTGAATACTTGTTAACTGTAATACCTGTTCAATCTTGTATTCACTAGGTGGATACTTAATAACTGTAATACATGTTTAATCTTGTAATCACTGGGTGGATACATGTTCTAATTTAGGAATCATAGAAGAAGAATAGGATGTTGCATAATTTTTTTGTTTGTATGAGAGAGATGTTATGTAATCTGGTGGTCTACTGCAAAGCCTAAATTACTTGCAATCTATTGCCAAGGTTAGAATGATCCGAGACATCAAAGACTAATTTTTACTTGGCCAATAAATACTTTTCTCTAGTTCTCCACTCTTCAAAACTTGTAATTTTTGCTTTATGAAATTCTCGTTAATTATTCATAATTGTCTTATATTAGCTGGACTAGTAATTCTCTTTAATTTTTCATAATAGTCTTATATTAGCTAGACTAGTAATTCTCTTTAATTAAAGAGGTATTAAAATGATTAAGTTCAATCTTGTACTAAATGTGCAGATGTCTATTCTTCTATAGGATTCATTGAGGAAGAATATATGATTTCTATATGAGAATGAACATATTTCCGTTGAATACATTCAATATTGACCTAAATAATTTTAAAACCTCTATAAAGGAAGTGGTTTAAAAAAATTTTAAAGTGAGCTTATCCATGAAACAATGGAAATTTTATTGGAAATTAATGTTTTCGAGGGTAGTGGAGTTCTTAGGGATGTAAGCTTCACCGAGATGCTATTGAAATCAACCTATTTGTTTAATTGTAAAAACTAATAAGTTCACAATAATGGTTGTTTCTAACTGTACCCATGATTTAGAATATCATATTGTTTCCTTTCCCTTTCATGCTGGACAATTTCCTATTGTAAAAATGTATACTTTTAACTCTTCATGTCAAGCTCATTCTAAATTAAATAATAGAGATAAAATTTACTATCTTACAATGAGAAGTTTTGAATTCTCACAAATTATCTTACTTATAATGAGCACAAGCTCATTCTCAAACAAACAAATATTACTTTGTTTTATAATGCTTCTATAACTTAGAATGTTGTTAATACATAAAAGTCCGATATCATACAAACAAACATTTTTTGTCTTGTAGTTATCTATAATTGTATTATACTTGTTGGACTATCCCTGGCATAGCTAAGTTTTGCACTACATATCCCATTAGTACAAACTATTTTTACCTTGTAATTATTGATAATTGCATTATACTAGGTGGACTATTGTTGGCAGTGCCTAGTTCTACACTATATAACCATGAGAGAGATCCATGCTTCATGTTCTCATCATACTATATATATACATATTTATAAAAAAATTTGCTTTTTTAGAATAGGTTGTGAGAATTGGAATTAGAGTAAGAATATATAATTCACATTTCAAACTTTGTGCAAGGGCTACCAATGTACAAAAGTTTAAAACTGCAAAAGGTGAACTACATAACATGAATAATATATTCTTTCTCTACTTCCCATTGTGAAACAAATTTAATTCTCTTTGAGTATGGGCATCTTCCCATTTAATACAAGTACAAAGGTGTCATAATTCGCTACTTCCCATTCTAAAACAAAGTGAATTTTATCTCTATTCTTCGATGATACATATTTTATGTAGTGTCAATTCAATACAAAGACAAAAATATTTCTTTGTCCAAAGAATGGGCATATGCCCATTGTAAACATTCAACTACAAGCAATACTGAACTTAATCATTTTAATACCTCTAAATATTCTGAAACATATTTAATTTTTTCCATGTTCATCTTCTATGATATCTATATGTGAATGGGCATATAACCAAGAAATATTGATCTTAATCATTTCAAGAAATGTATAAAACCCGTGAGAATGGAAAAAATTTAACTCTATTCTTCTAATTAAAATTCTAACTTATGTTTACATATATTCTATAATATGAAAAGAAATCTATAAAAGTTGTGAGAATGGAGAAATTTTAACTCTATTCTTATAATTAAACTTCTAAATTTTGTTTACATATATTTTATAATATGAAAATAACTTAGGATAAAACTATATGAAGGATGTAAAAATTAATATTAGAACGAGTAAACATTGTTAATAATTAATGTATACATAACGACTATGATAAAAAGAACACAAAAAATCAGAGAGGCTATTCACCTGGAGGCACAGTTAGAAATTTTTAATATCGTTGGAGCATGATCTCCTACTTATGATTCTCCACCATAAAGATAAGTGAGGACCTCTTTGTATTATGTGTTTCCTTTAATGCATTTGTTCCACCATATAATATTAATACAAGGGATGAATTAGTGTTGCGTCTCTCAATCATGTGCTCCCAAAAATGCATTGATCTCTCACATCGAAAAGGATGTTTAGGGATGACAACTCCAACTTCATTTAGTTTAATAATATATAAGGGATCTAAATGTTACCAATCGAGATCCACTATCACATCTTACACCTCCATACCAGTTGAATTATGATGCAGCCTAGAATTTCTGTGAATAACTAAGGAGCATTGGCACATCACTCACCAAAGTTGAGCACTCACCCGAAGCATGCAAAGGCACCAATTCCCTCTTTAGAGTTACTTGGATATAATGTTAGCATGATGATGCATATAGATATCTAGATTCACTAACAATAGTAAACATCACATAATTCATAAACCAGATCTAATCCTTAGAAAAGATATAGAATGAACTAAAAATGACTATAACAAGATTTACCATGCAAGAACCAGATTCAGTCATGTTCAATACCATTATCTAGCCGATATGAACCATTGTATCAAGTATTGTAAAACACAAAATCTTTTTACATTACATAATTATCTTCATGATTCATGCACATGAAAAAAGCTGAAAACATAACTATACCATAGTTTTTCCACACTAACACATGCAAATCAATGCATATATATAGGGGTGGGGAATTTCCCTTCATCACCCATGCACTTCTCCAAATAGGTCACATGTTAAATAATAGCCATGCACCTTTACAATAGGATTGGTAACATACAAGTGCTCTAACAACAGACTTCCTATATTTAACTTTGAATAGAAGTCCTATTATTAGCCTAAACTATGCATGGTACTCAGTTGTCACTTGTTCCTAAAATATCATTACATGGACTGCAAGTCTTCATGTCTTTTTATGCTTAGAACACTAACTCCAAAAATATCCCTTATCGAAAAATGGCTAAGTCCTGCTCCTCGGCGCTCCAACCCTATCATAGTGTCGCTCACTCTTCCAACACCCTATATTTGCATGCCCAATACTTAGGCCAATTTTTTCCGCTCAACATTACCCCACACTAGAATACATTTTCATCCTAAAAATGGGTCATCACCTTGTCGCTCCAAAAAAAAAAATAGGATAAATGACATAAATAATCAAGGAATAAGGAATATGGTGAGCCATTTTATTGTGGTCCTTGCTCACCTTCTAGTAGAATGAATTATAGATATTCACTTTGAATTTCTCCCTCAAACTCATACCAGTCCTTAAGTGTTGCATTGGTCTTGTCAAGGATGTCCACAACGATGTCATCTAACTCATCCATAGTCATGCTTCCACCTTCACTTTTCAAAATTCTAAGGATGTTGGCCATACCTAAAACCATCCCTTCCATGACATCCACCTTCATGGTAATGAGCTTCCGATGCCCTTGATCTGATCCATATGTTATTTCCTCACAACATCCAGTATGTCACACTTTATTTCTACAAGGGTAACTCATTCTGAGCGCCCGAGTGTTTCATCCTTTTCTACCTTCGAACTTCATTCTCCTTTGCCTTTGTCCTTTCCTATATTAAGTTATCAGGTGTTGTACACATGGCTAATATTGTATCTCCTTTCTTTGTTTCATATTTTAAGGCTTGTAAAACTACCTCATACATGGATATATTTCTTGCAATTAAAGCCTAAACCCTTTATGCTTCTTTCAAAACACCCTTTTTATTAGGGAGGCACACTTTGGTCCTTCCTCTAGAAGTAGGTGAACTGTTGTGTGTAGATAGTGTAACTCAGATTTGAAGTCCTGAGGTACCTTCTCCTGAAAATTGGGTCTCTTCTATGAATCTCATCTACGATCTGCTCCACCATATTTTTAATATTTTGGGCCTCTGCTACTACATTGTCTCACTCCTGAGTGAGGCGTTTGATCTCTTTGTATTTATCCTCCTTATCTTCTAATAGTGCCCATATTTTTTCCACCTTATCAATATTTTGGCATGCTACTTCTGTTGACACTTTGACCAACGCATTACCCACCTACTCCTCTAAAAACTATGTTGTCTTAATAGTCATATGGCATTTGTAATGCACCTTTTGCATATTCTTCGAATTGCACTCCTCGTAGAGACATAAAAATTAGGCTCATCCATGTGAGTCTACATACTCCAGGATAGTTTTTTGCAAGTACACGTGTTTTCCATTTCTAGGTCCATCCAATCCTAGCCATATAACTACTTGTTTGGCAGATTACTCTAGAAGTGGGCATGAATAATTTTGGAAGGGTCATCTAAATAACCTAATTTCTAAGTACTTATTGTCTCTTCCTCATCATACCCACCTGTATACACACCAACATCTTCATGAGTTGATGCTCCCTCATCTTGCAAAAGATTGCCACGTATGCATCCTACTTTGTATAGTGCCTCCAAAATCTTGATTCACTTCCCCTTCATCCTCTCCTTCCTTCTCCATGGGGCATACTATGACCTCTGTGTCTCCACCAAAGCTTCTCTCTCCTTCACTAGAGTTTCATTCCTGAATATTACTTGGGTCTATAGTCTCGTAGACTACACACTCACCAATATCTTCATCTTCCTGCATTTCCACACTAGGGGTGGCCTCTGCTCTATGCCCACCCATACTTGGAGTTTCCTCTTCTTCCTATGTGCTTGGTCTGTAGGGACTCCTCCTCACTATCTTTAACAGAATATATTTCCTATGCTTTATCCTTTCTTCCCCTTCATCCTTCATAGGATTCATGTGTTGTGTTATCCTTCTTGATCCGTGAAGTCCAACACCGCTCTGGATGTGCACCTTTTCCATAGAACTCTCTTGGTATGCACAAGTTCAGTGCTATCTTTTGGTTCTTCCTAATCGAAGACACTTTCTAGTCCTCTAGACATTGGATCCTCTTGAGAAGGTGGTGTAGATGCAACATGCCTTAAACTCCTAATATTTTGCCCTGCCTGCTTCAAAGGTGATGGAACTTCCATATCTCTGTGTGCCCTTCAAAAAAATTCCATCTTTGAACCTTGTCCTCAAATATATATACGCACGTTGGTTCAATCTACCCCATGGCCAAAATCTATGGTGTCATGTCCACATTGCTTGATTCCATGGTTTCCACATAGACTTCTTTCCTCGGCCATACATATGTTTTGCGCAAAATGTGAACATTTTTGTCCACCTTGTCTATGTCAAACTAGATTTGGTGCTCGTCATGGAATCTATTTACAGAGTCTTTAAATTATCTTATGGTAAATGCAAAGGGAAACTTACACCAGGATCTTCTCTCCAGAACTCATATGGAAGTACCCCAAGCTGAAATATTGGTAAACCACAAATTCATCTTCTCCTTCCAACACCTTTGGAAATTCACATAAAATGTGTCATTCTCCCTTGAATTCCTGTAGAGTCTCCTGAACCACTTGTCTAGGTGCTCCTTGTATCTATTATAATTATTCCCTAAAAGAGTATACTTGGCATATTTCTTTCTTAGGGACTCATTCTCCAACAAAAAATCCTAGATGTTCTTCCTAGGTCTTTGGGTACTCTAATTTCACTAAATACAATCAATAATAAAATTGTGCCCCAGAAATTGTTATCCAAAATGTGCCCCCTACTCATTTTGTGGCTAACTCCTCTCATTCTTCCCTCTCTTGTGCCTCAGTCACAAAATTTTGCTTTTCAGGCACTCAAAACCTTCTGGAAATGGCACCATTGGATAGAGCTCTTTCTTAGCTTTCCAGAAAGGTAAAGTTTTCCTCCTAACTCATGTATTTTTCAAGTTATGGCTCGGTGGAGTTTTTGTGGGAAATTTTCCCCTAGAAGGCCCGCAGCCAATCAGAACTCGCCACGTGTCCAGGCCAAAAATATCAAAGCGACCCGATTTGGCCCTGTTTTTCCCTAAAACTTCAAATCACCATATCTTTCGATCCAGAGCTTGGTTTTTCACGTTCTTTATATCAATGGAAAGCTGGTGAAATTCTCTACAAGATTCCGGGGTTAATTTTGAATTTTGGTGGAGTTTGGAGAGAGAAAATAAAAAAACACTTCTGGCATGTGGTCATGAACAGAAATGACGTTTCAACCACCGATTTTAATGAAGAATGGCTCGCATTCTCTCCCAGCATGGTTAAAAATGTCAAGGAATGGGTCTGTCAGGTCGCCCATGCTGTTTTGATGGCATTTTGGTCAATGGTTGAATCCCTTCCATGTTTTCCCGTGTTTCTCTCTCCTGGGCTCGTCCCTTGCACTGTAAAAGCCAAATTTGGCTCATTTTTCAAGGGGTTGAACATTTTTTGTGTATGGCAAGCTCCCTTTTTCACCTTGGAAGTGATTTAGTGGAATAATAGACATTTTCTAGAAACTGCAACTGTATTTTTTCCTTTCGGTGTTTGAATGCAAGTGATTTTGATGTTAAAATAACAATACAGGCCCTGTGATTAGTTTTTATCCTCTGCTGGTGTTGTTTGCCTAATTTCTAACACTTCATTACAGCTATCAGTTTGTGCATGTTGTTTTTGTTGCATTTTATGAACTGTGTCAATTTGCAGAAGTAAAAAATGCTCACCACTCCTTTGGTGCATCACCTATTAGCATTAGTTTTAGTTCTTTCTTTTTACATTTTCTATCGTTGTCCCTTTGAAATTTAGAGTAGATTTAGGAGTTTAAACCTCTGTAATTTTACAAGTAAAATAGCTGATCGGAGGATTTGAGGAACCAGACCTCTAATCTGGAGATTTCTCTTCCATTTTTGCAAGTCCCACACTTGGGAAGAGGATTCAATGTTGTGCAATCACACTGGATGCTAGTATGATCAAACTAGAAATCTGATCAACATCCGTGGGGTCTTTGATTTGCAACAATTGTAATCTTCTCACCTTTATCTTCTTGGATGCATGCCTCATTCACCAAGATTTCTGCGACATACCCAATAATGTTGTAGTATGTCTTGTTGACAATTTTGTGTGTTATATGAAACCAACACATATTCACCTCATTCCATCACTTAGTGGCACCCAACTTTCTCCCCACTAACCATGTTACAACTCTTGTGGCCATATCTCTGTAATATTTGTGATTTTAAAGGCTTAGTCCCCCTTTTTATACTGATATAGGGTTGTTTTGGCATCAATTCCCTCATCATCTAATAGGTCTCTAGTGATCTCTAAGCTTAAGTCGCACAACCTGTTACCTTCCCAATTAAATTGGCGGTGATTGTCATTCTCCTACCCACGAAGTAGAAAATTTCTCCATGGATGCACGACATGAGCCACTAGTATAATTTCTCAAGATTCCTAATGTTTTCAAGTAATTTCTTCACAAATTCATCCAAGACCCTAGTGTCATCCTCCAATCACCGATTTTTCCTCCTATAAAATTTTCATTGTCGTTCTTGAAGCATTTATCGATGCGGTGGTTGATCTATGAAACCCTACACTGTATAATATTTTTTGTCTGAGGTTTCCCCTCAATAAATTATTTTTGATATAACATCTCGACTAACCACTCCTCTGTTGGGTCGTCAACCTCCTTTCCTATAGCAAGAGCCTTCCGTGGTGCCATTACTCCTGATTCTACGAGTGTAAAATGAAAACCCTAGCTGGTGAAATGAAAACCCTAGTTACCATACAAATAAAACCTAAGTCACCCTCCCATCACACACATGCTCCACCACTTGAATCCTTTTTCCTTACCTATATTCTCAACACCATTCTTAAAATGTGAGAGGTTTACTCACTCTATAGAGTGTTCTTTGTCTCCACCTCTTCTTCGCCCTTCTCAATTTACTTCAAACTTGCAAGGTAACAAATGCCATTGTAAACACCATATTTAAACCAAATTTAAAAAATTCCCTTCATTAATTGCTCCACCTACCACCATATAAAACCTTAACTCCTATTGAGTGTGTTTCATGCCTCCTTATCCCGCGCCTTAATATCTCACACCTCAAACTTTGGCACCTCAGTCATAACTTTTTGGCAACTTATCTATCACATATCTCCTCTACCCATGCTTCCTTATGTTGAAGTATTTATCCAATGTGACCTAAACATACATAGTCTCAAATGTTGTATCCTCCTTGAGTTATACTGAGTGCTCACTACCTTACACGTGGTATTTATCTTTGAGAAATCCTCTTGAAGTTTTCATCACTTTTCAAAACCTGTTCCCTTTATGGAAACATGTGAGTTTATTTCTTTTATGTACTAGAATAACCTTATTCTATCCACCCCACACTAAAGGTATGTGTAGTACTCTACACATAAAAACACTTGAGATAGTAATCAGCTTCTGGTGTGTAAACACGCTTATTACACATAACACTAAACTACTTTGAAAAATAATAGTGACGAGGAAGGAAAATTTTTAAAGGAAATACAGTAAGGGAAATCTAATCTAAATAGAAATAATTACTTATTAAAAACACCAAGAAGGCTTATTCATAGTAGGGCTTCAAGCTACTCCCATTGCACGAACCGAGTATCCATGTTCCATCAAGATCCTCTAACTGGAAGCACTGATTAAAGTATGTGAGTGATAACATATGGTTTTAACCAATGCACCTTAAGCTTTCTGGGTGGCGTAGAAACTTTGAGTCATAAAGAATTACCATCTACCCGAACTCAAGATTTTGTCCTTAACATACCTATCACATCATGCCTTCTGTCTATATTTATCTTGCTTATGACTCCAACATGTTATAGCGTGCCTCTCATCTAGTTGTATCAACTTAGCAATTCTTTCTTCCAATTATTTCTCATCGATAGACCTCTCGCGTGCACAATACACATATAAGGTAACATGAATTCCATGGGAAGAATTGGTTCTACACCATACACCAACTAAAATGGTGTTTCCTTATTCATCCATTTATAGGTTGTTTTATATGCCCAAAGTACAATAGAAACTTTATTATCCTAGTCTTTCTTTCCAACATCACAAATCTTTGTCAAATTCTGGCTCAATATCTTATTGAAATCCTCAACAATCCCATTTTCCTAAGGGTGGTATGGTGTTGTCTTGTGGTGTGTGATTATAAATTCATCCAATAATATCCTCATTGTCACATTCGGGAATTGAGTGCCCCTATCACTTGTCAAACTCAAAGGGCATCCAAACCTAGTAATAATTTTTCCCACAAGAACCTTACACTTGTATCCACTATACAATCCTCTATAGGTGTTTCTTCCACCCACCTTATCGATAATTTGTATAAGTGATGATGTATCACAATCTAAACGAGCCTTAAAGGCATTTCATATCTCTGCCCGGGTTTCCCAAGGCACGCGATGTGATCACACACCTTACAATACTCCTTGCAATCCTTGTATAAGGTTTCCCACCATAAACTAATGAGTATAATATTTCACATGGTGGCATCACTTGTATAGTGTCCTCTGTAATACCGCCATGATCCTCCTCCATGATTTCCATGTGCTCATTCTCTAGTACACACCAGCGCAATACTTCATCTTGACCTAGTTTATATAAATCACCACTAATCAACATAAAAGGTGTGGAAAAAATTGTAAGTTGTTTCTTCTCCAAGGATTTCATCCCTTCGATGCCATAGCTATGCGTAAAAGGATAAAAATATCCTCTAATTCCAAGGGCGTGTGATTTAACCTATATAACTGTGCATTTGGAATTGTGTCTTCAATACTCTATGTGTACTCTCCTAATTGAAATCCTTGATAAGTGGTCTAGGCCGAAATTACTTTTACCTGGCTTTACCACAACCGTGAAGTAAAACTCTAGGAATAATATAACCCATCGACATATGTGCCCCTATAAAATGGGATTATTTACCAAGTATTTCAATGCTATATGATCTGTATAGAAAACAAAAGGTTTTTTAACAAGTATTTTTAGAAATTATGTAGCGCGTGGATCATTTAAAAATATTCACACTTCGTATTTGTATAATTCAATTATGCATGATTCAACTTTCTACTAGAAAAAAAGAGAGGATGATCTACAACACCTTCTCCCGGTTGAGATAGAAGCGCATCAATGGCGATCTTTGGAGGTGTCCAAATTTATATGAAAGGGTAGATTCTATGAAGGGAAACATAAAATAGGTGCCATAGTAAGCCTCTCCTTTTGTGCTTCGAATGCACGCTATTGTGATTTTCCCAATAGAACTTCCCTTTAATTTTTAATAACTCCTCCAAGGGCATGATAATCTTAGCATATCCTTTGATAATATTTCTATAATACCATGTGTGGCCCAAGAAGCATGCACCTCACTATGACTAGTGGATTCCTCCAATCCTAAAATGACTGCAATATTAGCTATATCTACTAACAAACCTTCCTTGCAGATGATATACCATAAAAGAGTTCCAAAAGGTATACCAAACACACACATCTTGATACTTATAGAAATGTTTAATTATCTGTACCTCTCAAAAATTAACCACAAATTGTCACAATGATCCTTGATAAGCCCATACATGGTCTAATCATACAAGTAAACCTACAAGAATTTGTGAATAAAATCCTGGAATGCTTGAACCAAAATGCATGAAAATACTGCAAGAACGCTCTTTAATCCAAAGGGCATCACTATGTATGTGAAACTTCCCCATTCGGTGGTGAAATTGTTTTCTCTGGATCCTTCGAGTAATTATTACTCGATGATATCCACAGAATCCATCTCGTAAAGAGTTAATTTCACACCCTAAAATTCCTTCCAATATTTCCTCGAGTGAATGGTGTAGGGAAAGGATCAATCAAACATGTAGCATTTAGCTCCCTATAGTCCACACAAATCCCGATTCTTTCGTCTTTCTTTATGTTGATCACCATAGGGTTGAATTACTATGATTCCTCTATGGGATCAATAATGCCAAATTCTAACATCTTGTCTATTTCTTCTATAAATTTTATGTGTAGGTTAGGGTTCATCCTATAAGGTCTCTTCCTAATAGGACGTGCACCATCCTTTAACTTAATTTTCATCTCACCTAAATAATCATGCAACCCTTTCAACTCATGGTAGACCCTAGGAAATAAGTCTTAGAAATCATGTAGTAGCTCAATTATCTTATCTACTTCAGAGTCAAACCAATAATCTCCAATTATATCCTCCTTAGGTTCAACATCCGTGCCAATGTTCACTTTCTTCATCTTCATAGGTTCATGGTAGGCGTGCACCTTCTCATCCACATTGTCTAAGACCTCACGCATACCATTTAAATGATCTATGTCCAACTATTCCAATTCTTCATCATCCACCATATAGACCATCTTTCATTTCTCCTTATCCAGAAAGCGCACGTAATCAATTCTGCATATGTCTCATCTACTTCGTCAAAATGTGCTTCTAGGTATGACTCACCAAATAAATCCTGAATGAGTTCTTCATCCTTTGCACTATCTCCCATAGTCAATTTCTTCATAACCTATAATGCCTCTTTCATTGAAGGTTTATTGGATAAGTAGTCAAAATTCTTGATCATTCCTATAGTCATGTCTTGCCAATTTCCAGTCTCCCTATGTAGCTCTACTTAAACATACCAAGTGCATGTGCAACCTCGCAAGGTGAAATAAAGTTTGTGCACCCACAATGAAGGTGGTAAATATTCCTTCCCCTCTTTCTAGAGTATCTCACACTGCTAAACATGGTGTTGAACATGATTATTATAATGATATTCAAATATTTGAGAAGGTGCATTACTTCTAAAAAATCAGGATGATAGATCAATTCTAACTTCTCTCCATTCTATGAGATTATCCCTATGAATTGTCCACCAGAACATTTTTGTCCCACACAAGGTATACACTAACATATTCCTTTTGTCCACTTGATCCTTCCATTGTACTTCCATGGCTTCCAGGAATACCTCAGTGTTTCCTTCACCAGTGTACTGGGGTACAAGGTTGTTACCTAACCTCCTAACACAAAGGTCGACCTACTTACACACGTAGCTACACTTATTACTTTGCGCCTAACCATCTTGTAAGTTTCATGTGCCAAATTGTCATGGGAAATACTTGTAGTATCAATAATGGACTGTGCATCATCCCACTATAGGATTCCTTCCTTAGATGGCTCAAGCGCTTCAAGATCTTGAATGGTGTGCACATAAAATCTATTCATGTCTTCTTCAATTAAGGGCTCAACATAAGGTGCATATTTTCCATATATCAAAGGGATAATAACCCATTGTTCCTTGTTCTTGAAACTGATATATCCCTTATTGAACCATAGATTAACATTATTTTCATAGCACCAATGGCACCCAAGCGAGCTACGAAGTTGTCTTCTTCAAGCACTAATACCTTAAAGTGTTTCATCATTTTCTTTAAGTTTTGGATGAAATAGATAAGGGTGTGGGCCAAGGAGGAATACCTATTGTGATGGTTGGTTTGAAGGTCGTTGTGCATGTTCTGACTTCTTGATCCAATGATGACTGTGAGATCTTCCTTTTTCCTAGGAGGAACTACTTGAAATACAAAACAAGACCACAAAAAGAGGATTAAATAATATATTCTAGTGGGATTCTTAGCATGTGCTAGATCGAGGAAGTGTGATAATTAATATGTGGTAGTTAACCCAATGTTTAATATAATTTAATGTAAGAAATAACGTAAGTAAATAGAATCCTATTGTATTTGATATGATTTAGGTATCTCATCCAAATACAATAAGAAAATATAACATAACATGTTAGGCTATGATCAGATCTAGAAATAAGGTAAATAACTAAGGTGCTAAAACATGTGAGGGTCAGATTCTGGGACACTTGATTCACTTAAAAGGGTTATTGGGATCTATTTTTAGTATGCTGCCAAATACGTAGACCGGAGTTGGTTTGGTATGACCGACGACGGTTTAGTAAGAACTAATGATGGTTACTATGGGCTAGTAATAACTCAATAGTTCATGGTTTTGGGGATTTTTCTGAGACTGGATCAAGAGATGGTGAGGAGTTGGTTTAGGTTTGGGGAGATGTTGGGAATATTCAGAGGTACTCAGGGGTAGACAGAGGTGATTAAAAGGGTTATGAGTGATGGGAATGGTTGGGTTCACAGGAAGACAATAGTGGTGGGGTGAAAATATAGCTGATGGTTGATAAACAAAGGTGAAGAACTCTTATAAACTAAATAGAAATGAAGTGGTGCAAGTTAGAGACACACTTACTACTATGTAGGTTCAATGGTTGGGTGGTGGTGATGGTTGATCGGTGAAATGGAAATCAGTGTCGTGATAAAGTGCTTCCCGGAGTGCTCCTGTGAATGTAAAAATCTTCTGATCAATGGCTATGTTGGTTATGGCTACCGGGATATGTAAAAGAGATTTGGTTCTTTCTTGCATTCAGATATATTTTTCTTTAAAAATTGATAATGTGTGTAACCTCTTAAACAAGGTTACCAAAATGGTTATATTGTAACCGATTTACGCTTTTAGGGATACCAACGTCGCTTTTGGGTTGATTAGGCGTCGATTAAGGAGGGATATCCTAGGTTACCTAAAATAGTAGATCTTGGCTATTCTCTTCCATCTTTTTCTCATTTTTTTCCCAGGTCTAAATGGAACATTGTGACTAGATACGCAGGAATGTGGTTAGAGGAAGTATAAGCATGTGCTTTTAGGGTTATACCAAGTCTTAGTTCATTAAGGGAAGCATGGCTAAGTCTTAGTTAGTTATGGATACATTCTATGAATTAGTTTATGGTGAGGTGTTTAGGTGAGGTGGTGGGTTGAGGTGGAAATTTGAATTAATTGAGGTAATTAAATAATGAATGAAGTGAGGATGAGTATTAATTTAAATGTAAATATATAAATTAATATTAATGTGGGGTATAAGGGTCATGGTTAGGTGAATGTGTTAAAGTTATCTGTTCGAAAGGGGACCAAGGGGAGTGTGACCCAATTTTTGTGTCTACATTTTTCTCCTTTTTTTTTGCATATCTTGTATTGGTGAGAGATTGTGACAAAAATAGGAAGTGCTTGCCCCTTGTGTGGGTGAAGGTGATCCCCCTCAAACCGGGCACTGATGAGGTGTAAGATAGAATTTGTGAGTGGTTTGATATATGTGTAGGTGGTGAAGATAGGTGGGGAAAGGTGTGAGTATTGACAAAAAGGGTGATGGTCAACTTGGGTAATAGGTAATAGTATAGGTTCAAAATCAGGTCATGGGTAATGCTTGATCAAACACATACACACATATAGATTGCAACATGATACCAGGTTGAAGAGCTTGCAAAATTGACATCATCTAAGGTCGATAGGATTATCCAAACAAGGGTGAAGTGATTCAAGTATCCAAGGTATAGGATCTGATCGAGAAACACAATGTAGGTCATGTATAAGACCGTTTATGTATGCTCTGAGTACGCCAAAGGTTTTGTTAGGATAAACGACATGGAAATAGGAAAGGTATAGTTGTTAGGATAAAACAACATAGGTAACAACATCACAAGGTATATTGAGTACATAAGGTCAATGGTCACACCAAGTAGGTCAAGTTCAGGTAAACAGGTCATGGCATGGGTAAGGCCAAGGTATAGGTAAAATAACAACTCCTAAGACACAACAAAGAAAATGTAGGGGTAGGTTGAGCTTGTAGGTATGTGTCAATGGGTGGCCAAAATGATAAAAGGTATAGGCATGAGTGGTGATAGGTGAAAAGGGAGTGGGGTAAGGGCAACTAGTTTGAAGTGTGACCGACGTCGGTTACATGTTGACCGATGATAGTTGACTAGGGCACCAATATGACCGACGTCGGTCATAGCGGATTGGGATTAAAAAGGAAAATTATACTTTTTGCGGAATCATTTGTCATTTTCCAATAGTAGAAAATGACAGAGGAGTGGTGGAAAAGTGGAAAGTGATGGAGTGAGATGGAGAGTTGAGTTGGCTAGCCTCGAAGTGGGTGATCGATCATTCGATAGGTGGGTCCACGAGATCAATATGAGTGTTTCAGCTAGTTGGAGGTGAGGAGGAATTTGGTGATGGCAGAGGTAGGAGAGGGGTTGGGTGGACCACCAGTGCAGTGGCCCGATGTGCCCCCATGGAGACAACATCACGACGAGGTAGGATTCAGTCCCATTCTACATTTTTACAGAATTTGTTTCTATAATTCGGATTCGAGTAAAAATGGATTTGGGGGGAATCAAATTCAAATTTGGAAGGATGATTAAAGAAATAGGACTTGTAGGAAGTGGTATGTAGGTTAAAGTGAGGTGGGGATGGGTTGGGGTGAGATTTGGGTAAGGAAGGGTAGGTCGGTAGGGTAGAATGTGGGATGTTTTAGAGAAACAGGGTAGGGTTTGGTATATTTTATGTCTCGACAGTGACCGACATAAATCATGGGTTGGCCAACATCAGTCGTAGTTAGTTGGCATCGGTCAAGGATGAAGTGATTGATGCCAGTTTTGGGAGACTGTTTCTGGTCAATAACAACCGATGACTGGTATTTATCAACATTTAGGGAAACAAATTCCAGAAAATGAGCGAGGGTGGGTGGGGGAGATAGGTTATGAGTAGGAAGGATCTTGGGAAAAGGTGGGGAGGTCTAGGATGAACGTAGGTATGCTCAAGGTTTAATCATGTTATGGTTTATTAGATGCGGCGTAGGGACTAGTGGCGAGATGCGAGATAGGGTACTACCCCTATTAGTATCGATATGATGGAGTACAATAACGAGGAGTGGCACTATGTTGGAGATGTCATCCTGATTGGGGTCAGATGCTACTTGGCATGTAGTTTGGGAGCCAATCTTGATGGTTACCCTCATCGATAGATGGGATTCAATGACTAACACATTTCATCTGCCTGATGGGTGAGATCACAGTCACCTTGGAGGATGTGTATAGGATCATGTGGTTACCGATAGTGGGGATGCAGGTGTATTCCATTACCTTAGAGGCATCTAAGGAGTTGATGTTGATAGTGTTCGGTAAGGGGCTGGCAGAGTTGTGGTTCCATAGCACCAACCTAAGTTATGGAGACATGTACATGGCCCATCCTGAGGAGATGAGGTTAGTGGTTATGATTATGGAGGAAATTTTTTATTTTTCACTGCCAAATCCAGAGGGATGGGAGATTCTGATGGGAATTGATGGGGGTTTTGCATGACATGATGGAGGATAGGACTTATTTTGCATGGGCACCAACATTCTTGGTGTAGTTATACAGAGAGTTATGGGCCTATGGGAGGTTACGATGGTTCAACCTATGTTATACGTTTCTACTACACTGTTGGGCATACGAGCACATCATGTGTGTGCGTCCAGTTGGTATGCCCCATCCGGATGCATTTGAGGTGGGCTTGGTCCAAGTAGGCTATAGGTGATGGGTACCTATTGTTGGAGAGTGTCGAGCTCCTAGGGTTACACATGATGTAACATATTATAGGTGGGAATTGGAGGGATTGTTAGGGGTTGACATTATTTGAAGGCCATATGTGGGATTCCCATCATATAGGAAGATGGCCATATAGATGGATGAGCTATAGTTCTTTGAGATGGATAGAGAGACACTGTGTCTTTGAGGAGCACGATATGATACATATAGAGGGTCGATGATAGTTTGGGTTGCCACAGAGATGTGCCTCCACCCTTCCCACAATATAGGAGGGATGACGTGGAGAGGCCTATGCCTCTACCACAACCGAAGGTGCGACGAGGGTAGGAGGGGCATGCGGTAGGCGATAGATTGATGATTCTAGAGTGACAGATAGATATAGATAGTGGTGGGTAGCATAGCTACGGGAAGTACCACCGAGGCCAGGGCATCTTGACTTAGCCACTATCACATTTTAGAGGGATGCCCTACAGGGGTAGGTGACTACCCTAGTGACACAGTTGGGGATAGTGTAGGGGAAGATGACAGGGTCGAATTGTAGGTTGCTACTCTACAAGAATAGGTAGTAGCCCTTCAGGCCCATGTTGCATAGGGACAGGCACCCACATAGGGTGGAGATGGAGATGGGGTATAGGTGGCCACCCTACAAGCATAGATTACAGGTTTGTAGGGCCATCCGGCCACCGCACAAACACATATTATAGCCCTTAAGGCCTAGGTACATGTGCAAGCACCCACACAAGCTTAGGGACAGGTCCCATAGTGCAGTACGAGATCAAAGACTCGATGGCTAGGTTCAAGGATGACCTAGGCAAGGTGAGGTACTATCAAAATCACCTGATGGCCATAGGGATATATTTCCCTAGCTATGTAGAGTACAGAGCACAACAAACCTTGAGTGAGAGGACCAAGTCTCACACTCACAGTGTGGAGAGTCTGGGGCCAATGAGCCCAGATATAGGTTCGGGGTGAGGTCACCAGTTCATAGAGGCCAACTCCAGGTGAGGTACCCATAGAGGTCAAATTGAGGCCCATGGAGGGTGGTGAGATGCTAACGGGATGATAGATAAGTAGAGAGGAGGAGACAACCGAGATGATCATTGTATTGATTTTTATATATACACGGCTGCGCATGCCGAAGATAGTGAGGATGTATATGTGAGTTTTGTGACTTTGATTTTTATACCGGCCTACGTGCCAAGATAACAAGGCTATATCTCGAGTGATTTGAGATATTTGTATTTATTTGTATCTGTGTACATATGTATGGATACACAGAATTTCTCATTTATATATATTATGATACGCATGGTATGGATGGTGTACTTGTTTTAATTTCCATTATTATTTGTGTATGTGATGGAAACTAGGTGAATTAGGCATGATTGAGTCGAGGTCTTGTAGGTATGGTTGAGTTAGGTCAATTAGGCATGTTGGAGTCAGGTTATAGGCATGATGGAGTCAGGTCATAGGCATGATGGAGTTAGGTCATAGGCATGATGGAGTCATGTTATAGGTTATGGGAAATAAATGATGATGTGTATGCATGCAATGGTTTAATATTCGAATATTTGCTATAGTGGAAATGTGAAAATGATAAATGATCAATGTGATGATGTGGTAAATTTTTTTATTAATTGTTGCTTGTTTGGTTTAATTTCTAATGATTGATAGAAAATCGAAACGAAATCAAGTAGGATGTGAATAGGAAAATGAAGGGAAAAATAGGCTATTGTGAAGAGTGGCTGAGCTAACCTTCAAGGGCCCCATGCCCTTGAAGTTTTTCCTACATAGCCCGGTGAAAAGGGGCCTCAGGCCGATGTAGTTCTCCCATAAGCTAGGGAAGAATATGATGAATTAGGGGGATGGGTTGGTATATTTTATGCATGATTGAATGTAGGTCATAGGCATGATTGAGTTAGGTCATAGGCATGGTTGAGTTTAGGTCAATTAGGCATGGTTGAGTCTAGGTCATTTTAGGTATGGTTGAGTTTAGGTCAATTAGGCATGGTGATGTTGGTGAAAGAGGAATTATTAAAGTGTAGGTGTCGATGGTCTAGTCCTATATAGGAGAATCAATAAGTAAGAAAAAAGGTGAATGGTAAGGGAGACAACAAGAGCCGCCTAATTGATAAGGACCATAATGAGTCTATCATACCAAAGATTGGATTATGAACGTAAGACCCTGAAGGTGTGCATAATTGACTATTCTAAGGATGAAGAAAGTCACATGATCATGAAATGTTGCATTTGTGGTATGTCCCTTGAGCAGGCAGAAAATTAGGGTGACAAAGGCAATGAGATGAAAATAGGTTATTTTGAGTGTAACTTAGTGTACGAATGCATGTTTACTTAGCAAGAAACCCAGGATCAAAAATAGGAAATTCCATGACAAAAATTTCATCATTTTCTTCATTTGTTTGTTTGTAATAGACTGATCGATGTGGGAAGTCTATATGGGATGAGTATATTATCTCCTTGAGGTCTTCACGAAGTTGATCGATGCGGGAAGCTTCTGGATATTTTTATTGTATTTTTTCAATGACTTTATATAGTTGTCCCTTAAGGGAGCAACCTATTTATAGTGGCGAAATAGAGAGAAGATATGTCCCTTTTTGAGGGAGTCATATTTTGCTGGAAGTTTGACCCAAGGAGTTGAATCCCTTTTTTTAAATTTTGTTTAGAAGTTTAAGTCATGGACAAGACTATAGAGGAAGATTGGGTTTTTGTTTAGAAGACAAAACCATAGTACACAAGGGTTAACTATGAAAGAGGTGGTTTTAAGTGATGAGCGACCATGTGATTCCATATTTAAAAAGATAAAAATTATCCATGATAATCATGCTATGAGTAGAGCCATGGTACATATTGAAGATGGTGTTGAAAGGTGGCGAGATAATTACACAATTCTTGTGTAGTCATTGATCCTAATAAACTTGTAATATGGAAATTGAACAACACTCAAGGGATAAGTGATCATTTGACAGAAAGTGATATAGGACTTGATGTCAACAATAAAATGGTCGAAGATGCAAGGCATTGAGAGGCTTAGGTTCAAGTTTACCTTCAAGTGAAGAAAAATGATAAGAACCTGATCCATAAGCATGGGTAACGATATAGGGTCCAAGCCAATTAGCGTAAAAAATTTTCCACGTTTACTTTTCTCTTCTTTAAATACATGTTGATTTTCCTTCAGGATGAGGTCATTGACCTAAAAGGTTTATTCGTGGACACGTTTTTCATAGGAATGTTTGATATGTTTTTGGTAGATTTGGAGATGGTCAAGGGCATTGAGATGATGTTCATATAATAAATCAAGTTGCGTCAAACGATCCTGTTGAAATTCACCGTCGTTGAGCATGTATTGTAGTGAGATGCGGAGAGATGGAATCTAGACTTCGAGAGGCAAGACAACCTCGGTACCATAGACTAGAGAGAAAGGTGTGGTAATAGTCAAAGTGCAAATATTGGTGTGATAAGGCCAAAAAGTGAAAGGAATGTGTGAATGTCAATGCTTTCCAAAGATTATCAACTACTTTCATGATAATTTTGTTCAAATTTTTATTGGTCGATTCTGCTTGGTCGTTGATTTGTGGGTAATAAGGTGGCAAGAAATTAAGTTGGATGCCAAAACATCGCCAACTTATGGAGGGTTGTTTTTAAAATCTCTTTCCATTATCAATGATGAGATGATGATGAACACCAAAGAAAAAAATGATGTTATGGTTAATAAATTCACATATTTTCTCATCTTTTTTTGAAATGAGGGAATGGCTTCTACCCATTTAGTATAATATTCGTAGTGGTTATAATCCATTGATCTTATCATTGAGAAAAATTCCAAAGGTCTCGTTAGACACATAAGGCATGAATAGGTGTGTTATGAAGATTGACATGTTGTTATCATTTTAAACAACCTTTGACATAGTCACAATAGTCATAGTTTAGGGTTTACCAATAATAGCCAAGGCGAAGAATGTGTTTTGCAATAGTTAAACCACTACAGTGACCTCCAAAAATTCCATCATGAACTTCCTTGATAGTGTAGGGAATTTCAGAACTTTTAAGGCATTGTAAGAGAATACCATCAAAGCCATGTTTATAAAGGATACCACCCATGATGACATAATGAGAGACACTTTTAAGAAAGGTACGTTGTCGATTACGAGTGAGATTAGTGGGTAGAATGGAAAGGGAAAGATAGTTTGCAAACTTCTTATACCAAAGGTCACATGGGTCAGGTGCATTAGTTCTGACGGAGTAGACCTCATGAGGTAAGTAAGAGGGTGATTGTAACCTCTGTATTTTTACCAAGATTTTATAGTCGGTAGCGAAGTAGCTATCTAAGAATCCAAGCAGGCCATGGTATCCATAAATTTATTAGTAGAATGTGGTGTGGTTTAAAGTTCGTCTCTTGGTTAAAGGTAGTCAAAAGTATGTCAACATGATGTTTATACTTTTTAATTATTTCATTATGACACTGGTATATACCATTGACTTGGTTTACAACTAGATGGGAATCACCAAAGATATTGATTGCCTTAACATCTAAGGCATAAGGAACCTAGAGACTTAATACAAGTGCTTCGTATTCGGCAATATTATTTGTATAATCAAAATCTAGTTTGAAAGATAAAGGCATAGGTTCACCATCAAGAGGAATGAGGAAAACACCAGCCCCCTCCCCGCCGACACTTGGAGACATCGAAGAAGAGTGTTATTTTGTAAGCGGTATCATCCAAGCAGAGGGTAGCTATGGATTCGTCTAGGAAAATGAAGTTAGAGGGTTGATTCCTAGAAAGAGGTGTGTCTACTAGTTGGTCAGTGATGGTTTGGCCCTTGATGGAATTTTGATGAGTGAATTCAAGGTCGAGGTTGGCAAGAAGCATAAGCCAATGTGTGACACATTGATGTTGATAGGGTTTGGCGTACATATAGTGTAGGGGTCAGTATTGGTAACAACAAAGGTTTTTGGTTGAGTAGGTAATGGCAAAGTTTGGTGGTGATGAAAACTAAGGCTAAGTAGAGTTTTTGGCATGGGTGTATCTAGTTTCATAGTCCAAAAGGGTATGGATTATGTAATAAACCACTTGCTCTCTCTGTGTTGCTCATCACGATGAGTGAGCATGACACCTAAAGACTAGTCATTGGTGGAAATATATAGGTAAAAGGGTTGTTCATCCTTAGGAGGAATGAGCACTAGTGGTTGAAGAAGGTTTTTTTAAGGTAGCAAAGGCTTTATGGCATTTTCCATCCCGTTTGAATGAAACATCTTTCTTGAGAAGATAATGAAATGGTTGACAGTGGTTGGAAAGTTGTAAGATAAAATGATGAATGGATTGCAACTTACCTTGTAGGATTCAAAGTTGACAAAGATTAGTAGGCGAGAGGCATTTCTAGGATAGCCTTTACTTTAACAGGATCGACTTCTATGCCATGTAAAGAAACAATGAAACCAAGGATTTTCCCGAAAGTACCATAAATACACACTTCTTTGGTTGAAGACAAACACAATACTTGATGAGGTGGTCAAATATGACCTTAAGGATGGTTAGGTGTTCAGCTCGATGTTTGGATTTGGAAAGAAGATCATCTATGTAATCTTCCAATATGTGATGCATTATGTCATGGAAGATGTAAGTCATGGCTCGTTGATATGTAGACCCAACATTTTTAAGGCCAAAAGGCATGACTCACTAGCAAAAGGTTCCCCAAGGAGTGATGAAGGAAATTTTGTGTTGATCTTCTGGAGAAAGTAATATTTGATTATAACCCAAGAAATCATCCATGAGTGATAACATTTCAGGGCCAGCGGTGAGATCAACTAATTTGTCAATACTTGGTAGGGGAAAATCATATTTCGAAAAGCTAGGTTGAGGTCATAGAAGTTCATGCGAATGCGAGTCTCCCCGTCACCTTTTAACAGAATGATGTTAGAAATCCATTGGGGATAGTCAATGGGTAGGATGAAGGAAACGAGAGAGAATTCGATGAAGCTCTTCTTTTACTAGAAGAGTAATGCGAGGATGTATCTTCCGCAACTTTTTGATGGGTTTGGCATTAGGTATGGTTACGAGATTGTGGACCATGATTTTTGGTCAATACCGGGCATATCGAATAGGAATAGGTAAAAGTGTTGTTATGGTCCCAAAGGAAAGAGGTAAAAGATTCCTATTCAAAGAAAATCTAAATACTTGACCTATCTTTAGGATGCGCGGGTCATCCCGAGTATTAATGTTGATTTTGATATTCGATTCATTCAACATGGTTTGTGTCTTAGAGGGTAACGAATGGTGAATATAAAATTCTTTCGCACCTATATAGGTAAGGATAGACTCATCGTCTTGACATTGAACTATGTTAATAGAAGGCATATCATCATCGATCATGTAAGTATATAGGAAGGGGAGAGAAGAGGGAGCCTCGCCATCATGTTTATAGGTCAGAGGTCCCAAGGAAATTGTGTTTATGAAATTGTTTTTAGGAGGAATAGATTCAGGATCTATGGAATCCGTGGGTGAAGAGGGTGACATGGGTGAATGAGGTGGAGAAGTTTTTTCTTCTTCAATGAGGTTGACGCGAGCCTTATTGGGAGGTTGTGTGGAAAATCCAATGCCACTATGGTCATTATGTTTATGGGTAGTGCGGGAAATGATAGTATAGAGGCCCTATTCATAAAAACTGAAGCCAAAGCCTTTCCATGTACAACGGTGGAGGAAAGTGTGGGTGAAGTGGTGGTTAGTAAGGGATTGTAGGTCAGATGAAAATGGTCATGTCTAGGATGGCGGTTCGGATGAATAATCGGAAATATTAAATCCCCCATACGTTGGATTAACGTGAAGGTAAAGAGGAACTTAAGGAAAAACCTCGCCTACATGGTAGTCATAACTAGGGTGCTGCCATAGATTCCCATACTCTTCGGAGTGAGGAATGTGCTTTGTATTATATAGGTGGTACTCCCCCAAAGTGAGGCATTGAAAAAACCCTCTAAAGGATTAGTAGTCGATATGTGGGTAGCGGTGATAGACGAATTGTCGGATGATTGGGAAGTAGGTGAGAAAGTTGTAGAGGATGTGGTGGTAATAGGGATAATAGGGTTAGGTGTAGGAGAGGTGGCAGAAGCATTGGTGGATGGGCTTATGGGTGAAGGTGAATTGGGGATAGCGGCAGATGCCTTGACCGGTATAAGTACATCATTTTCATGGTACAACATGTTACATGTCTTGAATGGCAATGGGTTGGCGGGGATTGTGTAGTTATGTCCCTCATGCTGGAATTTTACACAATGGTCTAAAGTTGAAGGGACACAACCCATGACATGAATCATGGGTCTGCCGAGGAATAGGTTATACTGGAATTCCCCCTCTAAGACGAGAATATTTCTGGAAAATGCAAGGTCCTATGGGAACATGAAGGATAATAGTGCCAAGGGTGGAGGTGATGGTGTCATTGAAGGAGCATAGCATAACTGGGTTATTATGCATACAATTAGAAGGAATGCATATTTGATTGTATACATGGGAGGAGATGATGTTAATGCTATCACCACCATAAATCATGATGCTTCATATGCGTATGTTATTGATATAGATAGAAATGAATAGGGTGGGATCAGGGTCATCTGACTAGAGAGATACAATCTCCTCTTTAGAGAAACTGTTGGTGGCAACTTGAGGAGTGGTCGTGGGCGTAGAAGGAGGAGCTGATTTGGTTAGCAAGGCCACATGGTGAGGGGTTATAATTGAGGCCACTGGTGTGGGGTCATTGGGCAGAACTTCAATGGATTGTAAAACCTCGATAAGTGTTTGTTTATGGGATTCAAGTCTAGATGATATCATACAAATATATCTTTTAGAGGATATTGATGAAATTGTTTTATCATTATGTGATGGGTGACCCCTTCAGAGATAAGGTATGTAGGTCTCAGTGGATGGTGATTTTGGGAGTGGGTACATATGGTATATAGGGTGTAGGGTTGGTTGATGGGCTAGTTGCTTTTTCTTTTCCTTTGTCTTTCTAAACGTGGATAGCAACGTGAGCCATGTCTATCCGAGGGAGGTAGATGGAGAGGGTGTCTCATGAAAGGTATAATGGCATGAGGGGAAAAATCCTAGTAGTGGATAAGAGCTTTGTGAAATGAGTAGGGCACGCTAACATTTGGGTGGTGGTTTTGCTAACTCTCTAATACGGACCATGTTGATCTCAAATTTTGGAGGTGGAAAAAATGGTTGTGGGGGTGGAGATACTGATAATTGAATGGGTAAAGGATGATGATGTATGGTGACAGGTGAAGGTGGAGCATGGTCCTCATCAAGAAGGTCGTCATTGTCAAAATTTTGTTCAGGAGGAAAAATTTGAAGAAGAACGGTCTTTAGAGCCTTACAATTTTCAACATCATGTCTTAACACACGATGATAGGCACAAATATTGGTTTCATCAAAACCTTTTGGTTTGGGTTTAAGAGGATCATAAGGTCGAAGTGGTGGTAATGTGATGATGGAAGTCTCCAAGATATTGGTTAAAATGTTGGCATAGGACCCTGCTAACGAATCACAATGGGAGGTGAGTGTGGGTTTGGGTATAGGTGTGGCTGATTGTGAGGGAAGAGGCTTTATAGGAGGGGGAATGGGTTGGTCTACTAGTTTGATATGTGGGTTAGAAGAGATGATGATAAAAGGTTTGGTTAGTTTGACTACCTTATTGGAGGGTAGTGGATTCTTAGCTTTGGGTTGCACTTTCTTGGGTAAAGGTGACACAAGAGTATAATATGTATAAGGAAAAGTATATGGTGGAAGAGGAAAGGTTACCCATGAGGGTAACCGAGTTATGATGGAGGTGGTTGGTAGAGGTTGGGCAGAAACATTGGTAGAAGTCATATTGGCAAGGTTGGAGTTATAATAACTAGTAGAGCTATAGGTGGCAATAAGTGCACAGGTGAGTGTGAGGGAGTTTCATTTTTGGGTGAACAAGGTGTAACAAAGGCTCCCGATGCGAAGTAGGTTGTTTAGCTTTTGGTACGGCCTTGGGTATGAGATTGTTTGGTCAAGGTTGATGGATGAGACCCTAGGATGGATGAAAGGGGGGAAGGTGACAAAGGTGTGGTAGGCGAGACCAAAGTGTATACAACCTTTAGGGTTGGGTTTTCTTTTTAGGTGGGTGGATAATGCTGCTATAGACTTTAGAAGATGTGGCTAGGTCCAATATGACAGGTGGGTGAGTAAGGATTGATGTCAAAGCATAACACTCAAAGTAGTGAAGGGTCTTGATATGGGTAGACGTAGGGATGATGAAGAGGAATCCATTTCATTCAAAGCATGGTTAGTGTAGTTTTGTTTGCCAAAAATACTGCTGGGTAGATTATGGAAGTATCCTCGGAAACATTTTCATTTGTGTCAAAATGGGGAGCTGAAGATGTCCTTCGAGCATGGAATGATCAACGTAATCCAAATAATCGACCAACCGTGAAAATGGGACTATTGAAGAAGAGGATGGAATGGGTTGGGTGAAAATCCCTGTAAAATATGTCTGTGAGATAGGGAATTGGCTGGCCTTGGATTTTGTAGGTAAAAGAGCCAAGATCATGTCAATAGGGTCCTGGGATGCTTGGGGAAAACTATCCCCAACAGGTAGTGACATTTTGAAGAAGCTCTCATGGGTAGGAGAGATAATAGGTTGAGTGAGATAGACTTCTCTTTTGGTGGAGGAGAAGGCAATGATGATTCTCTTGTGGATGGGAGAATAACAAGTGTTGACGGTTCAAAAGTTTGGGAAGCAGATGATGACACGAAATCGGTAGAAAGTGTGGGTTCCTCCATGAGAGCAAGGGGAGATGAGAGGGACTCCTCTGTGGGTGGAGGAGTAGAAGAGGTATGCTCCTTTGTGGGTGAGGAGCTCGTGCCAAGATTTCCTCAATAGATGAAGTAGGTAGGTTTTGAGGAATAGTTGGCATGATATCAAAAACTATGTGAACCTCACGGATGTTGTTGTCGCTAGATGAAGGTTCACTATTTTGATTAGATGATGGTTTATGATTAGGGAATGGATTTTTGAAGATGTGCAAATTCTAATTTGTTGGCGTATTTGGGTTGTCTATGACAAGGTCTCCATTGTCTATCATCTCTTGAACAATGTTTTTAAAATTTATGTAGTTACCATCACTATGTCCTTTAATGCAATGATAATTATAGTAGTCATGTTATTTATACCATGCAGGCATAGGACGAGTGGGATCAAAACCTGTATGAGGTTTTATGGGAGGAAGTGTAATGGCTCCAACTTTAAGAAGTTTTTCCAAATTTGAACAATAGGGCTCTCCGATCGAAGTTTACTTCCGATGCTTTTGTCGGAGCTGAAAGGCCTGGATAGGAGAAAGATTAGAAGAAGGTTGGGCCTAATTAGAAGGATGAGGTGGACCCACCTTGAGGTCTAGAGTGTTGGTAGATCCTTTGGGCTTTGAATAGCTATTTTGGGGTTTTGAAGATGAAGAAGAATAGTTTGATTTGAATGGGGTGTTATTGTTCCGTGATTGGATTTTCTTTTCTTCAATGGCACGAATTTCTAGTTTTCGTGCCATGGTGAATGCTTCATCACAGGTTTGGAAGATTTGGACTTGTAGAGTTAGTGATATGTGTCTAGAAAAAGATCTAGTGAAAAACTAAATAAGTTCAGTCTGAGGTAGTTGGAAGGTCAATTGGTTAATGAGACTCCACCAGCGGGCAACAGAATCTGCGATAGATTCGTCTTCATACTACTAGGTTGAATAGAGATTGGTCATGATGACTTTATTGGTAACATTGATTGAAAAATAATCTAGGAAGGCTTGGGCTACTTGATTAAAGGAATAAATAGAATGTTGAGGTAGTACACTATACCAATCCAATGTTGGTCCCGCTGTGGGGACATTGGGAAAGTTTGTAGGAGCAAAGCATCATCATGGGTAATTAGATAACACCCATGTTTGAATGACTGCAAGTGTTGTTGCGGGTCTTCTTTACTATTGAAGTGATTGAATTTAGGCATTTCCAAATGCATTGGGTAAGGACAAATGGGAATAGATGGATGGATCGGCTCATTAGAGATTTTGACATATGTTAAAGAATTACGGGAGCTAGAAATAGATGCTTCTAAGGTCTGCATCTTCTCCATCATCATTCTAATGAGATTGTTAGTAGGTTGGGATGAATGGGTGTGCCCTATAGAAAAAAGGGGTTGATGATGAATGTAAAATTTAGGTGGTGTGCTTTGGTGTATGGTGGCACCGAGTATGAGAACCTGCATGGGAGGAATAGATGTGGGTGGCACATAGCCAACATAAGTGATAGATGAGGTTGGGAGTTATTGGTAGTATGTGTATGTGGGTGGGGTGCTTGTAACAATTCTAGTGGCGATTGGGGGTAAGGATTGTAGGACATAAAGGATGAGGTTTTGGAAAGGGGTGTAAGTTTTTGACACTAGAGGTGGTTACGATGCAATGGGTAAATGTGAAGTGGCAGGTGTTGATGAAGCTATAGTCATAGAGGCTTTCGGAGGGACAATCGATGTCAGGGGTGCGATTGATGACATAGATACTACGCTTATAGTGGCTAATGTGGGGTTTCACCGAGACACCACATGTGATAAAGTGGATGACGGTAGTGCCAAACTAGTGCTATATGATGCAGAAGTGGGGGATAGAGCAGGAGGGATAAATACGGGCATGCCATATATTAACTATCTTGAGGAATCTTGGGTGGAAGAATGAGCAAGGTAGTACTAAAGGGCAATAGGATTCTGGTTGAGGAGTCTCTTAAAATCCTTATCACTAATGGTGGTGGGGATAAAATGAGTCGATCCATAGGTGATAGAATGGATAGTGGTGATGGACTAGGTGGAAGTGGCTGACGGCGGGCATGAAACACGAGGGCGTTAGTTTGGCTAGGAGTGAACATCATGTGAATTGGAGTATATCAGGTGAATTGTTCTCTGTAAATGACATAGGGAACAATAGAGATGGGACAAAACAAATTATGGGAGGAAAAGTTGGTAAATGTTTTGATTAAAATCAAAAACAGAGTGACCGAGTCGGTCTAACTAACCGATGATGGTTAAGGGGTGACCGATGTCGGTTACAAGAACCGATACCGGTTACTGTGAGAAAATGATAGTTTCAAAAATGAGGCAAAAATTGATGATTTTCAAATAAGAAAGTTGTATTTGATGATTATTATTAGAGTACAGAGAGTACAATGATACACAGAGACTCTAAACAGAAGAGAAGATGAGATAAGTGTATTTTGGGTAAATTAACCAAAAGAACAAGGAACCGACGCCGGTTTGGTAAACCGATGGTGGTCGGGTATAAAATGATGCTGGTCTTTGGACTAATGCCGTTACTATGAAATTTGAAGAATGAGGAAAAAATGAATTTTTGTGAATTTAGATGAGGAAAAAATGAATTTTTGTGCAGAAGTTTGGGGATGATAAGATGAGGTCCTGACACACTCTGATAAATTAAGAATACTCCAAATGTGATGACAGAGTATGAATGGAAAAAAGAAAAATGAAGAATCATATCCTCACACCTAAAAACACAAGTCAAGCAAAAATCTATGAAAAATACGTAACCCAACAAGTGATTTTAATGTGTTTATCTTATGATATTTAAAAGAATGACTAATGAATTTAGAGTAGAGTTTTGGGTGGGAATGCTTCCTACGAAGAAGTAAATTCTAAAGGTGAGGTTTTAGGTTATGTTATGGAGGGAGCGGGCAATTCTCTGAGGTAATGACTAGACAGAGATAACCAGCTAGGTGACCACTATCAATCCTTTGATCGTGTGATCGTTGACAACTTCTTCCGGGTGGGATGTTGTTTAAGAAGATGTATATATTTCAATTTGTGTAGTTTGGCAAAGAGAGAGAAGAAAGAATGTGCTTTTCTATGATTCAGTTATGTCAACCATCAGCTTGGGCATGACTTCCAACATATAGGTTGCCCTCATTTTTAACATGAGCTAAAATGCAACAAATTAGAATGCTATGCAAGTTTTTTAAGCCCAAATCGAAGTGTGATATTTGATGTAGCAAGTAGTGAACATGAAGAGGGATGCTCTTTCACTAATGCAATACGAATGAAAGAAAATAAGTATTCTTTTTATAGCACCAAAAACACGATTTCTTTTAGACAATAGAAAGAGAGGAAGATTCTAGAGAGGAAAATTAATGTGTAAGCTTTTCAGAAGGAAAAAAACACACAACTTTTACCTAGGAATGAATAAAATGCAAGGAACCCCGGATGGGTCCCATCGGGCGTGCCAAAATGTTTCACCATTTTCTTTAAGTTTTTAGATGAAACAGATAAGGGTGTGGGCCAAGGAGGAATACCTATTGTGATGGTTAGTTTGAAGGTCATTGCATGTGTTCTGACTTCTTGATCCAATGTTGACTATGAGAGCTTCCTTTTGGCTAGGAGGAACTACCTGAAATACACAACAAGACCACAAAAAGAGGATTAAATAATATATGTCAGTGGGCTGCCTAGCATGTGCTAGATCCAAGAAGTGTGATACTTCCTCGGTGGTAGTCAACCCACTGTTTAATACAATTTAATGCAAGAAATAATGTAAGTAAATAGAATCCTATTATAGTTGATATGATTTAGGTATCTCATCCAAATACAATAAGAAAATCTAACATAACAGGCTAGGCTATGATTAGATCTTGAAATAAGGTAAATAATTAAGGTTTTCGAATAGGTCACGGTCAGATTCAGGGTCATTTGAATCTATCACTTGAAAAGGGTTATTAGGATCTGGTATTAGTAGTCCTACCAAATATAGAGACTGCCGCCGACTGCGGTATGACCGACGACGGTTAAGTAAGAACCGATGATGGTTACTCTGGGCTGGTAATAACATAATAGTTCACAATTTTGGGGATTTGTCTAAGACTAGATCAGAGATGGTGAGGAGTTAGTTTAGGTTTAGGGAGATGTTGGTAATATTTAGAGGTACTCAGGGGTAGACAGAGGTGATTAAAAGGGTTATGAGTGATGGGAATGGTTGGGTTCATAGGGAAATAATAGTGGTGGGGTGAAAATATAGTTGATGGTTGATAAACAAAGGTGAAGAACACTTATAAATTGAATAGAGATAAAGTGGTGCAAGTTAGAGAAACACTTGCTATTATGCAGGTTCAATGGCTGGGTGGTGGTGATGGTTGATCAGTGAAATGGTGATCAGTGTCATGACAGTGCTTCCCGGAGTGCTCCTGTGAATGCAAAAATATTCTGATCAATGGTTGTGCTAGTTATGGTTTCTTGGATGTGTGAAAGATCTCTGGTTCTTTCTTTCATGTAAATCTCCTTTTCTCCAAAACTTGATAATGTGTCTAACCTCTCAAACAATGTTACCAAAATGGTTATATGGTAACCAACGATGGTTTAGGGTTACCAGTGCCGGTTTCAGGTTGACTAGCATCGATTAAGGTGGGATATCCTACGTTTCCTAAAATAACAGATCTTGGCTATCCTCTTTCAGCTTTTTCTCATTTTTGTCCCAAGTCTAAATGGAACATTACACTTAGATACACAGAATGTGGTTAGAGGAAGAATATAAATGTGCTTTTAGGGTTATACCAAGTCTTAGTTCATTAAGGTAAGTAGGGATAAGTCTTAGTTAGTTATGGAAACATGCTATGAATAGGTCTATGGTGAGGTGTCTAGGTGAGGTGGTGGGGTGAGGTGTAAATTGGTTTTAATTGAGGTAATTAAATAATGAATGAAGTGAGGATGAGTATTAATTTAATTGTAAATAATGAAATTAATATTAATGTGGCGTATAAGGGTCATGGTTAGGTGAATGTGTTTAAGTTAGTTATTCGAAAGGGGACCAAGGGGAGTGTGACCCAATTTTGGTTTCTACACAAAGTCCCCAAAGTGAACGTGTCCCCATGTATTGTAATAGACACATCCTTCAATACTCCAATAGGTGTGACCTTAGTCGATTTGCCATATATAGTACATTAGAATATGGTTGCAATGGAGGTCTTCCCATCCGAACCAATACATCTAAGGTAAAGACATTCAATTCCATGCTTGTGTCAATCAAAATATTTCTCAAAATCCATCCATCTATAAAAACATTAAAATTGATCTCCTTGTCATAATCCAAGCTATGGGGAGGGAGATTAGAATGCAAAATATGTCGTCCAGTCTCAATACCAATGTGCATGGAGTATTTCCTTTCAACCAGCTCCCTAGTAATGAAATAATGTTCTCTTAACACAACATCTTGTAGGCTTCCTTAAGATCAACATCCGATTGGAAAGTCTTAGTTGCCTTATTTTATTCCAACATTCATGACTATTCCTTTAAACAAGTGTATGAAGATTTCTGAGTACCTCCATGGTTTCCTGATAAACCTCCTTCTGATGTGTAGGGTTTGGATATTTTGCATGTAAAGCCTCCTCCTTAGTGATGGTAGGCTTCTATTTCAACATTTCTATAGCACGCACAACCTGAACATGAGTAATAATATTCACAATTACTACCTCAAGATCTAGTGCTAACTTTGGCATCCATTGGTTTTCCACAACGCGTTGTATCCTAACCATCCATGCACCCTTGTTCTCATGTTTGTGCTTATTTCTCAAGTGTTCATATAAGTTTGGGAACTCTTCATAATTATGATTCTTTCCTCAAATAGAAAAATTAATTTTCTAAGGGCATTCATGCCTATAATGATTAAGGGATCCGCACGTATAACATGCTTCATGAGGGAACTCACTTCATCAACCACCACGGCCTCGGCCTCTGAATCCACCATGGTATCCTCGACCTCTACCATGACCTCCCTCAAAGTGCTCTTCATTTTTATCATACCACCCTTGTGTGTGATCATGATCATGTCATTCATCTTTATCCTTAGAGTTTTTTTGAAACCCCTATCTACCTTACACACATATCAATGACATCATGAATTTAATCAATCAACCTACAATCTTCCTCGTAATGTGAGTTGTGGACCAGAAATTTTTATAATAGCAAGACACATTCTTTCTTACCGTGTGTTTTAATAATGGACAATGGCTTACATCATGGTCCAAATGACATATCTCACATTCCAAAAACAAGGATCACACCGATTTATGAGGAAAACTATCCTTAGTATTCCCCTCTACTTCACAATCTATGCACCAAATTCCACTACATGTCTCATGTGTTGTATTGGATGATAGTTTCTCCAACTGCTTTGTATTTCTGCAATCTAAGCTTCCACGAATGAGATCACTCTCCCTATAATCCTAACTACCTCTGCGTGAAGAGCAACTTCAAGTGCCTCATGCAGGTTTGTATAAGTCTTATGTGAGAGCACCCTCCTAAAAGGCATAATCAGGCCTCCGACAAACCACTTTGTGCATGTTGACTTGCATGGATATCATATGATAGTTTAGACAAGAGTGTTTTGAAATGAGCATCATATTCCCAAACACTCTCAGTAGTGCCCTACTTGATATCCTTGAGCGTGCTTATACTTTTCTGCTCAAACTCAGGTATATAAAATTCCTTAATGAAAGCATCTCGTAACACTCGTATAATCCACACAAGTCTGATCAGTGGTCGACTTTTGGTACCAACTATGCATTGATCCTGTAATGTGGTTGGAAAATGAATGGCCTTGCACTCTGAAGCTATAATTCCTTTTACACGTCATAGTATCGTGCACATATGCACTCGTTAGGAATCATTATGTTTGTGCTTACATTATAGTGTGAGTAATTACGTGAGTAATTATATGAAGTAAATATAATGTAATGTAATTGTAAATGAGTTGTTAAAACAACTCATATTGATTAGATAGTGTATTGTTACGTGAGTAAAAATACACTTTGTTAAGAGATTTGTTGGTTAAACAATCTCCATAATTATAGGAATACATTTCCTATATATTTGTATGTTGCGGATGTTTGAGAGACAACAAAGAAGATATAATATTATTGTGTTAGTTTCCTGTGTAAATCTGGACCTACTTTTTCATTTGGTATCTGAGTGACGCCATTTCCTATCCCTGGGATGGAGGATTAGAATAATAAGGGGTGGCCATTTTGATGTATCGTATCTGGACCTACTTTTGTCATTTGGCACTCTCTTACATTAAAATATGTGAATTGCTGCATTGGCACTATTGGATTCCACCAAGACTGCATCCTAATTAGTTGTGCTATGCATTTAATAGTTGATCGCCCTAATATTTTTGCTTGAAATTGTGTGGAACAACTTTGATCTTATATCTGAAGCTTCCTAGCATCTTTTGGATCGGTAATTTGCATTGTATCTGGATGTATACTTACCCAGCGGGATTGTCATCTTTGTAGCTTTCTACGCGGTTCATTCTCAATTGCCAACATCAAGCGATCTATATGCACCTGATCTCCAGTCGGTAGTGTTCATCACGTGTAATTTGGGCTTCTAATATGCCACATCACCCGCTACCCAACTGTCCTTATTGGTAAGAGATTAGATTTTTCAACATTTGGATTACAATAATAATTACACCATTTTCCATGTTTATCACTCAATACACACATTACATGGAGCATTTTGAAAACTACATTTCCAAAAATTGAAAAAGCGTGGAGATCAAGACGTCTCAGCCATGCAAGAAAATTGAAATTTGGGAAATCCATCTGAGACATCCTTCAGCTGCAAATTCATCTGATAGTAGCAGGTCGTGAATGCAATAGCCAAGTGTGATCAAAATGTCCAAGCCTGCAGCGAAGGAATCGTGCATTCGAATGGGATTGGATGAGTAAACATTTGATCTCATTTTTTCTCTACACATGTGTGCATCTCTACGTGTAATTCTATGTTGATCTACCAAATAATCAGAATTTGCATGTGTGGTTAAGTTTTTGTATAGCATTGGTTTAGTTCTTGTTCCACTTTCCATTGCATTGTGTTTAAAGATATAAAATCCAATCTTTAATTGGATTTAATTCAAAAATACCATAATGGAAAAAATGAGTCATGTTGAAAAATTTGATGGAAAATATTTTCACACTTGGCAAGTACGAACTCAGTTGATATTGATTAACAAAGATCTGTGGGACATTGCGGATGGAACATTCAAGAAACCAACCGATGCTGGTGAAGCGGCCAAATGGGAGAGTAGAGATCATAAAGCAACAACAATCATTGGACTTGGGTTGTCTGATGCATATTTGCATCATATAGACCTTTCAAAAAGTTCAAATTTCATTTGGACAACATTGAACAAGTTGTTTGGATCCCAAACCGGAAGCGCAGCAGTGACCTTGAAGCAGAAGTTGTTCGGACTCAAGATGGATGAAGGAGAAAGCATGGTACAACATATAAGTAAGTTTCGGTCTATTCTGAATCAATTGTCAGGGATAAAAATTAAAGTAGAGGATGATGATGCAAAAGTTGTTTTGTTGAATAGTATGCCATCTCGCTATGCAAACATTGTTTTTACTTTGAGCAAGATCAATCCCAGCCTAGAAGATCTAATTTCTTCACTGATAGATGAAGAAAATAAGACTGTTACACCAGAAGAAAATGCATTGTATGGTGACGATAAAAAAAATGATCCAAATTATTTTCTAAGCAGAGATCAACATTCACAGACTCCAAGAAAAGATTCCTTTGTCATTACTGTAAAAATCAAGGACATGGTATTATGTATTGCAAGCAAAGAGCACAAGATTTTCTTGAGGGAAAATTAAAAGAAAATGCTTTTATTTCTGAAAATAGAAAAGAAGAAAGTGATTGGGAAGCAGGATCCAACCATTCACATGATAGAGAAGTTGATGCTCAAGATAGTGAAGAAGACTTTCTCTTCTAAAAAGAATGCATCTACTGGAGGATGGAGGCATAGGAGGCTGGAGGTCATTCAGTGACCTCTCGTCAGTCACCAATGATGGGGCCACATAAAGCTGTGGTGATAGTGTGTGTGTGAGTTTGCTTTCTTTTCAGAGTTGCAGTTGATTTCAGTTGTGTGCAGCATGATTCTTTTTCAGTGTTCCTGTTATGGCTTGAATAAGTGAAATGTTCACATTGAGGGGGGGAACATGGTCTCAATGTTCCATTTTCTCTTTGTAGACACTTAAAATTGGTTACCCAATTTAGTGTCCCTTCTCATCCGTTTACTTGCCTAGGTAACCCTCACGTTTACTCTATCCCCTTGGGATAGTTTTCCAATTTGTGATTTAATCACTTACTCTAAATTTAATTCATCACATCACATCTTACCCATGAGTAATTAAATATTAAATATTTAATTACGCTTCTTCCCATGCATCTTAATCACTTATCTACCCCAAATTTATTCTATCTATGCATCACATCCATTTTTAATCTTCCCTAAGCGGGATATTTCCCGTGGTCGGGATAGGTCTTGTCTTTCTCGAATCGATCATTTTTAGCCATCTCGGGAGTCTTCTCCGCGATCGGCGCCGACCCATATGGTCGGCGCCGATTTTCTAGGAGCGGCGCCGATTATAAAAGCAGGTCCATAGCTCAGTTCGAAGGACCGAAAAAGAGACTAACGAGCGAAAGAAAGCACTTACGCACGAACAGAGAGCGAGAAAGATTCAGGTTGCAAGAAAGAGAGATCTTTTTAGCATCAATTGTCTCAGTTAGGGCAGATCCTGTCCTAATCAATCCCTGAGAGGAGCACCGTTACTCTGCCCGTATCATATCAACATCATACACCACCATCTATCATCTGGTGACTCTGTTCCAGCGTCTCTCCATCTTCGGCACATCTTGCAGACTACATTCACCTTCCAATCCCCGAATCTCATCGCACAGTCCCTGATTGGTCAGTCTGCCTTCAGTTGACACTGATCTTATCCAGTCGACGCCGATCAGTCCCTGGCGCCGACGCTGATCATCGGCCGCCGATTATACCTGGGCCGACGCCGATTTCACTGCAGATAGGTAAAAGGTCACAGGTAACACAAATCCAGCATTATTTCGAGCTTCCTATTTTCTCGTCTCTTTCTGCTCATTGCTGGCTTTCTGTTTTATTACTGCAATCAGAAAATCTAGTCTTTATTTACATCTTTTATCATGTATGCTTCTTTTCTTTATTGAAAACGTGGACTGACATCCGCCAAGGAAGCTCATCGCTTCCCGACCCGCTTCTCGGCAAATACCCACCCAAATATCTTCTAACGCCATCTTTTTCTCACAAGCACCGTGTTTTGCAGTTACTCGATCTATTGTGCAAATTGCTCATGTGCACCCATCTTGTCTACATCGGCTTCCTCATCCGTCTACATCTTCATCGTATCGATTTCATTGAGTTTTTCGTGGTTTTTGTGTTTAGTTTGGTGCATTAACTTGGACAGGTAACAAGCGCAAAATTCTTGATCTACATTCTGGCACGCCCGGTGGGACCTAACCAAAGTCCCTTATTGGTAAGTTCATTTCTTTTCTAGTTTTGAACTTTGTTCCTTTTCTTCACTGATTTCTATCAGTCCTATTTGAGCATTTCTGTTCATCATTTCAATCTTGCTTTTAGGCGAAATCATTATCTTGAAATTTTTTATTTCCTTTAAATAGAAATTTTTCGTTTCACCACTATCTGGATGTATCTTTCCGGATCTTGTTTGTTGTTTTCTTGATCTTTTTCGCGAGCACTTTGCTTGATCATGGGATTGTTCGAGGGAAGAGCTCGACAACGCGCTTTTGAAGTCCACACACCTTGAGAGCTAAATCTACAGTATTCCTCTTTTTCGGTGTTTTCTCCTTTTTAGGATTTCTTTGTTGGTTGTCTATCACATCCAAACACTTCAGTTTTTGGTGCTTAAAAGGAACTTAATCGCATTTGGGAAAGAACTTGTTTGACTTGTCTTCATCGAAATCAAACATTTCGTTTTAAGTGCTTAAAAAGAACCTTTTCTTTGTCATTGCTGCATGCTTTTTCATCTAGTTTTAATTAGGTTGGAGAATTGATCAAAATCGGTAGTGACACTATTTGATTTTTATTTTTCACCCTTGCACACAAAGCCAAAATCACTAGGTATAAAGCATTTAAACAAAACTCCTTCCCTGGCCTCGCCTACTTGGAAGTGATATCCAAGAGGAAGAGCCTACGCGGTACTCGGGCCGCGCTATAAATTCACGGAAGATTTTGGTATATATTGGCAAAGCACCCGACTCCCTTATCGCAGCGGTGTGTGAAGTGTGGGGGTAGGCCCCTATATCAAGCCACGACTGTCTTTTATCAAGTGCCTTCGACTCCTCACCAAACATTACCCAAACCATCCTTAGTTTGGCTATCTGAGTAGTTCCTGTTCTAAAAAGCCTTCCCTAACATTTTTCTTTTCTTAAAAGCATCAAAATTTAAAGGAGATAATCACTTTCGCTACTTGAATTGTTTGTGCATTAGCTAGGACAATCTTCTTTCTTGCTTGCTTATGACGGTTATCACTCGGTCATAATCTAGGAAAATGGCCCAACAGGTTCCTTCTTCCTCCGAAATCACCACCAGCGTGGATGTTTCGGCACCCCTCCAATCTTCCTCGGGACCGCTGTTAGTTGGTTCCCCCTCATGGTCGTATAATCCTTTCCATCAAGCCAAAACAATCCCATCACGTCCAGCTTCTCCTAGTCCATCAGAAATATCTTCTCGACTTGAGTCTATTCCTCACGGGGATCCTGAATTTCAGGCTCTCCTTGATCGCAATCCGGTAGCCCTCATGGACTACCTAGTACACAAGTCCATTCGAATATCTGATCAAGGACCACCAATCCAACAAGTGTACGATTATCCTCGTGGTCCATCCCAGGCCTATGTAGAACAGTTTTCATCCTCTCTCCCGCCTCGAGCCACGGAAAAGGGGGAGGCTCTTGTGCCTCCTTTTTCTCTTCCACCAACCATGTTGACTAGTTCTCAAATTGCCTTACCTATTCCTAATACTGCAGTTACCTCAACTATTCCTCAACCTACCTTTGAGAGGTCTTCTGCCTTGGCGATAACGAGTGCGTCTGTGCACCCGCATATCGCTGTTAATTCATCTATGCCCTCTATTGTGTCTCAAGGTCAGTACCTCTTCATGAGCCAACCCCCTCCGGCTAGTCAGTTGGTTCCTACTTCTCGTCCTCCGGTCAATCTTTCTTCCAATATTCCAGCAACTGTGACCTTCGCCCATCCCCTAGTATCGGCACCCCTGGTACCAAATCCGGCGGTAGAAGGCCCCTTTCAGGTCTTGTTCCCCAACATGACCAATCAAGTCGGTACTCACGTTCCTCAATCTGTCCCTATCCAATCAACAAACATGGGAGTCCATCAATCACAGGCTCCATCCGTCTTCCAACCCTCATTTTCCCAATCCCTTATTATCTCACAGCCTGCCTATACGCAAGCTACCTCACAACAAATACCTCACCAGGCGTCACCCAAAACACCTGGTTATTCCTCTTACCATCCCACCAATCAATAGATCAATCCCCCATCGACACCTCAACAACAACATCCACACTTGCTCCTTATGTAGGACATACCAATGTGCCTCCTCCTCCCAATCCGACGTAGTTCAAATTCTTTTCAAGAAAATTGCAGACTTGAAGCCTCCACAAAAGGAACCCATCCTTCATACTCCTTTGAAGAAGTGTGCAATGAACCCATTCATCCTTCGGTGGCTTTTAGGCCTTATCCTCCCCAATGGGAACTTCCCAAATTCTCAAAATTTCATAGCCGGAAGACCCCAACAACATCTCGAGCATTCAAACATGCTTGCTACCTTATCATCCAGATCGTGAACTCATGCTCCGTACCTTTCCTATGTCTCTAAAGGCGGGTCCCGCTTTGGACTGGTACAATAACATCCCTCAACATTCCTTATTTTCTTTCTCTCAATTGGCTCAGATGTTTGTCGAAAACTTTTCAATAAATATTGCCCATAAGATCTCAATTACAGATCTTTACAACATTCGCCAATTCGACGATGAGTCTATAGCAGACTTTGTCGCTCGTTGGAGAGGGATAATCAACCAATTGTCTTTCTCCCTTCCCCAATCCCAACAGATCGAGTTGTTCACCCGATCTTGTGCTAGTCACATTTCTTCCACGTTAAGGATCCAAACTTTTCATACCTTTGAAGAGGCCTTTACGATGGCACGCAAACTTGAATCTCGCGCCATTGAACAAGGGAAGCTAAAACTTCGCTCCAAATCTAAACCAGATTTCTCTCGCTTCACCAAACCAAATTCTTCCCCTCTAAAGATAAGAATCAAGGGTCCACAAATGCTATCGTGTTAAAAACATCAAGAACCGATAGTACTCCTAATCAACCACCACGAAGAGATTCCTCATCTTCTCGGAAAGGGGCTTCATCATCACGATCCTTCGCTCCCTTGGGGGAATCATACGCCTCTATCTTAGAAAAATGTTGGAAGTTCACATGATCGAACTTCCACCCATTAGGGATATTGATGAAAGTCGAGAACGTCCTTTCTGGTATAGGGAAAATGATTTCTGTCATTATCACAGAACCAAAGGTCATGACATCGAACGATGTCAGACTTTCAAAAATCTTGTCCAAAAATCCATTGACAAAGGCGAGCTCATCCTGGATAACCCAAATGCTCCCCCAAATCAAGCACTGGACGTTTTTAAACAACCTTTCCCCAATCATGCCCCAAATCATAATTCTTCGGAATCTCAACAACCAAACACCCACACTATCAATTTCATCTCTACCGAGGACTCTTCTTCTGAAACCAATCCATCTGCAAACACATCAATCGAATCAGATCCTCCTTCCTCTTCATCAATCACGGAGTTCCAATATCTTCGATAGTCCATCTTTGAATATCCCTACATTATCAAGCACGGAGTTATCTCTCTCCGCTCCTTTGTCGACCTTCCATCTATACCCGAGACAAAGTCATCCTCATCTCTGTCTCATCATTAGACATTCTTTCAATGCTCAAGCAATCACATCCCTCCGAGTTTCCACTACGACACATCCACTTCTGTTGCTCCCATTCCCGCCGCAACTATACCTTTGTAAACGTACCTATCATTGTGCCAACTTCAACTAAGCGTCTTCAATTTTGACCCTTCCTATCTCTTTTCCTACGATAGTTTCACCCATGATTACCGCGATCGAAGTAGTCCTTCGCTAGAACTGCTTCGTCATCACCCCCTTCTTCCATCACCAATGTTACTTCACCTATTCAGGAAAAATCAAAAGAAGTAGCACCAACATCTATACGCTCGGTTCCTGAACCTAAACCGAGACAACTAAAATCTAACATTATACCATCAAGCATTCTCCCACTTGCTTCCCCCAAAAAGGTTACAATCACCTTATGCCGTGGAAGTCGTCACCATCCCCGAAAAAGGAAAGCCCATATTTCGGACCATCAAAACTCTTGGTGCTCTTCCACAAAAATCTCTCTCCACGCCTCATAAACGATTGGATTTGCCCGTGGAGAAGGCGTCTTCTTCTACACATCCATCAAAGCCATCATCTTCTTCCACAACACATTCTTCATCAATACCCCTAAAAATAGACTTACCTACCAAAAAGATGCCACCTCTTCTATCAGGATCATCATCTTCATTACCAAAAACCAAAGCACCCTATATTCCTCCTATTACACCTACCTTGAGGACTTCTTCCTCATCTAAATCAACATTATCTAAATCATCCGTAAATCCGACTAAGCAACCCCCTTTGTCTCCAAAGACCGCAAAATTTGTCGCATATCCCTCATCTTCAAAATCTATCTTAGGGGCTCCCCCTCCACCAAAGTCAATCATGTCTCATTTACTCCCATCCCAAGCACCCAAGACTGCTCCTCCAAATGTCCAAACAAACAAGAGGATCCCTAAAGAGACCGTTAAACCTAACATGCAAGTTCTCTTACCTCGGCAGTCGATTAAGGTAAAAGAACCATCTTCATCATCTCTATCCTCCTCTTCGTCTACCGGATTCTATACCGAAATCCTTCATCAACTCATCCAATCTTCATCCATAACCCTTCCTCCGATTAAACCTTATAATCCTAAAGGAGTGAAACCTACTTGGTTTAACTCTGATCTGATTTGTGCTTACCACCGTACTCCGGGTCATGACACTGAGGGGTGTAAAGCTCTTCAAGCCGTTATCAAGAACCTTCTGGAAGAAAGTGACCTTTTGCTGGAGGAGGAGGAACAATTACCTCCTATCATCTTAGCCCCATCCAAACCTCAACCATCCACTCAGACCTCTAGTGGTTCCATCCCACTTGATCTTCCACCTTCCCAAATTGACACAATCCATATCGCCACTAGAACCCAACACTATGATAACCCATCTTCATCTTCAGCATCTCGACCACGGGTTGTCATTTCTGCAGCCCCTAAAGACGTTTCTCCTTCCTCATCAGCCCCACGACCTAGAGTCTCTATTCGTGCTGCACCTCGGGCTCAAGTTCCCGTGTCTGTTGAGGAGAGTGTTATGAAACAACTCACCCAGGCTCCGGTCAAAATGTCTCTTTTTGACCTCATCCAATCCTCTCCACAACATCGCCAAGCTTTGATTGATAATCTGCGTCGCATCGCAGTAAATTCCGATGAGCCCCAGCCCTTCGAGTTGGTTGTTGGACTGAATGGACCATCAACTACCATTTCTTTTGAAGATTCGAAATTCCTTCTCTTTCTTCGCAAGATTTGAGGCTCCCCTCTTCATCACACCCAAATCAATAACACTACCTTAAAACGTGTTATGATCGATAGTGGAGCTGCACTCAACGCATCTCCTCGAACACATTCGAACAACTTAAGTTACCAAAGAATGTGGTGTCACCCCCACCTTCGCCCTTCGATCATTTAACGATCACTAGCGGTCACTCTAGAACCGTGGTCTTACCCATCCGAGTAGGTAAGAAGTCGCTCCATGAACTCTTCTATATTGTCAAGGAAAATTCCACTATAACATGATCCTCGACGCTCCTCGGATTCGCGCAATGCATTGTGTCCCATCCACCCTCCATCGATGCCTAAAATATCAATATGAGGGCAAAATATATACTCATCCAGAGATCCTTTCCTTCACACAATGCGACATGACCACTAGGTCTCGCCCTTTAAAAGAAAATACATCTTCTCCGATGGGGCCTCATCTTCTTCCATGCCTCGCAACCAAACTACCGGATTTACAAAATCTAGAAGAGACATTGCAGTGTTTCTCACTAGAGAGCTTCCTCTCTTTTCTTTCGATGCCCATCTCAAACCTAATGAGTATGGTAGACCGCATAAAACAACTCCGAATATCAACCAGTCTCGGCCGCATCGTCACCATCGGTCTCGCCCAATCAATGACTCAATTTCATCTACGGTGGCCTTGATACACCTCATTATCGCCCGGATTCTCCTCCTAGAGCCAAACCTTACTTAACAGGGTTTGATTATCTACAGAATCCCACGTTTGCAAAAACTTATCTATATCGATGCGCGTGGAAAGGTTTTGGCCTTGGAAAATATGAACAAGGTATACATGATCTCAAATCCATTCCTACTCTCATGCCACATCAAAAATTTGGGTTAGGATTTAAACCCCTTTCAGAGGCCACCGTCACTATTCTTGATGAACCTCTTCCTACTAAGGAACCATCTTCTCCCACTAAATCAGAAGCATCACTTGATGTGGATGACGACATTTCCATCCCACCTAACTTTTTTTTTTGATCAATACCATTTCCTTAGGGCCGTTGGTCTATGAGACTAACAATCGGTCCGCTTCTATACCATTAACCTTCCCTGAAATAGTTGGAGACGACTCTCCTACTATCAATACTATCCACTGTGCGGATGATGATTCTGTCCTCACCTATCTAGGGGCAGAGGATTCTTACCTTCCCAAGACTATTCCTTCTGACACGTCTACCCTTCTCAACGAAGCCACTATCGACCTTAATATAGGGACTTCTGAAGACCCTCGCATCATTAAGGTCGGCCAATCCCTTAATCCACAGGAATTAGGGGACTTTACCGCTTTTCTTTCCAAACATCGTCAAGTCTTTGCTTGGTCATATGAGGATATGCCAGGGCTCGATCCCGATATTGTGGTCCACAATATCGTTACTCTTCCCAACATCAAACCAGTCAAGCAAAAATTGCGTAAGATGCACCCTAGAGTAGCCCTTCTTGTCAAAGAAGAGTTACAACGCTTGCTCTCGGCTAGCTTCATCCAACCCATCGATTATCCGCAATGGGTGTCTAATGTAGTACCAGTAACTAAGGCTACTGGGAAGATTCGAATTTGTACCGACTTCCGGATCTTAATCTTGCCTGCCCAAAGGATGATTTTCCTCTTCCTAATATCGACTAACTCGTAGATTTAATCGGGGTCATGAGATGCTTTCTTTATGGATGGTTTCTCTCGGATATAATCAAATCCTCATCGCACTGTAAGACCAACATAAGACCTCCTTCATAACCCCTTGGGGGACCTTTTGCTATCGTGTCATGCCTTTTGGCCTTAAGAACGCAGGGCAACCTATCAACGAGCAATGACATACATCTTCCATGATCTCTTACACAAAACTGTGGAGGATTATGTTGACGACCTCCTCGGCAAGTCCAAACACCGTCAGGATCATCTTTTCATCCTTGCACCTCTCTTTGAGAGGCTTATCCGCTTCTGTCTTCGTCTAAATCCAGCTAAGTGCGTGTTTGGCGTTCTCACTGGTAAACTTTTAGGTTTTATCATTTCCATCAGGGGTATTGAAGTCGACCCCGCAAAAATAAAAGCTATCCTTGAGATGCCTCCCCCTTCTAACTTAAAGCAACTCCGCAGTCTCCAAGGACGTCTTCAATCAGTGCATCGTTTTATCTCCCAATTGTCGGACCGTTGTCAACCTTTTCACCATCTTCTCCGTAAGAATGTTCATTTTGAATGGGATGAGCATTGCCAAAAGGCCTTTGATGATCTCAAAGCTTATCTTCTTTCTCCACCTGTGCTTACACCTCCACGCGAGGGGGAGCCTTTCTATCTTTATATCTCTGTGACTGACCATGCTCTCGGGAGCCATGATCTCGCATCGGACACTTGTGGTAAAGAACAAGCTGTCTATTACATCAGCCGCACCTCCATGAGTATGAGACACGTTACTCAAGCTGAAAACTATGTTGTGCTCTCTTCTTCGCAACTTCTAAGCTTCGCATTATCTCCTTAATCACAAAACTTACATTGTCACAAGTGTCAATCCCCTCAAGACAATCCATGCAAAACCTTATCACAATGATCGCATCACTCGTTGGCTTATGCTCATGACTGAGTTTGACCTCGAGTTTATCCCGCAAAAGTCTATCAAGGGTCAGGTTATTGCAGATCAATTAGCTGATGCTCCTCTTCCGGACACTCAAGACCCCCTTGCTCAATTTCCCGATGAGTATATCCAACAAATTGATTTTGGTCTATCTCCATTTAAAGTAAAGCTCTTCTTTGATGGATCCAAATGCCAGCAAGGGGGAGGTGCGGGTTTTGTGATGATTCCTCCTTGGGGTACGCCTATCCCAGTCGCACACAAATTAAACTTTGAGTGCACCAATAATATGGCTGAGTACGAAGCTCTTGTCTTAGGTCTTCAAAATGCCATTAATCTCGGCGCTCGTCATATTGACATCTTTGGTGATTCTGAACTCATCGTTAACCAGGTCACGGGTGTCTATCAATGCAAGAATGATATCCTTCAGAAATATCGCGACATCGTTCTTGCCCAACTCCAATCTTTCGATAACTTCACTATCCAAGCCATTCCTCGTACTGCAAATCGATTCGCGGATACCATGGCTTCTTTAGCCTCCCTTATCCCGCCTTTTACCGAAGACTCGCGTCTTTATGTGGCTGTGCAACGATTGGATCAACCATCTCATCTTGGGCAACTAACGTCAATCAATGCTGTCACAACCCATACTCAGGATGAGTGGTATCAACAGATAGTTGATTATCTATCTTATTCGGTCCTTCCTCCAGATCTGACTCCCAATGGTAGAAGGTCTTTTGTCCAACGCGCCAACCGCTATACTATTCTAGGTGGCCTTCTTTACAAACGCGGCTTTGATGGTATTTTGCTTCGATGCCTCAAAACCCATGAATCATCTAAAGCTATTCAGGAGGTCCATGACGGTATTTGTGGTGGACATTTTAGTGGTTTAGCTGTAGCCAAGCGCATCTTACGTTTGGGATATTATTGGCCTTCTCTTAATCAAGATTGTTGTGAATACACTAAGAAGTGCGTCAAGTGTCAGCAACATTCTAATCTCACGCACATCCCTAGTCAGGCTTTGCAACCTGCGGCGGATTTGTGGCCTTTTTCGCAGTGGGGTATTGATCTTATTGGTCTCATCAATCCTCGTTCTTCACAACGTCATCATTCTATCATTACCGCCACTGAGTACTTTACTAAGTGGGTAGAAGCTATCCCTCTTTCTTCAACAAAGGCTAAACCCATAGTTGATTTCGTCTATCAACACATCATTTATCACTTTGGCGTTCCCACACAAGCTAATCACGATAATGGTAAGTCTTTCAAAACGCTGATTTGCGTAATCTCTCGCAATGCTTTCAATATCAAGCTCAGTTTTTCTTCTCCATACTATCCTCAAGCTAATGGTCAAGCCGAAGCTTCCAATAAAACTTTGCGTAATATCCTCGCAAAGGTAACTAGTCGAGCTGGTAGGGATTGGCATTTACATATCCCTTTCGCTCTCTGGGCTTATCGGACTAGCATTCGTACTCCTACTGGTGCTACTCCCTTCTCTCTCGTCTATGGGTCTGAGGCTGTCCTTCCTTTGGAAGTCCAAATCCCATCTCTCCGTGTTTCTCTCAGAGAATTTGTCTCCGATGAGGATTATCGTCAAAATCATCTAGCACAACTTGAACTATTGGATGAGCGGCGTCTTAACGCTCTTGATCATCATCAGGTCTATCTCGAGCGTGTCAAACGTGCTTATAACAAGCACTTGCAACACCGTGACTTCAAAATTGGTGATCTTGTTCTTAAGGAAAATCAAAATGTCACTACACTCGAAAGGAGTCAACGTGGTAAGTTTGCTCCCAACTGGATGGGCCCCTACATTATCACTCATAAATATGGGTCTGGGGCTTATCGTTTATCTTCCATGGATGGTATCCCTGAAGCGGAACCTCTTAATGCTTTGCATTTACGGCCCTTCTACTGTTAAAATCTATCTTATACAAATCTAGTCGCAACTCAGATCTTCCATCCGTCCTAATAACCAGTCATCTACTTTCGTGGTGATTTGAAATTGTGTGGTTCTCCGCCTATTGCCTCGTTACCTTAAATATGAGTATCGCGGCTCTACTCATTGCACGTTTCTTTTGGATATGTTCCTCCTCATGGTAGGAATACCTTAATCACCACTTCATCTGTCCCAAGTACTTATCTTCATCGGATCTACTCGGGTCATGAGTGCATGTTCTTCTATGTTCTCTTCCCCTCCATCTGATCTATCTAGGTCTAAACTCAGCTTCTTCCAAAAAGTGTCAAAAAAAAAAAAAAAAAAAAAAAGAAAAAGATGTTATCCAAAAGATAGACTGATCCTCAAGGACAAATATCCATACATTATCAAGTGAATCAAAAAAAGAAAATAGACCATACCTCGAAGGATGGCTATCATTAAAATACAAATACGCACACGCTCCTCAAGGACGGCTGCTTTCTCAAAGAAAATTCAAGGCTTCTTGTAATTAATCGGCCTTCCAAATCGCTTTATAAGCATCACCGAAAGACTTCCCGCATCGATCAGTCTTTCCATATCAAGCAAACTTCCCGCATTGATCAGTTTGCCTATCTGTCAAAGTCATGAAGCTGAGATTTAGGACCTTTTGTCGATCATATGGAGAATCCTATTTCCCCACTATGGACATGTATTCTGTCCCTTGTAGGTTCCGACAAGATACTTACTTACTTTTCTTTCCGTTTCTATCCTAGATCTGGTTTGCGACTAGTTAGTGTCAGATTTATTTTAATCTTATATAGGGCCTTGTATGCTTGGTCTTTTGGTTCCCTTTCTGGATTTTATCTATGGTCGGTTGGAAGTCCAACTTATCATTTTTCTTCTTCTCCGAGTATCTTCTCTTCTAAGTCACGGTTGTTTCCGCTTTCATCTTTTGCTCTTGTAAGGAGTATTCCTCATTTCTTTGTCTTGCATCCTGTTAAATTGGCATTTCACATGTTAATTCAATCAAAATTTATCTTCTATCAAAATTCATCTTATCTATCAAAACTCCTATCTGTATTCATTTCTCCTTATAATTACATCCATATATCCAACACATTTATCTATCTATCCATCAAAATATCGAAAAATACGTACATCTCAGGTACATGACATCTATTTATATCTAATCCATACATTAAGTACATCTGTATATCTATCCATCAAAATATTTAAAAGCTATGTCCATCCAAGATACATCACATCTATCTATCAAAATTAAATCAATCTATCTAATCACATCCATCTATCATCTATCCGTCTATATCTATCCAATCACATCTATTTTATCCACATTTCAATCTATCTAATCACATCTATTTCCATCATCCATCAGTCTATATCTCTCTAATCACATCTATTTTTCTATATCTATCTATCCATGTATATCAAAATCAAAAAGGCATGAAGTACAATCATATGACCAATAAATCTATATATATATACATGTGTGTTTGTACAAAAATGGGTGGCTTCCAATCAAGCCATCTATACAATGCCTTCCAATCGAGGCTATATCACTATACAAATACACAATCTATCAAGTCTCTATATGGTGAAATCAGAAGCGTGGAGGACACTGTCCCCTCCACCCTCCTCTGCACCCGGCTGTCCCTCCTGACCGCCGCCTATCGAGCTCGAAGCACCTGCTGCTGGAGGTCTCGGCCCACCTCGGTCCCTCCCAGTGCTCCCTCCGCCTGAGGCTCCACTCGATGTAGCTGTCGCCTCCTCTCCTCCTCGCCCCGTACCGAGGCACATCTGGGGCATGCTACGCTAGAGCATCCTCATAATATCTCACCTCAGCAAGGAGAGACTGCATATGTGCTCGTGCTCACCATACCCGGGCTCAGAAAAGGTGCTGGCGCGCGCTGGCGCGCCGTGGTGCCCCACCTAGAGCCGTGCCCTGTGTCCCAGCCCTGATGTGGCACTAGTCTCTCCGTATTTGGCCCTAAGGGCCTCCCTGTGCCGAAGGTAGCATCCTCTCGCTGGATCATCAGATCACGCTCCTGACGGGCGGTGTCTCTCTCCACAATCAGGGAATCTCTCTCCTCTGTCAAGGCCCTGATCTCCTCCAGAGCTACCTGATGCGTCTGTACCAGCGTGGCATGCTCTCCCTCTAATCTGTCTAGTGTCGCAGCTATGTCCTCCTCATCAGCATCTATCGAGGGCGGGAGATGTCGTGGAAGCTCTGTGTCATACCACGCTGCATAGCCCTCATCCACCCCCGCGTCATCATCGCTGTCGTGGAGGGTGGAGCCTCTCTCAATGAGTCTGCCGGGATCAAAATCGCAAATTGCCTTCTCGCTATCCCGCCTATATGGCGTGTATGTGGCCGGTCACTGTCTGTACTAGGCCAAACTGCCTCAGTATCCGCATGAATGGGACTCGCTCCCACATATCTGGTCTGCGACCCCTGACCACCCGACTCCGTCTCAATGCTACCAAGTGGGCATCCTGACCAACCCATATCGGAAATGCCCGATATGGTCTCCAGATAACCTGATCTGGTGTAAGCGTCCTGAAACGCTCCGAGTACCACTCACCGATCTACTCAGTCTCTCCCGCGCCATGTCACCCGCCATCTCCGAAATCCATAATCAACACCCCCCACTGCTGCTGGCATCCACGGAAGCCCGGATGGCCTAATCACTGCTATGTGCTCATACGCCCAGCAATGGAGCACAAAGCTAACGTCAATCCCTGTCCTCCGACCAGTGGTGTACATCCATAGCTCATAGTAAATCTGAGCTATCGTGGCATCGCCAAGGCAAAACTCGTCGCTCAGTGCTGCAAGATGTCGCACACGCAGTCTAATAGTAGTAATGGGAATCTCCCACCTCCTGAGTCTGGCAAGGCAAAATAAGATATAGCCATCTGAATCAAGGCTATCCGCCTGCTCCGAGGGCTATCCTGCCTGTACTGTGAGGCTATCCTCACTGCCCCAGATACTATCTCCGAGTCATCTGATCTGTCTCTGTACAATCGCATCAGGGCTCTCTGCTGCTGCTCTCGGGGTGTGATCTCAATCGGGTCCCCGATATCTCGGTAATCGGAGGATCTCTCAGATACATCCTCATGGGTGATAGTCATCTCACCCGTCCTAAACCAAAATGTGCACGTGTGGCTGTCCCACCGTCGCACTAATGCCCGCATGAGCTCCACATCCCGTGGCACTCGTCTGTAATATCTAAAACCCCCGAGCCCGGCTAGCTCTAAATGCCGCCACCAGACGGCACGCACGTCGGAAGGATCGCTCTCCAATAACTCGTGGATGGCATCCTCATATGAAGAGCCTCTCGTGCTCGCATCCACGACATCAAAAGCATAATCGCCTCTTTGTTCTATAAATCACATCTTCCAAAACCATAACATCCAAAACAAGAAGGAAATGCTAAGCATCTTTCAATCGGCGTCGATTTGGTCAAATCGGCGTCGTTCATTCTAGTCGGCGCCGATTACTACCAATCGACGCCGATCCAAACCAATCGACGCCGATTATACCAATCGGCGCCGACTGCCAGGCCAGGCGTAAACCAGACCCTGGCCTCCCATACGCATGAAAAATCAAACAAAAAAAAAAAAATATAACGACAAAGGTGGGTTCAAGAATGACCACTTACCCCAGGACGTGTCCTCCTGCGCTTCTGTCCGCTCCCAGAGGCTTCCATTGTGTTCAAATCTCAAATCTATCTCTCTCTGAATCAATCGTCACGCAGTGCAAATAAATCGCTTACGCTTCCGCTCGCATTTTATATGCGTCTGATTGGTCGGCGCCGATTTTTTGGTCACGCCGATTGTCTTGGTCGGCGCCGATTATTTTGATCGCGCCGATTTTTCATGTCTCTGTTTGCCATAGTGTTGATACTTGGCTTTCTCATCTATCTCGATCATTGTTGTGTGTTGAATCTTGCCTTTTGGCACATCTTTTAGATGTCATCGTCTCTTTCGGGTTTGTTCCCTTCAAGTAGGACACTCGTATCTTCTTTCGCAGCTTAGAGTTAAACGGGTCTGTAGGCACTAACGTTGTCTCATGAGGAGACCGTCTAGTTGTCCCTACCAATGTGTCTCTCTTTAGATGCTGGCTTTTTTTTTTCTCCTTGCACTCATGGGTCTGTAGGCACTAACGTCGTCTCGCGAGGAGACCGGCTAGTTTTCCCTACCAATGTGAGTTCCTTAGGTTGCTGCCCTTGTGTTTATTTTTATGCGCCCTCAATGATCAGTTCTACTCCAGCTATCCGACTGGGGCATCCTGCATTTTTCATCTACCTCTTTCAAACTCGGGATCGTCTGTTCTATTATCCATCCCATCCCTAGTTTGAGGGGGATCACATCACCACAAATTCTTCTCTTCTTCCATCCCTTTGTTTTTGTCTCATAACCTTGCTTATCGCAAGTTACTTGACAAAAAGGGGCAAAATGTAGACACTTAAAATTGGTTACCCAATTTAGTGTCCCTTCTCATCCGTTTACTTGCCTAGGTAACCTGGGGCACGTTTACGTCACCAACTATCCCCTTGGGATAGTTTTCCAATTTGTGATTTAATCACTTACTCTAAATTTAATTCATCACATCACATCTTACCCATGAGTAATTAAATATTAAATATTTAATTACGCTTCTTCCCATGCATCTTAATCACTTATCTACCCCAAATTTATTCTATCTATGCATCACATCCATTTTTAATCTTCCCTAAGCGGGATATTTCCCGTGGTCGGATAGGTCTTGTCTTTCTCGAATCGATCATTTTTAGCCATCTCGGGAGTCTTCTCCGCGATCGGCGCCGACCCATATGGTCGGCGCCGATTTTCTAGGAGCGGCGCCGATTATAAAAGTAGGTCCATAGCTCGGTTCAAAGAAGACCGAAAAGAGACTAACGAGCGAAAGAAAGCACTTACGCACGAACAGAGAGCGAGAAAGATTCAGGTTGCAAGAAAGAGAGATCTTTTTAGCATCAATTGTCTCAGTTAGGGCAGATCCTGTCCTAATCAATCCCTGAGAGGAGCACCGTTACTCTGCCCGTATCATATCAACATCATACACCACCATCTATCATCTGGTGACTCTGTTCCAACGGCCTCTCCATCTTCGGCACATCTTGCAGACTACATTCACCTTCCAATCCCCGAATCTCATCGCACAGTCCCTGATTGGTCAGTCTGCCTTCAGTTGACACTGATCTTATCCAGTCGACGCCGATCAGTCCCAGTCGACGCCGATCACATCAGTCGCCGCCGATTATACCTGGGCCGACGCGATTTCACTCGCAGACAGTAAAGGTCACAGTAACACAAATCTAGCATTATTTCGCAGCTTCCTCTTTTTCGTGCATTTCTCTCTCATTGCTCAGCTTGCTTTTATTACCGTAATCGTAAAAATCTAGTCTTTATTTACATCTTTTATCATGTATGCTTCTTTTCTTTATTGAAAACGTGGACTGACATCCGCCAAGGAAGCTTATCGCTTCCCGGACCCGCTTCTCGGGCAGTCCACCCAAATATCTTCTAACGCCATCTTTTTCTGTCAAGCACCGGTGTTTTGCAGGTTACTCGGATCTATTGTGCAAATTGCTCATGTGCGCCTGTCTTGTCTACATCGGCTTCCTCATCCGTCTACATCTTCATCAGGTATCGATTTCATTGGAGTTTTTCAGGGTTTTTGTGTTTAGTTTGGTGCATTAACTTGGACAGGTAACAAGCGCAAAATTCTTGATCTACACTCTTTTTCATATTTTTTTATCATTGAGTAGTATTTCCTACATAATTCCCTGAAGGAAAAACATTGTGGATAGATGAAAGCACAAGGAAGAGAAATATCATGATATTGAGGTTGTTGGTTGTCCTGTAAAACCATGCCTGCTTGAGGTTGTTGGTTGTCCTGTAAAACCATCCATGTTGAGGTTGTTGGATTTCCTATAAAACCATACATGTTGAGGTTGTTGGCTGTCCTAAAAGACCATCCAGATCATGAGCACGCACGGGCGGCATGCTGCAGAAGGAAGTGCAATTGTTTTTCTCCCATGTTCGCACTAAGGGGGGGAATGTTAGGAATCATTATGTTAGTGCTTACATTATAGTGTGAGTAATTACGTGAGTAATTATATGAAGTAAATATAATGTAATGTAATTGTAAATGAGTTGTTAAAACAACTCATATTGATTAGATAGTGTATTGTTATGTGAGTAACAAATACACTTTGTTAAGAGATTTGTTGGTTAAACAATCTCCATAATTATAAGAATACATTTCCTATATATTTGTATGTTGCGAATGTTTGAGAGACAAAAAGAAGATATAATATTATTGTGTTAGTTTCTTGTGTAAATTTGGACCTAATTTTTCATGCACATGATCAACAACATATTATATTCCCCTATACTCTGGGAGATGAAGTGACATCTCCATGTAAACATTCAGGGGTTGGTGAGGACCATTCCCACTAGATATAGAACCTCCTATGTTGCCTCTTCCGTCCCTAGATCCTCTAGATTCTAAGCCACTTGTTCCTCTTGATCCTCCACATGTGGCAGTAATTGAACCAGAGGATGCACGCCCGATGTCCCAACGGTGGTGCCAAACTAAACTCCTATAGTCTGCTAAGTTGTGCTACTCCCCGATGTGAGTCCAAATATTTGTGTTCTGTGTTATGTGTTGATGATGCACCCGAAAAGGTTCCTCCAACTATCCCTCCAAATAACAGGAAGATTTCTTCCTGGCCATAAATTCACTTTATATATGATTTACCTCTAAACTTTATGATAAGTCAACTCTACCTCTTTCTACTCTACTGTCTTGTCCAAACTAGCTGTGACTCACTGTCTGTACTAGAAACTTGAAAATCAAGTGCAGGGGATAGGTTTCAGTATATTGAGATGCGTACCCACGACTTAAGTTATCTCTACTAGCATGATCTCATATAATGCCGATGAGGGTTCCCTATCATGATTTTCCAAATGGGGAGTTCTAGATGTTATGGCTCCTCGTCCTCTATGTGATCTCAAAATCCTTCACGAGCCATCTCTCTCCTTAATGCCATCTATTCTATAATCTCACATTGCTCCATAAATACCTCTTGTGCTCCTCATTGTACTTGAGCCACCTTTCTTCTCTTTTCCTCTCTACCACTAGGTCTACCATCCTTCACCACACCGGATCTTACCCCCGCACATGGTGGAGTTTAGCTAGCCATAGTATTTTCTTCCAAATTTAGGGTTACCAACAAGATTTTTATTTCTATTGGAATTCCTTATAGATAGGTTCCCCTAGGATAACTTAAAAATTGAAACTTAGCTACCTATAGGAAATAAAAAGTGTAAATCGAGTACTTTAAAATATAGCTATTCAGAACACCAAAGAACCAAGTGTCAACAATACGTGTCCAAATTAGATCAACATCATAGAGGGCCTAAAATTCTTCTTGCATCCAGACAAGTGTGTGAAACCTATATTTCCTCTTAGACATGTAAGAAACCAACCACTCGTATAGATCTATTGGGAATATAACAAATAAGATCTCATATAAGAAGTCATAAAATTATTCTCCACCCACGTGTGTGCATAAAACCTAGATCTACTTCTTGATATCTGAGCGTACTCTTCTTCCAGATCTATTATCCACTCCTCAATACTTGCCAAGGTCAACTGGTACATATTCATCGCGCAACATCCTAAAAACAACTGAGAAAGAGGTCCCAGCAACAGAACCAATGATGCAGCCTATAATTTAATGTGAATAACCTGGTGCTAGCACATTACTCGGCCAGTGTTGAACACTCACCCAAAACATGCAAAGGAACCAAGTCCCTCTTTAGAGTTTCTTGTACAAAGTGTTAACATGATGGTACATATATATATATATATATATATATATATATATATATCCAAATTCATTAACAATAGTAAACATCACACAATGCATAAACTAGATCTTATTCTTAGAACAGATATAGAATGAACTAAAAAATGACTATAATAAGATTTACCATGCAAGAACCAAATTTAGTCATGTTCAATACAATTATCCATCCAATATGAACCGTTGTATCAAGTAATCAAAACACAAAAACTTCTTACATTACATAATTATCTTCATGAGTCATGCGCGCTATAAAACCAACAACATATCTCTACTATATTTTTTCCACACTAACTCATGCAAATCAATACATATATATAGGATTTAGGACTTTCCCTTCATTACCCCCGCAATTCTCAAAATAGTTCACATGTTAAATAATAGCCACGTGCCTTTACAATAGGATGCTCTAACAATAAAATTCCTATAGTTAACTCTGAGTAGAAATCCTATTATTAGCCTAAACTATGCATGGTGCTTAGTTGTCACTTGTTCCCAAAATATCATTGCATGGACCGCAAGTCTTCATGTCTTTGTGTTCTCATCACGCTAACTCCAAAAATAGCCCTTATCCAAAAAATGACTAAGTCCTGCTCCTAGGCGCTCCAATCCTATCATAACATTGTGCGCTCTTCTAGTAACCTACATTTGTGCACCCAATACTTAGGCCATTTTTGTTCACTCAACAAACTATGAACACCATTTATTGAAAAAATCATTGACATCCCTTCAAATGCATGTTCTGCATTCATAATACTTTGTAACATCCTCCTAAAATTATTGCTGATTTTTTTACTATTTTCATGTACAATTTTACAACAATATAAAATAAGTAAGTTTATACTTATGGAAGTATAAAGATGTAGAAAAAACTCATTATACTACACCCAATGACTGTTAGAAGTTCAATAATATCATTATGTGATACAATACTCATAATATTACAAAAATAAGAAATTACGACTTCTACACTGAGTGGCAGAAAATGGAAATCCAAACCTCTCAATGTTCTACTAAGCAAAAATGATAAGAACATTTATAAGTGAATTCATATGTATCTTACATCCTTGGTTGAGAATTTGTATTAACCACAGACACATACAATTCAAGTAGTTCAATAGCATTTTTGAATAATTTGGCAAATTTCCTTGACTCCCTTCCCCTGATGGTGTAGCCTTATTTTTCAATTTTTCTTTTCTTCTCTAAAATCTTGACATAGTTGAGAAAAATGAGATTCATGCATGTCAAAAATTTTAATCACATTTAATTCATTACATCCTATACAAGCAACATATTATGGAACTCTTTCCAAGATATAAAACATAAATTTGGCTCTTGTTGCTCTACTCTACTTTACTCTTTTCGGTATTCTTTTAGAAATATTGCATTAACCCCATACACTTATCTCGAACCAAACTTCACCAAGTAATGCATTTATCGTAAAGGACATCTAATTCTTATCTGTCATACCTTTTATGCCTCTAAATAGTCATGTTGTAAGCATATCTTATTAATTTGGCTTGAAATCCAGTTCGTAGCTTTTTTGGGAAACAATGCAACCCACCGTTGGTATACAAATCAAAGACTAAAACCCACTTATCCCAAATTTTATCCTTCAAACTTTCCAATTTTTCCTTCTCAAAAACAAGCAAAATTTTCCTTTTGAATGACTGCATATTAAAATGAATTTTATTAGTATATAATTCTATAAGAAATAATTTAAGTTAATTTATATGTGCAAAATAGCTTAGTACAATTTATAAATACATTCTAGCTTTATGAATTATAATGACTAGTACCAAGAAATAGTGGTCTCTTCTCTAAGATCCACCTTGACTTGGCTTTGTACAGTGAGTCAATAAATATTGTTTTAACCCATGTTTTGTTTTCCATATTTTGTTGCTTGCAAATATTGATTATTTGTTCTGTTGCTGCTTTGGAAGACAAAATATAGGTAGACCTTTGTTTGATTCTATCATGAACAAATGAAATATTAGGATTTGCAAAGATTTTTTTTTGGGATTCCATTATATGTTGTCCATAAATAATATATAAATGAGTTTCAATGTCATGAATTTCATGCTCAAACTCCATGCTAAAAATAACACCAGTAATTTTTGAAAGGAATCAAAATTGCATCTCGATGAATAGGTAACGGGTTGGATAACATAGAGTGGATAAGGAGACTAATACTTGCTAAATCAAGTGATCTATATTGGTATTTTGTAGGAGCTACATGGAAATGACCAATATCAATTTCAAATGAATTTTAATCAAATAAAAGAAGAAGAATATCTTTAGATAATGTAGATTCATTTTTTTAAATTTAGTTTGAGTGTGTTTTAATAACTTTTTCTGTTTTGTAGATCACTTCACTAGTTGAAAGTGTGATTATGAAATGTATTTTTCTAGCTTAGATAATTTTTTTCTTCTGAGCATGGTAAAAAATTTGAATGTAATTTTCGTTGGCCCAATTCCTTATCCATATTTAGGCAGTGGGCAATAAATGAAGTGAATGCATATTGATATAGCATTTTGAATATGGTGATAATTCTTACACAAATAGCTTCACTATTATGCACACCACTCTTGTCCTCTTCATTGTATGGCTCAATTTTCCAACCATAACTATAACATGAATCTTTTTATTTTTTTGCTGAAATTTCCATACCATCTTTTTGTAAAGAAAAACTTGTAATTCCATTTTATGTACTGAGCATGTTCTCGATGTGTTGTCCAATTTTTCCACTTGAAGAGATACAATTGTATCTATTATACACTTTATGCTTAGAATAATGCCAATTGGTGTGCGTTGGTCTCCCAAGGAATGAAACAACCACATATCATTGTAATAATTATCAGGGGTGTGAACTTCAATGAACCATTCTTCATCCCTTCTTCCACAATTGTCTACAACATCAAAAATGGAATTTCCTTATACGAGGTAGTGGTAATAAGAGCCATTTTTTCTATTACAAATTTTTTTAGTGTAATGTATATCAAAATCTTTTTAGACTTAACATTTTTTTTTATAAAAATAACAAGTTGTGATAACATGCAACTTCCTATTTTAAACTCTATTCTTTTTCTATGATTGCATCTACCCATGATATATTTGTTTGTTTGTATTGAATGTTCATATGCCCATTATCATGTGATATAATTGTTTATTTATATTGAATGGGCTGATGCCCATTCTCATGTAAGACTTAAGAATCGAAGGAAACATGGTCGTTTATGTTACTTTTACTCTGTCTAATTTAAAATTTTCAAAGTTTCAAAAAGATTTGAAAAAATGTTTATGTTACTTTTACTCTCTCCACGTTATTTGTTCATACTTTTTTCTTTAAAAGGGAAGATTCACATTCTCACATATAACTAATAGAAAAATAATAGAGATAAATCAGCTCATTCTCATGTATAACTAATAGAAATATCATATATATCTAATTTAATAGAAGAAGAATAGAGATAACTTAAAGTGAACATATTATATTTACTTTCTTTTAACATTGGAAGGTTCTTTGTTTTAAAATGTGAATTTGTGCATTGTGACACCCTTTATAGAAGTTGTGAATGTTTATAATGGGAATAACCCCATTCTCATACAAACAAACATTGTTTAATTTATAATAATTAATAATTCTATTATACTAGCACCTTCTCCTAAAATCTTTGTTTCCCTACAACCCTTCCCGAATGGTTAACTACACATGAAAAACGAAAAATCATTCAATGCACGTGAACCATCTCCATATATATATATATATATAATTATCTATATTTTTATAAAATTAATATGATCATAGAAAATTTTATCGAAATTATTCTTAGGTGAATCAAATTATTTGTAAGTATATTCGCTTCTATGATTCAAATTATTTTATCTCTACTATATTTGATTGTTTACAATTATATCATATTGGTCGAACTATCCCCAGCAAGCCAAGTGTTGTACTACATACCCTCTGCAGAGGGATTAAGCCTTAAGTATTTCTCATCATATTGAAGACCGATGTTTATCAAGGTAGTAATAGAAGTGAAGAATTTAATTTTGAAGATGAAGTGAAGCATCAAGATTGTAATATAAGTGATGCATTTCGTCCCCGAAGATGTGATTCAAGCACATAACAGTCTTACATTACCAAACATCAACATGAATCACATATTCGGGAGGAAATGATAAAATTTTGTTGTGACTACTGGTTAAATATTCCTTGTTGAAGAAATGATTACGTACTCATGTTTTGTTGCACACCATCCTGAAACTTGCACAAAATGGGATATCATTCAATGTATAGCTCAATTTCTTGTTTATAATTATATCATTTTAGATGGATTAATAGATTCAAGAATAGTAGATGTTTAGAATGTGCACATAATTCTCTACATAACCTTGAGAGGGATCAAGCCTTAAGTAGTTCTCATCTTATAATATATATAGGTATATATCCATTCACATTTAGGAAACATATAATAATAATAGATATTTTGAATGGGCCGAGCCCATTCTCATGTAAGTCTTAAGAATAGAAGGAAATATGGTCATGTATGTTATAATTACTCATCGTATAATTTACAAGTTTCGTAGTTTCAACAAGATTTAAAGAAAATATTTATGCTACTTTTACTCTCTCCACTTTATTTGTTCATCCTTTTTGCTTTAAAAGGAAGATGCCCATTCTTAGATATAACTATTAGAAAAATAATATAGATAAATGAGCTCATTATCATGTCTAACTAATAGAAATCTCATATATATCTAATTTAATAGAAGAAGAAGAGAGATAAATTTAATCTCAACATATTATATTTACTTTCTTTAAACATGGGAAGGTACTTTGTTTTATAATGGGAAGTTGTGCATTAAAACAACCTTTATAGAATTTTTTCACGTTTATAATGGGAACAAGCCCATTCTCATACAAACAAACATTGTTTGTTTTGAATTAATTAATATTATTGAATTATACTAGCACCGCTCTTAAAATATTAGTTTCCCTACACCCCCTCTTGAATGGTTAACTACATAGGAAAAATTTCAAATCATTAAATGCAAGTGAATCATCTCTCTCTCTCTCTCTCTCTCTCTCTATATATATATATATATATAACACTTATTTCACTAAATTGGAACATATTCCAGTGAATTGAGACTCAAATATTTTTAATATTGGAAGAAATCCATCTCCATTTTTGCATATATCATATTCCATTTTTTTATATTGGATTCCATTATTACTATTATCGTAATCCATTAGTAGCAATATTGGATTCCAATATTTTCATTATTGGAATTATTCTAGTTCCAATTTCACTATTATTGGATTCCAATATCGCTATTATTGGATTCTAATATCGTTATTATTGGATTCCAATTTGGCTATTATTGGATTCCAATTTCATTATTTTTAAATTTGCAATGTTGAGAGTATGTAAGGCTAGCAACTACTAACTATTATTTGTTGAGCCCATTGTATTAAGGTGAGAGGTTATTAACTCTTATAAGTCATGAGCCTCAATATAAGGTGAGTGATCGATAACTCTTACAAGTCATGAGCATCAATCTAAGGTGATTGATTGCTAAATATTCTGAGTCATGACCCTTGATGTAAGGGTGAGCAAATCACTAAATCTTATAAGTCATGAGAATATATCTAAGGTGACTAGCCGCTAACTATTATAAGTCATGATCCTATTGTATTTAAGTTTGAGCCCCGTACTCTGAAAGTGTGAGCCCCACACTCTAAAGTGTGATCCTGGCACTCTCAAAGTGCAGGACTTACACTCTAAAAGTGGGGCTCGCACATTGAAAGTTTAAGAGCCTCATAGTTTTGAAGTGCGAGCCACATGATATTGAAAGTTTGAGATCACCGCCACTTTGTAAGTATGATAACCGCACTTTGAAAAGTACAAGCCTCACACTTTCAAAGTGATATCCCCACAATCCAAATAATTTGAGCATCGCACTCTGAAAGTGTGAGCCTCACCCTCTAAAATTGTGAGCCCCATACTTTCAAAGTTTGAGATTCGCACCTTGAAAGTGCAAAGTCTCACACTCATACTCTTAGAGTGTGAATACTAAACTTTGAAAGTGTGAGGCACACACTTTCAATGTTTAGTATGCACATATCCTTAAATTTGACACTAGCCTTAAATGTTAGTGGTGTTATTTTGACTTCTAGTGGAACTTACAATAAAATTATGTTCTCACCCCAAAATATAAGTTGTAATAACTTAAGTAATTTTTTTAAAATCATACAAGCTCACTATTGTTAATTATTATAAACTATACCAGTGAGTAATCATTAAAATCAAATAGCAAAGTTGGTATTTTATGTATATCACAAATTCTATTACTCTAAAAGATAGTAGACTTTATGCTTGTAAATTGTTCCATTCTCCGTATAAACAATGAGTCACTTCTGTGAGAAAGAAAATGAAATAATCCTTGACACAATGCAAGAAAAATGTTTGTGAGAAATGTTGTCTTACGCCCTCGAAGATACATTGAACCATTATTTTATAGTTTACATCAATCAAAACACTCATTGTGCCACAATTGTATTTTTTCTAAGTCAAGAAATAACAAAACTAATTTGTCATCATCTTTACATTGAAAGGTTCTATCTGTACATTTCAAATTTGTTACAAATTCATACATATATAGTTGTAAATCTTATATGAGGAGTCATTTCCTTTTGTGGACAATTTTATTTGCACAAAACATGAATACATTTTCTGCCTCTAGAACAGATCGCCAGTTTGATACAAGCGGTGTTGAGTAAAGTAGTAGTAGAGGTGTTATCAAAGTAGAGACTAGTATTTACGAGCAGGAAGTAGCAGAAGAGTGTACTACATAGTTCTTATAAATCCTTGATGTTCTTACATATTCAGGTCAACGTAACATATGGTACCCATAACATAGGTAGAGGTGTGGTGTTTGGCTGAGGAAATGTAATTGAAAATGCCAAAGTCTAATAAATTTGCGTTGAAACTATAATCTAAACGAATATTAGAAGTATTCACATCCCTATAAACAATACGCAGTTACGGTCATAATGAATATACGGTTATCCTTCTTCAAAGACTACAAGAAATCTTTAGCCAATCATTCTAGTCTAGCTTAATCTTCTTTGATGATTCTATATGAAAATATAATTAATAAAACACTCATTCAATTTTCCAAATATCCATTTTACTATGAATGTTAGAGGTTGGTTGGACACTTCTATTTCAAAAATTGAATCTACAATTTACAAATTCATTTTTCTTCATAACATAATCATTTTACTCACCATGTAGGATGTATGATAGAATCCATGTAATCATAAAACATCAAGTTTCCAAGTGGAAAAAGTGAACATCCATACAGACTCTCAATATTCCAATGCTTGATGCTTCCAACTGTTACCACATCAGTTTCAAATGTAAACAAGCTTAGTGGGTAGCGATCTGTACATTCTCTTTATAGAAATTGGCTTAGAATTATTTAGATCACATTTATAAATATTGCTTGTAGCACCATAGCCAATTACATATTTCTCTTTAATATTTTTTGTGTTTTTCATTATGTCGTCATTCATGTAAAGAGTCATGTTCATGTGCAGTATGACCAACCTTGGAGAACCTAAATGTAATAAATAGATGTGTCAATAAAATAAATTTTAATATGATATTGCTTTTTGATTTTTCATCTGATAATCTATACAATATGAAATCATGTCTTTCCATGTTAGTTTTAACACCTAGCTCCATTTTGTTTGCAGAGACTTTTGTAAATACCTTTGGATGATTTGAACGGTATAGAGCTATAATTATGCACAATAGTAGTACTCAAAACCTAAAAGATGCAAACAATTTCCAATTTTGAGATGGATTTTGTTCATTGCATTGGGCCACAATTTTGTTAGACAACATCATACATATCCAAGTTTTCCAAATTTTCAATAACAATAGAATAATGTCTTTGGAATCGAGCTATTTAAAAGACAACTACTATTTATTGCATCAGTTAATTGGTGATATCCAAAAACCATAAGAAACAAAACTAAATTGGTACACAGAGAAAATTTGTGTTTATATCTACAACTTTGTGTAGGAAAACATGAAAAAAAATTAATGACAGGAATTTCTTGAGACAAATTGTTATAGGAGAGGTTTTTTGAAAATAAATAGAGCCAATTACATTATCTTCTATTATTAGCAAAAGAGAATTAAATATATTCGTTTCTCAAAGACCTCCATATATTTTGAAATTGAATACCTCCAGAATTCCACAATGATGTAGTGTAACTCATTTTTTTTTTTAAAGTGATGGGAAGATAGCCATCAATCCACTATTAGCTCCTCTATCCTAAAGTTGTACATATTATTTTTTACATTGACGGAAATATATTCTATAATATATTGATGCTAGCGGCCGCTAGTCTTCACTTCTAGCAACGAATTGACATCTTCAAACAAACCAAATTTAATAGCGATTAATTGTTGAAATTGGATAGTGCAACACACAACAAAAACTTTTATTAATGATTTCTTGATTTTTATAAGTGAAGGAGGGTTGAAGGGTCCCTTTCCCTTTACATCATAGATATAATGAGAGGTTCATTCTAAAAACCTGAATGATCCAACAATAATTTGGTGAAAAAATGCTTAAGGGCCTATGCTAAAAAAATAAGTGATTGGGAATTAAAAAAACTAGACTAGTAAGACAGAAAAGATGATTTGGTAACAATGTAACTAACAAGGCTATATAAAAACCAAAAAAGTTACATCCTAACAGATTTTAGAAGAACTTATTTATTTGAATCATACGACACCTCTGTAACCTCCACTTTAACGGGGATGAAAACAGTTTCCATAGGGGGTTCTGGAAAAAGATGTTCTTTTCCATAAGCAACTCGAATCTTTAACCAATGGTGTGCCTTGTGACCTTCCTAACAAAGAAGATCCCAATGTGGCAGTTCCTCTTACATCAAAGAAAACATATCATCCAGGTTAGGAAAGGGGAGAGAACTATATCCCGCCTTGGGTGTCTCACCCCATTTGGACACACTAGACATTAATTGCATTAGGACATCAAACCATTTATACAAATCTAAAAAATGACCACATCAAAAAAACCATCCTATTTATAACGAGCCTCAGATAGTAAGGGACACGATGCACTTGTGGTTTTTTCCATTTCCACTTTCATGCCAACCCTATACAATGGCTTGATCCAGTGATGACCCATCTTCAAAGCCCAATCCTTTTCCAGATGTATTATAAGAATATGACAAATGAACATCAAAGAAACTTCCACATTTACCCTCAGATGTACCTCTAGAGAAAGATTAGTCTCCAAGAACTTGCTCAATAACAACCAAGTCTTGATTTGTTTCAATTGGAAAAATGGATTTCAGACGGTGACACAAAATTTTGGTATAAAATGCCATTTCACGCACCGACGTGGAAAATTACATGAAAGGAAACATTGAAAAGGCCATGATAAACAAAAAAATCAAGTGAAACAAATATGAAAGGTGCAAAAATAAGGAGGAGATGATCAAAATATGTGGAGTGACTATGTCATCACATGTTTGTAATTAATACAAGCTTGTTAGGGGATTTAATATCGATGTTTATTGGAAAAGGTGATGAGTCCGGGTGATCAACATATTTATTTCCAATCTTATCATGTGATTTTCTATAAAATATACCTTTTTAGTAGCCTCCCCATAAATAACATGTAAGGTCCAATTTGTAATTAATGAAAGAGTACAAAAGGATTTTTATTCACACAAGTAGCAATAATATGAGAGTCTCCTCCAATAATTAATTCATTAGTATTAAATTCAATATCAACGGGCCAACAATGTTCAAGAACTTTAATTTATTAATTCATACATTTATTAATTTACATTGGGTGGGATTAGGTCTCAGTAATCTACAATCGACAACCTCGATAATCAATATCAAGATACTACACAATTTAATCTTCAAACTATTAATAATCATTAAAAATATTTTTATATAATTTGGTCCTTCGAGTAATCTCAATAATTTTAACATATACTTTTAATTTACTAATTTGGGATTGATTTTGTGTTTTATTTATGAATAACATCTTATATTCTATTAACAAGTAAAACGATATATTAATATTAACCAAAAAAATTGGTGGTATGGAAGCACGCCCCAAAGCCACGAGTTCAAACTCGGCAGACAAAAAAATCCTAAGAGTACATCCAATTACAAAACATCACAAGACAAAAATAAAAAAATTAAGCCTCAACTATGAATTACTTGACCAATAGTGTGAAAATCTTCATAATGCCATCAAGATCCGTGCAAGTATCAAGAATAGACAATTCCCTTATGTTGCTTTCCTTCAAAATAAAAATATCGGTGTGGTCTTGAACGAAAAAAATCATTACTTAAATTTTAATGAAAATAGTCTAAAACTTCCATACTTCATCTTGTTTCATGATACAAATCATATAGTTGGGAAATACGAACCACTATATTGGGAAAAAATTTATCGATACAATATTGTATCGACATAGTTGGTTATAGAAAATTCCTTCTACACAACATAATTTCCACAATATTTCTTTTCTCAATACCCTCTTCAGCATTCTCAGTAATAACACCTTCTGCATTTGTGAATCCAATTCTCAAAATTTACTACATATCTACATAAACACACTAACTAACAATGCTTATCGGTTGCAAAAATTCTAGTGGTTAGTCATCCTTCTCGAAGGTTTGTATTCAAGGACTTAGCTCTACCAAGGATAGTTCATCGAATATAATATAATTTCAAATAATGACTTCAAACCTGTTGAGATTTTTTTTTATTTGTTAAAATAGATTCATCGACAATATATAGGATAGCGAAATGATATCCTTGTCATCAACGAAAAATTGGAAATCAAGAAACACACTTTGTTCTTCATTTGTATTAGATCATTCATTCTTGTGCAAGACCCGTTTTCATATTGTCCCTCCATTTTTAGTAAAATGTTTAGGATTTTGTTTTTTAACGGTTATTTCGAAATATGCGGGCCAAGATGATGAGGATACATCTTCATGTTTAAAATATGTACTTCTATTATTATGCTCTAACAAGTGGGATAGATAGACATTGATTTTTATTTGGTCGATATTTTTAAAAAATAGAAACAATATAGCCAAGTGAGCACCAAGCCACTCCTTTCAGTAAGTAATGTAGCTTAGCGGTCGCTATGAATTTTCTTTGATACGAACCAAGCGCTATGTTTTGTAAGTATCGTAGCTTAGTGGTCACTAAGAATTTTTTGTAATATGAATTTTTTTAATTTCTATTTTCTTAATTAAGAAACAATTTAGCCTAGAGTCTACTAATCTATTCCTTTCTCATTTATCAATAAACAATAATTGTAGAGCACTATGTTTTGTAAGCATTCAAGCTTAACAGTACTAGGCATTTCTTTTATATGAACTATTTTTAATCTCTATTTTCAAAATTAATAAACAATTTAGCCTTGAGGCCACTAATCTATTACTTTCTCAAAATACCTCCCTAGCTTTTGACAAAGAAACATTTTTATATCTCACAAATTTTGCATCTAAAAATTTCACAAAAATGCCTAGCACCCAATAATATCTATTACTATGATCTATTATTAGAGTGTTATGTTTGAAATAAGATATTGTTTAGCCTAGCTACCGTAAATCATTTATTTCGTAAGTAATCAAGTTTAGCAGTCGCTAAGCATTTGCTTTAATACGAACTGTTGTTTGATCTCTATATTCAAAATAAAAATCAGTTGAGCCTAGTGGCCACTAATCTACTCCTCCTAACAAGTAGCAGAACTTAGCGGTCACTAATCATTTTCATTGATGCACACCAATGTGTAAAAAAGGAAAATATGTAAAGGTGTGTGCCTAGCAGTCCCTATGGTGTTATATGAGCACCCTGAAAACATTTTTATTAATCATATTTCTTCCCGACTATGCAAAGACCTCCATAGCTTTTGAGAATAAAAATTTCCATATCTCACCTATCTACCATCAAAATATATTATGGAAAATGCCTAGTGACTGCTAATATCTATTACTATGATTTGTTCATAAAGCATCTATGTTATCAAGAAATTGTTTAGCCTATTTTCTGCATAAGCATTCCTTCCGTGAGTTTTGAAGCTTAGCGATTGCTAAGTATTTTATTTCATAACCACTAGTTGATTGATCTTGTTCAAGTAATGGAGTTTAGTGGTCGCTAACTATTTTACTTGATACAAAGTGATATAAATTATGTGTTAGACATAGAAGAAATTATGAGTAATATAAAATTTGAGATATCTTTATATGGTACATAGTGCCACACTTGGTTGTGGAAGGAATGTATAGTCAATAAGATAAGATTATAGTTGATGAAAATACTAGTGATCAAAAACTATTGAGATATTTATTTACATTGTTGAAATGAATCCTAGGAGTTGAGAGGCTAAAGAATCACGCTGGGCTTTTACTCATCAAATAAAAAGACAAAATATGACATGTATATTTGTTCGTTAACATGTGCTAAAGAGAATATCCTGATACCCTATAAAATCTAAGTATTTATTATTTTGAATTTGGTGTTGCAAAAAAAAAAATCTAATGGAGAATAGCATTCAAAGATTTTCTATCCTATCTATAAGGTACTCTCAAATTCGGGTGTAGAGTAAAATTATGTTTTAATTTTTCTAGAGTAATGCGTAAATAACTCCAAAATATCAACGATTAAGGGATATATTAAAAAGTTCATGCCACGTGGCAACATTTTAATGGATAATAGCTACACCATAATAATGCATATTTTAATAGGTTAAAAATATTTGTTAATTCTATCGCTAATTAAAATTTTCTTAATAAATGTGTCAATTATATAATTATCTAATTAACTGGTTCAAACTTTCAAGATGCCATCTTTTGTTTGATTTTTTTAATTAACGCAAATGATAGCTAAAAAATATCAAATTCGCACTCGATAAAAATTAATTATAAATGAGACTTATATCGCTCTCTTAAAATTTAATTTTTTTGTTTCGTAACGTTCACTTTTATTTTCAAAATGGTTTTTTATTATGGTTAAATTAATATTTTTTGTTTTCTCGCAAGTTCACAAAGAAACTTTTGATGTCGTCCCACCTATTTCTAAAGTAAGTAGTATTAATAATGTTCAATTCCCTATATCCCAAGCTATTCTCTCGAATTAACACAAATTATATTTATAAAATACCAAATTTGCACTAGAAAAAAATTAATAATTTTTTTTTATTATTGATAAATAGTTTTTTGAAAGGGACTATACCCTTGTATACAAAAAGGGGCCTAGAAGCTAAATAGGAGTGAAAAACAATATAAGAAGGATCAAGATCCAGATAATACATAAGAATCCAATGCATCCAAAGAGCAGTTACCCCAAAACAACTAACCAGTTCGAACACTGCAGAAGAGCAGCCAAAAAACAACAAAAACCACGACAGAAGTCAGCAAGAACATCGCAGATCCACAATTACTTCTTGGCGGCTTTGGTAATTCTGGAATTGATAGTCTGCTAGGAGGTGAACATAGCCAATGCCGTCATGTGAGAAGGGTCAGTAGTGTCCAGTTGTTGAATGGTTTGTTTGCTTTCTTTTCCGTGCCCCAAAGAGTAGTTGGTATGCCGCTGAGATTAGAGACGCAATGCGGACATGTTGCTCAATAAAATCCTCAATTGCACTAAAAATAACCATATTATGATCATGGTGAGTCTTGGTTTTTCCAAGTCGGTTGTCCAAGGAGTAATTTTTTTGTAAATATCCTCAACCTGATTGTTGTCAATATCACCTCCTCCTCCTTCATTCTCTTACCTTTTTGCTTAGACAAGTTTTTTACTTCTTCTTTCAGCAGCAACATGTCAGTTTCTAAAGCTTCCAACCTTTTAGTGGAGCTCTCAGCATGTGTCTCTTGAGAACCCATGCTGCTAATGTGTAGGAGATTATGAGCAACCTCCAAATCCTGAGGTGTGTTCCCCAAAACAGGGGTATCAAGGTTCAACCTTTTAGAAGATCTAGTGATAGGTATTTTTGAGGTGGAGGCGAAAGGGGTGGGAGAAGAGGTGGGGGATGATAGGGGAGCCGAGAAGGAAGTCAAATGGGTAGCAGCCACAGTGATGGGGATAGGAGTGGTAGTGGCAAATGGCGGTGGTGGGAAAAAAGGGACAGAGAGATGGTGGAGGTCGAGATGCCGAAAAGCTTAAGAAGACACAGTTTATACAACAAGAAAATGAGACCTTGATGTAAAGAGACCACACAAGCATGTTTTGAAACTCTAAGATGGAATGCTTAAGAGAATTTAGCTAATAATGAGGGAAGCATACTGTGTAATTTCTACGGAAGTGATTGAGGAACACAAGATGCTTTAAGGGCACTGTGACAAATCTCCCCTCAAGAGAAATGTATCTCACCATCAAATGGGTGACCTCGTCAAAAGGCGGAGGGATAGAACTGACTTGTAGACCCGCCATGACAAAAACCAGTTTCTCATTTCCCTCCACAAATTTCCTCTCCTCAGCCGGCCTGTCAATCCTTTTATTGAAGAATCGGTATCCATCCATTCCAAGGCCAGTAGCTTCAGCGATTAACTCTTCATTGATCAAAATTTTCTGTCCTCCATATTCAACTTTGCGGTCTTTCCAGTCCTTCACAAATTACATGGAGATGCTTTGGTCGTGACCCTGTATCTTCTCAATGAAATTAGTGATGCCTCCCTGGTTGAGGAGATTCCAAAGTTCTGCATTATTTTTCCACTCTGGGTCCGCGCTGGGCTCGATCTGACAAGGGGCTCCTCCCATTTTCACCGGGCTTAAGTGATTGATAGTGTAAGCTTCACAATCCCTATGGGTGATTCGACAGTAGCCATAGTTCCCAACCCACCTTTCTCTATTTTGTCTCATGCTATGGTAATAATGAATAGTGTATCCGTTGTTGTTATAGCGCTTCCCACGAATTCCTGATTTATTGTTGCTCTGTACCTGTGAGATCCCGCATACACAAGCATCAGTCCCCTTTTAAATCCATTCTAGATCATCATCAGCCTTACCATGAACTTGAAAATCCATAAAAAACTATTTAACAGTTGTTATAGGCATAGAATTTCCCGCATGTGTGGCTTTAATTTTTAGATGAATCCATTTTATATCACCATTATACTTTATATAACTTTGATTTCCCATTAATATCTATTTAAGCACTACTTTAAACTTATCCATACATGTGAAATTCTTATTCATAAATACCCACTCCAAATACTTATTAATCTTATCCCAAATTTGTATGCCCATAAGTCTCCGCTTGCATGTTGTTTTGAATCAGTCAGAATGTGGTCACTATTATCCCAAATAATGTGATTAACATTTATGCCATAGTTAGCCAATGCATCTGCCACCTTGTTACCCTCCCGGTAAGTATGCTTGATCTAAATATTATTGAAGGTTTGGAAAATACTTATGGACTCTAAGATGAAGTATTTGATGTTCCAACTTGGGGGCGAACACTGATTAAGATGATTGATTATATTGAACGAGTCTCCTTCCAGAATGATATTTTGGATATTATGAGCCTGAGCAATTCTAAGGCCCCATAAAGTAGATAATGCTTCAGCCAAATGATTAGTTTGAATTCCCAGTTTACCAACATAAGTAGTCACCAAACTACCTTTATGATCCATGATCACTCCTCCCCCCACTGCAATTCCAGGGTTACCCTTAGAGGCCCCATCAAAGTTTAGCTTATACTAGTTAATATCAGGAGGATGTTAGTGTATCGAAGATCTATCAATATTATTACCTGAATTATTTCAGATATTGTCAGCTCCAATCTTCCATTGGGACAAGATATGCTCTTCATTTTCTGGATAGCTCTTGTTCTTGGGGGTTTAAATCTAGCAATATTCTCTTTAATAGCATTAGAAATTTTCCCAATACTGAGCTTATAATTTTGTTTACTGTTTCTAAAGATGATATCATTTCTATCTTTCCATATCCTCCAAATAATATGAGGCATTACCAAATTCCAGAGCCTTCTCACAACACAATGTTTGTATGGTGGGCTCCATTGTATCCAGAGCTGACTAAAATCCCTCGGAACCACCCAGGAAGCTTTAAAATTAGAAAGGGAAAAACTCCACATTTTGGTAGCATATTCACAATGGATAAGCAAATGACTAATATCCTCAGAGTCTTTTTTACACAGATGACACCTATTAGGCATTATAAAACCTTTTCTTATCAGGTTATCAGTGGTAAGAATTCTACCCCTGAGAGCAAGCCAAAAGAAGAAGTTAATTTTAGGTGTTATCTCCTTCATCCAAATTCTATTCCAATTAAACTCAGTTTGACTATTGTCAAAGAAAGTATTATAGCTAGTTTTGACAAAGTGTAGTTCCCATCAATAGAACTGCTCTAGACCAACTCATCCTTAACTTTGAGCTGACTTAAGGGGATAAGGTCCAACTGATCTTGCAGAGAGGAAATATTTTGGGTCAGATCATCTCTATCCACAGTAATTTTTTTCCATTTCTTCTTGTTGCCATTTCTTACAATATAATATTTGATTCTAGTGTCATACTTGCTTTCAAGGCTATCTTTGACTGTTCCAAATTTGTCCATGAGGCTGCCATTAAACTAGTTATCATCCTAGAATTTAATATCACAACCATCTCCCACTTTCCACTTAATTCCTTGTTTTATGAAATTTCATTTTGACTAAGTTATTCCAAAAATGGAACCATAAGGAAGATGCCCATCTTGAAGAAAAGAAGAGACAACTTGTTGATTAAGGTATTTAGCCTTAATTAATTCTATCCAGTGGTTGTTTCTCGCTTAGCATACTCCACCCATTTTCACAATAAGAGCCTCATTCATTTTCTTGATGTCTTTTATGCCTAGACCCCTATAGATTTTGGAGTACAAACCTTATCCCAAGCAACTAAGTGATATTTAAATTTCTCCTCCATGCCCCGTCATAAGAAGTTTTTCAATCCTCTCAATTTTATCCTCAAGGCGCAGGATCTTATAAAGAGACATTATATAGATAGGCAGGTTTTGAAGAGTGCTTTTAATGAGCAGGCATTTACCAACACTAGAAAGAATGGCTCCTTTCCAGCCAGCCAATTTTTTTGAAATCTCTCCAACAGATCATACCACACCTTGGTAAAGAACTTTTAGTACCCGTAGAGGAAGTCCTTGGAAGTGCACTTATTTTACATCCCAAAATTTTTGCAATTTTAAGTTGTCTTTCCTCAGGCGTATTGAAGAAGAAAATGGAGCTTTTGTCATAATTGATCTCTTGCCCAGAAGCAACTTCATAGAGTTGTAGAATAGCTTTGGTAGCCTTAGCTTCAAGGACGGATGCCATTAATAGAAGAATTGTATCATCCGCAAATTGCTGATGAGAAGCTGCGTGGCTAATGGAAGTGGGCTTAGAACCTTTCAGAAGACCGTCAATAATTGCTTGACCAATTGATCTACTAAGACTGTCTGCCATAAGAATGAAGAGCAGGGGGGATATGGGGTCCCCTTGTCTTAGCCCTCTGCTACTTGTAAAAATCCCACCGGCTCACCATTAACCACTACTGAGAATCTGACCATAGTGATGCAAGCCTTAATAATTTTTCTAAATTTAGCAGGGAAGCCAAATTTAATTAGAACTTTGTCTAAAAAAACCCAAGAGACCTTATCAAAGGCTTTATTCATATCAAGCTTAAGGACCATATTCACTTTTTTGTTATTTTCCATAGAGTGTATGGTTTCATGAACCATTATCACTCCATCTTGGATAATCCTGCCTTTAATGAATCCACTTTGCTACTTTGAGATTAAATCATTCATAATAAATTGAAGCCTGGTAGCAATGATTTTGGGAAAAATTCTATAGATAACATTCACAAGGCTGATAGGTCTGAAATCTTTGAAGTCCTTAACATCCATTTTTTTTGGAGCAAGCACAATGTGGGTGTTATTCAGCTCTTTCAAAAGGTTTCCAGTTCTATAGAATTCATTCACCGCTCTGAGAAGATCATCCGAGCATATTTCCCAAAATTTCTAAAAAAGTTAATAGAAAATCCATCCGGGCCCGGAGCCTTGTCGCCTTCTAAAGTAAACACATCTTTTTGCAGTTCTTCAAGTGTGACAACTTTAGTGATATCTTTAAATCTCTACTCCTCAATTTTGTTTTGGGGAATAGCCTCCGACATGAAAGAAATTGCCTCATCGGTAATGATACTCCTCTCATTGAGAAGTTTTTTATAGAAATTGAGAGCTTCCTCTTTAATGTTGTTGGGATATTTTATAATAGTTCCATTACTTTTAGCCACTTCCATAATCCTATTACAAGCTCTGTGCTTCAAAGTGGTCATATGAAAAAACTTTGTATTTCTATCTCCTTCTTTTAGCCAGATAGCCCTAGATTTTAGTCTCCATAAGGATTCTTCTCTACTACAAATCGTATGCAGCTCTGCAAGAATGTTCTTTTCCTTAGTTTGGTCTTCAAAAGATCTCCCCATTGTATTCATTTTGATTTCCAGATCTTGGAGCTTTTGTTTTAACTTCTTCTTTTTTCAAATACATTACCAAAAACTCTTTTATGCCAAAAATTAACTTGTTTTTTAACATTTTTGAGCTTCTGAATCAATCTATATTGAGCAGTAACTTCACCATTCAAAACCCACCATTCTTTAATTTTGTCATAAATGTCATCATGCTCCATCCACATCTTTTCAAATTTGAATGAGCTTCTAATGGGCTTAGTCTAATTGAGAAGATTTAAGGCAATCGGATTGTGGTCCGATCCAATTTTGGGTAGTGAAGAGAGATGGAAGTCCTGATTGAGAATCCAACTAGCAGAAATCAGGGCTCTATCTAGTCTAACTTGGATAATATCTTTTCCCAACCTTCTATTGTTCCAGGTGTATTTATTCCCATGGAGATCCACATCCAAGAGATTGAGATCAGTAACAAAATCAGTAAATTCCTCCATACCTATGGAAAAGATGGAGATTCCTCCATATTTTTCACCTGGGTTTAAAGGAGAATTAAAATCACCCATAATAAGCCAATTGGCTGTAGTATGTTGGGTTCTAAAGATCTTAAGATCAGTCCATAGTTTACATCTCCCAGTAATCGTATTAGGGGCATATATATTAGAAAGGATCCATTCACTATTGTTCTTAATAGCATGAAATTTAATAGCAAGATGATTAGTGCTAGCATTAAGAATCATACCAGTACAGTGTATTTTATTCCAAAGAGTAGACAGACCTCCAGATGCTCCCTGAGAGTCCACCATAGCCATGTCAGAGTTTTCCCAGAAATTATTTTTACTAATTTCAAGGATCTTAGCTTTCATCTTAGTTTCCTACAAAATCAAAATACTAGGACTACTAGAATCCCATAACTCCTTAATGATTCTCTGTTTGGAGTTTAATTAACAACGCATATATCACTCCTTAAAAATTTAAATTTTTTTGTTTCCTAACGTTTAATTATGCTTTCTAAATGGTTTTTTATAATGTCGACATTAACAATTGTCATTTCCCCGCGAATCCACAAAGAAAATTTTGTCGATGTCCAACTTGTTTCTAAAGTAGGTAGTATTAATAAATTTGATTTCCCTGAATCCCACGCTATCCCCTGAATTAATGCGCAATATATTTTTAAAATATCAAAGTCGCACTCGATAAAAATTAATAATTAACTAGGCATATATCACTCTATTAAAATTTAATTTTTTTCCTAATGTTCACTTCTATTTTGTAAATGGTTTCTTATTATGTTTAAATTAATATTTGTGGTTTAAAGTAGGTAAAATTAATCAATTTGATTTCCCACTTGTTTCTAAAGTAGGTAAAATTAATCAATTTGATTTCCTTGTATCCCACGATATGCCCCAAATTAAATGCAAACATTAATGAAGGGTTGATTAAAAGCATGGTATGTGAAATCCCCCGCATTAAATGCCAATATTTGAAATTTCAAAATCCCGCACTTTCGCTTTAAGAAATGGAAATTCAAATTTTGAGATTTCCTATTCCCACTTTTTTTTTTTAATTTCTTTTGTTGAAAGCATTTGGAAAAAAATAAATAAACCCGTAGAAATATAGATTAGGGTTATTTTTTCTTTTGTAAACATATAAAAGGAGCTCTATAAATTAGTATTCATTGGTCTAAGTGCTTGATTCCCGGAGGTTATTTTGAACAAGTAAGTTGTGGCAGCGATCATAATCGCATTTGGGGGCGCACAAACAAGACAAAAAAAATAGTGATTTTGGATAGATCACAGGTTGGAGTGCAGATCATGAACCCTCAAAATACGTAATCAAAATAGACAAGTAAAATAGGTTATAGATATAATCTTGTTGATACTCTGTTTTAGAGAGAATATGGAGCTTAAACAAACATTATCAAGCATGTCAAAATATAAGATACAACTAAAACGGTATTTATCAAAAGCGTCTATGTTATTATATGTGTATTGTAGTTGATGGCAGAACTTGCAGCTTACTTTGTATTCGCTCGCTCTTGTGTTTTACACCATAATCCGTCCCTCCCCTTCCCTTTGGCACCTTTGCAGTTCCTTTCCATCTTCTTTTCAAAAGCATTATTTTTTTCGACCATGACTAAAGATTTTTGTCGGTCCATGACCAAAGATTTTTTTCCACCCATGAGCGAATTTTTTTTTCTTCCCATGACCGAAGATTTTTTCCGCCCATGACTGAAGATTTCTAATCCCTTTTAAAATATTTTCTCCTCCGAAAACCCATTTTTTATGTGCATCCGTTGTTCAAGTATTCATGTCTATTAAACGGGTTCCCTTTTAAGCCATTCTATTTGTTTCTCTATTTTTTTATGTTTTGTTCTCCTTCATTAGTTTTTTTCTCATAAGCATTGGCATCTATCTCTAGTAGCAAAAATGAGTCACATATTATTTTTTTATAAATCATAATGGTTTTCTTTTGTATACTATAGGTAATCATTTTGAATTCCTTTGATGATTTTTCAATATGAAAGAAATAGTTGTGACTAATTCTTCAATATTCAATTCTAAATTGATTGCGGCATTGATATACATAGTTTTTTTATATATTTGTTTTCCCACATAGAAATAATTAAATGTGTTTTCTTTATCATTTTTTATGTTTAGTAAAAGGTAAGCACATTATATGTACTTGTAAATATTATTAAATATAAATGTTAATCACTCTATTTACAAAAATATATTCAATTTACTGATTAGTTATGACTTACATGATAAATGAGCCAATCTAAAGTAAAAATATTAAATTTTTAAATAACATATTCCAAGACTAGAGGTTTCTAAGCTCAATGTTAACGACATTCCCTAAATATTACAAAACAACACAAGGTGAAAAATATTCCAAGACAAGACAAATATTGAAGAGTTTCCTTAATACATCTTTCAAACAAGAAGGGAGACTATCAACCACTAATATTTTGGTTGAGTCTCCTATGATATAACTAGGATGGAACACCTGAAAATTGAGCTAATCGTTATTATTCTATTTATATTTCCATATTAATTTATCAAAATCCAATAATGATATTTGAATCCTAACGACCGCTAATATCGAAGATTATTAAATAGCATTGGTGCAACATAACAAAGACTTGATATTAACGGTCACTAGGATATTTGTTTCCTTGCATACAGGACAATTAGAAATGACCCAACTGAAAAAATAACTAAGCTCCTTTATTATATTTGGATGTTACAATACTACCTTTTATGACTAGTGACAGCTAGTGTGGATGTTTACTTTCTTTCTTTGATGTTCCAAGACAACAAATAGTCAAAGACCAAATTAATTAGAAGCCTATCACATGATATTTGAAGCCTAGCGGCCGCTAATGTCATAGATTATTACACTACATTTTTGTAACATAATAAAGACTTAAGATTACCGGTCTCTAGGATAATTACGGCCTCTGAGTAAAACATGTTATTCAAAATTTATTACATTATATTCCTAATGGCTGCTAGGATATTTGGTGTCTTACATTCAATTCAATTTATGATGAATCGATTGAAAATCTAACTATGTTCCCCACAATTATATTTCAAATTTTAAAGACTATTTTTAACGATTGACAACCGTTAGGGTGGGTGCTCACTACATTTTTTTCCTGAATACTCATGTTTCCAAACGGAAATTTAAGCTTGGTGGTCATTGAGATCAATAGTATATTCAAATCAGCGTTGTTACAAAATCATAGAGGCTTGAGGTTATCCGCCGCTACAATAATTTTTTTCGTGTATACAAGAAAATTACTAATGACTTGATGGATATTCAAATACATGACTAGACAACAAATATTCAAAGACAAGATGAACTCAAGTTCTTGGGCTAGGGGTCGAATTAAGACAAATATTCCCATTGAGTTCACTAGATGCTTTCAATAAGTAGCCATGGGGAGACCTTGAGGTAGGGGTCAAAATTCTCCATATAGACCTAGCAAGAGAAGATAGCAGGCCACTTTGAATGCTCCCCATGATTATATTTAAATTTTAAAATACTATTTTTAACGAATGACGGTCGCTAGGGTGTTTGCTCACTACATTTCTTTCCGAATATTGATGATTCTAAACGGAATTTTAAGCCTAGTAGCCACTTTGAGATCACTAGTATATTTAAATTTTATCTCATGAATTCCAAATTAAAATTCAAGCCTAACAACTTGTTGTGTTCAATTTTAAGCCTAGTGGCCACCGATCTCAATAGTATATTTTAATCAAATTGTTGCATGCAAAATCACGGAGGCTTGAGGTTAGCGACCACTATGATAGTTGTTGTCCCACTTAGATAAATTTCTCCTCCACCACTCATGTTCATAGATATGGTATCATAAAAGCATTTACCATCCAATATTTACAAATAGTTAGTAATCATCAACCCAAGTTCCATTCCCATTGAGTTCAACTATTGGTGACTACTAGGGTGGTTTCTCACTACATTTCTTTCCTGAATACTTGTGATTCCAAATGAAAATTTAATCCTTATAGAAGCTAAGCTTAATACAATATTCAAAGTCTATCGCATGAATTCCAAATGAAAATTTAAGCCTAGCGGCCACTGGGTTTAATATGTTATTCAAATTAGTGTTGTTACAACATCACAGAGGCGTGAGGTTAGAGGGCGCTAGGATAGTTATTGTCTTGCATACATTAAAATTAATAATGATTTGATGGATATTCAAATACATGACTAGATAACAAATATTCAAAGACAGGATTAACCCAAGTCCACCTCCATGTCCCGCTTAGAGAAAGTTCCCCTCCACCACTCCGGTTCATAGTTACGTATAATAAAAGTGCTTACCATTCAAACTTTAAAAGTATTTTATAATCATCAACCCAAGTTCCATTCCCATTGAGTTCATTGGATACTTTCAATAAGTGGCCATGGGGACACCCTGATGTAGGGGTCAAACTTCTCCATATGGACCAAGAGGAACATAACGGGGCACTTCAAATGCAGATTGGCCACCAAACATTAAGGACCCAAGCCCACCTCCATGTCCCGCTTAGAGAAAGTGTTCCTCCACCACTCCAGTTCATAGATCTGGTATAATAAAAGTGTTTACCATCTAAAATTTATAAATACTTTGTAATCATCAACCTAAGTATATTCAAATCCTATCGCATGAATTCCAAATGAAAATTTAACCATAGTGGTCGTTGTGTTCAATTTTAAGCCTAGTGGCCACCGGGTTCAACATGTTATTTGAATCAACATTGTTGCGGATCACAAAGAATTGAGGTTAGTGGCCACTAGGATAGTTGTTTTCTTACATATAGGAAAATTATTTTTATTTTTCTAGCTCATGTGGTTAATTTATTATCTAACTATTCTCCCTGTAATTATATGTAAATATTAAAAGACTATTTTCAATTATTAGTGACCGCTAGGGTGGTTTCTCACTACATTTCTTTCCTAAATACTCGTGATTCCAAATGAAAATTTAAGCCCAACCCGCAACTCGGGTTCAATATGTTATTCAAATTAGCGTTGTTGCAACATCGCAGAGGCTTAAGGTTACCATCCACTAGGATAGTTATTGTATTACATGGAAGACAATTAGTATTTACTTTATAGATATTCAAATACATGAGTAGAAAACAAAAAAAATTTGAGGATAGGATGAACCCAAGCCCACCTCCATGTCCCACTTAGAGAAATTTCTCCTCCACCACTCCAGTTCATAGCTATGGTATAATAAAAGTGTTTACCATCCAAAATTTACAAGTAGTTTGTAATCATCAACCAAAGTTCCATTCCCATTGAGTTCATTGGATGCTTTCAATAAATTTCCATGGGGACACCTTGAGGTAAGGGTTCAACTTATCTAGATAGACTAAGAAAACATAGTGGGGCACTTTGAATGTGGATCGCTTGGTGGACATTAAGGCCCCAAGCTCACCTCCATGTCCCACTTAAAGAAACAAATATCATCTACCACTCTATTTCATAGCTCTAGTATAATAAAATCATTTACCATCCAAAATTTACAAGTATTTTTTAATCATTAACCCAAGCTCCATTCCCATTGTGTTCATTATATGCTTTCAATAAGTGGCCATGCGGAAACCTTAAGGTAGGGGTCAAACTTCTCCATATGGAACAAGCGAGAACATAATAGGGTACTTTGAATGTGGATTACTCAAAGAAAAATTAAGGACCCAATCCCACCTTCATGTCACGCTTAGATAAAGTGAACCTCCACGAGTCCAGCTTCATAGATATGGTATGATAAAAGCTATTACCAACCAAAAATTTTAAGTAGTTTGCAATCATCAACCCAATTTCCATTCCCATTGAGTTCATTGGATGCTTTTAATAAGTGACCATGGGGACACCTTGAGGTAGGCATTGAACTTCTCCATATGGACTAAGTGAAACATAGTGGGGCATTTTGAATGTGGATCGCTCGATGGAAATTAAGGACCACATCCCATCTCCATGTCTTTATTAGAGAAATTGTTCCTCCACCACTTCAATTCATATATTTGGTATAGCAAAAGTGTTTTCCATCCAAAATTTTCCACCTCTCCCACTTTTTGAAAATTTCACTTTGACAAAGCCTCAAAAGGAAACACAAGCCTACCACGAGCAGAGTGTTTAATTAGAGATGTGGATGGAAGATTAGTAATAGCTTTGTTGTAAGGTCTCAAACTAGTGGTCAACATTGGCTCTGAAGCTTTAGAAATTAAAGGTGATTCCAAAGTGGTAATAAATGATCCGATCTTGGGAAGGGTAGGTGAGATGTTATTAATTCTTGGTTCCCTAGATTCCTTTTCATTCTTTCATTTTCTTGTAGTGGTGGCAAAGTGGTGTGGAGTTCTGAGAGATGAGTATGGAGTGCCCTCCACTACCTTTCCTTTTCCTGCAAGGTACAAAGCATGAGATGACATTTTTTTGGAGTGTTTCTCAAGATCACATTAGGATTATCTTTAGGGTGGTGTCGTATCTATCTCGAGGAAATTATGAGGATTATGAGGTAGGAATATTTGGGCCAGTCCACCCAAAGCTCTAGTTTATTCGAAGTCACCTCTTGTTTTATGTCCCAAATTATTTTGGTTAGGTAGAATATTGACAAGGTGAGAGATATTAACCTCCACTTCATTAAGACCCAACACCAGGTCATCTTGGTTAAATAATTGGATCATTTTGAGAAGGTTCAATCACTTCCGGCTTTATTTGTGAGGGGATAGCCATAGACAAAGTGAGGATGATAGCCGAGCTCTCTTTCAAGAATGTGGTTTTGATGTGGTTTTCTTCAGACGTTCATGTTTCTTGTTCTGAGGGGCTTGATGAAGGCATCCAGCTGGAAAAGCTAGAATTTCTTGGGATTTTGGATCCCGTTGTCCCGAATATTTTTGGTGTGGCTGGTTTGTGGAGTAAATTAGGATTTACATATAAATTATTTTTGTGCACTGCTCACACCGGTGTCTCAGTGGGTGGGAGGATGTCTCCATGGCCAAGAAGCTCGACCTCTCAGGTGTAATTTCTTGTTCTTGTCCCTAGTTTTTAGTGGTTGTGTTTTTCATTTTCTATCGATATTGCATTTTCTTGGCGTAGATTCTAGTTAGTTTTTATGGTTTTTTTCTATTGGGTCTTGTTGTTTATTGATTATCTTTTGTGTTTGTAACTGGTTAGTATCCCATCAATCCCTAGGTTCTAAGCTCCTGTCAAAAGTTTTGAATCATCTAAAAAAATTTGAAGACATGAAAAATAGAAACGATTTTCTAGATTACATGTAGCCCCTAAGATCAAAGCTTATTATACTCCCTTCATGTAACATAAAAATTTTAATGAATTTCATGATTACACATATTCCAAAAAGAAATTTTCATCCTAGCATCCGGTGAGTTCAATATGTTTTTTTTTTTTTAAACACTTTTGACCAAAGATTTGAACTAGGGGTTATGGGACCCCACCCATACAATATAGAACCAATACAAAAACCAAGTGATGTAAAAAACCCAAGTCCCCACAATAAGGAACACCATGAATGGGAGATAAATCAAGAGAACAGATCAAGAACCAAAATAGACTAGGAAGCACAAGAACCAAGCATGAACACGACCCAAAAAGAGTGGCACAAATAACTACCGCCCACACCACCCATTTCCCGTTGAGAATCCTTGCAAGAAAGAGAAAACATTTCTCCATAGCTAGGGTGCAAAATGTGTTAAGGTGATCAACAACTGAATCAATAGGGAAATGGGCAGTAGGTAGATCCAAGGGGGTAGACTATTAAGATCCAAGCCATCGTGCTAAGGGGTATCATGCACATTCTAAGCATGAATGAGTAGTTATTGGTATTGCTCCCCGAGCCAATGAACCCCATGCCAAAAATATAAATCATGTTCATCAACCTCTTCCACCAAAATCATGGGGTCTGGATGGTAAAATGATCCAATTCATCATGCAAGACACATTTGTGAACCAAGTAAATGAAGTACTCTTCTACACCTTGACATCCACCTTTTTAGGTGAAGTAGAAGATAACCGGAAACAAAAGTTGTTCCTATATCGAAGTGGCTCACGCCCTATTAGAATCCTGCATATATGATTCACCCAACACACATTTGATTACTTCAGCTTCACGAATAGATTCATAATGAAAGACATCCTAAAGACACCTGTGGGAGATGGCCAATGAGAAGGTGAATTCCCACCACTTGCTACACAGAGAAATATCTAGAAAGCCCAAGAAAACCATAATTCTCCTGCTCAAAATGGGAAGAGAGAATAGTGAGGAAAGAGGAGCCAATTCCCAACTAAAAATTAAAAGACGCAAGCCACCATTAATAGTGGATGCTAGTTTCAGCCTCCATTCATGTGAAATGATATCTACCAAACCATTCCAATCTTTAGAATTTCACGAAATCAATGCGATGTCCAAACCATCGATGGCCATGTTGGAAAGAATATGGCGACACTATTAACATTCACCGAGTTCAATATGTTATTATATTAGCGGCTGCTAGGATAATTCTTGTCTTGCATTAAGGCCCCTCTAACCTAAAGCTATAAAGATTATTTTTTACATTGAGTGAATATGCCATCGCATGCTTGAAATTAATACAAGTGTGCCAATGGATTTAATATCAAGGTTTATTGGAAAAGGTGATGAGTCCGCCAATCAAGATATTTATAGAAAATCTTATCACAAAAATTTCCTATTTAGTAGCTATCTTAATAGGTAAGATTTAAGGTCCAATCAAGAGTTAATGAGAACATACAAAGGGAATTTTAATCACACAAGACTGATTTTCCCTGACAAGGTTTGCATTTTAATGATGACATTTTAATATGGGATTTGGCTCCAATAATTAATTCATTACTATTCATGTCATTAGTGGGACAAATAATGTTCCAATGCTTAAACTTATTGATTTATACATTTAAATTTTTACTAAATTTCTAGTCATTAGTTACCCATTATTTTTTCACAGCTACCATTAGTTGCTTGAATTCAAGATAAAAATTAAATAAAAACTAGCCAATAAAGTAAGTCACATCAAGCCTCATCAATAAATTATGCAATGAAATGGTGCCATGTAAACAACCCATAAAAGGTGATTTTATATTAAAGTATTGGTTTTCCTTAAAATTCTTTGTACTCAAAAGTACTTTTTTAAAATCCCTTTAAAATATGTTCTCCACATCATTTAAATGTCTAAAAGATAATCTGCATATTAAAAAAATCAAGACCTATTAAAGGGTAGTTTGTAATCATCAACCCAAGATCTATTCCCATTAAGTTCACTAGATGCTTTCAATAAGTGGCCATGGGGACACCTTGAGTTAGGGGTTGAACTTCTCCATATGGACCAAGTGGAACATATCCGGGCACTTCAAATGTGGATCACTCAATGGACATTAAGGACCAAGCTACACCTCCATGTACCACTTAGAGAAAGTACTCCTAAAATTATATTTAGATGTTAGTATTAATTTATCGAATCCTACCATAATATTCGAATCCTATCGGCCGCTAATTTTAAATATTATTAAATAAAATTGGTGCAACATAACAAAGTCTTGAGATTAACAGCCATTAGTAAATTTGTTTCCTTGCATAAAGGAAAATTTATAACGACCGAATAAAAACCTAACTAAGCTCCTTTATTATATTTGGATGTTACAATACTACCTTATAATCCAAAACAAGATTAATTTAAATGATTTTCTAGAATACACATATTCCAAAATAAAATTTTCTACATCATGAAATACTTGAGTTCAATATGTTTTCTTTGTTTTTACTTTTTAAAAGTTTTTGATCAAGCTATGAACCAGGGGGTTAAGGGAACCCACCCATATAATACAAGAATAGAGGATACAAAAACTAAGGAATAGAGAGAAACAAGGAAAAAAGGTGAGGACCCTCCAAGAAGACATGATCTAGGAGAGCCAACCATACCAAATTAGAACCAAAAAAACCACAACTAAAAAACCACAAGATCCAAAGAGACAAACCAGAACCAACTGACAAAAACTACCAAGAAAAAAACCATAGAAATAAGGCACCCATCACCGCACACCTAACTTATACCATGAAATTATCCATTCCTATAATGGAGCCTCCGCTCACCTCGAAGATTCATGAAGCAACATATGAAAATATTCTCCTATGTGATCCCTTGGTTCCTTTAGATTTTCGATGGCGAGTGCAAGGTAAAGCATGCATGTTGAGTAGATAAAGTGTGACACTTAACAGAAGGCACACAAAAGGTTCACATGTGAGAATAGGGCATAATCAAAGGCATAAAAGGATAGGAAGAACACAATGTGAAAGACCAAGGCAGATTCAAGACTTAGCCATTTTCACATGTACGGGCTATTTTTGGAGATAGTGTGCTGAGCACACAAACCGGGTAAAGAATTACATGACACACATCGGCTATTTTTTGAAGAGCGACTACTAAGCACTTTGCATGGGTGCAGGCTAAGGATAAAATTGCTACTACCAGTTAACTAGAAGAGGTCTATTGTTAGCACACTTGTATGTGTGGCTATGATTGTAAAGGTGCATGGCTATTTTCAGCATGTGACCTATTTTTGGAGTTATGCAAGTGGTGAAGGGAAATTCCCCACCCTTATAAATATGTAGTGATCTACATAGTATAGGAGGACTGTGTGAGAATTGAATTACTATGAATTTATGTTGTCATATTTGATGTGCGCATAAGCTTATGGCATTACCCATTGTAATGAGCTTCTGTGTATTTATCATGCTTAATATAATGGAGTGTATTGGCTAAATTAGAGTATTAATCCACAGTATGCTTGGTTCTTGCATGATTGATTTCATAATGGATATTATTTAAACTTGTTGTTCTTTAGATCTAGATTTGGACATGCTCTGTAGAATGATATATTAATTATGGATCTCAATGCATTAATTCTTAATCATGTTAACATCCTACAATAATAGCCCTAAAGAGGGTTATGGTACCTTTACATGCTTCAGTAAGAGCTCGCCTAGGTTGAGTGATGTGCCAATGTTCCTAGCCGAGTGATGCTCCCCATGAAGAAGACTCACGCCAAACTATCTCGTGGATGCGGGGGAGCCTTCTGCACCTGGTAGGCATAACGATTTTTTTCCCTATCTCATGTGGCCAAGATGTTGACATCCCTCCATACCGAGTTAGCTAGGTATATGACTACAGAGCGCCTGATGAGGAGCCGCTCTCATAGCGAGGCTACGATTCTTGCTCGACCGTGAGCCCTCAATGCACTCGGAGTGCCGTGTAGCGAGTCCTGACGTGGTCATGCACCTTCTAAGGATCTCATAGGGGTTGAGAGGCCACTTGGCTCTTTTTGTAGTGACTCTTACTAGATTTTTTATACGATCATTTTGTATTTTCCAGGCTCATTGAGTGTTTTGACCATGCCTAGTGCATGATGGCATTGTAAAAAACTTGATTATATATATATATATATATATATACTTTTTTATTAGACTCTTGGTGTGTCTAGGATTTTGTGATTCATTTCCACATGTATATTAGATGCTAATTAGAATTTTTGTTGTTTCTTTTATATATATATATGCTTTTCGTAATGTATGCAATGGAAAACAGATGACACAAATGCTTTCTTTCTTTTGTATTTCATGATGCTGATGTATGATGATGTAAATGAACTTGTAATCTGGAACTTTAGCTTTTATAATAAATTTTCCGGTACTTCATATTGTTTTGAAAAAATGTAATGACGAACTGGTATGATGGTCGATGCACTTGCCCCACTCCTAACTCCACGTAACTAGTAAGATGTGAGGGCTCACCACCGAGAGCTAAGAAGGGCACAAGCTATGAGGTGTGTTGAAATGGTAATGATGGGAGATATAAAAAGAGTTGGTGGAACCAAATTAGGACGCTACAAACCTACTCTACTCAAGTGACTCCATAGTTTAGAATGTGATTTGCTTTGCAGTTTATCTAGACTTAGATCCGTAGATGGCCACTTTGTTGACAAAATCTAGTTTTCGTGGTTTTGAACTCTCTTGGAATTTTGGACATCCGATTCATTTGTTTTTGATTCAAGATTTCAAAGGTTTATTTGAACTATTTGCTTATGACCTTCAACGCCATCGTGTCAAGAGGACCCCTACACCTTGCCCCATGCTACTAGTAGGAAGCATCGATTATCACCATGGAAAAGGAATAGACGAGTAAGGGCATTCCCATCCTTTCCCAACCCTATGTCACTAGTAAGAAATGTAAGCTCATCACCAAAGTTTGGTAGGACAAGGAAATGTGTAAAAGTACAATTTTCTCGTTTGATCTATATTTGACTTGTTTATTTGAGAAAAATGTCAGTATGTTCTTATTTCCAAAGAGATCTATATATGGGATAGATGTGACACCATGAATCTTCTAGAACATACCATAGGTAAGACACCTATCCTAGGAAGAAACCAAAGTGAGAACAAGCATGCAGTATTGGTATGGCTACCGTTAAGACTTTGTCATATCTAGCTTTAATTGATGAAATGATTGAAACAGTTGACGATGTTATGAAAATGAAGAAGTATGATTTGAATGCTTCTATCGATACCATCAGAAGTTTATAATGAATTTCTTAAGAGAAAGTCCCTTGATCACCAAGTTTTACAAAATGAGTAAACAAAATGAACCTATCTAAATGAAAATGTAATGTAGATATAATTATACAAATAGTGCCAATGCTTCATGCGTAAAACCATTTAAGGTGTAAGGAATTGATAGTTTCACCAAATTCCTCACCTTCTAATGTGCACAAGAGATACGCACCATTTCGTAGTCCTTCATGACTTGATATGGGCCCAACCACTTGGGCTAGAACTTTCTTCCTTCACCGATTTTCTTATCGATTCGGTTGTCTAGTCTTAAAACTAGATCTCCTTCATATATTTCTCACTCATAGACCTTTTTGTTATACTACCGGCACATCCGGTCAGCATAGGCTCTATGCCATTGTTTGGCATTTAACCTAGCCTTGTCTAGGCTTTCTAGTTGGGAGAGGCGTGCCTCTCTATAAGCTTCCTCATCCAGAATCCCTTGTAGTGAGATGCAGAGACTGGGTATTTCAACCTCAAGTGGGAGAACTGCTTCTGCTCCAAATACCAATGAGAAAGGAGTTGCTCCTGTTGGTGTTCTTATTGAGGTTCGGTGGGCCCACAAGGCCGGAAAAAGATTTAAGTGCTAATCTCATTTGTTTTCCTTAATGGTTTTTAAGAGAATGGACTTTAGAGTTTTATTCGTAGCTTCAGCCTGTCCATTGGCCTGAGGGTAATACAAGGAGGCCGTATGATGGTTTATTTTAAATTTACTACATAGCTCATGGACCTCATCTTTCTTAAAGGACATGCCATTATCTGAGATAATGACTTGTGGGACACCGTACTTACCAAATTATCTAATTTAAAATTAACTTGGCGATCATGGCACCTGATACAAAGTGGTAAGAAGCATAGCCTCTACCCACTTGGTAAGATATTTGGTGGCCGTGATTATGAAGTTATGGTCATCCATTGACGAGGGAGAGAATTTCCCTATCAGATCGAGGCCCCATGTAGAAAAGGGCCATGGAGTCATGATTGGTTGTAGAGCTTGTGCCGGCATGTGAATCTCGTGGGAAAATTCTTGGCATTTATGGCATCTGCGTACAAACTCTACTACGTCATGTTCTAGAGTGGGCCAAAAATAGCCCATCCGATGTATTTTTGGGTAGTGGCATGACCACCAAAATGGCCTCCACATATTCCACTATGGGATTCATAGAGAATCTTCTTGGATTCTTCTGTGTCAACACACCTTAGAAGCATGTCGTCGAAGGCTCTGCGATAGAGCACTTGGTCTAAAATGACATATTTAGTGGTAATAATGCATAACCACCTTCTTTGTTGTGACGTGGCACTTTCCGGATATGCATGGTCCATGATAAAATTGATGATATCAGTATACCAGGGACATGTAGAAATGGGGGGTCTAGTTTCGATGTAATATACACATTCATCGGGAAAATCTAGATCTACTAGATCGCCTCCATCTAACGGGTTGTCAGCTAACCAATCTATAATGATTTTTCCCTTAACGGACTTTTGGTTTACAAAAGTTAATTTGAATTCACCCATTAAGGTTATAAAGCGTCCATCCTTTTTAGACAAGGACCCTTGCGTGAGGAAAGTTTGTAAATGGTTTGTTTTTACAATGACCCTTGTTTCTTGATTTAGCATGTAATGTCTTAAGCATTTGGTTGCAAAGACTATGGAAAGGCATTCTCATTCTGCTTGCATATAACATGTTTCATAATCGAGTAATGTTTGGCTAATAAAATAAACCACACATTCTCATTTATTGTCATCTTCTTGAGCCAACATACAGGCTAGCGAGACATCCATAGCATATGAAAATAAGATCAAAGGATGATCTGGTCTAGGTGGCATTAACGTGGGAGGAGACAGTAAGAAGCGTTTAACTACTTTGAAGGCCTCATGGCATTCCTTTGTCTAAATAATGCAGCAATCCTTTTTCAACAAATTGTTGTTCGGATGAACAACAAAACTTAAGTTTGGAATGAATCTCCAGATTACACCGAGCTTTCCAAGAAGTGATTTTATGCCAGATTCATCTGATGGCGGGATCATCTCAAGAATAGCCTGGATTTTGGCTGGGTCTACATTGATCCCTCATGATGATATAATGTAACCTAGGAGTTTCCCTCCTGTCACACCAAATACACATTTTTCTAGGGTTTAGTGTGACTCCATATTTGATCAAATGTGAAAGAATGATGCGGAGCACTTCCGGTGATCATAGCACTTCCTGGCCTTGGCCAACAAGTCATCTACATAGGATTCCATGATTTTATGAATAAGATCATGAAATATGTATGTCATTACCCACTGGTATGTAGCACCAGCGTTCTTGAGACCAAATGGCATAAAAACGTAGCAATAAGTTCCCCAAGGGGTTATAAACATGGTTTTGGCTTGACTTATTCATATATTCTGATTTGATTGTATCCCGAGAACCCATCCATGAGAGACAAAAGCTCAAATCCAGGTGTTGCATCAATGATGGCATCAATGGATGGTAACAGGAAGTCGTCCTTAGGGCATGCCTTGTTAATGTCTCAAAAGTCTATGTAGATGCATATCTTCCCATTCTTTTTGAGAATGGGGATGATATTAGATACCCACTGAGAGTAATCGACCGGTTTGATGAACCCTACCTGGAGAAGTTTCATTACTTCTTCCTTCACCATGAGAGCTACCTTGGGTTTCATTGGTCTCGATTTTTGTTTAATTGGCTTTGCATTTGATTTGGTGACGAGGTTATGTACCGCGATGTGTGGTGCAATTCTGTCATTTCTTTATAATTAAATGCAAAAGCCTTTTGATGTTCTTTGAGGATTCGAGTGTGTATTTCTATCTCTTCTGGAGTTAATGAAGATCCTAGTTTCAAGATCTTTGGTTCTTCCTCCGTTTCAATGTTAATATCAATCGTTCCTTTGATTAAAGAAGTGTTACCTTCTTCAAACTCAGGTGGGGCTAGAGGTAGGTCTAGATCTTCTCCATTCTCTACCGCGTATATGTTGAGTTCCTTTTGTGGGGAATATCTCGCCATGGGATTTCCAAAGTAAGAAGACGAATGTGGGATTAAGGACAAATCTACCATGTGATGGGTGAGATGTAACTCTGCATAGGCATTTAGGTAATCAAGAGTGGCTCTATCACTGTCAACGTGACCTAAGATAGTATATTTATTCTCAGCTATGTGTGTTAGAAGAGGGTTTGTTGACATTTTCTTTACTAATGGTTTAGTACGAAGGGATACCATGAAATGGGTGTCTTCCAACTCACTGTTTGGAGTGAAACGTGAAGCTAAGGTTTCTATCGAATCCACAAGAAGATTTTTTTCTCGTGGGATTTCTTCAATTGATATAAAGTCAAATCCTTTGCTCAAATCTAATACTGCTATTTTGTAGAGCTGTAAGTGTTCATCTCTAGTCTCATACACCTCAGAGACTTGGTTTGCTACTAATTGTGAGTCTCCTAACACTCTGATGTCATTAACACCGAGCCTCTTAGCTATGATGAGGCCAAGGAGGAGGGCTTCGTACTCACTCTGTTGTTGTGTACATTCAAAATTTAATCTAAAGAACGGTAGGATCTTTCCCTCGGGATAAGTAAAGATCACACCTGCCCCAGCCCCATAATGGCATCTAGCTCCATCAAAGTGGAGAGTCTAATGTTTATTTGGGAAGATGGATGTTGGGACATTCATTATGTCTACTTCTTCTACTTTGGTTACTTTTACCATGCAAAGTTCCTCTACTGGAAGAAAACCAACTCCTAGGGTACATCCCATACCTACAGAATCAAATGGTAGGAAGATTGGTAGATCTTGCTCTAGCAGCTCAAAAAAATTTCAGTAGTTCCTAATGATACTATTTCTACAACGTTAGCCTCATCCTTGAGGGTTGGGATGCTCTTGACTAGGTTCGTAATTTCTAGTTCTGTTGTAGGTATTAATTTTTCTTCTGGTTTTGAGTTGATTGGTTTGTTAAGTTGGTTTGTTGGGAGCTCAAACTCGAGTGAACACCGGCCTTTTCTTCAGGTCTGCTAGGTGTATATTGAATGGTTTCAGATCACCTTTTACTATGAATATCTTTCCTAAGTGCAAGAATATTATTTCCTGAAATAACGTAGAAGGGATTGCCTTCATACGGTGTATCCATGGTCGGCCGAGGATCATATTATAGTTGGTTTCCCAATCTATAATATAAAACTCAGTGAGGATTGTTTTGGGTCCTAAGGTGACTAGTAGTATTATAGTCCCAATCGAAGTGGCTTTAAGGCTATCATAGCCTCTTAGTGTATTCCGAGTCATGGAACAATTTGTTTCTCCATACCCTAGCTTTTGAAGGAAAGAGAAGGGGACTATGTTAACTATTGCCCCATCGTCAACCATTACGCGTTTAACGTAATTTTTATAAACCCATACTTGTAAATGTAAGGCTAGATCACCTCTACGTGTAATTTCAGCATCTATTGGCATTTTGTTTACGTCAAATATGAATTTAGCATCTCGATCCGGCTGCCCCGGAGGGTGGATATCAAAGTCTATATGGTTTACCTGTGTTTTGGGAGGTGGAGTGATGTTAATTAAATGACCTAGACCTAATGCTTCTAAAAGAGCAGCCCTATGGGCAGGAGAGTTCTTCAACAAATCCAAAAAGGAGATGTGAGAGAAGGTCTTTGTTAAGTCATTAATTAAATCATAGGAACCTACGGGGCTCTGGTGGGTAACTTCGATTTGGCTGAGAGGAAAACTCTCATGTTCTTGTTATGGCATCCACGTGTAGCTCAATGTCTAACTCCACTAAATCGACTATCTTGGTTTGTGGCTGACTTCCTAATTGTGGTGCGACAGGTGGATTTAGTGAAGTCGAGGCTTCATGATCATTGTTTCCTATCATTACACCCTTGTTCATCCCATTTGGATTTAATTTGTTGTTATTTTGATTTGGGAGTGGATCATTGAAGATCTTGAGGGGAGCATTTTGAGGGGAGACTGCTCCCGTGAAATTATTTGGCACAGGTGATGCAGGATCTACTAAGAACATATCTATGAAAAGTTGTCTTTGTTCTTCTGGCAGATGTTGCATGAACTTATTGTAATCGCGGCAAGTCCTAGTGTCATGGCCTCGACTTTTGTTGAAACCACAATACAAGTTGGGATTATAACTCCTAGGTTGTTGATTTGGCATGTGTTGTGGTCCAAAACTCTGATTAAACCATTGACCATTAGGATTAAAGTTTTGCATTTGTTTCCTTTGGCTTTGATATCCAGTTGAGTTTTGATTTGGACCTTGTGTTTAGATCTTCCGTTGTTGTTATTGTGGACGATTAAAATCCACCACGTTGATTGTTGGGGTAAAATTGTTGTTTTGTTGATTGTTAACCAATGGTGGAGGATTTACAACATTTTCCATTTTAGTTTGGTCAGTTACCCCATATGTTGTCACTCCATGGTTTTTGTTAAGGATTTTAGGTCCTTGATTGGCGGTTGTGGTAGTAGGATAAGTCGTAGTATTTTGGTTGGGGATGATTAACCTCCCATTTGTTCCATATGCCTCATGAGCACTATCTATCATGCAGCTTTATCTATTCAAGAGCACTCTCAAGCACCTCATCATAAGTTCTTAGTGGGAACTTCTGGACTTCTTCCTTTATCTCTCTGCTGAGAGAATGAAGGAATAAATTGCATAGTTCCATCTGATCCATGTTTGGAGCACTTGCTGAAGAATAGAGGACTGTACGCCATCTTTGGATGAAATGAGCAACAGATTCATTGTGTTCTTGCCTAATATGCAAGAATTCCCTAATTCCTGTTCTCAACAATTTGTTCATGTCGAATGATTTGATGAACTCTGAAACGAGTTGTTTAAATGAATGGATGGAGGCTTCAGGTATTCTATAATACCAATTGAGGGCAATACCTTCTAACATTTTGGGGAATATTTTAGCAACAACTCCATCCCAAGGGAGCAGTTCTCGAATGGCTGTGGCATAGGCCTTAATATGTGCATTTGGGTCTCCCTCTCCTTTGTACTTGGGAAAATCGGGAGAGGTCTTGGAAGCATGACGCTTCGTATAGTGAATTCTAAGGGCTCTTTCAAATATTCTGAATAAGTCCCTATCGCATAGGTTTCAACCATCGATGGTGTCTGCTGGGGGGTGGAGGTGGAATGGGTTGTTGATATGGCATAGCATATGCATTTGCAGGGACATAAGGAAATCCCTATGGTTGAGAAAACATCCCGGGAGAAGAGAACATATCTCCTTGTGGTGATTTGGAATACATGTTCAAATACGGAGGAGCATTGCTTAGGAATGGGTTATTTTGTGTTAGGTTGGGAGGTATCGTATTCTCAACTGGAGCGGCGTTTGAAAATGTGGTTCTAGCTAGTGTTTGTTGTAAATATTAAAGAGGTATGCCTAATGTTCCCATGTTCCTATGAGGAGGTCTAGTTGGCTAGGATGATGTGGAGGATTGGAATTTCCCTACATGAATTGAGAATTTTGATTTGCTTGAGCAAGTTCTAACCCTCTAACTTTTTCTACTAAAGTTGAGATGACTTCATTTGGTGAAGTCACAGTATTTTTCCTTAGTGGAATTTGTTGTATACCCTGAGGTTGTATAGGCATATGGTACCCTACTATGAATTGATCGTTTCCCTGCCAAGTTTCATCAAGGGCATTTCCTATAGGTAGTGGCATGGAGGTGTTTTCTTGAAAAGAGACCTCGGGTTGTGTTTGTAAACTTCCTATAGGTGGGTACATACTCTGAGAGCATTGTTCACTCCTAGCATAACACGCTAAATGTTCATCATCTAAAAATAGATATGGATCTGATTTTCTACTGATTTTTGGTCTAAGAAACACCTGAGGAGATGAACCAGATTCTCCAGTGAGTGTCATGTTGTTCGAGCCTGAAGGCTCTGGTTGTTGTGTTTGAGTGAGCTGATCCAACTCCTCTATTTGGAAAGAAGAACTATATCTAGTCCTTGGAGGTGGAGTTTGTGTTGAGAACCGGTTAGTTGAATAGTTGTCACCCCATGCTGAGAGCGAGGGTGATGGTTGTCTATTCAATTGATCGTAGTATGCTTCAAGACCTAGGAGAGGTCTACCATATGCATCGAATCCTGACATATTCAAGGGGTATATGAATACCCACGAATAATGGGAAGAAGCGAAGGTGGATGAAAGAATAGAAAGAGGAAAACTAGTTTGGTTCACGTCATGTTCACCAATTTTGTTGGTGAAGATGATGTGAAGGCTAATGAGGTGGAAAAGATGAAAAGTATACTAATTGGAAGAACAAGTAGAAATATGACTCGAACCAAGAAGTAGGAAGTTCACGTCGGGTTCACCAATTTTGTATGATGGAAAAGTGACAAGCAAGCATGGGAATCTACAAGTAACTCTTCCTCACACCCAACCTCCCGAGGTCGTACCGAGACAACTAGTGGGGATGGAATATATGTGGGGTGTAGATAAACTAGTTAGGAAATCTTTTGTCTTTGACGTGCACTAAAGGAATCTACGAATCTAAGGCAAAGAAGGCCCTTCTAACCTAAACTGACATGATAGATCATTTGGCGAGGATGGCTGCTCAAAGGCTCCAATCAATATCAAGCTCTGGCATGATCCGATCTATAGGTTGTGGAATATGTGGAAGATAGCCTGTGGGTGCTTCGTATATGTCTCCCGATAGGGTCATGAAAATGGATGATGGATATATAGTGGATTCTATGGGTGATTCTTTGGTCTAGTCCAGAAATCCTTAGCTTGATTAGCTATTACATCTAGTGAGGATAGTTGTGTGATAATGCTTGGTGGAAGTGGAGAGGACCTAAATACTAATGTGTGTAAACTAGCGTCAACGTCTGATTGACCTGTGGGCCTGTTGGGTTGTGGGACTTGTGGATCACAACCATAAGTTCATGGTCATTGTGGGCCTCCTATGGTCATGTGAAGAATCAATCCCTAATCCCTAATACCTAGTAGTCGTATGCCTTTTCGGCCTCTATGTTTAGAACTAAAAGTTGCGCAATCTTCTCAGAGTACCTTACAGGCATTCTGGAAACTTGAATTCTTAAGCTAGTGTCTATGTCAATGAGGATGTCTCCTACGTCTGGCTATGGGACCAAAGGATCACAACCGAATGTTTTCTCTCTTTCAAGCCCTTCTACAGTCATGCAGATATCTATTTAAGGCAATCTGTAGTTTGGCTGGTTTGACCAAAATGTATGCGCTTTGTCATCTTCTATGTTTAATCCTCTTAGCTGTGAGCTGATTTCTTGTAGGTTTGTTGTTGTTCGGAAGACCTGAATTATGAGATTTTGATCTATGTCAGTTATTGCTTCAACCAGATTGGGTTGGGGCACAATTGGCTCGAATACGTATTCTCTGGGCTCCCTAGGTCCCGTGATTGTCATACAAGATCAAATAATATAAATCTAACTAAAGCAAAATAAACTAATTATGCAAAGTATATCCACAACATATATAAATTCTCTATTTTTGTATTTTTGATCAATATTTGACAGAATTAAGATAACAACTATTTAATATATCTAGAAAAACAACAACTAACCTAATAACAGAATTAAAAACAAAAAAGTAGCTGAGTATAGCTACTTGTCTGTGTAGTTGTGAATCTATTCTAAATAACTAGATAACTGATCTAATTTAATTGAAATATTTTCGATCCTACCTCAGAAGTGAGGAACGAATCATAGTTTCTCGAAACTATCAATCCCCACAGCTTTCCCAAAGAATATTGAAAATGAACGTAACTAAAATGAAGTAATTCACTACTCTATTTGGTATATTTTAACTAAAACTTTGAAAACTTGAACTTGGATTTTACAGAAATAGTGGCAAATCTGATTGTGTGTGGCTTTGTCCCCTCAGTGTAGTCTCCTCATTCCTTCGTGCTCACGTGAATCTAGAAAATCATGTAATCCTAGCATCAATAGAAGTAGATATTGGAACAATGGCAAATTTAGATGTAGACTAAATATAATGTGAGTAGGAGAGGGATAGCGTAAGAGAAAAGAGCTTGGGTTATGTAATTCCTAGCGGGATTTATTACGATTCATGCAACACAAAACATCCAGAACCTGAAACTATCCTTCTTGAAAAATAAAACCTACAACTCTAATGGCTTCAGATCAAAATGAAACTATCCTACCTCAATTGATTGTATGAAATAGGAATAACACTAGAACAATAAGATCATGTGGCTTGTAAACAGAAAAATAAGACTAACTATGCATGCAACAAATGAAAACTATTGAATTCCTAAGCAAGAACTGAAAGACTAAATTATTGAAATGAGAAGATGAGGGGTAATTTTTGAGTGGCCATTTTCTTGTAATCAAACCAGCTATTTATAGAATTCCCACTCACCCAAAGGTAACTCCAACTAGAACTCTTTTACTATAAACAATGGAGAAACACTATTACAGGGAACCAAAATCATAAATACAAGCCAAGGTGGTGGAAAAAGCTGGTAAAAGTTGAAAATTTATGCAAGTCGTGATCAAAGAATGTGCTAGAAAATGCGTGAAGGACCACCGCCCTGAGCAGGGGGTGGTTACATGACCATTGCCACCACGGGCAGCGGTCACGAGACCGCCACCTAGGCAGGGTGGTGGTTTCATCATTGAAGATAAAATACAAAGGAAAAGAGGGGAAAAGAGAAAAAAAAAGCACGTGGAGGCTAAGTGGGGCATGCGGGATGTTAACGTGCACTTGGAGAGATTTTCTGGATCCCGAACACCTTGCGAGGAGACCTATACAATCATTGGGGCATGTATAACATCGTTTCGCAGCGTGCATAGCACTTCTTTACAATTTTGGGTACGTACAAACCCCCTTCACCTCACGTAGAAGCACGGTAGTAGAGATGACCTAGGCCACAGAATGCATCTAAATCTACCCGACAACCTTACCCTTACACTTGGTCTTTGATCATCTTGTACAACAAATAGTCAACAAGATAATTTAGGTAGTGGGAGATCGTGGATTAATTCATATAACAAGCACATCGATGGAAGCACAAACATCTTCATTGTTTTTTGGAGGTACCTTTTTTAGGTGTATCATCCGCACAAAATTCAAGCACGCAAATTTTGGACTCACTATTAGGAGTAGTAACACTTTGCAGACTATATGGGTGTAGTTCAATACTATTGTTGGGGCATAGGGAAGTACATCTTCTCGGTCCAACTCTAGCTACAAGTGGAGGATCAGGAGGTATATGTGGTTCTAGTTATGTTGGATCTAGTGGTTTTGGAGGTAGAGGAAAAACATGAGGTTCTGGATCAGGTGGGCAAGGTCCGCACCAACCCCAAAATATTTACATGGATATGTCTCTTCATCTTCCAGAGTATATGGGCATAGAAGATGTTGTTGAACATGTGCACATGTGTGAAATATTGTGGTACGTAAAAGGAATCATGACTTCTGAGCACAGGGAAAGTCAATTTTCCAACATGTTACAAGTTCGTGCACACACAGTTGGTATAGAAAGCTTGAGCCTAATCAGACTTGCATGGACTATGTAGGTTTAAAAGATGCTTTCCTTAAAGAGTTTCACATCCCTGAGTTCAAACAGAAGAGTATAAGCATGCTCAAGGATATCAAGCAAGGCACTACTGAGAGTTTCGCAGAGAGCATGATGCCTATTTCAAAATGTTATTATCTAATTTTTCTTATGATATTCATACAAGATAGCATGCGTAATGGTTTGTTGGAGGTTTTATTACACATTTTAGAAGGGCACTATCACATAATAAATACACTAATATGTGCAAAGCACTTGAAGTAGGTTTATGTGCTGAGGCAGTCAAGTATAGACACTGGGGTGAGCCCATTTTTGGAAGCACAGATCACAGCCATTGCAAAGCAGATGGAGAAGCTATCGGTAAATTAAGCACATGAGACATGCATGACAATTTGGTGTATAGATTACGAGGTGGAAGGTCACACAAATGATATTTGTCCCCACATATCAATACACTCATTACTCCTAGACTGTGAGATATGTCATTTAAACCATGATGCTAGCCACTACCCATTATTACAACATGCAATAAGGAAGAACGTCTCTTGCTAGTGTAAAATTTACAGGTCTACAACTCACGACATGGAAGACTTCTGGCTGATTGATCAGATCCATGATGATATAGATATTGGTGTGCGGCGAAATGAGTATGAGATAACTCTAAAGGCAAGAACAAGTATCGTGATTGTGATCATGATCAAGTGCATTATGATTAGGATCAAGGTCATTTTGAAGGAGGTCATGGCAGAGGTTGAGGATACCATGGTGGATTCGGAGGATGAGGCCATGGTGGTGGATGAGGTGATTTTTCTCATGGAACATGCTATACATGCGGATTTCCCGACCACTACAAAAGCGAATGTCCTCGAGAATATTACATGTTCTTTCTATGGAAAGAATAATAGTTATGAGGAGTTCCTAGACTTGTATGAGCATCTTAGTAAGAAGCATAAACAAGAAAATAGAGGTGCATGGATGGTTAGGATACATCATGCCGTGTAAAATTAGTGGATGCCAAAGTTGGAGCCGAATCAAGCATTTCTTGTAAAGATCACTACCCATGTCAAAGCAACATGTTCCAAAGAAACATTACAAAAGAAGCCTACCATCACTAAGGAGGAGGTTCTACATGCACAGTACCCAGATCTTTTCCAACATAATTAGGTTTATTAGGAAACCATGGAGGTACTTAGAAATCTTCAAGGTGAAATATAGTATTTAAAGGAGCAATCACGGAAGATGGAGAAAACAAAGCATCAAAACGGTCCAATCTGACATGGATGACTTGAAATAAGTATGCAAGATGTTGCGCTAGGATAATATCATTCCACTGTTAGGGAATTGGTTAAAGGGAAACACTCCACATGTAAGTATTGAGACTAGATGGAAAATCCTACATGTAAATCTTCCCCCTCATAGCTTAGATTATGACAAGGAAATCACTCTAAATGTTGTTTTGGATGGGTGGATTTTGAGTAATATATTGATTGATACAGCGCGTAAGTCAATGTTCTTACTTTATATGCATGGGTACAAATGGGGAGACCTCCATTGCAGCCATCTTCAAATGTATTGTTCATGGCTAACCGGACTAAGTCCACTCCCATCGAAATTTTAAAAGATGCATCCATTACCATACATGGAGCCAAGTTCACTGGATATTTTGAGGTTTTAACACTTGTAGAGGCATATAACTTCCCATATCTACTTAGGCATCCTTGGTGCTATGCAAATAATGTTAATCTTTAGTTTAATAAGGGTTATATCAGTTTTGAAAATAAGGAGGAAAGAGTTATTATCCCTTTAACATATGGAAAATTTGCACCCTATGTTGAGCCTTTGAGTGAGGAAGACCTGAATAGGATTTATGTATGCATCATCGGGACCCAGAGGTACTTGAGCCATCTAAAGAAGGAATCCTTCATTGGGAAGATGCATAGTCTATTAGCGATACTATAAGTGTTGCTTGTGATAATTGGGCTCATAGTACTTATGAGTTGGTAGGGCACAAAGTAAAGAGTATATTTTCTAGGGACAACATACATTGTTGTATCAGGAGAATAGGTAACAACTCAATACCTCATTACATTGGGAAAGGAGATCCTACGGTACTTATGTGCACCATGAAGGAACATTGGATAGACCAGTTAGAGTGACAGAATATTCTAGTGTATACCCTACGCGGGACAACAAGCTGGTTGGTGGTTCACAAGGATAATCTTGTAGGATGGAATGAAATTAGGATTTCTCTTTCTACTAGGTTCTTCCAAAGCAATGCACCTACTCAATTCTGCACTTATCATGGTAATCAACTTGTTCAAGACTACATTCAAGAGTGTGAGAGACTATGGATAGAGGGGCAAGTAAGCTTTACCATCTTTTCTCTAGGTGCAAAAATTTTATTCCACTTTATAATGTTGCATGTGCTTAGTATGTATATGTGGAGATCCATAGAGAGACTAGAAATTGGTAGGATTTAATTATAGGAATGACCCTAACATTTGAATTTTTCTCTACTAAACCCCCAAAGAGAAGAGGCATTAAAGGTTATAAAACAATCAACTATGGGAGATAGTTCCAAGGTGGAAGAACTGATTTAGGAGATATTTGATGAAGGAGAATCAAGAGTGTTTTTGTTGAAGAAACAGAGACGGATGCCACACTACTTCGGTACACTTTCCTTGATAAGGAGAAAGGAAAGATGGTCTACTTAGTGGATGATGAAGAAATAGAAAATCTAGGTGTAGAACATTCAACAGTAGGTATGAGGTTTTGGACAATGCAAATAAGACCACACGTGCCTATCATGAACCTATGAAGACAAAGAAAGTGAATTTTAGAATGATGTTGAGCCTAAGGAGGCCATAATTGGGGACTATTTTTTTGACTCAAGTGGAAAAAATGATTGAGTTACTATGAGATTATCGTGACTTATTTCCTCGGGGTACCATGAACATAAAGGTGTGCATGAAACATTGGGAGAGATAAATATAAATCTTAAGGAAGGTGCATGCATGGTCAAAAAGAGACCCTATAGGATGAACCCTAACTTGTGTGAAAAGGTCAAAGAAGAAATTGAAAAAATGTTGAATTCTAGAATCATCAAGACTCTAGACGAGTCAGAATGGGTTAGCCCAATGGTGATCGATGATCAAAAAGGATGGTTGGATTAGGATCTGTGTGGAGTATAGGGAGCTAAATGTAGCATGTGTGATTGATCCCTTTCCTACACCATTCACCGAGGAAATAATAGAAGGTGTTGTATGGGGTGAAATTTATTCATTTATAGATGGATTCTTTGGCTATCATCAAGTCGATCGCATAGAAGGATCAGGGAAAGACTAATTTTACTACCGAATGGGGCAGCTTTGTGTATAATGTGATGCCCTTTGATTTAAAAAGGTGCCTGTTGTATCTTCATGCATAGCTGTTCAAGTGTTCAAAGATTTTATCCACAACTTCTTGCAGGTTTATTTAGATGATCGACCATGTATGGACTTGTTAAGGATCATTTTGAAAATTTGCGCTAATGTTTGAAAGATGTAGACAGCTTGAGTATTTCTTTGAACATCAATAAATGTGTATTTGCTACACTATTTGGAATACTCGTTAGGGCACATCATCTACAAGGAAGATTTGTTGGTTGATTCAAATAAGGTTCCAAATCATTATCGGCTCCGAAAATAGACTACCACAAAGTGAGGTGTGGGGATTATTGGGGCACACTAGGTATTTTAGAAAATTTATAAAGGGGTTTGCTAAGGTTTTTGCACCTTTGGAGGAGTTACTAAAAGGAAAAGGGACATTCCACTAGGGAGAACTGCAGAACGTGGATTTGAGACATTGAATGAGAAACTTACTACAATGCCTATTTTGCACTTTCCTTCATAAGACCAACCATTTCATGTACACGTGGACACCTATTGCATGACCATTGGTACGTGTTGGCTCATCCTATAGAATGTATTATAGATCATCCTATCTTTCTTGCTAGTAGAAAGTTGACTCCTCAAGAGAATAATTATACAACTACAGAGTGCAAAGGTTTTTCAATGATCTATGTGCTCCATAAATTTAGATAGTTTCTGCTAGCAAAACCATTTGTATTTTATACCGATCAAATGGCATTGAAGTATTTGGTCAACAAGCCCATTTTATAGGGGTGAATATGCAGTTGGGTAATCTTATTTCAAGAATTTGATTTCACAGTTGTGGTAAAACCATGGAAAAATAATTATGGACCGGATCATCTATATAGAATACATTCGGGAGAAGAAGCACATGAAATTGAAGATACCATACCCGATGCATAGTTATACAGGTTACAACACGTGCCTTTGGAATTAGAGCTCATTTTTGTATTTCTACGAATAGGTATGGCACAAGAAGGAATGAAATCCTTAGAGAAGAAACAACTAGTTATTCATGTGGCATCATTTATGTTGATTAGCAAAGGACTGCATAAGTTAGCCTAGGATGAAGTATCATACCACCGTGTACTAGAACATTAGCACATAGATATCATGGAGGAGGCTCGTGGTGGTATTACAAGTAGGTACTATGTAGGTGATGCCATTGTGCGCAAGATTATACTCATTGGATTATGGTGGGAGACCATGTATAAAGATTTATTGGTGAGGGACTTTGTCGGTGGAAAAATTTGTGGATTCCTTGCCAATTCTCTAGGAATCTAAGTCCCTCTACTTAACCAGTGCAGCTACCGTATATGCATGCGTGAGAAAATGTGGATTTCTGTGGTGGCCTTTCGGTCGGGGATCCAACAGGGGCACTCCACTAACCCTGTGGCAAAGCTTGTAGATACTTGCAAGAGAGAACTTTGTCTGAAAATGGGAAAGGGAGTAAGAAAAGAGGTAGGAGAACTAATGTTGCAGGTAGGAAATCAGATTCCTGCACACACTAGTTATAAAATTTGTCACATGCATTCATGAGAAGAAATAACCCTGCAAATGGCAACAAGACGAGATAAGATTACGAAACTCAAAGTTTCTGAAATATCCTCATCAAAGAGGCTACAAAATCCTTCTTCTTGTATTGCTACTTAAATAAAAATTGTACATAGTGGAGAAATGGAGGAATTTGAGAAGAGGGGGAAACGGAAGAAAAATGGCTATCTCCTTTGTTCTCTCAAAGTACAATATACTCTTGAGTTTACAAGATCAATTACCAACGCTCTACAATGGCGTGAAGAATCCATTAAATCTCCTATAAGAAATGGTTACAACTTCATCTTTTTAGCAAGAGACGGTTTACAATTTATTTTCAATCATTCATGTCTGTTTGAATTCTTGATTCACGAAGAAATGCCAATGGCGGAAAAACTAGAATTTTCATAATGCAGCCATTACACTTGCTTTGTAACTTTGAATTTGAATCATTCACCTTGCCTTTGAAATCTTAAATCAGAGTTGTACACATGGGAGAAATTTACTAGAACAGTACACAGAGGATGCCTTTTGGATTTTGTGCCTTTTGGAGAAATGGCATTTTGGAACAGCTTTGGCTGGCTCACCCACTTTTGATATGGTCATGACACGTGGCTTCACTTGATTAGTGAAGGAGGCGCGGTCACTTTTAACTTTAACTTTTTTAAATGTGGGCTTAAAAACACAAGTTACTCCATCGTCCCGCCTCCCCGCTTTAACTTTCGATGCGGGCTTAATATTTGACTTTCTCCTTATAGCACAATTGGGGTCATGGGGTCACTTTTTAAATTTTCACTTTTTTACAAAGAGGCTAAAAAACACAAATTTCTCCGCCAACCCACTTCCAATTAGGTATTTCCATGTAGCCATGGATGATGGGACAAAAATTTGATGGGTAATAAAATGCCCATAGTTCCCAAGTGTAAAAAAAATGTAGAGAAGAAGAAAACTCCACCGTTTCACGCTTGATTTTCAAATTTCTTTCATGAGCTGAGGAATTGAAAAAAATAAAAATTTCGATGATCTACGGGTATAGAAAGATTGAAAATTTCATTCAAATAAGGACAACAATAAAATTTTCACGCGTCTAGATAGGAAAACAAAAAATTTATCAAAACGAGCATACTGGGGATTTAAAACAACTCTAGGGCATGGATTTCTCTATCTCAACAAACTTTCAACTTGGCTTAAATAATTTAGGAGGCCGAGAGCTCAAACTTTCAAATTTAACTTCAAAAATGAAAAGTGGTTTTTGGGAGACAACAGCTTGGCTCTAACTTGGGGACATGGCATGGACTGAGCATGGCGAAGGTGTGGTATGAGGATCCAGAATCTTAATTTTTAAACCGTATAATGTTGACCAGTGCCTTATCCATTGGGCCTTTTAGATTCATGTATAATTGTGAGAAATAATGATCATACTAAGGAAACACACATGCACACAAAAGGAAGGAAACACATGACATGCAACAGAAGGGGAAACAAAACCACACAATGGAAAGGGAAACCCACCTATGGTACGAGGCGGGGGACAACCCGCTTTCACTGATGATATAGTTTCAAGTATTTTGAGCTTAGATTCAATTCCAATGGCATTCCATCCAAGTATGAGAGGAGAAAAACATTCTCACCACAAGCTCCATGAATTTGGAATGGGCCGAGCCATAATGAATCAAACTTTCCATGGCTGCCCTTTGGTTCTCTTCTCTTGTCCCACAACAGGACAAAGTCTCCAACCTTGAATTCTCTTTCCTTAGCCCTCTTGTCAAATATCTTCTTCACTTTCAATTGGTGTTCTTTGATTTGATCCACCACCTGGAATCTATTTTCTTCCAGCTTCTCTAGAAATAGGATCCTTTTGTCTATGGAATATTTGTATTGACCATCTTCTATTTCTTGTAGCAACTTGAGAGATGGCATCTCAATTGTGAGGGGAATCTCTGCTTCAACTCCATACAATAGTTGGAATGGAGACATACCTATCACCTTCTTGGGAGTGATCCTATCTACCCACAATGCATCGTACAACCTTTTGTGCCAATTCCTTTGATTCTCATCTACAAGCTTTCGACAATGGTCACAATGTTCTTATTACTTGATTCGCCTGTCCATTTCCTTCGGATAGTAATCAAGACCGAGCTAGGAGATTTTTTTGCTATATCAAAACTCAATCAGCTCTCTTGAAGAGAAATAAGTAGCATTATCTGCTACAATCTTCTGTGGCACTCTGAAACAAATTATGATATTCTCCTTGATGAAGTTGCATATTATTTCAGTGTTGGCTTGTTTGGCTGGAATGGCTTCCACCCATTTGGTGAAGTAGTCTATTGCTGTGAGTATATAGGTGTTCCTCGTGCTTGAGTGAGGGTTCAGAAAACCAATGAAGTCCAGCCCCAACTATTGAAATGGTTCTTCAATAACCATATGCCTGAGTGGTAATGCAGTGAGTCATGGTCTTCCAATAAACTATTGGCATGATTTGCATTTAAAAACCCAATTTTGAGTATCTACAAAGATGGTGGGCCGATAATACCTTCCTCGAAGGATCTTGTGTGCAGTGGCCATTGCTAAAAAATGCCCACCACATGCTTGGTCATGGTATGCTTTAAGAAACTTTTCTTGTTGCTCTTTATCTATGCACCTGAGGAAACAACCATCCAGGTGTTTTTGTAAAGCACATGATTCCAGATCACAAATTTATTTGCCTTCACTTGAGTGTTATCCTTTTCTTGTAATCAAGGTGGGGAGGGAATTCTCCATAAGTCAGGTAATAGGCAATATCAACATACCACTCATCAGTAGTGGTGATAAAGAGAACCAGTGGGTTGTCTTCTGAACAAGTTGAGAAAGTACATGTTTCTTCGCCATGTTGAACTTTGAGAGTTTCATCTTCAGCAATCAACTTACACAAGCCATTTCCCCTTACCAAATTAGAAGGTCAAATCTCCAAGTCATACTCTTGAGTCTTTGCAATCCAATTTCCCCTCTTAGTTCCAGGGTCTTGCTGAGTCAAAATGGACTTGATTGCACTACCAGGGACCATCACCACTGTATGAGAATTAAGGATGTAAAACCTGAAGTTTTTATAGCCTTGACCACTACATAGGCATGCTTCTCCAATTGGATGTACTTTAGCTCATGCTTCTTCAAAGGAAAACTCATGAAAGAAATAGGTGCTTCAACATCTTCATCATTTTTCTGAACAAGAACAATAGAGAGTGTATGCTCTAATGCATAACAATACATGATGAAATATTTGTTAAAATCTGGAGACACAAGGGTTGGAGCCTTGGCAATGGCTTTCTTGATCTCTTCAAATGTTTCCTTCCCTTCATTGTTCCATTTGAAACTTGCTTGAGGTTTCATCATGGAAGTGATGTGCTTTGTCAATTCAATAAACTCAGGCACAAAACGAAGAAGAAAGTTTACCCCTACAAATAATGAATGATCTCCCTTCTTGCTTATGGGTAGGGCTAATGCTTGAATGGCTCTAATCCTCTCAGGATCAATGTGTGCTCCATGTTTGTTCACAATGTGCCCCAATAATTTGCCTTCTGTGACTCCAAAAATGCACTTTTTTGGATTTAGTGATATGTCATGTTTCCTACACCTTGCAAGTACCTATTCCAAGTGATAGATATGATCTCCCCTCTTATTTGAAAATACTATGAGATCATCAAGATATATGACAATGTAATGCTTCAGATATTTAAAGGCCAAATCCATTACCCTTTGGAATGTAGCTCCTACATTGATTAGGCCAAAAGGCATTCTATCTGTAGGAAAAAGTGCCCCAAGGTGTTGTAAAGGTTGTCTTGGTGCGGTCTTCCTTTGCCACTTTGATTTGATTATATCATGAGAATCCATCAAGTAATGAAATAATTTCAGATCTAGTGATTGCTTGCAAGATATGGTCCATGATAGGAAGAGGATAATTGTCCTTGAGTGATGCCTGGTTTAGGTTGCGAAAATCTACACATATCCTTATTTCACCATTCTTCTTCCACACTAGCACAATGTTAGCCACCCATGTTGAATGGTGGATGGGAAAGATGATCCTTATGTTAAGCATCTTCATTACCTCCTCCTTGATGGTATCAACAATATTTGGGTTATACGGCCTTTGTTTACGCTGAAGGGCTTAACACCCTGCTTCAAAGGAATTGAGTGATGCATTTCTTTTGGCTGGAAGGATTTGAGTTCATCATAAGAGTAGGCCAAGACATCTGATTATTTCTTGAGTAATGCATTAAACCTTATTTTTATTCGTGTGAGTAACATTTTCCAATATTGACCATCCTTGGCTCCTCCGAGGTACCAATGTTTCCTTTATCAAAATCAGCTGGGCACCGAGAAGATTGCTTTTATTTCTCTTGAATGAATCTATCATGTTTGTCAAAGAGGTCTTCTAAAGATACCGTGCCTTTGGGAATTTCGTTCCTTTCAATTTGATTACTCCCTCATCATCAATCCCTACAATTTATTCTTTCTCTTCTTTGGGGACTACTTCTCGGTGTGGATTTTCACCTCCTTCGAAGAAGATATTATTGAAATTATCCCTTTGCTCCAAAAAGGATAGAATTTGGTTATCATCATTGAAGACTTGCCAATGATTTGCATTGTCTGGTACACTAGGCCGAAATACCATTTCAATGGTAGTCACTTTACCTTTACCAAAAGAAGGATGAGGTGTCACTAGGGAAGCTAATACTACAAGAGAATCAAATTCTTCATTATGTTCCCTTGGAATAGCTTCAATGGAAAATGCATCAAAATATTCAATGCAATCCCACACTCTATTTCTGTAATGCCCGAGCCTTGGATTTTTCACCTGATATTGTTATCGGAACTACTTTACCACAATCTCTGCATCACCTATGCATCTCATCTTCTTCATTCCCATGTCCTCTGCATTCATGCCTAAGAGAAATGCTTCATACTCTGTAGTGTTGTTTGTATTATCAAATTACAGCTTTTAGGCAAAAGGGTACACCTCATTGGAAGGAGAGTACAATACTACACTAGCTCCTAACCCTGCTATAGAATTACTACCATCAAATTCCATTTTCCAATTTTATCTTCCTCTTTCTCCATGATAAGTGGAAATTTCTCCTCTTTTTCTTATGTGAGGAAGTAGTTTCCTTGCTCACAATCTTGAAAGAGAATGTTTTCTTTTAGATCATCAGACTTTCATATTGTGAAATTCATCTTTCTTATTGGTAGCAACTTCTTCATCTCTCCTTTTACTGGGATAGTTGTAGATGACCAATCCATTTTTATTTCTCCACCTAGGTCTCTGCAAAAAATTTTGCTCAAAAGCATACCAAAATATGTTGGGATGTCTGCTACCAGTATGGTCAAGAGCACCTTCTTGTCTGGAAAATCAGCTAGTGCCACTTGTGCATCCTTGATTCTTCCTACCAATGGAACTTGTTTGGATTCCATTGAGTAGCATGTGCCATTTACCTGGGTCAAAGTGAGGCCTAGAGCATTTGTAACTTTGGTTGGCATCACATTGTCTGAGGCTCCAAAATCTATGATGTAATTATTCAGCTGGAAGCCTTTGATGAGGAGTGATAGGTAGAAAGGTTCAACTCTATTGATGTTGGAGGCACTGAGGGCTAGCATGTTTTGGGAAGGTGGTGTGGATGGTGTGGGGAGTAAGCCTTTATAATTTTGACTTTAAGAGATGTTAGTGTAGGTTATTATTTATCCTTTTATTTATTTATTAGGATAATTGTTACACTTGTGTTAACCCTACATTTGTTGGGTTAGCTTGCTTAGGTGTACTAGTTGTGTGGAGTTAGCTTACTAGTTGTGTTGAGTTAGCTTCTCAGTTATGTGAAGTTAGCTTACTAGTCTTTTGGAGTTAACTTAACTACTAGTATCAGTTAGTGGGAGTTCTTCACCACTGATTTAGGTAGTAGTTGCACTTCCTTCCTCCTATATGTACATCTTTCTTATTGAATAATTAAAGTCATTCTATTATAATGTATTGAGCATTATGGATTATGATGGATTTCCATATATGGTATTTTAGCTCTTCTACTTTGCAAATCTAATGTGGTGTGCTATTATCATCTGAGATCATGGCTTGGAACAATCTTCTTATCGTTCCTTTCATGGTATCAGAGCTATAGATGATGTAGACATCCATCTGTAAGTTTTTCTTTGCAAGCAAGGGTTTATTATTTTCATGTATTTGGAATTTGTGAGCAATTTTCTGCAGCATGCATTTTTATGCAAAATGAAGTGTGCCATTGGATTTGGAAGGTGCCAAAACCATAGAATCGACTGTAAACTCGACCATGTTTTGAGACAGTCAAATTTGGATGCAGATCTGTACCCTGGGTGCATTCTTTTATCCATTGGATAAAAGCGTGTACCTTCTGGATGCAGTCTTTTATCCTCTCGGTATTTTGGTTTTGGATGCAGCTTTTTATCCACTAGACACGATCTGCCCTCTCAGGTGCATTCTTTTATCCATTGGATAAAAGCGTGTACCTTCCGTGATGCGCTTTTACCCTCCTGATATTTCAGTTTTGATGTCTGTCTTTTATCCACTTTGACGCAGATTTGTACCCTCTGGTGCATTCTATCCATTGGATAAAAGCATGTACCTTCCAGATGCGATCTTTTACCCTTTGGATATTTCGGTTTTGGATGCGCTTTTATCCACTGGGACATGATTGTACCTCTCCGGTGCATTCTTTTATCGATTGATAAAAGCGTGTACCTTCCGATGCAATCTTTTACCCTTTGGACATTTGGGTTTCATGTGTACCTTCTGAAAACAAGATCAACATTAAAATATTATTTTAATAGTAAAACCTTCTAGAGCTCATAACTTTTGATCCGTAGCTTGGATTAAGGTGATCTTTGTTTTGAAATTGTGTATTTTTTTGAGATCTACGCATTGGTGAGACTTTTATACACATATTTCAATTATAAAAGGTACTTTTACTCATTGTAATATTTACATGCACTCAATTATAAAGTGCCAATTTGGGAGGGTGTTATGATCACTTGTGGATGCATTTTCAGTTGAGCCCGACATCCTAAAATTTTGGGTATTGCATTCTTGTATCTATGGGTGTATACATTTATATCTCTCTTGTTTGTTGAGATATTTTGGATCTATATTTTCGACACTTTTTTAGCATGTTGACAGTCTCTCTTGTGGGGGAGCTATTCTAGTGGAGCCCAGTGTTAGTTTGTCAGTGTTCGAGTAGTTGATTTTGGCAACTCATACAGATTTGTGGTATCACTCTACTCATTCAGCAGTATGGGAGGGTGTGGTGTTGATACTGCTTCTTCAGGTTTCATGTCCTTGCCTTGTTACCTTGGCTTTTCTTGGATTGTGGCACTCCTATTTATTTGGATCTCGTGTCCTTGCCTTGTTGCCTTGGTTGTTCTTGGATCATGGCACACCTATTTGTAGCAGTTGATCAAATTATGTTTGATGTTTTTTTCACTTTTCGACATCACTCCATTGACAGTCTCCTTGCATGGAGCTATTCTGGTGAAGCCCAGTGTCAGTTGTTTTTGAGTTATATGATCGATCAGTGGATTCAGACCATAGTGTGCACCACACTTCTTCAGCATTGTACAAGTTTTTGGAGTCGAGCTTCTGAGGATATCTTGCAGCAGGATTTTGCTCTCTACTTTGTTATTACTAGTTTTGGGTACCTTGCGTGTCCATTTTTCCTAGTTGTTGTACGTGGGTACCTCATCAGGCCTTGTTGCGAGACCCACCTTCTTTTCCACCCACCTAAGCTATGCTTATGGGAGGGTGTTAGTGTAGGTTATTATTTATCCTTTTATTTATTTATTAGGATAATTCTTACACTTGTGTTAACCCTACACTTGTTGGGTTAGCTTGCTTAGGTGTACTAGTTGTGTGGAGTTAGCTTACTAGTTGTGTTGAGTTAGCTTCTCAGTTATGTGAAGTTAGCTTACTAGTCTTTTGGAGTTAACTTAACTACCAGTATCAGTTAGTGGGAGTTCTTCACCACTGATTTAGGTAGCAGTTGCACTTCCTTCCTCCTATATGTACATCTTTCTTATTGAATAATTAAAGTCATTCTATTGTAATGTATTGAGCATTATGGATTATGATGGATTTCCATATATGGTATTTTAGCTCTTCTGCTTTGCAAATCTAATGTGGTGTGCTATTATCATCTGAGATCGCGGCTTGGAAAAATATTCTTATCATTCCTTTCAAGAGATAGGGTTACCACCACGAACTACATTGATGAATCTGTCAAGTTGGGCAGGATGTGTTTGTAGTTATTCTATTTCGAAGAGTTGGACTTTGGTTTTTCTTGAATGTTCTACAAAGTCAAATGGGGCAATGGTGGGTGAGGAAGAGGCTCCTAAAATAGAGGAAGATCTACATGGTAGATACTTTTCTACTTTTAGTGTTGGGTTCTCTTTTTCAGATGTGAAAATTGGCTTAGAAGTGGGTGAGGATGTAGCCTTAGATTGAACTTTAGATGTTTTTGCAGGACCAACATTTAGAAGAGAATTATTCTTAGCAACTTTTGAGCTGGAAGAAGAATCAAATGACTTACTTGGTATAGTAGCATGCTCTTTGTAACTAGTGAGTCTGGTTTTTCTTTGGCTGATTCCATGGAAGGTGGTAATGGTGATCCTCTATTGATGATTTTATTCTGTGTAACCTCTGGAGGACAATATTCTTTATTCTTCTTCTTATCCTTTGCTGCAACTGTTGGGGCTGAAATCCCTTTCTTAGATTGAGCACGAGTGAAAACAACACATGAGAAACTTGGAACTTCTTCATCACCTTCATCTTCATCATCAACATACTCAATCAAGCCATTGTGCATATCAACTTCCTCAATCTCAAGATAGTTTTCATAATCTTCCATATTTTCTTCTTTAGTTTCATCAATTTATGCTTCCTCCTCTAGCTCTTTGGTGTCATAGATGGCATTGACTAGTGGTGCTTCAAGAGCAATCCAACAAGGAGGTGGAGCAATCCTTGGCCTATCTGGAGGGTTTGGTCTCCTTGAAGCATTCCACATTGTGATCTAAGATAGCTGCTTCTTCAAGGAAACCAAGTCATTTGCCATTTTTTGGAACATCGATCTGTGGTGATAGAGTTTGAATTCTGACCCTTTTGTTTCCCATTGGGGCCTTTCACCTTTCCAGAAAGGATTAGATCATCATCGGTTTATTATGAAGTCCTAGGCTTGCCTCAATGTTCTTGGTTGGGCTCTTCTAAGGAAGAAACCTACTTCTGATGGCAGAGCACTAATGAAAAACCTCTTCAAATTATTTTTGGGAGGCACCACATCTTCAAGGATCCTTCTTATCACTCTATCATATCTTGCTACAAAGTCCCTCATTGACTCGGAGGTTTCTTTCTTCATTTGTACCAATTGGACCAAAATATCCTAACAATCTTCTCGTGGTCTTGAACCTGTGTTCGAATGCACTTCTTATATCTTCCCAACAGGTGACAGACCTCGGGGGTAGCATGTAGAACCATTCGACAACCTTTTCTTGAAGTGACTCCATAAAGATTCGACTAAAACGTATTCATCCTAAACACCCAACACACCGCAAGCAGTGATAAATGTTGCTACATGCTCTTCAGGGAGTTGAGAACCATCCCCTCTGAATTTTGGGAAGTTTTTCTCGATCCTCTCGGTAGCTCATGGAGTACATGATAAAGAGCCGATGACCAGTGTTTCCTCCCATGGTACATTAGGTCTACGGGCTTCACAATCCCATTCATGCTCACAATCCTGATCCCCCATTCTATGTCAGTTTCTATCTTCCAACCTTGCTAAGGTTGGGGCTTCATATCGCTCTTTCGTATGCATCGGCTTGAAGTCTCTTGATTTCTTCGAGTTGAGCTCTTATTTCTTCATCGGTTCTTGCTTCTCTTTCTCTAGCTTCTTCTTTAGTCTCTACATTAGTGAAATATTCAAGGTTCTCGTTGATGTATGGAAATTCACCATCTAAAGGATTAGCAACACTCAGGTTCCCAACATGACCGGTTATTTGAGAAGGAGGCCTCTGGATTCTAAGTAGCTCTTGTCTCCTTTGAAGTTCCTCAAAAATGGGATCAGTTTGTCCTCCTTGTCTCTGTTGTTGGGTGTATCTTCTATCCACCAGCTTGAAAATCTATGCTCTTCTTTGTGGTGTTAGAATTTGTCTTTGCCTCTCCAATTCAGCAGTGTGTTCTTCTTCAAGGTCCAGAATTCTCGTGGCAATGAAGTAGTGATTGGCACTTTGTCTATTATGCTAGATAGCTTCCCTCAAATCTAAAGCAACATCTTCTTGGATGTGGAAGAGAAATTTGGGTCTTTCAATAGGAGGATTTCTGAAATATCCATGATTTGAATCCATGTGGCTCATATAGCCATTCAAATTCCGAAATTTTCTCTTTTTGAATTTTGAATTTTTTGACCTTGTGGTCACATTCAGCGTAGATGCTGCTAAATCTGCCCCACGGTGGGTGCCAAAAAAATTTGGCAAGGGAATTTGTCATGTAGAAATTTTTTTGGATTCCTTGCCAATGCTCTCAGAATCTAAGTCCCTCTACTTAACCGGTGCGAATGATATATGCATATGCGAGAAAATGTAGATTTATGTGGTGGCCTTTCGGCCGGGGATCTAATAGGGGCACTCCACCGACCCTACAAAGCAAAGCTTGCAAATACCGCAAGAGATAAATTTGTCTAAAAATGAGAAAGGAAGTAAGAAAAGAGGTAGGAGAACTAATGTTGTAGGTAGGAAATCAGATTCCTGCACACACTAGTTAGAAAATTCGTCACATGCATTCATGAGAAGAAACAACCCTGCAAATGGCAACAAGACGAGATAAGATTGTGAACTCAAAGTTTCTGAAATCTCCTCATCAAAGAGGCTATAAAATCCTTCTTCTTGTATTGTTGCTTAAATAGAAATTGTACATAGTGGAGAAATGGAGGAATTTGAGAAGAAGGGGGGAAACGGAAGAAAAATGGCTATCTCCTTTGTTCTCTCAAAGTACAATATACTCTTGAGTTTCCAAGATCAATTGCCAATGCTCTACAATGGTGTGAAGAATCCATTAAATCTCCTCCAAGAAATAGTTACAACTTCTTCTTTGTTAGCAAGAAACAGTTTACAATTTCTTTTCAATCATTCACATTCGTTTGATTCTTGATTTGCGAAGAAACGCCAATGGCGAAAAACCAAAATTTTCATAATGCAGTCATTACACTTGTTTTGTAACTTTGAATTTGAACTGTTCATCTTGCCTTTGAAACCTTAAATCAGAGTTGTACACATGGGAGAAATTTACTGGAACGGGCACAGAGGATGCCTTTTGCATTTTGTGCCTTTTGGAGAAATGGCATTTTGGAACATTTTGGCCCACTCACCCGCTTTTGATATGGTCATGACACATGGCTTCACTTGATTAGCAAAGGAGGCACAGGTCACTTTTTAACTTCAACTTTTTTAAATGTGGGCTTAAAAACACAAATTTCTCCACCACCCGCCTCCCTACTTTGACCTTTGATGTGGGCTTAATATTTGACTTTCTCCTTATAGCACGATCGGGGTTGCATGGGTCACTTTTTAACTTTTAACTTTTTTACAAAGAGGCTCAAAAACAAAAATTTATCTACTAAACCACTTCCAATTAGGTATGTCCACATACCCTTGGATGATGGGGCAAAAATTTGATGGGGAAGAAAAAGCCCATCGCTCCTAATCGTAAAAAATACGAGAGAAGAAGAAAACTCCACCATTTCACGTAGATTTTCAAATTTCTTTCGCGAGATGAGGAATTGAAAACAATACAAGGTTCGACAATCCAGGGGCATAGAAATATTGAAAATTTCATTCAAATGAGGAAAATAATAAAATTTTCATGTGTCCAGATAGGAAAATGGAAAATTTATCAAAACAAGCAGATTGGGGATTTGAAACAACTCTAGGGCATGGATTTCTCTCTCTTCAAACTTTCAACTTGTCTTAAATACTTTAGGAGGGAAAGATTTCAAAATTTAGAATTTAACTTGGAAAACGAAAATTGGTTATCGAGAGACAACAAGATTTTAAGGCATATTAAAAGGCTTGTGATCATTATCAAACACCTTGGGAAACCGGGTCAATGAGATGAAATGCCTCTAAGACCCATTACTAGTGCAAAACCATTTGAGAAATGGGATATAGATTTTTTGGTTCCTATTGCACTAGCTGCGTGTAGGACTGGATCATGTTATATCATTATTTGCATAGACTATCTGACAAGGTGGGCAGAAGTAGTGCCTACAAAGGATTGTACAATGGCTACAATAGCCAAGTTTCTATGGGAAAATATTATTACAAGGTATGGATGCCTTTTGAGTTTGACCAGTGATAGGGGCACACATTTTTGAATGAGACAATTAGAATTTTATTGGATGAATTCATGATTGCACACCATAAGACTACACCATATCATCCTCAAGAAAATAGGACTGCTGAGGCTTTCAACAATATTTTGAGCCAGACATTGACAAAAAAATTTGATGTTGGAAGAAAGGATTGGGATGATAAAGTTTCTACAGTACTTTGGGCATAGAAAACAACATACAAATGGTTAAACAAGGCCACAACTTTTCCTTTGGTGTTTGGCGTAGAATTAGTTCTTCCTATGGAATTCATGTTACCTTCTTTGTGTATTATGCACGCTAGACATCTAGCTGATGAGAAAGCATTAGAAGAATGAATTGACAAGTTGATTAAGTTGGATGAGTGATGAGCAATAGCACATTGGAGTTAGAAGCAAGAAAAAATAGTTAGAAAGCATTGCATGATAGGCACATTAGGGAAAAGAATCTTGAGATAGGACATATGGTGTTTCTCTATGATTCTAAGTTTCTGCACCATCTAGGAAAACTCAAAGTACATTGGTTAGGACCATATGTTATCACTCACATACTTGAAACATGAGCTTGTCAATTAGAAATGCTTGATGGAATATAGTTACCTAGTTACTTCAATGGGAGTAGGTTGAAGCCCTACTATAAATAAGTCTTCTTGGTGTTTGTAATAAGGCAATATTTCCATTTAGATTAGGTTTTCAATTATGTATTCCCTTAATGTATTTCCTTCTTTGTCACTATGCTTTGTCAATTTAGTTGGTGTTTTGTGAAATAAGTGTGTTTGCGCACTAGAAGCTAATTACCATTTGTAATATTTTTATGCATAGAGGACTGCACATACCATTTTTGTGGGGTGGTTATTGAGAAATGAGTACACATAAAGGAACAAACTACTATAGGTGTTATTCAAAATTATAAGAGTTTGTGAACTAAATATTGCTTCGAATAAGGACCATAGATGGAGCTAAATGAAGGAACAATATAATGCAAGGTAAGCGGTGGCTGTGGATACTACCTGGAGAAGGCACAAGTGATGTGGTACCGAGGTGCATGAAATTTTTCTAAAGAGAAGCTTGTAGCTAGAAGGTAGGAAGGTGTGCTAAAAGGTTATAACTGAGGCGTGAAAATGTACCACATGGAAAAATGTGAAAAGGGTCAATTAATGAGGATTATTGGTAGGTGAAGGAGTAATGAATGCACCAACTTTTTGAAAATCTATATAAGGATGGGATACGAATTCATTTTTACCATTGTAAATCACAAAAATTGAAAAATCTAAGTGTGACCGAGCTGAGTGAAGAGTATTGAGGTGTGAAGAGTGTGAAACTAGACGTAAGGAAATGATTTATGTTTAGGAGAAGCTTATGTCCTCGTTGGTGAAGGGTTTGAGCAAAGAAAAGTGTTTGAAAGAGCTAGGGCACATGATTTCAAACTCGCACATGGATTTGAGATAGGGTTTGAGTTTGCACGATTGCGAGAAGAAAGAAGGCAAGCATCTTATGATAGAAAGTTGTGATTTACATATGAAACCAAAGAAAGCACCTGCCATGGGAGAAAAAGGGAAGAAGAAAGTGGAAGCAGAGGTTGAAATTAATCCCGAGAGAAATTTTTTAGAGATGCAATATCCAAAAGGCATGATAGTAGGACAAGAATGGGATTCTCATATCTGTAAGTGCAAGATCAGTGACTACAACCACTGCACATTAGATTAAAAAAGGAGTTGGACACATTGTTGAATACAAAGATAAACAATCATACGAAGAGGACATGCCCATGTATGATGATACTAGAAAGAAGATGCTAAAGCATATTGGAGTTTACCAGTTGTATGAGCTTCCATATTTTGGAAAGTATGAACCTTTGTACCAGTGGTTGATGAGTAGGGTATATGAGGATTTTTTCTACTTTGCCAAATGCAAGGTAAGGATTACAACCACTCTGATTTCAACTATAATAGGATTGAGGGGCATAGGAGTGGACTTGAATAGTGACTTGACAGATAAAGAAGCCATCTTGGAGACATAAAAGGAGTTAGGGTACACCAAAGGTCCGCATAGAATGAATATCGACAAACTAAAGAAATACCCGGTGGTACAGAACATAACTACACATCTAGTCACCAAATTGAATGATGAAGAGAGATAATCCCAGTGAAAATGATGTGGCTACACATTGCAAGAAGAATTCCATAGGGAACGCTTACAAAATTGTGGGCTACATTACGTAAACTATCATCGAGGAATTGCACACAGGTGAGAGAATTAGTTTCGGTGCTATCCTATTATCCTTGGCATTTTTAGAAATTGGAGTGCCCAATGGGCCAAAGAACAAAATTTGGGAGTACCCCATGTAGAATAAGTCCCTTGCAAAAATATTTGAGAAGTACTTGTGTGAAGGGTCAACAAGTGAGTTGTTCAAGTAGAGGGTGGAGATGTGGTATGATAGGATCCACACAACAGTGTTAGAAGAGGAGTGGCACATCCCCAAGGAGTTACCTTTTGTGGTTGGTAAGGAAGTACAGTTCACGGTATATCAACACTTCTACATTGTGTGATTTGTGATAAAGGATGGGACTTAGAGCCCTTGGTGTAAGCTTCCATATGCCTTCACAAAGACACTACTTTTAGGCATCACCATCACCAAAAATGTGTAATTCCTAAATTTTGTTATAGACAAGGTAGAATACGACTACCACATGTTGCGTAAGACTTGTGTATATCTAGGGCAGACCGCTTACATAGAGAGGCTAATTTCGACATGATAAGCATAAAGACCGTGATTTTTTTTATTAGAGATAGTGGGGCCATGCTTATCTACCTTCATCTCAAGCCTAAGTTGGAGGGTAAAAAATATGTGGAGAACGAGTTCTTGATCTCAGGGCCGCCTAAGGGGAAGCATACAATGGAGAATGTTCCAGCTCAAGCTTGCTCAACCTATAGAAGTAGATGAGGAGGAGGAATATCATAAAGATAGTGGCATCTTGGTGCATAGAGGATGAAGGAAACCCTCATAAATGGAAGAATATGAGTGCGCAAGTACTCCACCACAAGCATAAGAAGAAGGGGATGAAGAATTGGAGGTAGGAGTATACCCTAAAGAATGCTACTTTAAGAGGGTGTTCAGATGGACAAGAACTCAAAGCACTACTCCCCAATCAAGTAAGGAGATTACCGCAACTCTATCCATAGAAGGAGATAGATGAGAAGAGAAGGAGAAAATTAAAACTTAACGAGGAGGCGGAGGAATCAAGAGAGCGTGCCTCAATCTCCTACACAACTAGAGTACATAGAAGAGCTAAAGGATGAAGAAATGAAAGATGAATATGTGAAGAATGAAGGAGAAGGGGTAAAGGAAGGAGAGAGAGAGAGCAAGATATTGCTCATGACACTAAGAATCCAGCTCCAAATCTTGGTGCACTAGTTCCTAAGGGGGCAAGAACTAAAAGAACAAGTGGGTATTTTACTTTTTCGGCTTTGGGCTATGCTGAGGACACAAGTAAAAAAATTTTGCCTGGTTCCATAGCATGGTGAACCCTAAGGATTTATATGGATGGGAGATGATGGATAAGGACATGGCCACCACGTGCACAAGGAAGAGACTATCTTGGTCTATACACACACACACACACATGGATGAGCCAGACTTTGACGTATGAAAAGAATCCTATGTGTCAAGAAGGTTGAAGAAGGAACCTCAGGCTAGACATATAACCATAAAACCCACTATTATGTCTAATGAACAGTAAGTAATGCCTTGGTAAAAGTATCTACAGAGGTGGTGTGGAGGAACATAGACAAATCTGCCACTATCAAAGCACTAAGAGAAGAGATCAAGGCCAAAGATGCAGATATCACATGCTTAAAAGGAGAGAAGGACCTGGAGCAAAAGAATAATAGGTCCTTATCGACATGGCAGAGGAGATCAGGGATCATGTCCTCCAAGAAAGACCACACTTAGAGCCCAAAGTACCCAAAACATTCCCTTTGGATATGCACTATGTGCATACCTTAGTTGATCTGGTGCTTGAGGAGGGACCATTTCAAATGCTAACACCAAAGAACCTTGAGTAGGAGGTAGATAGGGAAAATTCAGCAATAATTCAGAATATTTCATCATACGAGGCACTGCTTCAAACCTTGCAGGAGGAGTTGAAGAAATTGGATCAAGCATTGAATATTTTTACAACTCGAGGCACCCATAAGAATAAGAACAATGGTAGAGGACAATGAAATCCTAAAATAAATGAATGATGAAACCTTGGGGTGCGTGGAGAGATTGGCACTAGTAAAAAAATTGTGAGGCCCTTATAGTGGCCCAGGAGCCCTATAAGAATAGATTGGATGAACTTGGGAAAATTATAATGTAGAAGATGAATCTTCTAGAAGGGAGAATTTCTATAGTGGCTAACATTATGTTGTTGTTATAGAATGAAAAGGGAGAAATTGCCAAGGATTAATTAGAGTCTATTGCAAAAAAATATTCTAAAGAAGGTAGAGGCCGCACCGAATGAGTGGCGTACATTAGAGGCGAAATAAAAGAAGAATATCCGAACTCATTCTTCCAGTTGAAATAGAGAGTTATGTAGAGGAAATAGTTATTCTTTATATAGTAATTATATACATTCATCCATTCCATATTATTTATTCATTTCATATCATAAGGAAACCATTATCGTAGGGCAGAAATGCGCTTTAGTGTGGGGTAATGTTGAGTAGACAAAGTGTGACACTTAGCAGAAGTCACGAGAGAAGGTTCGCACATGATAACAAGGAACGGTCAATGGAATAGAAGGATAGGGAAGAACACACACGTGAAAGACTAGGGATGATTTGGGACTTATCCATTTTCACATGTACGGGCTATTTTTAGAGATAGCATTTTGAGCACACAAAGCGGTAAGGACTTGTGCGACATGCATCAACTATTTTTGGAAGAGCGGATACTAAGCACTTTGCATGGGTGTGGGCTAAGGATAGAATTTCTACTACCAGTTAACTAGAAGAGGTCTATTGTTAGCGCACTTACATGTGTGGCTATGATTCTAAAGGCACATGGCTATTTTTAGCATGCCACCTATTTTTGGAGTTATGCAAGAAAGAAGGGAAATTCCCACCATTATAAATATGTAGTGATCTCAGTATAGTATAGGAGGATTGTGTGAGAGTTGAATTACTCATGTGAATTTATGCTTTCTGAGATATGATGCTCACATAATCTTATGGTATTACCCATTGTAATGAGCTTGTATGTATTTATCGTGCTTAATATAATGGAGTGTATTGGCTAAATCCGAGTATTAATCTTTAGTATAATTGGTTCTTGCATGATTGCTTTCATTATGGATATTATTTAAACCTATTGTTATTTAGATCTATATCTGGACATGCCTTGTAGAATGATATATTAATTATGGATATGAATTCATTAAGCCTTCATCATGCTAACATCTTGCAACAACCCTAAAGAGGATCTTGGTACCTTTGTGTGCTTTGGGTGAGGGCTCACCTAGGATGAGTGATGTGCCAACATGCCTAGGTTTTTACCGGTAAATTCTAGGCTACATCAAGTGCATTAGAAATTTCCAAGGGTGGAAGAAGATGATGGTCTAGCCAGCCATGCAAAAATATGGTGTCCATGTTTTCAACATAATGAAGAAGATCTCTATATTGCCCATTGAGCCACTGAATACCCCACCCAAGACCAATTGTGAGCTCATCAACTTCTTCTACCCATAAGAGGGGATCAAGAAGTTGAAATTCAATTAGTTCTTCATGAAGACCACCATGATGAACTAGATAAATGATTTTGATGTTTACAAACTCTACATTGGTGGGAACCCAATGGATGAGGAGGTATTAATAAACAAAGTTCGTTGCTGATATTTGAGTCAGTACGGGCCCTACATGCGTTGTGAGTATATGTATCACCCAAAATATTCTTGATGGATTATTCTTCCCTGTAAGAGGGGCATCGAAAGATTTTAGAAAGATGATCGTGAGAAATGGTCGATGATAGAGCCAAATCCAATTTCTCACCATGAAGGATGATAAAAGGAAAACCCAAGAATGTCATTGAAGCAAACCAGACAAGATGAGAAGGAGGGTGGGGAAGAGAGAGCCGATGGTGGAATTTAAGAACCCAAGACACATGGGGAACCATTAATTATGTTGATGTAAGCCATCTCTCCATTCATGTGAAATGATGGTAGGTAAGCCAAGCCAATCTTTCGGGTGACTTGAGATTTTTGCGACATCCGAAATTTGTATGGTGAAAATGAAAATCAAATATCTGAAACCATTTTCTTATTGAAAAACATGATTGATACTCTAGTTTTTAATTTACCTAACCAAAATAGGGTGTTGGAAATATAAAAATTGAGATTCCAGGAATGTGCTTATCCCTTAGCAATTGCATGGACAATGATTTGCAAGTCCCCTTCGACCTTAAGGGAATCATAACCCTTGGTTACAACCAATTTGACTCCTTCCAAAAGATCCTGAGCTTATACAAAGTTACAGGTTCCCTCTTTGAGTGGGAAGGAACCCGCCACAATAATATCTCCATACTCATTTCTCACAAGACACCCCACCCACTATTTACTCAAAGTTGCCTCTGAGGCCCCACAAAGTGTCGATTTCAAAATCCAATGGTGGGGTGGATTCCATTTCACATTTCTCCTTCTGAGGATTTTTTCTATTTGAGAAAGGCCTTGATGAATAATCGAACCAAGAGGGGGTATTTTGATTAAAGGCCATGATTTTCTTATCTCTGCATCACGTGAGGTGAAATTAGGATTGTTGGAACTGTGAGTGCTAACATTTTCAGATATGGAAATTTCCAGTCTATTGATGAATTTGGGAAAGCACGAGGCCTCTTCCCTGAAGATTCTCAGATTTCACTCCCACCATATATGCCTAGCAGCCGCTAAGGTCATAGATTATTCCACTACATTGGTGTAACATAATAAATACTTAATATTAGTGGTCACTAAAATAACTCTTGTCTTGTATTTGAGATATTGATTAATGACTCAACTAAAAACTTAAAATTGAATTAAGCTCCAACACCAAGATATTGAAGATAAGGTCATAGATTATTTCATGGAGTTGGTGTAACATAACATAGTCTTGATATTAGTGGCTGCTAGGATAATTCTTCACTGCATTAAGGCCCCTCAAAACCTAAAGCTATAAATATTGTTTTTTTACATTGACGGAAAGATAACCTAGAATATATAGATGCTAGTGGCCGCTAGTCTTCACTTCTACCAACAAATTGAAAACTTGAAACAAACCAAATTTAATAGCAAGTAATTGTTTAAATTGCTTACTTTGGATCACACAACGTAAACTTCTACTAATGATTTATTATATTTTATAGTTAAAGGAGGGTTTAAAGGTACATATCCCTTTACATTATAGATACAATGAGATGGAAGGGAAAATGCCAATAAACACAAGTGGTTGAAACAAATAAACCCTATACCAAGAAGCTTTATAGTATGAATAGATAAAAATGGAACTGCCACACTATATAACCACCAAAACAAAGATATAACATGACAGATTTTAGAAACACTTATTTATCTGAATCATATGACATCTTCGTAACCTCAAATTTAACGGGCATGAACATAGTTTCCATTGGCAGTTCTAGAAAATGATGCTCTTTTCCAGTTTATCCCAATTCTTTAACCAATCGTATGCCTCATGATCTTCCCTGTAAAGAACATCCCAACGTGTCGGTTCCTATTGTAGGGGCCGACATAGAATCTAGTTCAGGAAAGTGGAGCAACCTACTTCTTGTTGATGATTTCTTGCCACATTTGTCCACTTCAAACAAGAAATGATTTAGGACATCAAACTCAAGTTGAAAACTCAGTAAATACATCTGCATACACCAAACCTTCTTGTTTATAGTGAGCATCGAAATAAATGACCATGACACACTCAAGGTTTTTTCCACTTCGCTTTAATGCCAACCGTATATGTTGGCTTGATCCAAGCTGACGACCCATATCCAAATCCCAATCCTTCACCGATGAATGTTATGAAGATGACAAATGAATGTTGAAGTAACTTCCATATTTAGCCTCGACGTCCCTTGAGAGAAAGATAATCATCTCTAATAAATCCCTCAATTACAACCAGTCTTGCTCATATTCAAGCCAAAAATGGATTTCAAACAATGACGCAATATTTTGGTATAAAATCCTATTTCACCCACAGCCGTATGGAAAATTACATGAAAGGCAACATTGGTCCAGCCATGATAGAATAAATGAAATCTTGTGAAAAAAACCTGAAAGGTGTGGAAATAAGGGGGAGCGTTTAGATAAATATATGGAGTGAATATGCCATCACATGCTTGAAATTAATACAATCTTTCCATCACTTTAATATCAACCTTTATTGGAAAAGGTGATGAGTTCCTTCCAATCAACATATTTATTACAAATCTTATCACAAAATGGTTGGTGAGTCACACAAGATTGATTATCCTTGGAAAGGTTTGATTTTAAACGATGATGTTAGCAATAAAATGGGATTCACCTCCAATAATTAATTCATTAGTATTCGAGTCATTAGCCAAGGAAAAATAACTTCTTCTATAATCATCTACTTGTGCTAAAGAAAAGGAGAAAATGATTGTTACTGTGTATGTGAAATAAAGTACCATTAGTTGTTTGAATTTAGATTAAAAATTAAATTAAAACTAGCCAATAAAGCAACTCACATCAATAAATTATTGAATGAAATGGTGACACATAGAAAACCCATAAAAGGTGGTTTTATTATCAAGTGTTGGGCCCAATAAGGTGGGATAAGTACAAGAAGGCAAGTGGGCACGCGAGACCTATTTGAAGAAGGGCGCACATGTTGAAGGTGCGTAGGGAAGGGTTCTAGCATGGTTTTGTAGAACACATGGCACGCGCAAGGCAAGATAGATTTTTGGGACCTAGCCATATTCATCGTCCCGGTGTAGCACATGAGAAAGGGATGACCTGTCTAGCATGTGAAGTGGATAAGATGCCAACTTGATGACCGTAGGATAAAAAGGGAATATTCCATACATGCTATGGAAGATTCCATAAGAACATCATTACAGAGAGTCGAGATATCATATCAAAGGATGCATGCTCCATTGGAGGAACACTTGGACACTTGTAGCCAATCTGCTACCCTAGAAGGCATGACGGTGAAGGCGTATGGGCTATATATTGAGGGGCGTGGATAGTAGAAGAGAGAGATAAGAGAGAAGAGATGCAAAGAGAATAGTGTGCTAGAAAAGAGGTGAAGCTCTATAGAAATACCATGGAGGATTCTATGGGTTGGGATTAGGAAAATATAGGAGTGATGACATATTTAAAGGGATGGGTCTATATTCATCTTTGTAATGTGAAGGACATAGTGTAGTTATGATGCATGACTTTGCTCTGCATTGTTACATGGGTCTGTTATGACCTCAAGGATTGTAATGTGGTTACTAGACTCATATATATGAATATAAAACTCGTTCAATCATATATGTGTTCATGAGTATAATCCTTGTGCATTTCCTTTATGTATGAACCATTCCTATATGTTGTTGGTTATTTCTCTTCTATGTATGTATTGATGTGATAACTCATCCTAGGTTTTCATAATGTTGCAAGGTTATTTTGTATTCTTTTGCACTTTATTATCTATCATAAGATGATGTATTCTCACAAGACTCACATAAAGGAGAGACTTGGCACCCGCGCATGCCTCGTGTGAGCACCTAAATCCCACCGGGTGATAGGCCGACATGCATGGGATTTTACTATTAAATATAAGGGTATAAAAATGACTACATTTTAGTTCTATTTTTGAGACTCATGTTTTCAAAGTTGTTGTCGAAATGGCATGTGTCTTGGTCCCTGTGATGCGTGATGACAGAACGTCTGACCTTGGAAAGTTTTGAAAGATGGTTCAAAAGAATGGAGAGTAAGCTCACTCAAAGATTCAACACTGGACCTGAGTTTGATGCGCGTAGATGGGTAGAAGAGAACCTGTACCATGAGTTGTATGAGACATTCTTCTACCATTTCCTAGTAGAACTATATGAATGGATGTTAGTATATGCATCCAAATCGAGCTAGCAAGATAGATCACACATATGGACCCAAGATAATTATCAAAGGCTACAAGATGCAAATTTGACTTGGACACGTTTTGTTGATCACTGGTGGAAAGGAGTGCTGACTAATTATACTCTAGAATATGTCATTTCTACATATTCTTGCCCAGAAGTTATTTAGTTTGAGTTTCGAGGGAGCCCAGAGGATCATTTTTGCGTGTTATTCCTTTGGCTATGAAGATATTGGTCATTACCTTAAGCTTAGAGGCATTTCCCATGGCCGTATAAGATTCTTTGAGTGCTAAGAGAGGAAACTAGGGTGGAGGAAGATGGCGACATTATGGCTAAAAAGGAAAGGGAGGAGAGACGACTCAAGTATAGTGAATCTCATGAAAGGGAGATTACTAGACAATGTGAGGTTGTAAGTGTGATGGATCTATGGAGGTAGATGTTGCGGGAAGGAGTTGAGGTTCACACAGAGGACATGGAACCTGAGCAGTCTGTACTACCCCATCTTGGAAAGCATTGGAGAGAAGCCCCTTTAGCTTCGTTGAGAGTTTGTTACATAGAGAAAGAAGAGTCATCGCGTGCACATCTCAATCCACCTAGTGACTAACCCCTAGTGCTTGGTTTTCCATATCAAGGAGAATTATTGTTAACCCAATTGGTATTGGTGGGAGTAATCGATCTACACCCAAGAGATATAATTTCTTGTTTAGAACATCTCTGGCCGCGTAATCCATTTAGTATTTGGAGGAATTTTTAGACAAGGTGCAAGTATTCAAGGTTTGGGTATCGCATCTGGGAGTGGCACATGACACACAAATGGCAGTGGGAAAATATCACAAACAATTGGCACGTGGTTTAGTGGGACGTTGGGAACACTAGGCATAACCATTTCAGCCAACTTACTCTGACGAGGGCAAGAGAAGCACTTCCGAAGAATCAATGACACTTTCTTTGTTGTTTTCATCTATTGCTTCAAAAGGAGCTCTATAATTGGTAGATTTCCGATGAGGCTTTCTAAGAGGTGCGAGAATGGGGAGCATTCTACCTTCAATTTCCCACACACCTACCTTTGATCCCGGTTTCACTGCACCCCAAGAAAGTTGGCAAGGTGCCACACCGACAAATGGGTTCTTCTCGAATTGGTTCATAATTTTGGATTACCATAAAATCCAAAATAAGTGTCATAAGGTGGGAATGCATTTCCTATTACAATTAGGTGTATTTTTCCCAACTTTACACAAGGCAAGAAACGTGGATTCTAAAATGGCCGAGGTAACCCTATAGACCTTCCATCCACGAACTAACTTTGACTATTGGGGTAAGTTCAGGAGACAGAAATTCCAATACTCATATCCCCCAATTATAATACATATGGATCCATTTTCGAGACAAGTAACTCGTGCAAACAAAGGGATTATGAAAGGTTAACTCTTGATGAAGTGTGGCGCTTTTAATTGGGCCGATGTGCCAAAAGATTTGCAAGACAATGATGAGGTTCTAGATCTATTATATAGGAATGATAATGTTTCCAATCAACCACTATCATGGGTTGATTGGTATGTGGAAGAGTGCAGCAATACCAAAGAAAGGGTGGGACCCATTCTAAGGAGAACTTTCAGTTGGTTGGCCACCTTGGGAATCTCACCCAAAGGTGAAAATCAACCTAAAAATATAGGGTCTACATCATCAGTAAACCAACCAACACCCAAAAAGGAAATAGGTCAACTCAGAAGGTTCCTACCATTCCAAATAAGATCTCATTTGTGGTTGGTGGCTCATCTCTTTCTAGGTCTGCTGCTCCCAGGATTACAACATCTATAGTACCAATCACTAAGGTAGTTGAAGTAAGTGATTCCCCTAGTGTCATTCAGGATCCATCCCATCTTCCCCTTCCTCCATTATCACTCCCAATATCAGTTCCTTCCACTTCTACCACCATTTCTTCCTTCCCATCTCCTTCTATGGCCCAGGTATTTTCGTCACTTCTAGTTTTATCAGCTGGGGAAAATATTGGGTCACCCATTTCCTCCTCACTTCCTTTGACACTCCCATTTTCTTCGATCTCAACCCCCAATATTACTTTTTCAATTCCTATGGTTGTCCTCACACCCACACCTTCCATCATTTCCACCTCTTCTCAGATATCAGCTAGCATTTCTAGTGATCTTTCTCTAACTCGGTACTTCAGGTATCGGATCTGCTACTCTATCTTCCTCAGCTCTAGCCATACCAAAATGGATATTTAGATAGAATCCTAAGTAAAAGAAATAGGCTCCTCTGGAATATGTGATAGATCTCAATATATTAGATTCCATGCCAAAAATATAGGCCAAGAGACCGAGAACCGTATCAAGTCTAATAGTTAATCCATCAGGAGAGTGTGATAGAAGTAGCTACCCCTATTGAGGGGAAAACTAAAGAAACCATCATAATAGTAGATTATTGGATCTCAAAGTTCTCATTGGGAAGTCTACTCATGAAGGATCCAAGCAAGATGTACACACTGCTCTTGGGGTCCTTTTGGAGAAATATGATAAAGATAAGGCCACCAAGGACAAGCTTAAGGCCAAAGTCGAACAGCTCACTGCACTGCTGCATAGAGTAACTCAGCCCACTCCATCCACTGACATCTCAACTACTATGGACATGATGATTTCATCTACAATCAATGATATCTCTTATCATGAGCTTGAGAAGCTAGGCCAGAAAGGGAGAACAGTGAATGGATGGATGGAAAGGATCTTACTGGAGGCCAATCCTTTGATTAAGGAAGTGTGGAGATTAATATTGATTTAGAGATTACAAAAACCACCATCGCTAAGATGGACTAATCTCTCTCCAAAGATAATAATAACTTGAATTTAACCTTGGCAACGTGGAGTGACATTAGACTAGAAGATTCTAACTTACTTCTGCAAGAAGAAGTAATTGATGATGCCTCTAAATTGTTCGAATATCAAAAAGCTATGGAATTCCAGTGTCAGGTGCTATAAGATCTGATTAAGAAATTAGAGGATAAACGGGTGGAGATTACGGATGCCCTCAATGATATCTATAAGGAGTTTGATAATGCCCACTACAAGTTATTCAATGAAAATATCGATGCTCTTCCTAAGGACCAGATTAAAGAAGATTTCAAAGATTTAGTGAAGCATGACGACAATGTTGCAAAGACTTTCAATAGTGACTCCATTGATCGACTAGTTCTATGTCAAAATTTCATAGGGAGACTAAAGAAATTCGTAAGTAAGCTTCAAAGGTTTCTAGCCAGATCACGAAAGAGATCGAAATAGCGGACGTAGTGAATCACTATGCATGCGGACTTGAAGATGAAGGAACTCAGGGTATTGTCAAAGCATTTCTTTGCGTAGTACACACCAAATGGCTGTATGGGAGGAAGGATGAAAAAAATTGTAGACAAAGGAGATGCAGATGAACTAGGCCAAAGCTGAGCGGCCATGAAAGGACAGTTCAAGCTCAAATCGCAAAGTTACAGGGGTTGACTTGGTCAACCTTTTACAACAAATTTGCTATTTTTATGGGATCATGTTCCCTTTTATTAATGACATTACTATTTTTAGTTAAATGTTAGTTAAAGGCCCAACTGTAATGGCTCAGCCTAGGAACTTATAAATAGTGGAATGCTTCCATTATTTGGGAGACATATTTTTAGAGATTTCTAGTGAAGTTGCTCTTCAAGCTTGGAAGAGTGCTTTCAGAGTTTTGTTGAAACCTTTTAATTATATTAAGAATTTCCTTGCACTTGAAAATATGTTTTATTGTGTTGAATGATTAATCATTACATGCCTTGTGAATGTGATTCCTTAGCATTATTTGATTAATTTACCTTTATTTCAGATTATCTGTTTCATATTGTGAAAAGAATAGTGTGATTACTTCCCATCAGTTGTGAGAAACTATTTTCCTTCTGTTGATCAAGAGTTACATTATTATTATCACTCAAGTGGATACTTGACATGTTCTTGTGATTACCATCTTAATAGATTATCTGTGTATCAAATCAAAGTTGATCTTTATATTGTGTATGTTTAAGGTTTAGCAGAGGAACGTGTGCTTCTAGTCTATGGTATTTTATATCCTTTCCAAGTTACAATAGGTGAAGGTGGCTAACGATGTAATCATCATACCCACATTAACCCTTACAGAAGTTAAACACTCCTTTTCTTGGTGCATTACCACTTCTAGAATAGATTTAATTTCCTTGTATTCCTCTTCCCTAATCCCATGAAATGTTAGAATAGGAATAGTTATCCATCTTTCTTACATCAGAAGTAGTGTTGTGTTTAGTCCAGGAACAGGAAGTCAGCCTTCTCCGGAGGTTCACCTTGATCCCAAGTCCCATAGCTTGAGAGGTGATCCCATGTGTCCCAATCACACCGAATGTCATGATTCATTTCAGGCCATTCAGGGGGTGCAGTGATTTGGAGACAACAATTTTTGGCATGCCGGTGGGACAGAGTTGGTACCTCTCTTCTCATTTCATTGACACAAGGTACCTGACAACTCCATCTCTCTAGATTTCAAAGTTTAGTACATCAACTCATGTGAAGGATTCACACAAGAGCTTCTTCAAGGTGGGACAATTATTGTCATACAAAGCTTTCTTTGTCTCCCCAAGAAGAAGGGGAAGAAACCTTTCAGTACCATCAGCTACAGCTTTACCTCGTAGAGGACATTCAACTCCTCCTAGAAGGACATTTCCCCTACCAAGATACAACTAGTTTGTGAACATCATGGCAGCCAATACTTTTCCTCCGTTCAATACCAACAGTCCTTGCTATTAGCACAAAGAGACGCCATACCAACAATGCCTTGAAAAGTTTACCATTTTTCACTAGGGAGACTAATGTTTCACCACGGGAGCACATACTAGATGTGGCTAGCATCTACGTAGTACACAATATTATAGAAGATAACGTGGTATTTTGACTCCTTACTACTTCATTCAAGGGCGGGAACTTCAATGGTTCCAGAGTCTAGCTCACTGGATCCATTACCAATTGGAATGATTTAGGCACAAAGTTGTGTAAACAATTCAAAGATAAAAGTGATAATCTTTCACTTGTGGAGCAATTTCATACTATCAAGTGATCTCCCCAAGAGTATATGAGCGACTTCAACCTCCACTTTGACAAGACTTGGAAATGGATCCCAACACTTGTAAGGCCATCCCCAGAAAGTGCATTTCTATATTACTTACGAGCATTGAATAGTGATGTCACTATCATGATTCAATCCATGGGGGAACTGTGATCCCTGATGCTTACAAAGTGGTTGTACGAGCTGAGAATTACCTGATTCAAGTAGGTAAAATTACTCCTAGACCTCTCATTCCCAGTGTTTGCATAGTTCATAGGACAACACCACCATCGTCCCAATTTTGAAAAATTCTATTCCAAAGAACTACGCATGTGTCCAATGATTTGGCTAAAGTAAATTCATTGTTACAAACCTTCAGGAATGAACTCATAGCCATGAAGAGGTAGCAGTCCCAATATGCTCGCCCCTTTCAACCCCAATATCAGATGAACCATCCTCCATTTTAGGGAAACGGTCAACCACAGAGCCAAGCCATAACCCAAGCTGCAAATGTGAAGCCTTTAAACTTCCAAAATCCCTAAGCTGACAACTCATCTAGAGCCATATTCCCAATCTAGAACAACCTCATCCAAGAATATGAATGGTGCTACCCTTGTGCTCTACCCCATAATCAAAACCTCTTCCCAAATGGAGTTTTGAGTCAAGCTCTCATGGTCCAAGGTATTTCAACCCCATCTAACTCGTCGGATGAACCATCAACCCAAGATGGTCAAGACTAGATCACTGAGGAAACCATGTTACTGAATTGGCAAGCTGATGATTTTTGTGGATTGAATATCAACACATCTACAGTAGCTACAAATACACATTCTAAGAAGAGGGAAATAGATCCTCAAAATTCCACAACTGAGTAAAGCAAACCTCCAAAATTGAGTAGGCACTTCCTTCACGTCCTCAAGCACAATCATTGGTGGATAAAGACACAAAAATAAATTGTCGAAATTCCTACCAATTGGCCTTCAAAGGGCAATGGACTCGCAAGTATTACGATGCCTAGTAAACACTTCCCAAAGGAGGATTCTAGTGCTCAAAAGGTTATCAACAAAGTAGGGGCAATACCATTCAGTATTGTGGAGCAGATGAAAAATACTAATTTGAGTGTTACCATGTGGGATGCGCTCTCAATTCCATCACAATGGAATTTGCTAGAGAAGCTTTGAATAGCTTCGTCACTACTGATAAAACCTCAAGTAGTGGAGCATCCATAAGACAACCAGCTTGTCTCACCGAAGCAAAAAGGATTCCTAGGTCCAATAAACCACCACCATTTTATATCTCTCTAATCATTGGTGATCATTTGGTTCATAATTGTATGATCGATTCCGGAGCTAGTAGTTTTGTCATGCCTAAACAGATTATAGATGTGTTGGGTATTTCATATACCCCAATTTCAAAAGGATTTTTCTAGTTGGATGGTACTGTGGTCAAGATGGTTGGAATCATCAAGGATATTCATCTTACTTTGTTCATGCATGTCCTAGCTTTTCGTTCACACAAGACATATTAGTTATTGATCTCCCTCCACTTTTTGCAATTTTCTTGTCACGAGATTTCACTGCCAAGATGGGCGGCTATTTATCAGCAGACTAGTCACATATGATCCTGAGAACTCGTTATGGGATGAAGGTAACTATAAGAGCATAACCAATTTCTCTTACCCATGTGGAACCATACATGTCCAAACCCACAAATGGTAACTACGCCATTTGTGACCTAGAGGAAGAGGTTGCAGACCATGAACCAACTACTCTTGTAGAAGAGGTGCCTGATGCAGTGCTTGATGAGGTAAGTATAGACCATCAATACGACCCGTATGTTGATTTATTGGCTAACGAAGAATCTAGTCTGTTGTTTTTGGATGAGACTGGATTGGGAACTTATTATATACATGAAGAAGGTACAATCGTGCCTCAGTTGGTTAAGGCACCCAACAATTTTGAAGGACTGTGGCAGCTATTCTTCAATGGTTCAAGGAGTAAGAATGGATCTAGTGCAAGAGTCATGTTAATTTCTCCAGGAGGGGATAAATATTTCTCATCTTTTCGATTGCGCCGTATGTACTAATAATGTCACCGAGTATGAGGCTCTTATACAAGGGTTATAGCTAGCCCAACAAAGAGGAATCAAATCCCTGATCACTTTTGGTGATAGTGAATTGGTGGTTCATCAAGTAACAGCCCACAATGCATCAAATAATGATCTTTTAAGGTCATATAAGAATTGATTTTGGGACCTAATAGAAGAGTTCGAAGCTTTCAGAAATTCACACGATTCCTAGAAATCAAAATCAAGATGTTGATAGGCTTGCCACTATCAAATCTCAATATGATATACCTGTAGATATCATGAAGGAAGGGCAACAAATAGTCAAAATGGTTGTCTATCCCGTAGTACCAGATAATGTAAGTAGTTGGCAAGTTTTTGATAGTGATGAGCAGATTGTTCTTTTTCTACAACAAGAAGCAGAGTTTGCCACCAAACACCAAGGTAAATTGTAGGAATCCTATGGTGACCAGGTCATTCAGTTGAGAGGAAATTTTTTTCCAAAAGGCTTGGTCACGCTTGAATCTATCTTCAATTCGGATGACCAGGCCAAATGACAAAGCACAAATATGGTGGTAAAAGAAGAAGATTTTGAGGAAGTTGAGGTGGCCAGTGAGAAATGTTTAAAGATTGGTAAGGTATGCACTACTCAGGAAAAGGAAGCTTTCATTGAGTTGTGTCAGGAATATCATGATATTTTTGCATGGAGCTACAAAGACTTGCATGGTTTTGACCCAGGCCTAGCTCAACACACGATTGAACTGGATCCAAACTCTAAGCCAGTTCATCAAAAACAAAGGCCAATCAATCCCAAGGTTGAGCCACTAATGAGGAAAGAGCTAACCAAGCTTATTGAAGCTTGCATAATTTTTCCCATCAAGCATTCATCATGGGTAGCTAATCTAGTGCCCGTAAGAAAAAGAACGGGAGATCCAACTTTGCGTAGATTTTAGGGATCTGAACCGTGCCTCATTAAAGGATCACTACCCTCTTCATCAATGGAACAAATCCTCCAAACAGTGGCAGGAGCTCAAAGGTTTTCTCTACTTAGATGGCTATTTAGGGTATAATCAGATTCTGGTCCAAGAATTTGATCAATTCAAAATGGCTTTCACTACTAAGTGGGGCACGTATGCATACAACAAAATGCCATTCAGATTGTCCAATACAAGGGCTAATTTTCAAAGAGCCATGGACATGGCATTTAAAGGACTCATCAATGATATGATCTTAGTTTACCTTAATGATATAACTATCTATTCCAAACATTTTGAAGATCATATTGCGCATCTAAGAAAAAAATTTCAGAGGTGTAGAGAGTTTGGGATCTCACTAAACCCTAAAAATGCATTTTATCAGTTTAATAAGGAAAGTTATTAGGGCATATTATTTCAGTTGAAGGAATCTCAATCGACCTTGACAGATTCGATCGATTTTATCTCTTTCCTCCCAAGTCACAAGAAGGGTCTCCAGAGCTTTCTGGAACTATAAACTTTGTTCGGAGATTCATTCCCCAATTTACAGCATTAGCCAAGCCGCTAAAGACCATGCTTAAAAATAACATTCCTTTCTCATGTACAAAGGAAGGGAGACAAATATTTGATGTTATCAAAGCTACTATTTCCCAGGCTCCTACGCTGGTAAACCCTTGGTTTGACAAGAATTTTATTCTCTATGTTTTTAATAAAAGAGAATATTTGAGGTATCCTCACTCAGCAGAACGACGATCTGATGGAGTAACCTATTTCCTTCTTCAGTCAATCTCTCAAGGAATATGAGCTCAAGTATTCTTTTTTTGAAAAATAGGTCTTTGCAGTCATTCGAGCTCTGAAAAATTTCAGGCATATGTTTTCCAACAACAAGGTACACTTGATGGTTTCTCATTCTGGCGTTAAAGAGTTTTTGTTGAATAAGGTGTTTCACCTGATTCTTAGATGTTTCTTTGAATATTGACGAAACAGATAGGGTAATGGGTGTAGGAGGAATACCTGTTGAAATGATGGTTGATAGGTTGTTGCGCGCGTATGACTTCTAAACCCACAGCTGATCATGAGAGATTCCTTTTGGCTAGGAGGAACTACCTGAAATGGAACACAAGACCACCAAATAAAAGTTAAACAATATATGCAATGAACTCGCCTAAATGCATGTGCTAGATACAAGAAGTGTGATACTTTCTAGATGGCTATCAATCCAATTTAAAACAATTTAATGCTGGTAATGAAGTAAATCCTATTGTAATTAAAATGATTTAGGTATCTCATTAAAAACACAATAAGAAAGATCTAATCTAATTGCTAGGTTAAAATAAGATCTGAAGGTCAAGTAGTTGGTTCTAGTTCTCTACAGGTCTGACAGAGGTCTCAAGTAGGTCACAGGTGATTAAGGGTGATGTGAGAATAGGTGGGGTAGGTTACTATTCAGGTTGTATTGGTAAATACAGACCGATGCCGGTTAAGGGTGACCAACACCGGTTGGGGAGAACCAGTGCAGTTACTGTGAAAACTGGGAATGCCACAGAATGAGCTTTGGATCTCCCTTATGATTGCACAAGGGACTAGGCTGGTCGAAAGTGAGGTATTAGGCTATTTGGATGGGGTTTGGTGAGGTTTTAATGGGGATATGGAGGGGTGAGTATTAAAGGAGGTCAATGGGTGGCTAGGAGAACAAAGGATGAAGATACAATAATTAAATGAATGAACCAGAGGAGTAAACTGTTCTACTTACTTGAAATTTGGTTTTGGGTGCCTGTGAGTGATGAATGAAGGTGTTGGTAAGAGGTTGAATGCTGTTGAGGATCACCAAACATTGGAAAGCTCCTGTATGGGCTGCATGTGCATTCCTTTTTTCCTGGTTGGATCAAATCTATGCTAGGTGGTTGTTAGATGAATGTTGGATGTCTGTGCAAGAGAAAATGCTTGATCTCCTTCCTTGCATGTGTGTTCTCATGAAAACTTGTTCTCAAAATATGTGTTATCTCTTAGGAATCTTCCAAACTTTTTCCAACCTTAAAAATAAGGTTGTTTTGGGATTAAAAGGTGACCGATGGCGGTTCGGTTAAACTTGGTGGTGATTAAGGGTAACCGCATCGGTTAGGGAAATTTTTCCTAGGTTTACTAAACTAGGTAGATCCCATTGATTTTCTCGGGATCTCATGCCGTTAACTGCCATGGATTAGACCGGAAGCTTCTTGTAATTATGCAGAATGTGGTTAGAAGGAATGTAGGCATTGATTTTTAGGGTTTGGGTAAGACTTAGTTAGTTATGGCATTCTTACTAAGAATAGGTCTTAGGGAGAGGTGGCTTGATGAGGTGTCTAGGTGAGGTGTATGTGTGGGCATTATCTAAATTAATATATTTAAATAATAAATATGTTGAGGATAATGAATTAATTAAATTAAATTAATATTAGTGGGGTGAAGGGGGCCATGACTAGGTGAATGTGATGAAGGTATTTATTTTTCGAGGGACCAAAGGGGAGTGTGACCTAATTTTGGTGTCTACATAAGGAGATGAATGAGAAACATGCTGGGTGGATCATGAAAGTAATGGAGTATGATGTACACATTAAAGTCACTAAACTTGTCAGAGGTAAGGGGTTATGCCAAAGAGTTGGCCATAGACATGGAAATTAAGGATGTTGTGCTCTTCAATATTGATGAAGGAAATGGTCAGATTGATTGGTTAACTAAGATGGAAAATTTCCTTCTCTCGGGAGTATATCCCCAAATATGGATAAGATTCAATGACGTACTTTCCATCTCTGGTCTATTCCATATGTTGTGGTAGATGGCATTCTTTTCCAAAAGGATTTGAACAATGTTCTTTTACGCTACATCAAACCAGAAAGTGAACAAGATATTGGAGGAGTTCCACAATGGGATATCAAGAGGACATTACTTGGCATGAACGACTACTACCAAGATCATGCGCCAGTTACTACCGCTAGAATTGTTCAAAGATGCCCATTTTTGGGTAAGGAAATGTAAGGAATGTGCTCTTTTTTAGGAAAATGTTGCAGTGTGCAGCTCTCCCATTACATCCCGTTCAAGTGGATCAACCCTTTGTTCAATGGGGGTTGGATTTTATTGGTATGATCAATCCTCCATCTAGTGAAGGACATAAATGGGTCCTTATCAGTTGCATTATTTCACCCGTTAGATAGAAGCAATGGCCTTGAAGGAGAGCAATGAAAAAGTTTTCCTTGAATTCTTGGAGAGTATCATGACAAGGTTCGGTGTTCCATTTATTGTTATCTCTGACAATGCAATGGCATTCCTCAGGATGAAAATAAGTGAATGGGCCGTCAAGAACAGGGTCTATCTCAAGAATTCATCTAACTACTATCCATAGGAAATGGGTTGGCTGAATCTAGCAATAAGAACCTGATAAGGATCATCAAGCACACAATGGAGGCCAATAAAAGTACCTAGCATACACAAATTAAGGTTGCTCTATGGGCATATGGGCAGATCGAATAACACCTAAAAAGGCCATTGGGGTTTCACCTTTCATGCTTGTATATGGAAGGGAAGCAAAGTTGCCACTTTCCTTGGAAATTCCTTCCTTGGATTTGGCTTATCGGCTAGAAGTTATGGAGGATGAGGCCTTAACAGTGAGGTTTTCAGAACTCATGGAGCTAGAGGAGATTCAAAACACTACCATGAATACATTGATAGAGCATCAGGCTCAGTTAAGAAATCCTTTGACAAGAAATCCTCTGATAGGTTGTTTAGGGAAGGGGATTTGGTTCTAAAATGGGATGAAGATCATGCCAAACTAGGCAAGCACGCCAAGTTCGATGCTCTCTAGAGCGGGCCCTATGTTATTACAAGCTACAAAGAGGAAAATTCATTTTTCCTATCCAGACTCAATGGAGAAGAATTTCCCATTCATGTGAATGGGATACACCTCAAAGCTTGCTTTTGAGGAGGTTCCACCCTGTACATTTTTTTCTATTTTCCTCCAAGTGCTCTGCACATAGTTTTGTTTTTCTTTTCTTTTGCTTGTGTGTTTTTTTGTTTTGGTTTTGGTTTTTAGACTCCTTTTCCCAATGTTTTTCTTAAGGCTACTAGTCTAGAAGCTTAGTAGGAAAGCTTTCCCTAGAGATCACCAAAAATGTTAACCATTTAACCTACCTGGAAGAAGGCTATATGTCGATGTATGTTTTTAAGGAAATCCTCACACAGTGAATTTTGCTAAGGCCAAGAATTTCTAAAAATCCAAATTTTTAGAATTTGGAGTTTTTCTCTTTTGAGTTTTTAAAGCTCAATTTCATAATTACGTTGGAGATTTTCTGAAGTCCAAAACTCTGAAATTCTAAATTTTTAGACTTTCAGGTTTTCGGGTTTCAAAACTTTTTGGCTCATTTTGTTTAAATCCAACTTGGACTTCCGAAGTCTGAATTTTGAAGTCCAAAAATTTGGACTTTCAAGTTTCAGGTTTTTGGAGTTCTCCGAGTCATTTTAAGATTTTCACTTGATTTTTCCTGAAGTCCAAATTTCCAAAAATCCAAATTTTTGGACTTTCAGTTTTCGGGTTTCGGACTTTTAGTTGCCAATTCGTCTTTTTACTTCCTATTTTTCCGAAGTCTGAAATCCCAAATTTTTGGAATTTCAGGATTTCGGGTTTCAAAATTTGGAGGTTCTATGCGTGATTAATTCTCACCTACCTCCATACGGATCAGATTTTTACCATTAATATCAAGATTTCTATATAAATGCATATTTTTACTTTTCATTTTTACCTGACACATTCGCTCTAACATTTCACTTTTGTACTTTTTGGTGTCCTTTTCAAGGTATGTTTTTTTGGTTTTATTTTCTTTTAGTTTAGGTCTTTTTCCTCCTCCTCCTCCCCATTTTGGGTTTCCTTTGTTTTCCCTCGTGTTTTCTTATAATTTCATTCTTTGTCACCATGCTTCGTTTTGTCAGTTTTCTCCAGGTTTTCACGTATGTTTAGGGGATATTTTTTAGCTACCTCATACTTCCTCCTATTTCTCAATTCCAACTTGGCTTTTTAACATTTTTTTTTGCAGTTCCTCCAGAGACCATTCATAATTTCTTTTCAGAATTATGTCAAAAGATCACAAGGTGGGAAACTATTTCGAGAAACTTCTCAGCGAAAATCTTCAGAGTTTTCCAGTTTCATAATTTCGGAGAACTACTGCTTTGGAGAAATTTTGCTTTCAGGTTTTCGGAACCACTAGCTTTGGGAAATTATTTTAGAGATTTCTTTCGAGTTTTTCACTTTGGATATTTCTTTCAGACTTTTGACTTCGGGAAACTATTTCAGAATTAAGGTTTGTGGTTTTCAAAGAATTCAGTATCGTTTTTCAGAGAATTGGGAATTTCGGGTTTTTAGGACCTCGACTTCATAAACTTTTTTTTGGAGATTTCTTTCTATAATTCCTTTCTGAGAATTTTTCGGTTCGGGATTTTGTAGTTTCCTTGCTTTCAGGTTTTTCAAATTTCTACAACATTCTCAGGTTTTGATGTTTGTCTCCACTTTGAAAGGAAAAGAGAAGATGAAGTACACATTTCTTGGGGTTTCTCCCAATCCTTCTTAACCTCTAATTTAGGAAATATTGGGGACACCGATCTAGGAAGATTGATCTTCCCAAGTTCTAGGAAAGATTAAAGGCCCCAAATAAAAATCCATGGATGTAGGCCATCTTCAACAGTGGTCTTTCCATTATCGCCAGTTTTCCCGCATCCGTGCAATGCCCAAATTTTCCTAGCTACAACAGCCCACTACGACGAGGACTCTATGTCGATAAGAGATAGAGACGATAACGTGGTAATCTGTCTGGACCTGGACTTCTTTGAAGACTTGTTTAAACTTCCAGACGTTCAATATTACACCACTATCTCACCTAAAATAGCAGTTGAGCACTAGGATAAAAAAGAAGAAGTGTGCTCGAAAGTTATGATGAAATCCTACCTGACTAAGAATTTCACCAAGTTGCCCAAAACTATACATCGATCGGATTTCATTCAGGAAGTCAACGATCTCATTATACTTTTAAGCAAAGTTTCAGGTCTTCCTTCTACAAAGGAATTCCAAGAATGGATGTTCTTATACATAGTGAATATCAAGAAGAATGATGAGTTTATCTCGATGGGGTGAACATATCAGTAGCAACATTCACTATCAGTTGGGCAAGGTGGCGAAACTAAATCTTTCTACATGACATCTTTTCTAGTATATGCAGCTACCACTACGGAGATTTTTCAGGATTGAATACTAGGGGTGTTTTCATTACATCCCAAATATACAAGTTTTATCCCTAACTTACTCTGGATGAGGGGAGCAAGCACTTTCAAGAATCAGTGACGCTTTCTTCATTGTTTTCCTCTATCACTTTGACAAGGAGCTATATAATCGGTGGATTTCTGATGAGGCTTTCCAAGAGGTGCGAGAATGGGGAGCAATCTACCTTCAGTTTCCCACATTCACCTACCTTCAGATTCTGGGTTTCATAGGTTACCCAAAAAGTTGCCAAGGTGCCCCACTGACAAGTGGGTTCTTCTGGAATTGGTTCAACAGTTGTTGGATTACCATAAAATCCAAAATAAGCATCACAAGGTGGGAATGCATTTCCCTGTTACAATTGGTAGGTATTCTTGCCCAACTATCCATAAGGCAAGAAACATGGATGTTGAAATGGCTGAGGTAACCTCGGACCTTCCATCCACAAACTAACTTTGACTATTGGGGTAAGTTCGGGAGAAAGGAAATTCCAATGCTCATATGCCCCAATTAGAAGACATATGGATCCAATTTTGAGACGAATACATCATGCAACAAAGGGATTACGAAATGTTAACTCTTGATGAAGTGCGGTAGTTTGGATTGGCTGATGTGCCAAAGGATTTACAAGACAATGATGAGGTCTTAGATCCATCATACAGGAATGATAATGTTTCCAATCAACCACTACCATGGGTTGATTGGTATGTGGAAGAGTGCAACAATACCAAAGAAAGGGCGGGACCCATTCTAAGGAGAACTTTCAATTGGTTGGCCACCTTGGGAATCTCACCCAAAGGTGAAAATCAACCTACAAATACAGGGTCTACATCAACAGTAAACCAACCAACACCCATAAAAGGAAATAAGTCGACTCAGAGGGTTCCTACCATTCCAAAGAAGATCTCATTTGTGGTTGGTGGCTCATCTCTTTCTAGATCTCGCCACTCCCTGTGATTACATTATCTACAAGTACCAGTCACTGAGGTAGTTGAAGTAAGTGATTCCCCTAGTGTCATTCAAGATCCATCCCATCTTCCCCTTCCTCCATTATCACTCCCAATATCAGTTAATTCCACTTCTACCACCATTTCTTCCTTCCCATCTCCTTCTATGGCCCAGGTATTTTTGTCACTTCCATTTTTATTAGCTGGGGAAAATATTGGGTCACCCATTTCCTCCTCACTTCCTTTGACACTCCCATTTTCTTCGATCTCAACCCCCAACATTGCTTTTTCAATTCCTATGGCTATCCTCACACCCACACCTTCCATCATTGCCACCTCTTCTTAGGTATCATCTTGCATTTCTAGTGATCTTTCTCTAACTGGTACTTCAGGTATCAGATCTACTACTCTGTCTTCCTTAGCTCTAGCCATACTAGAGTGGCTATTTAGACAAAATCCTAAGCAAAAGAAAAATGTTCCTCTAGGAGATGTGATAGATCTCAGTATATTGGATTCCATGCCTAAAAGACAGGCCAAGAGACCAAGACCCATATCAAGTTTAACAATTAATCTATCAGGAGAGCGTGTGATAGAAGTAGCTACCCCTGTTGAGGGGAAAACTAAAGAAACCATCACAACAGCAGAAATTACTGGATCTCAAAGTTCTCATTGGGGAAGGATACTCATGAAGGAGCCAAGAAGGATGTACACACTACTCTTGGGGCCCTTTTGGAGAAATACAACAAAGACAAGGCCACCAAGGATGAGCTTAAGGCCAAATTCAATAGCTCACTACACTGCTGCGTAGAGTAACTTAGCCCACTCCATCCACTGACATCTCAACTACTACAGCCATGAAATTGACCTTCTACGAAGGTTCACCTTGAGACTAAGTCCCACAAATTAAGATGTGATCCATGTGTCCCAATCACACCAAATTTTTGATTCATTTCGTGCCATTCAGGGGTGCAGTGATTTGGAGACAACAATACCGAAATGAATGATGATGTTCTCCTTGATAAAGTTACACACTATTTCAGTATTGGCTTGCTTTCTTTGGATTGCCTCTTCCCATTTTGTGAAATAATCTATCACTTCGTGAGCACATAGGTGTGACTCAGTACTTGAGTGAGGATTCAAGACTCTAATGAAATTCAAACCCCATTATTGGAATGGTTCTTCGATCATCATTGGCTTGAAAGGAAGCATGGTGAATTCTAGTCTCCCAACAAAGTGTGTACATGCCTTACATTTGGAGACTCATTCCTAGGCATACGCAAACAAATTTGGCTAGTAGTATCTTCCATAGAGGATCTTGTGAGATGTGATCATCTCTGAAGATTTTCCTCCATGTGTTTGATCATGGTAAGATTTCAGCAACTACTCCCACTACCCTTTGTCGAGACGCTTCAAAAAAATCCGTCAAATCCCCTTTTGTAGAGTGCATGATTCCATATGAAAAAAATTTGTCCTTTAACTTGATATTTATATGTTTTGTATACTCAAGGTGGGGAGTGCACTCACCATAGGTCAAGAAGTAATCTATGTCTACATACCACTCATTTTTCTTGCTTACGAAAAGGACTTGAGGTAAAACTTTGTTGACACATTGACAACATAGACATTCCCATGTATAATTTTTGACCACGAATGCATCATCTTATGTAAGAAATCTACATAATCCATTTCCCCTAAATAGATTATAAGGCTTGATCTCTAAATCATAGTCTTGGATTCTTTTCATCCGGTTGCCTCTTTTTGATTTTGGGTCTTGTTGAGTGAGAATGGATTTGATAGCTGACACTTATACCATCACTATGGTGTGTGATTTTGAGGATATAGAACCTAAATTTACTCACCACCGTAACTACTACATGAGAATGATTATACAATTGGTTATACTTCAATTCATTATTCTTTAGCGGTGATCTAGAGAAGGAAATACAAACTTCTAGGCATTCTTCATTATTTTTCACCGAATGACTGATATCGTATGTTATGAAGCATAAAAATACAAGATGGAGTCTTTATAAAAATCTGGTCACCCAAAACTAGGAGGCTTTTTTATTTCTTTTTTTAGTGCCTTGAATTTTATCTTCCTTCTTTGTTCCATTTGAAATTAGCTTATGGCTTCATCGTGATGGTTATGTGATTAGTAAATTCAATTGAAATTTGGGATGAAGTGTCAAAGTAAATTGACCTTTCCAAAGAAGGAATGCCCTAATTGAGTGAAAAAACTTTAATATACGTTATTATTTTTGGATATATATTTTCCCCTTCCTTGTTCACTATGTGCCTAAGGAGTTTTCCTTTAGCGACCCGAAAGATACACTTCTTAGGATTCAAGGTTATGTCATGATTTGTACTTATTATAAGTACCTATTCGAGATAGTGGATATGGTCTCCTTTCTTCTTTGAGAATATTGTGAGGTCATCCAAATATATCACAATACAATGCTTCAAGTATTCAAATGCGAAATCCATCACTCTCTCGAATAATTTTCTCCCACATTTATTAGACCAAAAGGCATTTTTATTATGAAAAAGTGCCCCAAGGTGTCATGAAGGTTGTCTTGGTTTTATCCTTATCTTTCACTTCAATTTTATTGTACCCTACAAATCCATCAACAAATGAGATAATTTCAGACCCTGTGACCACCTACAAGATATGATCCTATTAGCAAGCAAGAAAATTTATTGGGTGAACAAACTTGTGGATTTCTTTCCAATGCTCTAGGAATCTAAGTCCCTCTACTTAACCAGTGTAGCTTTCGTATATGCATGCACAAGAAAATGTGGATTTTTGTGGTGGCCTTTTTATCAGGGATCTAATATGGGAACTCCACCGGCCTTGCAGAAAAAGCTAGCAATATCTTGTTAGGGAGTAATTTGTTTGAAGAATGGGAAAGGGGAGGGAGGGAAGAGGTAGGAGAACTAATGTTGCAGGTAGAAAATCAAATTCCTACACACACACTAGTTAGAAAATTCATCACATGCATTCATGAGAAGAAACAACTCGGTAAATGACAACAAGACCAAATAGAATTTATTGATCACAAAGTATCAAGAAACTCCTTAGTCAAAGAAAGCTAGAAACTCCTTCTTGTATTGATTTCTTAAACCAAAGTTGTACATAGTGTGGGAATGGAAGAATTTTGAGAGTGGAGGAAAGTAGAAGAAAATGGCTATCTCCTTTTCCTTCTCTAAGTACAATGCACTCTTGAGTTTACAAGATCAATCGCCAACCCTTTGAAATGGGAATGGCATTACAATTTATAGAGTGAGAGGTGACTTATCATCTACCCCCCAATGGCTTTTCGAATACCTTAATATGACTTAAGACTGTTCATATTCCACTTTAAATATTTAAGTCCCTTTTATAATAGTAAGGTGACTTAAAGTTACATTATATTTTTGAAGTCATTTAAGTCATATTAAAAAGTGCAACCCTCAATGCAAAAATATAACATTGAAGAGAGAGAGTGTTATATGAGAAGAGAAGAGAGAGAGAAAGAAGAGGAAGAAGAAGAAGAAATTTCATCCCGTGATGAAGTTTGATGATCCTTGCTTTGATGAAAAGCTCGATGTGACAAAGTTCTCAAAGTCCCACTTTGTGCCAAAACTACCCTTTGAGTGTGACTTGCTATTTTTAGTAAATTCCCGATGAGATACTTAATATTTTAAGGGATGATTCTTGCTTCTTCTTGACCATCGTAATGTAATGAACTCCCTTATTCGATCATGTGCACACTACCCTTACCTCAGCCGCTTCTTGGGGTGACTTACTATTTTTAGTAAGCACCCATATAAAGGACTTACTATTTCTAGTAAGTGGTCATTTTCATTGTTTTCTACTCTGAACACTCATTCGACTTCCTCATGATCTTCAATGCTTGTTGCCTTTGTCTCAGCTTCTTTTGATGATGAATTTCCAAACATAGCAAGTCTATATAGGAAAACTTACTATTTTTAGAAAGTGTGTTTCCAATGCTTGATTTGAGATGGAACATAATTTTTGGACTTGTCTTGTTGTTACGATCACACCCTCTGAATTTCACATAGTTTTTCCGTCTAGAATGATTGGAAATAAATTTTGAAATTTTGACCTAGCAATGGCTTCAGCATAGAGCTACCATGGCGGCCATTAATGGAGCTTGAATTTTTAGGTTTGGTTTTTGTCTCCATTTGAGATGAAAAAAACTCCATTGTGTTAGGTTTTCATTTAGATCTCATGTGCAAGTTTTTATCTCACTCCTATTTCCGGAATGATGGGAAATCGACGAATGTGAGCCGGTGCACAAAGTGGGATTTTTATTGGAGCCAATGATTCTGATGCACCATTTGACCTCTTGTTTTTGTATCTTGATTTTCTTGAAAATTTTGAAATTCTTCAAAATATGGAATCTCAATCTGACTTGTACTTTTCAAGATATGATGAGTTTTTGATCGGGTGGCTTCGTAGTTATCTGGCAAAAATCTCCATTTTCTCTTCGTTCTTCGTCATTTCACTCCATTTTTCTCTGAGGCCTGCATATTACTATGCATTCATGGTGTGGAGATTTTATGTGGCCATGGTGGAGCTGGTTTGGAGCAAAAATGGTGGACCGAGTGTTTGAACAATCATTCACAAGCGATGCATGGCAAGGTATGAAGTTGTGAAGGAGAAATGAGGGGGAAGAAACGACAAGTGCCGGATTTGAATTTTCAAAGAAATGCACATGGAGGGGCTAGGTGAATTTTTGTGTCCCTAATTTCCTTGATCTCAGGGACATGAGGGACATCAATTTCCATGGTGGTCAAGGTGATGTCATGTGTCCTTGATCCGATGACATGGAATGAATGCTCTAAAAATGCACCTAGGGGCTGAAAGTCGGTCACATGGATGTCCAAAAGGATCCCCATAGGGGATGGGAGAATTTTTCCATGTCTGATGTCCCTCACCTTAGGGACATAAGGGACATCAGTTTCCATGGTGGTCCTGGGGCTGACATGTGGCACTTGATCCGACGGCAAGGAATGAATGCTCCAAAATGCACAGGGGCTAAAAATTGGTCACATGGATGTCCAAAAGGCTCCCCATAGGGGTATGGGCACATTTTTCAAGGTCTTATGTCCCTCACCTTAGGGACATAAGGGAAATCATTTTCCATGGTGGTCCTAGAGCTAACATGTGGTGCTTGATCCGACGGCAGGGAGTGGATGCTCCAAAAATGCACCTGGGGGCTGAACTGTCAAGTCTGGAGGTCACATGAGGGTCCAAGAGGTCACATGGGGGCTGGGAGAATTTTTCAATGGTTGGTGTACCTAACCTTAGGGACTTTGGGGACATGAAATCCCACCAAGCTCCTAGTGCTGACACGTGTCCTCCCGAAAAATGACTAAGTCTTGAACTACCTTTGAGAGGGCAACTTAGAAAGAAGATAACTTGAGCTCTTGATGGAATTTCTTGGTAAAATTTTATATGATCCTGAATTGAAATGTCTCATGTCTCATGTATTTATTCATCCATCTGATCCCTGAACAATTAGATTTGTGATTTGAGACTCCACTTGTACCTGATAAAAACTGTCTGCCAATCCTATGCGCTAAGGTGTTGTAAAAATATGATTTCACCATCATGTATTTATTTGAATCTTCTTTCCTTCGGTATTTTTTTTTCTTCTAACTCCATCTGGAGCTCCCAAAATCATCTTCTGAAGCCCAACAGTTGTTTTAGGCCTGTGTACTACCTAGGCTTATGAACCCTAATTTTTCTCAAACTACTCCAAGTTTCTCAAAACTTCCCAAAACCTTCCAAAATAATTTCCATGATGTTTTAAGGTATTTAATTCACCTCCATGTTGAATTTTACCCTTCCGTTCTGCTCCAAGGGGTTGATCCAGTCCTAGGAAGGCCAGCGATAACCCTTCCCAATACTACCAAAAGATAACATCTTTTCAAAACTCCCTAAAATCACCTAGGGGAATGAATAGACTTTCCTAAATCACCTAGGGTACTAATTTTACATCAAATAGGGGTGACTAGACTGACGGATTTTACTTGGGGTGCCTGGGAATGATAAAACATGAAAAATTCGGCACAGGGGTATAGTTTTCATGCTCAAAAATTATCGATTTCCCTGTTGCACATTTTCACGACAACAAATCCATGATTGGAAGTGGATAGTTATCTTTCAGGAAGGCTTGGTTTAGATTGTGAAAGTCCACATAGATCATTATTTCTCAATTTTTCTTTCACACCAAAATTTTGATTGCTACCCACATGGAGTGGTGGATATGAAACATAATTCTTGTATTGAGCATCTTCATTACCTCCTCCTTTATAGTATTTGCTATATTTTTACTATAGGGGATTTTATTTTTCCTAAAAGGCTTGGCTTCCTAATTTAGGGGGATAGAGTGATGCATTTGTTTTGGAAAGAAATATTTAAGCTCATCATAAGAATAGGCCAATACATCAAAGTATATCTTCAACAAAGTGATATTAATATTAGTTTCTCTTCTAGTGAGCATCATTTTCCAATATTCACCATTTTGGGTTGCTCCGAGGTGCCAATGTTCCCCTTCTCAAACTCAGTTGTGCACCTTGATGATTATTTTTGTCTCCTTAATGAATTGGTCATGCTTATCAAATATATTCTCTAGTGACACTAGGAATTTTAGAATCTTATTCATCTTGAGTTTGATCACTACCTCTGAATTAATTCCTTAGATTCCTTCCTTATATTCTTCTCGCTATTGACTTTATGTGTGGATTTTCACTTCCCTCGAAGAAGAGACTCGCTGAAATTATCTTTTTCTCCAAAAAGGAAAGTAATTGACTATCATTATAAAATGCATTCCAATGGTTCACATTATCTAGTACATTGGGTCTAAAACCATTTCAACAATTACCTTGTCTTTATTAAAATATGGATGTGTAGTCACCAACATGGCTAATACAACAAGAGAATCATCCTTTTCATTTTTTCTTGAGGAATGGATTGGATAGAGAAAGCATCAAAATATTCAATGTAGTCCCATACTATGTTTCTATAAAGTGCTCGTGTCTTGGATTTTTACTTGGTATTGGTCTCTTACTTGCTTGACTATCACTTTTGCATCTTTGAGACACTTGAGCTTCTTGATACCCATTGACTCGGTGGTGTCCATTTTGAGGAGGAGAGCCTTGTATTCTATAGTGTTATTATTATTTTCAAATTGTAGCTTATATGAGAATGGGAAGAATTAAATTGAGGGGGAAATAAATACAATTTCAACTCCAAACCCTACAACTTGAGTGACTTCCATCGAATTCCATGGTCCACACATGATCTTATTTATCCTCAATGAGGAAATGTACGTTTTCATCTCTCTCAAATGTGAGGAAATAATTCCCCATCCCACTATCTTGGAACAATATGTTTATTCTTGGTTCCTTAATTTTTGATTGTATACTTCGCCTTATGCATGAGAAACAAATTTTTCATCTCTCCCTTCACTGAACGATCATGGTGGACCAATCCATTTGAATTTCACCACCTAGATCTCTACAAAAACCTATACACAACATCATACCAAAGGATGATGGGATATCCTCTTATCCGGAAAGTCTATTAAGGCCACCTGTGTCTTTGATCCTTCCCATAAATGTAACTTCTTTAGATTCCATAGAATAATAAGAATCATTGGCACGTGTCAAGGTAATTCCTAAGGCATTGGATACTTTTATGGGCATGACATTTTCAAAGGCTCGGAAACTAAAATACAATTATTTAGTTGGTATCTTTTAACTATAAGATATATGTAGAATGGTTTTACCTTATTGGTTTTAGATGCACTTAGCACCAGCATTTTCCGTGAAGGATTTGTAGGTGGTGTGGGTAATAAACCCTTAGGAGAAGGATTTATAATACTAGGCTTTGGGTTACCACCCTGGACGACATCGACCAACCTCTTGAACTAGTCAAGGTGTGTTTACAAATAGTCAATCTCCATGATCTAAACCTTGGTCTTGCTCACATATTTGACATAATCGAATGGAGCTATGGTGGGTGAACTTGATGTTCTAGCAATGACGTAAGTTTTGTATTGTGGGGGTGGTGCTAACTTGGGATTTTGAGTATCCTTGGTGGATGAGATAAAAAGTTTAGAAGGAGAGAGGAGTAGTGGGATTTACTTGGGCCTTAGAGGATTTTGGGGACTAGAATTAGGTGAAAGATTAGCCTTATAAGTAGATTTTGAACTATGGGAGACACCAGAGGATTTACTTTCCACAACATTAGGCTTCTTGCTTGCTATTGGGTATGGTTTCTCCTTGGCTAAATCTATAGATAGTGGAATTGGAGACCCTTTATTGATGATTTTATTCTATGGTACTTCTTTGGAAGGATCCTCTTTCTTATTTTCTACAGCCTCCTAGGAGGGTGATCCTTTTTAGACTAAGAGCAAGTGAACACCGCACATGAGAAGCTTGGTGCTTCTTCATCATCATCATCCTCACTTTTTGATGGGTATTCAATGAGACCATTCTCGAGCATCACCTTCAACCTCTTCAATCTTAAGAAAAATTCCATCTTCATTTTCCTCATCTTCTTCTCGGTTCTTCCACTTCTTCTTCCTCTAGTTCTTTAGTGTTGCATGTTGTGTTTACCAAGAGTGCCTCAAGGGAAAGACTGTGATGATGTGCGATTATTCTTGGCCTGTTTGGGAGATTGGTATTCTTTGGCACATTTCTCATGGAAATCTAAAATCCTTTATTATTAATATAAATCATATCATTGGCCATTTTTTGGATCATTGGATCTTTGGGGATAGAGCCAAAACTTTGACCCTTTTTTCATTAGTGGTTTTCACTTTGCTAGACAAAATTAGATTGTCCTCTTTCTTGATGACATAATCTTCGGCTTCCTTCAAAGCTATAATTTTAGAAATCCTAAAAATAAACCCCACTTTATGTAGTTGAGAACCTATAAATAATCATTTTCAAATTATTTACTAAGGGCATGGCTTCAAGTGGTATCCTCTTAAGAACTTTGTTGTATCTTACAAAAAAATCCCACATGCATTCATTTGATTCTTTCTTCATATGCACCAATTGAACCAAGAGATATTAATGGTATTTTGTAGACTTGAATATGTCTTCAAAGAAAGTTCTTATATCATCCCAATAAGTGATTGATCTTGTAGAAGGTAAAACCATTCGGTTACCTTGTCTTGCAAATATTCCTTGAAAACTCGACAAATATGTCTTTATGTTCCACACCTAACACATAATAAGCGGTGATGAAAACCACTACATTTTCTTCTAGGAGATGTGAACCATCTTCCGTATTCTTTCAAAATATTTTCCTTGAACCACATGGCAGCTCATGCAAAGGTTGTGGCAGTGCAAGTGGGCTTGTATTCCTACCACATGGTATAATAGGTTGTGGTCTTTCCTCGTCACCCATTATGTATTCATATTATACTTTAATTATTTCTCTTGCTTTCACTTTGGTTTTGGCTCTTCCTTTAGCTCTAGCTTGAGATCTTTCTTCTACTTCGATTTCTATAAGTTCTTCTCGCTTCATCTCTTACTTCCACTTATGCTCTTTCTTCAAAGTATTCTTTAGTTTTTATGTTGGTAATTTTTTTGAAATCTTCACTCAAATTTGGAAAATTTATGTCTAATGGGTTGACACCATTAGACCACCAAAGTGAGAGAAATTTTAAGATGAAGGGAGGGCCTTGAATTTCTGCTTAATTCTTACCTCCGAAATTCTTCAAAGATTGTTTCATAGTTCCCGCTTGCCTTTGTGACCTAGTATATATTTTATCATCCATCTTGAAAAATTGAGGTTAACTTAGGTTGTTCTTTGTTCTTCTTGAAATTGTCTCACTCTTTCTTGTTCTTTACCATATTTTTGTTCATTCTCCAAAACCTTGGTAATAATGAATTCATGATAAAAATTCTCTCGATTATGCCAAATGGCTTCCCTCAAGTCAGATACAATATCTTCTTGAATATGGAAAAGTAATTCAAGCCTTTGAACATGAGGATTTCGAGAATAGCCATGGATATGAGACATAGGAATATATAGACTCTTCAAATTCCAATATTTTTTTATTTTTTGGACATTTTGATTTTTTGGTGTTTTCTTATGATCGTATTTTGGGTGTAGATGCTTCCAAGTCTGACCCATAGTGGGTGCCAAAAATAGTTGGTGAGAAAATTTCTCGGGTGGAAAAATTGATGGATATCCACCAACGCTCTGGGAATCTAAGTCCCTCTACTTGAATGGTGTAGCTCCATATTATCATGCACATGTTAAATTGAAATTTTTATGATCTTACTTCTAGGGATCCAACAGAACACTCCACTAAACTCGGAAAAATAGTGTAATTACTTGCAAGGGAGGAATTTTCTTAGAAGGTAGGAAAGGGAGTGGGAAAAAGAGAGGGGGATTAATGTTGCAAGTAGAAAATCAGATTCCTACAACCATTAACTAGAATATTTCAACACACATAAATTTAGAATAAAATCAATTTTGTAATTGGAAACAAGACAAGTTAAGATTTAGGACACAAATTTTCAGAAATCTCCTTATTAAAAAAGTAAACAAACTCCTTTTTTTATTTATGATGTGATAAAATTATACATAGCAAGAACAAAAATAACACAAAGATGGGGAAAAGAGGAATTAGTTATCTCTTTTGTTTCTTCAGTAAGTAGTAATCTCTCATGAGTATATTAAATTGAAAACCCTTTGGAATAAGGGTGGCATTTAAATTTATAGACTATAGCATGTATCTTCATCTACCCCCACATGCCTTTTCATATCTCCCCTTACAACATGTGACTTTTCATATTCCTAGGTATAGGATTAAGTCCCTTTTTATTAATTAAGGGTGACTTATTACATTACAAACTAAAGTAACATTTAAATGAATAAGATGAAATAGGAATAGGAAAAAATGAAAATTACACACCCCTAATGAAATAATATAACATGAAGGGGGAAAGGAGGGAAGAGAAGGGAGAGATAAAGAGAGAGAAGGAGAAAGAAGGAGAGAGAATTATGCCAATGAAGAAGCCACTTATGTCAAATCTTCCTTTCTAATTGATTGATCCTAACCGATATTCACTCGATAGATTTACACTCCCTTGAACTCTTTGGTGTATCATGATGTTGAGGTGCTACCTTATCCACATGAGGAATGTGTAAGATGCTTAGGGACTTAAGACAACTATCTAAGACATCATTGATGTTTTTCTCTTTGTGAACCACGATGGGTGTTTATTTGTAATATTTACAATGGTGGTTTGAATCTCGGATGGAGACTCCAATGTATGTTCATTGAATGAAAAGGGATCCCCGGAATTTTTTTGAACATGGTCTTTGAATGGATTTATCAACTCATCTATGGTAGTGTTCTCATCAATGATGGGAACTCCAAGTTTTTGTATCTTGTTGTTAAGGTTTTCTTGTAGCTTGAAGGCTCATTCCTCATTTGAATCCAATTCACCAATGGCCCAAATTATCATTTCATACCAAGATTCAATGGTTCTTACCCACACACGTGACATGTCCTATGATGGAGAATTGAATATTTTTCTGATCACCAACACCTGGGAGTGAACATCTCCCATCTCCATCACAAGTGGATGAACTTGGTCCCAATGTTATTTTTCCTTTTCTTATAATTCCCTTGTCTTCCAATATTTGTCAGTAGTGGCACACATATACTTGTATAGTGATATCAACTCGGAATAAGTACTTTTTCTTTCTTGATGATCGTGCTCATCCACTTATCATTGGCTCATCCATACACTGTGAAGGCCTATGTCTTCTTAATGGACTTTGGGTAAAAGCTACTGATTGGGGTAAATTATTCAATTGGAAGTGATGATGAAACATTCAGGTCCATAAAGTGTTGCACATATGAAGAGAGATTTTGTACTTGGTCTTTCGATTATTCAATATTTTCCTAATACTCTTTGATTCTCGCAAGTATGTGAGTGGAAGACTCTTGGAACATGTGAGTATCTCCTTCATGAGTGGATGAGCCTAATGGAGTGGTGCTCATTTCATAGTCATCTAGTGTCATCTCTTCAATAGGCTTGATTACTTTTAGTGTGACTACCTCCACATATTGATTACATGTGGCACTACTAAAGAAGCGTGAGGCTACTTCAGTAAACTTTTTCTTCTTCCCCTTGGCTAATGTTGATATTGCCAAAAATTAGGGATGGTTACCTATTGACTACATGGGCTTATTTTGTTATCATTTCATTTATCTACTAAACATATCATCTACTTTGGGCTTGGTGAATAATGTGACTACTATCTCGATGTCAAGGTGAGATGTTACATCTTGCACGGGGGACAGGAGTGACTGTGGGAGGTGGTAAATTCTGGGGCTATTGAGAATTTGAAAGGTGAACCAACTCATTCTCTTCAATATCTCGGTACTACCACAAGGTCCTTTATTGATTATACCCTCATATGCAATCTCCCGTAGTAAGGGGCCTCTATCTCTACTACGTTATGCTTAACACTCTCTCTAAAATGGATTGAGCTTGAGATATTTTCCAAAAAAATTGATGAAGGATGATGCGATACTTGTCTCTTGAGGGTGTGTAAATTTATGGATGCAATAGAGACGTCATTCTTCTTCTTGAACCATTATCTTGATCTTCTAATCACCACCATAGTTCATTAGCTGATATCCTCTATCTCACTAACATTCCATGTTACTTTTGGTAAAGTTGAATCCTTCACTACTCGTGTATTATGAATCATACAATTATGTTCCATCATCTTGAAATCCTTTTTCAAACCAATCAAACTTGAATCTCCCCATTTTTCTCGAATGTCATCCTCATGTAGTCTCTTTCCCAAACATGAAATTCATCTATGTGGTTTATATAATAGTCTTATACCTACGGGACATGATATACTTCTAAAAGATAGAAAGTTTCTAGATCAAATCAAACGTTAAAGTTTTCCATTGATGTATATGAGTACAATATGAGATTTTTACGGTGTCTTCAAGGTGTGAATCATCATTAAAATTATTGTAAGTGAATAATCTGAGTGAAATTAGAAAGGATGCATTATTTATTTTTTGATTCTTGATCTTGTTGTGAACATGTACCAATTTCCTGTAAATCTTGAACGGCATGATCTTGTCACTAAGGTACCAAGGTAATTTGAGTGGGGAAATATCATAACTACATACTCATATGTATTACAAGGTGGAGAATTTTGTTAGGTATGATCCGTAATTCTTAATCAAGGACATCACTTATGACTACATCCTCGAGTGAAGGCTCCCTCTAATTTCCTAATGACAAACATGGTGAAGGAATAATTTACCCTCATGAAGTGTTGATTTCTCTCCTTCAAAAATAACTGAGGATAATCCTCAAATGTTGGGGCCTTGGGTGAGATGTTTTGAGAAATTTTCAAACCTTTGAAATATCTCAATCTCATGAGAGAATACACCATATATGAAGTCATTGTGAATTTCTTCAAGACCGAACTTGAAGAAACAATTGATTCAAGTTGTCACCGATGATCTATGCCCAATCAATCCTCTCGTTTATCTTCCATGATCATGAATATGAAGAGATCCATCTAGTTCGATATTCATTTTATATTTCTTCTCCCATTACCCGACTAAGGAAATTGGTTGCATCGTAGTATCATTCGTGAAATTCACCTCTCAAGAAGGACATGGGTACCGACAAGGTTTTCTCACATGTTTCAACCATAAACTAAGAGCAAGGCCTTAAAGATATGAATTTGTGTTGTTCCATTCACTTGATGCCACCTCTTTTGAAATGATGACCATGTTATTCCAAATTTGGATTTACATTGAATGGGAGATAGATTTGGGAGTAAGTACTTTGCCATGGCTAAGCCATCATCTACTAGAATGGTCTTGGTCTTGAGATCATAATGCTCTGAACAAGCCAACACCAACTCCATAATCTACAATGAGATTGGGTATCCACCTATGGCATATAGTTTGCTCATGAAAACCTTATCCTCTACCGTGATCTCTTGATTCCCTAAGAATTCAGTTCTTCAAATATTTGAGGTCCATGTGGGTGACATTATTGTTTCAAAAGAGAGAGTTGAGATAGGTTCTTAAAATATTTGAGGTCCACATGTCGGTGACATTTTTGTGTCTAGAATTGGGGCTTACTATTTTTAGTAAATTTAAATATTCACCCTTTTCACCTTGAACCACCTTCAGTCACCTTTCTCGATCCTTTGAATACTCACTCGAAATGCTAATTTTGCCAAAACAACTCTCTCGTGAAGGTTTTCTATTTATAGTAAGATTTTGTGTAGAGAGTTCCTATTTTTGGAAATTGGGTCTCCCAGCCTCGGATTTGGATGAAATCAACCTTTTTTATATGGGGTTTTCATATTTATCTCACGTATGAAATTTCATCTCAATCTGTCTCTGTGCATGTAAAATATTTTACTTGGGTTTTAAATGCACTTGGAAATGTGAATGAATTCAAAATCCCTACATTGATTCATGCATTGGTCTTTAAGATACAAATAATCTCACTTCATAGTTTACGAAGTTATTCTAGCAAAAATATTTTCTCGAAGTCTTTAAAGTTTGGTGATTTTTTTATATATTTCTCATTATTTTATCAAGGAAGCATGTGTCCAATGGATGGGGATGAAAAATGATGGAGGAGGAATCTTGGAAAAATTCACCGAGTTTCAAGTGAAAATTGAGGAATGTCGAGGAATGAGAAAAAATTTATAAGTGAGGTTTATATAGGCGGGAGATGGAAAGAGGAGGTAGAGGAAGGGGGGAAATTTTTCTACCCCACTTGCATCCTTGGTAATGGGATTGGGGGACACCAAAATTCACCTCAGCATGGTGAGGACACATGGCACACATGCACAAGTGAGGGAAAATGAGAAAAATGCTTATTTTGAGCTCCCGCAATCAATTTTTGGTCACATGGATTACTTGGTGGAAGTATCGAAGGGAGAACATTTTTATTCCCCCTTTTCCCCTTAGATTGGGATGGGGTAACACCAAAATTTCATCTCATCGTGGAGGTGACACTTGGAAAACATGCAAAGCAAGGAGAGGGGGCTTAAAAATTGGCCAAAAGTGCTTTGCGAGGTCTCCACAATACATGGTGGAACCATAAGGCCTAAAGTGGGGGAAAATTTTTATTCCCCCTTATCCCCTTGGGAATGGGACATGAGGACACAAAAAATGTACCTAATCCTAATGAGGACAAGTGGAACACATGTGAAAGTTGAAGCAGGGGCTAGAAAATTTAGGAAAGGTGCTTATCCGGGCTCACAAGGGTCACATTCAGGGTCCATGAGGCTTAAGGTGGGGAAGGCATATGTTTTTAACCCATTTTTCCCCTTGGAAAGGTATAGAGGGATACCAAAAGTATTCCTCAGCCTCATGCTTCCACATGGTACAATAGAAAGTGACTAAGTATCAAACATGTACCTTAAGCGTTGACTTGAAATTGGCATATCTTGAGCTCCCAAATGAAATTTTTGACACTTATTTATATTATTTTTACTAGAAATTACATTTTTATAAGGATGGGATGGATAAAAAGGTATGAATATTCTTGAAACATTCTCAAAAAAATTATTCTTTTTCATGACCTCCGCTTGTGTATGTAAAGAATGGTTTGTTGAAAGTTGGGCATAGATGTTGTGAAAAATATGAGATTACCACCTTATAGGGATTTGAATTATATTTAAATTTATAATTTTTTGGTGTCAAAATTTTTCATGAGCTCCCATAATCACTTTTAGAATTTTAGGTTCTCTTTCACATTGCAAGTTCCTTCGGCCTCAAAAACCCGCTTTCCTTGAACTAGCTCCTAAACCTCTAAATCTTTCCAGAATCTTCATAAATTAGTGGCACAATGATCATGTCTCATGAACACACCTCGTTGCTGAATTTCAGACTTTAATTTTTCTCTGTAGAATGTGTACCCACTTGAGAAAGACTAGGAATAGCTACTCCCAAGCATGCTGAAAAATCCACCTCGAAAGGGACTATCTTGAAAGACTCATTTAGAATTATTTTTCTCCTTTTTGAAACATGGGTGAGGGATAGATTGCAGATATGGAAATTATACAGATGGAGGATAATCCTTAAATAGGGGATAGGTTGACATGGAGAGGTGTCGAGGAAAGGCTACAATGAAATTTTTGACACTTAGGGTAAACTTGTCTTGTTTTCAAGTGAATTTTTCCTTGTAAAAACACAGAAAACATGAATGTAAGTACAAATAAACTTACAATATTATAATAAATGTTCTGGTCCACCACAAAGTTAGTGTGAATCAGCTTCTTTAAAACCTATACTAGTCTCGCAATTCTTTACGAATTTTTGCACAGACCTCTCAACTTTACACTTCATGTACAATTCCCCTCTATTAAAGGAGCTCCATCTTTTACACAGAGCTAAATCAGATAGTGTTATTTTTCAAGCTAAGAAACATAGTCCTCCTCTCGTGGCCTCTAAGAAATACAAACATGGCTATAATAATTCCCAGTGAATAAATATTTTGAGATCCCATATCACACTTTTACAAAGCTTGAAAACTCGTCTCGGATCCACTCTTGAGCCCATATCATGGCACAAAAATTAAGGATTAGCTAGCCTTTTCAAAAATTATGATGAGTTAAATAATAATTAACTCACAAAATAATTCCTTATTAAAAAGGACTTCTATGTTCACCAACTTTCGTAAAAATCATTTTAATGCGGACTAAGCTTGAGAATTAGGGTTAAGGATTTTGTTATGAAATGGGCCTCAAACCCCCTTTTATACATGGGTTGGGCCTGATTTTTTTTTTTAAAGCCTTATCATTTTCTCAATCCATGCCAACTCGGCCGCTCAGTTGGTTGGGTATCCATGTAGCTTATGGGAGATTAGCGGTTTGATTATACCACCATACATTTTTCACCCGCCATTCATGTTGTCACTACAAGCTCTTAGCTTTTCAATACCTAATGATTCAGTCACTACCTTCTGATCTTGCTCTTCCTGTGTCCTTCTACAAACCTACCATGTATGCCCTAGCATTCAAGCTCCTCACTACGTCATTGGTTCCATTTTTCAACACATCTTAGGATAGTTGTTTTCATCCACCGAGTCCCCACATCAGTCACCCTTTCTACCACATGTTCTCGAGCTCATCATTTTTTCAATGTTGGTTTGTGGGATTAATCCCACATTTAGTGGGGGAATGTTACGCTAGTCTCTTTAAGGCTTTAACCTTCTCTCTAATCTTGGTCTTCATATCAATTTCTTTGTTTTGAATTGCATATGCTCACCACTTGTTTTGATTATTGGTTACGTGGCATGTTAATTGACCACCACATACGCGTGTTGTGCTTAGATTAGTTTAAACTCCCCATTATCTCTGCTTTATTAGCTCATCCATGAGATCGCCTACTAGCTTGGTATTATCTTAACCTCAACTCGCCAGCTTGTTCTCTCTAGCTCGATGAGCTACTTGTAGTTTCATGGAGGTCGGGTCCCCCTCCGAAATAAGAGTGTACCAACAATAATTTAAATCCTTTCCCCGAATATATTTGAAGGATAATTTATGTATGACATTACAAGACATTCCTATTATTTCCTTAGTCTTTTCCCTCATGTGTGCTACCTCTATGGTGTCTCTTGCATAGCATTATACTACACATGGCTTGTCTCCTCACCAATTCCTTATTTTTCCCCAAGTCCTTGTTCCTCCTCATACACATCTTGCTCCTCTTCATGCCCTTATTCTTGCACATCCTTTTCCTCCTTTCCTTCCAATGCTTCCTCTTATTTCTCCTCTTATATAGTATGTTCTGCATATTCCTCTTCCTATTCCAAATCAAGTATGACATGAGACCATTCTTCTTATGTTGAACTACACTCTCACATTTACTTTGTTAGATAATTCTTAGGGGCACGTGAGGAACTTTCTCCATTGAGATCCTTTGCATCCTTATCCTCTTGGTGTGGTCTAATATTCACCCTTATTCCTTTTCTTTTATCTCTTCAGAGGGGTGGATCACACTTGTGCTTTAGCATCTTCAGCATTTTCCTCTTTAGTGCTTCTAGAAGATAAAGGTCGCAAACATGAATTAATTTTCCATCCTTGAGATTTGGTCATAGATAGATATAAACCTTGTATGCCTCATTACCAACTACTAGGATCACAATTGGGTTTAAGTTCATGTTTTCTAGCTCCATGGTTTCAACATATGGTGCCTTTGAATTATACCCATGTGTTTTGCGTAATGTTTGGTATTTTGAATCTACCCTTTCTGCGCTAAAATGCAATAGTTTTTCATCCTTTATCCGGTTGATGATGCCCTTAAAATGCTTTGCATTGAATGAAAATGGAATTTTGCACCATGGTCCTGTATCCCCATTACTCACTAAGAACATGCCAAGGCTAAATTATTGCATTATTGCAAACTCTACCTTTCTATTCAAAAGTGCTAGCAGTTCTCTAGGTATGCACCATTCATCCTTGAATGCATCACACATCCTCTTATAACATTTATCTAGGTGTCCCTCATATGGATTTTAAATTACTCAATCAAAAGTAAATTTGGTGAATCTTAGTGCTAGAGACTTAATTATGATGGGGTGATCCCAAATGTTGTCATATGGACCTTCTCACACTCCTATCTCCTAAAACACAATTAACAATAGGATAGAAACACAAGTGATTTTATCTCCCTTCTCCATTTGATTATTTTCTTCATATATGATTCCTTCTTCTATGAACAAGGCAATATTGTACTTTTTCCCTTGTGTCATCTTGTGCACAATATGAAAAAACATCTTATTTACTTTTGAACATCATTCGAGATGCACCTAATTTATAGCTCACTAATTATGTAGCCACTCTAGTTCCCATGTCGGTAATGTGGGAAATGTGGAAGGCTTGACTTCCTATTTGATACTTCAATTTTTTGGATGTCTCCTCAATCACCACGTTGTCACATACGTCAAGTTCTATTTCACTACCACTATATCTCATCTATGTTACTTTGTTAATCGGTTTCACGGTTAAGCACATCCTTCTACCCATGAAGTGGAAGTAATCCTCATGTACCCTAGACATGAGCCATTGATACATGTGTGAAGGCTTTCCAAATAATGGTAATTCAAATAGTTATAAGACCCCAACATTGATCTAGGTTTGTCTCACAGTATCAATGAGAATCGTCTAACTTGTAGAATTCAATTATCCTATTTCTTATATCACATCCTTTCTGATGTATTTTTCATATAATGGCATGTAGTTATTATAATCAATTATTTTACACTTCCTTAGCTATGATGCCCATGTTTTTTCTATAATTACTTCTTGAGGATATTGTATTTCAGAAATCTAGTCATCAATAGACTCTTCTATGGTCTTCTTGGTCTTTGGCATATTATTTTTGGTTTCATTGCTAAATTTATTTTTCTCGTAGTTTTTATAACCCATTAATATTTGAATTATATGCCCTAGGTTCCAAAAAAACCTTAGTTTTTCTTACTCAACCTATGCTCTTTACTTTGATACTTCAGCCTTATGCCCTATCTCAAATTATAAATCACTTTGTGCCACAAATCCCACATATTTTCTTTGTAACCTATAGCTATGAAAACTTATCTCTATAATTCTTCCTTCAAATCCCTCCACTTAATAGCTACCATTTATCTCAAGGAGTTCTCTTTGTTTTGAATGTTTTATGGTCAATTTTTCACGTCTCTAGTTTTCTCTCGGTTCACACATTATTTACACTTGTTCTCTGGTTCCCAAGATTTATTTCACGCACAAGTTCTCAATATCAAGGTAAAAATGAGTTTTATTTCCTCCTTTTATAGGTTTTCAATTTTACCGCATTAATTGCACTCACCTTCCACCTTTTTAGCTTTCTTGATTTTTCTTTATTTTTCTTGCATTTACCCGCCTATGAAATTTCTTCTGCGCATGGCGTTCATAACCTTCTAGCTTACAACTACTTCTCGGAGATAAACCCTTTTACATGTAACTTCTTTTTCCACACCTATTATTCATTTATGTCACTTAATGAGTATTTTTCTTCCACACTACCTCCCTCATGTTACATTGTGCGATGTTCCATTCATCTAATTTTTACGTGAGCAATTTCTCCAACTTTAAGATATTTACACCTTATCCACCAATCACAGACCACTTTCCTTACACACATTAATTTGTTTTCCATTGCACACCTTAACCTACTCACCCCACACTAAAATCATGTTTGGTCCTTTGCGCATTAGTTTAAAACATATTGACCAGCTTCTTTTGTGTGAGTGTGCTTATTAAAACAAAACAAAACAAAAAAATTGAAATCGAAACCTAATCTAAATGGAAAGAATACCTTGTTACAAACATAAAATAGAAGCTTATTTATAGTAAGGATTCATCCTACTCCTATTAAATTAATCAGAAACAATGTACCATAAAAATATTGTTGTCACGTATTTTCGCAAGGCCAAAATTTTAAACTTGAACTAGGACAATTAAGTTTGAGTGTTAAAAACTTTCTTTAAAACCATCTTGAACCCCTTTCTAAATACGTTTTCCCTTTGTATAATGTTCATCTTTATTTTTAGATCCTTTTAATGTGTTTTAAGAACTTTACCTAGTATTTTAAATGTTGTGACATGGTCATTCATTCTCATACGGGAATTTCTTCCAAAGGTGAACTCTCTAAGCATGCCCAAAAAGGCTAATTTTAGCCTTTTCAGGATAGGTGTGCATCCTAAAGGTGGTATTAGATATTTAGGAAATTAATGGATCTTATTTAGGAATATTTAGGGAAGTTTTTGAAGTTTGGGAATAGTTTTAGTGAAAGTGATTTTTTTAGGTGTGAGGAACATACAAATCAAAATCGGTACCTAAAATTTGATAGAGGATTTTGGGAGTTCCATAATGAATTGTAAATCAAAAATATATTCCTTGTAAATATTACAAATTCCTATACATTATGGAATCATAAAATATTTCACAACACCTGATGGATTCTCATGGTAGCTCAGTTTTATCAAACTTATCCCGTTGTCCCGAAGAAAAAGGGGCAAAATTTTGATGATGAAATCATAATTTAATATTTATACCCATACCAATTATATTTAAATTCTATTATGATTCCAAATCATATAATACTTCAACATGATAAGATCACCCAGAGCTCTAGTAATTGCATCTTCAAGTTATCTCTCGAGAGGTACATTTCTCATACTTAGTCATTTTTGAGTGAGGACACTTGTCACCTCCTAGTGAGGGAAAATTTTAATGTCCCAATTCCCAAGGGGATAGAGGGGACATAAAAATTCACCCCTCCTCATCCCTTCCTCTAGGTTCTCCACATGATTAATTCAAGCACTCCTGAGGGCTTATCTCGGCCTATTTCACTCTCCCATCTCGTAACTTTAAAGGTGAAACTTGAAACACATGGTGAGGGAATTTTTATAATCCCTCTTATCCCCTTTTCTAAAGGGACAGGGGTGACAAAAAAATTTCCCCTCTCTAGCACTCCCTCTAGTTTTTAATATGACATATTTCTAGCTCCTTAGTGCTAAAACTAGTTTTTCCACATCTCCCCTTATCACACCTCATATCACCACTTGTCTTGACGCAGTGAGGGAAAATTTTTGTGTCCCATATTTTCCCCATTCCAAAATGGATATAGGGGACACAAAAATTCCCCACTCTAGCCCCTCTCAAGGTTTTTCATGTGACCTAGACCCCACTCCTAGGTGGATAATGGTTATTTTTTCCATTTCCCCATCTCACAATCTAAAAGTGATTAGTGGAAAGACTAGGTGAGGGTGAACTTTCTTGGAACAATTTTCCCTATTCCAAATGGTACAATGGGGACACAAAATTTCCCCTCAATCCAAACATGAAGATCCTAATTTTTAAATTATATGTTGTTACTCCATCCGTTAACCAAAAACATTACCGAGTGAACTTGAAACTCAAAGAAGATGCTTTTTACCTCATTTCTTCCTCCAATTTGACCCAAAATAAATTATTGCTGATTAAAACCCCAAAATAATTGCACAAAAACCATACATTCTGTCAAAATTCTTTCATAATAATCATGAAGACTAAAACGAAGAAAAATTCATAACTCTCAAACCTGCAGTTGGATTCCGTTGAGATTTTGTCGTAGCTTCATCACTTTATGTAGCTTCAAGAAGATTTTAATTTCAAGATGAATGATGCTCTAATTTTTTAACAATAAAAAATCCTAATTTTTTACCCTAGAAGCTGGTTTTTAAATTTCCAATAATTTTGGCAAATGAATCACTATGAAATTTGGAGCATGGGATCCCAGAGACAAGTCAAATCTGAGAACAGAATTTTCGTTACAAACAGACATGGGAAAGTTCCAAAAATAAAAATAGTAAACATTTATTTCTTCTACTTACTAAAATAGAAACTTTCAAAAAAATTCTAGTTATCTCATATCAAAGGATTCAAAAACAATGAAGATGACAAATTAGGCCAAACAGACAATTTTCCTAAAAAGGCAAAAAAGCAAAACAAATACTTTCAAAAAAGAAATAAATCAATATTAATGAAAGTTTTCTTAGCATGTTAGGGGCTTAAGAAAACTGAATTCAAGAAAAAAAAAGGCACTTTTTCCTTAAAAATGTAGCTCGTGAACCCTACTTACTAAAAATAGAAAGTTTCTGATTCAGGTTGGAAAAAGTTGTTATTGTATTCATTTTCTCCCAACTTGTTGATATTTACAAATATGAAGTTCATTTTTTCTAGTCTAGATCCTTTTTCAACCTTGGTATCAAAATATCCAAGAGTGGGTGACATCGATGTTGCTCATATGGACTTAGAAGATCTAAAAAACTGAATACTCAAAGGTCCCAGAATTGGTGGAAGACCACGATTTCACAAGTGGATTATATGTTGTAGGTGGTCATCCCATATATTTTTAGAGTATAGAATGGGTATTGGAATGTGTTTCATCACTATGATCTAGAATCAATAATCGAAGAGTAGATGAAAACTCAATAATTGTAGTTCTCAAGTTCCAAAGGAAATTTCATAGTGTACGCAAATGTGAATCCTAACACATGGAACAAAATTGTCATAATCATGAAGGAATTTACATTAGGAGAATGGTTGAAAATGGAATCATATATCCAAGGTCTTATATTGGGTTCATTTCTTTAATAGGTAGGAAGCCTTCTCATATGACGAAGGCTCTATCCAGGATTGAATTTCACAAAGGATATTCAAATGCAATCATCCTAATGAGCGGGTAATGGGAGAATAGAAAATGAAATATTTTCAAGACTAGATGGAATATTTCATCCTTATCATCATCAAAGTAAAAAAATGTTTGAATGGGGATAGATAATCAATGGTAACATCCATCAACAATTGCTTTAGGAAATTTTGTTTCTAAAATCTTATTTTTTTGTTACAGAGTTACCAAAAATTTCTCAATGAAATCCTATATGGTCCATGATTTTTCGAGTACAAGACCAATCGTAGGGCCTGAACCTCACTAAGAAAATTTCTCAAAGGGATCCTACTTATGAAAAAAATCCATAACTAACCCTCAAGGAGAGAAACCATCATTTCTCAAGAGTGAATGATGCATTCACTATGTTTTTCATACGATTTTTAGAGGGTAATCCTAAGTCAAGACTATCTTCTCAAGTTTTTGTATTGATCAAGAGGTATGGATCCTTTTTCACTTAGTTATCAACCTTCTCATACATTAGAGTATCGGGTTTGATCTCACTCTACATAAGCTCCCAAGGTACCTCAACGATAAGATCATGATGTTCAAGCTATGCATGCTTGCCCACGTCAATGGAAAACTCAAGAATCACAAGAAGAAAAGTGTGTTATTTCTTATCTTTCTTGGAATCTTTTCATGTAAGAATTTCAATGATGCCTCAAACTTGGAAGATTCATTTTCTCCTTTAAACCTCTACTCATACACACCAAGGGAATATTTTGACATTCGAAGTAACCTAAAACATTCCATCTTCCTAATTTACACCATGTTTTACAAATCAAAGATTATTGGGTAAATTTATTAGATGATTTTGAGGTTAGGGAGTGTGATCAAATGATAATTTCTATTGGACAAATGAGAAATTTTTAATTTATTAGTTTGAGGATGGATTTGAAGATGATGAAACTAAATTTTATGATCCTAAGTATCAAGCGATGAAGGTCTTTCCACTCCCATAGGTCTCATGGAGCATTCGTGAGTCAAGAGACATAAATCAACGAAATGAGGAGGTAATCCATATACATGTAATGGTTCAAGAAGAAGAGGGCTTCACTCATTGAATCATGACATCTCCAAACTCTCGAAGACAATAATCTCACCTTTCAACTTCAAAGGAAACTAAGAAGACTTCAATCTATGCTCACTTGAGGGAGCTCGTGAAAATAAAGTCAACGAAATATAAAAACTCTCACTACAAGAGGTGTATGAGAAATCAAGATCAATCCAAGATATTTTAGAAGGTTTTGGGAAAGGATAAATTGATCCATATCATCCATAGATCCATCATCGGTCTCCAAGTATCTCCTCCATATCATCTGCACCAACTCAACTAGTGCAAGATGTACCCTCTCACTCGGATTCTGAAACAACAATCATACCCAATGTTGAGCCTAAAATAATGGAAATATTCCCTGGTTTAAGATATTATTAGAGGAGAGAATCACACGGTTCAACAAGTAGTGGTGCAGGATTTCAAAGACATTTTAATGATGGTGAAAACAAAGAAAGGTAAAAAAATATCAAGTTTCTTTTCACTTCTTCAAAGGTGCTTCATGGAATAAGTATGTGGAAGTAGCTTGGCTAAAGGTAATCAATCCTATGATTCACACAATCAATACATGGCTAATATATAGCCATTTACATATCTCAACAACCTCCTAGAAAATAGGGAGGTGTTATAACAATTAACCCAAAATATTATTCACGGGTATAACAATCCAACATACAAACAACTAATTACAAACAATGAATTATATTTACCCCTTAAATAATCTAAGCACTAACGTATATTCCTAACATTCCCCATTAGTTCGAACATGGGAGAAAAAATATTGTACTTCTTCTGCGGCTTTCTGTCTGTGCGTGCTCATGATCTTGGTTCACAGATGGTTTTACAAAGGCTAAAAATTCACTGCATTTAACCCCCATTCGAAAAAAATGGACCCTATCCACCAAAAAGGAACCTCTATTCCAGGTATGAGCCCCTTCGATCCTCTTCAAGAAACATGATGTTATTTTTTCCTTTGTGCTTTCATCTTTCCACAATATCTTCACATCAGGTAATTAACATAGGAAAAACTACTCACCAAACTGAACAAGAAAGTTGAATGGAAATGGAACATTGATGTCATGTTCCCCCACAATGTGAAATTTCCACTTATTGAAAATTGGAACACTAAAATACTGCACACAATTAGAAATCAAACACTGAACTAAAAACACTTATGCCACAACCTCATTTTGCGGCCCCGTCACTTGCGCTAGCGAGAGGACATTACTTTTCCTCCATCCTCTTGTGGCTCCATCCTCACGTGAATGTGTTTTTAACTCATCTAGATGAATCTATGATGCTCAAATTTTTCCACATTATTTATAATACAATATCCCTCCCGCAATGTGAAACAAATTATTTTTTCGACATCGGGTAACACCGAAAATACGCTCAGAGGCAATTTTTTAAAAAAGAATTGACACTTGACTCATTTTTATTTTTGACACTAACACTATGATATTAACAATTATGCTACATGTGGACACCAAATTTGGGTCACACTCCCCTTAGTCCCCTTTCAATCAGTTAACATAACATGTTCACCTAACCATGACCCCTTTACCCCACATTCATATTAATTTAATTACTTACAATTGAATTAATGCCCATCCTCACATTATTTATTAATTTAATTACTTTAATTAGGTTAATTTACACCTCACCCAACCACATCACCTAGACACCTCACCATGGAATTATTCTTAGCCTATTAATTAACTAAGACTCAGTCTCTACTTATCTTAACCAACTGGGACTTAGTCTAACCCTAACATTAAATTCCTATTCCTTCTCCAACAACACTCCCGCTTATCTAAGTGCTAACCATCACTTGAGACCCAGACTGATAAGAAGAGCACACCAAAAATAGCCAAGATCTTATTATATTTGGTAAACCTAAGATTTCTCACCCTAACCAACGTTAGTTAACCCATAACCGACGTTGGTCACCTTGACCGTCATCGGTTACCATATATATAGTTTTGCAACCTTTTTCCTAGGTTGTTCACTTTGAGTTTTGAGAGAGTTATCTACATTCAAGCATGAACCATATTTTTCTTAGCATCAAGATGATAGAATACATTCAGCCAAAGGCCTAAGAAAGTACCTGAGACTTATCCAAAGGAATTGGCATTCACAGAGCACTCCAAGGAATTACTACCGTGACACTCACCACCAAGTTTTTCACTGATCAAACATCACCTTCCTTCACCAATGAGGCTTGAAAAATACAAGTGCATTCGATTTTGCATCATTTTCATACTTACTTAATGAGTTTCTTTATCTTTTTTTATTATATCTTGTTCTTCCCTACTTTCCTCCATCCCCACCTTCCTACCCATCTACCTGTCCAACCACCCACAACCTTATATATTTTCCTACCTAACCTTTATACTTTCTTGAGTTTTCCTCACCTTTTACAAACCCAACCAGTCCTCCTTTACTCTCTCCAATGATAGAGAATTCCAAAATCACCTTTTATCAACTTTCACCAAATTTCCCCTACCGACACTAGTTATCTTGACATTCGTCGATTTACCCTTCACCAAAGATCGGTCACTGACCGACATTGGTTATGGTGTCTCTGTCGACTTTCACTAAATTTACCTTAACACCCAAAAATCCTCACAAAACCTCGCCAAGCCCGATACCCTACTCGTAACCTCATCACATAGCTTCATCTCTTTGTGAAAACACAAAGAGAGCCTGATACCTATTTTTACATTGTGCCATTACCCACAAGAACCAAGGTCGGTCATCCTTAAGCATCATCAGTAATACCATAACCATCATTAGTCATACCATGACCAGCATCGCCTCTGTATCTTATAAACCCTCGACCATTAAGATTCCCACTCACCCCAAAACCAATCAAACTTTCCCAAACCTTACCCAGCACTCCTGTGACCCTTAAACTACACCTGGCCCACCCCTACAACCTGACCTAAGACCTTCACCAATTCAATTAATAAATCATTTAATTGGATTGACATTGATAGTAATCTAAGATACCTAAATCAGAACACTAGCATTAGATTATTTTATTTACATGTTCATTTATTTTATATTGAATTATATATATATATATATATAATATCGGGGATTGACAACCGCCGAGGAAGTATCATACTTCCTAGATCTAGCTCACATTAGGAAATCCACTAACCATTTGTTATTAACTATGTTGTGTGTTCTTGCTTTATATTTCGTAGTTCCTCCTAGCCAAAATAAAGCTCACACAATCGCTTTGGATCAAAAATAATAAGCACGCGCACTCAACCATCAACCACCTAACAACAAGTATTCCTCTTTGGACTATTTACCCTTATCTATTTCATTAATCCATTACAAATATGGTGAAACATTTTGGCACACTGGTGGGACCCATCGTGGGTTCTTTGCATTTGTTCATTCCAAGGTAAAAATTGTGTGTTTATTTCACTTTGAAAAGTATTCACATTACTTTTCTTCTCTGGAATGTTCTCCTTATTTATATTGTCTAAACGAAATCATAATTTTAGTGCTTTAAAAAGAACACATCTTTCTTTCTACTACATTGCATTAGTGAAATATTATTCTTCTTCCTATTCTCCATTTTCTACATTGAATGTAATTGTGGATTTGGGCTTAAAACATTTACATTTCATTCTCGGTTTGTAACATTGTATCTCACATTGAGGGAAACCTATACACTGGAATTCATGCCTAGTTGATGGTTGACTAATCCAATTGTAGTTCACTTTACACACTCTCTATACCAAACCACTTAAATAATTTACACATCTTCTTAAACATCATCCTACCTAGAAGAAGTTGTCAACGATCACACAATCAAAGGATTGACAGTGGGCACCCAACTAGTTTCTCTGTCCAGTCATTATCTCAGAAAGGACCACCCCCGCCAAAAATTTACCTGAAACCATCCTTAGTTCTTGGATTTTCATAGGGTACCTTCTATCAAACCAAAAAAATTTGTTCTATTCACAAGTCAATCCTAAATAGCATAAGCTAAAACATAAAATTCACCAATAGGATTTCGTGTTTCTTATTTTTTTCTTGATTTTTGTTTTGAGTTGAGAGGTCATTTTCTCCATTTATTTTCTTCCTTTCACGCTCCACAATCATAGTTGGTGTATTCTGACTATTTCTGAGTGTGTTAGGGTTCATCATTACCATACTCAAGTTTTTGGGTTGGTATTCTATCTGATCTAAGTCACTAAATCCCATTTTTCCTCATCTTTTCAAATTTCACAGTGACCAGCGTCGGTCCCAGTGACCATCACCGGTTTACATCTGACCATCATTGGTTTACCTAACCATTGTTGGTTTCCTACTTTTTTGGGTTATTTCACCAAAATAACACTCATCACATTTCTATTCTTTCTAGGGTTTCTCAAATACATCATCATACCTCTAGATCTTTGAAATCACTATCAAATCTAGGTTTTACTTCATTTTCATCAGTTATTGCCTCATTTGCAAAAATTTTGATTTTCCATAGTAACTAGTATCATTTTTCCTAATCGTTGTTGATCACCCTCTATCACCGTCATCGATTCACACAACCACCATCATTTCCTATGTTTTAATTTTCAATTAAAACAATAACCAGTTTTACCTCCAAACATATTTTCTCCATTTCCTCTATTTTCTATGTCATTTACAAAAATAAGAGCCTACACTAACTCACATGGTTTTGACCGTAGTCAATCCAAGGCCCTTGTATTCCATGTAAGCCTTTAACCACTCCCACCTTACCATTTCCACCTTCCATCCTATCACCTATGGATCCTACTCATCCCATTATCATCAGTACTGGTGATGAGGAGTTCGCAAGACTCCTTGAACAAAACCCCACCGCATTACAATATTATCTCTCCCATTCATCCACTTGAGATTCATCAGGATAGCTGGTATATGTCATGTTTGTGTCCATTCCTCCTACCCTCGCACCCACTTTTGTGTCAGCTAGTACTATCTCGGCCTTACCTTCTTCCACTTTACCACCTGTAGTATCCCAACTTGACCCCACATCATCAATATATGTTTCTGTATGGCATTGGTCACACTTTTGATGTCATTTTCTCCCATGGTGTCAACCATTCCTTCATCATCCACCTTGAGCATAGCCCCATCTACACCCGCCACCTCATATATACCTATTACATCATAGCCACCCATGGTGTCGGAAACCCATACTCCATTAAAAACATTATCCTCTTCATCCCATAGTATTTACCTACAATCACTACAAGAATCGTTACATCCACCCCACCTACTTACACATATCACCAACAACCCCTATCTTGTTTATTGTGTATTCGGGATATTTTCTTCCTGCATCTATTCCCCCTCACAATTCTCATACTCGCACCACCATATACTTGGGATGCCATCCTCATCATACATTCACCATCTACCCCCTTATACTACAGGGGGTTTCTAGTCATCACAACCTACCAATGAGCTTATTAAAATGATGATGGAGAAGATACAAACATTAGAAGCATTGGTTTTTGTCTCTCGCAACTCTTTGACATATGAATAAATCTGCAATGATCCCATTCATCTGTCTATTCCCATTCTTCCATACCCTATATGCATTAGGAAATTCCCAAATTCAATCGGTTCAATAACAAAGAGGACCCACAACAACACTTGCAATCTTTCAAACATGGGTGTTATCTAATCGCTCATGATGACGCTATACTCTTACAAATATTACAAATGTCCTTGATAGGACCTGTGTTGGATTGGTATATTGGTTTACCTCGAAATTCCATTTACTCATTCAACCAAGTAGCTCAAGCCTTCTGGACCATTTTTTGATCAATATCGTCAAGAAGGTCACCATGACCGACTTGTACTCAACACGATAATACAAAGATGAATCTATCACATATTTTTTCACTTGTTGGTGAAGCCTCATCAACCAACTTACATTCCAACTACCTCAAACCAAGCTTATAGAGTTTTTCACCAAGGCTTATGTCAGGCACATCTCACCAACTCTCCAAGTCCAAACCTTCCATACGTTTGATGAAGCATTCACCATGGCTAGAAAACTTGAAATTCATGCCATATAAGAGAATAAAATTTAATTGTGTAACAAAACATTGCATTCAAGTCAAACAATGCCTCTTCCTCTTCCAAACCCCAAAAAAATTATTCCAAAGCCAAAGGATCTGCCAACACGGTAGTTTTAAAATTTGGCCCATCTCACCCATCCAATCAATCAAAGCCTTCTTCCAACCTTTCTCCCATTCAAGACTTTCCAGTTCAGGAAAGAGAAATGAAAGTACACTCCCATAGGAAAATCCTATTCATCAGTTTTAGAAAAACTTTTAAAATTTGGATCAAATGCTCTTCCACCCATCAAACCACATACTAGTTTTGACCCCACTCATCATATGCCTGCATGGTACAAGGAACATGATTACTGCAACTATCATCATGTTAAAGTTCATAGCGATGGTAATTGTATAACCTTAAAAACATTGTCTAGGAAATGTTAGACAATAAAGATCTCTTCTTGACAACCCGAATGCACTCAAGCTAATCAAAACTTGCATATCTTCAAGAAGTCATTTCCTAATCACACCTCGTCATCTAACCAAACTAGCAAACCTTCAACTAATAATAGTAATGTCCATGAATTTCAAGTTATTTTTGAAGTCGTACCAACCATTCGTCAATTTCCTCTTATAACCTCTATCGAGTATATTCTTGTACGAGGACCTCTATCCATGTAGGAACCTATTTCATCTACTCCTTCACCCATAGAGGAGTCCCCTTCATCTCCCCCTTCACCCACAAAGGAGTCCACAATATCTACCGATGTCATTTCACCACTCACCTTGCAACCTAACGAACAACCTATGGTGTTAACTCTCTTACCCATGGGAGAGTCATGCTCACCTTCCTCTCCACTAAAAGAGGAACCTACCTCATCCTACCCATCATCTCCCCTACCCATAGGGGATCCTTTAGAAGTGCCACTACCTGTTGGTGACCATTCCCCATTAGCCTTCTAGGACCCTGTTGATTTTCTCTCAACTCTCTTACCCACAGAGTCCAAATCCAACTAGTTCCCTATCTCACAGACATTTTTACAGGGATTACCACCAAGTCAACATCATCTCCTCCTACAACAATGTCATTTTCATGCCTAGCTAACCACTTAGATTATGTTGATAATTCCATGCTTTGGGGATGCCTTTGGCTACCTTTTTCAACCCAAATGAAAATGTTGTCTGTTGATACCTCCACGATTTATCCAAAGGTGTTTCAGACAACCAAACCAACCATGCCCATACCAGTTGTAATGACCTCTTCTTCATCACCTTCACCCACACCTAAACCCTTACCAACAATTGAACTTTCACCAACACCCATACCTTCCCCCATGTATCTAGAACCATCACCACATTGGGTTTCATGCCGACAAAGAAGCCTATTCCATCCTCCTCACAAATTGTATTTAACCAGTCCTCACAAGCCCATGCAAAACCATTTCTCCACCTAAAACTAAGATATAACCTTCTATTTTGCATACACCGGTTTCACCTACTACCCCTTTTTCACCTTCACCACTTCCATCTATCCTAGGACCTCACCCATCCACCTTGGCCAAGCAACCTCCTACCCAAGGTAAACTAAAAACACAACAACTTGTCCCCTTATTGTGAACCTCTATTACACATAAATTATCTCTACAATGTACACTGTTTCCATCAATTGCAACCTATTTACCACCTATACCCACACCACTTCTAGTAGCCTCATCCCTACCTATGGTATTCCCCACTCTTTAACCAATACCCTCAACCTCACCTATTCTAAAAATCTTCACCCCTCCGTTATCACCTTGGCTAACCTATCCCCTTCCACCATCTACCTTCCCTTCTACATCACGCACATCGTCTTCACCTTTACCCAAGAAGGTGCAACCAAAGTTGAAAAACCAACTACCCTCCAAAGAGGTAGTCAAACCTACAACACCTTCTATTGCTAGCTCATCTACTACACCTTTACCCAAGAAGGTACAACCCAAACCTAAAACATTACAACCTACTAAACCAAAGTGGTCAATTCCACTTCTAATTCCACCTCCCATTGTGCCTCTCCCACCAAAATCACCCACACTTCAATCCATACCTACACTCATTGATAATTTTTATCTATTGGAAGGGTCTTACGCCAACATTTTAGCTAACCTCTTAGAGACTTCTGTCATCACATTACCGCCACTTAGACATTACGAACCACTCAAACCCAAACCAAAATGGTTTGACGATACTAAATTTTTTTCCTACCATCGCATGCCAAGGCTTGATGTAGAAAGTTATAAGGCTTTTAAAACCGTTCTCCTTAAATTGTATCCTCCTGAACAAAATTTTGATGATGATGATCTTCTAGACAAGGACCTTATTCCACCTTCACTTATCACCACACATCCTCGCCCTTACCTATTTAGAGACCTTCATCTCCACCTCCATAACACTTTTATCTTCCTCCAAAATTTGATATCAACATAGTCCACATAAGAGAGCTATCCAAACCTCCTCCTAAATGCCAATGCAATGCTTTCTTTATACAACACCAATATATTCCCTCATCATTCTATTTCTCATCTTGTCGCTACAATAATCATGACTCATCTTCTCCCTCACCCCATATTACAATGGTTAACATTGCCACTTGCACTCGAAAGACAAAGGAAAGGAGAAAACAACCAAACTATCTACCAATCCTTTTCCTAGTATACCATTTCCACCCACACCAAGAATTACCATTCAAGGACCCATACACCCTATTTTTGATGAGGACACCCATTGTACAATGATCAAATAGTTGCACCAATCTCCTCTCAAAATTTCATTATACGACCTTGTCCAAACCTCTGAGTCTCACCGACAAGCCCTCATAGAGGTTCTATAATCTATTAAGGTTTTACCTAATGACCCAACTCTTGTGGCATCCATGATCACTCCTCACCATGTGGCATCTCTCACCACTTCATCACCTTCCTCTGCACCCACTACCACTCATCAAGTAGTCACTCTCAATTTCTCTGATGATAAGATTGTACCTCTCTAATCAGATGATCTTGATCCCACCCTATTCATCTTCATCTACATTGATAATATATATGTTCGATGTGTTATGATCAATGGTGGTGCCAACATCAACATTATCTCTTCCCATGTGTACAACCAAATGCACATCCCCACCAATTACATGCATAATAACCTAGTTATGTTGTATTTATTCAATGATGTAATAACTTTGACCCTTGACACCATCATTCTCCACATTCACGTGGGCCCTCGTACCATTCTAGAATTATTTTGTGTCTTAGAGGGGGAATTCCAGTATAAAATGTTGCTTGGCTGAACTTGGATCCACATCATGGATTTTATTCCTTCAACCTTACATCGTTGTGTAAAATTTGAATATGAAGGACATAAATATACCATTCCATCTAACCCTTCACCATTAAAAACCTATAACATGTTGTATAGACCTAATGATGTCCTTATACCAGTTAAGACATCCTCCACTACCGCCACTTCTCCTTCACCCACAACCCTATCCACCAATGTTGTCATTACCTCTCCCACACCTAACTCCTCTATTCCCACTACATCCATAACCTCTATAGCTAACCCATCTACTTCTCAACCAACCAATGCTTATTCTTCTTCACCACCCAGTAATTCATCCATTTCCGCTACCCACATACCAACTATCGATCCCTTAGAAGGTGTTTTTCAATGTCTCACTCTGGGGAGTACCACCTATACAACATTGACACATTCCTTACTCCTCAAGAGTATGGTAACCTTCACCAAAATCCCCGCTATGATCACCACATATTCAAGGTTTTCCCTTATTATCCTCCCCACATTCACACCAACTAAACGTATGATGGACTTGATACTTCTACCTACTCTCCCGAGCTTCCTTCCCAAATGAGACCATTTTCATCTGACATTCAATCTCTCACCAACCGCCACTTCACCCACACCATCCTCCATTGTTATGCATAGAAGGGTTTTAGCTTTGGTCTCTATGAACAAGGCAGCCATATTGTCATCCCGTCTACCACCCATAAACACAAATACCGTAGTGGTGTTGGATTTTCCGAACCATCTCCCAGATGGCCAGAGTCAAACCTACGAGGACGATAAATCTTCTTCACCTCATTTACCAAATTCACCACCTTCACCCATGGAGTCTATAGATCTAGAATCCATTCCTCCTAACTTATCAACGAGATGGTGAGGTTGCCTCTTCTCTTCCTTCTTGTATCCCGACATGATTGATGATGATACACCTTCTATTAATGTCATTCAATGTCGTATATGATGAGTCTATTCTCACCTAACCTTGTGCGTAAGATTATTATATTCACCGGTTGTTTTCCTTCGAGACACAAACCATGTTAAATGAATTGACCATAGAAATAAAAATTAACACTTAGGATGCCCCGCACATTCTAAATATAGGTCAATCTTTAGATGATGTTCAACAGAATATTTAACTTCTTTTCTCTGGGATCATAGTAACACTTTTTCTTGGTCCCGCACCGATATGCCTAAGATTGACCAAAACACTTTGGTCAAAATATCATAAATATTCCTAAAGCCAAACTCAGAAAATAGAAGTCATGTGGAAAATGCATCCTCGAATTTTCCTTCTTGTCAAAGAACTCTAGTTTCTTCTTTCATTTTCCTTCATCCTACCCATTGGTTATCCCCAATGGATCTCTAACATCGATCCTGTCACAAAAGTGACAGGGGAATTGAACTTGCATGGATTTTTGTGACCTTAACTTTGCTTTCCCTAAATATGGCTTTCCTCTATCTATTAATGACCAACTAGTTTATCTCACCACCAGCCATGTGATGTTATCCCTAATGGATGGTTTCTCGGGTTATAACCAAACATTACTTGCCCCAAAATATCAACACAAAAATGCATTCATCACTCCTTAGGGGACCTTCTACTATCATGTCATGCCTTTTGGCCTTAAAAATGTGGGTTCCACATATTAGTAGGCTATGACTTATATCTTTCATGACATTATGCATCACATATAGAAAGATTACGTTGACAATCTTCTTGCCAAATCCAAACATTGGTCCGAACACCTTACTCGTCCTTAAGGTCATATTTGACTATCTCATCAAGTATTGCATTTTGATTCAACCTAAGAAGTGTGTCTTCACTATTCTCTCTAGAAAGCTCCTTGCTTTTATTGTTTATTTTCCTAGCATAGAATTCAATCTTTCTAAAATCAGGGCTATTCTTGAAATGCCTCCAATTGCTAACCTTCATCAAATGCGTATTTTACAAGGTAATTTGTAGTAGATTCATCATTTTATTTCACAGCTTTCCAACCACTACCACCCATTTCATCATCTCCTCAAAAAGGATGTCTCCTTCAAATGGGATGATGAATGCCACAAAGCCTTTGAGGCCTTAAAACAATACCTCCTCCAACCACCTATGCTCATTCCCTCTAAAGATGACTAATCATTTTAACTTTATATTTATGCTACTGATCATTACTTGGGTGCCATGCTCGCTCATCGTGATGAGCAACATAGGGAGAAAATGGTTTATTATATAAGTTGTACCCTTTTGGACTATGAAACCAGATACACTCATGCCAAAAACTCTTCTTAGCCTTAGTTTTTGTCACCACTAAACTTTGACATTACCTACTCAACCTAAAAACCTTTGTTCTCACTAATACTAACCCCTACATTACATGTACGCTAAGCCTTACCAACATCAATGTACTTTGCACATTGGCTTATGCTTTTACGTAAAATTGACCTTGGATTCAATCATCAAAAATTTGTCAAAGGAAAAACCATCTCTCGACCAACTTTTAGATGAACCCCTCTCCAGAAATCAATCCTCTATCTTTGATTTCCCAGATGAATCCATTATTACCCTCTCTTTGGATGAAACTATTTACCGATGATATTATTCTTCGACAGGTTCCTAATGTTAGCGTGGGGGTGGTGAAGGCATTATTCTCATTCCTCTTGATGGTTATCCTATGCCATTATCTTTCAAACTAGGTTTTCATTGTACTAACAATATCATCGAATATGAAGCACTCATATTAAGTCTTCAAGCCACCATCACCTTAGACGTTAAATCAATTAATATCTTTGGTGATTCCCAACTAGTTATAAACCAAGTGAATGGTATATACCAGTGTTGTAACGAAATACTCCAAAAGTATAAGCATCATGTGGACATACTTTTGACTACCTTTGACCGTTTTGAACTTCAAACCACACCACATTCCACTAAAATTTACAAATGCCATGGCTTGTCTTACTTATCCGATCCCCTTCACCCTCTCGAATAGAAAAATATTTTTCACAGTACAAAGGTTACAATCACCTTCTTATCTATTTTTAGACATCAACCTTGTTGGAACCATTGAAATTGACCCACGTGACCTTTGGTATAAACAGTTTGCGGACTACCTTTCCCTTTCAATTCTACATCTAGATCTTACTCACAATGGAAAATGAGGATTTCTTAAAATTTTATCTCATTATGTCATCATGGATGGTCTTCTTTATAAATTTGGCTTTGACAAGATCCTCTTACAATGTCTTACAAGTTTTTAAGTTCCATACACCATCAACGAAGTTGACAACAAAATTTGTGGAGGTCACTTCAGTGATTTAGTTGTCACTAAATGCATTCTTTGTCTGTTATATTATTTTCCAACCTTAAACCATGATTATTGTGATTATGTCAATTGTTTTGTGAAGTTCCAGCAACATGTTAATCTTCATCATACACCTAGTCACGCCTTACATGTGGCACGAGAGCTTTGGCATTTTTCTCAATGGGGTTTGGATTTTTTGGAGAGATCAATCCTCATTCTTCCCAATGTCATCAATGGATTATTACCACTACTAAATACTACACTAAATGGGTAGAAGCCATACCTCTTATTTCTAAAAAAGCTAAGAAAATATGTGAATTCATCAACCATCACATCATTTTTCGCTTTGGTGTTCCTCACCATCTCATCACTGATAACGGAAAACAGTTCAAAAATAAAACCCTATGGAAACTTTGTGATGCCTTCGGCATTCAACTCATATTTTATTCACCTTACTACCCTCAAACAAATGGCCAAGCTGAATCAACCAACAAAACCTTAAACAAAATTCTTATGAAAGTAGTTGACGATACTAGAAAGGATTAGCATACACACATTCATTTTTCCTTATGGGCTTATTGCACTAGTATGCATACCTCAACTGTTTCCACACCTTTCTCTCTGGTTTATGGTAAAAAGGTTGTTCTACCTCTTGAAGTCCAAATTCTGTCTCTTCATATCTAACTCAAATAGATGCTCAATGATGATGATTTTTTCCAAGACCATTTGGCACAACTCGAGTTATTAGACGAACATTGTCTCAATTCTCTTGATCACCTCCAAATCTTCCAAAAATGTATCAAACATGCCTATGATAACCTGTAATATGTGCCTAAAGGATGGCCACCTACCCCTATAATGCATCTCTCTGCACTATAATCATGATAAGATCTGGTTGTCATGGCCTCTGTGGTGCCACCCAATGTTGTGTCACCCACCACTTCCTACATCCATCAGCGATTCCTACGTCATCAATCCTCTTATTTTTCACCTACTCCTCCTACCCTGTCAGCACACTTGGATATGGTGGAGACATGGGTCTCTCCATGTCATCCCAATGGTACATTGGAAAAGGTCGGGGTACATCCTATAGTAGCCCAAACTTCTGTCTAAATCTATCTACAAGTATCATCTTGTGCTCGCCGACACAATGCCCCTGTATCCACCTCAATAGCTATATCTCCTCTAAATCCTCGGCCATGCCTCTATAAGATAGAATTCAACATAAGGCCTCCAAAAAATATCAACTCCTGAATGACCCTCCAACAACCGCCTGTAGTATACAACATCATATGTGGCCCTAGCCACCCTATGCTGCCCACCAACTGGTACCCAACATTTATATCCAAATCTAAGAAAGCCACCCCCAGAACCAATCATGTCATGGAAAACCAACTAGCCACACACATATGATGTGCTCATATGCCCAGAAGTAGTACAAAAATACAACACATACCAAATCGTCGCAATCTCCCATAAGCCCATAGCTCCCTATATAGCTGAACTAGGAAATTTGGTGCCCAAGCAAATCGTATCTGCTCCTCAATCATATCCTAGATTACTCCCATCATTTCTCATGGGAATCTCCCACCCTCAGAATCAAGAAGGAAAAACAACCTACCACCTCCATCATCAATACAGATAGCCTCGTCTCCTATGGGTAGGCTACATACATGTCTCCATAAGTGAGACTCGCACTGTGATACCTCATCTCACCCATCGCCTAATAAAAAAACCACTATCAATTCCACTTATTCCTTAGATGTAATAGAATAAACTAGCTCCCCAACAATAGGTAGCCGTAGGATCCTGTATACGTCCTCCAGGGTGACGGTCATCTTGCTCATCGGTAGATGAAAATTGTTGGTCATTGAATCCCATCTATCGATGAGCGCGACCATGAAAATATGATCTCAAGCTATACACATATATTTTTGGATCTTAATTAGTCCAACCTCAGTCATATGCTCCCACTCCTCCGTGGTTGCGCTAGACAACATCCCTACCAAAATAGGTGGTACTTTGTCCCGCATCCTCAACTGGTCTCTAGCCTACATCCACCAAAACACAACATTATTAAGACCTAACTACCTCCAATTACCTATTACCCCCAAACCATACCCAATCACATCTATCATGCCCACCCCCTTTCCCCTTCTCACCTACAAACCTACTAACCCTTGTCATCCTTACCCACTATATTAGTTCATTTTAACTACTTACCTATCCCATGTTGCTACAATCACATGTTACCCTCATCCCTCTACATACACTCTTCACCTATCCCTTTTTACCTATTTTCCTTTCATACCTAGCCCTTCTTACCCCTATTCTTCCTTAACCTTAACTAGCACTAGTCACCTTGACCATCACCGGTTTTCCTTGACTGTCATCGGTTCCATTTAACTAGTGTCGACACCTAAGACATGAGCTATGTTTTCCAAATATGACCAGCGTTGGCCAAACATGACAGACATCGGACTCTTTTGCGGCACCCAAAAATGGAAACCCACCCCCATTATTAAAAATTCACAAAAACCACCTAAAAACCTACTCCCACCCACCCAAACCTGCCCTACCCTCATGCCCCAACCTATTTCACCTACTTATGTTATTCTTGCCCTTCATTTTATTCCATTTTACCCACAAATTCAAAATAACAATCCCACCCAAAATTTTCAACCACAAACAATTTTAACAATACCATTTTCAAACAAACAAGGGATTCATAGTGTCACCTACCTCATCTTTGCATCATCTCTGTGGTGTAACTTCTGGCCACTTCACCAGTGGTCCTCCTGCACCTTCTCCCACCTCTTCCATGCTAGAATCTAGCTTGAATCTCGTAGCAGACAATTTTCTCCACTTGATCTAATGACCCGCAACCGGAAACCTACTCCCACCCACCCAAACCTGCCCTACCCCCATGCCCAAACATATTTCACCTACTTATGTTATTCTTGCCCTTCATTTTATTCCATTTTACCCATAAATTCAAACTAACAATCCCACCCAAAATTTTCAACCACAAACAATTTTAACAATAAAAACCTACTCCCACCCACCCAAACCTGCCCTACCCCCATGCCCAAACATATTTCACCTACTTATGTTATTCTTGCCCTTCATTTTATTCCATTTTACCCATAAATTCAAACTAACAATCCCACCTAAAATTTTCAACCACAAACAATTTTAACAATACCATTTTCAAACAAACAAGGGATTCATAGTGTCACCTACCTCATCTTTGCATCATCTCGTGGTGTAACTCCGCCACTTCACCAAAGTGGTCCTCCTGCACCTTCTCCCACCTCTTCCATGCTAGAATCTAGCTTGAATCTCGTAGCTTGAGACAATTTTGTCCACTCGATCTAATGACCCGCCAACCGGAAACCTACTCCCACCCACCCAAACCTGCCCTACCCCCATGCCCAAACATATTTCACCTACTTATGTTATTCTTGCCCTTCATTTTATTCCATTTTACCCATAAATTCAAACTAACAATCCCACCCAAAATTTTCAACCACAAACAATTTTAACAATAAAAACCTACTCCCACCCACCCAAACACCGCCTCTACCCCCATGCCCAAACATATTTCACCTACTTATGTTATTCTTGCCCTTCATTTTATTCCATTTTACCAATAAATTCAAACTAACAATCCCACCCAAAATTTTCAACCACAAACAATTTTAACAATACCATTTTCAAACAAACAAGGGATTCATAGTGTCACCTACCTCATCTTTGCATCATCTTTGTGGTGTAACTTCTGCCACTTCACCAAAGGTGGTCCTCCTGCACCTTCTCCCACCTCTTCCATGCTAGAATCTAGCTTGAATCTTGTAGCTGCAGACAATTTTCTCCACTCGATCTAATGACCCGCCAACCTGAAACCTACTCCCACCCATCCAAACCTGCCCTACCCCATGCCCAAACATATTTCACCTACTTATGTTATTCTTGCCCTTCATTTTATTCCATTTTACCCATAAATTCAAACTAATAATCCCACCCAAAATTTTCAACCACAAACAATTTTAACAATAAAAACCTACTCCCACCCACCCAAACCTGCCCTACCCCCATGCCCAAACATATTTCACCTACTTATGTTATCCTTGCCCTTCATTTTATTCCATTTTACCCATAAATTCAAACTAACAATCCCACCCAAAATTTTCAACCACAAACAATTTTAACAATACCATTTTCAAACAAACAAGGGATTCATAGTGTCACCTACCTCATCTTTGCATCATCTCTGTGGTGTAACTTTTGGCCACTTCACTAATGGTCCTCCTGTACCTTCTCCCACCTCTTCCATGCTAGAATCTAGCTTGAATCTCATAGCCGACAATTTTCTCCACTCGATCTAATGACTCGCCAACTAGAAACCTACTCCCACCCACCCAAACCTGCCCTACCCCCATGCCCACACATATTTCACCTACTTATGTTATTCTTTCCCTTCATTTTATTCCATTTTACCCATAAATTCAAACTAACAATCCCACCCAAAATTTTCAACCACAAACAATTTTAACAATAAAAACCTACTCCCACCCACCCAAACCTGCCCTACCCCCATGCCCAAACATATTTCACCTACTTATGTTATTCTTGCCCTTCATTTTATTCCATTTTACCCATAAATTCAAACTAACAATCCCACCCAAAATTTTCAACCACAAAAAAATTTTAACATTACCATTTTCAAACAAACAAGGGATTCATAGCGTCACCTTCCTCATCTTTGCATCATCTCTGTGGTGTAACTTCTGGCCACTTCACCGGTGGTCCTCCTGCACCTTCTCCCACCTCTTCCATGCCGAATCCATCTTGAATCTCATAACCGGACAATTTTCTCCACTCGATCTAATGACCCACCAACCGGAAACCACTCACGTACTCGTAGCTAGCCAACTCAACTTGACACTTCGCAACATCACTTTCCATGGAAGCACCACCTCTTTGTCATTTTCACAAATTCCAACAAGTTAAAATGAATTCGTCAAACCACAGATTTTACTTTTTATCCCCAAATCAACCTGACTAACGTCGGTCATTTCATGCCCTACATAACTAACATTGGTTAAACCATAACTAGCATCACCACCGCCATTACTTATTAACCCACCCTATGCCCTTTTTTCCTAAACACATTTATGACCCAACAAATTTTGACCTTACCCATACCTATTACACCCTACCCACAAGCCTACCTTACCTATACATTTCCTTAATTAAATTTAGGGACATGTTATTTTACCTATACCTCAAAGGCATTACCCATGTCATGACCCACATATCTTGACTGAACCACCTTTTTGTGATAATGGAATTTGTGTACTTGTTATACCTTGCGATGTTGTTACCCATGTTGTTTAGCCTAATGACCTTACCTTTCCTATTTTTGTGTTGTTTATCCCAACCAAACCTTTGGTGTACCAGATCATACCTAAACATTCCTACACCTAACCTAAGTTGTGTTTTTGACCATATCATGTACCCTAGATACCTGAATCACTTCAACCTTATTTGGATAAACCTATCGACCTTAGATATTGTAGATTTTATAAGATCTTCCACTTGGTACTATGTCACAATCTATACATGTGTGTGCATTTGATTTCCATTACCCATTACCTATAACCCTTACCCATTACCCAAAGTGCCCATACCCTTCCCTACAACCCACCTCCCATCACTTTCATCACTTACCCATTTATCAATCCACTCACTGACTTCGTCTAACACCTCGTCATCTCTTGGTTTGAGGGGGAAAACCTCCACCCACACTTGGGGCAACCTCACCTTTAGCCCTACTTGGGAAACCCCACTCTCACTATACTTAGGAAACCACTTCCTATTTTTGTCAGCATCGCTTACCAATACAAGCTATGTGACAAAAGGGGCAAATGTAGACACCAAATTTGGGTCATACTCCCCTTAGTCCCCTTTCAATTAGTTAACATAACATATTCACCTAACCATAACCCCTTTACCCCACATTCATATTAATTTAATTACTTACAATTGAATTAATGCCCATCCTCACATTATTTATTAATTTAATTACTTTAATTAAGTTAATTTACACCTCACCTAGCCACATCACCTAGAAACCTCACCATGGTCTTATTCTTAGCCTATTAATTAACTAAGACTCGGTATCTAATTATCTTAACAAACTGTGACTTAGTCTAACCCTAACATTAAATTATTATTTCTTTTCCAACAACACTCTCATTTATCTAAGTGATAACCATCACTTGAGACCCGACTAACAAGAAGAGCACACCAAAATAGCCAAGATCTACTATTTTTTGTAAACCTAGGATTTCCCACCCTAACCGACGTTGGTTAACCCAAGACCGACGTGATTGATTTAAACACAAAACTGCAACCAATATGAATCAAAATAAAATAGAATTTCATTATTAATATGGAATCCCAAAGTTCGGGATGTTTCACAGCTACATACTACTTCACCAAATGGGTGGAGGTCATTCAAACAAGCTAACATTGAAATGTTATGTAAATTCTTTACTGAAAAACATCATCGTTCATTTCATAATTCCTCAAAAGGTGGTGGTTGATAATGTTACATATTTTTCATCAATGGAATTGAATGATTTTTTCTATAGATGTGGAATCTCAATATAACATGCATTAGACTATTACCCATAAGGGAATGGTCAGGATGAATCCAACAATAAAAATATTGTGATAATTTTTGTAAGCTAGTTGATCAAAATCAGACAAATTGGCACAAGAATCTTTATGATGCATTATGGTCGGATACGATCACTCTGAAAAAGGTAATTGACATGTCACCATTCTAGTTTCTTTATGTGATCAATGTCGATTTTTTTTTCAGGTTGAATTATCATCCCATGATTTGGTCAAAGAAGTCGAGGATGGTCAGTTCCATGATTCTCTTTATAAGAGAATATTGTATCTTGAGAAATTCAGTGAAGATAGGATATTGGAGGTTGATCTAATCAAAGATAATTAGTTTGAAGTGAAAAATATTTTTGATAAGAAAGCTAACGCAAGATTTTTAAAGTTGGTGATATTTTCTTACTTTGGGACAAAATAAGAGAGCCAAATGGAAATCATGGAAAATTTTACTCTTTTTTCTTAGACCATTTTAGATTTAGGAAGCTTGTGGATAAAATAATTTATATCTCCCATACATAGACGATACCTATTTGGAATTGCATCGCATGGGAAATAATTGAAATAGTGAAAGTGGGTTTCCCTCTCCTTTTGTTTTTGTTTTCCCTTTCCATTGTGGTGTGTTTCATTTTTGTTGTGTGTGTGGGTGCATTTTTTCATTCATATATGTTGTTTATAATAAGACTCGATAGCCTAATTGATAAGGCACTAGTCTACATTGTGTATTGAGATTTTGGGGTTCATGTTTGTCATGTCCTCATTAAGTTTGATCTAGAACAAGTCCCCTAGTGAGATCCATTTATTGTCATGTATTTTTGCAAGGCAAAAAATTGAAACGTGGACCATGAAAACCAAGCCTAAGTGTAAAAAAATTCTTTAAAACCTTCTTGAACCCCTCTCCGGATCATTTTTTCCTTTGTATCATGCCCATCCCTACCTGAAGTCCTCTCAATTTTTTAATAACTTTCCTACTATTTTAAATTTTATAATAGTTTCATTCATTCTCATACAATGAATTTCTTCCAAAGGTGAATTCTCTAGTAGGCCTATAAAGGATAATTTTAGCATTTTAGGATAGGTGTGCATCCTCCATGACTGATATAAAAGTACACAATCTATCTCGGAGGTGGTATTGAGAGTTATAAAATTAGTGGATCTTATTTAGGAATATTTAGGGAAGTTTGGAGGTTTAATAATAATTGCGGTGAAAGTGGGTTTTTCAGGTGTGAGTATGCGAATCAAAGCCAATATCGAACTTCGATAGAGGATTATGGGAGTTTCGTAAAGAATTAAAAATAAAATAAATATTCATTGGAAATATTAAATATTCCTCTACATGACGGAATCATAAAATCTTTCACAACACATAATGGCTTCTCATGGCATCTCAATTTTTTCGAGACTCACCCTTTTGTCTCGAATCCAAAGGGGCCAAATTTTTATGATTTAAGAATAATTGAAGGGTAGTAAACATCCCATTGATATTATAATTCTCATAAGATTAAAAATCATATAATACTTCATCAAAAAAGTCCACCTGAGCTCACAGTAATTGTGTCTTCAAGTTTTCTCTCTCGTGAGGTATGTTTCTCATGCTTAGTCATTTTTGGGTGAGGAAACTTGTCACCTCTAGTGAGGGTGAATTTTTATGTCCCTATTTTCCCAATTACCAAGGGGATAGATGGGACAAAAAAATTCTCCCATCCTCATCCCTTCCTCTAGGTTCTCCACATGACCAAGTCAAGCACTTTAAAGGGCTTATATGGCCTATCTCACTCCTCCCATCTTATAACCTAAAGGTGACACTTGGAAACACATAGTGAGGGAAATTTTTCTTGTCCCTTTTGTCCCATTTCCCAAGGGGATATAGGGGACAAAAAAATTGTCCCCTCTCTCTAGCGCTTCTTATGGTTTTCAATATGATTTATTTGTAGCTCCTTAGTGTTAAAACTAGTTTTTCCCATCTCCCCCTCATCGCATCTCATGCCGCCACTTGTCCTCATCTAGTGAAGGAAAAATTTTGTGTCCCTCTTGTCCCCATTCCCAATGGGATATAGGGGTCAAATGTTTTCCCCACTCTATCCCCTCTCAAGGTTTTCCATGTGACCCAGACCCTGCTCATAGGTGTTAAATGGTCATTTTCTCCATTTCCCCATCTTGCAATCTGAAAGTGAAAAGTGGAAATACCAATTGAGGGAGAATTTTATTGCACCCATTTTCCTAATTCCCAATGTGAAAATGGGGACATAAAAATTTTCCCCAAGCTAAACATGAAATACCTAATTTTTAAACCAAGTGTTGTTACTCCATCTATTAACCAAAAAACACTCCCAAGTGAACTTAAAACTCAAATAAGCTAATTTTTACCTCATTTATTCCTCTAGTTCGTCTCGGACATCCAATTTTCTGATTCAAACTTCCAAATACCTAAAAAAACACCAAGAATTCTATCAAAATTCTTTCATGTCAACCATGAACACTAAAGCGAAGAGAATTCCATAACTCTCAAACCTACAATGGATTCCATTAATATTTTCTCATCAATTCCTTGTTCCAGTCACCTTCAAGAATATTATAATTGTAAGAAGAATGGTTCCCTAATTTTTAATATAAAAAAACCTAATTTTTTGACCTAGAAGTTTCCTTTTCAATTTCTAATAATTCTAGCTAATGGATCACCAAAAATTTGGAGCAAGAGATCCCGAGATGAGCCAAATTTGAAGATAGAATTTTTGTTGCAAACAAATGGGGAAAAGTGCTAATTCTATAAATATTAAGTTGTTGTTGCTACTTACTAAAAATATAAACTTTCCCAAAATAATAAGTTCTCTCATATTAGAGAATTCAAAACAATAATGAAGAAGACAAACTAGGCCAAACAGGCAGTAGTTTTTCCAAAAAGAAAAAAAGAAAGATTTCAAAAATAGAAAATTTCAAAAAAGTAATAAATTAACATCAATGAAATTATTCTTATCATCATAGGGGCTTCATAAAATTGAATTCGAGAAAAAAATAACTTTTTCCAAAAAACACTTCTAAACACTACTTGCTAAAATAGAAAGTTTCTGATTCGATTGTAAAAAGTTTCTATTGTCTTCATTTTCTCGTATCTTGTTGATTTTTTCAAATATGAAGTTCAAGTTTACTATTATATACATTTTTTCAACCCTAGTATCAGAATATCTAGGAGTGGGTGACAACAATGTTGCTCATATGGATTTAGAAGATTTGAAGAATCGAATTCTCGGAGGTCCCAGGGAATCGGTGGAAGACAAGGTTTTCATGAGTGGATTATATGTTGTAGGTGGTCATCTCCTATATTTTCAGAGTACATAATTAGTATTTTCATGTGCTCATCACTTTGATCCATACTTAAAAATCATAAGAGTAGATGACAACTCAATACTTGTAGTGTTCACTCCAAAGGAATTTCATAGTGTATGCAAATACCAACATGGAAAAACATGTTCGTCATCACTAATTAATTTGCATTAGGTGAATGGTAAAAACAAAACATATCTCTAAGGTATTGCATTAGGTTCATTATTGAAATTAGGGAGGAATCCTTCTCGTATTTCAAGGCTCTATCTAGGAGTGATTTTAATAAAGGATATTAAGATGCAATCATCCCACTCGAAAGCGAGCTAGTGGGAGAAGATGCCATGAAATATTTTCAATATTGGATGGCACAGCTTTTTTCTTATCATCATCAAACAAAAAAATGATTGAATGGGTACATATAATCAACGACAACATCCATAAAAATTGCTTCAATTACATGTTACCCAAAATTTCTTGATGACATCCTATCTACTTTATGCTCCTACAAGTACAAGACCATTCAAAGGCCTGAACCTCACCCATAAAATTTCTCAAAGGGATATTTACTATGAAAAATATCCATAATGGACCCTCGAGGATAATAACCATCATTTCTCAAGAGTGAATGATGCATTCACTATGTTTGTCATATGATTGCTAAAAGGTAATCCTAAATTGAGATTGTCTTCTCAAGAAGTTTTATTGGTCAAGAGGTATGGATACATTTTCACTTAGTTCTCAACCTGTTCATACATCAAAGTGTGATGGTTTGATCTCATTCCATGTAATCTCCCAAGGTACCTTAGGGATAATATCATTATGTTCTAGCTATGTAGCTAACTCTCCCACATCAATGGGAAACTCAAGAATCATAAGAAGAAAGTTGTGTCATTTCTTATGCTTCTTGGAATCTTCTCATGTAATAATTCCAATGATTCAAGAGACATAAATGAATGATCGAGGTGGTAATCCAAATATCCATGGAATGGTTCAAGAATAAAATGGTAGCACTCATTGAATCGTAATGTCTCTATTCTCTCATAAGACAATAATTTCACCTCTCCACTTGAAAGGAAACGAGAAGAGTTCAAGCTCTTCTCACTCGGGAAAATCACAAAAAGAAATTCAATGAAATTTGAGGCCCCTCACTAGAAGATGTTTCATAATAAAGAAAGAGCAATCTAAGGTCCTATAGAATGTTTGTGGCAAGGAGAAATTGATCCATATCATCCATCTATCTACAAGTATATCCTCCTCTATAGTTTCACTAACTCAATAAATGAAAGATGTAACCCGTCACTCGTAGTCGAAAATAGTAACCATGCCCATTATTGATCCTAAAAATTGAAATATTCCCTAGGTAAAATATATGACCAAAGTGGAGAAAATAACATGGTTCAACAAGCACTTTAGTGTCATATTTCTAAGCGATTTCAATGATGGTGAAAACAAATAAAGGTAAGAAAGCTCAAGTTACTTCCCACTTCTTTAGTGGTGCTTCAGGAATCGGATGTGGAATTAGTTTGACTAAAGCTATTTTATCCTATTGGTTAGATGACCCCATATGAATATGAAATGAGTGCCATTCCTCTAGGGCTAATGTAACGCATGAGTGAGATTCCTATATATTCAAATAATCCTCTACTTTCCTTCTTAAAAGAAATAAGGAGAAGATTGAACAACTAGAGCATCACGTAAAAACTATCATCGTATGTTCAAACATTTATGGATCTAAATTTTTTTCTTGTCTCTCCCATCTAAGTCACTCTCATCAATAGTATTTATCCATAATCCATCAAGAGGATGTTTATTAAGATAAATATTAAATATAATGCCTAATATATATGATATAGAAGTAATAAATAAATAAATAATTAGATACATACATTAACCTAAGAAACTAAGTAATAAAGATATGAAACCCTAAGTACATAGAGGGTTAGAAGATCCTTAGCTGATTTGAAGAGGTTATTAGAATATGTCGCATGATGATGACCGGTTGAATAGGAGTGGAAGGCCATCTCATAGAAGCTGGAAAAATGTAGATCCGGCAAATTTTACTAGACTAAGACACCTAGGGAGGGATGGGGGAACCCATGGGTGCCCTGGTCTTGTTTTTGGGTGCCTTGGTCAACGTATATGCTCGGGAACCTCCTAAGGTGTCACAAGAGGTTCGCACTTTATCACCTTTGATCACATGTATGTCATTGTAATATCACCGAGGTCACTATGAAACTGCGCAATGAAGAAAGCACATGCAAAACCCTCAAATAGACATCAAATAATAAAAAAGAAAGATTCAAAATGAGGGGCAAAATGTCCCGAGTTTCCATAATGATGGACTTACTACTAATAATTTCACTACATATAATACCCAATGTAGTTATGTGTGTGTGCGGAATTGTGCCCTAGGTTTCTCTTGTGTGTGTCATAATTGAAGTAGCGAGCAAGTAGCTAGGTGTAAAATGTAAATAATATGTGCACAAAAACAATAGAATCCCCTCCTATGAAGTTTGATGTAGAAGAACCAACCTTTGTCCCTTGTGATGGAGCTAGATGGATGCAAATGGAGCTCTTAAATGCTTGATGGATGAAACCTTAGGTGGTGATGGATAGTGCTTAATGCTTGGTCCCTTATTATGATCACATAACTTTATATTTATATGATTCCTTTTCTTAAATTTCATAATTAACCCCAAAAAGGCTGATGCCAAAAATATAAGATGCACAAAATGGATAGAAAGGACCTAAAAAGTATGACCAAATTGTAAAGAGGACAAGGGAACCTAGAGGGGATGAGTGCGCTTTGGCATTGGTGTCTGGCTGGGTACTAGTGTCCAAAATGAAAGATGCTTTGAAAGGTAAAAATACAAACCGAGAAAGTAAGAGTGTAAGACTAAAAGAAGAAGCATTAAGAAAATAATGGTGGCCAAAGACATGGGTTAATCATTACTTTTCATACTTAGGAATCATGTAAACAGTAATATGTAATCTAGACTATATAATTACTCAAAGTACATGAGTTTGTGTCTACATTTTCCCCCACTTTATGTTGGTGAGTAGAATGCTTGGTAACATGAAGTAGATAGAGATGTGTACCTAATATCCATGTAGATTGATGATGAAAAGCATGCCAAGGGACTAGACCAAGCATGGAATGATAAAAATATGGAGTGTGGAGACTAAAGATGAAAAAGTGTAAAAAGTGGTGAAAATGAGCCTAGGGTGGAACCACGAGTGTAGATAATGATGTGTGTCATGTACATGTTATTGGTGTCTATGTTTGTGATTTTTAGTGATGTTGACTTCATGCTTCCCATACGGACGGACTTGCAAAAGAGAAGATGATCAAGTAGTCAAATATGCATGTATATGTATAAAAAGCATGTAAGGAAGTATGTAAAAGAAAGTTGAAAATGTGAAAAAGGAACATGTGCACCTGATCTGTGATGAGAAAAGAGTGTAGAAAGGATCATGTAGATGATGTCTATATGTGGGAGTTTTCAGTGATCTCATGCCAGTGTAATGGAAGAAGTGTAGGGAGAAACCTGCATGCAGTGTCATCCTCCAAAATTTAACCACTTATTGTTGTATAAAACACCACTGTAGATGGTATACATGTGCTAAGGACTATCTTCCATGTAAAATCCATTGTGTATGGAGTTGTAGACACCTAAATTCGGTATTTATACCCTTAACCACCCACCCAATTATCATATCACCTTTAATTCCTATTGATTAATTAATTAATCAATATCCACCCACATGCCCTAATCAACCTTCCATTTAGGGTGATTTCATTCTAAATCCACATCCCTTTGCTTTTCTAGCTTTTATCCTATCTATATTTATTTCCTACACATTGCTAAAATAACCTATTCTCACCTACATGCTTTAAAGAATATTTTCCATTCATCAAAAACCCCGAAATTCTCGACCTAAAGCAAAAAATGCACCCCATCAGGGAAAATTTCCCCGTAGTTGGCGGTGACCTAGCCCAGTTGTCATCGACCTGAAAAAGTATGATATTCCTTTCCAAAATAAAGAGATAAATAGGTGGATTTTTAAAGGAAAGAAGGAATCAAAAAATAAAGTTGGAACTCGTTGTTTTAATGTTATTAATGAAAACTTCTCAAACATAGCCCCACATAAGAAAACTATTCTTCAAACTAAGAGTAAATTATCTAAGAATTGGGGTTTATGCCCTACTCAAACTGACCTTCCTACACAAAATCCTAGGCTCCAAGGTTGGGAAAAACCTAGCAAGGACTGGATAAAGCTGAATTTCAAAGGGATCTTCAAAGGAAACCCCGAAAAAGTTGGTTGTGGAGGGTCTTCCGTGATTCTGAAGGTAGATTAATTCTTGGGTATCATTACAATATTGGTATTCAAATGAATCATGTTGTTAAAGTGGAGACTATTTATTAGGGGTCTCTATAGCTTGTCAACATGGATTTGTAAGATTGGAAGTGGAAGGAGACTCATTGAACATTATTAACAACATTACTGGTAAAGGTACTACTTCTACATCTATCCAAAACTCTATAACTAGTATAAAGGAAATGTCTAACTTGTTTGAAAATATTAATTTTAAACATATCTATAGAGAAGAAAACTCTATCGCTAACTATTTTGCTAACAAGGGGGTTAATTGTCATGAGATGACATTAATCCATGATGAAGAATATTTAGATACTAAGGTGCGAGAACACCTCCAAAAGATCATTGTGGACACGTCACAGTTGCGTAATAATGATAGGTCATGGTATGGGAAGGAAATAATGTATAAGAGCCATTTGAATCATGTGAATTTATGGTGGGATGATGCAAAGCTTTGGGCTTGGATACACTTGTGTCACCTAAGGGCCTTTATTTCTATATGTGCTTGTAACATCGGCATTACTAGGATTGTTCGTATCATTCTAAATTATCTGAAGTTAGGTTTTTCTATAAACTAGTACTCGTATTTCCAAATGGGGGTGATCTTGTGAGAACTAAGCCTTTTTATCTAGATGGGGTTAAGCCAAAAGCCATGGAAGTGTTCGAGAGAAAGGTTTTCTCACCTTTCCTCAAAATCTTTAAATGCCATTATGAAAACCTTAGTAAGGACTTTGTCAGAGCTTGGAAGACAACCAAAAAGGGGGCAGTTGTGGACATGAAAGGTGTTCATATTGATATTATTGTGGAGTCTGTAATGAAAGTGATGGGTGTTCTTACTGATGGTAGGGAGGTTTATAAGCCTAAAAAGGAAGCCACGAGATGAGCTGAAGTTGTTCTTGTAAGGTAATGAAAAACTCACCACTCATTTTTCTATTTTTCTTCACTCTACTTTACCCAGGCCTTTTGATGATGTGGCTTTATCCCTTATTCAGTTTCTTACCCTAGAAGGTCGTCATAAGTGTATCTATGCCTACCATCTTCCTATGCTTAATTATTTCCGACATGGCCATAGTTTCAATTTTATGTATTTTCTTCCGCTCTCTAAGTGTGTCTATTGCCCAATTTAAGAACAATAGAATTTTTCCCCCTTCACCAAGGCTTTATCCTTTCCTAGTTAAAAGATATGCTCTTGATATTGATAAATCGGGTACCCTCATGAAATATCTTGAGGCTTATCTTTGAGAATAAGACTCGAGACTCGGAGGAGGAGGATTCTCGGTAAAGATACATAGTATGAGGAAGGAGATTCGTCGGGGATGACAAAGATGTCATGGAAATTGATGCCACTCAATCTCAAAGAACTAAAATCGAAGCATGTTCCTAGTTGGTTTGTCAAAACAAAAGGTGAATCAAGCATGTCGGAAAATCGGTTCTTGTGAATGTCCAATTGGAGCAGCAGATGGAAGCTTTGGGAAAAGTGGGTCCTGGGAAAGGGGATAATCATCTAGCCAAGATGGCCATGGATATTAAAGCGCTGAAGGTTGATATGAGGCTTACTAAGAGTTATATTTAGTTCCTCTTTAATGACTGACACAAAATGAAAATGCAGGTAGAAGATGTTGCAAAAATCAGTAATGGGGTGAGCTTGAAATTATGAAATCCAACTACAAAGAACCTCTCAAATGAGGTGGATCACATCAAAGCTATTTTACATAGCTATATGGAATGGAGTGTTGTCACTGTGAAATCCATTCTACAACATCTCCAAACCCTTGGTCAGTTGGCCAATGCTTACAAGCTTGTGGATGAGCAGGGAAATTTGAAGAAAATAAAAGGGGATGTTGTTGGATGTGACTCAGGCATTGTTGGGGGTCAACATTGAGTCTCTGTCAAAGGAATGGGTGAAAGTGCTAGATGGTCTAGAAAAGGCCAAAAATTGAATTTTGTTGAGGTGGATGTTTTTTTTATTAAGGGAAAATAGTTTTGAAGGGACTATACCTGTATAAAAAAGGGCTCAAAAGCCGATAGTCAAAATGAGAGATACATCTCGGGGAAGGGAAAAATGGCCAACCAAAGAGGGCTCAACGACCAAGTAAGACAATACAAGTGAAGAAAGGATCCAAACAAATGATGATCCCAAAAGAAGACAAAGAGAATAAAAAGCAACAAAAAGAGAAGCATCATAAAAATTCCACCAAAAATAGCGCTGAACCACGGATAACAAAGAACATCGCAGCCAAAAAGCACCACACAAAGAACCCGTTACTTTATTGCCTGTCAATCTTGGTCTTGATGGCCTACAACGACATGAAGAAGGAAATGGCAAAGTGGCTCGAGAGGAGTCGATCACATCAGCACTGGGAAATTGCCATATCTCTTTTCTCTTTAGGTCCCCGATGTCCTCGCTAACCCCACTTAAACCGCGACACTATGCACATGTTTCTCAATGAAATTATATATGCTTTTAAGGGCAGATAATATGCAGTCATTACGGCTTTTAGCATTGCCCATTCTGCCATCCAGGGACTGTAACTTCTTGAATACCTCAGCAATAACCCCCTCATCGTCATCACTTTGAATAATACCTTTACCCTTAGCTCTTTCCATATTTTTATAGTCCCTTTTAGCTCTTGTATCTCCTTCTCTAACCTATCCACTCTGTCCATCAAGCCCTCCTCCTTGGGCTCCTCCATTGGAATACTGATATGTAGGAGGTTCTCAGCAAGTTCCAGGTCTTTATGGCTTCTTAGGACCCATTGGGAAGGAGGGATTTTATCTTTTTGTTCTTGCTTTTCTTCTTTAGGAAGCAGCAAGTTTCAAGCTTCCTTTTCAGCAGGGGGATTGGAAGCGGTGCAGTAGGAGGAGGAATGGAGGAGGAAGGTGGGGTAGGATTCAGGGGGCAGCTAGAACAATGGTGATGGATCGGGAGGATAAGTCCTGACGCAAATGGATAGCCCTAGAGTGGCTTTGAACTTCCCTTATTGATTTCTCAACGAGTTAATCAAATAGTGAGGAAAGCTAATGGTGATATTTCTATGAAAGTGATTTAGAAATATCAAATGCTTTTGAGGTATTGTCACAAATCTTCCTTCAAGAGTGACATACCTAACCACCATCTTGGCCACTCAAGTGAAAGGTTCGAGGATCGATGCCACCTTGATGCGCCAAGAGTCACGAATTCAATATTCTCACCATCATCCAGGAACTTCTTAGTCTCGACCTCTCTGTCCACCTTTTTACTGAAGAATTTGGTGCCCTCCAAGCTGAGGCCCATGACCTGGGCGATGAGCTCTTCTGTGACCTCAAACTCCATGTTATTGTATTTGACAAATCCGATTCTTCCATCCACAGGTGAATCTGATAGAGATGTCTTGGTCAAATCCTTGTACCCTTTCAATTAAAGTAGACAGACCCCCGATTTGAAGGTAATTCCACAAAGACCGTGTTCTCTTTCCACGCCGGATTGTGGGTTGGTTAAATTTTACAAGGTGTACCCCCCATGTTTCCTATGCTCTTTTTCCCGTTCTCAACGGTAAAAATGCTCTTAAATTGTTGAGGTGGATGTTATTAAATTTTTTTCTTTTAATTCTGCTATTAGTTATTTTGTGGTTTTATCATTACTGTTATTACTCTTTTTTCATGTGTTTTAATTTGGTCTATATGCTCATGGAGGAGATTAGATGTAATAGTCATTATATTTTTCTCTTTTTGAATGTTATGTAATGTCTTATCTGTTATTTTTGGAGCTCTGACTTGTAAGGGGTAGGGCCCTCTCAACCCTATTTCACCTATAATAAAAAAAATAGATGCATGTAAATACCGATATTTCTTATAGCCTGCGGACTTCCTCTAGTGCTTAATCATCCTCGCAACATCTACAGCCTCCCGGATCTCCTTTTAGCTTCTCTTACATCACATATGATCATCTTTCATAAGATCATCATCATTTTGTATTATATTATTTATTTATTATCATATTATTGTTATTTTGTTTGCATCTAACCTTTTACAAGACAAGACCATTCACAACAACACTCAGATCTCCATTACCAGCCTTCCCTTTTAGTTTATTTACTTGTAAGTCTTGTTTCACCCGATTCTCAAAGCATTTCTTTGAATATTGATGAAAAAGATAAGGGTAAAGGGCTAGGAGGAATACATGTTCAAGTTGGTTGAAGGTTTTTGTGTGCGTATGAATTCTTGATCCACAGCTGATCGTGATAGCTTCCTTTTGGCTAGGAGGAACTACCTGAAATAAACAACAAGACCACCAAATAGAAGTTAAACAGTATATGCAGTGGAATGCCTAGTGTATGCTAGTTTCAGGAAGTGTGATACTCCATAGAAGGCTATCAATCCATTGTTTAAAATAATTCAATGTTAATAATAAATGAAATCCTACCGTAGTTAAAATGATTTAGGTATCTCATTCGACTACAATAAGAAAATTCATTCACAAATGAGCTAAGCTATACTCGAATCAAGGGCAAGGTCTGCAGCCAGTATAGTACTGAGTCGTGGTCTATTTTTGGGATATTTTTGGTATTTGGTGGGCATTTTAGGCTCTATTATTGGTCTAAGGGTAAAACACGAGAGCGACATTGGTCCGCAGTATGACCGATGTCGGTTTAAGTGAAACTGGTGATGGTTATGGGTAACCGGTGTCGATATGGTTGGGGTAGAGGAAACTTATTAAAATCTTGGTGTGAGGATAGATCTGAGGCTAAATGGAAATGGAGAGGGCAATGGTAAGGTCTATGGAGATCTTAGGTGTACTCAAAGATCTTTAATAGTTGGGTATGGGCAATTTAATGGTGTGGGTGAAGGAATGATCAAGTTTGCATGAAGGTAAATGATGGGAGAATGGGAATGCAAGTAGTAATCGATATACGTAGAGTAATGATCCTACTAAAATGATAGTAGATGAATATTGGTTAAAAAATACTTAGTATTGTATTTACTTGATGGCAGGATGGCAATGGCAGTTGATCAGATGGATGGAATTTGGTGTGGTGATGGCACTTCCCCGGATGCTCCCGTGAATTCAAAATCTCTATGATCACTTTTGATGATGGCTATGGATGCTTTGATGCATGTGCAAATGTTGGTTTTGCTTGCATGCAGATGTGATTTCATCTCTTGCTCTCATAAATGTGCCAACCTCAAAATAAGGTTATTTTGGGGAATAAATGGGAACTCGACGATAGTTCCGGTTGACCGGAGGTTTTTAGGGTAAATGGCGTCGATTAGGGCAGGATTTTCCAAGTTTTCTAAAATGGGAAAATCCACTTGATTTCTTAGATCCTGTTCATTTTCTCCACGGATTAGAATGGAATATTCCTTTCTAACGGGCGGGAATGTGGTTAGAGGGAATGTAGGCTTTTGATTTTTAGGGTTTAGGTAGGTCTTAGTTAGTTATGGAAACATACTAAGAATAGGTCTTAGGGTGAGGTGGCTAGGTGAGGTGTATAGGTGAGGTGGTGGGGTGAGAATTATCTTAATTAGGATATTTAAATAATAAATATCATGAGATCATGGGTTAATTTAATTAAACTAATTGAATTAATATTAGAGTGGGGTGAAAGGGCCCATGGTTAGGTGATTGTGTTCAAGGTGATTATTTGTGAGGGACCAAGGGGAGTGTGACCCAATTTTGGTGTCTACATTTTTCCCCTATTTTTTTGCATAGCTTGTGTTGGTAAGCGACACTGAAAAAAATAAGATGTGGTTGCCCCATGTGTGGGTGAAGGTGATCCCCCTCAAACCAAGAACCGGTATGAGGCGAAGCTAGAATCGATGAGTGGTTTGATAAAAGGTTAATGTGATGAAGAAGAAGGTGGACAAGGGGTTTATGGGGTTAAGGTCTAAGCGGGTAATCTAGGTAATTGGTCAGGGTCAAAGGTAGTAATACCATCAAATGCACACACACATATAAACTGTAGCATGATACCGGGTTGAAGAGCAAGAAAAATCTACATTGTCTAAGGTCAATAGGTTTATCCAAACAAGGTTGAGGTGATTTCGGTATCCAAGGTATAGGATATGGTCAAGAAACACATCGCAGTTAGGTGTAAGAAAATTTGGGTATGTTCCAATACACCAAAGGTTGGGTCAAGATAAGTGGTCACGGAGAAAGGCAAGGTAAGGTCATTAGGTCAACAACACGGGTAACAATGTCGCAAGGTATAATGAGCACATGAGGTCATAGGTCACTAGCAATGTTCCAAGTCCAAGTAGTTAGGTCACGGCACGGGTAGGGATGAGGTATAGGTAAAATAATGAGTCCCCAAATGATGAAGAGGTTAGGTGGTAAATGATGAGGTTAGGAGGGTAAAGGGAAGTGTCCAAGTCAAGTGTAGGTAAGGTAGAAAGGATGCAGCCCAGTAGATAAGGGGTAATGGGTAGTAAGAAGACTAAGCAGGATAACTGACAATGGTCATAATGAACCGATGTCGGTCTCTATAGACCAACCATGGTAGGATAGGGCATAGGACTGATGTTGGTCAAAGTAAAACTGTCAATGATAGACTAAGGCATAGGATCGATGTTGGTTAAGGTAAAACCGTCGCCAGTCTAGTTGGGAAGGATATAAAAAGAAAAATTACCACATTTTGGAAATCATTTTTCATTTTCCACATTAGAGAAAACAACAAGAGAGAGATAAAGAGGTGGAAAGTGACCAAATGACATGGAGAACTTAGTTAGTGAGCTGTAAAGTGAGTGATCATTGGTCAATAGGTAGGTCTCTAAGCGCGGTGTGATTTGATTGGGGATTGATTGGATTTGATTTAGCCAGTAGGTGATTGGTGATGGTAGAGGTAGGAGAGGGATTGGGTGGACCCACTCAGTGGCCCGAGGTTCCACCACGTAGACGGTAGCATGATGAGGTAAGAGCCTATTCTGATTGTTTTTTTTTTTTGAGTAGGTGGAGGGTAGGAATTGGGTAGGAGGGAAAATGGGATTTGTTTGGGGGAATAATTAAAATTGGAATGGAGGGAGTGTAATGAGAAAATGGGAACAAAGGAGGGTAGGTTTAGGTAAGTGAGGGGTGGAAATGGGTATTGGGTAGGTATTGGTGGGGGAAATGGGTAGAAAGGAGTGTAGGAGAAAAAGGGTAGGGCATTGTGGGTTTCTTGCAGTGATAATGACCGACGCGTCGGTTCACTCTAAGCTAGCATCGATGGGTAAGGACCAGATGTCGGTCACAGATATAGTGACCAATGTTGGTTATTGTTGGACCGTGGTCATTCAATGATAACCAATATTGGTCAAGAGGATAGAGAGGTAGGCCCATAAGGAGATAAAATAGAAGGGTTACGGACAGATAGGTAGGGGTAGGGAGAGTTAGGTAGGGGGAAAAGTTATGGGTATGGGTAGGTGGGTGAATAAGAAAGATCGGTGAGAGGGGAAAAATGAAAATAGGTGAGGGTCCGAGGCATGGGTAGATAGGTAAAATGAAAATAGGTGAGGGTCTGAGGCATGGGTAGATAGGTAAAATGAAAATAGGTGAGGGTCTGAGGCGTGGGTAGATAGGTGGTGTTGATTTAGGGCATAGAAATAGGTGAAAGGTTTATTTAGTTAGGGTAAACGTTATTGTGGGTGTGGCAAGGTTATATGCAGGTTTTGGTCAAGTTTTATTAATATGATTGGTTATATGTAGGCCCGGGACTAGCTACGGATGAGGGATAGGGTACCTCCCTTACTCGTGGAGATACGGGGAGATGACATGCGAGGAGTGGATCCATGTTACAGATGTGGGCCTGATTAGGGTTAGACGCTACCGGCACATAGTCCATGAGGTGAGTTTGATGGTTGCCCTCATCGATAGATGGGATTTGGCAACTAATACATTCCATTTTCTCGACAGGTGAGATCACGATCACCCTAGAGGATGTTTATAGGATCCTACGACTACCTATAGTAGGTACACAGGTTTACTTGATCTCCTCAAAGGCATCCAAGGAGTTATTATTACCAATTTTTGGAGAGGGGTTGGCATTGTTAGGATTCCATAATGCCAGTATGAGCTATGGGGTGATGTATTAATCCTACCCCGAGGAGATGAGGCTGGTAGTGCTTTTGATGGAGGCAGTCTATTGTTTTTCACTACCAGATGCAGAGGGTGGGAGATTCCCACGGTCACTGATGGGGGTCCTACACAACATGGTGGAGAGCAGGACTCGGTTTGCATGGGGGCATGCATTCTTGGTATAGTTTTATAGGTATTTTTGGGTGTATGGGTGACTACGGTGGTTCATCCTGTGTTGCACATTCTTGTTACATTATTGGGCCTATGAGAACATTGTGTGTGTGCACCCAGTTGGTATGCCCAGTGACGCATTTGAGCCAGGTTTTGTTCGAGTGGGCTACAAGTGATGGGTGTCGGTTATGGGAGAGCATCGAGTGGCTAGAGTGACACATGATGTAGCCTATTACAGGTGATTACTGGAGGGGTTGTCCAGTGTGGACATTATTTAGAGGCCATATGTAGGCTATCCTTCATACAGGTAGATGGCAAGCAGAGTGGATGGGCTACATATTTATGGGTGGATAGACGGGGGTAGGCCAAGGAGCATGAGATGATACCTGTAGACCAAGTTAGACGGTAGTTTGGGTTGCCACAGGATATACCCCACCCTTCCCTCAATATAGGAGAGATGATGTGGAGAGGCCTATGTCTCCACCACGACCTCAATTCTAACTAGGTAGGAGGAGTAGATAGTCGACCGATAAATAGATGATGTCGGAGTAATGACAGTGCACAGATAGTAGTGGGCCGCACACCTACAAGAAGATCTGCCGAGGTCGGGAAGCCATATTTAGCTACCATCATAGTGTAGAGAGATACCCTACGGGGGAGGTGGTTACCCTAGTGAGCATGTTGGGCATAGTACAGGGACATATGACAGGGGCCAAGGCATAGGTTGTGACCCTACAAGAACAGGTGGTCACTTTCTAGGCACAGGGAGTACAGGGACCAGCACCCACACCGGAGGGAGAGGGAGAGGGTGGAGATGGAGATGGAGATGAGGTGTAGGCAGGTGCCCTACAAGCGTAGGTGACATGTTTATAGGCCATTAGCCACAGCACGAGGGGTAGGTTACAGGGTTGCAGGCTGGCTAATCGGTCGCCGCACAGTACGAATAGTGGCTCTTCGTGCCTAGGTGCAATGCAGTGTAGGCTCCTGGACCGATGGCACTACCACGAAGGCGAGGACAGGGGTCCCATTATTCAGCAGAGTAGAGTAGGTTCAAAGGCCAATGACACCACCGTAGATAGTACCTACTACTATATTGAGAGACGCCATGGGTAAGGTGAGATACTACTAAGATCATTTTATGGTAGTGGGGATATATGTCTTATCATATGCCGAGTATAGAGCACAAAGAGCCTCAACCGACAGAAAAAAATCCCAAAAACACTGTGGAGAGTACAAATGGGGCCGAAAGCCTAGGTTCCGGTTCACGGTGAGGCTACTAGTGCAATGAGGCTAGCTTCGCAGGTAGGACCATCAGGGGCTAGACCAGGGCGAGGTGAAGGGAGGTCAGCTAGATGCCGGTCGAGGCATGGATCGAGTCGTGTTTTGGTTTAGGCATGGATGGAGTCAAGTTAGGCATGGATTGAATCAATTTTTTGGTTTATGCATGGATGGAGTTAGGTTAGGCATGGATTGAGTCAAGTTTTTGGTTTAGGCATGGATGGAGTCAAGTTAGGCATGGATTGAGTCAAGTCATAGGCATGGATTGAGTTAGGTTGTGGTTTAGGCATGGATGGAGTCAAGTCATAGGCATGGATTGAGTCAGGTTGTGGTTTAGGTATGGTTGAGTTTGTAACTCATTAATTTTTACAATTAATGATGGTATGAGTCACGTTGAGATCTTTTATAGTAACATGCATGATAATGGTAAAGAAATTGTAGATATAATGAATGCCCTGATGATGATGGTAAATATGTGAAGCAATTATTGTTTTCTTGGTTTAATTTTCAATTATTGATATAAAAATGAAAATAACTAGGGTAGAATGTGAACGGGGGAAAGGGAAGGGGAATTGGTTAGGGTAGAGATTGGCCGAGCTAACCTCTAAGGGCCCCATGGCCTTGGAGTGCTGCCTACATTGTCCTAGAAAAGGGATCTCGTGTCGATGTAGTTCTCCCATAAGCTAGGGAAAATTTGAGGAGGTATGAGAATGGGTTAGTAGGTTATAGGCATGGTTGAGTCGAGGTTGTTTAGGTATGGGTGAATTGTGGGCACATTGGTATGGGTGATTTTAAGTTGATTGTGGTGAAAGAGGAAAATTACCCAGAGATAAGCGTTGAGGATCTAGTCCTGTATAGGATGATCAATACGTAATGAAGAAGGTTAAAAGATAAGAGGAGGAAAGAAAGCCACCTGATTGGTAAGGATCATAATGGGTGGGTCATACCTTGGATAGGGTCGATGAACAGGAGACCCTAAAGACATTACATGATTGATTATTCTAAAGGTGAAGAGTAGTCACATGATCACCAAATTTCACGGTTCCAACAGGTCCCTTGAGGCGGTAGGAAATGAAAGTGTGAATGGTGAGAAGGTGAAAAGTGGTTAGTTTATATGGTGTGAGGAAGCATGCCTTTTGGCAAGAGATCCAAGATCACAATAAACAAGTCCATGACGAAAAAGGTTTTTTTTTTACTTATATTTGAGATAGACGATCGATGTGGGAATTCTATATGGGATAAGGAAATTAAATCCTTGAGGTCTTTGTGAAGTTGATCGATGTAGGAAGCTTTGTATTTTTATTTATTTATTTATTTATTTGAAGCAAGCTTTACATAGTTGTCCTTAGAGTAAGCAACTATTTATAACAGCGATGTAGAGAGAAAGATGTCCTTTTGAGGGAGTCATCATTTTAGTGGAAGTTTGACTCAAGGAGTTGAATCCCGTGTGAGGGATTTTAAGTCATGGACAAGACTAAGGTAAAGAATTGGATTCGGTTTAGAATGCAAGGTCAAACAACCATGGGATCTCATCCGAAAGTAGATGAAAAGTATCCATGATAATCATGCCATGTGCAGTGCCATGGTACACATATTTAAGAGAGGATAAAATAATGACAGTTACACACATGATTATTTTTTAATCATAGGGGATGGCATAGTGAAAGGAGGGAGTGAATGGTGCTCAAGGGATGAGCATGAAAAGAGGTAAAAGGTGAGATAGGGCTAAAAGTCAACAAAGAGAATGGTTGAAGATGCAAGGCATTAAGGGGCTCAGTTCGAGTTTATTGTCTAGGGAAGATAAATGATAAGCACCTTATCCATAAGTATGAGTCGCGATGTATGGTCCAAGCCAATTAGGAGAAAATTTTCCCCGTTTAATTTTTTTTGCTTTGGTTACATGTTGATTTTCCTTCAGGATGAGGTCACTGACTTGGAAGGTTCGTTCATGAACTTGTTTTTCATAGGCATGTTTGATGTGTTTTTGGTAAACTTGGAGATGGTCAAGAGAATTAAGATGGCATTCATCTAATAACTCAAGTTGTGCTAAACAGTCCAGTGAAAGTCATCATCATTAAGCATGTCATGGAGAGAAATATGAAGTGATGGAATCTAGACTTTGAGAGGTAGAACAACCTCTATACTATAGACTAGAGAAAAAGGTGTGGTAGTAATGGAAGTGCGAATACTAGTATGGTATGCCCATAGGGAAAAAGGAATGTGTGTATGCCAATCCTTCCCAATATCGTTAACCACTTTCATGAGAATTTTGTTCAAGGTTTTATTAGTGGATTCGGCTTGGCCATTGGTTTGTGGGTAATAAGGTGATGAGAAACTAAGTTGAATACCAAAGGCATCACAAAGTTTCGCAAGGTTTTATTTTTGAATTATTTTCCGTTATCAGTGATGAGGCAATGTGGGACACCAAAGTGACAAATAATGTGATGATTGATGAACTCACATATTTTCTCGGCTTTCATGGAGATGAGAGGTATGACTTCAACCCATTTGGTGTAATATTCGGTAGCGGTGATGATCCATTGATGTCGTTGGGAAGAATGGGGATTGATTTCTCCGACAAGATCCAAACCCCATTGAGAGAAGGGCCAAAGGTCACAAGTGACCTGTAAGGCATGATTGGGTGTATGATGAAGATTATCATGTTGTTGGAATTTTACACAATGCTTAATGAAGTTGCAAAAATCATGGTTAAGGGTTGGCACAATAATAGCCTAGGCGAAGCATGTGCTTAAGTAATCAGCGAGACCACCGAAGTGACCTCCACATATGCCATCATGAACTTCCTTAATGGTATAAGGAATTTCAGAACTTGTAAGGCACCATAAGAGAATACCATCAAAGTCACACTTATAGAGGAGGCCACCCATGATGACGTAACGAGAGACCCTTTTAAGAAAGGCACATTGTCCATTACGAGTGAGGTCGGGAGGTAAGATGGAGAGGGAAAGATAGTCTAATTATTGTTTATACCAAAGGTCACTTGGGTTAGGAGGGGTTGTTCGATAGAGTAAACTTTGTGAGGTAAATAAGAGGGTGATTGGAGTCTTTGTATGGTGACAAAGATTTTAGAATCGGCGGGCGAAAGCGGGTATTTGAGAAGCTAAGCAGGCCATGGTATCTGCAAATTTGTTGGTAGAATGTGGGATGGTTTGAAGAGTGTAACGATCGAAGGTGGTCAAGAGTATGTCCACATGTTGCTTATAATTTTGTAGTATCTCATTACAACACTAGTATATACCATTGACTTGGTTTATGACCAATTGAGAATCACCAAAGATGTTGATGGACTTGACATCTAAGGCATAAGTAGCCTGGAGACCCAATACGAGTGCTTTATATTCAAAAATATTGTTTGTAAAATCAAAATCAAGTTTGAAAGACAAAGGCATGGGTTCATCATCAAGTGGAATGAGGATAACGACAGCCCCACCCCCCACACCGACACTTGGAACCATTGAAGTAGAGTGTCATTTGGTAAGCGGGTTCGTCCAGGAAAGGGTAGCAATTGACTCATCCGGAAAGTCAAAGTTAGAGGGCTGATCCTCGAAAATAGGTGCGTCGGCCAATTGGTCAGCCGTGAAGCATAATCAAGCGTGCGGCATGTTGATTTTGGTAAGGTTTGGCATACATGAAGTGTAAGGGGTCGGTGTTGGTCATGACATAGGTTTTTTTGGTTGAGTAGGTAATGGCGAGTTTGGTGGCAACAAAAACTAAGGCTAAGAAAATATTTTCATCATGGGTGTATAAAGTTTTGTAGTCTAGAAGAGTACATCTTATGTAATAAACCACCTGCTCCCTATGTTGTTCATCGAATGAGCGAGCATGGCCCCTAAGGAGTGATCGATAGTAGAGATGTATAGGTAAAAGGGTTGATCATCTTTAGGTGGAATGAGTACAGGTGGTTGAAGAAGGTATTGTTTTAAGGCCTCAAAAGCTTTGTAGTAGTCCTCATCCCAATTAAAGGAGACATCATTTTTAAGAAGATGATGAAATGGCTGACATCGATTGGAAAGTTGCGAAATGAAATGGTGAATAGACTACAACCTACCTTGTAGGCTACTTAAGCTGCCACGATTAGTGGGTAGAGGAATTTTAAGAATAGCCTTGACTTTAACAGATTGACTTCTATGCCACGTAAAGAAATTATGAAACCTAGGAGTTTTCCTAAGAGAACCGCAAAGACACACTTCTTGGGTTGAAGGTGAACACAATACTTAATGAGGCAGTCAAAGATGGTTTTTAGGATGGTGAGGTGCTCGGACTGGAATTTAGATTTGGAAAGGATATCTATGCAATATTCTAATATACGGTGCATGATTTCATGGAAGATGTAATTCATAGCCCACTGATATGTAGCACCAGCATTTTTAAGGCCAAAAAGGCATGAATCGATAGCAGAAGGTCCCCCAAGGGGTGATGAATGTGGTTTTGTGTTGATCTTCTGGGGTAAGCAAGATTTGGTTATAACCCAAGAAACCATCCATGAATGATAGCATCTCATGACCAGCAGTAAGGTCAACTAGTTGGTCAATACCGAGAAGAGGAAATTTGTCTCTTAGGCAAGCTAGGTTGAGATCACATAAATCTGTGCAAATGTGAAGTCCCCCTGTCACCTTAGTGACAAGGACAATGTTAGAAATCCAACGGGGATAATCAATGGGTAAGATGAAGGAAACAGAAAAGAAGGTGCTTGAAGTTCTTCTTTGAATAGAAGAGCAATGCGGGGTGAATTTTTCTCAACTTTTTTTTTTACGGGTTTGGCATCGGGAATGGTTACGATATTGTGGACCACTATGGTAGGGTCAATACCGGAATTTCTGCATAAGACCAAGAAAAATCATGGTTATGATTTTGAGAAAGAAGTGATGGCTTCATGTTCAAGAAAGATCTAAAGATTGGCCAATCTTTAGAATGTGCGGGTCCTCCTAAGTGTGGATGTTGATTTCAATAGTCGATTCATTCAACATGGTTTGTGTCTCAAATGGTAATGATTGATGAATGTAAGAATCTTCTTCACTAAGGTAGGTGAGTATAGATTCATCATCCCGACATTGACGACATTAATAGACTATGTATCGTCATCGATCATTTCAGATACAAGAAGGGAAGAGAAGAGGAATCCCTACATTCGCGTTGATAATTTAGAGGCCCCAAGGAAACGGTGTTTATGAAACAAAAAATTTAGAAGGAATGGATTCTGGATCCATCAACTCTATCAGTGAAGGTGGTGATGGTGGTGAATAAGGTGGAGCAGGTGAAGTAGGTGAAGAAGGGTCGATGTCCTCAATGAGTTTAACGTAGGCCTTCTTGGTAGGTTGTTAAGAAAATTTGATACCACTATGATCATTATGTTTTTGGGTAGTACATGGAATAATAGTGTGATGGCCTTGCTCGTAAAAATACAAAACCAAAACCATTCCACGCACATCGGTGCGAGAAGGTGTGGGAAAAATAGCGATTGGTGACCTGATCGGAGGTCGGTAGAAAATGGGTAGGTTTGTGATGGTTGTTCGGTGTATAAGTGGTAGTATCAAGTCCCCTATAGGTGAAATTGGTGCGAAGGTGGGGAGGACCATAAAGGAGACGCTCTCTATGCGGTGATCACAAAGTGAGGGTGTTGGTGAAGGCTTCCATACTCTTGTGGAGTAAGGAATGTGTTGACATTATATAGGTGATACTCTCCCAAAGTGAGGTGTTTAAAAATTCCTTCCAAGGGATCAGTGGTCAATATGTGGGTAGCTGGAATAGATGATGTGTTGGAGGTTGGATCGAAGGTGGAGCCAGCTGATTGGGAGGCTAACTGGTCAGCCATGGAGGTCATGGAAGTGGTAGGAAGGGAGGATATAGGTGCGTTTGAGGTAGCGGCAGCAATGGTAAGTGGAGGTGTAGGTGAAGAGGAGGTGGCCATGGAGGTAGATGCCTTAATGGGTATAAACACATCATTGGGTTGGTAAATCATGTTACAAGTTTTGAAAGGTGATGGGTCAACCGAAACAGTATAGGTGTGTCCTTCATGCTCAAACTTTACACCACGGTGCACAATGGAAAGAACACAACCCATGACACGAATCCAGGGTCTACCAAGCAAGAGGTTATATTGAAATTCTCCCTCCAAGATGTAAAATAACTCTAGAATAGTAGGGGTCCCATGCGAACATGGAGGATGACGGTGCCAAGTGTAGAAGTGATAGCATAATTAAATGAACACAACATGATGGGATGTTTATGCATATAATTGTCGGGTATGTGCATTTTGTCAAATTTATGGGAAGATTTGATGTTAATGCTAGTGCCCCCATCGATCATAACATGTTGTACATGTATATTATCGATATAGATGGAGATGAAAAGGGTTGGATCTGGGTCATCGGTTTGATGTGGTACGATCTCTTCATCTAAGAAGATGAGGGTGGCTACTTGGTGAGTAGGTGGAGGTGTAGAAGAAGGTGGTAATTTGGTGAGAGAGGCTACATGATGAGGTGTAATAATGGAGGCTACGGGTGTGGGTTCATTGGGTAAAACCTTAATAGACTGAATAACCTCCATGAGAGTTTGGTGATGGGATTCGAGGTTTGGATGAGGTCATAGAGGGACATTTTGACGGAGGGTTTGTGTAATTGTTTGATCATCGTGCGATGTGTAACCCCATTAGAAATATGATATATGGGGCCATGCGATAGTAACTTTAGGTTTGGGTGTAGATGGTATGTTGGGTATAGCATTGGTTGGTGGGTCGGTTGCCTTTTCCTTGCCTTTTTCCTTCTGAGTGCGGGTAGCAATGTGGATCATGTTGATTTGAGGCAGAGAGGTAGGTGAAGTAGGTGAGCCATGAAAGGTGTGACGATAGGAAGGGCGAAGCCAAGAGGTGGGAAGGATCCTTGTTAAATGAGTTGGGCACATCGACATTTGGGTGGTGGTTTGGCGAGTTACTGTAATACAAACCATGTTAATTTTGAATCTCGGGGTGGAGATCTTGGTCATTTGAGTAGGAAATGAGGGAAGAGTTGTGGAAATGGGTGCTAGTGAAATGGGGTCCTCATCAAGGGGTTCATCATCGTCAAAGTTTTCTTCAGGATGACACAACTTAATAAGAGTGGTTTTCAAATCCTTACAGTTCTCTACATCGTGTCCTGACACACGATGGTAGGTGTAAATTTTGGTTTCATCAAACCCTTTTGGTTTGGGTTTGAGTGGGTCGTAAGGTCTAAGAGGCGGTAATGTGATGACGGAAGTTTCAAGGAGGTTGGTTAATATTTTGGCATAGGATCCCGCTAGTGGATCACAATGGGAGGTGAATGTGGGTTTGGGTGCAGGTGTGGCTGATTGTATAGGAAGATTCCTTGCAAGAGGGGGAGTGGGTTGAGCTATGGTCTTGGGTGTTGGTGTGGTCTTAGGTGTTGGTCATGTCTGCTTGGGTAGGGGCATGGTAGATGAACTGGCAATAGAGTGTGTTGTTGGTTTAACTACCTTATTAGAGGGTAGTGGATTTTTTCCTTTAGGTTGTACCTTCTTTGGTAAAGGTGATACGGGCGCACGAGATGTAGCGGGAAAAGCAAATGGTGGAAGAGGGAGGGTTACCCATGGGGGTAACCAAGGTGATGTGGAGGTAGGTGGTGTAGGTTGTGCAGAAAGTGTGAGGGAAAGGAAAGAAAATATCATGGGTAGTGAATAATTTATTGATGGTATTGGAGGTATGGGTGGTAAAAATGTTACAGGTGTGGGTGGAGGTTGTGTGGGGTGCTTGGGTATATTAGAGGTCTGCGAGGGAGAAATGGGTTGTTGTGTTCTTGGTTTACCAGTAGATGGGGGTTTCTTAGCTAGGGTCGAGGGGTGAGGTCCTAGGATGGATGAAAGGGGTGAAGGTGATGAGGGTGTGGTTGGTGAGTTTGGGGTATGAGGTCTAGGAGATTGGATCTTTTGTTTAGGGGTTGGGTTAAGTTTGGTTTTAGTTTTAGAGGATGTGGTTGAATATAATTTGATGGGTGGATGAGTAATACTAGCCATTGGGATGACCCCTAAAGTAGTAATAGGTTTATTCAAGGAAGATGATGTATGTAGTGCCCGTTTAAACAACCACTTGAGACCCAAGAAACAACCTAGGGTTAGCTAGAAAATTATGGGATAATTTTTTTTTATTTGAAGTGTCTACAACTAGGTTGCAAGACATCAGTTTTCACTAACAAGTTCCGGAACAAGACCAATGTACCACAACATATGTTCCCTTCATTAACTAATAACAAGTTCACAAGGTTCAAATTTTAGGGTTATATGTTTTAGTTAGGTTCAAGGAGTAATTTACCCCATGCCTGCTCTCTAGCAACCTTAGAGTTTCAACAAGATTTTTCTCATACTTAATGCTTCCAAAATTTCCCTAAATCATTCCCATTGGATAGGAAATTTTCTCACCTTCCTAGGTGATATAAAGAAGTCCTCCTAACTCCTTATAGAACTCAAGATATGAGCGGGTCGGAGTTTTTAGGTCAAATTTTCCCCTAGGGGGACACGTGTCAAGAGGTGGGGAAAGCACCTTCAACGGGTTGGCAGGTCACGGGCGGCTTGGGGAATTTTTCCCATCACGTAGCACAAAGGAAAAAGTTCTTTTGTGCCTCTGCGGGTCCCTGGTGGACACGTGTCGAGTCCTGGCACAAAGTGAAAAAGGGGTGAGGGGTTGGCAGAGCGGCGGAGAAGATTGTCGATTTCGCCAAGGGAGAACGAAAGGGGAAAAGGGATGCACGGGTCCACATGCCAACAAACGAAGAAAATTTGAAGGTGAGGTAGAAAAAATGGAGCCACGGGAAAATTTTCAAAATTTTCCAAAAGCCAAAAAAACACAAGGGAACCGAATTGGTCCATGCCCACACCGACGCCGTGATGCCATGTGTCACTCAGGGATTGGCATGGGGAAAACGGACAGCGAAAAACCTAAGGCATTAAGCCAAAATGGGTCCAAAAATCTCACGCGGGCCTATGAGTCCATGAAAGGAGGAATTCCAAGTGAGGCGGGGTTGCGGGGCCGCGGAGACAAAAGGGAAAAATTGCCAAAGGAGAAAACAAAAGCGCTAAGTCCAAAATCCTCCCGCGCACCCTTCCGACATGTGTCAAAGACGTGATTGGCCGCAGTTAGCGGGGATGCAGGAAAAATTGGGAAAAATTTCAAGGCCCAAAACTTAAAGGGTTTAAGTTCAAAAGGGGTCCATCTCTCTATCATGCCACGTGTCGAGACGTGATTGGTTACAGGCCGACGGGGATGCGGGAAAAGTGGGAAAATTTTCCCAAGGTAAAATTTTCAAAAGGACAAGTTTAAATTTGGTCCACCCTCCAAGGTGCCACATGGCAGGTCTTGATTGGTTGTGGGATGGCAGGGGGCCATGGAATTTTTGTGGAAATTTTTCCAAAGTTAAAAATTAAAGTTCAACAGTTAAATTTATTATTATTATTATATTTTTTTGAAGGCCAAATTGAAGTAAAACTTCAAATGGCCATAACTTTTGATAGGAAGCTCATATTTGGGAAAACAAGGACTTTTTGAAAAGCTCTCGATGCCCTCTTTGCATAAGAAACATAAAATTTACTTTTTGATGAATTTTAAAGGGTCAATTTTACAAAAACGATCTATAGGATTTTAATTAGCAAACTGGCAATTTCCAACTTTTCAATTTGATTAAATTGGATCTCCTCCTTCACTCAACATGTCAAACAGACATGGAGAATTGATCTAGGGAGGTTTTAAAGTGTTTTAGGAAAGTTTATTTGTTTAATTGATTCAAAATTGTATTTTTCCAACAATAGACAGAAAAACGACTGTTAGAGGGATTGTTTTCAAATTAGCAATGGTTAAGTTGTTTTCTTGAGATTTCTTTGTCAATTTGGGTTCATTTAAGATACAACATAGTAAATTTTAACATCTCCAAGTTGATTAATGTGTGCAGGTCTAAACTATACATTTTTATTAAAATTAATTGTCAGTTTTAAGTTTGTAACAGAAATCTATTTCTTTTAAATCTGCATGTCAATTTTATCATTTAAATGTGGTATATAGTTTCTAAACTAATCCGAGGCATTTAAATGACTTGAATCCACTATTCTATACTCAAAGCAATTCTGATTTCAATTTCATATATTTCAAAAAAACAATGCAATATAATTCTCTCATGCGTATTTTCTTTCCTTTGCAATTAAACAGAGATTCCATTTGCAATTTAACATTCCAACTCAACTCACAATGCAATGAGAGGCAACTTGCAATTCTTTATTGACTTCAACAAAGGAAACATCTTTACATTCTTTCATTCCTTGAATGCAATTGACAGAATTTTCATTTCTTTCCAATAACTAGAATCAAATTTAAATGTCTTTTACAATTTGAATATCTAATTCCATAATCAATTTACATACATCTTTCTTCACTAAATACATATTACAACATCATCCACAACAAGTGGGAAAGGATTACAATTAAATATGTCTTCACAAGGGACTATCAAACTGCACTTGTCTTTTGCTCCAGACAAAGCAACATGCACATTTTCTTCTTCTTCAAAATAGATCACAACAAAAGAGGGGGAAAGGCAATGCTCTCCACCCAACCAAGACATCCAATGAAAGGAGAATCCTTCCTTCATCATTGGCCCCCGAGCCCCAACCAAGATACAATAAAAGATGCAATTCAACCATGGAAACAACTGGCTTCCACAACACAGCATTCTTTCACATACACATTTTTTGAAACACAATGCAACACAAAACAAACAGCAGTTCACAACTACATTTAGAAACATTTCAAAGCAGAACTCAGGCTTGATCTTGCAAGCCAAAGGAGCAAGGCCTATGGGGGAAGCTACTTATGCCTCCCAATTGGGAATTGGCATCCACCAAAAACAAACCGCTAATTAATTCATCACACACACATTTTCTTATGCCCCCCATAAATTCCCTCCTTATTGCCCCCACAGATTTCCTTATGCCCCCCACAAAGTAAGAAATGCAAGCTATTTATTTTCCATGGTGGATCTCAAACCCAAACTCCCTCCAAAAATTCTGATGCCAATGGCATTCCTTATGCCCCCCCACATGGATTCCCCATAGCCTTCTCCTACACCTTCCCTAAGGCAGTCTACCCAACCAGCCAACAAATAAATCAAAGCATTTTCCATACACACAACACCACAAGAAAAATAACAGCAATAAAAAGAGAGTAAATTCCTACCTCTCCATGGTGAATTTTTCTCCTAACAGCAAGCTTCAAATGCCAAGAAAACACAGTCCAAAACAACAACTCACAAGCATGCAAATCTTTCTCCAAACTTCCTCCAAAAACAAGAGCTCCAACAAGAAAATGTGCCCCCAAGGAAGAATGCAAAAAGGTTCAACAACCCCAAAACAAGAAGAGAGTTTGAAATATATAGAAGAGGGAAAGAAGAGGATGATGTGGATCCATGTAGGATGCCACATCATACATCCTCACAATCAAACACAAAAGACAAACTCCAAACTCCAAGGCTTAATAAAGAGGTGGGTGAAGAATGACAAGTTACTTGCACACTCCAAAATAGCCCACACCTCAAGGGACAACCATTAAATTAAAATGTAAGAAAGTGCAATTAAAAACATGCACAAGATGAATAAAATGCATTATAAAAAGTCACAAATCACTTCCCCAACCATAAGTATGGTTGGTAACATAAATTTAGAGGCATGGGACAAGTTTTACTTGTCCCACAAGCCTCCAAAAACAGCCCCCAAGGTCAAATTCGAATTTCCATGGAGGTGGAGTATCTCTTACTCCAAAATCTGACTTACACAAGCTCTTACACATCTTACACATCCCTTACAAATTAATTACAACAGCCAACAACTCTAATAATTACTTTCCATATCCCAATTTAATTTATTTAAATTTTAAACATATGATCTCCTCACATTAATCTATCACAATTAATTAATTAAAAGAAGAGAACACATTACAAATAAAATACATACAACAATAAATAAACATTAACCATATCAACAAAAATACACAACCCATGGTCACATATAAATATGATCCCCCCCATGGGATCTCATACAACACAATAAAACAAGTTGTCATGGTGACCTTGTCGAATTCACCTAGAATTCTATTTTGGTTGGTCTCTGATCCCCGATGTTTTGTTGTGATATTTTTAACCTGCAAAATACAAATACCTCCTTCAGCCTCGTGGCCATATCAGAACATCCAATATGATACAAATAGAATCACTAAATCAACTATATAATGAATCACAACAATATCAAAGTAACAACTACATCATTTGTATTTTTAATCCATAACTATATCAGTATCATAAAATATCCATTTTCTAGATCTATTCATAATATCCAAAATCACATGTCTAAGCAATATCCATAAAACATCCATGTCAAATAATATATCATCATCTTCATATAAGGTGTCTCTAGTGATCATCATGCATCGTAATCAAATCAAAATCTGCAATAATCCATAATCCAATGTCTAACAACATACTAAATCAAAACATAGTAATGTCTATAATGAAATCAACAGTATCAACATAAGCATCAAAAGGTGTCAAAGGGAAGTGGGCACTACAATGTAGGTGTGAGTTTGGATGTAGATTCATGTTGGGTTATGGGTAGAGGTGTGAGTTGAGCCATGATTGGTATCGTGGGAGAATTTTTGATAGTTTCTTTTGTGTTTAGTTCAACTGGCTGAAACACTTTTGGATAAATAGTGGAGGTGTCAACGAGTGACATCTGCATTTGTGTTGAGACATGAAGTAGAAGATGCCCCCAAAGTAAGTCTTTATCCACATAATCTAGGTGATTAGCTAAGAATGAGAATAGCGTGTTGCTGTAGGTGAGGTCAATGTGGATCCAGTGGCAATTCCTGTAACATGTTTTTTAGAAATAGGAAATCACTAGCTCCACCTCTATGGGTAAGAGATCCAAAAGTAAGTCAGTAGGATTTTGGGTGGTTGATAGAGAACGGTCATCTAGAGGTAACGACATTTCCACCGAATCTTTGATAGGTAGAGGAGATGATGGGTGCTCTTCTGTTGGTGGAGGAGATGAATAAGCATCTCTCATGGGTCGAGAGGTATTGCTAGTGATGGTTTTCTAGGTGGAGAAGCCAAAGCTAAAGTGATCTCAATGTTAACAAAAGTCTCCTTCACATGTGAAGGAGGAGACAAAGGGTGTTCCTCTATGGGTGGAGGAATAGGTTAAGTGGGTTCATGTGTAGGTGGAGGACTTCGGGCTAGGTTTTCTTCTATGGAAGGAATATGGGGTAATTGGGAAGCAATTGGTGCGTCACTGAAAATAGCATGGACCTCGCGGGTGTGGCCATCATTAGTTGAGGTATCTCTAATTTGATCGAAGAAGGGGTGTGATTAGGAAACAGCTTTCTTAAAGATGTGCAGGTTTTGGTTGGTAGGTGTGTTCAGATTATCCAAGACTAACTCGCCGCTCTCAAGCATTTCCTAGATAATGTGCTTGAAAGTGATGCAATTTCTGTCACTATGACCTTTTACCTAATGATAGTTGCAGAAGTCATGCTCTTTGTACCACATGGGTGTGGGATGAGCAGGATCAAAAACATTGTGTGGTTTTATGGGAGGAAGGGTGATGGCCCCAAATTTAATGAGATTTACTAAAACAGAAGAATAAGGCTCCCCAATTGGGGTGTATTTTTTGTTGTTCTTTTCTGAATTGAAAATTCTAGACAGGAGAAAGATTAGATGATGGCTTAGCCTAATTTTATGGATGAGCTAGGTTGGCCTTGAGTACCACTGTGTTAGCGGTTCCCTTGGCTTTTGAATAATTATTTTATGGTTTCAAATAAGAAGAGGTATCATTTGACTTGAATTCCATGTTCTTATTTCGTAGTTAGATTTTATTTTCTTCGATGGCCCGAATCTCTAGCTTTCATGCCATGGTGAATGCCTCATCAAAGGTTCGGAAATTCTGCACCTACAGGGTTGGAAAATTATTTATAGCACAAGCCCACGTGAAGAGCTCTATGAGTTCGGTTTGTGTTAATTGGAATGTGATTTGATTGATCAAGCTACGCTAACAAGCAACAAAATATGTGATAGATTCATCATCATACTAACATGTAGAGTAGAGGTTAGTCATGGTAACCTTCTTAACAACGTTGATGGAGAAGTGATCCAAGAAGGCTTGGGCTACCTAATTAAATGAGAAGATAGAATGTCTAGGTAACCCACTATACCAGTCTAATGTGGGCCCGGTCAGAGACATGGGAAAGATCCTTAGAAGCAAAGCACCATCGTGGGTGATCAGATAACATCCATGTTTGAAAGATCGCAAATGTTATTACGGGTCCTCTTTGTTATTGAAGCGGTTAAATTTAGGCATTTCCCAATGTACGAGATATGGATGAATAGGAATGGATGGGTGTATGGGCTCATTACAAATCTCATCATAGGTGAGAGAGTTATGTGAGCCAGAAACCGATGCCTCCAGTGTCTACATCTTGTCCATCACTAACTTGATTAGGTCATTGGTAGGTTGTGATGGATGGGAACCTCCTATAGTGTAAGAGGGTTGGTGTTGGGCATATGATGGAGGTGGAATTCCAGTATATGGCGATGCCGCATAGGTAGGTTGAGAATGAGGGAGTGAAATAGGGGTATGTACCCGAATGAATGATAGATGAAACGGAGGCTACTGATAGTACGTATATGGAGGTGGAAGGTTCAAGGTGACTCACGGTAGTGATGGGGGCTAAGGATTGCGTAATAAGAAGGATAATGTTTTGAAAAGGGGTAGTGGTTATCAACACCGAGGTTGGTTACGTTGTTATGGGTATATGTGAGACAATAGGCGCAGATGAGGTTATGTTCTGGGTAGTTGGCGAAGGTATAGTGGATGTTGCATGTGCAATAGATGTGGTAGACATGATGGTCATAGCAGGTATAGGGCCTAGCTGTGAAACAACAGGGGGCAAGGTAGGTGTGGGTAGTGCGGAGCTAGAAGGGGCTGATGCAGAAGTAGGAATGAGTGTTGGGGGATAGATACGGGCATGTCATATATCAACTGACTCAAGGCATCTCGAGTGGATGAGTGGGAGAGATAGAACTATAAGGTGGTAGGGTTCTAGTCAAGGAGTTGTGTAAACTCATCATCACCTGTGGCGATAGCGATAGGTTGGATAGGCTCCATGGGTGATAGAATGGAAGGTGGTGAAGGAATAGGTGGGAGTGGTTAACAACTAGTGTGGAATATGAGGGTGTTTGATTGAGGACAAGTCAACACCATGTGAACAAGTGCTGATTTGGTAGGACTGCTTTCTATAAATTGCATAGGAATACAGCAGAAATAGGAAAAATAGGCAGTGGTAGGTGTATTGGGTTAAAATGTCAATCGGAAAACAAAGCACAGATAACCAATGCCGATTAGGTTTAATCGATGTCGGTCGAGGTAACCGCATCGATACCAAAGCTAACCATAGTTGGTCTCTGTGGAAAAATAACAGTTTTGCCAAAATAAGGCAAAAGGCTAATAATCTACTAGGTAGATAAATTCTGATGGATTTTATCAGGACAGAGAAGATGATGAGAGTTACAGAGACTCTGAATAACAAATAATATGAAACAGGTGTCCCTTTGGGTAGGTTAACCAAAAGGATAGTAAACCAACGTCAGTTAGGTAAAACTAATTATGGTCGAGAGGGTAACCGATGACATTCATTAGACCAACACCAATTCCATTGTGAAATTGAAACAGAGATGAAGAAAAGGTGGTTGTGATTTAAAATCAAATGTGGAATCAAACCCAAAATTCTAAGAATGATGAAAATAGGGTCCAAGCACACTCAGATGAAGTTGGAATACACCAACTATGATGAGGAGTGTGCAAGGAGAAATAAAAAGATGAAGAACATGTCCTCTCACCTCAAAACACAAGCCAAGTAGAAACACTAAGAAAAATACAATCCTAAGAGTGATTTTTCTATTATGTTTGTTCAGCTTATGCTATTAAGGACTAACTCATGAACTTTAGAATAGATTTTTGGTGAGGAAGGCTTCCTATGAAGAAATATATCTAAAGGGAGAGGTTTCGGTATGTTATGGTGAGGGCGGGCCGTCCTCTGAGATAATGATTCGACGAGTAAATGAGTTGGGTGCTCACCGTGTTGTGATCATGTGATCACCTATAGCTTCTTCTGGGTGAGATGTTGTTTAAGAATGTGTGTATTTTCAATTTTGTGATGTTTGGTAAGACTCGGAGAGAGAGAGAAATAAAGGAAGTGCTTTTCTACGATTTTTTTGTCAACCATCAGCTAGGCATGACTTCCAGCGTATAGGTTTCCCTCATTTAATGTGAGCTAATGTAGAAAAGTAGAATGAAATGCAGTTAATTTTAAACCCAAATCAAAATATTGAATTCGATGACACAAAAAGATGAACAGGAGAGAGTATGATCTTTCACTAATGTAGTACAAATGAAAGAGAAGAAGAGTTCTTTTTATAGCACCAAAACACGATTGTTTTGAGACAATAGAAAGAAGAGAAGATTCCAGAGGAGAAATTTAATGTGAGAACCTTTCGGAAAGGAAACAAACATGCAAATTTTCACCTAGGAATGAATAAATGCAAAGAACCCTGAATGGGTCACACCAGGCGTGCCAAAATGTTTCACCTAATTCTTAGAGTGTTTCTTTGAATATTGACGAAATAAATAAGGGTAAAGGGCTAGGAGGAATACTTGTTAAAGATGGTTGAAGGTTGTTGCACACGTATGACTTCTTGATCCACAACTGATCGTGAGAGCTTCCTTTTGGCTAGGAGGAACTACCTAAAATAAACAACAAGACCACCAAATAGAAGTTAAACAATATATGCAATGGACTTCCTAGCGTATGCTAGTTCCGAGAAGTGTGATACTCCCTAGAAGGTTGTCAATCCACTGTTTAAAACAATTAAATGTTACCAATAAATGAAATCCTACTATAGTTAAAATGATTTAGGTATCTCATTCAACTACAATAAGCAAATTTGTTGACAACGAGGCTACGCTATGCTCAAATCAAGGGAAAGGTCTCGCGTAGTAATCGGTACTAGGTTAGGGTCTAGTTTTGGGTTGTTTTGGGTATTTGGTGGGGATTTTTAGGCTCTATTCTTGGTCTGATCGTAAAACACAGAGATCGGCGTCAATCTAGTATGACCGATGTCAGTTTAAGTGTAACCAACGGCATTATGGGTAATCGGTGTCGGTATGGTTAGGGTAAAGGAAACTTATTAAAATCTTGGTGTGAGGACATATCTGAGGCTAAATGGAAATGGAGAGTGTAATGGTAAGGTGTATAGAGCTCTTAGGTGTACTCGAGATCTTTAACGTCGTATGGGAAGTTTAATGGTGTGGGTGAAATAATGATCAAATTTACATGAAGGTAAATGATGGGACAATGGGAATGCAAGTAGTAGCGATAACAGAGATAACAGAGCCTACTAAAATGATAGTAGATGAATATTGGTTAAAAAAATACTTACTGTTGTATGAGCTTGATGGCAAGATGTCAATGGTAGTTGATGAAATGAATGGAATTTGGTGTGGTGGTGTAACTTCCCTGGATGCTCCCGTGAATGCAAAATGGCTTTGTGATCACTTCTGATCTTTGTCTATGGATGTTGTGATGCATGTGTAAATGTTGTTTCACCTTGCATGTAGATGTGATTTCATCTATTGATCTCGAAATGTGCCAACCTCGAAATAAGGTTGTTTTGGGGAATAAATGGTAACCAACGATGGTTCTGGGTGGATCAAGCTACGGTTTAGGGTAACCGGCGTCGATTAGGGTAGGATTTTCTAGGTTTGCTAAAATGAGCAGATCCACTTGATTTCTTGGATCCTGTTAATTTTTCTCTATGGATTAGAATGGAATATTCCTTTCTAATGGGTGGGAATGTGGTTAGAGGTAATTTAGGCTTTTGATTTTGAGGGTTTACGTAGGTCTTAGTTAGTTATGGAAACATACTAAGAATAGGTCTTAGGGTGAGGTGGCTAGGTGAGGTGTATAGGTGAGGTGGTGAGGTGAGAATTATCTTAATTAGGATATTTAAATAATAAATGTCATGAGATCATGGGTTAATTTAATTAAACTAATTAAATTAATATTAGAGTGGGGTGAAAGGGCCCATGGTTAGGTGAATTTGTTCGAGGTGATTATTTGACGAGGGACCAAGGGGAGTGTAACCCAATTTTGGTGTCTATAGGTCTTCCATTCCTCTCATTTTCATTTGGCCTTTTCCTACCCAACTACAATCACCTTTTCCTCACCCTAGTTTCCATCGACCGAGGTCTTGTTTTTCAACCTACCCTCAAAATCCATGTTTCTTATCATCCTGTGATTTCCTTTACCTCATTCCTTCTTCTCGCAAGTCACTCATAGCATCCATATGCTTCTATTGGTAGGGCTGAGATATAAAATTAAAATAACAATCGATATTAACATAACCATTATAAGCAACTTTATAAGAATGAAATAAATCCAAATTAAATAAAAGCAACACAATGACACATATTTTAACATGGAAAACCTATAAATGGGTAAAAACAATGGAAGAATAATCCACTATAGAGAAACATTTACATTACAGTCCAGTAACTCCTCCCTCCTTCTATTCCATGTATTTAGTTAGAATCAATAATGATTCACGTGATTATCTTGAATATGACCTATAGTCATATTTAAATAACCCGAAGGGTTATGTCCATATTATGTGACAGGCAAACCTCGATTTAATAAATAGTTAGTTAATTAATAACTAACTAACAAACCTAATATAAAGTTTATTTATTTAAATAATAATAATAATATAAATAACTCTATATTATTTAACTATGAACTAAATATTATGATGCACTTAATATTATAGTTCTAACACTCCCTTAATATTAAGTGGGGATCCATATGCCAACATTACCTATTTGTACAATAGGATTTACAAATCCATAAACCCTAAAGGTTTAGGCTAGAACATGTAATTTTGAAGGATTTATAACACCTTCATCATGCTCAACTTACCTTTTGGTACAAAAGGATTTGGAATCCATAAATCAGACATATGATTTAGGCTAAACATGATTTGTGAGACTACATCTCACTGTTTCTCATGGAAATATTCTTATACCACATCTCTAGGAGCCTTTTATAACACAAGGACATCCTTTACAAATAGATGCACACATTGGGTGTATTTTCTATAAACTCTATCAATTTACATGTAAACTCTATCAGTTTACATGTAAACTCTATCAGTTTACTTTTAGATCATACAAGATCTTTTTACAATGATTTTAACCGAGTAGAAGTATAGAGGAAGAGGATTCAATCAATCGGCCAACCATTAGGAGGTGGCATTTCCATGCACACTCCCCCTCAATGGAAACTCTGAAATGCCAAGCATTGCACACACTTGTAGTATTTTACAACACACAATGGCTCGTAAACATATCTATAATATAATCTTCAGTCTAGAAAAATGGAGATCTATATCACCACAGAGAAACTTCTCTCGATAACACACATATGAACTTCAATATGCTTCATTCTCTGATGTTGAATTGGATTCTTTATCAAGAGTAATAAAACTCTGACCACCACATAGAATAGGAATACTTCCTTCAACTTCCATGTGTATCTCTTCCAATACCGCTTTAGCCACATGGCTTCTTTTTTACTTCCATTGTACTTCTCTACCTCAGTAGAAGAAATGGAGACTATTGGTTGCTTTTAGCTATTCCAAGTAATGGTTCCTACACCAAACAACTTGAAAAAATATCTAATATATATTCTATCCAACACAACATCAACATGGTTAGATTCATAATATCCATATAGACATAATAAGCATATAAATCATTATTAATTCCATTTTTAACCATCTGTAAAATTTAAACACTAGTTGTATAACAACTAACAATATGCTTAACAACTAACCATGTTAAAAAATATGTTGAAAATTTTCAACATACTATCCTTGTAAAATATGTATTAGATGCAATCAGTATTGGACATCTCCAATACAAATGCAAGGGATTCCCAAGTGTCATTTGATATGCATATAATAATATTTTAGTTTCACATACTAAGAAATGTTTTATAAAAAACACATATATCTTTATTGTAAGCCTTTTACAAATGAGATAAGACTTGATAACATATCAAATAATCAAGTTATACAAGAATAATCATAGTATTCACTGAAAACATAATCCACTAACTGTGGATACTTCCCATGGATTTTGCTTCAAACAATGATCATGTAAGCACTTTTCAATACATTTAAGCCTATACATATCATATATGATCAATTTTTCATGCCAAAAGATGAATAATAGTTCTATTTTTTAATAAATTATCAAAAATGAAGAAAAAGCACATATAAGCTATTTGAGTATGTTTTTAGTTGTAGTTACTTCTAATTTATCTAAGTTAATTATGAAAAAATAACTCCTTTTTCAATAGTATACAAATAGAAAAAAATACTTTTCATTAGAAGTAATTTATAAAGCTATTATATTAGCACTATGATTATTCTCATTATCATTATCATTATCTTGATTTTGATCTGATTTATTCCATTTCTAATTTTTGTGATTTGTTTTTAAATTTAAAATCATCTTTCTTATGTCTAAATTTCCCACAGTTATGACATTTACCATCAAAACTAACTTTTAAGTTTCCTAGTTTCTTGCTTTTATTAGGAGTTTTAAAATATGATTTTTGATTCTTGTTAATCCTAGAATCTTTTGATTTCTAAGCAAGAAGTGCCTGTGTGGAATTTAATTTTGAATAAAAATTAGTCATAACCTGATCTTTCTGAACTAGGAGAGTAGTAAGGGTGTGCAAATCTGGAATGTCTTGTTCTGTTTGATATTTAGAATTCAAAATTGAAATGAAATTTCTAAATTTTTATGGGTATTTAATTGGATAATAAAATAGAGCAATTTATCATGAATCAAATTACTGCCACATCCATCTAATTGTGACTTAATATTTTTTATTTTTTCTAGATAATTAATTACTTTTTCATCTCCCTTCATGGGAGTTTTCATAAGCTCTAAAATCAATTTAATAAATTTTGATAAATGCATACCTTCATGCATCAACTCCAACTATGTCCAAGCTTCACTAGGACTTTCAAGATTTTTGATATGAAGCAGAAAGTCATCTTGTATGCTTCGCAAGATAATTGACATTGTCTCTTGTACTTTTTGTTGATATGTGGCAACATTATCAGTAGTTGCATGTCTTCCGGTAGGAGCTCTCTTTGTTCCACTTACAATTGCCCACAATTTGTAAGCCATAAATTCTGCTTTCAATCAGATTTTCCAAATGTTGTAGTTGTTTCCATTCAACATTTGTGATTTGTCAATTGAAAATTGATTAGATCCCATTTGTGCGTAAAAATGATAAACAATTAACAAACAAGGATTAAATAAGAGTTCGATAGATAAATCCCCTTGTCGTATTTCAATCCTTGTAATTGATCTTGATCACTTTTACATCACAAAAAAGAGATCTTGTATAAAAAGAATCTATACACGAGGAAATTAGAACGATATCAATAATTTGAATCAAAACGTGAGTGAATTTTATTTTTAGTTTCACAATAAAATTATGACAACAAAAAAATGACATATAGGTATATATAAAAAAATGATAATTTTATTATTTTTACAAAATAAAATTTTATAATTTGTCTATATATATTAAAATAAATAAACAAATTATTTTATAATTTCAAAAAATACCATATATACAAAAAAAAATTGGACTCTTTCCCATATAATCAACTTGATATGATGAGATATCTAAATCAACTTAGTCGAATCATCTCCTTAACTTGATATGATGAGAAGGCATGCAAATGCAAAATTGTGGGGAGGATCCTGGTAAATAAATGGGTGAGGATGGTCGTGGGGAAGTAAGCACTTCGAGAAAAAGAAATCAATGGTAATTTAAAGGGTTTCAAGGATTTGAGCAGAAAGATCCAGCACTTAGAAGGGGTGCTTCATGCGATGGAAGAAACTCATTATCCCATTTTAGTGAATACAGGTAAAATAAGGATAACCATAGAAATTTTTGAAAAAATGACTAAAGTACCCGTTTGAAGAGTATTTCAGGTTTTCGAGTTTCAACAACATGCAAACATGTTATTTACATGCAAGATGCTCATTGTTTCCCGAAACCCAAAACCCGATCCAACTCCCTTGTGTCGGGTTTGCGGAACTCCTAAGCATCGAACATGCATGATCAAAAACATGTTTCATGTCACATGTCTTCCAAAACCCAAAACCCGATCTGATTCGATGTGTTGGGTTTGTGGAACATCTTGACATATCGACTCGGTGTGTCGGGTTTGCGGAACATCCGAACATCTCGACATATCAACTCGATGTGTCAAGTTTGCATGAACATCTCGAACATCTTGACATATCACACAAAGGTGTCGGGTTTGTGGAAACATCCAACATGATGACATGGCATTCATGTTGAGTTGTAGGGTAGTTGGCACACATGTCAAGTGAGATGTAATAAATGTGGGGTCTTTATAAATAGCTAGATTTACACGTCATTTTTACCTTTTGTGCTTTTGATTGCGTGGATTTTTCTCTTGCATGCTCTCTCGGCCTCCGAACCTGATTTAATCTCGTGCTCACTCACGTGATCCATTTTCAATTATTTTTCAAATTTCTTGAAGGTATTTACTCTATCTTTTGCTGGTGAAGTTTTGTTAAAAATATTTTTGTGATGTCCTTTACATCTCTTCTTTCTTTCTTTTTTTCTTTTTAGGTTTAGGTTTTTGGGTTTTCTTCTTCTTTTTGAGTGATATTCCAGTAGAAATCATTGTTTAAAGGTTCACCCTTGGAGTGTTTTGTTTATTATATTCCTGAGAATATGCCTTTTGAATTTTAAAAGAAGAGAAGAAGACAAAATTTTGAACTGTTGAGATGGCGGGAAAAATTCATGTCCGGACATCTCAAAAACTTGATCCCTTATTTTTGGGTTTTGCAGGGTGTTTTACATCTCCCACTTCCCATAGTGTGTCGGGTCTTTTTAGTGTCGGGCATCTAACATCTCCTTGCATCTGACTTCCAGTGTGTCGGGTCTAGCAGTGTGTCCGACATCCTCGGTTTTCTACAATGTTTCAGGTTTCATCAAGTGTCTGACATCCTCGGTTTTCCGACATACACGGCTGACTGTCGGGGTTTGTAGAGTGTCCAAGCCTGACAACCTAATCTTTGACACATTTTCTCCAGTGTGTCGATTTCTAGCAGTGCTTTGCAAGTCCTCAAACCCGGGTAGTGTGGCGGGTTTGTGTGGTTATTTAACAAGTTTTCAAACCCGAAGTGTTTGAACCAGAGGTGGTCAAGGCATTTTTCCTCCAAGAATCCTCATGTCGGATCTTGGTTCATCACAAGATAAGTCAGATAAATCAGGGAAGATGAAATACAAATTCAGGAAGGTAGAGTCCCCTTCCTACATTGATTGTAATTATGACATTCGGGATATAGAACTCGAAATGTAGACATGGAAGACTTTTGGAATAGAGTCAAGAGTTCTTCCCAAACCTCCTGGATGAAGTCAATAGTTGGCAAGTGGTCTCCCTCTTGCAGCAGGATTCCCCATGTCTGCTCAGTGCCCCGAGTTCATCTTGGCATGTGCTTCAAATTATGACTCTGCCTCTCATTCAGTGAGAAATCAAGTGGGAGAAGTCATAGTCAAGTTAGACAAAGGTTACTTTGATGACCTTCTCAAGTTGCCTAACTTTGAGGAGTATGGGGATGTAGATCTCAAATCAGCCCAGAAAGCCTAGGACAAAGATCAAGAAGACTATATTAAACATGTGAATAAGAAGTTTCTGATCAAAGCCAAGCCAGCTATTTCCAGGTTTCCAAGACTTGTTCCTAGAAGTGATTTCATTCAAGAGATCAATGATATCATTACTCTGCTGAGTCGGGTTTTTGGATTCCCAAGTCAAATGTTTTCCAAGGATGGATGTACCAATTCATGGTCATCATTAAGAAGAATCAACAGGGGATTGATTGGGGTAGTCTTATCAGTGATGAGATAGACTCCCAGATGAAAATAGTCTTGTCTATGGGAAATTTTATATGTCCTCATATGTCACCTATGCAATAGAATCGGTATGAGGAACTATCCTAGATTAGACACAAAAGGGAATAAGGTAGTTGAACACATCTATCGAATTTTCCTCAGCTAACAAGGAAGGGGTCCGAGGACCAATTCAGAAGAGTAAATGATGCTTTCTTTTACGAGAACATCTGTAGGATGAACCCCGAACTGAGGAAAACAAGAGTCTCTGATGAGGCATGGGCTGAAGTTTCAAAATGGGGTTGTGTCTTCTTACAATTCAAGAAGTTCACGTATCTTCGAGTGGTCATGTACCCGGTGATCCTTCGATTTCCCAGATATCCAGGAGACAAGCTGGTCCTGATGGAGTTGGTCAGGCAATTGTTGGATTTTCACAAGTTCCAACAGAGTAAGCACAAGGCCACCATATCCTTCCCAATTTCTATTGGAAGGTATACCTACTCAACGGTGGTAAAATCCAAGAACGTAGTTCACAAGCTTCAAGACAAGTTAAAGAAGCACATGAAGCCCAGAGATGGGTTCAACTTTCGAGGAGTTCTTAAGTCATATGGAACCATGTACTTGCACGTGCCTAGCATAGAAGACATCTGGGTTGATCTTCATGATGAAGTCATTGTCCACAGAAAGGATCATAGCAGATTAACACTTGAAGAAATTTAGACACTCGAGCTTGCTGACATCCCAGAAGGTACTGGCGACAATGAAAGTGTTCTAGATCCTTCATATGATGGACTGAATGAGGACCAATATGTTTTCCCAGCTATTGATTGGTCTATCGGTGAAAAGGCTTCTATCACAGATAGATCAGCTCCAATTCTCACACACACAAAGGCATGGCTCACCTCTTGGGAACAAGTTACAAGGAAGATAGTTTTTCAAAGTTGATTGATTTGGAAGTGGGACCCTCCAAAAGGAAAAGGACAAGAGCTCTTCTAAGAGGCCTATAAAGGTCAAATTTGTCAAGAAGGGAGGAGAACAAGAAACCCTTCAATTTCCACTCCAATTAAAATGGTGAACATACCAAAATCACCAACACCACCAAAAATTAGGAAAATGTCTTTAGAGTTAGAGGAGAGTCAACCTCTAATTTCAGTATTTTCAATTGCTAAACGGAAGTAAGTTTATCCCTCACTTCTGAGGCTTTGGCTTTAGGAGTTGTACCTCCTTCTTCACAACTAGTTGCACCTCCTCCTTCACAACCACTTCCACCTCCACCTCCTCTTTCTCCATCTTCTTCATCAGCCATGGCCAACATTTTCTCCGACTCTCACCTCTCTCTGCTTGGAACCAAAGTTATCATAGATATGCCTCCTCCTTCTACACCTCTTTTCACTAAATCCACTACCACACTTGTGACTATCCCCACTCCACCTACAAGTGTAACCCAAACCCCTACATTAGTAACTAACTTCCTCTGGCATGCCTCAATGGTTGCTTGAGTACACTCCGAGGAAAAGGAAGGTGGTAGTTCCCATACCATCCTTCGATTTCAGCTCACTCAAGACTTCTACTCCTAAATCAGCCAAGAAACCCAAAATAGTTTCAAGGGTTTTAGTAGATGCTTCAGGACACAAGTTTGTAGATATCACCACTCCCGCAACTGACAAGACCAGAGAGGACATAGTGGCCTCTGACTATCAGATAACTAGGGTTGATCTAGGAAAGGTGACGGCATAAGGAGTGCACAAGATGCACAAGATGCTATGAACATGCTATGTCAGAAGTTGGAAATAAAGGAAAGTAGGGATGAGCTTAAAGAGAAAGTGGAGCAGTTGACTAAAGTATTACTTAAGCTCTCAAAGCCTCTTGAGTCAATACCATCATCCTCTACTCCTATCGGGTTCGATTTCTCATCGGTACCCATGATTGAAAGGATTAACGAAAAGGGGAGAGTGGTCGATGAATGGATCCAAAGGCTGCTCCAATAGGGAAAAGAAGTAATCCAAGATCTTGGGAAGTCTACCAATCTTTGGAGGATATAAGAAAAGATGGAGAAAAATGGATGATGAGTTTTCTTCAAAAATCGGGAACCTGGAGTTGACTTTTGAAGCTCTCCAAATGCTAAAACAAATTCCATCCCGCATCTTGGTCGAAGAGGGCATCATCCCACATGCGAGATAAACATTTCCAGTTGACCAAAGCCATCAGGTTCAGAATAAAGATTCTCAATGAAGCTTGCAGCAAGTTGAGAGAATCAAGAGACCAATTGATCGATGGCAAGAGTGACTTAGAAGAAGAGCTGGTCAAAATTTGTGTGAAAGTGTTGAGTGGAGATTCAGGTATCTTACCAGTTGATGATCTTTTCAAACAAATCCAAGAATCGATTTAGCATGAATCAACCCATGGATTCAGCATGGAAATCATTGACAGTTTGTGAAGATCGAACATTCTTTGGAGACCCTGAAGAAACTCAACAAAAGATTGAAAAATCTTCCCAAAAAATGCCAGAGATACTCAGGAAACATGTGAAGTTCTGAGTGATCATTCCACCGCACCAAATGAAAATGAAATGCAAGGTATAATTCGAAAGTTCCAAGAATTTTGGAACAAGCAGGCTTTGTTGGAAGAGGAGAAAGATGATGATTCAGACTAGGCACAGTGCGACATGTCATTTCAATCTTGAAATTGACATGTCTTTTTCATTTCTATTTTGTCATGTAGGAAGAAAATTTTGACTTGGTCTCCTGCATGAGAGTCAAGCAAAATAGAACTCTTGTTAAAGACTATTTCCTAGGGTTTATCCTATTTTCTCTACTCTTTTATTATAAATAAGGGATGCTTATGCATTCCAAAGGTTGAGATTTTTGGAATATTGAGAGCTATTGTGGAAAATAATAACTTTGTGTTTTCTTTCAATCATTCAAGGAATAGAAATCGATGTTATTTTTGCAAACTTTGTGTTGTGAGATTCATCCATCTTAAGATATTGTTCTTATGTTCATGATCTTAAGCTATTCTCTATTTAGTATTCTCAATCATTTCGAGCATTTCAAACACTACATTACATTTGTTATCTAGAACGTGTATGATTATTTCATGATCTGTGTTTGCTCGAAAAGAAAATATGTTTTTGTCATTTCCTTTCCATTGTGTATCCTTTCAATCCACTTTACTTCAAAAGCAGCAATATTTCCATCTACTGTGGATATGGATTCTGGGATTCTATCCCAACCCCAATGGTTAGATTAGTGTGAATACTGTACATATCATTTCTATTGTGTTTTAGATTAGTAATAAACAGCAGCCTCACCTATCTTTGAGGAGGGATTTTATCCCATGCACTGTGGTTGAATCTCATATTTTGTCTTGACAAAATATCCAACCAACAGTTTTTGGTGACTCTACTTGGGGAATATGGATTGATAGTATAAAGCTTATCCTTTTGGTGTCTAGCGACTCCGTATTTGCCTTATTTTCAACAAGATCTATTTTCTAGTTCAAGCTGGCCAGAAAGATCTTCACTCGGTCAACTTTGAGCCCCAAGGTGAAACTGATCGTTCTTTGATTTGCTTTCAACAAAGATAATTTCAGAATTTCACCCACCAATGTTGCATCTAGCCGGGCAAGAAGTTCTTCACCCATCCAAAGGAATCAGATTCCTCAAGAACCAAAGTCTCTACAACTTTTCATGCATTATTCTTGCTCGGATATTTAGATTCCTATTCACACTTCATTTAGAAGAATGGCAGCACAACCTATGCCTTGGGGTGCAGCTATTGGTCCTCTTTCCCTTACTCCACCATTGCATGACCTACCTCATGGATCACGGAAGAATATTCCTAAGTTCAATGGTGATGGAAAATAACATCCTGACGAACACATTGCCTCATTCTTTATTGCATGCGGTGTTCTTGGGGTTTCTCACAAAGATGTCTCTATTCGAATCTTCATCGAAACATTGCATGGCGTAGTAGTGGAATGGTTTTACCATCTCCCAAATGCATGCATTACCAACTAGGCTACCATGAGATCTATATTTGAAGCAAGGTTCAAACCAGCTGAAGATTCTCACGCCTTGTTGGCACAACTTACCCACATGAAGAAAGAGCCTTATGAACCCATGCGGGACTTCATAGCCAAATTCAACAAGCTGATCCACAAGATTCCAAACCTCATTGTTCCTACTCTTGAAAATCAGAAATGTTTCTTTATCAATGCTCAACCTCCGGATGTGAGCTTCTTGTTAAGAAGATCTTATTATCCCTGATTTGGCCACTGCTCAAGCTACGGTACCCGAAAAATAGAAGATGACCTTATTTTGGCTAGAAAGATCAAGAAAAGAATCATCCAAGCCTAAAAATTAGAGTTCTTCTCAGAATACTACTGATCCCATGATTCAAAAGATGGCTAATGACTTGATTGCTTTAAAAAGAAAATGTCTCAACAAGTGAGCAATGTTCCGTATCGGGATATTCCTAGACGGAATTTCAATAATACTAATGGTGCTCCCACAAGAGATAGACCCATGATCGATCTGCTCAACCGAGACTAGCTATTGAAGCTCCTCCTATTAATGCTATAGTGGAGATAGTTGAAGAAGATGAAGAAGCAAAAGAACCAGATTCTCATGAAGCTTTTGAAGCTTCGGGATACGCTGATGAGTCCTATGATGATTTAGCTATGACTCCAACATTGGGTATTTGGAATACAAAGAAGATGGATGTGAACCTGATGGTCAGTCATTCATGGTCTTCACTCGATCTCAATCCCAGAACCCCAGAAAACTGGTGGAAAGCTCCAAGGAGAAGAGTAAAGATGCTCCCACGGTCATAGCTAAGAGAGGCTCTCCTATCTCAGCACAAACTGAAAAGGAGATGACTAAAAAAGTAACAACTTCCTCCTATTCTCCTTCTCCTAAGGCCAATACCACAACTCAGGCCCATGTGATCAGAAATGAACCTACCATCACTCCTTCATACACTACTTTTGACATCATTGATCATGCAAAAAGAACCAAGATCCAAATGTCAGAAGCAGAATACCTTCAATCAAACCCGAACAATTTGAGAAACTTGCCAAATTCATTAGAAGTAAGGTTACTATTCCTTCACCTTCCAAAGGCATTTTTCCAAGTCCTAATCAATCTTCACCTTCTACCAATATGGCCTCTACTTCTTCTTCAGGAAATATCGAACCATTTTATTTGTCTTTACTCATAAACAGATTCAAACTCAAGCATCATCATTGACTCAGGAGCCTCTAATAACGTGATGCCCACAAAAGTAGCCCATGCCCTTGGACTTACTTTGACCAAATCATATGGATGGTGTTACTCCATGGAAACCAAGCAAGTCCCCTTGATTGGTCAAATCAAAGATGCACAATTTGCATTCGTCGCCTTCCCGAGAAGAGAGTGAAAATGACCATTCTAGTTGTTGATATTCCATTGCTTATGGTATTCTTTTAGGAAGAGGTTTTTGTAAAGATGTTGGGGAGAGATCAACATGGACTGACCAAGGCTAAAATCCCAGTTAATGGAGTTTCTCGCATTCTCCATCCTGAACCTCAAGCGAAGTATTTGGTCACTAAATCAGATGACCCCAAGGCTCAAATTCTTTTTGAAGATGTTGGCTTGGGAAATTACTTCATGACATCAGAGGTACCAGCTGTATGTGTCAAAGAAGAAGACTCAAATGCTATTTGGACCCTCAAATTTGATGGGAGTCTGTTCAACTACCGGATCGGGAGCTGGTGTAGTTCTTATATCCCCAGATTTTGAAATCTTCCCATTTCCTTCAAGCTTGTAGTTTGATAACACTAATAATACAGCTGAGTATGAAGCTTTGCTATTAGGACTGGAAATGGCCGACAAAAAGGGAATTCGTAATCTCAAAGTTCAAGGAGATGCGGAGCTGATTGTTAACTAGGTGAAGGGGATCTATCAAGTGAAAAATGATCACCTAAAGCATTACAGGAATAAGGTATGGGATAACATAGAATGCTTTGATGCTTTTTCCATCAAGGTAGTTTTGAGGGATCATAATGACAAAGTTGATTCTTTAGCCATGTCTGCATCTCTTCTCCTTCCTCATCCACAGTTCAAATGGGACATGTACACCATTGAAATTGTATATCATCCCAGTGTTCCGATAACTCAGCACATTGGCAAGTATTTAATGATGATCAATAGATATTGTCTTTTCTGGAGAAAGACTGATAATTTTAGTGAACTGTATTTTGAAGGGTCAGAATCAGATTTTCGAATCTGTTTCAAATTCATATCAAGAGGTTGATGGTGAGTTCATTCAGCTAAAAGGAAATAAGATTCCCAAGGGATTGGTTTCTCTGGAAGGTCTGTTTGATAAACATGATCATTTTATCCAAAATAAAAGGCAGATTGAAGGCATTTCCTCGTCAAAAGTAGACCAAGTTAATCTGGGCTCTCCTGATCAACCATGGATGGTAAATATCAGGAAATGTTGTTCCCCTGGAGAAAGAAAATTCACTTCACTCCTGAAGAGATATATGGATGTCTTGGCCTAGTCCTATGTAGATTTAAAATCCTTCAAGCCCAAAGATGTGCAACATAGCATTCCCTTGAAGCCTAAAGTTAAACCCCATAGGCAGAAGAAAAGACATTACAACCCTAAGATCTCAGGGACTATTCTTGTAGAAATTTAGAAAATGTTAGATGCAAGAATTATCTTCCCAATCCACCATTCTACCTAGGTTGCTAACATCGTTCCCATCAGGAAGAAGAATGGTGAAATTAAGATTTGTGTTGATTTTGAAACCTGAATCAGTCTTCATTAAAGAAAACTATCCCTTGCCTATCATGGATCAGGTGTTACAGACTATTACTAGATCAAAGATGTTATCCATGCTCGATGGATTTTTAGGATATAACCAAGTTGAGGTAGCTGCTGAGGATCAGCATAAAAATGGCCTTCACAACCCCCTGGGGACCTTTGCTTACAGGAGGATGCCTTTTGGTTTGATCAACGCCGGGGCCACATTTTAGAGAGCTATGGACTTGGCTTTTAGAGATTTGATGGGAAAAGTTATAGTTGTATATTTGGATGACTTGACCATTTTCTCTAAAAAATGGAGCGATCATTATGATCATCTAGAGCAGGTACTCTTGAGATGCAGGCATCACAGGATTTCATTAAATCCTAAGAAGTCTATGTTTGGAGTGACAGAGGGAAAATTGTTGGGTCATATTGTGACTAGAGAAGGAACCAAGATCGACCTAGAGAGGGTGAAGGCCATTCAAAGCCTTACCCTACCCACAAGCAAAATTGGAGTTCATTCCTTTTTCGAAAGGTCAATTTCCTAAGGAGGTTCATACCTGAATTTGCTGATAAAACCAAGGATATCCTTGGGATGATGAAAGGTAAAACTCCATTTCGATGGAGTACTAAAGGGAAGCTTGCATTTGATGAAGTCAAAAAGGAAATTGCTCATGCTCCTGTTCTGGTATGTCCAGATTTCAAAAAGATTTCATCATGTACAACTACGCTTCCACACACACAGTGTCAACCATCCTAATGCAGGAGAATGAAGAAGGCATTGAAGCTCCCATCACTTTCATGAGCTGCCCATTAAAGGAACATGAACTAAAGATGTCACAGATTGAAAAGCATGCTTATGTAGTGGTACGAGTAGTGAAACATTTCAGATACTATGTGTTGAGTTCTCATACCCTCGTTCTCATTCCCGATACTACAGTTAAATCCATTTTGACTCAACAAGAGCTGGGTAGTCAACGAGGTAACTAGATAGCTAAATTTCAAGAGTATGACTTGGACATCAGACCTACCAAGTTGGTATGAGGAAGGGGCCTGTGCCAATTGATTGCGGAAAATAATGCTGAGACAGAATGCAAAAAAACTGAAGATACCTCTTCAGAGTTTCCCATGGTGCTTTTTGTGAGCACAATTGACAAATGGTACACAGATATTGCTTTCTTTCTAACTTATGGTAAATGCCCCCTACATTTAAGCCAAAAGGAGAAGAGGATAGTTAAGTTAAGATCTGCAAGATACATCTATGGGATAATGGAATATACAAGAAAGGTATTGATGGTGTATTCCTGCGTTGTGTTGATAAGTCACAATAGGTGAAGTTACTAGAGTCCTTCCATAGTCTAGCATGTGGAGGACATTTCTCATCTTCCATGACAGCTTATAAGATCTTATGGGCTAGGTACTATTGGCCTACTCTTTTTGAGATTCAGTAGAATGGGTATCCAAGTGTGAAGCTTGTCAACATTTCGTTGGTCGCCCTAAGCTAGCAGCTCTTCCCCTGAAGCCCGTAGTGATTGAAGAACCTTTTCACCAGTGGGGAATTGATTTCATTGGAATGTTGAATCCTACCTCTAGTGCCAGACATAATTATGTGCTCACTACTACAGACTATTTCACCAAGTGGGTGGAAGTTGTGCCAATCAAGTAGGTAACCTCAGAAGCCATGTGCAAATTCCTTAAAGAAAATATAATTGTCAGATTTGGTGTGCCTCACAAGATTGTGGCTGATAACACCTCCAATTTCTCATCACATGAGCTAATGAATTTTTTATGGATTCGGGATCACCCTGCTCACTCATCTGACTATTATCCCCAAGGTAATGGTCAAGTTGAATCCAACGCAACAAGAACCTAGTTACCATAATTAGAAAGCTAGTGGATGAGAACCAGAGGACATGGCACAAAGCATTATATGATGCATTATGGGCAGATCGGATTACTCCAAAGCGAGCTATTGGAATGTCCCCTTTCCAAGTGTTGTATGGAATTGATGCTGAAATTCCCATTTCTGTAGAACTGCCAGCCTTGCAGTTGGCCAAAGCAGTCGAAGATGAGACTTTTCAAAACTCTATTGAGAAAAGGGTAATGTACCTAGCCAGGCTAGAAGAGGAATGAAGCAAGGTGGTTGATCACATTGTAGATCATCAGAGAAAAGTAAAGAAGATATTTGATAAAAAATCAAAGCAACGTGACTTTCAAATTGGAGATCTGGTGCTTCTTTGGGATAAGAGAAGGGAGCAGAAAGGAATGCATGGAAAGTTTGATTCTTTGTGGAAAGGACCTTTCAAGATTCATCAGCTGAATGGTGAAAATAGCTTCTATCTATCATACCTTGATGGAGAGTTTCTCCCTTTACCTTTTAGTGGTCAACATCTGAAGTTGTTCCATCAATGTGTAAGATGCTCTCTTATATTGTACATAATTTATTTCGTATCATGTGTTTGCTTTTGTTTTCTTCCTTTCTTTATTTGTTTTTAGTTCTTTTTCTTTTAGACTCCATAGCCCAATGGATAAAGCCAGAAATTCTGAGTTCTCTTCCTTTGTCATTACAAAGAAAGTCCCCAACTAGAGCCAGTTGTTATCCCATTTTAGTGATTCCAGCTAAAATGAGGATAACCATAGAAATTTTTGAAAAATTGACTAAAATACCCATTTGAAGAGTATTTCAGGTTTTTGGGTTTCAACAACATGCAAACATGTTATTTACATGCAAGATGCTCATTGTTTCTAAAACCCAAACCCGATTCAACTCCCTTGTGTCAGGTTTTTGGAACTCCTGAGCATCGGAACATGCATGATCAAAAACATGTTTCATGTCACATGACTTCTAAAACCCGAAACCTAATCCGATTCAATGTGTTTGGGTTTACAGAACATCCAAACATCTCGACATATTTGACTCGGTGTGTTGGGTTTGCAGAACATCCGAACATCTTGACATATCAACTCAGTGTGTTGGGTTTGCAGAACATCCAAACATCTCGACATATCACACAGTGTGTCGGGTTTGTGGAACATCCAAACATGATGACATGGCATTCATGCCGAGTTGTAGGGTAGTTGGCACATGTGTCAAGTGAGATGTAATAAATGTGGGGTCTTTATAAATAGCTGGATTTACACATCATTTTTACCTTTTGTGCTTTTGATTGCGTGGATTTTTCTCCTGCGTGCTCTCTTGGCCTCCGAACCCAATTTAATCTCGTGCTCACTCACGTGATCGATTTTCAATTATTTTTTGAATTCCTTGAAGGTATTTACTCTGTCTTTTGCTGGTGAAGTTTTGTTAAAAATATTTTTGTGATGTCCTTTGCATCTCTTCCTTCTTTCCCATTTTTCTTTTTAGGTTTAGGGTTTTTGGGTTTTTTCTTCTTTTTTGAGTGATATTCTAGTAGAAATCATTGTTTAAAGGTTCACCCTTAGGGTTTTGTTTATTATATTCCTGAGAATATGCCTTTTGAATTTTAAAAGAAGAGAAGAAGAAGACAAAATTTTGAACTGTTGAGATGGCGGGAAAAATTCATGTCCGGACATCTCAAAAACCCGATCCCTTATTTTCGGGTTTTGTAGGGTGTTTTACATCTCCCACTTCCCAGTGTGTCGGGTCTTTTAGAGTGTCGGGCATCTAACATCTCCCTGCATCTGACTTCTAGTGTGTTAGGTCTGGCGGTGTGTCCGACATCCTCAATTTTCTGCAGTGTTTCGGGTTTCATCAAGTGTCTGACATCCTCGATTTTCCAACATACATGGCTGACTGTCGGGGTTTGTAGAGTGTCCAACACAACCTAATCTCTCGACACATTTTCTCCAGTGTGTCGGTTCCAGCAGGTGCTTTGCAAGTCCTCAAACCTAGGTAGTGTGGTGGGTCTATGTGGTTATTCAACAAGTTTTCAAACCTAAAGTGTTTGAACTAGAGGTGGTCAAGGATTTTTCCTCCAAGAATCCTCATGTCGGATCTAGTCCATCATAAGATAAGTTAGATAAATCAGGGAGGATGAAATACAAATTCAGGAAGGTAGAGTCCCTTCTTACATTGATTGTAATTATGACATCTAGGATACAAAACTCAAAAATGTAGACATGGAAGACTTTTGGAATAGAGTCAAGAGTTCTTCCCAAACCTCCTAGATGAAGTCAATAGCTGGTAGTGGTCTCCCTCTTGCAGCAGGATTCCCCATGTCTACTCAGTGCCCCAAGTTCATCTTGGCATGTGCTTCAAATTATGACTCTGCTTCTCGTTCAGTGAGAAATCAGGTGGGAGAAGTCATAGTCAAGTTAGATGGAGGTTACTTCGATGACCTTCTCAAATTGCCTAACTTTGAGGAGTATGGGGATGTAGATCTCAAGTCAGCCTAGAAATCCTGGGACAAAGATCAGGAAGACTGTATTAAACATGTGAATAAGAAGTTTTTGATCAAATCCAAGCCAACTATTTCTAGGTTTCCAAGATTTGTTCCTAGAAGTGATTTCATTCAAGAGATCAATGATATCATTACTTTGTTGAGCCAGGTTTTGGATTCCCTGAGTCAAATGTTTTCCAAGGATGGATGTACCAATTCATGGTCATCATTAAGAAGAATCAACAGGGGATTGATTGGGGTAGTCTTATCAGTGACGAGATAGACTCCCAGATGAAAATAGTCTTGTCTACGGGAAAGTTTTATATGTCCTCATATGTCACCTATGCAGCAGCTGGTATGAGGAATTATCCCAGATTGGACACAAAGGGGAATAAGGTAGTTGAACACATTTATCGGTATTTTCCTCAGCTAACAAGGAAGGGGTCCGAGGACCAATTCAGAAGAGTAAATGATGCTTTCTTTTACGAGAACATTTGCAGGATGAACCCCAAACTGAGGAAAACAAGAGTCTCTGATGAGGCATGGGCTGAAGTTTCAAAATGGGGTTATGTCTTCTTACAATTCAAGAAGTTCACGTATCTTTGAGTGGTCATGTACCCGGTGATCCCTTCCGATTTCCCAGATATCCAGGAGACAAGCTGGTCTTGATGGAGTTGGTCAGGCAATTGTTGGATTTTCACAAGTTCCAACAGAGTAAGCACAAGGCCATCATATCCTTCCCAATTTCTATTGGAAGGTATACCTGCTCAATGGTGGTAAAATCCAAGAACGTAGTTCACGAGCTTCAAGACAAGTTAAAGAAGCACATGAAGCCCAGAGATGGGTTCAAATTTCGAGGAGTTCTTAAGTCATATGGAACCATGTACCTGCATGTGCCTAGCATAGAAGACATCTGGGTTGATCTTCGTGATGAAGTTCTTTATTTGCAGAAAGGATCATAGCAGGTTAACACTTGAAGAAATTTAGACACTTGAGCTCGCTGACATCCCAAAAGGTACTGTGAATGAAAGTGTTCTAGATCCTTCATATGATAGACTAAATGAGGACCAATATGTTTTCCTAGCTATTGATTGGTCTATCGGTGAAAAGGCTTCTATCACAGATAGATCAGCTCTAATTCTCACACGCACAAAGGCATGGCTCACCTCTTGGGGAATGAGTTACAAGGAAGATAGTTTTTCAAAGTTGATTGATTTGGAAGCAGGACCCTCCAAAAAGGAAAAGGACAAGAGCTCTTCTAAGAGGCCTATAAAGGTCAAATTTTTCAAGAAGGGAGGAGAACAAGAAACCCCTTCAATTGCCACTCCAGTTGAAATGGTGAACATACCAAAATCACCAACACCACCAAAATTGGGAAATCTCTTTGGAGGTAGAGGTGAGTCAACCTCTAATTTCACCATTTGTCGATTGCTCAATGGAAGTAAGTTTATCCCTCGCTTCCTAGGATTTGGCTTCAGGAGTTGCACCTCCTTCTTCACAACCAGCTTGCACCTCCTCCTTCACAACCACTTCCACCTCCTCTTTCTCCATCTTCTTCATCAGCCATGGCCAACATTTTCTCCAGACTCTCACCTCTCTCTGTTGGAACCAAAGTAATCATAGATATGCCTCCTCCTTCTACACCTCTTTTCACTAAATCCACTACCACACTTGTGACTATCCCCACTCCACCTGCAAGTGTAACCCAAACCCCTACAATAGTAGTAACTTCCTCTGGCATGCCTCAATGGTTTCTTGAGTAGACTCCAAGGAAAATGAGGAAAAGGAAGGTGGTAGTTCCCATACCAGCCTTCGATTTCAGCTCACTCAAGACTTCTACTCCTAAATCAGCCAAGAAACCCAAAATAGTTTCAAGGGTTTTAATGAGATGCTTCGGGACACAAGTTTGTAGAGATCACCACTCCCACAACTGACAAGACCAGAGAGGACATAGTGGCCTTTGACTATCAGATAACCAAGGTTGATCTAGGAAAGGTGATGGTAGAAGGAGCACAACAAGATGCACAAGATGCTATGAATGTGCTATGTCAAAAGTTAAAGGAAACAAAGGAAAGTAGGGATGAGCTTAAAGAGAAAGTGGAGCAGTTGATCAAGTATTACTTAAGCTCTCAAAGCCTCTCAGTCAATACCATCATCCTCTACTCCTATCGGGTTCGATTTCTCATCGGTACCCATGATTGAAAGGATTAATGAAAAGGGAGAGTAGTCGATGAATGGATCCAAAGGCTGCTCCAGCAGGGAAAAGAAGTAATCCAAGATACTAGGGAAGTCTACCAATCTTTGGAGGATATAAGAAAAGATGGAGAAAAATGGATGATGAGTTTTCTTCAGAAATCGAGAACCTGGAGTTGACTTTCAAAGCTCTCCAAACGCTAAAAAAATTCCATCCCACATCTTGGTCGAAGAGGGCATCATCCCACATGTAGATAAACATTTCTAGTTGACCAAAGCCATCAGGTTCAAAATAAAGATTCTCAATGAAGCTTGCAGCAAGTTGAGAGAATCAAGAGACCAATTGATCGATGGCAAGAGTGACTTAGAAGAAGAGCTGGTCAAAATCTGTGTGAAAGTGTTGAGTGGAGATTCGGTATCTTACCAGTTGATGATCTTTTCAAACAAATCCAAGAATCGATTCAACATGAATCAACCCACAGATTCAGCATGGAAATCATTGACAGGTTTTTGAAGATCAAACATTCTTTGGAGACCCTAAAGAAACTCAACAAAAGATTGAAAAAGCTTCTTGGAAATGCCAGCGATACTCAGGAAACATGTGAAGTTCTGAGTGATCATTCCACCATGCCAGATGAAAATGAAATGCAAGGTATAATTCAAAAGTTTCCAAGAATTTTGGAATAAGCAGGCTTTGTTGGAAGAGGAGAAAGATGATGATTCAGACTAGGCACAAGTATGACATGTCATTTCAATCTTGAAATTGACATGTCTTTTTCATTTCTATTTCATCATGTAGGAAGAAAATTTTGACTTGGTCTCCTACGTGAGAGTCAAGCAAAATAGAACTCTTGTTAAAGACTATTTCCTAGGGTTTATCCTATTTTCTCTCTACTCTTTTATTATAAATAAGGGATGCTTATGCATTCCAAAGGGTTGAGATTTTTGGAATATTGAGAGCTATTGTGAAGAAGAAGAACTTTGTGTTTTCTTTCAATCATTCAAGGAATAGAAATCGATGTTATTTTTGCAAAATTTGTGTTGTGAGATTCATCCATCTTAAGATATTGTTCTTATGTTCATGATCTTAAGCTATTCTCTGTTTAGTATTCTCAATCATTTCAAGCATTTCAAACACTACATTACATTTGTTATCTAGAACGTGTATGATTATTTCATGATCTATGTTTTGCTCGAAAGAAAATACGTTTCTGTCATTTCCTTTCCATTGTGTATCCTTTTAATCCACTTTACTTTGAAAGCAGCAATATTTCCATCTACTGTGGATATGGATTCTGGGATTCTATCCCAACCCCAATGGTTAGATTAGTGTGAATACTGTACATATCATTTCTGTTGTGTTTTAGATTAGTAATAAATAGGCAACCTCACTTGTCTTTGAGGAGGGATTTTATCCCACAATGCTAGTCAAATGGAAACAATGATGGATGTCATCAACGCTTCCAAGAAAATTATCATTGCTTAGGTGAAGTCCAAGTAGAAATTTCTGGAGCTGGAGGACCAGGTCAAAAAGATTAGCGATAGGATGGAAGGGATGGAGGAGGGCACTAAAAGAAGGAACTTTAACTTGCGCATCAGTAGCTCTGAGGACAAGCTGGAGGAAGATATTAATGAAAAAGGTGCTTTGAGGGTGACGTGATCAAAGATAGCCACGATGGTAGCAGTGGGGGATCTCTAAAAAATTAACTTATGGTTCTAGACTGTTGGCATAATTTTGGTGAACTTCTGTTGTTTTGTTGTTTTGGAGACTGTTTCTCCTTCTCTTTGGTTTTCCCACCTTAATACAAAGTCTGGTTCTTAATTGTAAGAGTTAAGCATGTTTAACTCCTTTCTTGGACTTTTATGTTTCCTTCTTGCTTGTTTTTTTCTGTTCCTCATCTTGTAATGGCCCCTGGGAGCTGATCCCTATTTTTTACCGTATCTAATAAAAAAACTCGGTGATCCATTTAAATCATATTATTTAAACCACATTACTAACCAAATTTCATTACCACATATATTCAAACTTATTACCAACCGAATGTAATATCAACCATATTACCATTGTCATGATTGTCAAAGGACTACGGCCAAGCCACTAACAATGCATGTGAAGGGCCACAAACACAAGGGGTGGTGTGACCTAAGTCACACCAATGAAGCCATTTGGGAAGGCTTATAAATCCTTCCCCTTATTATGTTTTCCACCCATGTAGATAAGGACATACGTGGGTAGGTAGGGCTGTGTTGCACGTGGTGCAAGTGCTAAGGGGTTGTGCAGGAGGCCGCAACATTTGCCACTAAGAATGGATTTAGGAGGGGTCATTGTAGGAAGGGGTGGCTCCAATATAGTTGATAGGGTTAGTTTTAGGTTTGGTTTAATATAATTTTTTAATATATTTCATATTGATTTTGGTTAGTTTAAATATTTAGATTTATTATATATAGCTTTTAAATTTATATAACCATATATATTATTATATATATAGTTATATGTATATGTATATAATAAACTATATATTTTATTTTTAAAATATGAAATCTATACAAATATTTTATATAGATTATAGTCACAAAGGTATTTCAAAAATGTTTCAAAAGTAAAAAAATAAGGTTTCATATTTAAAATTGTAAAAACCAAATGGCCTATTTTTTTGAATCTTGTCTCTTGTGCTCTTGTTTTTCACTTGGAATTTTTTACTTGTTTTCTTGAATTCCTGCATACCATATAAACTATACAAAATATTCCAAAAATATTTAATAGTTCTTACCTTGATTTTGCAAGTTGGGTAATTCGAATGAGTTTTCACTTCACTATGGAGACTCCAATTAACTTCCACCTGTGTAACTAACATTCGAAAAGGGAAGGAAGGGGGTTATATAATATTTAAACCAAACTACCTAACTTCCTAATGGTTACATCTTTTCATTTAATAGGTTAAATTAATTTTAATTATCTCACTCTGGTACCATGTTAGGGCCAAGATATAAAATTGAAATAACAATTGATATTAACATAACCATTATAACAAAATTTATAAGAATGAAATAAATAACCAAATTAAATAAAAGGAACACACGAGTGGCACATATTTTAGCATGGAAAATCTGTAAATGGGTACAAAACCAAGGAATAATTATCCACTATAGAGAAAATTTACATTACGGTCCAAGAACTTCTCCTCCTTATACTCCATGTATTTACCCTAACCAATAATGATTTATGTGATTGTATCAAATATGACCTATAGTCATATTTAAATAACATGAAGGGTTATATCCATATTAAGTGATGGGGCACACCCCGATTTAATAAATAGTTAGTTAAATAATAATTGTTATCCAAATAGCTCTCTAGCGATTTGGGAAACTTCATACACACATTCTCGGCTCTAAGTTATTCATTGAAATATTGTGCACGCTCAAAATCACTTGGCACATTCCCTTGGTCATAGTTTTTCTATGTGCCCCTTTCCTTTCCCTCCTTCCACTCCTCCCTTACGCCCACCTTCCACACATTCACCTTCTTCCTAATTAGTTTCTTCCCTTTCCATGCACCTCGCACTTGCTTCTAAGTCCTTGGACCCTAGCACACTACATTTATTACCTTGTAATATTTGCATCTTGACCATGCATTCTCTTCTCACCAGTTTTCCTCATTTCCCCATTCGCATCATGCGCACCCCTCTGCGCCTTCCTTTGTCTTCTCTGTGTGCCTTTTTGTACCAATTCATCTGTGACATGCTTGAGAGTGTCATGCGTAACTAGTCAAAGCACACCAATAAGGCGTCAAATCCTTGTAACCAATCAGTGAGTGACACATAGTAGAAATGATAAATATTTACATAATTGGCCATCATTTCAGCCAATCCACGCGTGCCATGTGTTTTGCATGCACCAACAACTCTGAAATTTTCTAACTTGTTGTATCTTCTACTACGAGCTTGGGTCGGCGTGTGCCTGGACTTGAAAGAGAGTTGTTGACATCATCTATAGTGCCAGAAGTTCAAATTCAAATTTTGGCGGATCTGGTAGGTGAGAAATGGGAAAACATCTTTCTAAGCATTAATGAGTAGATTTGATTGCTCTAACCACCTGATTTGATATGATCCACCCTCTCCATAGATCTCCAAGTGGATTTGTAGGAATTGAATGCTTCTTATTGGTGGTTGTGTTTCAAATCAAGTTTTTCCTCCTTCCCTTCTTCCTCCATGGATTCATCTATAAATGTAAGAGCAAGGCTCATTTTTTATGTTGGACACTCTAGATCCTTATGCGTTTTGCTAAGGACTTCATATTTTCTGTATTTTGAGTTGTAGACCTCTATGTTTGGCTCTTGCATGTGGATATTATCCTCCTTCATCATTATAACAACTTTGTGCATTTCTGGAAGTAATAGAAGCATCATTTTGTGACTATTCTTTGTCCTAACATGTTTGAATTCCTTCTTCTTTCCTTTTCTTTTGTGTTGTGTGTTGGTTGTGCCATTTCAGGTCCCTTGCAATTCCATATTTAGTTGTGTTCCATGAAAACGATCTGGTGAATACGTGTTTCATTGTGCTACTCGTGCCTAGCCTCCTTTCACACATTTCCCTTTGTTCTCACTTAGAACAGATAGTGTTCATCCCTCTTTTCTGGTGCTATCACCTTTTAGTGTAGTTTCCTTTCATGTTATCCTTCTATCCTTAGTCCCTTGGCATCATTAGCTTAGTTTTCCCTTCCAGCACTAGGCATAGTAGTAGTAGTAGAATTAGATAGAGGAACCGACCTTCTTCGGAGATCCATCCCAAGCTCGCAAGGTCCCATAACTTAGGGACGGTTCCATTGTGGTCTCAAATACCTTAGCCCTTTTCGAGATCTGAGACACGGGTGCACATTTGAGCAACCAACAAGAACTAACAAACCTAATACAAATTTTATATTTAAATAAAAAGAATATAAAATATTCTATATTATTTGACTATAAAATAAATATTATGATGCACTTAATATTATAGTTCTAACATCTATCACCTTCCAGCTTACATCCAGATCTTTGCAAGTATGCGCATTTACATTTCTACTTAGATCCACACATTCATGTCACTGTCGACCTACTTCATGCAGGTCTAGTTTGTCATTGACCAAGTCGGTACCTTTTAATTTACATTTATTTATCTCATATTTGTATGTTCCTTACATTTTTGCATTTCCAGTTTCTGTGTGCCTCAAATTTTGCATAGTATCTAGTTTAGTATTGTTTTTATAATCCTATTTTATCAAAACATGGGGGTTGACATCCACCAAGGAATTTAACATTTCTTGGAATTGACTTCGTTCAAGAAACCCCCACATAAACCATCTAATCAATCTTCTTTTTAGTGATTCTTATTTACAGGTCATCAACTTGTAGCAGTGAGGATATTTCAATAATTTTGCACCCATTCATCCACATCATGCATTTGAGGTACCTTAAACCCTCATTGTTTCAAGTTAATTATTCTTCTTTAGTACTAGATCATTAAATTGAAAAAGGAACAAAAATTAAATAAACATTTTGGCACACCTAGTCGTACCCACCCTTTAGGTGATCCTTTTATATTTATTTCTATTTTTCTATTTTTTTTTACTTCTACTAACACTATTGCAATGTGAGGCCCTTCTTCTTGCTTGCTCTGTTAGTTTGGCTGTTTGATTTCTCTTCCCGCTAAAGTTAAAATAAAAAGGAAAACATGTATCCATGTTTTCCTCATTTTTTCCATATTTTCTCCTTTTTGCATCGTATTTCCCTTTCATATGTGTTTCCTCATCAAAATATCACACTTCAATTTGGTTTAAAAAGAACCTTTCTTTTTTGCATCCTGCTTGCTCACATAGTCTAAGTAAGAGGTTAACTTGTTACATCTCACAATCCTCACACACAACCTAAAACTCATGCATCCAAATCACACATCTAAACATCATCCTACCTAATAGATTGATTGGTATTTCCTCACCTAATAGGAAACCGCCTAAGACTCGCTAAGCCATAACAAACCACGAACCGGACATAGATTTCCTTCTCTTAGGTACCTCGTTATCCATCCCCTTTTTATTTTTCACACTTTCTTAAATCCAAATAATGAAAAATTTATTGCTTGACATGTTTTCTTATTTCACACCTGGTACTACTACTTTTCAAGATCATAAAATGCAACAATGTAATATATCTAACAATGTTACTAGTTCATCCAATACTCTTCAAGTTCCACATTGGATCTCTCAACCCCGTAGAAACCATGTTATCTAAATAGATCTTCTTTCTGAATCCAATTCTATTATCTCCTATTACCCATCACACCTCGATTGGTTAAATCTCCACCTCATGTTCCTTTGGAGACCCCTGGGCCTCCCTCTAGCCCTATCTATGACTTCCTACATTGTAGACCCTTGAAACCTCTCAATTCTACAAACCCACTCAACCGCAGAGAGTCTATTCCATATATATCTTCTCATATGAACATTATCCTTAATCCAACTAGTATTACCAATAGAGTGCCCATCCAATTACCTTCCGGATCCACCAACATTCATGCTTCTTGTGCATGCCCTCAATAATAAAATATTCCAATCCAACCCTAAACATCCTATCCAACATCCTGCGGCTTTAACACACCAAGCTTCTTTACATCCTTATCCATCCACTCCTTATGTTGTACAACTAAGACCATCCAACACTTCTCCTACACCTACATCAACCCCAATCCCCATATGTATCACATCAATTACTACCACTCCTCAAACATCTACTGTAATCGATATCTCATGTTTGTCTCCTTCTAGCCCCATCTATGATTACTTTCTCCATAAATCCATCTCTCAATCCTAATAATCATTAAATCCTATTCCACCCCTATCACCTTATAGCATTGAAATCCCTACTCCATCCACCATGCTTGCCTAACCTTTTCCATCTATTTACATTCCCATGCCCCATATGCCTCAACAATAGAACTTTCCTATCTAATTCCAGCCACCATATTATGATCCTGCTTTCAAATATTATATAATCCCGTTACCAATCCAATCTCCACCTTTAGGTATCTTCATAAAACCCTTCCCAAATCCACCATCGACCAATCCATATCTACCTTTCACATCTTACACATTCAATCCTCATGTGATCAATATGATACATTAAACACCTCCATCCTTACCTATCCCATCACCTGCCCTTGTCTCAGATATTTTGCCTATGGATTCTTTAATACCTACCCCCACATCAACCATGTCCATGATCATCACACCTATCTCATTAACCTCTACCACATGTTCCACATCTACATCTATCCCTACCTTTACCACAACCACACCAACTTTGACTATACCCACATCTGCATCAAACACACCTACCACTACACCACTTACACCCATAAATGATCTAATTATACCTACATCCTTGTATATCCCAACTAAATATTTAGTAAAACCACTTACATATACATTGAAATATTCATCATATATACCTACATTTTGGCCCATGGTCACCATTTATTTTACCCCAATCTTACTACACCTAATCTTCCAACATCAACCATTTCCACACTCATACCTGCTACCACACCAATCAAATCTTCTCGATCAAAATCTAAGACTCTTGGTAAACATCCCCAAAGGTATCTCATTCATCCTCATAAGAAGTTAGGTCTTCCCTCTTCTCATCAATATAATTTTACAACACCCATCCTAGGAGGATCCCCATCTACTTTAGGGTCAAGTTCTGCATCTAAGACATCTCCTAACCATCAATCCAAATACAAACAATCTAATCCTCATTCTAAATTTTGTTCATATTTTAATACATCCAATCCACCCATCCCATCTAAATCCATTCCTTCCCCTAAATCCAAGACAAAATCTCCTACCAATCCTTACAAGCATAACCTTCCCTTCACTACTCCTATGGGATCTTATAAAGAGGTCCTTAGAAATTTAATTTAAATATCTACAATTATGTTCCCTCCCATTAAATATTTTGACCCTCATAGTCCAAAGCCATCATGGTTTAATCCTAGTCTCATATACGGCTGATAATTTGTGCAACAACTAAAGAACTCTTGGATATCCTTTTCACTTATCTTGTATCACTCACGATCATCTTTCATGAGATTATCATCATTTTGTATTATCTTATTCATATATTATCATATTATTTCAAGACCAGGACCATCGTAAACAACACTCGAGCTCCATTACCAACCTTCCATTTTAGTATCTTTACTTGCAAGTCATCAATTCCTCTCATTTACATTCAGCATTTTCCAACTCGGTTATAGTCATCATCACCTTACCCCCGGTCATTGTCTACCGGTGGTGTTGTTTTTCAACCTACCCCTCCAAATCCATGTTTATTTTCATCCTCTAATTTATTTTTCCTTAGACCTTCTTATGTAGGTCACTCACTATATCCACGGGATTATGTCACTTACACCTTACATCAAGATCTATGTAGGACTACATATTTAAAATATTATTCACATCCACACATCCAAGTCACTTTGTCGACATGCTTTTGTATAGTTTGGGTCACTATCGACCTAATCGGGCACCATTTAATTTACATTTATTTAGCTCATATTTGTATGTGCCTTACATTTCTACATTTCTAATTTATGTGTGCCTCATATTTTGCATATTATCTAGTTTAGTATTTTTATTTTAATCCTATTTTATCAAAAACGAGGGTTGACATCCACCAAGGAAGTTTTCGCTTCTTGAACCAACTTCATTCGGCCAACCCCCTCCGCATATACCATCTATTTAATCTTATTTTCAATGATTCTTATTTTCATATCAACAACTTGTAGCGGTGAGGATCTTTCAATAATTTTTGCCCGCTTCATCCACATCATGTATTTGAGGTACCTTAAATCCTTTATGTTTCGATTTACTTAGTTTGATTACTACTAGATCATAAAATTGAAAAAGGAATGAAACATTCGATAAACATGAGTTCGGTGAGACGTGTTGAAATACCAATCATTGTGTGATATGCCCCATAGTCTCAAGTAATCTAGGTAATTCCACTGTGTGATATGCCCCTTGGCTTTAGGAAATCTAGGAAATTTCATTATTTCATGGACCCGAGTCTGATTTTAAGCCCCGAAATCTAAAAATGTATTGTATCGGTACTTTTTTTTATCTTGTGTATACTCTATATGGGGTAATTGATTCACCCAAATGATGTCCCCCACATTTGAGGTGCATGTGATGTCACTGAAGGAGAATACATCTCAAAGGAGGACCAATCACTAAAATTTTACCCTACATGGGTAAGGGAATGTGCTTGTAGAAACAAAGGTGCACGCAAACAAGTGGCTAGCAAAACAAGTGTTAATATAAGCAAATAAAAACACTCATGTAAAATATGAAAATGTAAGCTAAGTAGAAAATGTGTAAGATAATATTCAAGAAAAAGACAAATTAGACCGTGAAAAGTGGGTTACAAATATGGGACACCAATCACGGTGTCATAATACAATCAAGACCGTAGTGGCCGCAAAAATAATTTTGTACACAAAACAAAGGGAAAATCACACATATAATGGAAAACAATGACAAGAAAGTACAAGTAGTGCAATAGATAACCATGGTGGTAAATAATCCTAAAAACAAATGATGTGCATGAAGCACCCATTAGCATGTTAGAAAGATAAAGGTATGTCAAAGGGTATATAATCTGATAATGTAAAGTGCTAAGTACAAAATGAAACAATAACACATGTAGTGTATGAAAGTGGATGCCCCCATGTTCCACTGTGGGACTGGTACTAGGTAATGCACCAAGCATCCATGTTGTTTGTAATTGATCTATATAATTTGTGATCACAACTAGAAAGGAAAATTAACAAACATTTGTGTATGATAAAGAATAACTACATACAAGATATCTATCTAGCATGTATAATAAAGTGAACATGTACAAGTAAATGTAAGTAAAAGTAAATGCAGCCAAGATATGCAATATTTTTTCGATGGATGGATTGGAATGTAGACTGAATGATAGGAGCCGCATGCCCCTTAAGTGAATGGAATTGTATGCAGTGATGTTCATTTGTTTATGCCCCTAAGTATCAAGAATGAACCGTAAACGAGAGTGTGTCATCAGGAAATGGTTCAAACTATGTGGTGTGTATAACGTGATGTGATGAATGTGTACTGATGATATGCAACATAGGGATGAGGTGTGAAAATGTTTGATGTTCTATCCTAAAGTGTATATCACAACAAGATAACAGAAGAAGTGATGATTTAGCCTAAAGAGTATCTCACTAAAGGATTCTAGAGTAAGTGATGATGTATTTTATGGCATATATCACTAAATATTTATAGGGGAAGTGATGATGTACCCTAAAGCATATATCACTAGATGATGCTAGAGGAAGTGATGATGTATCCTATAGCATATATCACTATTCTAGGAATGTCACATGGTAAAAATATTGAATGGTTGAATGTGTGAATGTGATGTGGTCAATTTGATATGTATATCCTCAACAATTTAGTATGGACCATGAGACTAGAGAGTGTCATAGGGTAGTGAGTGCAACGCGTATAATAAAATGAGGAATATTTGTAATATGTGGAATTGATGTAGTGTGATATGTAAAGCACGTAGTTTGTAATTTACATAATGTAATGCAAGATGTGTAGATCATATATTTGTAGAATGTGTATAATGTATGAAGAACAAAGTATTAATGAAGCATGATAGATGTAAGATGTAAAATGTAGGATCTAAGATGTAAGATAATGTGTATGTATAAGAGTGTAAGATGTGTGAAGATGCAGAATGTATAGTATCTAGTGTGCAGTGTGTGAGGTTCATGTGTAGTATGCCCTCAACATTCAATTGTGAACCATAGCACAAGAGTGTGTCATAGGGTTATGAAAATTCTAGCGTGTGTTAATATGTAAATTTAAGAATTTAGGTGTGGAAGATCTTGACCGTAAGACACACATTTATATTAGAAGGGGGTGTGAATGTAATGCCCCCAAGTGTTTGATGGTGAGTGAACTATCTGATAAAAGTAAAGGATGAAGGTCCTCTACCTGATGATTGTGATGATGAAAGTGTGTGATAATGCTCTAAGATTTATGGTATATGTGATAGATTTTGTATCGATGAGTGAAGTCGATATGCATGTGATGGATGATTGTACTATGGACACCTTGGTGTAGCAAAGTGTGTAGGTGATGGAGACCTATGTGAACCAAAACATGATGCATCCTAGAATTCACTAGATAACACCCTAGACACGCTTGCACATCACTTAGCTTAGACTAAGCACTCACCCAAAGCGCACAAAGGTATTAGGTCCCTCTTTAGGGTTGTTATAGCAGGATGTTAGCATGATGAAGGAAGAAACATATATATCCATAACTAATCCATCATTCTACAATGTATGTTACATTCAGATCTATGAAAGAACAAGCTTTAAATAGTAATCATGATTGAATCAATAACATGCACTGCTTAATTACACACAGGAATGAAACTTATATTCAGCCAATATATTCCATCTATTAATAAACATAGAAGCTCCTTACAATAATGTCAATCTATACTAATGTGCACATGGATCTGATACAATAATCCAATCATATGCGCATACCTCTATACCTTCATACATCCATCTCTCTCTATGTATATCTTTTACTATGTACTTCACATCATATATATAGGGTGGGGAATTTCCCTTCACCGCTTATCTATTCCAAAAATAGGCCGCATGCTATTAATAGCCACGTGTTGTTTACAGGTATAGCCACACATATAAGTGTGCTATCTATAGACCTCTTGTATTTAACTGGAGTGACAATCCTATTCTTATCTCGTTTCCTGCAAAACGCTTCGATCTGATCCTCCAAAGATAGACAATGCATGGCGCGCATGTCTCTGCATTGTTGGTGTGTTCTGCATGCCATCTTCTAAAAATAGGTCATCATGCTCAAAATTGGATAAGTCCCAAAAGCTGAACTTTCCCTCCATGCACGGGTTCTTCCTGTCCCTCCACACCCTTGATCCTGGCCTTCTCTCCCACGAACATCTTGTGTGATCTCTAACAAGTATTCTCTTGATCAACATTACCCCACACTAATCTCATTGTCATCCCGACAATGGTTATCTCAAAAAATTGAAGTAAATAATAGAAGAATGGAAAGAATAATAATGAAATAATGTAGATAAATAAATAATTTTTATGAGGCTATGAGGCATCCCCCTCTCCATCAGGTTTTAAGTATCAACTCTGGATACTCCTCCTTTATTTCGGCCTCCAAGGCCTGCCATTCAACTAGTGCTTGTTCTGCTTTCTCTGAATGTCCATAGTAATGGATTCTAACTCATCCCTCACAATCTCTCCTTTTTCATTCTACAGAACCAACACAACATTGGACATTGAGGTCATTCTTCCTTCTAGAAGATCCATCTTCTACGCAGTTTTCTTCCCAAGCTCTTCCAGTCGAGTCTTGTGTGGCTCTTGTGCTTTGCTACAAGAGGCCTCGCACTTCTGCTTAACTATTGAAAATATTTCTACGTGGCCCAATGTCTCGTCCTTCATTGATTTTTAGACCTCATTATTTTCTTCTAGGGTATTTATATTGATAAGCACCTCTAGAGCTGTGCATATGTTCAAAGCATGGTATGCTTTCTTCAATACTTCTTGTAGCGCTTACAGTAGCCCTTCATAGGATGTAATATTTCACATCACTAAGGCTTTCTCTCATTCTACCTCTTTCTCTAACTTTCTTGCTGCATCATGCACAGAGGTTCATCTTCAAGTACTAATTCCACCAACTTTCCTACATAGTGTATCACCGAAGGAAACGTTTGTGGTACCTTAACCTCCCAAGTGCGCCCTTGCTCTGATGAAATTGTCCCCAATCTCCTCTGTGAGGCTAATATATACTTCATTTTTCTTCTCGTGTGAAGTCCTCTCTTATGTTATCCGCAATATGTAGTGCTCGATTATTCAGATTTTTCCATGTTTCTTCTAGCCACTTCACAGAAAACCTTCACCAATGCATTGTTGACTGCTCATCCGACATGACATGATGACGCTTTACCGTCATATGTCTAGCTTGTGGTGCATTTTTATCCATCTAAAAACACATGAATCTTTTCATACATCAAATTCAAGCTCATCCATGTGGGTGTGCATTGACCATGATAGTTGCTTTCAAGTGCGCACAAATCACCATATATTCATCCATTAACTCCCAGCCAAATAAATCCTTTTGTGCTATCATGCTCTGGAAGTGGGTGCGGAAAATTTTACCTACATCCTTTGCATATGCCATGGCTAGTGGAATGTGCTCTCCACTCATCCTCTTAGATCTAGGACCCTTGGGAATTGTAGCTTCAAGGTTAGGAGCCTGTCCCATTACATCCTGAGTAGTTGTATGTGCGGATCCGGAGATTTCCTTTTCTTTTTCTTCTCATTCCTTCATCTCTTCATCTTTTTCTTCTCCTCATTTTGTGTCTCATCTTCTTACTCGAGTTGGGTAGGATATGAATTCTCTCTCTCTTCTAATTCCTCCACTTCTTTATCCAACTTCGACTTTCTTCTCTTCTTTGGTTCAGCGGCCTCCTTGTGTGGAGAGAGATGAGGTGATTTCCGTACCATTTTTGGGGTTTCACTTTTAGTCCTTATGCATCCGAACACTTTCTTAAACCTATGTTCCCCTGCTCAACCTCTCGTATCTTCCTCTTCTTCCTATTCTTGAGGTGGAGTGGTAGTGCGTCGTGACTCTTCTCTATCATATGTTTGATTTCTTCTTTGCTCCAAGCCTCCACTATGTTGATGTTCATCCTCTTCACCCTCTACTTCAACAACTTCTATGGGCCTTGACGCCGGTATGTTTTCTATTGTATGCTTACCCTTTGGTGGCCTTGGCGAGTGAATTCATTCTCCACATACTTTTGTTCTCCATCTTGGGCTTCAGATGAAGATACAATAATGTTGCTCCTACATCTACTACAGCCAAATTTATTAACTTAGTATTTCAACACCTCTGAAATGATCCTCTCAGAGTAGGAACTTCTTCTAAGATACACATGCTTATTCCTCAACGTATGGTAGTCATAGTCTACCTTATCTACATTGAATACTAGTCGGTGTGTGTCTATAAATCTATGAATAGATGCTTGGAAATACCTTGCAATGAATGCGTAAGGAAATTTACACCAAGGGCTCCAGACTCCATCTCTCATTGGGAAGCACATGATGCAAAAATTCTGATATACAACAAATTAAACATGTTTCCCTACTACTAATGGTAGGTCCTTTAGAATGTGCCACTCTTCCCCAAATGTCACGCGGAGCTTGTCATACCATTTCTCCACCTTTTTCTTTACGTCATCTATCATGGCCCCTTTGCATAAGTACTTGCTGAACCTTTCAAATGGTGACTTATTCTCCATTGGGTATTCCCATACCTTTTCCTTCGGCCCGTTTGGTACTCCAATTTCCATGAATACTAGTGATAGTAAAATATCCCCAAAGCTGATCTTCCCTCCTATGCGCACTTCCTTGACTATTTTTTCTATAATGTAGCCTACAATATTATAGATTGCCCCTTCTGACATCTTACGCGTAACGTGTAACCACATAGTATTTACCTGTGACCACCGATCCTAATCATTTAACTTTGTAACAATGTGTACCGATGCTTGCACAACCGACGCTTCTTTAATTTGTCTATATCCATACCGTGCGGACCCTTCAGGTACCCCAACTCCTATCTAGTCTTTAAGATCATGGATTTATCTATGAGATCATTCTTTATGTCCTCTCCTATGGCCTTCAAACCTATAACTGATGAGATAAGCGCATATGAGATTCTAACTCTGCGTCTTGCAAAGTAGAAGAAGTCCTCATGAACTCGCTCATGAGCCACTGATACAAGGGATCATACTTCCTGAAATATGGAAGCTCATATAATTGGTAGACCCCAATTCTCTTTAGAAGCTTCTCACTTACATCATCATAAACTGGCATGTCATCCGTCGTACGCTTGTTCATCCTAATAGTGAGCAGGGAATCAAGCTCCTTCTTGTTCTTTGTGGTCTTATGATTGTATTCGCTCACTTTTCTCTTTCTAATAGGTGAATCCCATTCATGGCCAATGATGACTCCTTATGGATATTGCATTTCCAAAAATCACTTTCAGGTACCATCTCTTCCTCCTCAATGACCACCTTCTTCTTTCATTTTGTTGTTGTTGCAGATGCCTTCTTGGGTTCCATTTTACCTTGCAAATCGTCTCCTCTTTAACTCTATCATTTGTGAATCAAACCCTAACTCGATTCAATTTTTCCCTAGGTGAAAACTTTGTGCCCTAACTCCCCTCTGTCTCCTTCCTTCACTCAAACCCTTCACCACTGGGGACGCAAGATTCTTTTCACATAGATCTGGTTGTCACACTTGGTTTCACACCCTTTGCACCTTAACCTAATCACTCAGCTCTTCACACTTCACTCTTTCCTCAAATTCTCTTAGTCACAATGGTAAAAATGAATCCACATCCCATCCTTATATAGATTTTTCAAATTTTGATGCATTTATTGCTCCTTCACCTACCAAATATCCTCTCATTCATTGACCAAATTCATTTGTTCCACGTGGTACATCTTTACACCCCAGCTATAACCTTCTAGTGTGCCTTCCTACCCTCTGGTCATAGACTTCTCTTTAGCGCGTGCCTTTGCACCCGAGTACCTTGTCACTATACCTTGTCCTGGTAGTTATCATGGCCTCTTCTTACCATGCATTATATTGTCCTTTCATTCATCTCCATCCTTGGTCGCTTTTAAAAAGAAATCTTCTTTTGACTTAAAGCACACCCATAGCAACTTATTCCTTTCACCTTTCAATTCCCACGGTTACTTGGATAACTACAACCACCCCACACTAAAAGTATGTGCATTCCTCTGCGCATAAACATTCTTCATATAGTAATTAGCTTCATGTGCGCAAAGCACGCTTATTACACAAGAACAACAACTAAATTGACAAAGCATAGTGACAATGAAGGAAATACATAATTGAAAACCTAATCTAAATGGCAATACTACCTTATTACAAACACCAAGAAGACTTATTTATAGTAGGGCTTCAACCTACTCCCATTAAAGTAACCGGTAGTTGTGTTCCATCAAGTGTTTCTAATTAGAAAGCCCCGATTCAAGTATGTAAGTGATGATATACGGCCCCAACTAATGTAATTTTAGCTCTTGCCTAGATGGTGCAATAACTTTCAGCTATAAAGAAGTACCATTTGTCCAATCTCAAACTTCTTATCCCTTATGTTTATGTCATGTCATGCTTTCTTCCCGGATTTTTCCCGCTTCGACTCCATCGTGTTATGGCTCGTCGCTCATCCAGCTTAAATAATATTCTCAATACACTCTTTCTAAAGAATGCTCATCAGCTAGACATCCAATGTGCATAATGCGCAAATAAGGTAACATAAATTATATAGGAGAACGGCTTCGTGCCAAACACCAACTGAAATAGTGTGGCTTTGTTCAATCTCTTATAAGTTGTTCTATATGCCCAAAGAATAGTTGACACTTTGTCATCCCAATCCTTTCTTCCAACATCACAATTTTTTATCAAATTCTCACACAAAATCTTGTTGAAAGCCTCAGTAGCCTCCATTTTACCGAGGATGGTAGGGTGTAGTTTTATGGTGTGCAACCATAAACTCATCTAATAGGATCCCGATTATCTCATTCAAAAAGTCAAGTACTTCTATCATTTATCAAGCTTAAAGGACATCCATATCTTGTAAGAACATTCTCCCATAGAAACCCAGTTGTTTTAGATATTGTACAGTCCTTCATAGGTATTTCTTCTACCCACCGTGTGAGATAATTTGTGCAAGTAATGATATAGCGTGACCTAGTCCTGCGCATGGCTGGAAAAATAGGTCCTACAAAGTCAATGGCCCATTTCTCAAATAGTTTAGCACTAGTAATTGGTCTCAAATGCATCTCATCTCTTTTCCCTAGTTTTCCTAGGTGCTGACAATGATCACACACCTTACAATATTCTTTACATTCCTTATACAATGTCTCCCACCATAATCCAGAAAGTAGGATCTTTCGGGCAGTCACATCACCTGCATAATGGCCTCCTGCAATACCACCATGGGCTTCCTCCATAATATCCTTGCACTCATGTTCTAATACACAATGGCGTAATACTTCATCTATGCCTAACTTGTAGAGGTCACCACTGATTAACAAAAAGGTGCCACGCGTATAGCAAGTTTTTTTTTCTAATTCCTTCATTCCTTCTAGTTCCATGCTAATTCGTAGAAAGACAACAATGTCTTCTAATTCTAATGGCACACATTGTAACCTATATAACTGTGCATCTAGCATGGTTTCTTCAATTTTCTATGCCTCCTCTCTTGAGTGAATTCTAGACAAGTGGTCTGGTCCAGAGTTACTTTTCCCTGGCTTCACCACAACTATGAAGTCAAACTCTTGAAATAGGAGTACCCATCTACATATGCACCCCTGTAAGATGATCTTGTTTACTAAGTACTTCAATGTCATTTGATCTGTATAAAGCACAAATGGTAGTGCTAACAAGTATTGTTGAAACTTGTGCAATGCATAGATCATTGACAAAGCTTCGCGCTCTGTAGTTGTATAATTCTATTCAGCATGAGTCAGCTTCCTACTAGCAAAACAAATTGGATGATTGATAATACCTTCTTCAGGTTGACCTAAAACACCGCCAATGGCCATGCCAGAGGCGTCCACATGCACATGAAATGGTTTATCCCATGAGGGAAAGCACAGAATGGGCACGGTAGTAAGTTTCTCCTTTAATATCTCAAACACGTGTTGTTGTGGTTCTCACAAATAAAATGTACTTTTCCCATTCAGTAACTCTTCCAAGGGTGTAGCAACTTTGGCATACCCTTTGATGAATTTTATATTATATCTTGTATGAACTAAAAATCTGCGCACCTCACTTTGACTAGTAGGCACTTCCCAGTGCCTAAAATGACCTGCAACCTTAGCTAGATCAACCAACAAACCTTCCTTACATATTATATGTCCTAAAAAATTTCCAAATGGTGTAGAAAATATGCACTTCTTGATGTTCAAAGAGATACTCAACCGTCTCGCACCATTCAAACATCAAGCACGATTGTCACAATGATCTTTCACAAGCCCATATATTGTCCAATCATCTAGGTAGACTGTAAGAAGTTGTGAATAAAGTATTTGAATTCCTAAACAACTATTCATGAGAATACATCAAGTGCATTTTACAATGCAAAAGGCATCACATTATAGGAAAAACTACCCCATTCAGGTAGTAAAAGTTGTCTTTTCTTGATACTCTTGAGAAATCCTAACCCGATGATACCGAAAAACCATATATGAAAGAATATATTTTGTGCCCTTCCACTCCTTCCAGATTTCCTCGATAAATGACATAGGGAATGGATCTGTGATGCATGTAGCATTCAACTCCCTGTAGTCCACACATATTCTAATTCATCCATCCTTCTTGATATTGATCACCATTGGCTAACCCATTCTGAATCATCAAGGGGTTTGATAATTCCATATTTCAACATTTTATCAATTTCCTCTTTTACCTTTTCATGCAAATTAGGATTCATTCTGTAAGCTCACTTCCTAACTGGTCATGCACCATCCTTAAGTTTTATTTTCATTTCCCCAAGTGATTTATACACACCTTTAATTTCATGATACCCTCGAGGGAATAAATCTTGATAATCCCTGAGTAACTCAATGATCTTTGCCACCTACGAGTCTAACCAAGTAGTCTCTAATGATGGCATCTTTAGGCTCACCTCTCGAACCTATATTCACCTTATTTTTCTTCATGGGTTTTTGATAGGTGCGCATGTCCTTATCTCAGTCTTGTCCAAGACCTATTCACCCCTTTTGAATGCTCAATATCTAGGTTCTTAACTTCCTCATCATCCATTATGTAAACCATATTTCCTTTCTCTTTCTCAAGGAAAACATGATCAAGTAGTATAGATTATATTTCTTCTTCCTTTCAAAATGCACTCCATACTCTACCTCACCAAATAATTCCTGAATATGCTCTTCATCTTTTGCACTATCTCCCATAGTTAAGCGCTTGAAAAATTTTAATGCCTCTACTATTGGAGGTTAGGAAGAAAATTAGTCAAAGATCTATATCATTCCTGATTTCAAATTTTTCCAATTCCCAATCTCTTGATGTAGTTCTACGTATACATACCAGGCACATGCACATCCTCAAAGCGTAGAATACATTCTATGCACCCAGAGTGAAGGTGGTAATGCTTCCTGTCCTACTATCTAGAGTCTCTCACACTATGCTGAATATGATGCTAAATAGGTTGATCACCATGATAAGTGCATATCTACATAGGTGCATTGTTCCTTACAAACCTAATAGATAAGGTGATTCCAATCTCTTCCCATTTTATAAGATTATCTTTGTGGACTACCCACCAACACATTATTGTCTCGTGTAAGGTATATACTAACATATCTCTTCTCTTAATTTGATTTGTCCATTGTGTTTCCATGGCTTTCAAAAATGCAAGAAGATCTTTTGCCCTTGTATACCAAGGTACTGTGTTCACCTATCTGTCAAACCGAATGAAGTCCATTCTTACGTGTAACCACACTTTTTACCTCGCGCCCTACTAGTTCATATGTACCATGAGCCCAATTATCACAAGCAATACTCATAGTATCACTAATAGAATGAGAATCCTCCCACTGTAGGATGCCTTCTTTTGATGGTTCATTGACCTCTGGTCTTGAATAGTGCGTACATAAATTTTGTTTAAGTCCTCCTCACTTAGAGGCTCAACATATGGTGTAAACTTCCCATTTGTTAGAGGTATCACAACTCTTTCCTCCTTGTTCTCAAAGCTGATATACCCCTTATTTAATCTCAAGTCAGCATTATTCGCATAACACCAAGGGTGTCCAAGCAAGGCTGGAAAATTGGCTACTTCTATAAGTGTTACTACCTCAAAATCCCCATTGAATTCATCCCCTTTATAGTTATAGATGCATCCTTCAAAACTCCTATGGGGGTGGCCTTAGTCCGGTTTGCCATAAACAACACATTATATGATGGTTGCAATGGAGGCCTCCCCATTTGTACCCATGCATCTAATGTAAGAACATTTACTTCCACACCTATATCAATCAATATGTTGCTCAATAACCATCCATCCACAACAGCATTTAGAGTAATTTCCTTGTCATAGTCAATGCTATTAGGGGGAAGATTTGCATGCAGAATCTGTCGTCCGGTCTCAATACTTGCGCATGGAGTGTTCCCTTTTAACCAACTTCCTAATAGTGGAATGATGTTATCCTGGTGCAACATTTTGCACACTTCTCTTAGATCATCAATATCAGTTTGGACTATCTTTGATGCTTTCTTCTTCTCCTTTAAGTATATATCTCACCTTGAAGAGTCCTTATCACTTCCATGGTATCTTGTTAAACTTCCTTCGATGAGAAGGACACAGGTACCTTGCATACAAAACCTACTCCTTGGTGATCGTAGGCTTCGGTGCAATGCATTTCTTGCACACACCACTTCAACTCGTCATTAATCTTCACTTTTAATGCCTCAAGTCCTAGTGCTAGCTTGGCAATACACTGATCTTCTACCACGTGTTGGATTCTAACCATCTTGGCACCTTTTTTTTCTTTCTTATGTTGCTTACTTAGATGCTCATATAAGTTCGAGAACTCCTCATAGCTATGGTTCTTTTCACAGAAAGAACATGCAATATTCTGAGGACATTCACACCTATAGTGGTTAGGAGATCTGCACGTATAACATGTTCCATGAGGGAACTCACCTCTTCCTCCACCACAGCCTCATCCTCCATATCCACCATGATATCCACATCCCCTTCCACGACCTCCTTCAAAATGCCCCTCATTCCTATCATAGTGCATTTTATTATGATCCCAATCCTGGTGCTCATTCTTACCCTTAGAATTATTTGTTACACTTGTCTATCGTACCCCAATGTCTATAGCATCCTAGATCTAACCAATCAACTCGACAATCTTTAGTATCATGGGTCGTGGACTGTAAATATTACAAAAGTAAGATACATTCTTCCTTATCGCATGCTGTAACAAAGGATAGTGACTAGCATCATGATTCAAATGACATATCTCACAATCCAATAGTAATGAGCATATAGATTTGCAGGGAAACTATCCTTGGTGTGACCTTCCACTTCACAATCTGTACACCAAATTCCTGAGCACGTTTCATGGGCTGAATTTTCGATAGCTTCTCTAACTACTTTTCCATAGCTACAATTTGTGCCTCTAGGAATGGACTAATGCTAGTTTCAATACTCCCAACTACCTCAGCACACAAAGTTTCTTCCAGGGCTTCACGCAGAGCAAAGCATGTATGTCTTATGTGACAAAGAACCCTTCTAAATTGTGTAATCAATCCTCCAACAAACCATTATTCATGTTGGCTTGCATGAATATCATAAGATAGCTTAGATAGAAGTGTCTTAAAATAGGCATCATACTCATGTACACTCTCAATCGCAGTTCCTTGCTTGATATCCTTGGGTGCACTTATACTTTCTTCTCAAACTCGGGGATATGGACTCTTTCAAGAAATCATCCTTCAATGATGCATAATCCATGCAAGTTTGATTAGGGTCAAACTTCCTATACTAGTTGTGTGCACATCCCTGTAATGTAGTAGCAAATTGACTTGCCTTTCACTCAAAATCTGTGATCCCTTTAGCACACCACAATATTTCACACATATGCACATGTTCGGTAGCATCCTCTATGTCTCTATACTCTATAATATGAAGAGACATTTCCATATAAATATTTTTGGTTGATGTGGGCCTTAACAACCTGATCTAGAACCTCTTGTGTTCCCTCTACCTCTAGAACCACTAGATCTACCGAAACTAGAACCACTTATACCTCCTAACCCTCCACCTATAGGTGGAATAGGACCTCGTAGTTGTACTTCCTTATGCTCCAACAAAGAGTACTATATTTAACCCTTACATCAGTGAGGTAGTTCCACTTCCATATATGAATCCAACATTATGCACGCTCACGTTCTATACGGATGATGTACCTAAGAATGTTCCTCCAAATATTATTGAATTAAATGTCTCCGCCATTAATTTACTTGCTCCCTAACTTACTCCTACTCTCTTACTTCCCAAGTTAGCTTGTTGGTTACTTGTCATCCTAGATCTTTGGAAAACCAAGCGCAAGGGCTAGGTCACCAAGTGGATTAATATGCATACCCATGGCCCGTAGTCTATGTTTGCACACTTCTATGTGAAGACAAGGGGGATCTCTATCATGTTTTCCAAGATGGGGGAGTTCCTGATGCTCTGCTCCAAGTCTTCTATGTGAGCTGTAAATCCTTCATGAGTCATCTCTCTCCTCAATGCCATACTTTCTTCAACGAAATGTTGCTTCTCTATCTCCCTCTCGTGCACCTCATTATACTTAAGTTGCCTCTCCTCTCTTTGCCTCTCTACCGCTAGGTCTACCATCTTTCACCAAACCTGTTCCTGCCCTCGTGCGTGGTGAAGTTTAGTTAGCCATTGGTTTACTCTCTAGGTTCAAAGTTACCATCAATATCTTGATCGCCAGTGGAATACCTTACAAATATGCTCCTCTTGGATACCATAAAAACTAGAATTCAGCTACCTCCGAGCAAGAGTATGTTGAAATTGAATATTCCAAAATATAACTATTTAGAACACCATGAAACCACATATCCACAATGATGAGTCCAAATCAGATCAGCATCATAAAGGGCCTAAAATTCTTCCTATGTCCATACAAGTGCGTGATACCTCCAATTCTGCTAAGATGCATAAGCAGTAAGCCACTCGTATAGTTCTACTGGAAAAATAACAAAAAATCTCTCATATAAGCTATCATATAGATTTTTTTCTACCCAAGTGCATGCGTTAAACTCAAACCCACTGCTGAAGCACCGTGCATATTCTTCCTCCAAATCGTGTATCCACTCCTCAATACTTGCTAGAGTTAACTCGATATGTCTTCATCACAAACCATTCTAAACACAACTGAAAAAGAGGTCCCGGTGTAGACACCAAATTCGTGTCTTACGATCCCTTGTGACCCACATCTCATCTCGCAAACCTAAACTCATCACCTAAACCTTACACAATTATTTATTAATTACCTCATAATTGATAAATCCACATCGCCTTACCCGCCACCTCACTTGCCCACCTCACCATGACTTAGCCCTAACCCTAAACTAACCTAATTAGGACCCATGACTTGGTCTAGACTCACATCCATAACTAATGCCTCCTTACTCGCACCCAAAGCCGACCTTCTAGCCACTTGACCAAGCCCGCAACTGATCTCTCGGGAGAAAAGTTAGAAGGTGGGCTATTTTACTAAAAATAGCCTACTTTTTCCTAACCGATGCCGGTTCTGCTCTCGACCACCGGTTACATAACCGCCATCGGTTCCCTGTAAATGGGCTCCCCAAACCAAAACAACGGATCGGAATTTCATTTTGGAGATCAGTCGAAGGATTTTTGAATCAAAGGAGAGTCCAAAGCGATTAGCAGAGTCCAGAACTTCACTTGACCAAGCAGAGACGAGTGAAGAAACCAGAAGAGTTGGCAGCCAAGGAGATCAACTTGCATCTCGGTCAAAACCAGTAAGTCAGATCTTACATGTCCTTTTGTCATAACATTTCTTATGTTTCTTGAATCTCAGTCCTCCTAAATCCATTTCTGAATCCACTACCCAACGTGCCATTGCATCGAACTATCATTCCTTAGCTTCTAACCATCCCATTTCCCAATACCATCCAAAAATCAGCCATTACAAACTCCACAACCAGCCCAGAAGATCCTAGAACCCACCGGTATCGGTTATCAGTAACCGCCATCGGTTATAGGTAACCGGCATCGGTTCCTTTGATCAAAACCAGGAAAAACAGCCTTTCCCCTACCCAGTTCAGCCAAGCAATTTGATTGATATTTTACAATATTTTGTGTTAACTCATATTAGCAGGGAAACTGACCACCTTCGAAAGGAAGTTTTACATTTCCTGGGCCCAAGGCAGTTTCCTCATTTATTATCTAATCAAAATCTTGTGGTCTTGTGTTCTTATTTGCAGGTAGTCCTTCCAAGACAAAAAGGAGTTCTTCGCAGTCAGCCTGATCTTTCTCTACGGTACGCGCACATCATCTCGACATTCTACAGGTATTCCTCCTAACCCTAACCTTATCTGTTTCTATAAGGAACGAAGCATTTCCGAGTGAAACATTTTGGCACGCCCGGTGGGACCCATTTTGGGTTTTTCTTTATTTCTTGCTTGCTTTTATTATAGGGAGCATACTTGTTGTTTTCTTCTTCTAGAGATATTCACAGGGTATTTTATTATTCTGGTAAAAGAACTTGCTTTGTTTTTGCATCTTGCATTAGTAAAAGTCATCTCTTTTGCTTCATCGAATATCACTTTCGATTTGGGTTTTAAAACACATGCATTACATTCCTGCCTGTTGTTTTTCAATTCTAGTGAACATAGATTAAGTAACAGGTCGTACACGTGGGGGTGATATCCACGGTATTGACAGGAAATTAACCTTAGTTTCACTGCACAACACATACCGAATCACTTCACAATTAACACAACATCTCAAACATCCCCCCTTTTCCGCGGTATTCCTCCGCCCGATTGAGGTAACCTTATAAGCCAAAACAACTTGACATTTCCCCTAAGTCTCTTGTTTAGGATTCTTGACATCATTCTACGTCTAAAGGCATAAGCCCACAATAATTAAAATTAACCCTAAGGTTAATCTCTGGATTTGCGTGTGCATCTTGCTTGTTTGCTGTCCTGTTTTCTCTATCATACTTTGTCTTCTGTGATCAATAAGTTGCTAAACATACTCAACGTTACCAATATCAAATCAGCAGCCTTTTATATCTTCTTATCCTTAATTTTTGACACCGACATCGGTTAAGGAACCGACGTCGTTTGATCTGTGACCGACACCGGTTACTAAACCGATATCGGTTACTGTCTTCATCAGCCCCTGACAAACCAGCAGCTTGCCAAATTCACCTTTCAGACGTTGTTTTTGTTCTGGATAGATTGAAACTTTCCTGGGTGTTCTAGTCTATGGTTGTCATCACTCGGAAGCAAGCCGCCGCCATGGTTTCACACGCTTGCTCTGTTTCTTTGCCTGAATCACCCCCTTCACATTCTATAGGAAACCCTACGGACACCAGTGAGATCCCCCAAATTCCTGTAGGAGACAAGGACTTTGCCAAATTTCTGGATGCTAATCCCAGCGCTGTACAATACTATTTGTCTCATACCCCTGACCGTACGCCTGATGGTCAGCTCCTTATGGGCATGCCTATTAGTATAGCTGCTCATTTAGCTCCTACTCCTCCTGATAACAATACCTTACTTCCCGCATCACTAGCCCCGTCTCCCAATCCGACAGCGGCAGAGGTTCATACGACCCCGATTAGCTTTCCTTTTGTTAATCTTGGACCCCATGTATCGCCACCACCAACTGCCCCTATCTCATCTCTCTTTCAGACCACTCCATTCATGACTTACTCTCTGCCACCTATTCAAACGAGCTTTCCTTCTCAAGCTCCGCCTACCTTTTCATTCCCATATACGTATCCAGTGAACCTCAACACCTTATATGGGACATCCCTATTCTGTGGCACCATCATCTCATCCAACCACAGATTTCATCAAGCAAATGATGGACAAAATGCAAAACCTGGAGGCTTCCGTTTCAGGAAGTCGTAGCGCCTTGACATACGAGCAAGTTTGTCGGGAGCCCATTCACCCTTCTGTCCCCCTTCATTCATATCCTCCTCAATGGGAGTTGCCAAAGTTTACTCGTTTTAACAGTAAAGAGGATCCTCAACAACACTTGCGATCATTTAGACATGCTTGTTATTTGATTGCCCATGATGATGCCTTGTTACTCCGCACCTTTCCCATGTCCTTATCAGGGCCTGCCTTGGAGTGGTACAGATGCTTTAACCCAAAGACTCAATCTTCTCTTTTAACCAACTAGCCCAATCTTTCTTGGATCATTTCTCCATTAACATTGCCAAGAAAGTATCTATCATCGACCTCTATGCCATCCGACACCAAGACAATCTATCGCAGATTTCGTTGACGATGGCGGGGGCCTTATCAACCAACTTACGTATGCCTTGCCTCAAACCGAACTTATCGAATCTGCTTTACGCGGGCTGCGCTAAGCACATCTCCCCTACCCTCCAAATTCAAACTTTTCGTACATTCGACGAGGTTTTTACTATGGCTCGAAAATTAGAAATTCGAGCCTTAGAGGAAGAGAAATCTGCGGTTGCGAAACAAGAACTCCACTTTCCGAACTCCTGATTCTACCAATAAACCAAATACCACCACTCCTCACGCGTCCACCTCTTCTAAATCAAAAGGAGCTGTCCACGCGGTGATGGTCAAATCCCAATCACCGTCCAATACTCCACCAAAAACCACCTATAAATACAAAGCTGAGCCCACCAATTACACTCCCTTGGGAGAAACTTATGGCGTCATCCTAGAGAAATTGCTCAAAGCTGGGGCTATCACCTTGCCCCCTGTAAAACCTCACTCTGGGTTTGACTCCACCCGCGCAATACCTTCCTGGTACAAAGAAAATGACTTTTGTAACTTTCACCGCGTAAAAGGACATAGTCATGAAAACTGCAAGATGTTGAAAAACATAGTGCAGGAAATGGTTGATGCAGGGGATATAACACTCGATAATCCTAACGCCCCTGCTAACCGAAATCTAAAAATTTTCAACAAGCCATTCCCGAATCACTCGTCCAAGAAAGCAACGTAAACCAAGATATCTTAGCCGAGGAGAGTGTTCATGAGATCCATGCGCAGCTTCGATTCTCGGCCAAAAGCCTCTATCGAGAAAATTTTGAATCAAGCCTCTTCACTAACACAGAGCCCGAACCTCCTTTACCACCATCAAGCCAAAGCGAAATCGTTCCTTTACTCATAGAAGAGTTAATCGCCTGTGCTTCCCTTCCCATCAATGAGTCTTCTTACACCACATCCCTACAAGACTGTGAGCGGATGCTATCTAATTTATCTATTTCCCAAACGTCCCCTTCTACCACTCTTGCTACACAAGAGGAAGGCTCACCACTCCTTTTGACATCCTTAGACGAGAAATATCTTACACTAACATCACCACATTCTTTTAACATGACAGATCTCCTCGAACACGCCCTCCTACCTATTAGTCCCTCATCACCTAAATCTTTTCAACGACCGGTTGACCTCCTGACATCTATTGATACAGTGCCTCATCCGCCTCCTGTGTCACACCCGCAATGGACTGGAATTACAACTCACTTTTCCTCTGTACCAAAATTACAAATCACACCTGGAGACTGTCATTCCACAGAAGATAGACAGGCCCTATGGGAACGTTTGAGTACTCCTGTTTCTACTCAAATGCAAATGACTGATCCTGATGTCTCCACCATTTACCCGAAGTGCTTACAGAAGCTTAAAATGCCCCTGTTCTCGCCTTCACCCCCCTCACCTCTACCAAACGCCCCGTCCACTTCTATCAACTTAACCAGATCTTCCCCTACGCTGGGACCTCACCAATGCCCGGGCCTAACACACCCGCCTAAGCGACTCGATCTATCCAAAAATAAATCCGTTCCGCCACCTAGGAGACGAACGCAATCCGGGCCTCTATCACAATTAAAACCCTCATCGTCACACCCACCTTCCATATTGGGACCTCATCCCTCCACATTACACCAATATATCATACCTCCGTTGTTTTCTGCAAAACGACCTACGCCTTTTACACCTATACAGAGATCAAAGGGTATCACAACATCGTTACCCCACGTGTCCGGTCCACCTATCAACCCTAAACCAATCCCATCATCAAAGGATTTATTTTCTGTCACTCCCCTTCTCCGTGGTTGTTTCCTCGCTACCATGCCATCTGTAGCCTCATCATCTAACCAGCTGAACGTAACTTCTGTGTCTAAGAAACCACGTTTAGTGAAAAACATGTGTCAGCACCCCTCGGCTAAACCACCACCCATACGAACTAAACACGCCCAAACATTACCACAACCCACACAATCAATACCCTCATCTTCTTCTGATTTTGACCCACTCAAAGGATCCTACGCCAAAATCCTTGCTATGTTGGTGGAGAATGCGACCATCTCCCTACCTCCACTTAGACCTTATGACCCGTCTAAGCCCCGACCTGTGGATTATGATGAGTCTAAAATCTGCGCCTATCACCGCACACCTGGACATGATGTAGAAGGATGCAAAGCTCTAAAAACCATCCTTCGCCAGTCACCTCTTCCGGATACAAAGGTTAAGAAAGACAACTTACGAAGGGAGAGACCTCTAGCGTCAATTCCCTCTACTATACCATCTGTCCCCGCCTCACCAAGATCGATCATTATTACAACCCCACCTCTTAAAGACCATGAATTATCCCAACCATCTTCTTCATCTCAGGTCTACGAGATTAATATGATTAGTGTCGCTACTCGAGGACAGAAAAACAATGGGAAAGTGAAAGAAAACACACCTGCGGCATCTCTTTCTCCTTCAACCATCCCGATTACACCACCACCTAAAGTGGTTATTCGTGGACCCGCCTATCCCGTCTCTAATGGAGTTGCCCACCGAACCATGATCAAACAGCTTCATCAATCGCCCGTAAAAATGACACTATATGATCTCATTCAGACCTCTGAATCTCATCGACAAGCTCTCGTTGAGATCCTTCAAGGGATAGAGGTTTTACCCAACGAAACCCTGCCTGTTACCTCCATTCTAACACCCAATCACGTTGCCTCTCTCACCAAACAATCCATCTCCCCCACCACTTCTGTCTCAAAACAACAAGCCGCTGCGGTTAGTTTCTCGGAAGATGAAATTATCGACTTTGGTACAGAAGACCCTGACCCTGCCCTTTTCATTTCCGCTTACGTCCGAGACATTCGAGTACGTCGGGTTATGATTGACGGGGGCGCTAGCCTAAACATCATCTCTTCAAAAGCCTTCCAACAAATGAACATCCCTTCTAGTTGCATGTGTGCCAACCCCATCATGTTGCGATCATTCAATGACGCTATTACTTCTACCTTAGGCACCGTGATCCTCAACATTCGCGTAGGCCCACGTACTTTGCCCGAACTCTTCTATGTCCTTGAAGGAGAGTTCCAATATAATATATTACTGGGTCGCCCTTGGATCCGGGCCATGGGATGCGTTCCCTCAACATTACATCGATGTATAAAATTTGAGTACGAGGGGAAGTCCTACACTGTAAAAGCTGATCCTCCCCCCTTCAAAACTTGCAATATGTTATACCGCCCAAACGATGTGCTTATACCAATTAAGACACCCATACATTCAACCCAACCATCCTCTTCAAATGTACCTCAACCATCCACCTCAACTGCACCTACGCCTTCAACTGATGAAACCACCATCGCACAAACCACTTCTCTTCCCGCAGCTAACATCCCAACCTCCGACCCCTTAGTAGATGTTTTTCATCGCCTCACGCTGGGGGAGTACCGCCTATATAACGTTAGTTCTTTCCCTACCCCGCAGGAGTACGGACAATTACATGCGCATCCCACCTACGACCGTCGCGTGGGGGAGGTAATCTCTTACGGACCACCCCATTGTCGCACTAACCTAACGTATGGGGGTGTTGACGCATCCTCCATTACCCCTGAACCTCCTCTTGGTGTGGTTCCCTTCCAATCCGATTTTCAATACTTGACAAATCGTCGTTTCGCCCTCACCTTCTTGACTACCGCATGGAAAGGCTTTGGTTTTGGCCTTTACGAACAAGGCCGACATACACTTATTCCCATGACCACACGCAAACATAATGATCGCAGGTGGTCTCGGTTTTTCCAAACACCTACACAAGAGACACCTCCCGTCACCGTATCCGGAAGAGGAAGACGCGTTGCCCTACCGAAACATCATCACCCACTTTGCCATCATCTCCCACGAGAATCAATGGACCCCGAATCTATCCCTCCTAACTTTTTTTTTTTTTTTTCATAAATGCTATCTTCATAGGTCCTCTCACTTATCAACGCGATAATGAGGACCCATCTTCTCTTCCCCTTCTGTATCCAGACATGATCGAAGAGGATTCGCCTTTGATTAATGTTGTTGAATGCCAGGATGACGACTCCATACTCACTTACCTGGGCGCGGATGATTCTTATATTCAACGCGCCCTACCATCTGAAACCCAAACTATGCTGAATGAATCTACTATAGAAATCAACATCCACACGGAGGAAGATCCTCACATAGTGAAGATTGGACAATCCCTTAACACATCAGAACAAGCCGCCTTTACTACCTTTCTCTGTGCTCGCAACCAAGCGTTCGCATGGTCTTACGCTGACATGCCAGGAATTGATCCTACCATTGCCGTCCATAACATCACCCTAAACCCCGATTCCAAACCAGTCAAACAGAAATTGAGAAAAATGCATCCACGCATTGCTCTCTTGGTCAAAGAGGAACTCCAACGACTCCTTTCTGTTTCCTTCATTCTGCCTATTGACTATCCTCAATGGATTTCTAACATCGTACCTGTCACGAAAGCGACGGGGGGACTTCGGATATGCACGGATTTCCGAGATCTTAACCTCGCTTGCCCTAAGGATGACTTCCCCCTCCCAAGTATTGATCAACTTGTTGATCTCACTGCGGGTCATGAAATGCTTTCTCTCATGGATGGCTTTTCAGGATACAACCAAATTTTGGTCGCCCCTGCCGATCAACACAAGACTGCCTTCATAACTCCTTGGGGAACCTTTTGTTATCGTGTCATGCCATTTGGCCTTAAGAATGCTGGTGCTACCTATCAGCGGGCTATGACCTACATTTTTCATGACATTATGCACACTATCCTCAAGACTATGTCGACGATCTTCTTGGCAAGTCTAAACATCGTAGTGAACATCTCGATGTTTTAACCATTATTTTTGATCGCTTTATTACATATTCGTCCGCCTTCAACCGAAGAAATGTGTCTTTGGTGTTCTTTCAGAAAACTTCTTGGCTTTATCGTCTCTTTGCGTGGCATTGAGGTCGATCCATCGAAAGTCAAAGCTATCCTAGAAATGCCCCCACCCCAAAATCTCAAACAATCACGTAGTTTACAAGGTAAGCTCCAATCTATCCGACGTTTCATCTCCCAACTCTCGGATCGGTGTCAACCTTTCCACCACCTCCTTAAAAGGATATTGCATTCCAATGGAGCGAAGAATGTCACAAAGCCTTCAAGCTCTCAAATCTTATCTCTTACTGACCCACCCGTGCTTATCCCACCCCAAGACAACCGCCCTTTCTACCTTTACCTTTCCGCCACCGACCACGCCGTAGGGAGCCATGCTTGCACATCGTGACTCGAGAATCACGAACAAGCCGTTTATTATATAAGTCGTACTTTGGTGGACTATGAGACTAGGTACACACATGTAGAAAAATTGTGCCTTGCCCTATCATTCGTTGCCACCAAACTCCGACACTACCTTCTAAATCACAAGACTTTCGTCATCACCAATACAGACCCCATCCATTACATGTACGCCAAACCTCATCTGAACCAACGCATTGCTAGATGGCTCATGCTTCTCGCCGACCTCGATCTTGAGTTTATCCACCAGAAATCAATCAAAGGACAAACCATCGCAGACCAACTAGCGGACGCTCCTGTACCGGGGGAACAATTTACCAATTTCACATTTCCCGACGAACTCATCGCTACTCTTTCCCTCACAGAGGAGTCGTACCCAATGACCCTCTTCTTCGATGGATCTAAATGCCAGCCGGAGGAGCCGGCGTTGTTCTCATTCCTCTCAACGCTGAACCTATGCCTCTTTCATTCCGACTTGATTTCCCTTGCACTAATAATACAACGGAATACGAGGCCCTTGTTCTAGGTCTCCAAGTTGCGTTACACTTAGGTATCAAATCTATCAACATTTTTGGCGACTCTCAATTGGTAGTCAATCAAGTTATGGGCGTCTACCAATGCAAAAATGAGGAACTTCAAAAATACAAACACTATGTGGATTCACTTCTAGCTTTATTTACCCACTATTCTATACAAACCATTCCCCGCTCCACTAACAAATTTGCGGATACTATGGCTTGCTTAGCCTCGCAAATTCCCGCCGCGCCAACTGACTCTGAATTATTCGTCGTGGTCCAACAACTTTTTGCCCCATCCTATTCAACCCCGGTAGTTTGTATGATAAATACTGTGTCTACTAATTCACAGGATACCTGGTACCACCAATTTCATGACTACCTTACAATCTCTGTCCTCCCACCTGATCTTACTAGTAACGGCAAACGTGCTTTTCTTAAAAGTGTTTCGCGTTATGTTGTCATGGGGGGACTCCTCTATAAACGTGGCTTTGATGGTATCCTCCTTCGCTGTCTAACTAGCATGGAGGCCACTCATACCATCCAACAGGTCCATGACGGTATTTGTGGTGGACATTTTAGCGGCCTTGCCGTGGCCAAACGAATCCTTCGCCTTGGTTATTATTGGCCTACTCTCAATAACGACTACTACGAATATGTTAAGCGTTGTGTTATGTGTCAGCAACATGCCAACCTTCAACATACTCCTAGCCACCCGCTCCAGATCGCTCGAGATCTTTGGCCTTTCTCACAATGGGGTTTAGACCTTATTGGTGAGATTCACCCAACCTCTTCACAACGCGTCATCGTTGGATACTCACAACGACCGAATATTACACAAAATGGGTGGAGGCTATTCCACTCATTTCAATCAAAAAAGAAAAAATTGTCGAGTTCATTAACCACCACATTATCTGTCGTTTTGGTGTTCCTCACCGCCTGATAACAGATAATGGAAAATCTTTCAAAAACAAGTTGTTGCGAGACCTTTGTGACAACTTTGGTATCAAACTTAGTTTCTCATCACCTTACTATCCACAAGCCAATGGGCAAGCCGAGTCTTCTAATAAAACACTAACCAAAATCCTCATGAAAGTTGTCAATGAATCTGGAAGAAATTGGCACGATCACATTCCCTTTGCCCTTTGGGCTTATCGTACTAGCATTCGTACTTCTACTAATGCCACACCTTTTTCTTTGGTATACGGCACCGAGGCTGTTTTGCCTCTCGAAATACAAATACCCTCCCTTAGAATATCTCTTCAGGATATTCTCACCAACGATGATTTCCGCCAAGAGCGGTTAGCCCAATTGGAGCTTCTTGACGAACGCCGTCTTACAGCTCTTGATCACCTTCAAATCTATCAAAAACGCATTAAACGTGCTTATGATAAGCGACTTCATGAGCGTACCTTTAAGGTTGGTGATCTTGTCCTCAAAGAGAATCAACATGTAACCAAACTAGAAAAGAGCAAACGTGGAAAATTTGCTCCCAATTGGATTGGGCCTTATATAATCACTCACACCTATGGATCAGGCACTTATCGTTTAGCTTCGCTTAATGGTAAACCTGAGCCTGAGCCCCTTAATGCCTTGCATCTTCGACCATTCTACTGTTGAAATTAGTGTTATATCACTTCTTATCCGCCTACTGCTCGTCCCTTGAGCTCACATACCACCACATACACTTGTCTCTTACATCTCGAAATAAAATCAAGCTCACCCCTCACCTCCCCTTACGATGCCTTCCCCTTCTTAGTCTAGTCCATGACTTCAAAGTATTAAAATAAGCCGTATTCTTATGGGATTTTCTTGAGTCAAACTTCCTACTAAACTAGATGCTTCACGCTAAAACGAACATCTAGTCATCTAAATTAAATATAGACTGCTCCCTCGAAGGACAGCTATATGCCGAATTATTGCCGTTATTATATATAGACTGCTCCTCCGAAGGACAGCTATGCATTACAATTATATCTGCTACTATAAATAGACTGCTCCCTCGAAGGACAGCTATACACAGTCAGCCTTTATCAGAAGCTTCTCGCATTGATCAGCTTCGTGAAGACCTCAAGAATAAAACAATCAATATCCCTGGTAGACTTCCCGCATCGATCAGTCTACATTCAATAAAATAAAAGCCTCATTCAAAGGAACTTTTTGGGTCATGGACTTGTCTATTTAGGGTAGGTTCTCTTTCGTTGTAACAAGTTCTTTGTACCTCAGCTATACCATCCACCTCTACCTCGCCATTTTCTTCCACTCAAGGGACGTGTCGTACACCTGATATGTTGTGATCATACAACTCTTTTCACCTATTGACTTTTCGTCTATGCACAGTGCCTAGGGCTTCAGGCTCGTTCTACGTTGTGTGGTTTGTTTAGCTCTTTTCACCTACGGAACACTCTTTCCGCTTTGCCTCGCATCTAGGATTGTGTGTTGATCTTAATCAGGACATGGTTCCCTTCTACTTGGGTAGGCTAACTTTCACTTCCCTTATACCTTTTACAACATCACCAATTCATTACCGACACCAACAACCTTACCTTACCAATATTAATATCAATATTCTTACCAACCAACCAATTGCCTAAACCGTACCAAATTGCCTGAATTCGCCTCTCCCTGATCCTAAGGGAGAACTACATCGGTCTGAGGCCCTTCCTTGCTTTGTGTAATGGGCTATGTAGGCAGCACTTCGGAGACATGGGGTCTCCCAAGGTTAGCTCGACCATCCCCTACCATAACCTATCATGTGTGGTAAATATAAATATTTTGGTGTATTTCTATTTAATCACATTCCTCTTTGATCCTTTTTTAAAACACCGAAAGTCAAAACGACAACATTCTTATTATTATAACGCAAATCAACATACATATCTCGTTTTATTTAGATGTTAAACAAATACATCTTCTATATCATCGACACGCAGGTCGGTACTCTTATTTATCCTCATACCTTGCTAATATTTATTTAGACCCTCACGCCTCATCCCGACCTAGGTGATGATCGTGATCGTCGACCCCTCTCGCCAGGCCTCTCTGTCCTGAAAGGTACCGCGGCTATTGGTACCGCCCACTGATCTGCCAATTTCTCCTGTAACATGTGAATACGCTCTCTCGCATGGAGGTATCTAGCCTCTAGTCCCTCCGCTCGTGACTCACAAACATCGCAAATATCTACCTTTGCTGCAACCCTGTTAACCATTTGGCCCGACCCAAGGCCGCACCCAACCACTTGGCCCGACCCAAGGCCACACCCAACCACTTGGCCCGACCCAAGGCCACAACCAACCTATTTGGCCCGACCCAAGGCCGCACCCAACCATTTGGCCCGACCCGAGGCCGCAACCAACCTATTTAGCCCGACCCAAGGCCTCACCCCAACCATTTGGCCCGACCCAAGGCCTCCACCTACCAATTGGCCCGACCTAAGGCCTCAACCTACCTATTTGGCCCGACCTAAGGCCTCAACCTACCTATTTGGCCCGACCTAAGGCCTCAACCTACCAATTGGCCCGACCCAAGGCCTCAACCTACCATTCGGCCCGACCCAAGGCCTCAACCTACCTATTTGGCCCGACCTAAGGCCTCAACCTACCAATTGGCCCGACCTAAGGCCTCAACCTACCAATTGGCCCGACCTAAGGCCTCAACCTACCAATTGGCCCGACCCAAGGCCTCAACCTACCTATTTGGCCCGACCCAAGGCCTCAACCTACCATTCGGCCCGACCTAAGGCCTCAACCTACCAATTGGCCCGACCCAAGGCCTCAACCTACCTATTTGGCCCGACCCAAGGCCTCAACCTACCAATTGGCCCGACCCAAGGCCTCAACCTACCATTTGGCCCGACCCAAGGCCGCAACCAAACCATTTGGCCCGACCCAAGGCCGCAACCAAACCATTTGGCCCGACCCAAGGCCGCAACCAAACCATTTGGCCCGACCCAAGGCCGCAACCTACCATTTGGCCCGACCCAAGGCCGCAACCAAACCATTTGGCCCGACCCAAGGCCGCAACCAAACCATTTGGCCCGACCCAAGGCCGCAACCAAACCATTTGGCCCGACCCAAGGCCGCAACCAACCCATTTGGCCCGACCCAAGGCCGCACCTAACCATTTGGCCCGACTTAAGGCCGCACCAATTAACCATACCATACCCACAATCACCGTTTTAATTTATCCATCCATCATGTAGCTTTTTGTTCAATCGAGCTCACCTGTTCGTGTTTTAGCATGATTAGGGTCCTTGACTTGATCTGTTGACCAACTTTGCCTAGACCTAGACCGTGACGTTTATCTCAACCAAACCAACCATTTGGTACTGCCGAACATGCCTAAACGTTCTTGTACCTTACCTGTTATATACCCCGAGCTACTTCCTATGCCTTGATACCGGATTATATCACCCTTGTTTGGATAAACTATCGACCTTTGCCTATACATCGCTGGTTTGCTCGTCAAATCATGTACCCTAGTCATACTATTGCATTTCAACATGTGTATGCTTCCTTGGACCTACCCCACACCTTACCATTCTCTCAACAACATATACCCTTTATCAACTCTATCCCTGATTTCCCGTTCACCCAATCTGTGATAGATTTGAGGGGGATTACCTATACCCTTAACAGGGGAAACCACTTCATATTATTGTCCGCGCAGCTTTACAAAACAAGCTACACGACAATAAGGGGCTAATGTAGACACCAAATTCGTGTCTTACGATCCCTTGTGACCCACATCTCATCTCGCAACCTAAACTCATCACCTAAACCTTACACAATTATTTATTAATTACCTCATAATTGATAAATCCACATCGCCTTACCCGCCACCTCACTTGCCCACCTCACCATGACTTAGCCCTAACCCTAAACTAACCTAATTAGGACCCATGACTTGGTCTAGACTCACATCCATAACTAATGCCTCCTTACTCGCACCCAAAGCCGACCTTCTAGCCACTTGACCAAGCCCGCAACTGATCTCTCGGGAGAAAAGCAGGGAAGGTGGGCTATTTTACTAAAAATAGCCTACTTTTTCCTAACCGATGCCGGTTCCTACTCGACCGCCGTCGGTTACGTAACCGCCATCGGTTCCCTGTAAATGGGCTCCCCAAACCAAAACAACGGATCGGAATTTCATTTTGGAGATCAGTCGAAGGATTTTTGAATCAAAGGAGAGTCCAAAGCGATTAGCAGAGTCCAGAACTTCACTTGACCAAGCAGAGACGAGTGAAGAAACCAGAAGAGTTGGCAGCCAAGGAGATCAACTTGCATCTCGGTCAAAACCAGTAAGTCAGATCTTACATGTCCTTTTGTCATAACATTTCTTATGTTTCTTGAATCTCAGTCCTCCTAAATCCATTTCTGAATCCACTACCCAACGTGCCATTGCATCGAACTATCATTCCTTAGCTTCTAACCATCCCATTTCCCAATACCATCCAAAATCAGCCATTACAAACTCCACAACCAGCCCGAAAGATCCTAGAACCCACCGGTATCGGTTATCAGTAACCGCCATCGGTTATAGGTAACCGGCATCGGTTCCTTTGATCAAAACCAGGAAAAACAGCCTTTCCCCTACCCAGTTCAGCCAAAGCAATTTGATTGATATTTTACAATATTTTGTGTTAACTCATATTAGCAGGGAAACTGACCACCTTCGAAAGGAAGTTTTACATTTCCTGGGCCCAAGGCAGTTTCCTCATTTATTATCTAATCAAAATCTTGTGGTCTTGTGTTCTTATTTGCAGTAGTCCTTCCAACACAAAAAGGAGTTCTTCGCAGATCGGCCCCGATCTTTCTCTACGATACGCGCACATCATCTCGACATTCTACAGGTATTCCTCCTAACCCTAACCTTATCTGTTTCTATAAGGAACGAAGCATTTCCGAGTGAAACACCCGGAAATGGAACCAATGATGTAGCCTAGAATTCACCAGATAACACCCTAGACGCACTGGCACATCACTCAACTTAGACTAAGCACTCACCCGAAATGCGTAAAGGTACCATGTCCCTCTTTAGGGTTATTGTAGCAGGATGTTAGCGTGATGAAGGAAGAAACATAAATATCCATAACTAATCCATCATTCTATAATGCATGTTACATTCATATCTATGAAAGAACAAGCTTTAAACAATAATCATGATTGAATTAATAACATGCACTACTCAATTACACACAGGAATGACACTTAGATTTAGCCAATATCTTCCATCTATTAATAAACATAGAATATCCTTATAATAATGTCAATCTATACCAATGCACACATGGATCTAATACAATAATCCAATCATATGCACATACCTCTATACCTTCGTACATCCATCTCCCTCTGTGTATATCTTTTACTATGTACTTCACATCATATATATAGGGTGGGGACTTGCCCTTCACCGCTTATCTATTCCAAAAATAGGCCACATGCTATTAATAGCCACATGCTATTAATAGCCACACGCCATTTATAGGAATAGCCACACATGTAAGTGTGCTATCTATAGACCTCTTGCAGTTAACTAAAGTGACAATCCTATTCTTAGCTCGTCTCCATGTAAAACACTTCGATCCGATCCTCCAAAGATAGACAATGTGTGGCGTGCACGTCTCTGCATCGTTGGTGTGTTCCACACACCATCTTCTAAAAATAAGTTGTCATGATCAAAATTGGCTGAGTCCCAAAAGTTGAACTTTCCTCCACGTACAAGTTCTTCATGTTCCTCTGTGCCCTTGATCATGGCCTTCTCTCCCATGCGGACTTCTTGTGTGATCTCTAACAAGTATTCTCGATCAATCAACGAACATGGTGGGGAGGGATACCTATGTGGAATGAAATGAGGTAGTGATTTATGCCTAGATGTAGTAATTATCCTAGGAATGGGCCTATACTAATGTACTAGAATAATAGAGTGATGAGGCCACATGAGGTGTGTACGAGTAAGTGAGTTGGGAGTAGATTGTGCTTATGTGTTATGGGTCTTAGCGTACTTAAATGGAGTAGGTGATGTAGTGACCATTGCTATATGAGGTGGAAACCATGGATTATATGGTGGCACACCATTGATAGAAATTATTTTATTATTGTGAATAAATTTTAGATGCAAATGATTGATGGAGATTATAGACTTAGACATGTGAATCTAATTAAGGCCTAGAAGCATGGCACTCTCGTGCTCATTGGTATGGAGGCCCAATAGGTGTTTTCATTGATTCAAAACCACATTAATGATGAAGTGAATGTTTTATTATGATGTTGTGATGTTGTATATGGTGCTTACATACTAGTTTAGATGTATATCAGTTGCTACAATGGGATTCAGTGAGGTGTGCTTCCTCTTACAAGCCTATACAAGTTCCTATGAGATGTAACTTGGAAGTGTGAGATTATTGGATTCTTGATAATCATTTTCACATGATCTATAGTATTATTTTAACATGATTTATAGTATTATTTGAGGGTGATTGATCACTCACAACAGTGGCATAGTGTAGGTACATGTGGTTCACTTGGTTACAGGTGCTCATTAGGAGCAGGTATGCTTTCTTGGAGGTGTGACAAAGTGGTTTGGAGCTATATGATCTCATGTAAGCATTTTCATTTTCATATATTTCTTGTTCGATTATTGCATTATTTCGCTTAACTCTAGCTTCTACGGTCATGATCTAGCATGCAAACATAGGTAATTCTTAGTTATTGGAGAGATTGAGGTATAATTTTTATATTATTATGATATTATATGTTTTATGGATGATTCATTATTCTCTTAGAAAAATTTCAGGTGCCCATGTTGAGAATTTTGCAAGATATGACCGATTCTCGTGAGACAGGTTAAAATCTAGTGTATTTCCAACTCAAAGTGAAACTTTAGATGCTTGTTGTGAATAATGTGCCTTACATGGGACATATTTCATTTCAAGGATTATTATAAGATGATTTTATAAGTTTTTACAAAAATAATCAGGTCATTTAATCATCATTTTCTATGAATGAATGTTAAGAAGATAAAGTGGTCTAAAACCCTAGTTAGGAGTAGTTTGCAGAAAGTAAATTATGGTAACACAATTTTGATTGGTTCATAAAATTTTATGAATATATTTTGTATAGGATTTCTCATCATTTCCATAAATTTATGGTTGAGGTCATGGTGATGAGTGGGACCCATCTAAAAATAGTAGTTTCTTGAGAAGAAGGTTTTATGACAAGATGGTCCAAAGGAGTAGCATGCAAAATTGATGGTGCGTGATTATTGGGAGTTTTTATTGATTATCATGTAGTTTTTAGAGTATTAGCATGCATTTTCATGGTGGTTTGAGGTCCAAATAGGTTGACTGGTTCAAGGGTAGTTTTGGAATCTCAAATAGAAGGGTTCAGTAAAATGAGCATAACTTGAGCTAGAGGTGGAGTTTTGAGATTATTCAAGTTGTGTTGGAAATTATATTCATATATATTTCCATTTATATATTCAATCCTCGTGATGATGATATTTTTGTGGTTTCTAGGGAATTCTTTGGATAGGAATATCTTTGGCAATTCAAGATAGGATGTGTTCCAGTGAAAGTTTGGTGTTATTTGATCACGCTATGGATTGGGTGATTCTTCATATCACCTGTAAAGTTAAGAAATATGAAATTTCATCCAATTAATCAATTGTTAGATATTTAATATATGTATAAATTATTTTATGAGCTAACCTTTGGAAACATCATTTTTGGCAAGTTGATCTAGTGAAGGAAATTATTGTTGTGGTTTGAAGTGAAGGATGTTTCATGACCTATAACTTGATTATAAGGTATATACAGGTTCTTCCATTTATATTTAGTTTTCACATGGCATGGTTTGGTTGAATATAAGTGTTTTTATGGGATTATTAAGTTTCCAGGGTCTTTGAAGGGTGTAGGAAACAATTGTTTTGAGAATTGTAAAGGGAACAAGGCCAAGTAAATGAAATAATTTGATTATTTGATATTATTTGTTACCATGTAGGAATGTTAAATTATATTTTAATCATGTGTGATCATTTTTTGGTCATAAAAATGTATGGTACTAAAGTTAGGAAAATTTTAAGATTATACCCATGGGGTTTTGAGCCATTTTTAGCACATGAAATGATGGTTTTAGCTAGGGCTACCTACTTTGGTCATATGTGGATGTTGTAATTCAATTTTATGAATTTTATAGAGATTTATAGATCTAAATTATCATGAGGGACCAACATATTTAGGTTAGAAGGAACAAAAGCATATTTAAGTGCTTGTTTGGTTCATTTTTGAACTAGTGCTCTTGGAGGAAAGGTGTGTGATCTAGAGGAAGATAGTTTTCAGATGTGAGATCATGTTTTAAATGATGAGGAATAGAATTACAGGTTGAGTAATTATTGACGCATGAGAGTAATAAGTTAGAGAAAAGACAAGTGATGTAAGAGCAAGATAGTGCAAGTTTGAAGACCTAGTGTGTGAGCTAGGGTTTGTGAGCTAAAAAGTGATCTCCATCAATTGTGGCAGCATAAAATTCAAATATTAGATATATCCATGTGGTTTAGTTGGTTCTTGGTCATACTTAGGGTTTTTAGCCTCCTTTTGGAGTGGTTTCTTCACTAAATTAGGGGTTGGTACTCCTCATGGGTTGGTACTCTACTAAAATAAGGGTTGGTGCTCTACTAAACTAGGGGTTGGTGCTCCTTGTGAAGTTGGTGATTCACTAAATTATTTTTCTTTGAGTAATATAAGCATATTTTTAGTGGGTTTTCTTCCCCATGAGGGTTTCCCACTTACATATGGTGTTCTTGTGTTGATTATTTTACTTTCTTTCTCTTGTGGTTGATTTTACATATCTTAATAAGCACACATGATCATGGATGTTGTTTAAACAATAAAATGGATGAATGTATGTTTTGGTAAATGAAAGTAAAATTATTGTAGGACTGATTCACCCCCTCTCAGTCCCTTGTGCTTCTAACAATTTGTATCGAGTTGGTCCTTTTTGTAGAAGTTTGACAACTTGAAAGGAGATCCTTTGAAGCACAAGCAATGGGTAAGCTTACAGATATTGAGGCCATATTGAGAATAAGGAATGAAATAGCTCAGTCATGTATTGAAGGCTATCAAATTCATATCAAGGACATGGAAGATAAGCATAATCAATCCATTATTGCTTTGGAATCTCAAGTGGAAACTTTGACTAAAACCATAAACGTAAAAAAAAGATTGCGAGAAGGTATGAATCGAGTTGAGATCTTTGAAATTAGATTTGGATCAGCACATAGTAAGATGAATACCTATGAAGTTAGAAAAGAGTAAAAATCCCTTAAGCACATATTAGAAGTTTAAAGAGGTTTAAATGACAAAAAGGCCTAGAGTTTCATTAAAAGCATGATCATGAAGCTGGTCCAAGAACTAAACCAACTTGAGAAGGTGACTAAGAAGGTTGATCCAAGAAGGTATAAATCAATTAGACAACCAAATTATATGAGTTATGGTACTTTTCTTAATGGATATTTCTATGTTTGTCATGAATTTTTCATAGAGCTAGAGATTGCAAAAAGAGGACTCTAGGAATGAAGTAGGTGTCTTCAAGGGTGAATGTTACTCATGTTGTGAATATGGAAATAGAGCTAAGGATTGTGGATGGAATATAAGAGTGTTTGAACCTAGGAGGAACAATAATGTTGTTGTTTGTTTCAAGTGCCACAAACAAGGTCATATTGCTAAATTTTGTGTTCAAAGTGGGACTCCAAGAGGTACTAGCAGATTTCAAGCATCAAATGGAAGGGTTTACAAGAGGAAAGTCAATCCTATGTATGATTCCAAGACTATTATATCTGATCTAAAGGACAAAAAGGAGGTTTCTCAAGTGAAGGAGGTCAAGATATGTGATTCTCAACTCACCATTCAAAATTTGAAGACTTGCAAGGAGAATTCCTATGATAACGAGGTTGAAAACAAGGTCACCAAGCCTAATCTAGTTCAAAGAGGTATGTTTTCTCTTGTCCAAGAAGATTACATGTGTTTGAATGGTTTTCAAGTTCATGTGCAAGAAAAATTAAAGAATCTTGGTCTTTGGGACACCACTAAAGTTGTAAGGTATGGAAAGTGACTCTCCCCTTGTTTTCATTATTTTTGCACTTGCTAAGTATCTGAGTTTGTCCTCCATTGTGAGTTTGTGTATGTTTTTAGTGGTACTTTGTCATGTCTGCATTATCATCACTCTTCTTTGTATATGCTGAGTATTCTTATATTTATGAGTCCTTGTTATGACATGAAGTCATCATGTGTTAGTGTTGTAGATGTCATGGTTTTGTATGAGTCCATAATGAGTTCAAAGAAGTTTATGGTGTGTCAAAATATGTTAGTGATCTTGTAATGTCAAAGAATGTGATAATATCATATTCTATGTACTATGAGTCTTGAAGCTAGCACTAAGAATTCTAATTCTAAGTCTTACATCATTCATCTAGGATATGTGTTGAATAAGAATATGAAAGTATAAGGATATGTGATCTGTGTATTGTCTTCCATAGTCTGAATTTTCATGTCTATCTTATGAAAGAAGATTGTGTCATGAAAAAGGTGTCATATTCAGAGTATGAGAGTTTGTCAGTCTCTTAAGAATTTTTTTGGTCTCATCATGGTATTTCAAGTGTATTGTCTTATTACTATACATCTATGTTCCTTGATTGTGTCATTTTGTGCATGAAGTCTTCAAAATCATGATGATCATCAAGATATATAAAGATTTCCTCAATAATTATCAGTGTTTTCATCTCACATGTTTGAAGCATGTATCCTACAAAGTAAAGTTGTGAAAGTTTTGGATCTACTCACTCCCGTGGGGAGTCAAGATATAAAATTAGAAGGGACTCATGGTAAGAGGTTCTAAAAGCTGAGTTACAAGGTCTAGATAGAGGATATATGAAGTATTTTTGAGGATGATGTATTGGAATTAGTCTCGAGTGTCAAATCTAGTATAGTGGACTTTATCGTGGGCTTTAAAGATCAAGTTTGAAATATATCCTTGCTTTAAGATTTAAGAACATGGTTTTTAGTTTGCTTTCAATGGTTCTATACTCTTGTTAAGGACTATAGTGTGTCCTCTATCATACAATGTTTGAGAACTAATATGAATCTTAAGAGATGGTTTGAGGTCTTGTTTATGTTTCATAAGTGTTTCACCCTAACTAAACTTGTGTAATAAGGACTGAAACAATGTTCCGAGTTCGAGTTTGTCTATGATAAATTCAATGTTGCTAAGCAAGAAGTTCAGTGCTTGGATCTTAATCAAGTAAACTCTAATGATTAGTGACAGGAGTCTGTGGGTTTGAAGTTACCACTTGTGGATATCATGTTTTTCAAAACTCTTATATAAGTCCGAGTAAGGGCTTCAAGCGTATGACTGGGAGTGATAAGTAGTACTCTATACTATTCTATCAAGTTTAAAGTACTCGAGAACATACTAAAGGCCAAAATGACAAGTGAAAAGCTATCTCAGAGCTTGATTATTGATTTATGAAGATGTCTCAGTTGTATGTAAGTTGTGATGATTATGTGGTAACCTACAAGATAGTGAATGTGACCGAATACGGGTTTGAAGAAAAGATATTATACTTAGTTCTCAATGGTTTTGATATAAGGCTATAATAGGTGTATGAGAACTTGAAAAAGGTATAGATCATCATGTACCTTGAAGGTATACTTAGTTCCTTGAAAATTAGGGTTGAGTGTGTCTCACGATCATCAAGACAATATACTCTACATGTGAGATTGGTGATATGTATCAAGTATGCTTCATGAAAAATATGATCTTTGATTCAAGGTTTTGGTGTTAAAACCCTAGGTTGAGCATTATATGATGTTTCCAAACCTCTACAGTAAGTGTTTTAGGACTTTGTAGGAAACATGAGGTCTGTGGAAGTCCATACTTTTTAATTTCACCATGAGAAGAAGAATATAAATATAAGTGCATGGTATGTATAAGCTTATGAGGTGTGAGAATTGCACTCTAACTATGCACAGAGGAAAATATGTAAATATATCTACCAAGTAAAGAAGAATCTCTTCAAAAACTATAAGTGAAAAGCATAACAATGACCCAAGATACTCCTACAATGCATAAAACATGAAGTTACAAAGGTGTAGTGAAGTCTTATTATCATGGGGCTCTTTCTTGAGCTAATATGAGCACGTATAGGATTAGAAGGTAGGGGATTCTCCTTTTCAGGCATGTAGACTAATTTGTAGAAGTTTTTGATTTAACTGAGACCTCTTGAAGATTTTCAAAGCTTAACTAAAGAAGGTACGAGTTCTGAGGTCAAGAAAAGTGATTATTGAACCCTATAGGTCAAAGTATGACTATGTTTGAGGCATGGGAACACCTTTAAAATGTTAATAATCTTAAAATGCTAATAAATTATAGGTTTAGGAGTGTATTATGTCTATTAAGAAGGAAAATGGAGGTACAAAATTCTATACTTGAGAGTAATAGGTGTTCTCGGTATGGAAAAGGTATAATTAATGGCCTCTCAAGTATGATTTTTTATTTCACTTCATTCTTGGTATGAATATTAAGGTGACTATACTATTTAATTGTTTCAAGATTCTTGGAATATTCATTTGGTGTTATCATCATAAGGTGTGTACTTGAGAAATATTCTTGTTGTTCCATAAAGAAGATGAAGACCTACAGGTCTATAAATGATCAAAGGAGGAAGAAGAGGATGGTTTCAGTGGTATGGCACATGTTCTAAAGCTCATTCTCATCTGGAAGAGGTATTTTCATTCATCAAAAAAAAAAATTCTTTTTGTTGTATAAGTAGGTTTGATTTCTTTCCAAGTCCAAGAAACTTGTTCTTGCTTCAAATGGAAACCTACTGAAGCTTGAAGGAGCATTTTTTCAATATGGTGTCAGTGGTACTATGGTAATAATAATGTCTTTAAATATTTATTATTACCTTTTTATGATGAATTCATATGGAGAAGTATGTTCATGGATTGAAATGATTCTAGTTTTGGTCAATATGTTGATCTTGACCTCCAAATGAAGATTATGACACTGTCAATAGTGTCTGAGACAAATATATGATTGCTAAGAGGTTGAAGTTTTGCTAATCATTACAGGGGAGCTTGATATAGCTCACAATACAAGTTGTTGAAATTATTTAAGAGCCATGAATAAAATTTATTGCTTTCTAGATGGATTTTTGGTATTAATGTGTTGTTGTCATCCTTTTAACAGTGTTGAAATGTTATCTCAAGAAGAAATGTTTCTCAAGGTGTATGTAGGCTCTCCAAGATAGGGGAGTACTTGGTTGATCCTTCATGGGATTTAAATGTTGTTCTCTAGGCCATTAAAGGTGAGAAATTAAGTTTTTCTTCTTTATCCATGTTTATGATTATATGTATTGGCTTATATCGCTTAAATATGACCAAAAAACTGAAAAGTTGCTTAAGGACTGATAAAAGTTGTAAAGGTGATTTCAAGGCATGGTAACAAGGCTAGTTACTCTAATTTGTGATCTTGAGCTAGTATTTGAGGCATTGTGTCTAGGGGGAGTGGTTTTTGGTTGAGTCAATGCTTGAGTGGCCTATAGTTGCATGTTGAAATTTATCATTTTTTCTCTAAAAAGATTGTTTAGGAATCATAGTTCATGGTGTGATATGAAGAGCTAGAATAATCATGAAAATGAAAAAACTAGGCTTACAACAGGTGGACATTGATCAAGAATGAAAGTGTGATATTTGGTTGTGATTATTTCGACATTTTGGCATGTTAAGGATCATCCACAGTGTCTCTTATAGAGTTATTATAAGAAGCCAAAACAGGGCTAAAGGTGAAAAGTTTCTTGTTTGCATGCCTAGGAGATGGTTTATGAGGTTTTATCCCCTTTCAAGGTGAGATCTTGTTTCTTTCATGTTTTACTGATGGTTTTCAAATTTTGTAAGTGCTTATTCCAAAGGGAGCATGTTGTTTGCATGCTTGGAATGAAGGAAAGAATCAAATTTTGAGAAAAATCAAGAGATGGAGTCACTTTGAGACCTTTGGTTGATGTTTCTAACCAAACATAATGTATGAAGCTGAAGAAGGTGAAAAAGGTGAGCTACAGGTATTCCTTTGTCATTAATGTAAAAAGGGGAGAAGTTTAGGGTATTTTCCATCAATGAAAAAGGGGAGATTGTTGGCATGTTGTCCTAATAGGTTTTTTCATTGATGAAAAACCACATTAATGAAAAATTTAATGTTGTATGATGATTTCATGATGTTGTATATGATGCTTACATACTAGTTCAAATGTATATCAACTGCTACAATGGGATTCAATGAGGTGTGCTTGCTCTTGCAAGCCTATACAGTGCCTAGGAGATGTAGCTTAGTAGTGTGAGATTCTTGGATACTTGGGAAGCATTTTGACATGATATATAACATGATTTGAGGGTGCTTGATCACTCATATTAATGCAATAGTGCAGGTAAAGGGGTTGGTTCACTTGGTTATTGGTGCTCATTGGGAATATGCATGCTTTCTTAGAGGTGTGACAAAGTGGTTTTTGGAGCAATATGATCTCACGAAGCATGAATTTAGGTTTATCATAGCATATGAGGTATGTTTGGGTCATTTGTAGAGATTTATTATTCAGTTATTACATTATTTCAGTCAACTCTCGGCTTCACAGTGAGGGTCTAGTATGCAAGCATACATAATTCTTAGTATTGGAGAGATTAAATTATGTAATTGATATTATAGTGAATATTGATGCTATAGGGATGTTTCATGATGCTCTCAAAAAAATTTTAGGTTCCCATGTTGAGGATTTTGCAAGATATGACTGATTTTGTGAACAAGGTCAAAATATAGTGTATTTCCATCTTTAATTCCAACTTCGGATGCTCGTTGTGAACAATGTGCTTTCTATGGGACCTATTAGAGATAAAATGTGCACCCATCTCAGATCACAAGACTTTAGGGTTTCTGAGACAACATGGGATTGTCTCCAAGTTGTGGGACTCAAACTAAGATAGACCTCCGGAGAAGTTCAACTTCCTCTACTTACTCCTAACGATAAACTACTCCTAAGAATTGAAATTCAACCATCTAGATTTACTCTAACTTTCTAAGGGACCAGGGTGAGAAGGAGATGCATAAAATAGAAATCCTAATCTACAAAGGTGATAGCACCAAAAATAAGGGGATGAATATGTTTGACAAGGGGAAAGGGAAGGAAATGATAATGAAGAGGATTGGATATGAGACACAGATCAAGATCACTCCCAGAATCCACTTTCACGATACACAGTAGACAAAGATTCATAAAATGAAACATACAACACATATGTGAATGCAAGAAAGGCAAGGAATGCAATAAAATAAGAACAAGGGCCGAACGAGCCACAAGATTAAATTTTATTGCCTAAAATTATGCACTGACTATTACAATCACAAGAGGAAGATGTGAGCATTCACTGAATCAAGATCCAAAGGTATACAACCCTTGGGACATACACGTAGTAAGAAGAGAGAAATATTATATTGTAAGATTCCCAAGTTCTAAAAGTATCCAACCCATAAGAAAGAGTATTACTCTTCAATATATAGAAAATCATGGAAGGGAGAAAGAGGAGAAATTAGAGGGAAATTTGAATTCCTAAACCAAACCCAACTGCCTTCATTAATTCTCTTAGGGAATAGGGAACCACTTTTTTATTCACTGTTACATGCTTTCTTCAACTGAGCACCCATACTACATTTAATGTTGGTGGTTGTGCCACCTGGAACTACACCTTTTGCATGCTGGAGAAGTTTCTTTGACTCTTGCCCATTTTCCTTGATTTGACTCATGAAATTAGATTTGATTGCAATAGAGAACAACAAAATATTATTGAATCTGCAAAGATCTGATAACTGAATAGAAGACCAGTCAATTTCTAACCTCTATGAAGAAACATCATTTTACCTTTTATGTGGCTTTTCCACTTAGTCTTGCATGGCTATTTGACATCCGCGGATCATTCCTTTTATCATGCCACTCTTGATCTACGCAGATTTTTAAAACCTTATGTGGTTTTCCGCAATGTTGTGACTTTCTTCCTTATGACTCACAGTTCTCCTCTTACTATTTTCTTAGCCTGTAAAACTATTTATAGTAGCACGACTTTTAATATCCACCCATTGAGTCTTTTCTTTATTCTGTAGAAATTTCTTCTTGTCGTGGTTCTGCTTAGGTCCTCCATGGTAATGTTCCTCCATCCGCATCATGCTAAAGGAATCCATAGTTTCTTCAAATTCACCTATGAATATCTACCAAGTCTAACACTTGTGCAAGTTACTCAAATTTTTCAAGGGATGCAAAATTGGGCAACATTTTTGGTGATTTATAAGGGTCATCTTCCTGCTAGATGGATTATCGTAGCCTGGGAATCCATTGGGCATAGAGTTAGTTGATTGATTTATTTTCTCTACATTTTACTCCTTCACTTGATGGAAACTAATCGTTAGTTCTTTTCACTTACAAAAATCCTCCAAAAATGGATCGGTCAACAAGATCCCTAAGCAACAAAACATGTGCAAAGAACTTAGGGAAAATAAACCTAAACTACCAATAGGACAATGTGCTGAAAGCACTTGGAGGAATTAGAAATCTAATCTACTATGTACAAGATGCATGAAAATATTAATGGGAGGGTTTGAGATAAATCCCATTTACTGGGATTTGAAATTCATTCCCATCAATATCGACATCTCAAACGAATTAGCCTCCTTGCAAGTAATAATAATGTATGGTCCACTCTAGATAGCATCAAATTTAGAATACATTCCTAGTTTAGCTTAATCCGCCTCCCATTTTAAGACCAGATCTCCGACCCTAAATGTCCGATGCCTATCTTTTCTATCAAACCACTTCTTGCTCGAATTAGGATGTTTTTGTATCCTCGACCATGGCAAAATTTATTTTTTCTTCAAGTTCCACAAGTTCCACCATTATAATTTCTCTTTGATCCGCGCCTTCAAATTCCAACTGTTGTGCTAACTCAAGTGAAGGAAACTCAAGTGACAAAGGAAGCCTAGCTTCTTTTCCATATACTAGTTTGTAGGGAGAAGTGCCAATTGCCTTCTTTGTTGTTATCCTGTCTACCCAAAGAGAATTTTTCACTTTTGTATGCCACTACCTTTGATTCACGTCCATGGTTCTCTTCATGATTCTGATCAGATTTTTGTTAGTAGATTCTACCAATCCATTTCCTTGGGGGTAATAATTGGAGGAAGTCTTGAGATAAATCCCAAGTTGAAGAGCCCAATCAGATATTTTTGATCCTAAGAAAGCTTTAGCATTATCAGAAATAATGGTTTGGGGTATGCCAAACCTTGTAACAATTTCTTCAAGAAATTCCAAGATGGCTGATTCAGTGGCTTCCTTCAATGGCATGGCTTCAGTCCACTTGGTGAAGTAGTCTATTACTATGAGAACCCATTTGTGACCCACATTAGATGGATGACTAATCATACCACTGAATTAAATATGCCATTGTACAAATGGTTGATTCACCTGAATTAGATGAAGAGGCAAGGCCGTCAATATTCTCTTTCCAGTAAAGAGAGCACACTCCTTACATTTCCTAACCCACTTGTGAGCATCTGAACAATGTAGGCTAGAAATATCCTACTTTTATGATCTTCATAGTTGTAGCCCTAGCAATGAAATGTTGAGGAACCATTATAAAACTCGAAAGGATCCTATTACATTGTTCTTCTTCAATACATCTGAGCAACACACCATCAATGTTCCTTTTAAATAGTATGCCATCAACCAACACATATGGAAAATACTGTAACCTTAAATGTCACCTCTTTGCTTTGCTGAGACCAGGAGGATATATACCAAAGGAGAGGAATGTTATCATTATCTTCATCCAGCTATCCACGGCTATGTATTCATTCTTCTTAGGTTTAGTGAGGCTCTCCTCTTCTAGGAATAAAATAGTCTCTCGGGTCATTCCACACATCTTCAGCTAGTTGTTTGAAGAGAGCATAACCTCTTACCAATTTTTTGGCCTTAATGTTTAAATCATATTCCATGATTTTAAATACCCATCCATCTCACTTCTCACACGATCTATATTCCCATAATGAAATATATGACACTAGAATGTGATACAAAACCTTTATGTGGCCATCTACAATCATTATTTTAAATTTCTTCAAGGCACACATGATGGAAAACATGTGCTTCTCAATATGGCTATACTTAAGCTCATAATCCTTCAAGGTTTCGAAGAAGGATATTAGTTACTCAAGCCTTGATCATTTGGTTGGGTTAAAATCATGGTAATGCAAGAATCGGCTCCATACATATATAAGATAAAATATTTGGAGTAATTTGGATTAATCAACGTAGGATCCTGGGCTATTTCTTGTTTGATCCTTTTAAATTTTTCCTTCCCCTTCACAAATGGTCCATCTAAAAGCTGAATATTTTCTTAGCATAAGTGTGTGTGGCTTTACCATACCGGAAGTCAGAATAAAATGACTAATAAAGTTGATCTTGCCAAGGAATGATTGCAAATATTTTTTGTGAGCTAGCAAGGAAAGAGAAAGGATGGCAGAAAATCTTTCTAGATCAATGGAAATTCCTTCTTTAGAAACAATGTGCCCCAAAATCTTACCTTTAGGGACTATAAAATTACATTTCTTGGGGTTAAGAGATACCCCAAACTCCCTACATCTTTCAAGTACTTTCTCCAGGTGCTTCATGTGATCCATGCTCTGCTTGGAGAAAACAGTGATATCATCAAGGTAAACCAAGATGAATTGATTGATATATCCTTTAAAGGTAATATCCATTTCTCTTTGGAAGGTAGCACCTAGATTTGATAAACTAAAAGGTGTTTTTTTATACATGTATTCCCCATTTGGTGGTGAACGTAGTCTTGTATTGATCATTCTCCTTCACTTTTATTTGATTGAATCCCGAATATCCATCAAGCATTGAAAATATCTCAGATCCAACTAATGTCTCTAAAATCTAATCCATTGAAGGCAAAGGATAGTGATCCTTGAGAGAGGACTTGTTTAGATCCCTGAAGTCTACATAGATTCTTATTTCTAAATGGAACCAAGTTCACCAATCAAGTGGTGTACTTAATGGGAAAAATAATCTTAGCCTCGATGAGTTTAGACAATTCTTTTCTCATGAGGGGCTCTATCTTGGGGTTTATCGGTCTTTATTTTTTCCTAACTAGTTTGATATCAGGAATAAGATCGATAGAATGTTGGGCTATAGTTAGATTAAACTCTTTTAAATCTTCATATCCCCATGAGAACACTTCACTAAAATTTTGACATAAGGAAACAAAAAAATTTATTCTCACATTCATCACATACCTTTCCAAGAAAAAAATTATTTTCCGGGGCAATCGCAACAGAGATGAAAGTATTCTTGTTTTTCCACCATGCTCTTTTTTGTACCTTTAAACTCATCATCTAGACTGAAAATTTGTTCTAGAGTGACCAATCCTTTTGGAAATTTATTTGTTTTGAGATGAATAATCTAATCACCATAGACATCCTATAAATCAAACTGCATTTTTGAAGAAAATTGAGCTTCATTTTGTATGAATTGGGAAATTTGTTCATCACTATCAAATACTTGCCAACTAGTCATATTATCATGTATGAATGGCCTAACAACAATCTTGATATATTACGTGTTTAACTTAACCAGGTCTTCTGCTTGTGAAAATTGAGAACTGAGAATTGTCATTTGATCTACTTCTTTGTTCATCTTCCATGGTAAAGCATGTAAGTTGACAGCATAAAAACTTTCCAGTAAGTCCCAAACTCTATATCTGCAATATTTCAATAGTTGGTTCTTTGTAGCACATCTTTTGTGGACTTGGTTAATGACTATCTCAGTGTCTCCAAAGATTTACAACTTCTTGATCTTTCTTTTTTCCGCAATCAGCAAACCATGCACTAATGCTTCATATCCCATAATATTATTAGAACATGTTAATTACAGTCTGTGTGTGAAGAATAACTTCTCTTTGTTTGGAGAAATAAGCACAACATCCACCCTAAATCCATTTCTACTTCTAGAACCATCAAAATACATCCGTCATAAGCCAGAGACTATCTCTTTATCTTCTTTGAATATCACAGGGCATAATAGATTCTTCTTGCAGGACACAAAAGGTACCAAGACAAGTTTCATAATATTTAAGCTCTTTAGAATATGGATCAAATTTGTGATCTCTCTTAGCCCATTCATCAAACAACAAATCAGGCATAAGAGGAGGATCGGTTGTTCTTTTGGACTTGAAACTTGATCATATTCTTCTTGGATTAAATAGTTTGATTGGATAGGGAAGGTTCATATGAATCTATGTGATAGGAAAAGATAGGATCATCTTGGATTGTGAATCTTGTTCCATATCTAGTCCTTAAAATCATGTGATTTCAATCTAAAGATAGATAACCACCTATTTTAGTAGTAAAATCTCTAGATAAGCAAATTGAAAACATGGGCGGAAATTCTATGACTGATATATCATGGGTTATTATGAGACTTGGGTAGGCATGAAGTGTTAACTCAAGGTCTTTAACTACCCCCAAGACATTCACAATTGACCCATCTAGTTGTAAAACTCCCCTAGTCACAGGACTGTACTTGAGACCTAGGATGTCAAGTAATTTTCTTAGGCATTACAGAAGTACTAGCCCTTGAATCAATCATACAATTATGAACTAGGTGTTTACCCACAATTATAGACATGTAAAAGTGGGGGGTCTTGACATTTTTACTTACTTGATCACCATTTTCTTGACAAACATGGACCATGTGACATGAGTCTTTTGCATTACTGGATCCACCGAGGCAGTTTCTTGAGGGCTTCACATAGGAGATCACGCTATGATGGAAAAGCCAACACATCCCACATAGAGACATTAACATTAGTCCTCTTCATTTGTTCCACAATATTGAATGGAAGACCCATCAACCTCTACATCTGTAGCATGAAACATTCTTTTCTTCTTTACGGCATTGTTTGATCACATAGCTTTGTTAAAACAATAACCTCCTTTTCCATGGCAATCTTATCAGGAACCGTGGATTTATTTGACACATTTTCTACTTCATTATGTGGTTTCTCACTCTTTATTTTTTCTTCTCCAATTCGCTCCTTTTCCTTTGTCCCTCCATTGTCTTTTCCTTTCCCGTGGCATTACAAAGTTGATCTATGGAGTTGCAACATGAGCTTCTAGTATTATTTTCTTATTCTTTGTGTTGTCAGTAACACTCATCTAAGGTCTACTAGATCTACCAAACATTTGATTGAGTTCACATAATTCCTTAGCTCTGAAAAACATGACATCAGCATCAGCCACGACTTGTTGGATGTCTTCTACACCATGATTTGGTGCTTCAATAAGTGGTTCTTGCTGACTGGAAGCACCTTGAATCATGTAGGCTTAGCGATGAATTTCCCTTTTACAAATTAGTTGGTTATGAGGTAGATTACATGGAAAACAACACTTTGTTTTTGTGTCATATTGTTATGTACTATAACTAAGGCTTGACTTGAAGTGGGGGCAAGAAGTGTCTGTGAGGGAGGGATTGTTGCCAATGGAAGGGGAGAAATTTGACTTTTCCATCTATTATTCTATTGTTTTTGTGTATATCTTTGATTATACTATTGGTTTCTATATAGGCTGATATCCTTGATTTGAAGATTGCCCTTGATTTTGATAATTTCTATATGATTGGGCTTGTTGTTTTTCTAGGGATATAACTTTGTTTGTCAAGTTTCTAATCAAATATTTCATTTCTTCATCTTCCTTTTTTTGTAGGGGTTTGTGATGTGGAATCTATAGGTTACAGATTTGGATGAGGAATAGGAGAAATGGAAGGTTGTATGGCTTGTGTAAATTCAGGGGATAATGGCATAGGTGGCCTAGGAGCTAATTTTTCATCTTGAATTAAAAATTCTCAACCCTAACAGCTAATGCATAAGCTGTTGGCAGGGTTACAACTCTCATAGATTACACCATAATAGATATATCAAAGTTAAGAGATTTCAAAAAGTAAATAAATGCACCTTTAGTTGTGGGTCTTACAAGAACTTTAATTTTGTCCCATGTCCTCCGAATATGAAGTTAAAATATGTCATTTGTTCATTAGGTTCTCTCTTGATTATGGTTAGTTGCTCCAAAAGAGACAAGTTATCATCTCTTTCCCCAAATTGATTGTACAAGGTTGTGCACAACTCATTCTAATTCCTTATTGAGCCCACGGTCAAGCTCCTAATTCATTGGAGAGATTTTTCTTTAAGAGATGAAGCTAGGAGTTTAACTATTATGTCCATTTCAGAAATTTCATGGATAGCACAAACATTTGTAATGTCTTGAATGTGGTCAACTAGAGTAGTGTGGTTTTCTCCAATAAAATATGGAATATTCTTCAAAGCATCTACTAGAATAGGATTTTGGGCATTCAAAGTAAGCGGATTGTTTCCTGTGAAGTTTACAAATGGATTTTGAGGTGGTGGCATTTGATGAGCCATTTTGATGGGTCTGAGAACTCTAGTGGACTGCAAGAAGGGTCTACTAGGTAGAGGTGTTGAAAGAGTTTGATTTAGAGGAGATGAAGATCTTTAAATATGTCTTCATATTCTCTATCTACCTAGAGATAACTACAATACTCAAATCTTCCTTCTTGTCTTATTCTAGATCTTATTTGGATCCTTCTCATGAATTAGGGACACGTTTGGATCACCAATATCTTCTAAAACTAGTTGATGTTCTAAATGGATTTTCCAGATGTGTTATTGTAGAGCCTCCAAAGGCTAGAGTTTCATCAAGATACACACCAAAATTTATAAAACTAGAAAAATTGATTTCAAATGTCCCACCGGTGTGCCAAAACTATTGGAGCTTAAATGTGCATCCGTCCCAAATCACAAGAATCTAGGGTTTGAGATAACATGGGACTGTCTCTAAGTTGTGGGACTCAAACTAAGACAAACCTCCGGAGAAGGTTGACTTCCTCTACTTACTCCTAATGCTAAACTACTCATAATAATTGAAATGCAACTATCTATCTTCACTCTAACTTTACAAGGGACTAGGGTGAGAAGGAGATGTATAAAACAAAAATCTTAATCTACAAAGGTGATGATAACACTTTAAAATAAGGGGATGAATACATTTAGAAAAGGGGAAAGGAAAGGCAATGATAATAAAGAGGACTGGATATAAGACACGAGTTAATATCACTCCTATAATCCACTTTCATAATACACAATAGACAAATATTCATAAAATGAAACATACAACACATCTTGAATGAAACGAAGGTAATGAATGCAATAGAATAAGAACAAGGGCTGAACAAGCCAAAAGATTAAATTTTATTGCCTGAAATTATGCATTGACTGTTACAATTGCAAGAGGAAGATGTGATCATTCACTGAATTAAGATCCAAAGGCATACGACCCTTGGGACATACACGTAGTAAGAGAGAAATATTTTATTACAAGATGCCCAAGTTCTAAAACTATCCAACCCATAAGAAAGAGTATTACTCTTCAATATATAGAAAATTGTGGAAGGGAGAAAGAGGAGAAATTAGAAATAAATTTGAATTCCTCAACCAACCCCAACCACCTTCATTAATTCTCTTAGGGAATAGGGTGTCACTCTGTTTATCCACTATTACGTGCTTTCTTCAACTGAGTGCCCATACTACATTTAATATTGGTGGTTTTGCCGCCTAGAACTGTACCTTTACGTTCTAGATAAAAAAAATTGACTCTTTCCTATTTTCCTTGATTTCACTCAGGAAATCATATTTGATCACATAGAGAACAGTAAAATCTTATTAAATCTGCAAAGATCCGATGACTGAATCAAAGACTAGTCGATTTCTAACCACCATGAAAAAACATCATTTTACCTTTTACGTGGATTTTCCACTCACCTATCATTGCTATTTGAAATCCAGAGATCATTCCTTTCTATCACAAGACCCAGTGTCTACATGTATTCTCAAAAATTTACAGACTTTCCACAATGTTGTGATGTGCTTCCTTGTGACTCATGGTTCACCTCTTACTACATGCCTTAGCCCACAACACTATTTATAGTAGTGCGGCTTTGAATATCCACCAGTGGACTATTTTCTTCATTCCACGGAACTTTATTCTTTCCATAGTTCTTCTTAGGTCCTCTGCAGATTGTTCCTCCATTTTCGGCATGCTCAAGGCCTCCATGGTTTCTTCAAATTCACCTTTGAATATCCGCCAAATCTAACACTTGTGCAAGTTGCTCAAATTCTGAAAGGGATAAAAATAGGGCAAGAGGACCTTGTTTCTTTCAGGGATTATTTTAAGTTGAGTTTAGAAGGTTTCAAAAAAAAATCAAGTCATTTTATCATCGGGTTTTTATGAATGAATGTTAAGAAGGTAAAGGGGTCTAAAATCCTAGTTAAACCTTAGATGGGAGAAGTTTGAAGAAAGTGAAGCATAATGACCCATTTTTTATTTTTTCATTAGAGGTGATGATTTTATGTTGTATAATACTCCTCAGGATTTCCATAAATGTATGGTTTATGTCATGGTGATGAGTGGCCCCATATAAAAATAATAATTTCTCGAGAAGAAGGTTTCAGGACAAGATGGTCCGAAGGAGTAGCATGCAAAATTGAGGGTGCATGATGATTAGGAGTTTTTCTTAATGACCATGGAGGTTTCATAGCATGGTCATACAATTTCATGGTGTTTTGAGGTCCAAATAGGTTGACTTGTCAAAGGGCAGTTTTGGGATCTCAAATAGCAGGCTTTAATAAAATGAGCATAGCTTCAGCTACTTGTGGAGTTTTGAGATGATTAAAGTTGTGTTGGAAATTATATTTATAGATATTTATATTTATATATGGCTTGCCTCATATTGATGATATTTTACATGGTTTCTAGGTCATTCTTTAGACATGAAGATCTTTGGCAGTTCAAGACAAGACGTGTTCTAGTAAACGTTTGGTGTTATTTGAAGCATGAGATGGGTTTTTTTATGCTTCCTATCACCTAGAAAGTTAATAAGGATTAATTTTTCATCCAATGAATCCATTTTTAGGTCTTGAATATATGTATAAATGATTTTATGAGCTAACCTTTGGAAACATCATTTTTGGCAAGTTGATCTAGTGAAGGCAAATGTTGTTGTGGTTTGAAGTGAAGGATGTTTCATGAATTCTAACTTGATTAGAATTTTTTTACAGGTTCTTAAATTTCCATTTATTTTTCACATGGCATGGTTTGGTTGGATAGAATAGTTTTGGTGGCATTTTGAAGTTTCCTTGGTGTTGAAGGGTGCATGGCAAACTGCTTTTTGAGCATTGTAAAGGGAATTAGGCCAAGTAAATGAAATAATTTGATTGGTTTATATTGATTGAGACCATTTATGAATGTTAAACTATATTCTAATCATGTTTTATGATTTTTGGGTCATGAAAAATTATGGTACTAATGTTAGGAAAATTTAAAATTGTGCCCATGGGGTTTTGAGCCATTTGGCACATGAAATGATGGTTTTAGCTAGGCTGACCTACTTGGGTCATATGTGACTGTTGTAATTAAAATTTATTAATTTTATATATATATATATGTATGTATGTATGTATGTATGTATGTATGTATGTATGTATGTATGTATGTATGTTTGTCTAAATTATCATGAGGGGCCGACCTCTTTAGGTTAGAAGGAAGAAAAGCATATTTAAGTGCTTGTTTGGTTCATTTTTGAACTAGTGCTCTTAGAGGGAAGGTGTGCAACCTAGAGGAAGATATTTTTCAGGTATGAGAGAATTTATTTAAGGTTGAGGAACAGAATTATAGGTGGAGGAATTATTGAAGGTATAAGAGCAATAAGTTGGATAAAATATAAGTGATGTAAGAGTAAGATAGTGTAAGTTTGAAGACCTAGTGTGTAAGCTAGGGTTTGTGAGTTGAATAAGTGATCTCCATCAATTATGGCTATAGAAATTTCAAAGATAAGATATCTTAAGGTGGATGAGTTGGTGTTTTCTCATCCTTAGGTGGTTTTAGCCTCTTTTTGGAGTTTTTGCTTCACTAAATTAGGGGTTGGTGATTAACAAAAATAGAAATTTTAAAAACTATTTTATGAGTTAATCTAAATAGAAACTAAATTCTATATTAGAATGCAAGACCTATTTTATTTGTAATATTTGAATATATAAAAGTAATGGAACTAAGAGGGATATGGTACTAACCTATAAAATAACTTACCTCATTGTGTATTGGACCAGTGCAGTGGTATGCAGACCGGGCAAGCTATAATGAATAGCCTCGAGAAGGGGCGGGATCTCGAGTGTTTTTCTATACTTGAGGTGCTTGGGAGGGTACTTGGGGTGCCCAGGGAAATCTGGTCTGTAATATGAGTTTTGTAGACTACAAGAAAGCTTAGAAATTGAATTTGACAATGTCACAATATCTTTGTAACACCTTTTCTCTTGTCGCATGGGTGTCACAATAATGTTCTCTATGTCACTGTAAATGGCATATGAAGATCTACCTGCAAAACCCTATTCAAAGCATCAATTCCTAAAAAATAAAAATACATATGAATAGGTCAAACTAACCTCAACTACCAAACTAGTGGTCTTATGACTGAGTGTTGCACTACATTTCGGACCCAATGTAGTTCTATGTGCGTGTGTGTGTAATTTTGTACATAGGGTTCCCTAGCACCAATGATGTGGTAATAGGGGGAAATAACTAGATGTAAAATAAAAATGGTGGATGGAATGGAAAGAATACAACCCTTTCCCCCTATGCTTATGTGATGAAGATGTAGAATATTCTCAAATGTAGTCCCTTGCCTTAGTAGATACATGCCCTTGATAGTAAGATGTCTCGCCCATAATGTAGTGAGTAATCCATATGTTTATATAGGGATCTCTTGTTCAAATTTTGATACTAGTGACCTAAAACTGCCAACTACAACCTAGGGAATACACAAGGTAACCGGGTGAGACCAACCTCGAACAAAAAAATTAGGACCACAAATTACGATGACACGAGTGCCTAAAATCACGTATTGGGATGCCCCTAGGTGCCCCAATGCAACCCTAGGCGCCCTAATATAGACTTAGAGACAACAAACGAGAAAATTATGACACCTAATACCTCTTAAAAGACACCCAAAACTATAGAGACAAGTGACGACTGAACTAGACAACAACAATGACACCTGACTAACTAATAACAAGACCAAAGGATGGGTCACTAGTGAATACTTTTATTACGTAGGATCTATATATAAAATAACATACCTGTGGTATAAATGTAATAGTAAGTGTGTGATTTTGTGACTACATTTTCCCCCACTTTATGTTTGTGAGCATAAATCTTGGTAACATAAAGTAGATAGAGATGCGTACCTAAGAAAAATCCAGAGAAGCCCCATAGAAGAATGCACATATTTGCAGTATAAGCGTGCCGATAGAACTATAAAGCATGTTTAACCATGGATCAGCAATTTGATCCATGCAATGTAAAAATTTAGGTGTTGTGATGAAGTGTGGGAAATCAAAATGATTATTAGGATTTTGGATGATTTTGATCATGGTTCAATAATAAATAGGTAGGTAGAGAGTGATTAGTTCCCAACCCAAACGCTTGTATATGAATGGAATAATTGGAGGATTTGGGCATCCTTCCGTCGAGGAAGAGTGTAGGGATAAAAGTGTGTTATTCTCCAAAATTTAACTACATCCTCAAGATCTAGCCACTGCATATGGACTCATATCAAAATGTTGTGATTTTTGGATCCAAATTATTTTGATTAAACAGTTGACCCATATAGGAGTGATAAAGGGAAAGGAACTCTTGCCCCCACTCCATTGGTTTCATCACAATGTGAAGGCTTCTAAATTAGGTCATCTAGAAGAAAATGTGATAGAGAATGAGATGGCTTCCAAGTTAGGTAATCTGGAAGCAAACGCAATAAAGAATGAGACACTTCCAAGTTAGGTCATGTGGAATTGAATGTAATATAAATAGATAGCTTCCAGTTATTTCATCAAGAAGCAAATGTAAAATGGAAGAGACGGCTTCCAAGCTGGGTCATTTGGAAGAAAATGTGGAAAATATAATAAAATCCCAATTTAGGTCATCTAGAAAAGAAGTGGTGAATGTAACTCCCAAGTTAGGTCATATGGGATACCACTAGTAGATTTGACTGATCTGTTTTAAACACGTTGATTTTGATTGGTTGATTGAATGTTTTGATTGGTTACTTACAGAGATATTTTTCGCTAATTTCCCTAGGTTAGGTCATTAGGGGAAAGTTGCTAAAAATTGATGAGATGTCGCGTAAAAATGATTTTTAATCATTTGTTTCCCCAAGTTAGGTCATTAGGGGGAATTGATAAATTATGGCATGTGATCATGTTTGGGGAATGTTAACTGATTGTTGCCCCCATATTAGGTCATTAGGGGGATTGATGGTGAAATGTCATGGTATAAATTGTGAGGAGTTGAATTCATGATATTGGAACACATGGTGACATAAGGGGATTATAAGGGGACCCCTAATAATATTCCCCCTTTTGAAGAAAAAGGGAGTGATGAACAAGAACAGACTCTAAGTTAAAAGTAACGACAAGAGGTTAAAAACACATGTGTAGTGGAGAGGAATAAATGAAGAAGGCATAAAATTCATTTGTAATGTGTGAAATACGGTGGTGTGTGGAATTCTAAAAATAATTCCACAAATGGGGTGTAAATCAGAGTAAAAATGCTCAAGATATGAGTGAAATAGTGTAGTATGCATTAGTCGTGGGTAGAAGCACTAAATATAGACCATAGTAAAGGTGGCATTGTGATTATAAATAGTAAAGTGAAAAGGTAACTCATCACTTCATTTATCTTTTACGCGAGTGTGAGAGTGTATACGAAGGAGTAAAGATGCCTCAAGTGAGACCATTATGTCTTAGTTGGTTTTAGAGAGTGGCGACTGTTGTGGTGTCACACACTATTGCGAGAGTTGGTAAGTGGATTATTTTTACAAAAAGTAGGGTGTACTAGGCATTTTAGTTGAATTTTTGAAAATTTAGTGTTTTTTAATTTCTCGGCATTTGGTACCTAGATAAAAGGGCCGAGAGCGCTAGTGACCCTTGGGACTGGAGCACCCAAAACTTGCACTAGTGTCCTGCTATGGGGTGCCCACTCCTACATGTGAGCTCCCCGGTCCATGAAGTTTTGTGTTGATGGGTATTGTTGGGGAATATGTTTCTGACATGTTGGAAGAGTTTTATTGGGCTATGTAAAATGTTCTAATGCTACATTTGTTGTTGTGTGGTGTTGTGCAAGGGGATATCCACTCGAGGGAGTTCCATGGAGGTCAAAACTTGAGTACATTATTGGGATTGGGTTTATCAATTGATGATTGTAATGTGATGGACCATGTCAGCCTACGACATATAGCATAGATGGGGATGTGCCCCATAATATTCCCATGTTGACTACATTATGTGATAGGTGGTGTGCCAATACGTGCACATTTTGGTTTCCTACAGGGGAGATGACGGTGACATTGGAGGATGTATATCACATACTATGATTGCAATGGTTGCAGAGTGAGTACAAGTTATCGTAGTAATAGATGAAATATTTTGTAGGGGCCCAAGTACCTATCGAGGCCCATATTAGTTTGGATGTGATATTACAATCTAGGGTTCCACAGTTGTGGAAGTTCATCGCAGTGGTGATAGTGTCATGTATAGCAGTGGAGGGAGGAGGTGTCGGCATCTTGTATAAGATGCATGACATATGTCAACAAATAGAGGAGGATGGGATGAGATACGCGTGGGTGCGGTGTGTGTTGGCCCATTTATATAGGGATTTGTATCGGTTTATGCAGGATGAGCATGGTGGGGGTATAGGGGCCACCACACTACTAGATGTATCGGTATATAAGTATATAGTCATATTGAGACCAATTGTAAGGCCACGAGGAGAGTGGGCTCACTAGATATATTTACTCGACACTAGGTTGATATCCGCAGAAGAATATGGACACAAATCATTTCAGAGCCCTGATAGATAGGATGGGGCTAGAGTGAGTGATATAGAGGCCATATCGTGATTATAGGGGATGGCCTGAGGATGTTATATAGTTGTGATGTATTCAGAGAACCATGTGGCTAGACGAGTGATTTCCACGTGTGGCGGAGTTGCTTCAAGTGGAGAGGGTATCATGGTAGTTTGGTATGGTGTAGGATGTGCCCCAAGAACCATACATATGGTTATGAGCTGTTAGGGTCCCTAGGAGGGTGGGTGCTGAGGGCCAACATTAGAGAATTTTATGCCACCAAGTCCAACGAGAAGACCAACATTAGAGAATTGATGTAAGGTGCCACCAAGTCCTCCAATGTTCACGAGCGGTTGCTTCTATCCTTTCATTCCTTTTCACGAGAAACAGACTTGCTTCTATCCTTTCATTCCTTTGAGAAACAGGGGGTTAGGGCTAGGAGGAATACCCGTTTGAATGTTGAGATGGTGTGTGCGTACAGAGAAAGATTAGATCGACCGCGAAGAACTCATTTTTGTCTTGGAAGGACTACCTGCAAGTAAGAATACAAGACCACCAGATTTTAATTAGACAATAAATGAGGGAGCTTCCTTAGGCCCAGGAAATATAAAACTTCCTTTCAAGGTGGTCACCTCCCCTTTTAATACGAATTAACACAAATGATAAAAAAGAAAGCTATTGCAAAATCACATTTAGGTATCTCACATTACAAAGCAATAGAAGCTAAACTATCAATAATAAAGCGTCACGTTGTTTGTTCGGTTACTGGTCGTTGATACATTCAAGTTGAGTTATAGGGATAAACCAGACTGGATCTGAGGTTGTTAGGTGACAAATAGGTGAGAAAAAGGGTTTTGGGGTATAAGTCATAGTGACCGACGCCGGTCACTGGATAACCGACCGCGGTTAGAGAACCGCCGCCGGTGGGGGATAAACGACACCGGTAGGGTCAGCAATCTAAGTGCTTCTGGATAGAGGTTGGTTGCAAGGTGATCGTGGGGTTATTAAGATTGGTGGATGGCTGAGGGGAATAATGGGAGGACAGGGAAGGCTCAGAGTGTGATAAAATGGTCTTCTGGGCAATACAAAGATGTATGGATGAAGGTTCAAGTGCAGGGTGCTGGTAGGTGGTAGATCTAGGAATGAGCTTATAATTACTATCAATCCACAGGCTCAAGAAATGGTGCTTAGAAACATACAAGACACTACTTACTCATTCCTGATGAAGATGTAGGTTCCAGGACTGTGATGACGAAGACAGGGCTCAAGTGGGATGATCTGACAATCCAAGATGAGCAATCTCCTCTTCTGATGCTCGGATGAGTGTCACTGGGGGCCTGGTTATTCCGTTGCAGTCTTGGGCTTGATGTCCTTTTCTGTAAACTCTTCTCGTTTCTTCACTTGTCTCTCGCTCGCCCAAGCAAATCCGATCCTTTCAATGATTTCTCCTCTTTCCGATCAAATGAAAAATCCGATCCTTGTTTTTGGTTGGAAGTGGTCATTTACAGGGAACCGATGGCGGTTACACAACCGACGGCGGTCGAGTAGAACCGATGTTCGGTCAGGTCAAAGTGGGCTATTTTTGGTAAAATAGCCAGCTTTCCCTCCTTTTCTCCCGAGGGATTAGTCGTGGGCTTGGTCAAGTCATTATGAGGTTGGTTTTAGGTGCGGGTGAGGAGTAATTAGTCATGGGTGTGGATGTGGACCAAGTTATAGGTCTTAATTAGGTTAGTTTAGGGTTAAGACTAGGTCATGATGAGGTGGCGAAATGAGGTGGCAGGTATGATGATGTGGATTTATTAATTATAAGGTAATTAATAAATAATTGTGTAAGGTTTAGGTGATGAGGTTAGGTTGCGAAATGAGATGCGGGGCACAGGGGGTCGTAAGACACAAATTTGGTGTCTACATTAGCCCCTTGTTGTCGTGTAGCTTGTCTTTGTTAAAGCTACATGGACAATAATAAGAAGTGGTTACCCCTGTTAAGGGTATAGGTAATCCCCCTCAAATCTATCACAGATTGAGGTAGCGTGAAATCAGGGATAGGGTTGATAAAGGGTAAATGGTGTTTAGATAATGGTAAGATGGTGGGGTAGGTCCAAGGAAGCAGACGCACGTTGAAATGCAGTAGTGCGACCAGGGTACATGATTTGAAGAGCAAACAAGCAATTCATAGGCAAAGGTCGATAGTTTATCCAAACAAGGGTGATATAATCCTGGTATCCAAGGCATAGGAAGTAGCTCTAGGGGATATAACGGGTAAGGTACAGGAATGTTTAGGCATGTTCGGCAATACCAAATGGTTGGTTTGGTTGAGATAAACGTCACGGTCTTGGTCTAGGCAAAGTTGGTCGACTGATCAAGTCAAGGACCCTAATCATGCTAAAACACGAACATGTGAGCTCGATTGAACAAAAAGCTACATGATGGGTGGATAAAATAAATTGTGTTGATGTTGGGCGAGGTATTTAATCGGGCGCGGCCTTAGGTCGGGCCAAATGGTTGGGTGCGGCCAAATGGTGGGGTCGGGCCAAATGGGTTGGTTACGGCCTTGGGTCGGGCCAAATGGTTGGTTACGGCCTTGGGTCGGGCCAAATGGTAGGTTACGGCCTTAGGTCGGGCCAAATGGTTGGTTACGGCCTTGGGTCGGGCCAAATGGTAGGTTATGGCCTTGGGTCGGGCCAAATGGTAGGTTACGGCCTTGGGTTGGGCCAAATTGGTTGGTTACGGCCTTGGGTCGGGCCAAATGGTTGGTTACGGCCTTGGGTCGGGCCAAATGGTAGGTTACGGCCTTGGGTCGGGCCAAATTGGTTGGTTATGGCCTTAGGTCGGGCCAAATGGTTGGTTATGGCCTTGGGTCGGGCCAAATGGTAGGTTATGGCCTTGGGTCGGCCAAATTGGTTGGTTACGGCCTTGGGTCGGGCCAAATTGGTTGGTTACGGCCTTGGGTCGGGCCAAATTGGTTGGTTACGGCCTTGGGTCGGGCCAAATGGTAGGTTACGGCCTTGGGTCGGGCCAAATTGGTTGGTTACGGCCTTGGGTCGGGCCAAGGAAGTTAACAAAGGGTTTTCAGCCAAGGTGGATATAGGCGATGTTGTGAGAAAGGGCGATTAGTAAATAAGGGCAGAAATTGGGGAAGAGGTGGGATAAAACCGATATCGATTGTCCATGACCGATATCGGTTACGTGACCGATACCGGTTCCTTAGGGCACAATATAACCGGTATTGGTTATAGGTCGAAAACCTATAAAAAGAAAAAATACGGCCTGTCATTGTCATATTGTCAATTTGAAACCCAATTTGAGTTGTCTGAGGTGTATTGTTGAGATTGGAGCATTTGTTGGTTGAGGTGGCGCTATTTGAGTGGAGAAGTGAGTGGTTAGTGGGCCCTAGTGAGTAGGAGGCAGCATTTGATTGGTGGAGGACCCAGCAGAGGAGAGGTGGAGCTATGGCACATCCAGAGGAGCAGGAGGTGCTGGACCAGCTGGACCACCACCACCCATCCCACCACGACGACGTGTCGTCAGCACCGTAGGTTCAAAACCCTTCATTGTGTGAATTTGATTGTGTTAAGCTGGATTTGGGTTTTGGGTAGGAATGTAAGGTTTTTAGAAAATAATTAATAAATGGAAATTATTTGAAAAAAGGAGAGGGTAGATAGGTGAAATAGGCCAAGGCGGCAGGGTGGGTAGGTTTTTAGGGTGTTTGGGTGGGTATATAGGGAGAAATAGGGAAAAAATGCATTTGGGGGCCGCGTCGGGTTCGGCTCGGCTATTTTTCAAATGACCGATGCCGATCACTAAGCACACTGCGACCGCATCGGCCAAGAAATTTTCGGGGCAGGGGGTTTTGGGTGACCGGTGGCGGTCCGAACGTTGACCGGTCGGTGGAGGAGAGGGACCGGGTCGGTTATGGGGTGACCGACCTGACCGGTCCCTAGCTTAGGAATTTTCTTTTTGGTTGGTTTTGCTGTGGGTTTGTGTGGTTTTGGGTGTTAAGTGTTTGTTAGGGTTGGGTGTTGTGTTGTTTGAAGAGGGAAGGGGTAGAGGTTATGAAGGGTGATTGGTGAGTGGGGGAAAATGTGTTTTGGGTGGGAAGATGGAGGGGATAGATGTAGAAGAATAGGTGGGTTAAGGTGTAGAAGATAGGTGGGTGGAGAGCCGAGTGATTGTTAGGTAGAGATAAGGCAAGGGGATATCGTGAAAGTTTTTAGGGTAAAAAGGGGTATAGAGGGTTATAAGTAGTTGTTGTGATAAAAGGGGGAGTAGGGCTAATAGTCAGTTGTTCAGGTGGTTTTGAAGTGGGTGATTTGCGCAGCACGTCAAGAAATGACGATGCGATGCAGACAGATGCCCCACTGTTGGGATGGATGCGGCCACACGTGTCCACAGCGCAGTGGGGCATTATGCGCGAGGTGGGACTCGGTGAGTCCAATGGTATAGGCGATCGATAGGATCACAACGATGGTCGCCCTCATCGAGAGATGGGATCCGGAGACTAATGTGTTCCATCTCCCGACCGAGAGATGACCATTACATTAGAGGATGTGTATCGCATCCTTAGATTACCGATTGATGGAGAGGCAGTCTTCCAGGTGGACGCAGAGACAGCCATGGACAACATCTTACATGTATTCGGGGATGCAACCGCGCTATTGACGTATCACAGCGCGAGCATCGCCTATGGGGATATGTACCGTGCCCACCGACACGAGACACGGCTTGCATGTGTTGATGATGATCGCATCACATGCTTCACCCTCCCGACTTCGAGGGAGGCCGCTTTCCACGGGTGCGCGATGGGGTTTTACACGAGATGGTCGAGGAGCATACATGTTATGCGTGGGCACCCGTATACCTAGTGCGCAGCTTATACCGAGAGCTATGGGGCTATCACCGATGAGGCGATTCGGGATTTGCTCTACGTTTTTGTTACACTCATTGGGCATATGAGCATATCATATGCATTCGACTAAGAGGGCTGCTGCCCCAAAGCAGCCAGTGGCCACAGTGATTTACAGATATGGCTTTCGAGAGGTGGTCGGGGTCGTGGGCCACCCACGAGCGCTCTCTCGCCGGACGAGATGTGGCATATTACCGCATGTATTAGAGGGCTTGACAGCTTTAGATATTGTATGGAGACCTTACAGAGGTCATCACCCCCGCGAGGAGCCCGATCACAACACACAGGATCCAAAGATACATTCTGATAGAAGCGGGGACTGAGGCCGAGAGAGTACGAGCGATACCCCGGAGAGGGTACGACGACACCGGGGGCTACGACAGATGAGCCACCTCCCTTCCCCGCATCGAGGGATGATGTAGAGCTCCACCGCCTCGCACCACACCCTATGGACCCAGATTGGGTAGCCGAGCGGCAGCAGCAAATGATACAAAGTGGATGACGCCGGTGTACAGGATCATTTTTGTATGGTGGCGGGGAGAGAGCTACGAGAGAGCACAGCCCACACAAAGCCTGACTTAATGGGCCGTTAGAGCAGAGAGAGGACCAGCCTCGAGGGCAGGTATGGTTACCAGGGGCACTCGCACAGCACAGATACGTAGTGTCTTACAGGGGCAGCTTAGCCCAGCATGTGCATGTAGCACCACACAGTACCACCACAGGTGTCTTACAGTGCAGCACCACCACCAAAGCACCAAAGACAGTATAGTACCACCACACAGTACCACCACACCAGTACCACAGCACCACCAAAGGGCACCAGACAGGGGGCACTATTATTAGGAGTCGGGGACCAGCCCCAAAGAATGATGGTGGCACGGGCCCGCTATATGGAGGCGAGAGCGAGGCTCGGTATTATCGTGATGTTCTTGATGGTACCGGGCTACTTCTATCACCATATGCGGCACATGAGAGCGAGACCTCCGTGAGCCAAGATCCTGTGGTGGTGCAGCCACACACCCCGTGGGGTCTCATATGGAGGAGACGAGAGGCAACACAGGGACCCGCAGGGAGACAGGCAGAGGGCGGTGGGGAGAGCTGAGGGATCCCTAGGTCAGAGAGAGATGTTTTGTTTGTAGATGGATATTAGATAGAGGCACCGGTCTGCGAACCGGCTATGTATAGAGAGGCCTGCGTGCCCATATATGATTCTTTCATTTATTTATTCATTTATTGTATATACCGGCCTGCGAGCCGAGTACGGGTTGTATAGTTGATACCGGCCTGCGAGCCGAGTATATTTTTGATATGAGAGACCGGCCTGCGAGCCGAGTCGATATTTGGACAGTTGTTGCGGCCTGCGTGCCGGCTTTGTATGATGCTGAGATCACAGAGGCCCCTATGCAGGGCACATTGTATATTTGAAACTTTTGATATATAGATATGATGATTTTGACCTACATGCTGTGTTTAAAATGTGTTAAGTGTTTTGTCGATGGTTTGTGATATTTAATGTATGATGAGTTTGATCCACATGGTTTATATATTGATGGTGTTGATGTCTTTTGTTGATGGGATGTATGTATATATAGATGATGAGTTTAATTGACATGTTGTGTTTATGAAATGTTGGATGTGTTTTGTCGCTGGTTTGTGAAATTGAACGTATGTAGCTGCTGAATTGGATCCAAATGGTGTATAGATTGATGGTTTTTGATATCGTTTGTTGATGGCTTGGTTGTTTTTGTAATATGGATAGATGATGTTGATGAAATTGTGATGAGATATGGATTTGATGAAAAATTATAGATAATGGTGTTGTTTATGCAGGAAAAAGGGACGGCGCCACAAAAATTTGCAAAAATGAAGAAACGGCTTAGGTTTAAGCAACAAGGGGTACATGACCGACATCGGTTGTGTAACCGATGTCGGTAGCTATATGACCGATATCGGTTATGTAACCGATATCGGTTATGCAAGAATTATTTCCCTAAAAATAGAACTGCTTGGGTTGGCAACTTAAGTTCTTATTTTTAGCATTCTTATTTTTAGAGTCATGCAACAAGTTAAATATGTGAATGCGACGCTGTTTGACGACTGCTACAGGTAATTGCATGAAAGAATTTTGAGTGACAAGGAGGAAAGAGACAGGTGAAGTGAGCGTGGGCTGAGATTCAGAAGGTAGAAAGACAAGTTATATTTGAAAAGGGTGGTGAACATGGCTGAACGAGGAGAAGCATCCAGCAGGCAGGGACGAGGGGGAAGACATGTTCCGCCCCAAGCTGCTACATCCCGAGAGGTAAACTGTTTGGTTGTAATTTGATTCTTGCATGTTTTGTGAATAGGATGAAAGAAGTGTAAGTGGGGAAAGATGAGAAAGAAAAGGTGATAGGCAAGGGTTGGGGATGGGGTGAGTGCTATTGGGGTAGGTAAACAGGGTGGTCACGTATGTTTTTAGGTATAAATAGGAGTAAACGGCAAAATAATTATCGTAGGTGTATGTTTTTAAGCAGGGTAGGTATATTTTTTTGACAAAGGACCGGTATTGTTTAGAAAAACCGTATCGTTAGCATAACCGTATCGCTATTCATAACCGATATCGGCCACCGTAAGAGTTTCCAACTTGAGAAAACCCGTAGAGATTTGTTCTTTTGAATAATTATGTGTCGCTTTTGATGTATGCAGCGTAAGGTGGTTAAGGATGAATGATACTCGTGCAAGCCGTTGTTGTCACGAATCCGAGCGGATGTAACACCAAATTGAATGGGCATTGATAAATCATTTGGGGTTAAGTGGAATCCGCTATTATTCAAGAATCACGCGTAACCATGCTATGTCAGCAGCGTTGATTGAGAGATGGAATCCAGAAAAGAATACCTTCTATCCGCCAACAGGGGAGATGACAAAGACTTTGGAAGATGTGTTCCGTATTTTGAGACTCCCAATGATAGGAAAAAGCAATGTATCAAAGCATTGCCTAAGCGGGCGGGCAGCAACATATAACAACAAGATTTGGGTCACCGCACGACGATTTGACACAGCGAGGTTTATCATTTACGTATGGTACAATGTATGCAACACACCCTGAGGAAACAAGGTTAGCCGTGCTATTAATGATAGCGGTGGGGTATTATGCATTACCGAGGGTGGAGGGTGGAAGATTTCCCAAAGCATTGATGAGTGTTATTTGGGAAATGATAGAAATGAGCGTGACTTTCGCATGGGCACCCGCATATCTGGCAGAGTTATATAGGGGTTTATGGGCCTGCAAGAAAAACACAGGACGACACTAGATTGTTCGTACTTATTACATTGTTGGGCCTATGAGCATATTGTTTGTGTGCGTCCAATAGGCCGACCCATCGAGTCGGGAGAGGCAGGAGTGCAAAGGTTGGGATTCAGACAATGGGTCCAGACAGAACAAGAAGCGAGATCCCAGGCCGTGATAGATGACATCGAGTATTATAGATAGGTATGGGAGATGGTGACGATTGCAGATATTTGTTGGAGGCCTTACGGGAACTATATGGTGATAGAGCACATAGCTGAGGAGTTGAGGGGTGTAGAGCGATTGAGATGGATCGCAGGGCACAGGCCGGGTGAGTACGAGAGGATTCCTCTAGATCGCGTGCGGCGACAATTTGGGTTCGTTCAGGATATACCGATGACATATAGACCATACATGAGGATCGACACCGAGGCAGCATTCTCACCTCCCCGGCCTACACCTCCAGAAGGGCCAGAAGAGATAGCAGCCGATCGTAGGGTAATGGATGCGGGAACGACAGAGGCCTATAGAGTATGGTGGGTAACAGAGCTGCGAGGTGCACGTGAGCACCCGGACATAGCCGTGATTACAAGTGAGAGAGATCATCTCTCAGGATTTGGCTCACCAGCCTTCAAACACAGGTGAATGAGACAATGGGATTGTTAGAGGTTTCACAATTACATTTACAGTGGAGAGACTGAGGCAAGATTTCTCCACGCGAGAGGACGTATTCGTATGTTACAGGAGATGTTGGTGGATCAATGGGAGGAACCAATGGCAGTGGCACCTTTGAGGATGGAGAGGCCAACTGAGGGGCATCGACGATCACGATCACCACCTGATTCGGGAGGAGGTGCAAGGGTCTAAGTGAATTTCATAGGAATATAAGAATAAATAAGGATGCCGACCTGCGAGTCGATGATAGAGAAGATGTATTTGTTTAACATCTAAAATAAAACTAAATATGTATGTTGTTTTGAGTGATGATAATAATAAGAATGGTTGTGTTTTAAATGTTGGTTTTGTTTGTTTTGAAAAAGGATAAAGATGAATGTTGTCAAATAGAAATACACAAAAATATTTATATTTACAACACATGATAGGGTATGGTAGGGGATGGTCGAGCTAACCTTGGGAGACTCCATGTCTCCTAAGTGCTACCTACATAGCCCATTGCACAAAGCAAGGAGGGGCCTCAGACCGATGTAGTTCTCCCTTAGGACCAGGGAGAGGTGAATTCAGGAAATTTAGGTATGGTTAGGCAATTTGTTGGTTGGTAAAAATTTGATGTTGGTAGGGTAATGTTGTTGGTGTTGGTAAGGAATCGTATGTTGGTATAGGTATAGGTGAAGTGAAAGTTAGCCTACCCAAGTGTAGGGAATCGTATCCCGATTAAGGTCAACACATAATCCTAGAGTCGAGCAAAAGAGGCCGAAAGTGTCCCGTAGTTGAGAAGAGCTAAACAAACCACATATTAATGTAGGATGAAGTTGAACCCTAGGTACCTTGCATAGTTTGAGAAGTCGATAGGTGAAAAGAGTGGTATAATCACAATATATCGGATATACGTCACGTCCCTTGAGTTTTGTTGCTTTGAAAAATGGTGAGGTGAGGTGGTTGATGTGGGCGAGGATGCAAGAACTTATTATAAGATGATTATTCGACAAAAGAGAACCAAACCTAAATAGACAAGTCCATGACTCAAAAGTGTTTGAAATACCGCTTTTATTTTTATTTTATTTTTCCGGATATAGACCGATCGATGCGGAAGTCTACATGGGATATGTATTTTGTTGTTCTTTGAGGTCTTCACGAAGCTGATCAATGCAGAAGCTTCGATAAAGGCTGACTGTGTATAGCTCCTTCAAGGGAGCAAATCTATTTATAGTAGCAGATGCGGTATTTATGTATAGCTGTCCTTCGGGGGAGCAGTCTATATATAATAGTAGCAATAGTTTGGCATATAGCTGTCCTTCAAGGGAGCAGTCTATTGTATAATTTAGAGGTCTAGATGTCCGTTGGGCATAAAGCATCTAGTTTTTGTAGGAAGTTTGACTCAAGAAAATCCCATAAGTGTTTAATTAAGAATGTGTTATTTTGATACTTTGAAGTCATGGACTAGACTAAAAAGGGGAGGTGATAATCAAACCATGTGAGCTTGATTTGATTTTGCGATGTAAGAAACAAAGTGTATGCGGTGGTAAATGAGCTCAAGGGACGAGCGTAAGGTAGATAAGAAGTGATATAACACTAATTTCAACAATGAGAATGGTCAAGATGCAAGGCATTAAGGGGCTCAGGCTCAGATTTACCATTAAGCGAAGCTAAACGATAAGTGCCTGATCCATAAGTGTGAGTGATAATGTAAGGCCCAATCCAATTAGGAGCAAATTTTCCACGTTTGCTCTTTTCTAGTTTGGTTACATGTTGATTCTCTTTGAGGACAAGATCACCAACCTTAAAGGTACGCTCATGAAGTCGTTTATCATAAGCACGCTTGATGCGTTTTTGGTAGATTTGAAGGTGATCAAGAGCCGTAAGACGACGCTCGTCAAGAAGCTCTAATTGGGCTAACCGCTCTTGGCGGAAATCATCATTGGTGAGAATATCCTGAAGAGATATTCTGAGGGAGGGTATTTGTATTTCGAGAGGCAAGACCACCTCGGTACCATATACCAAAGAAAATGGTGTGGCATTAGTGGAGGTACGAATGCTAGTACGATAAGCCCAAAGGGCAAAGGGAATGTGATCATGCCAATTTCTTCCGGACTCATTGACAACTTTCATGAGGATTTTGGTTAGGGTTTTATTAGAAGATTCAGCTTGACCATTGGCCTGTGGATAGTAAGGTGATGAGAAACTAAGTTTGATACCAAAGTTGTCACAAAGGTCTTGTAACAACTTATTTTTAAAAGATTTACCATTATCTGTTATTAGGCGATGAGGAATACCAAAACGATAGATAATGTGATGGTTAACGAATTCGACAATTTTTTTTTTTTTGATTGAAATGAGTGGAATGGCCTCCACCCATTTTGTGTAATATTCGGTTGCTGTGATTATCCAACGGTGACGTTGCAAAGAGGGTGGGTGGATCTCACCAATAAGGTCTAAACCCCATTGTGAGAAAGGCCAAAGATCTCGTGCGACCTGTAGCGGATGGCTAGGAGTATGTTGAAGGTTGGCATGTTGTTGACACATAACACAACGCTTAACATATTCGTAGCAGTCGTTATTAAGAGTAGGCCAATAATAACCTAGGTGAAGGATTCATTTAGCCACGGCAAGGCCACTAAAATGTCCACCACAAATACCGTCATGGACCTATTGGATGGTATAGGTGACCTCTGCGCCGGTTAGACATCGAAGGAGGATACCATCAAAGCCACATTTATAAAGGAGTCCCCCCATGACGACATAACGAGAAACATGTTTAAGAAAAGTGCGTTTTCCGGTACTAGTTAGGTCAGGTGGGAGAACAGAGGTTGTAAGGTAGTCGTGAAATTGGTGGTACTAGGTATCCTGCGAATTAGCAGACACATTATTTATCATACAAACAACCGGTGCTGAGTAAGATGGGGCAAAGAGTTGTTGGACCAAGATGAATATGTCAGAGTCAGTTGGTGAGGCAGGAATTTGCGAGGCTAAGCAAGCCATAGTATCCGCAAATTTGTTAGTGGAGCGGGGAATGGTCTAGATAGAATAACGAGTAAATGAGGTCAAAAGTGAATCCACGTAATGTTTGTACTTTTGAAGTTCCTCATTTTTACATTGGTAGATGCCCATAACTTGATTGACTACCAATTGAGAGTCGCCAAAAATATTAATAGATTTGACACCTAAGTGTAACGCAACCTGGAGACCCAAAACAAGGGCCTCGTATTCCGCTGTATTATTAGTGTAGGGGAAATCGAGCCGGAATGAAAGAGGCATAGGCTCAGCATCAAGAGGAATGAGAACAACGCCGGCCCCTCCACCGCTGCTGGCATTTGGATCCATCGAAGAAGAGGGTCATTGGATACGACTCTTCCCTGAGTGAAAGAGTGGCGATGAGTTCATCGGGAAATTAAAATTGGTAAATTGTTCCCTAGGTAAAGGGGCCTCCGCAAGTTGGTCCACAATAGTTTGTCCTTTGATTGACTTCTGTTGTATAAACTCAAGGTCGAGGTCAGCGAGGAGCATAAGCCATCGGGTGATGCATTGGTTTAGATGTGGTTTGGCATACATATAATGAATGGGGTCCGTGTTGGTGATGACAAAAGTTTTGTGATTCAGGAGGTAATGTCGGAGTTTGGTGGCTACGAATGATAGGGCTAGGCACAATTTTTCTACATGTGTATACCTAGTCTCGTAATCCACGAGAGTACGACTTATATAATAAACGGCTTGTTCTCGACGTGCCGAGTCCCGATGTGCGAGCATGGCTCCTATAGCATGGTCAGTGGCAGAAAGGTAAAGGTAGAAAGGGCGATCATCCTGAGGTGGAATAAGCACGGGTGGCTACAAGAGATAGGCTTTGAGAGCTTCAAAGGCTTGGTGACACTCTTCACTCCATTGAAAGGCAATGTCCTTTTTAAGAAGGTGATGGAAAGGTTGACATCGATCCGAGAGTTGGGAGATGAAACGCCGGATGGATTGAAGTTTACCCTACAAACTACGCAATTGTTTGAGGTTTTTGGGTGGGGGCATTTCTAGGATAGCTTTGACTTTAGATGGATCGACCTCAATGCCACGCAAAGAGACGATAAAGCCAAGAAGTTTTCCTGAAAGAACACCAAAGACACATTTCTTTGGTTGAAGCCAGACCAAATATTGTAACAGGTGATCAAAAATAATGGTTAAAACATCGAGATGTTCACTGCGATGTTTAGATTTTCCAAGAAGATCATCGACATAATCCTCAAGGATAGTGTGCATAATGTCATGAAAAATGTAAGTCATAGCCCGCTAATAGGTGGCACCAAAGATTCTTAAGGCCAAATGGCATGACACGATAATGTAAAGGTTCCCAAGGAGTTATGAAGGTAGTTTTATGTTGATCGGCCGGGCTACCAAAATTTGATTGTATCCCGAAAAGCCATCCATGAGAGAAAGCATTTCATGGCCCACAGTGAGATCAACAAGTTGATCAATACTTGGGAGGGGGAAGTCATCCTTGGGGCAAGCGAGGTTAAGGTCTCGGAAATCCGTGCATATCCGAAGTCCCCCATCGCTTTAGTGACAGGTACGATGTTAGAAATCCATTGAGGATAGTCAATAGGCAAGATGAAGGAAACAGAAAGAAGTCATTGAAGCTCTTCTTTGACCAAGAGGGCAATGCGTGGATGCATTTTTCTCGTTTTTGTTTGACTGGTTTGGAATCGGGTTTAGGTGATGTTATGGACAAAGCAATGGTAGGATCAATTCTGGCATGTCATGTCAAGAGACCAAGCGAAAGCTTGGTTGCATGGGTACAGAAAAGGTAGTAAAGGCGGCTTGTTCTCGATGTGTTAAGGGATTGTCCGATCTTCACAACGTGAGGATCCTCCTCTGTGGATGTTGATTTCTATAGTCGACTCATTCAACATGGTTTGAGTTTCGACGGTAAGGCACGTTGAATATAGGAGTCGTCCGCCCCAAGGTAAGTGAGGATGGAGTCGTCATCCCGGCTCGCACTCAACAACATTAATCGAAGGTGAATCCTCTTCGATCATGTCCTGATACGTAGAAGGGGAGAAGATGGGTCCTCATTATCGCGTTGATAAGTGAGAGGACCTATGAAGATAGCATTTATGAAAAAAAAAAAAAAAGTTAGGAGGGATATTCAGTGGTCTATCGACTCTGTGGGTGATGATGGCAAAATGGGTGATGATGGTTTGGTAGGGGTGACATCGTCATCCTCCAGGATACAACTGACACGAGGTTTCTCCGGTGTAAGTGTTTCAGGAAAACCGAGACCACTACGATCATTGTGTTTGCGTGTAGTCACGGGAATGAGTGTATGTCGGCCTTGTTCATAAAGACCAAAACCAAAGCCTTTCCAAGCACAACGAGTCAAGAAGGTGAGGGATGCGAAACGACGATTTGTCAAGTATTGAAAATCGATTGGAAGGGAACCACACCAAGAGGAGGTTCAGGGGTAACGAGGATGCGTCAACACCCCCATACGTTAGGTTGGTGCGGCAATGGGGTGGTCCGTAAGAGATTACCTCCCCCACGCGACGGTCGTAGGTGGGATGTGCATGTAACTGTCCGTACTCTTGCGGGGTATGGAAAGAGCTAACGTTATATAGGCGGTATTCCCCCAAGTAAGGCGTTGAAAAACATCTACTAAGGGGTCGGAGGTTGGGATGTTATCTCATGGAAAGGAAGTGATATTTGTAACGGCGGTTTTCATTGGTCAAGGTGTAGGTGCGGTGAAGTGGATGGCTGGGTTGGATGAATGGGTGTCTTGACTGGTACAAGCACATCATTAGGGCGATACAACATATTGCAAGTTTTGAAGGGGGGAGGATCAGCTTTTACGGTGTAGGACTTCCCCTCGTACTCAAATTTTATGCATCTATGTAAGGTGGAGGGAACGCATCCCATAGCCCGGATCCAAGGGCGGCCTAACAACATATTGTATTAGAACTCTCCCTCAAGGACATAGAAGAGTTCAGGTAAAGTACGTGGTCCTACACGAATGTTAAGGATCACGGTGCCTAAGGTAGAAGTAATAGCATCATTGAATGACCGCAACATGATGGGGTTGGCACACATGCAACTAGAAGGGATATTCATTTGTTGGAAGGCTTTTGAAGAGATGATGTTTAGGCTAGCGCCCCCATCAATCATAACACGACGTACCCGAATGTCCCGAACGTAAGCTGAGATGAAAAGAGCAGGGTCAGGATCTTCGCACCAAAGTCGATAATTTCGTCTTCGGAGAAACTGACAAAGAACGGCTTGCTGCATGAGAGAGACAGAAGTGGTTGGGGAGATAGATTGTTTGGTGAGTGAAGCAACGTGATTGGGTGTTAGAATAGAGGTAACAGGAAAGGTTTCATTAGGTAAGACCTCTATCCCTTAAAGGATTTCAACGAGAGCTTGTCGATGAGATTCAAAAGTCTAAATGAGATCATACAGTGTCATTTTTACAGGTGATTGGTGAAGCTGTTTGATCATGGTTCGGTGGGAAATTCCATTAGAGATGGGGTAGGCGGGTCCACGAATAACCACTTTAGGTGGTGGTGCAATCGGGATGGTGGACGGAGAAAGAGATGCCGCAGGTGTGTTTTCTTTCGCTTTCCCATTGTTTTTCTGCCCTCGAGTAGCAACACTAATCATATTGATCTCGTGAATACGAGAGGAGGAAGACAAGAGGGATAGGTCATGGTCTTCGAGAGGTGGGGCTGTAATAATGATAGATCTTGGTGAGGCGGGGACAGTGGTATAGGAGAGGAATTGAAGCTAAAGGTCTCTCTCTTCGTAAATTGTCTTTCTTAACTTTTCTATCCGAGAGAGGTGGACTGGACGAAGTATGGCTTTCAATGCTTTGCATCCCTCTACGTCATGTCCCGTGTGTGGTGGTAAGCGCAGATTTTAGACTCATCATAACCTATAGGTCGAGGTTTAGATGGATCATAAAGTCTAAGTGGGGGTAGGGAAATGGTCGCATTCTCTACCAACATAGCAAGGATTTTGGCGTAAGACCCTTTGAGTGGTTCAAAGTCGAGGAAGAGGAGGCTATTGACCGGGTCGATCCCGTGATGACGTGGTATGGTTGGTTTGTATGGGTGGTGGTTTAGCCAAGGGGTTTTGATAATGGGTTTTAACTAAACGTGTTTCTTCGCGTGCAGTAGAAGCTATGTTTAGCTGGTTAGATGATGAGGCCACAGATGATGTGGTATCAGAAAACAACGACGGAGAAATAGGAGTGACAGAAAACAACTCTTTTGATGATGGAATTTGTTTAGGGTTGATAGGTGGACAGATCCACGGGGACGACGTGTTGCTATATACCCTTGGATTTCTGTATGGGTGCAGAAGGCATAGGTCGCTTTAAAGAAAATGTAGGAGGTATGATATATTGATGCAAGGTAGAGGGATGGGGTCCCAATATGGAAGGTAGGTGTGACGACGAGGGTTTTAGTTGTGATAGTGGCATAGATTGAGGAGATTGGGTCTGTCTCCTAATGGGATGGACGGCTTTATTTTTAGATAAATCAAGCCGCTTAGGTGGGTGTGTTAGACTAGGTATTGGTGAGGTCCCAAGCGTAGGGGAAGATTTGGTTAGGTTAATAGAAGTGGATGAGGTATTTGGTAGAGATGAGGGGGGTGAAGATGAGGACATAGGCATTTTAAGCTTCTGTAAACACTTCGGGTATATGGTAGAGGCATCTGGATCGGTCATCTGCATTTGAGTAGAATATGGCGTACTCAAACGTTCCCATAGGACCTCGTCTATCTTCTGGGAATGACAGTCCTCACATGTGAATAGGAACTTTTGTATGGAAGAAAGGTGGGTTGTGATTCCGGTCCACTGTGGGGGTGATACAGGGGGTAGATGAGGCACTGTATCAATGGGCGTTAAGAGGTCAACCGGTTGCTGAAAAGATTTAGGCGATGAAGGACTAATAGGTAGGAGGGCGTGTTTGAGAGGATCCGTCATGTTTAAAGAATGTGGTGATGTCGGTTCAAGAGGTTTCTCGTCTAAGGATGACAAAAGAAGTGGCGAGCCTTCCTCTTGTATAACAAGAATGGTAGAAGGAGACATTTGGGAAATAGATAAATTAGATAACATCCGCTCACAGTCTTGCAAGGATGTGGTGTAAGAAGGCTCATTTGTGAGAAGGGAACTCTGGGCGGTTAATTCCTTGATGGGTAAAGGAACGGCAAGGATTTCAGTTTGTCTTGATGGTGAGGAAGGGGGTTCGGATTCCTGCGTTAGTGAAGAGGCTTGATTCAGAATTTGTTCTATAGAGGTTTTTGGTTGGGAGTCGAAGACTGCATGGATCTCGTGAACGCTCTCCTCGGCTAAGATATCTTGGTTTAGATTACTGTTAGAAGAATGATTCGGGAATGGTTTGTTGAATATTTTCAAATTTCGGTTAGCAGGGGCGTTAGGATTATCGAGGGCTATATCCCCCGCATCAACCATTTCCTGCACTATGTTTTTCAACATCTTGCAGTTTTCATGACTGTGTCCCTTCACGCGGTGGAAGTTACAGAAGTCATTTTCTTTGTACCAAGAAGGTATGGCACGAGTGGAATCAAACCCGAGTGAGGTTTAACAGGAGGTAAGGTAATGGCTCCTGCTTTAAGCAATTTTTCCAATATCACACCATATGTTTCTCCCAAGGGAGTGTAGTTGATGGGCTCTGCTTTATACTTATAGGTGGTTTTTGGCGGGGTATTAGACGGTGGTTGGGATTTGACCATCACCGCGTGCACGGCTCCTTTTGATTTCGAAGCAGTTGATGGGTGAGGATTGGTGGTGTTAGGTTTGTTGGTAGAATCTTGGGTTCGAAATTGGGGTTTTTGTTGCGCAACCGCAATTTCTCTTCCTCTAAGGCTCGAATCTCTAGTTTTCGAGCCATAGTAAAGGCCTCATCAAATGTACGGAAAGTTTGAATTTGGAGGGTAGGAGAGATGTGCTTAGCACAGGCCCGCGTAAAGAGTTCAATAAGTTCGGCTTGAGGCAAGGCATACGTAAGTTGGTTGATAAGGCCCCACCATTGTCCAACGAAATCTGCATAGATTCATCTTCAAATTGTCGATGGCATAGAGGTTTCATGATAGATACTTTCTTGGCAATGTTAATGGAGAAATGATCCAAGAAAGATTGGGCTAGCTGGTTAAAAGAGAAGATTGAGTGCTGGGTTAAAGCACTGTACCACTCCAAGGCGGGTCCTGATAAGGACATGGGAAAGGTGCGGAGTAGTAAAGCGTCGTCGTGAGCAATCAGATAGCAGGCATGTCTAAATGATCGTAAGTGTTGTTGAGGGTCCTCCTTACTATTAAAATGGGTAAATTTTGGTAATTCCCATTGAGGAGGATATGAATGAAGGGGGACTGAAGGGTGGATAGGCTCCCGACAAACTTGCTCGTATGTCAAGGCGCTACGACTTCCTGAAACAGAAGCCTCCAGATTTTGCATTTTGTCCATCATTTGTTTAATTAAATCAGTAGTTGGATGAGATGATGGTGTGGTTGTGGTAAACGGAGGCAAATTGGGCCAAGGGCCACCGCTAGACAATGGTGGGGTTAAATGTTGATAAGGTATGGAGGACGAATGTGTTGAGGCAACCGAATAGGGATGTCCTATATAAGATGTTGAGGTTACCGGATATGTGTGTGGAAATGAAAAGGTGGGTGGAGCTTGAGAAGGAAAGCTCGTGTGGATAGGTGGCAGAGAGCAAGTTATGAACGGAACAGACTGCAAGAGAGACGAGGTAGGAGCAGTCGGTGGTAATGACATGTTGGGCCCAAGATTAACCAAAGGAAAGCCAATTTGTGCCGTATGAACCCCTGAAGCTGCTGAGGTAGGAGACGGGACTAAGGATGCGGAAGGCAAAGCGGAGTTATCAGGCGGAGAAGGAGCTAAATGAGTAGCTATACTGATAGGCATGCCAACAAGGAGTTGACCGTCAGGTGTACGGTCAGGGGCATGAGACAAATAGTATTGTACAGCGCTAGGATTAGCATCCAGAAATTTGGCAAATTCTTTATCTCCTACAGGAATTTTAGGAACCTCGCTGGTGTCCGTAGGATTCCCCACAGAATGTGAAGGGGGTGATTCAGCAAAGGCACAGAGCAAGCATGTGAAACCATGGCGGCGGCTTGCTTTCGAGTGATAACAACCATGGACAGGAGTACACAGTAGGGTTTCAATCTATCAGAATGTAAAAACAGACAACAAGATGTTTGAAATTGGTAGGTTTTGGTTTGTCAGAATCAGAAAGATAAGAATCGATATCGGGTCGATAACCGATGCTCGGTCAGATGTAGCCACCGCTGCCGGTAAGCTAACCGATGTCGGTATAATAGAACTAGTGTAAGAAATAGTAAGAAGTTGTTGATTTGGTGTTAATAGTAATTAATATGCCTACCAAACTGTTCTGTAGTGATCACAGAAAACAGTGTATGACAGAGAAACAGAACTGAAAACAAGCAAGAATGCACAAACAAATTAACAGACTAACCCTAGGGTTAATTTTAATCAATTTGGGCTTATGCCTTTAGACGCAGAATGATGTCAATCCTAAACAAAAGACTTAGGGGAAATGTCAAGTTTGTTTTGGCTTATAAGGTTACCTCAATCGGGCGGAGGAATACCGCGAAAAAGGGGGGATGTTTTGAGCTATTGTGTTAATTATGAAGTGATTCGGTATGTGTTGTGCAGTGAAAGTAAGATTAATTTCCTGTCAATACCATGGAAATCACCCCCACGTGTACGACCTGTTACTTAGTCTATGTTCACTAGAATTGAAAACAACAAGCAAGAATGTAATGCACGTGTTTTAAACCCAAATCGAAAATGATATTCGATGAAGCAAATAAGATGACTTTCACTAATGCAAAACTAGGAAAGCAAGACAAATTCTTTTACTAAATATAACAAAAACAAAAAACAAAGTATGCTCCCTAAATGAAAGCAAGCAAGAGAAACAGAAACCCGAAATGGGTCCCACCGAGCGTGCCAAAATGTTTCACACGGAATGTTTCGGCTCTACGGAATAGACTTGCTTCTATCCTTTCATTCCTTTGAGAAACAGATAAGGGTTAGGGCTAGGAGGAATACCTGTTGAATGTTGAGATGGTGTGCGCATACCGTAGAGAAAGATCGATCGATCGCGAAGAACTCCTTTTTCTGGAAGGACTACCTGCAAGTAAGAATACAAGACCACCATATTTTAATTAGACAATAAATGAGGGAGCTGCCTTAGGCCCAGGAAATATAAAACTTCCTTTCGAAGGTGGTCAGTTCCCCTTTTAATACGAATTAACACAAATGATAACAAAGAAAGCTATTGCAAAATCACGATTTAGGTATCTCGTTACAAAGCAATAGAAGCTAAACTATCAATAATAAAGCGTCACGTTGTTTGTTCGGTTACTGGTCGTTGATACATTCAGGTTGAGTTATAGGGATAAACCAGACTGGATCTGAGGTTGTTAGGTGACAAATAGGTGAGAAAAGGGTTTTGGGGTATAAGTCACAGTGACCGACGCCGGTCACTGGATAACCGACCGCGTTAGAGAACCGCCGCCGGTGGGGGATAAACGACACCGGTAGGGTCAGCAATCTAAGTGCTTCTGGATAGAGGTTGGTTGCAAGGTGATCGTGGGGTTATTAAGATTGGTGGATGGCTGAGGGGAATAATGGGAGGACAGGGAAGGCTCAGAGTGTGATAAAATGGTCTTCTGGGCAATACAAAGATGTATGGATGAAGGTTCAAGTGCAGGGTGCTGGTAGGTGGTAGATCTAGGAATGAGCTTATAATTACTATCAATCCACAAGCTCAAGAAATGGTGCTTAGAAACATACAAGACACTACTTACTCGTTCCTGATGAAGATGCAGGTTCCAGGACTGTGATGACGAAGACAGGGCTCAAGTAGGATGATCTGACAATCCAAGATGAGCAATCTCCTCTTCTGATGCTCGGATGAGTGTCACTGGGGGCCTCGGTTATTCCGTTGCAGTCTTGGGCTTGATGTCCTTTTCTGCAAACTCTTCTCGTTTCTTCACTTGTCTCTGCTCGGCCAAGCAAATCCGGATCCTTTCAATGATTTCTCTTCTTCTCAATCAAATGAAAATCCGATCATTGTTTTTGGTTGGAAGTGGTCATTTACAGGGAACCGATGGCGGTTACACAACCGACGGCGGTCGAGTAGGAACCGGTATCGGTCAGGTCAAAGCGGGCTATTTTTGGTAAAATAGCCAGCTTTCCCTCCTTTTCTCCCGAGGGATTAGTTGTGGGCTTGGTCAAGTCATTATGAGGTTGGTTTTAGGTGCGGGTGAGGAGTAATTAGCCATGGGTGTGGATGTGGACCAAGTTATAGGTCTTAATTAGGTTAGTTTAGGGTTAAGACTAGGTCATGATGAGGTGGCGAAATGAGGTGGCAGGTATGACGATGTGGATTTATTAATTATAAGGTAATTAATAAATAATTATGTAAGGTTATTTTTCATGCATGTAACTAACATGGGGTTGTATGTTGTGTATGTAGGAGATACCTATTGGTCATTGATAGTAGACACCTCAATCCACACATTGACACAAAATGTGTCGAGTGATGTGCTATGTGGAGGGATACTAGAGTGTGTGGACAATATTGCAGTGAGCACACCCATTTTTTTGATCTGGTATCTATAGCAGTGGCAACATGTAAAGTTTTGTTTGGTGAGAGGGATGAGGCATGAGAGGAGACTTGACATGCCCAAGATGTGGTAGGTGGTGGTCCCTTGGCCCAGGACATATTCACGCGATATATAGATTTGCAGCATCATTTCTCAAAGGAGAACATGGATATTGATATGTTACGCAGGTAGGTGGAGAAGTTTCGGGGCCACAAAATGTGGCATCGTGTTGGTGGTGAGGCATCTAGTTCTAGGGCTCTCATGATACACGAGAGTGATAGTGATGATGAGGTTTGATAGTGATGATTTTATATGATGTAGGGGCATTTCCCCTAGTGATGAAACATGTTTTTGGGATGATGGTTGTATGACCAAAATATGTATGGACACCTATTTTTGATATATATTAGATCTATGTTGAGATGTTTTGGTATTTGTAATGTAATGGATATGGTATAGTTCTATGGTTGTTGTGCAAGCATGTGTATTATAATGTATGTGATGAATATAAATTAGTATGATGATATGAGTAATGGTAGATGAAATATGTATGGTAAATGATAATGTAGATAACTAATGTAATGTAATTGATGAGATGAATAAAATATGTAGCGCGTAGGCAATGTAATTAAGATGATAGAATAAATGTGGAAATAGATAAATGTATCATAATGAATAGATGAGAACATAATGTAACGGTAAAATGAAAAGATGATGAAAATAGAGGGGGGATTAATGATTCCCCCAACATATGGATGAGTAGGCTCATGTAATAATACCCCTCAACAGTCAAGTATGAGCCACGTAAGCAAGAGTGCGTCATTGGGAGAAGATTAAGATGTGCTAGATGAACGATAGAGCACATGATGAAATGTTCTTATAAAAAAATCCTCTATAGTCGTGTAAGAACTGTAAGAACACAAGTGCATCATTGGGGGGTAAGGTGATAAGAATCACCTACCAAAGACCAAGACGACGGGTGGTGGTGGAAACATGTGGAATGGACAGAATGTGAGTGTATGAACCAAATGGAATGTCATGTGTAGTGACTATGGGGTATGCAGAGACTAGCGGAAAACCATGAGATGGAGTGGCATGAAGTGGTTTATAATGTGGGTGGAGTAGATTCAATAAATGTGGTGTTGGATATGATAGATGAGGTGGAGAATGAACATGTGGCAGTGGAGCATGATGAACAAACTAAGCACCTAATGGAGAAGACTGAAGTGGGGTATGTCAACGCTAACAGGGTGAAGGAGATAATGAGTGCTCATGAGAGGCAAAGGAGATGATGCTAGAATCCACTAGTTGTTGTATCCTTTCACGTAAGGCAAGACAATCATTATCCCTATGGCTAGAAATGTGATGATAATTACAATAGTGTTGGTCATGTTGATGTTGCAAGTGGTGTGGAGGATGATGTTGGTTAGAGGGTAACCAAATCAATCGCTCATTGAGTAATATGTGAAGCACATCATGTGGTCAAGCGTGTGGAGAGAAGTACAAAGGATCACGTGAAGGAGGTGGAGTGGTGGAAGTAGGAGCTTGTTGTAGAAGTGGGTTGAACTTGTGTGGAATGTACTTTAGACAATGGTGGAGATTTCTTTGGAGGCTCAACTGATGATGAGAGTAGATGAGCAGTAGATGGAAGTGGTGGAGGAGCATGCATGGGTGTAATGTCATGTGAGGATGAAAGATCTTGTTCTAGGTTGATAACCTTATAGCACAAGAGGATAAATGACTCACAAGTGTCGTATTAGAGCCTTTGTTTAAGTGGAGGAATAAGACCATGACAAAAGATAAATTTCTTTTCTAGGTCACTAGGTGGAAAACGAACTGGTGTATCTGCAAGCATTGAATCGTAAGATATAATCTTTAATAGGTTCAAAGGAGCCTTGATGTAATGTAGGAATGTGGTCATATGTAACCCTAGGGCCATTGTTAAGAATAAAGCAACAGAGGAAAGCATCCTCCATATCATAAAAAGTACTAATGGACCCAAAGGGTAAGTGGGTGTACCATTGGAGTGCCTCATCAGTAAGACTATAATAGAAGGCCTTAAGCAACAATTGATCATTAGAGTAAGTGGCCATAAGTGTGTGGTAATGTAGGATATGAGCATGAGGATCACCGCACCATCAAAGCATGTGAAATTAGGCATGAAAAAATATTTTGGGAAGGCAGAATTATGAATCTTTTTAGGAACATGATTGCCATGTAAAGAGTTGTTGTCAATAGAGGCATAATAGGCTCTACTTTCTAAAGTAAGAGTATGAACTTGTGACTGAAGTTATCCTACAACATGTGAATTTTACCATTATGAGTGATCACGGGAATGTCAATACGGGATAGAGAGAAATCTAATGTTAAAGGTGTGGTGGTAGATGTGGACATAGGAGTGGTAGTAGGACTAGTATCAACACAAACCCTAGTAGGTGTGGTGAGCAAGGAGGAAACCTCAATAGGTGAAGATACAGTAGGAGGGGTAGAGGATGTGGGAATAGGAGAAGAAGAAGCAATGGCAGGTGGTGACTCATGTATAACATGAGATGCAACCTCTAGAGAGGGTAACGATGGAGCTAGAGAGTCACATGCAACAGTATGGAAAGAAGGAGAGTCATGATGGTGATTAGTAGAAGGGTGGGTTCTAGAAAGAAGGATATGGTCATCATAAAAATAAATGGGATCATCAATGTAATATGAAGGAGAATGCATGCTCGAAGGAGATGTGTGAGGAGGACTATCGGAAGTGGTAGAAGACATAGGAGTAGTGGTGGAAGTGGCGGGAGAAGAGGTAGGAGGTACAACGGTTTGGGAATCAATTCCTAACAAATAATCAATGATAGAGGGATCTAAACATCAGGTGGTGTATCAGAAGAAGAATAAGAAGGATCACATGCAATCAGATGGCATGGCGTGCAACGAGTGAAAGTAACAGGATCATCAACAAGGCATATACCTATAGGAGAATCAACAAGATTAGTTAGCACACATTATTGGCCTTCTAGGAGGGCTTGTTGAGTATCATTAGGTAAGATCATAGGAGCACTATATAAATCCCTAAGCTCAGCTATGGTTGCCTCATCATAGATAGGGTTAACACTAAAATGAGACATGATGAGGAAAAAGAAGAACTATGACTAACCACTAAGGTATGAAAGAGGATCCAAAAGTAAAATGTTCAAACGTGGGTTCACCAAAATGATTAACTAAAAATAGAAATTTTAAAACTATTTTATGAGTTAATCTAAATAGAAACTAAATGTTATATTGGAATGCAAGACCTATTTTATTTGTAATATTTGAATATATCAAAGTAATGGAACTAAGAGGGATATGGTACTAACATGTAAAATAACTTACCTCATTGTAATCTTGGACTATATCGATCGGGTATGTAGACTAGGAAATTTGTAAATCGAATGGCCTTGGGAATGGCAGGATCTTAGTGTTTGTCTATATTGAGGTGCCTACGAGGACACTAGGGCACCCAAGGTGTCATGGTCTGTAATCTACACGTTTTAGACTACGAAAGCTCAGAACTTGAGTTTGAAAGTGTCACAATATCTCTGTAACACCTTCGTTCTTGTCACATGGGTGTCACAATAATGTTCTCTATGTCATTGTAAATGTCGTATGAAGATCTACCTACAAAACCCTATCCAAAGCATCAATTCCTAAAAAATAAAAATGCATATGAATAGATCAGACTGACCTCAGCTTCCAAACTAGTGGTCTTACGACTTAGTATTGCACTACATTTCAGACCCAATGTAGTTCTATGTGTGTGTGTGCAATTTTGTTCCTAGGGTGCCCTAGCACCAATGACACAATAATAGGGGCAATAACTATATTCAAAATTCAAATGGTGGATAGAATGGAATGAATGCAACCCTTTCCCTCTATGCTTGTGTGATGCAGATGTAGAAGATGCCCAAATGCAGTCCCTTGCCTTAGTAGATAGCTTACCTTGATAGTAATATGTCCTCCCATAATGTAATGAGTATGTTATGATTATATAGGGATATCTTGTTCAAATTTTGATACTAGTGAGTCGAAACTGTCGACTACAACCTAGGGGAATACACGGGGTAACCGTTAAGACTAAACTCAAACAAAAAAATTAAGACCATAAATTACAACAACACGGGCACCTAAAATCACAAACTGGGGTGCCCCACATACTTAGAGACAAGAATCGAGCAAATTATGACACCTAATACCTCCTAAAAGACACTTAAAACTGCAGAGACAAGTGATGACTAAACCAGACAATAGCAATGACACCTTACTAACTAACAACAAGACCAAAGGACAGGTCACTAGTAAATACTTTTATTATGCAAGATCCATATATAAAATAACATACCCAACGGTTATAAACGTAATAGTAAGTGTGTGATTTTTTTACTATAGTTGGTTCTCCTTGTACGGTTGGTGCTTTACTAAATTAGGGGTTGGTGGTCCTTGTAGGGTTGATGTTCTATTAAACTAGGGGTTGGTGCTCCTTGTGAAGTTGATGCTTAACTAAATTACTTTGCTTTGATTAATATAAGCAGGGTTTCAGTGGGTTTTCTTCCCCATGAGGGTTTCCCACTTACATATGGTTTTCTTGTGTTGAGTACTTTACTTTCTTGATCTTATGGTTGATTTTGCATATCTTAATAAGCACACATTATCATGGATGTTCTTTAAACAATCAAATGGAAGAATTTTTGTTTTGGTAAATGAAAGGAAATTTATCGTGGGACTGATTCACTCCCCCTCTCATTCCCTTGTACTTCTAACAATTTTGACTACTTGTCCCACAAATAAGGGTACCAATGTTGTAAGAGGACCAACTATAACGTGTATTTTGACAATGTCATATAAATTTTCATTGGATGTGATATCTATGAAATCGAGATAGCCGATAAGTAACGAGAAGTGGAATAGAACACGCATTAATGGGCCATGATGGATATACCTTGGTGTTATGTATAGGGATTGATTTGACAAAGGCACTAATGTGTAAGTGACTAGAAGAAAATGTTGCATGATAATCATGGTCGAGATAAATAAATTATAAGGAGAGACATTTGTGTATTATCAACTCGAGAAATCAATAGCTCTTGATACAGGAGGAGGCACTATGTGATATGTATGATTAGACAAAGATTCAGCTTATTTATTTTCATGTTTGGGACGTGGATTATTAAATATATTTAACTTATGATTTTCATTGACAGTTCGTAAGTCGCACGTTCGAAGCTCAATTTTACCGTCAATGAGGTTTTGAATGAGAGAGTGGAGTTTGAAACAACAATCTACATAATTCCCTACGCATTGATGATAGTTTCAATCGAATTTTTCATTTTAATTACGAAATTTTGGATGAGATGGATCTAATTGGAGTGGAGGAGGAAGTGTGATGAGACTACTATATATAAGTTATGGGAGAAAATATGTGGAGGGATCCTTAACTTTTAGTATGTACGCCTAGGCGGTTGTTGTTGAAGCTCTTTGGTTGTTAATATTGTGTTGAAAGTGATTTTGGCATCAATTGGTTTAGTTTTTAATGGTTTAAATGGTGACTTACTTTGAAAACGTGTAGAATATGATGCTTTCTCTTGATATTTAAGCTTTCCTATAGATAAGAGCTTAGTTTCGCGAAGCTTGAGAGTATGACATAGTTGATCAAATGAAGGAGAGGTCTCAAAGAGAACACTTTCCTAGAGAGGTGGTAATAGACTCTGGATGAATAAGTTCTAAATCTCAGAGCCCAAAAGAACATTTTACATCTTGGCTAAGTTATTTTTCTATCACAAAACATAATCTACTAAGTTTTCATTAGATCTTTGTTTGAGTGGTGCAAGTTGTGCGTATGAGATCTTAGAGCTGATATTGATAGATAAGTGAGTGAGAAAAACATTGCCCATATGCGTGAAATATGTTTCCAAGTGGATAGTTAGGTCATAAAACCAATGCATCACATAATCTTGTAAACTCGGGAAAGAGATTTGCTAGCGCGGTATGGTCATCTGCATGGTTGAGGCATGCGACATGAAAGGCTCAGAGATGATCTTGTGGGTCACCATGGTATTTAAAGATGGGAAATCTAGGGGATATGAAGTTAGGTGGTAATGGATAGGCGGAGATGGAAGGTGTGATCGGAGTATGAAGGATTAAAGTGGAGTCCAAAGATGGTGATATGCGAGAGGTAGCAAGTTGGAGCTGGTGAATTTGTGTCTGCAGATCCTGATATAAAGAAGTTAAATCATGAGTATTTGAAGAAGATCTAGGTTGTGCATTGGGAGTACTAGGGTGAATGATGGGAGTGGTAGTGGTAGGAATGGGAGCTAAAATATAAAGGGGTTAAATGGAGGCCATGGGAGCCGATGAGTGAGCAACTAGAGGTGTTGAAGCATCACGGGTGTTCTTAGCAACAATCAAAGCATGTAGAATATGCAGAATATGAGTGGGATTACTTTGCAAATCTTTTCAAAAATAAATGAGTGTGTCTAATTATTCTTGGTCAAGTTGGTATCTTCATCGTATGATTTTTCACTATCTAGATGCTTCTATTTCACTAAGAGGAACATTGTGAGAGTTATCCAATGGATTTTCAGTTGTAGCCATGGATGTGGAGATATCAGCCATTGATTTGGAAATTCTATGGACAGATGAAGGAAGCTCACAATATTGAAAAGACCCAAAATGACCACTATGGGTGATGGGCATAAGAAGAAGGAAACCCTAGAGAGAAGGTGGATTCAAAGATCAGGTTCACCAAAATGATTATGCTAAAATGTAAAATAATATCCTAATCTATATGTTATGGCAGCAATAAATAAATAAATAATGAAATACAGAAATTAACCCAAGCAACTAAGAAATAAAGATATGAAACCCTAAGTGTGAATAGGGTTAGAAGAGCCTTAGCTAATTTGAAGAGGTTACTATATTGTGTTACAATTATGACCATCTAAATAGGAGTCGAATTTCATCTAACGTAATCCTAGAAAATGCGATCTAACAGATTTGACTAGACTAGGGCACCTAGAGAGGGATGGGGGTGCCTGTGGGCACCTTGGTCTTGTTTTTGGGTGCCCTGGTTCAGATAGATGCTTAAGGAACCTCTTTTGATATGTCATAAAATTTTCACACTTGTTCATCTTTGATCACACGTATATCATTGTAAGATCATTGAGGTCGCTTATGAAACCTGTAATGAAGAAAGAACCTACAAAACCCTCAAATAGACATTAAATCCTAAAAAATAAAGATGCAAAATGAGGGTTCGACTATCCTCGCTACCATAATGATGGACGTACTCACTCGAGAACTATACTAAATATCATACCTAATGTATTTTTGTGTGTGTGTGGAATTATGCCCTAGGTTTCTCTTGTGCGTGTTGCACTTGAAGTAGTGAGAAAGTAGCTATATGTAGAATGTAAATAATGTGTGCATGGAAACAATAGACTCCCCTCCTATGAAGTGTGATGCAGAAGAACCAACCTTTTTCCTTTGTGATGGAGCTAGATGGATGTAAATTCAGCTCTTAGATGTTTTATGGATGCAACCTTAGGTGGTGATAGCTAGTGCTTAGTGCTTAGTCCCTTATTATGATCATATAATTTTATATATATATATGATTCCTTTACTTGAATTTCATAATTAACCCCAAAAATTCTGACTACCAAAAATATAAAATGCTCAAATAAAAGATAGAAAGGACCCAAAAAGTATGACCAAATTGTAAAGAGGACAAGGACACCTAGAGGGGACGGAGGAACCTTGTGTTGGCGTCCGGCTAGGAACCGGTGTCCAAAATGAGAAGTGTCGAAAGGTAAAAATACAGTGATCGAGCAAGTAAGAGTGTAAGACTGAAATCAGAAGTGTAAAGCAAAAAAATTGGCCAAAGAAAGGGGTTAACCATTATTTTTGTACTTAGGAATCATCTAGATAGTAATATGTAATCAAGACTAGATAATTATCTCAGTGCATGATTTTGTTTCTACGAGACGCATGGATTCATAATGCAAGGCAAGGCCAATGATGAATGGGTGAGAAAAATCTTAAGAAAGGTGTGATCTTGCTTCTATAAATTATCTCATTGTTTTAATTCATTATCTCCTCTACCATAAAGGTAAAAACGAACAGGGTGATATTGAAAAATATAAAAAGTATTGGTATCGGTATTTCCACTAGTGATCAAGTGGGAGAAATCAATTCTTCCATACTTATGAGTAGAAATGTTTTCAAATTTGCATCTAAATACTTATCTCCAATCTAGTAGAGAACTCAAGTTTCTTGATATGAGATGCTAAGTCTTTCTCTTAAGGATTTATACTCATGTGACAAGATCACTTTAAAAATGTAAGAAGATATCGACATGGAAGTACAAAAACTTTGATTTCAAGTAAATGAGAACACTTTAGTGAATGATCTCATGAAACCATTTGAAGAGCTGGTTAAGAAGGAGGAAGGAGACTCATTCTCTTTCACTAAAGACACCCTAGAATCTCTTGCAGAGATTAGATGTGTTATCTCAAACATGGAAAAGGAGCATCATGCATGGTTCACAAAATGCAAAATTATTAATGTCATCTCCGAGAATTGGCTCAAAGCTCTGATTTTTTTACACACTCCTCAAGCATAGAAGGTTATGCTTGTAGTGGCTCAATTCAAAAAGGAGTTCAAGGGGATCGATATATTTCTGTAAACACTCTCCAAGATTTTTTCATAAAGTGAATCTTCATCGTCAAATGCATCATCTTCTTCAAAGTATATATCTCCTCTCTTCTCTCTTTCCCACCCCTTTCCTCTCTTCTCTCATGTTATATTTCTTCATTAGGGGGGTTTAATTTTCACTTTTGTCTTATTCATTAAAATTTGATCTATAGTTATACTTTGTAATGATTTTCCTCCAATTAATAAAAAAGGGACTCAATTTCTTTCCTAGGAACACGAAAGGTCACATGTTGTAAAGGTTAGTGAAAAGTCATGTGGGGGTAGGAAAAGAGTCATTTGAAAAACTATATATTATATGAATCCCTCATTTCAAAGGGTTTTCAATTTTTGAGTCTCTGAGTAGATAGCTAGTGCACTACAAAGAAATAAGAAAAGATAGCATTTCCTTTATTCCCTTTTCATATGTTTCCTCTCTCTCTTTTTCATCTTTGTGAATGTGACAATCTTGCATAACCAAGAATGGTGTAAAATATTTTGATGAATGGATGAATGAAATTTTATGTTCATGATTCATTTTGTCTTTCCATAGCTAACAAAGTTGTTTTTCCTCTAATTGTGTGTGGATGAAATTTGGTTAATACTTGTAAAAATATGCTTGAGCCTATTTATAGGATTAACCCCCTCTCTCAAAATTCTCACTCCCACTATCTCACCTTTCTTGCAAATTATTCCCTTGCACCAAGTGTAAGTATTTGTTATTGGTTAAGTGGAGTGTTCCTATATGATCCTCAACCTATTGGCCACCCATATTGTTTGTTTTATTTGCATACAATAAAGGGATCCTCCCCTTTTCCAAGCAGGAGGGATGTAATCACAGAGCATTGGTGAAAATTAGCTAATTTTTCCTTGTGAAAAATTATTTTACCAACACATCTCGTATTTGACATGCACTTGAATCTAGTATCTTTGTTACTTTAAATGGTCCTAACCAATGAAAATTGAGCTTACCTCGAGGCTCACAAACTTTGATTCATGCATGAGCACCATATTTCCCAGTGAAAACACTTCTTGTTAATATTCCTATCATGTCAATCATTCTTCCTTTATTTTTTTGTCTTTTGACTCCATCATATAATTTCTCGTCATTCATCCAATTGCATTAATCATCAATGTGTTTTGTTATTTCCTGATCATCTACAAATCCTCTTGTGCACATAATAAGTAGGGAGGGTAATATGAATTCTACAGAAAAAATTTCTCTATGACAAATACTCATTGAAAGGGTGTGGCCTTATTCAACCTCTTGTAAGTAGTTTGGTATGCCCATAGAATAATCGATACATTTTCATTTCAATCCTTCCTACCTACATCATTGATTTTTGTCAATGTATATCTTAAGATCTTATTAAAGGCCTCTATAATACTATTGGCCTATGGGTGATAGGGGGTAGTATTATAATGGGCTACCATAATTTCTTCCAATAATATTCAAATTTTCTCATTCAATAAATGAGTTCCCCTATCACTGTAAGGATCAATGGACAACCATACTAACTAATGATATTTTCCCATAAAAATATTTTTTCTATAGCTACATTAAAATCCTTTTGGGTTTTGCTTCTTCCTACCTTGTTAAAAAATATGTGTAATCGATGATGTAGCGTGTTCCCATCCTCCTCATGGTTGGTTCTATTAGGTCAAAAATTTCAATTTCCCACTTCTTAAAATGTTATGCGCTTGTTATAGGTCGCAGTGGCATTTCATCATAGTTTCCTTGTTTCGTATTCGTTGAAAATGATTGTAGGATTTTAAAAAGACCTTATTATTCTTGTAAAATGTATCCCACCATAATCTTACAAGTAATATCTTGCACGTTGTTTCCTCTCCTACATAATGTACTCTTGATATCCCACTATGCACTTTTTCCATAATTACTTTGTGCTCATACTCCAAGAAACACCTGCATAGAACTTTTACTCTACCCATCTTGTATAGGTCTCCTTAGACTAGCTAGTAGGGTGCAAAGGTGTGAATGGTGAGTTATTTATTCTTTAATTTCTTCATTTCCTTAGGTTTAACTCCCATGTGCAAGAATACTGCAATGTCTTCCAAATCATCAGGCGCACACTATAATTTGAATATCTTAGCATCTCGGCATAGTATCTTCTATTTTTTACATGTCCTCACCATATTTTATTCATGACAAGTGTTTTAGCCCCAAGTTTCTTTTCTAGGCTTGACTATGATAGAAAACTCAAACTCCTGAAATAAGAGTATCGAACGAAAATCTGCCCCTACAAAATTAGTTTATTAACCAAATACTTAAGTTTCATGTGATCAGTGTAGAATATAAATGGTGTTTCAAGTAAATAATTTCTAAACTTGTGAAGCACATACACCATGGACAATTCTTCGCACTTCATAGTTGTGTAATTATATTTAGTCGTGTAAAATTTCTACTCACAAAATAAATAAGATGATCTACATTTCCTTCCCCTAACTAGGCCAATACCACTCCAATGGTTGTTCTAGAGGAATCCACATGGACATGAAAGAGTATATTCTAAGAAGGGAATCGTAAGATTGGTGTGGTTGTTAGTCTCTCCTTTAGATTCTTCAATGTATGCTAATGTACATCATTCCAATAAATATTCAATTTTCCTTCAAAACTCCTCTAGTGGCACAATAATATTAGCATAACAATTAATGAATTTCCTATGGTATACTGTATGTCTAAGAAATCTATACAATTCTCTTTGATTTTTTGGTTCATATAATTGTAATATAACTACAACCTTAGTGATATCTACTAACAATCCTTCCTTATAGATGATGTTCCCAGAAAAGTCCCAAATGGTGTCGCGATGATACACTTCTTAATGTTTAAGGATATGCTAATCTTTCTACATCTTTCAAACATTATTCATAGACAATCATGTTGATCCTTAACTAGTCCATACACCATCAAATCGTCCAAATGAATTTGAAGTAAATTATGTATGCAATCTTGAAATTTCTACACGACAATGCACGAGAATACTGCTAGCACATTATTTAATCCGAAGGGCATAACAATGTAGGCAAAAATCCTCATTTAGTTGCAAACATTGTTTTCTCCTCGCCTTCATGTGTGATCCTAACCCGATGGTATCATGAGAATCCATGAATGAAATAATATATCTCACACTATGAAACACCCTCTAGGATATCTTCGCTAATGGTGTGGGGAAGGATCAATGATGCATTAAGAATTTAAAACTCTATACTCAACATAAATCCTTATTCTCCCATCCTTTTTAATGATGATAACCATTAAGTTGATCCACTATGATTATTCAATGTGATGAATAAAGTTTTCCTTAAACATTTTGGTAATTTCATATTTTACCTTGACACACTTATTAGGATTCATTTGGTAAGGCCTCTTACGAACCAATTGTGCATCATCCTTAAGATTTATCTTTATCTCACCTAAATAAGGATGAGCACTATTCAACTCATGATATCCCCTTAGGGATAGATTTGGAAAATGAGTAAAAATTTGATTATTATTGCAACATCTCCTTCAAACCAATAGTCACCAATTATTACATCCTTTGGTGCATCTTTAGTCCCAATGTTTACCTTCTTGGTATTCAATGGTACATGGTATGTGTGTGCATGTTCATATACAATGTATAAAACCTCGCATTCACCTTCTACATTTTCTAAGTCCATTCACAAACATTCACCACTTAGCCATAGGAGTCTTGCCTTACAACCGAGTTACAAGCTCTTCTTCCTTCATGACATCACCTAGATTGATGTGCTTCATTATCTGTAGAGATTCATTAGCAAGCTAGGTTTAGTACATAAATAATCAAAAGTGTGCATGATACCTAAAGTTAAGTCATGTCAATTTGATGTCTCTTTCCATAACTCCACATATGTATACCATATACACGTGCATCTGTGTAGTGTAGACTAGAAATTTTCAACCTAGAGCAATGGTGGCAATGCGCCTTAGCCCTACATCCATCTCTTTTCACATTTATAAACATGTGCCATGAGATAGGTATTCCCATCATAATATAGTGTATGTGAAGGAAGATTATTCTCGATAAACCTTTTCAAGAAAGTAATAATAAATTTGTGCAAACCTAGCAAGCTATCTCTATGTGTGGCCCACCAATGCATTGTTTCCCCTCTCGGGAGTAAACTAGTGTATTCCTTCTATCCCATTTATTCCTTACTTATACCTCCATCACACTAATAATGATTCAGGATTATCTTCCCAAAGATAACTCGTAAAATTGGTCCTTCCCGGATGTCTCACTAGTTGTGATATAACCACTCTTGTAACTCTTCCGTAGAACTCTCGACAAATCATCTCATAAGTTTCATGAGCCAAATTATCACAAGAAAAAATATTAGTGTCTCTTATTGATTATGTGTCTCCCCACAAAAGGATGCCCTCCTTTAATGGATCAAATTTCTCAAGGTCGCGTGCATCGTATGCACATATATCCGATCAAGTCCTCTTCAATTATTATCTCTATATAAGGTGAAGTATTTGTGTCATTCATTGGGATCACAATGCACTCCTTATTTTTCTCAAATATCACATAGTGTTTGTTAAAGCACAATTCTACATTATTGGCATAACACCAAGGATGAAAAATTAGTGTTGGGAAGTTATCTACTTCAACTAGCTCTAAAACTTCAAAGTCACCTTTGAACTTCTACCCGAATGGTGATAGGCCCTTTTTTTATTTATAATATACAAAACATTGAATTTTACTCTGTATCAATCGAATATTTCTTACCACCAACCATCGATCACAATGTCCAATGTGATTTCCTTTTCGTACTCATGATCTTTCCATGGTAATTTGGCATGCACGATCCGGCACTCTCTCTGTATCAATGTTTGGTACCTTTTCTATTGAGAAGACATAATATTTTTCTAAGGAGAAGGCACACAAAAGATAAACGCACGAGAACAAGGCACATTTAGAGGTGCGAAAGATAGGGTAGGAAACACACGCAAGAATAGTTGGGCTCGGGACTTAGTCAAGTTTCTATGGATACAAGCTATTTTTGAAGATAGCGTGTGGAGAAAACATAGAGATGGAGACTTGTGCATTCAATGGTATTTTGGGAATGAGCAAATGATAAGCACCATACATGGTTGTAGCTAATAATAGGATTTATTCTTCCAGTTAACTATAGGACATCTATTATTAGAACACTTGCATATATGCATGTTATTGTAATGGCGTAAGGCTATTATCGCATGCAACCTATTTTGATAATTACATAGGCGGTGAAGGGAAATTCTGCACCCCTATAAATATGTATTAAACTAAGTAGTTTACAGAGACTAAATTATTGTAGAGATATGTTGTTGGATCTAATGCACGCATGACTTATGGATATACTTTATCATGTAAGAATATTCTATGCTTTACAGTATTTAATGTAATGGATAATATTGGTTGGATAATGGTGTTGAACATAACTAAATCTAGTCATTTTATGGTTAGTATTATTATAATTATTGTTTAATTCATGATTCTCTAAGATCTACATCTGGATTATGCATTGTGGAATGTTTATGTTTAATTATGGAACTGAATATGTTTTATCATCATCACACTAACATCATGAACAAGTAACTCTAAATAGGGTCTTGGTACCTTTGTGTGCGTCAGTGAGCACGCACTCAGTGGGTGATGTACCAAAGTGCACTGGTTATTCAAAGTAGATTCTAGGCTGCATCATTGGTTTTGTTTTCGGGACCTCTTTTCAGCTATTTTCAAGATGTTTCATGATGAAGATGTATTGGTTGAACCTAACAAATGTTGAGGAGTGGATAAAAGATCTTGAAGAAGAGTACGCTCAGAGGTTCAACACTAGATCTAAGTTTGACACATGCACGTGGGTGGAGTAGAATTTGTATGACTATTTGTATGATATCTTCTTTGTTATCTTTTCTGGTAGAGTTTTACGAGTGGCTAGTTATTATTGTGTCTACAAGGAATTAGAGGTATCGCACACTTGTTTGGACGTAGGAAGAATTTCAGGCCCTCTATGATGCTGATTTGATTTAGATGTGTGTTGTGGACACTTGGTTCCGTGGTATTCAGAATAACTATACTTTGGAGTACTCAATTTCCACTTACTCATGCCCAGAGGTAGATGAGTTCAATTTTTTCCATTTTCCCAGGGGAACTTATCTGCAAGGCATCCCACTGGTAATTAAAATATTGATTTTAACCCTGAACTTGGAAGAAAATCCAATGGCTAGCTAAACCCCCACCATGCGTAAAGGGAGAGCAGTTTGGTGAAGGATGGCATACCTAATGGCAAAGAGGAAGAGAGAATAAATGTAGCTTAAGTAAAATGAGGTGCATGAGAGGGAGATAGAGAAGCAGCATGATATTATGGAATGAATGGCGTGGAGGAGAGAGATGGCTCAAGAAAGATTTGGAGCTCACACGTAAGGCATGGAGCTAGAGCATCTAGAACTCCCCCATTTGGGAAATAATGATAGGGAACCCTCCTCTACCTCATATGGGAGTGTGCCGGAAGGAATGACATGGGCCATGGGCATGCATCTGAATCTACGTGGAAACCTAGCTCTTGCGCTTCATTTTCCAAAGATGTAATACAACCGTGTAGTCAACAAGCTAGTTTAGGCGGTAGGAGAATAGGAATAAATCAAATAGCAGGCACATCTTGTTAGTGTAGGTAATTATTTATCCTTTTATTTATTTATTAGGATAATTCTTACACTTGTGTTATCCCTACACTTGTTGGGTTAGCTTGCTTAGGTGTACTAGTTGTGTGGAGTTAGCTTACTAGTTGTGTTGAGTTAGCTTACTAGTCTTTTGGAGTTAACTTAACTACCAGTATCAGTTAGTGGGAGTTCTTCACCACTGATTTAGGTATTAGTTGCACTTCTTTCCTCCTATATGTATATATTTCTTATTAAATAATTCAAGTCATTCTATTGTAATGTATTGAGCATTATGGATTATGATGGATTTCCATATATGGTATTTTAGCTCTTCTGCTTTGCAAATCTAATGTGGTGTGCTATTATCATCTGAGATCATGGCTTGGAACAATATTCTTATCATTCCTTTCATGGTATCAGAGTGATAGATGATGTAGACATCTAGTAAGTTTTTCTTTGCAAGCAAGGGTTTTTTTCATGTATATGGAATTTGTTAGCATTTTTTTACAACATGCATTTTTATGCAAAACGGAGTGTGGAATTGGATTTGGAAGGTGCCAAAACCCTAGAATCGACTATAAACTCAACCATGTTTTGAGACAGTCAAATCTGGGTGCATTCTTTTATCCATTGGATATAAGCGTGTACCTTCTAGACACATTATTTTACCCTCTGGGTATTTTGGTTTTGGATGTAGTCTTTTATCCACTAGACACAAATCTATACCCTATGGGTGCATTCTTTTATCCATTGGATATAAGTGTGTACCTTTCGGATGCATTCTTTTACCCTCTAGGTATTTCGGTTTTGGATGCAGTCTTTTATCCACCTGGACACGATCCTGCACCCTATGGGTGCATTATTTTATCCATTGGATATAAGTGTAACATCCACTTTTGTTACTTCGCTTCACATCCAATTTTTTTCTTTTTTTTTTTTTTTTTTACTTTATGCTTCTCGATTTAAATACCCATATATTTAAATCCAGCATAAATCTTAATGCAATCCAATTTCGATAACTGTCATGAACCATGTGCAGCTGTATGAGAGATTACTGAACCTATTCATTCTCCCTCTATGCTCTATACGAGTTCATACATAAATGTATCCTTGGTTCTCCTTTATCAGAATATGATAAAGATATAAGTGAAGACTTCTAAGTATCTACTTGGGTTCCACCTATGAAATCCACAGAAATCTCACAAATTAGTCCTATCTAAGTGCCTACCTAGGATTCCACCTATGAAATCCATAGGAATCTCACAGCTTAGATCATAGTGAAATCTTGATAGTGTAATCAGCAGCTTACACCACTTTACGCAAATTTTTCGAGTCATGTATACCATGCTCCATTCCATGACGACACACTCGTCATTAGGAAATTGTCATTTCACCTTAATCACTTATTCAGTTATATGGATTCATAACCTTTATTTTGTTTTTAAGGTAATTTTAAATCATTATAGAACACCTAGGCCTTACGACACCTTCTCCATGAATGGGTCATACCTAAGGTCTGGACTAAGGTTGATTCCCGGACCTTTAATCCTCAAACACTTAAATTACCTTTCAAGATCTCTTGCCCAAGTTAACCATAAATGAAAACGATACTATCAAAGTCTATGATCGGTATTACAGTTTAATTACTGTCTCGGCTTAATAAATTGAGCCCATATTTCTTTATTTCACATTCTTGGGATATGTACTTGCATAAAGCTAAGTATTAAGGTAGGATTCATTCTTTTTATCAAGTACCATAGACTATTTCTACCAGTAAACAATTAAGCATAAGAAATTCACTTTTCTTAGTGGCAGCTTAATCAAGAGAGTGTACATATTTTAATATATATATATATATATATATCCATTAAGTAAACTAGGTTTGGAGATATGAGATGTTAGATTGGAGGCACTACTTGCCCATTCATCCTCTCATATTATAGCCTTTTACATAAGGTCTTTGATTCCTTTAGTAATGATCATTTACTAATCCTCATTAGGGACACTAGTAGAATTGACTAAGATTAGGGTTCGAGATCATCGAGTCCTTACCAACTTAGTAAGTGTGGACCCTAATTCTTCATAGAGGTATCAACGTATCGTAGTACTTGATTATTCGTGTCGTATCCTCTTTTTCTTAAATACTCAATAGATATAGATGGCCTACTCCGACATCACAATTCTACCATAAAAGGATTAAATGTTGTCATTTATCTTTTCCATGATCCATCATTCTACTTGTTCCATTACTATTTTCTTACATGGCTTCACATCTCACCAAGAAGAGTAGGTTTCCACCATCATTGACAATGGTTAATCCTTGAGATCATAAATCATTTTAGTGGGATTATATTTCATTAACTTTTAAGGTAATAGATATGATTCATTACTTAGAAGATTATCATATTATCAAACTGCTGAAATTATTGATAGTTACATTTTTATTTCTTTAATAATTTTCTCTATTCTTATTTTTTTGAATTCACAGTAGTTGAGATTAGAGTGTTGCAGGGTATCCATACATACTACCAACACATATTATATTTCCAGCTTAAACTAATGGGTCAAGTTATTAAGACCCCTTTGGTATAAGGTCACTTCATCGATTATACCAAACATGATTTAAGCAAATAGCACTTAGTTATATTATGATGATATGTAGCAATATTGCATGCATTATTGTCTATCTTTGTGATGCCATCCTACTTTCAATAGTACTTGAAATAATCTGAATTATTTATTTATTTACCTCATTGTTAATGAGTAACATAATAGAATATTTTCTCAACATTTTATTGGGTAAACAATCCATAATAACTACATATTTTGTAGCTTGACGACAGTGGTTAAAATAACCAATAGTATTTCCAAGTATTAAATTTATTGTAAACTATAATAAAAATAGCTCATACATCCAATCGAAAATCATATAATCATCAATTATATTTTATTCAAATAGTTGATCTCAGTAAATATCTTCAACCTCATTATATCAATTAAATAATAAGATAAAGGGAACAAGTGTCTAATCAACCTTGATCATAAATTGAAATAAGATTATTACCTCTAGATAAAACAAAATATTTTCTATACATCGAATTTTGTCTTATATCTTAAGCTCCATAGCCATCATATTCACAATATATCATGACTGAAATTTTAGTTTCAATACAATCCAATCACTCATGCATTCTAAGGAAAATACTAATCGCGTCTTCTAGAGTTTACCACAAAGTTCCTTTTTCCCTGCATTAAAAGTGATGTACAAAATTGCACATGGTCAGTCCAACATGACTGGCATGAATAGCCCTTTTCCCACCTAATAACTTATGCAATATAATATTTAATTAAATGATAGCTACAACATTACGATCATACTAACAACACAATAATGCAAGACATCAATCATCATATGTTAGAATAATTTCTTTTCATCCATCTAAAAACTATTCACTGCCATAGATTTTAAATGCCTCAATAAAAGGAATTCATAGGAATAGATCACATAACAACATAGGATTAAAGCATTCATAGCATTTATTCCACTTTCAATAACATGATAAATTACAAGTCTAAATCAATTATTGGCGGTAGTTTCACTAATCAGAAACAAATAAGAATGGATAAATAAAACATTTTCCTATATAATATAGAAATAGTATAAGCGAGTTCAGCCTAGATAAGACTCGAGATGTAAGTAGGTATAGAAGTAGCAAAAGGTATCTCAAATTTTAAACTGGGACTAATGTTCACCGAAGCAAAATAAATGAAATTGATGAGGTTTGATTACCTCATGATCTTATTTTCCAATAAGGGGATATGGTGTAATTAATAGAAGCTATTGACTTAATAAAATTGAGCCAAGGTAGCAAAACTTCTAAGAACGTGCAACCGCGCTATTACATCCTTATGTCCTTAAGTTATTATTCATGGTGTCCGTAGGGACTGATCTCATCATGCTACTCAATACATGTAGCGGAGATTCACTAGGAAAGGTTATTCTGAACAACAATCCTCAAAATGTTCATCCTCCTTCATACTTCACGCCAGACATCTCTTACTAGAATAGGTCGATATTTATTTTAAATAAATATATATATATAACCTTTCAAGTACAACTGATATACTCTTGCAAAGTGATTTTATTATTGTTCCATATTCCAAATTAAATATATTTTAATAAGGAATCCTTAGTTTACCCAGATATAGAATCCACTAAACTCAGCATAAGATAGTAAGGTACCCAATTTCCAGGTAGACGTTAATAAAGAAATTTTTAATCACTTTTGCTGCATTGAGGTCCTTCAAATAACCTGCAACCGTCTTGTTTAACCAAAACTCATCCCAACTAACATTGATATCAATCAGCAATCTAAGGGAAACAACTTATTACAGTGTAATTGAATTACTAGAAGTAGCCGATATGATATAGCTAAATAGCATATACAAAATTTAGAGTCCACAAGTCAATCACTCACGCTCAAACATGCACTTCATTTTACCAGTTAAATCCCTATAACATATACGTGGTATCGATCATATTATGCACCCAGACTGTCTGGATGAAAGTGTTCAATCAAGAACGTCCAATCAGCAAATTCCCTTACGGGTTCTTAATTAAAATTGTCGTTGGGTTATCTATCATGAAAGCGACCCCCAATTTCCATAAGGAAATTAACCCAAAACTAAACATGGATTTAGTTATACTAAGAAACAAGTATTAATTCCATAGTATTAAAAATTACGGTGCATCCTTTTTAACGTCACTAAGGATAAGGTTTTAGTCCTTCAAAATTCTTATTATTTTATTTCCACTGAGCCATGGCAATCCCAAAATCTCATTATTATCCTAGATAGATGGTCATAGCGACCCTAATAAATTCATAAAACAAAATGTTTATGGCTGTGCCTAGTTTTAAGACCAAGGACGAAGTGATTGAATCTTCATGATTTCAACTCAGTAATGACATTTTAGCCATTGGTGTTCCCGATATTTCTAATTATCATCAAACCCTCCAAAACAAAACAATCCAACATTAAACACAGTTTTAGCTATACTTGGAAGCATGTATTAACTCCATAATACTAAAATTACTGTGCATACCTCTTAAGGTATTTTCCTTAATCGCATAAATATTTCAGGCATCTGGGTAACACCCAGAGCTAATGAATCAATATTAAAAATAGAGAGTAATATAACTCTAGATAGAAGGGTTTGCACTATCCAATAATACAAAAACACACAGTAGTAACAGCCATATTTACGTAGTAAAACAACACCCAAAATGACAGTTAAAAACCACTATTCTTTGAAGACTTAAACACATTCACTCATAATTTTATAAGAACATACAATACCCAATAATAATATTCCGCAAATGCATAGTTCAACCAAATAAAATGTTGCAGCATACCATCTACTCAAACAGAAGATTGAATAAGGTATTAAGAGGGGGAGAGAGTGATCCATGCCTGATAAAACCAAAATCCTTTCACCTTGCAGTCTCAACAACTATTCTTCACCAACAAGAAGCAATTACCAATGCCCTTTTATCTTCTAAAATTTCCAACGAACTACCTTTCAAAAACTGTATGTAAATTTGGTTCCAATAGTTGAATTTTCAAAGGAAGAAGAAGAGTTCACAGTTTACATGAAAGAACAAAAAAAAAAAATGGATTTCCAACAGGTTTGATAGCTTCTTCAGGAATCTTCACCACTTCCCAAGCTTATCTCGCATTTAAGGGTGCATTAAATATAATCAATTCCATTAATAACCACCAACCATTAGCGCGCCAATTCTCCAACTTCTCCTCCACAAATGGCGTGATTTTTAGAAAACTTATATTCTTCTTTCAAATTTAACCGCTTGAATGGATAGGCATATAACTATCTATTTCTCAAGGCGAACACCCTCATCAAATTCAAGGTTGGTGATTAACCAAGCCTGGTAGAAAAATTATAAATTGTATTAATTTATACTTGGTGGGTCTTCAATGTAGTCATTCGACTTATAGACCCTTAAGTCTCTTGCATGGCCTTTCCAATTAATAAAGATACCCGAAAATACTTGATTTCATTTTCGAATTATAGGTAATATTAATCAAAACAACTATCCCATAGCCTCTCAATTATTTAATAATTGAATGCCTCATTATAACTTAAAACGTTATTCAATTAAGTACATAAAATTATAGAAGTTTATTATAACAGAGTTTGCATGGAGGAGGATATTCGGATAGGTCGAAGGTGGTAATTACGACGACTTCATAACCAAGCTCACTCGAAAAATTAATAAAACATTTATCCCATACCACTTAATGTAATAATTTATCAAACTCTCTATAACGGTCATGCAAGAAACCACACTCAATATACAATTTAGCACTTTATACAATATCATCATTTCCTCATAACGACTAAAGTATAGAAGTTGTGTTTGAGTTCCAACCATATTTTTTTGCAACTTAAACTCATCCAACATACCAAAGTAAAACAATAATAATAATCATCATCATCATGAAGGGACAGATGCCAATTATGCATCCCACAATGAAATTTCATCTTCTCTAACCAGAAGGTATTTTACAACACCCAGCATGACCTCATGGTCATCCGAGATGATTAATAAAACCATCATCTACAACAACAAGGTAATGCACCAACACATAGAAGGAATTCCAATCTTAATTAGCTTGCGACTACGTGACAACATGAGCCATTGTGATGTCACGTGTATAATTGTGCACACATATGCATACCCTTTGGCTATGCGTACGTGTCCACAAAGTGACACACAAGTCAACGTAGTGAAACTATCTATCGCGTAACTCTCTAATTATTTTAATGCTTCAATTCATTTTACGAAAAAGAGAATGAGGGATTGAGGGTGTTACATTCTTCCCCTCTAATGAATCATCGTCCCAATGAATTCTATCTTTTAATCGCAATCAAAACAAACATAGAATTACAATCTCTTATTAAGGAGAATAGTCATCATCCTCCTCAAATCTTACAATTTTCAAATCTGAAAATTAATTCCCTCAGTTGTAGCAACCTTTCACTAGCAAAAATATTCCCACAAAAATACATGGCATGATTTTGTCATTACATCCATTCATACTATACAATATTATGTAATGAATACAAAAAGAAAGCCAAAAACAAGCTTTTATAAGGCTGGAATACACAAGGAAAATTCACCTCTTTTCTTTTTCCCCAAGCATTATAAAGTTGGGTTGTTTCATTACTTGTTCTTCCCGAGTCTTTTCTCGTATAATTATTATTTTCATAGGGTTTCTCACAATGGTGTTACTTTTTAAAGTTGGTTTTTCCGTATAAACAAATGGTTTCATTCCCTCAACTAACCGCATATATAAAGAAAAATAGATCCTTCACACATAAATTATACCTCTAGGTTATTAGTTTATGTTTCATTTGTTTGAGTAATGCCATTACTCAATGGTTTATCTTTACAAACCAAACAATTCAGAAACCTTAAAATCATACAAATGCTGGTTATAATAAATAATACCCATCCAATATATATTATAATAACTCAGCTGCACATATTCCATTTGGATTGCTGCTTACAAGTAATAAGTAAAATAAGATGTGCAAGTATTCAACCATAGTTTTCTCAATATCTACTAGTATCAAGGTGGTGAGTAGAATGTTTTTCCATAATTCTCTACCCAATCCATTTGCCACAATCAATCCAAGTAATACCAAAACCAGAGTAATATTATCACAACAATATTAGCCCATACTTATGTTACCACAGAGTTATACTCTGTCCATTCTAACATCATCATTACTTACCATTAACTCAAAAATATTCCATGATGGAATAATAATATAGCCACCATATATCTCTAAGTTATATACAGTAATAACTTGTAATAATGAAGGAAAAATATACTTCATAACTCAGCTTTCAGCCTTGTATAATCTTTAATACAATACATAAAACTGAATTACTTCCTATTACATTCAGTTGTAATAAGATCCAATTTCAAGTAAGGTCTCAACCAAAACTTGATCACACTTAAATATATAAGTCCAGACTTTCTTATTCTTTCATAGCAACTGGTAAAACTAAGCATTCATTATGATATAAGTCATACTTGGCTATATCATCCATCTGTCACTTCAACGTATCTTACTCATTACTCCTAGATCCTAGTTGGATCAAAGAACACTATCAACTTGGTTACCCAAGCACAATGAGCCATCAAAAAGTTCATTTAGGAACTCTTAACAAACATTGACTCATAAATGAGTACGATAGTCTTTACTGTCTATCCTTAAGCAAGAAGTCTACAGCTTTCTCTCTTTTTTTTTTAAGACCGAGAAAACTTGCTTGCCTTAAATCTTACAAAGTGACTAGTATCAAAGTTACTTTATAAGCTATAGACTTTTCCATCAACAACTTTATATTCCAATATTAAGAGTCAACAAACTAAAATATGATATATTTCTCGTATCTTGGAGTTGAAATAGTAACTAAGTACATCAAATATTTAATAGAAAATGAACAATCATTCAGACAAATGCTACTTTATCCGATACAAGTTTGAAATTGGATATTTTTAATCCATACCACAAGGAAGAGTTAGGCTTCAAAATTGTTGACCAGTTTTTCTTTAAGTACAACAAATCCATATTTTCTTTCTTTTAGTATTGAAGAATACTAATCTCATGGATCCCTTCACAATTTCCTCTCGTATCCTACTAGGGATACATGTTCCTTTCCTTTGTTGTCTACCCTTGCAGCATGCTTCATCATTTGAGGCTTGTCCATCTTCTTTAAAGGACATTTGTTGGCATAATGTCCATTACCACACAAGAAACATCCTCCAGCAGGTCCCGATTGACCGCATTTAACCTTGCTATTTGCAGCAGTATTATGATTTTTCTTGCAGGTTATCACTGCAAGTTTTTGTGCAATTTTATTTTTGGCAGAACACTTTTTCCTGCTATGCTTTTTCCACCAAATTTTTCTTAGCATTCTGAGATGAAGAAGAATTATCATTCTTATGATCCTTTTCATTTTATGAGTGGGAATGTCTAGTTGATTTGTTTTTAGCCAACTATCAGCGTATTGGAAAAAGATCCAAGTTTGTCCAATGATTCCCCCAATTTTGGGTTCAGTTCATCTTTGGATTGGTAAGTCCAAAACTTGCCACCATTGACCAGTTCATCATTCAAAAACTCTCATGTTGCTTATTAGTAACAATCCCAAGTTGTCCTTTTTCCAACTTGTCATCTTCACCCATCACCAGCTGCTCTAAGGCATCTATCCAGTTTTGGGTATATTGAAGGATTGCAAGAATTTTGTCTAATATCTGCAACGTGGAAACCACAAAAAAATCTGACCCGGTTCCTTCTTCTTGGTGCATCCTTCTCATATCCATTTTATTCTGAAAAAAAAATAAAAGTTTTTAATTAGCATAAGGACCCAATAAGTCCAAGAGCTACAACCTTCAGCTCTGATACCAAGATGTAACATCCACTTTTGTTACTTCACTTCCTATCCATTTTTTTTTACTTTATGCTTCTCGATTTAAATACCCATATATTTAAATCCAACATAAATCTTAATGCAATCCAATTCTGATAATGACATGAACCATGTGCAGCTGTGTGAGAGATTACTGAACCTATTCATTCTCCCTCTATGCTTTGTACGAGCTCATACATAAATGTATCCTTGGTTCTCCTTTATCATAATATGATAAAGATATAAGTGAAGACTTCTAAGTGTCTACCTGGGTTCCACCTATGAAATCCACAGGAATCTCACAGCTTAGTCCTATCTAAGTGCCTACCTGGGATTCCACCTATGAAATCCACAGAATCTCACAGCTTAGATCATAGTGAAATCTCGACAGTGTAATCAGCAGCTTACACCACTTTGCGCAAATTTTCCGAGTCATGTATACCATGCTCAATTCCATGATGACACACTCATCATTAGGAAATTGTCATTTCACCTTAATCACTTATTCAATTATATGGATTCATAACCTTTATTTTGTTTTTAAGGTAATTTTAAATCATTATAGAATAGCCTAGGCCTTACAACACCTTCTCCACGAATGGGTTGTACCTAAGGTCCGGACTAAGGTTGATTCTCGGACCTTTAATCCTCAAAACTTAAATTACCTTTCAAGATCTCTTGCCCAAGTTAACCATAAATGAAAAATGATACTATCAAAATCTATGATCGGTATTATAGTTTAATTATTGTCCCACTTAATAAATTGAGCCCATATTTCTTTATTTCACATTCTTGGGATATGTACTTGCATAAGGCTAGGTATTAAGGTAGGATTTATTATTTTTATCACGTACCATAGACTATTTCTGTCAGTAAACAATTAAGCATAAGCAATTCACTTTTCTTAGAGACAGCTTAATCAAGAGAGTGTACATATTTTAATATATATATCCATTAAGTAAACTAGGTTTGGAGATATGAGATGTTAGATTGGAGGCACTACTCGCCCATTCATCCTTTCTTATTTTAGCCTTTTTACATAAGGTCTTTGATTCCTTTAGTAGTGATCATTTACTAATCCTCATTAGGGACAATAGTAGAATTGACTAAGATTAGGGTTCGGATACTGAGTCCTTACCAACTTAGTAAGTGTGGACCCTAATCCTTCATAGAGGTATCAACGTACCGTAGTACTTGATTATTCAGGGTCGTATCCTCTTTTACTTGAATACTCAATAGATATAGATGGCCTACCTGACATCACAATTCTACCATAAAAGGATTAAAATGTTGTCATTTATCTTTTCTACATTCCGATCATTCTACTTGTTCCATTACTATTTTCTTACATGGCTTCACATCTCAGTCCAAGAAGAGTAGGTTTCCACCATTATTGACAATGGTTAATCCTTGAGATCATAAATCATTTTAGTGGGATTATATTTCATTACCTTTCAAGGTAATAGATATGATTCATTACTTAGAAGATTATCATATTATCAAACTGCTGAAACTATTGATAGTTACCTTTTTATTTATTTAATAATTTGCTCTATTCTTTTTTTTTTTTGAATTCACAGTAGTTGAGATTAGAGTGTTATAGGGTATCCATACATACTACCAACACATATTCATATCTTTCCAGTCAAACTAACGGGTCAAGTTATTAAGACCCCTTTGGTATAAGTCCACTTCATTGATTATACCCAACATGATTTAAGCAAATAACACTCGATTATATTCTGATGATATGTAACAATATTGCATGCATCATTGTCTACGCTATAAGGCCATCCTACTTTTAATAGTACTTGAAATAATCTGAGTTATTTCTTTATTTACCTCATTGTTAATGAGTAACATAATAAAATATTTTCTCAACAGTTTTATTGGGCAAACAATCCATAATAACTACATATTTTGTAGCTTAACGACAATGGTTAAAATAACCAATAGTATTTCCAAGTATTAAATTTATTGTAAACTATAATACAAAATAGCTCATACATCCAATCGAAAATCATATAATCATCACTTATATTTATTCAAATAGTTGATCTGTAAAGATCTTGAATTGCATCATATCAATTAAAGAATAAGATAAAGGGAACAAGTGTCTAATCAACCTTGATCATAGATTGAAATAAGATTATTGCCTCTAGATAAAACAAAAATCTTTTTATACATCGACTTTTGTATTATATCATAAGCTCCATAGCCATCATATTCACAATATATCATGACTGAGATTTCGGTTTCAATACAATCCAATCACTCATGCATTCTAAGGAAAATACAAATTGCATCTTCTAGACTTTGCCACAAAGTTCCTTTTTCCCTGCACTGAAAAGTGATGTACAAAATTGCACATGGTCAGTCCAACATGACTGGCATGAATAGCCCTTTTCCCACCTAATAACTTATGCAATATGATATTTGATTAAATGATAGGCTACAACATTACTATCATAGTAACAACACACTAATGCAAGACATCAATCAACATATGTTAGAATAATTCCTTTTCATCCAACAAAAACTATTCACTGCCATAGATTTTAAATGCCTCAATAAAAGGAATTCATAGGATTAGATTACATAACATAGGATTAAAGCATTCATAGCATTTATTCCATTTTCAACAACATGGTAAATTACAAGTCTAAACCAATTATTGTCAGTAGTTTCACTAATCTGAAACAAACAAGAGTGGATAAATAAAACATTTGCATATATAATAAAGAAATAGTATAGTGAGTTCAACCTAGATAAGACTCAAGATGTAAGTAGGTATAGAAGTAGCAAAAGGTATCTCAACCTTAAACTGGAACTAATGTCCACCGAATCAATTGAAATGAAATTGATGAGATCTGATTACCTCATGATCTCGTTTGCCAATAAGGGAATATGGCGTAATTAATAGAAGCTATTGACTTAATAAAATTGAGCCATGGTAGCAAAACTTCTAAGAATGTGCAACCGTGCTATTACATCCTTATGTCCTTAAGTTATTATTCATGGTGTCCGTAGGACTGATTTCATCATGCTACTCAATACATCTAACGGACATTCACTAGGAAAGGTTATTCCAAACAACAATCCTCAAAACGTTCATCCTTCTTCATACTTCATGCCAAACATCTCTTACTAAAATAGGTCGATGTTTATTTTAAATATATATATATATAGCCTTTCAGGCATGGCTGATATACTCTTGCAAAGTAATTTTATTATTGTTCCATATTCCAAATTAAATATATTTTAATAAGGAATCCTTATTTTACCCAGATATAGAATCCACTAAACTCAGCATAAGACAGTAAGGTACCCAATTTCCAGGTAGACATTAATAAAGAAATTTTTAATCACTTTTGCTGCATTGAGGTCCTTCAAATAACCTGCAACCTTCTTGTTTAACCAAAACTCATCCCAGCTAACATTGGTATCAATCAGCAATCTTAGGGAAACAACTTATTACAGGCGTAATTGAATTGCTAGGAAGTAGCCGATATGATATAGCTAAACAGCATATACATAATTTAGAGTCCACAAGGCAATCACTCATGCTCAAACATGCACTTCATTTTACCAGCTAAATCCCTATAACATATATGTGGTATCGATCATATTATGCACCCAGACATGCGGATGAAAATGTTCAGTCAAGAACGTCCAATCAGCAAATTCCCTTACGGGTTCTTAATTAAAATTGTCGTTAGGTTATCTATCATGAAAGCAACCCTCAATTTCCCAAAGGAAATAAACCCAAAACGAAACATGGATTTAGTTATACTAAGAAATAAGTATTAATTCCATAGTATTAAAAATTATGGTGCATCCTTTTAATGTCACTAAGGATAAGGTTTTAGTCCTTCAAAATTCTTATTATTTTATTTCCACCGAGCCTCAGTAATCCCAAAATCTCATTATTATCCTGATGAGGATGGTCATAATGACCTAATAAATTCATAAAACAAAATTTTTATGTTTGTGCCTAGTTTTAAGACCAAGGACGAAGTGATTGAATCATCATGATTTCAACTCAAGAATGACATTTTAGCAATTGGTGTTCCCAATATTTCTAATTATCATCAAACCCTCCAAAACAAAACACTCCAACATTAAACGCAGCTTTTAGTTGTACTTGGAAGCATGTATTTATTCCATAATACTAAAATTACTATGCATACCTCTTACGGTATTTTCCTTTATCACATAAATATTTCAGGCATCTGGGTAACACCTAGAGCTAATGAATAAATATTAAAAAATAGAGAGTAATATAACTCTAGATAGAAGGGTTTGCACTATCCAATAATACAAAAACACACAATAGTAATAAATTGACCGTATTTACGCAATAAAACAAAGACACCAAAATGACAATTAAAAACCGCTATTCCTTGAATACTTAAACACATTCACTCATAATTTTATAAGAACATATAGTACCCAATAATAATCTTCCGCAAATGCATAGTGCAACCAAAGAAAATGTTGTATCGTATCTTATCTACTCAAACAGAAGATTGAATAAGGTATTAAGAGGGGGAGAGAGTGAATCATGCCTAACAAAACTGAAATCCTTTCACCTCGCAGTCTCAACAACTATTCTTCACCAACGAGGAGTGATTACCAATGCCCTTTTATCTTCTAAAATTTCCAACGAACTACCTTTCAAAAACTGTATGCAAATTTGGTTCCAATAGTTGAATTTTCAAAGGAAGAAGAAGAGTTCGCAGTTTACATGAAAGAACAGAAATAAAAACGGATTTCCAACAGGTTTGATAGCTTCTTCAGGAAGCTTCACCCCTTCCCAAGCTTATCTCCACATTTAAGGGTGCATTAAATATAATCAATGCCATTAATAACCAACCAACCATCAGCGCCGGCCTCCAACTTCTCCTCCACAAATGGCGCGATTTTTAGAAAACTTATATTCTTCTTTCAAATTTAACCGCTTGAATGGATAGGCATATAACTATCCGTTTCTCAAGGCGAACACCCTCATCAAATTCGAGGTTGGTGATTAACCAAGCCTGGTAGAAAAATTATAAATTGTATTAATTTATACTTGGTGGGTCTTCAATGTAGTCATTCGACTTATAGACCCTTAAGTCTCTTGCATGGCCTTTCCAATTAATAAAGATACCTTAAATATTTGATTTCATTTTTGAATTATAGGTAATATTAATCAAAACAACTATCTCATAGCCTCTCAATTATTTAATAATTGAATGCCTCATTATAACTTAAAATGTTATTCAATTAAGTACATAAACTTATAGAAGTTTATCATAACAGAGTTTGCATGGAGGATATTCGGATAGGTCGAAGGTTGTAATTACGACGACTTCATAACCAAGCTCACTGAAAAATTAATCAAACATTTATCCCATACTACTTAATGTAATAATTGATCAAACTCTACTATAACGGTCATGTAAGAAACCAAGCTCAATATACAATTTAGTACCTTACTCAATATCATTATTTCCTCATAATGACTAAAGTATAGAAGTTGTGTATAAGTTCAACCATATTTTTGCAACTTAAACTCATCCAACATGCAAAAGTAAAACAATAATAATAATCATGAAGGGACAGATGCCAATTATGCATCCCATAATGAAATTTCATCTTCTCTAACCAGAAGGTATTTCACAACACCCAAAGATGACCTCATGGTCATCTGAGAAGATTAATAAAACCATCATCTACAATAACAAGGTAATGCACCACCACATAGAAGGAATTCCAATCTTAATTTAGCTTGCGACTACGTGACAACATGAGCCATTGCGATGTCACGTGTATAATTGTGCACGCATATGCATACCCTTTGGCTATATGCGTACGTGTCCACAACGATACACAAGTCAACGTAGTGGTACTAGCTTGTCGCGTAACTCTCTAATTATTTTAATGCTTCAATTCATTTTACGAAAAAGAGAATGAGGGATTGAGGGGTGTTACAATAAGTGTGTACCTTTTGGATGCATTCTTTTACCCTCTGGGTATTTCGGTTTTTGATGCAGTCTTTTATCCACTGGACATAGATCTGTACCCTATGGGTGCATTCTTTTATCCATTGGATATAAGCGTGTACCTTCTAGATGCATTCTTTTACCCTTTGGGTATTTTTGTTTTAGATGTAGTCTTTTATCTACTTGACGCAGATCTGTACCCTCTAGGTGTATTCTTTTATCCATTGGATATAAGCGTGTACCCTCTGGACGTAATGATTTACCCTCTGGACATTTTAGGTTTTGGGTGTAGGATTTTATCCTTTGGTCACAAGCATGTATCATGTGGATGCACTCTTTTACCCTTTGGACATTTGGGTGTCACGTGTACCTTTTAAAAAAAGATCAACATTAAAATATTATTTTAATAGTAAAACCTTCTAGAGCTCATAACTTTTGATCCGTAGCTCGGATTAAGGTGATCTTTTTTTGAAATTGTGTATTTTTTCAAGATATACACATTGGTGAAATTTTATACACATATTTCAAATGTAAAAGGTACTATTACTCATTTTAATATTTACATGCACTCAATTATAAAGTGCCAAATTTGGGAGGGTGTTGTAATCACTTGTGGACGCAATTTCTGGCTTGAGCCCGACGTCCTAAACTTTTGGGTATTACATTCTTGTATCTATGGGTGTATAAATTTATATCTCTCTTGTTTATTTAGATATTTTGGATTTGTATTTTTGATACTTTTTTTTTTTGCATGTTGATCTCTCTTGTGGCGGATCTATTCTAGGGAGCCTAGTGTTAGTTTGTAAGTGTTCGAGTAGTTGATTTTGACAACTCATACAGTGCAGTGGTGTCACTCTACCCATTATGCAGTATGGGAGGGTGTGGTGTTGATACTAATTCTTCTGGTTTCGTGTCCTTGCCTTATTACCTTGGCTTTTAGATCGTGGCACTCCTATTTATTTGGATCTCATGTCCACCTTGTTGCCTTGGTTATTCTTAGATCGTGGCACACCTATTTGTAGCAGTTGATCAAATTATGTTTGGTGTTTTTTTTTACTTTTGACATCACTCCATTGATAGTCTCCTTGCATGGAGCTATTCTGGTGAAGCCCAGTGTCAATTGTTTTTGAGTTATATGATCGAGCAATGAGATTTAGACCACAATGTCATGCACCACACTTCTTTAGCATTGTACAAGTTTTGGAGCCGAACTTCTAAGGATATCTTGCAGCAAGATTTTTCCTCTCTACTTTGTTATTACTAGTTTTGGGTACCTTGCGGTGTCCAATTTTCCCAGTTATTGTACGTGGGTACCTCATCAGGCCTTGTTGCCAAGACCCACCTTATTTTTCTCCCACCTAAGCTATGCTTACGAGAGGGTGTTAGTGTAGGTTATTATTTATCCTTTTATTTATTTATTAGGATAATTCTTACACTTGTGTTATCCCTACACTTGTTGGGTTAGCTTGCTTAGGTGTACTAGTTGTGTGGAGTTAGCTTACTAGTTGTGTTGAGTTAGCTTACTAGTCTTTTGGAGTTAACTTAACTACCAATATCAGTTAGTGAGAGTTCTTCACCACTAATTTAGGTAGTAGTTGCACTTCCCTCCTCCTATATGTACATATTTCTTATTGAATAATTCAATTCATTCTATTGTAATGTATTGAGCATTATGGATTATGATGGATTTCCATATATGGTATTTTAGCTCTTCTACTTTGCAAATCTAATGTGGTGTGCTATTATCATTTGAGATCATGGCTTGGAACAATATTCTTATCGTTCCTTTCACATCTATCATGGGTAAATGTATTTTTATTGTTTAGAGGTACCTTTTAGATACATCGTCAAAGCACATAACTCAAGCACGCAAAATCTTGGACTCACTTCTAGGAGCAAAGATTACTAACTCATGGCTGTAGGAGTTTAGTTTAGTACCATAAGTCCTCTTCTAGCTATATGTGGAGCAGGTTGGGACACATGGTAGTACATCCACTAGTCCACTTCTAGCTACAGGTGGAGGATCAGGGGGCATAGGTGGCTCTAGTTCTAGTGGATATGGTGGTTCTAGAGGTAGGGGTAACACAGGGAGGTTCTGCAGACCACATGGGCATGATCCTAACCAACCCTAGAATATTTACATGGAGATGTCACTTTGTCTTCAAGAGTATAGGGGAATAGAATATGTTTCCAAGCATGTGCACATGGGTGAGATACTATGGCACGCAACGGAATCATGGATTTTGAGTACAAGGCAAGCAAATTTGCAACTAAGTTTGTAAGGATGCGCACACACCCTGCACAGGAAGTTTGACTTTGATCATACATGCATAGATTATGTAACATTAAAATATGCTTTCCTTAAGGAGTTTTATATTTTGAGTTTGAGAAGAAGATTATAAGCGTGCTCAAGGATATTAAGTAGGGAACTACCGAGAGTGATCAGAATATGATGCCCATTTAAAACATTGTTGTCTAACCTTTCTTATGATATTCATGCAAGCTATTATGCACAATGGTTTGTAGCAAGATTGATCACACATTTTAGGAGGGTGCTATCACATAAGATATATATAGATCCACATGAAGTGCTTGAAGCATTGTTGCATGCCGAGGTAGTCAAAATTATAAACACTAGAGTGAGCACATTCTGGAAGCACATATTGTAGCTATGGAAAAGCAAATTGGAGAAACTATCAGCTAATTCAGAACATGAGATGCACACTGGGATTTGGTGTATATATTGTGAAGTGGAAGGACACACTATCAATAGTTGTCCTTGCAGTCGATGCGTTAATTATTGCTAGACTATGAGATATGTCATTTGGACTATGATGCAAGCCACTTCCCTTATTTCAATGTGCGATAAGAAATAATGTATCTTGCAATTATAATATTTTCTGGTCCACGATTCACAATACAGAAGACTGTAGGTTGATTGGTCAGATCCATGATGTTATAGATATTGGTGTGCGACATACAGAGTATTGGATAATTCTAAAAGTAAAAGTGAGCACCATGATCATGATCACACTCAAAGGCACTACAATCAGAATGAAGGATGCTTTGAAGGAAGTCGAGGCATAGGTTGAGGATACCGTGGTGGATTCAGGGGCCAAGGCCATGGTGGTGGACAAGGTGAGTTTCCTCGTGGAACATGTTATACATGCGGATCTCCTAACCACTACAGGTGTGAATGCCCTCAAAATATTACTTGTTCTTTTTATGGGAAGAATCATAACTATGAGGAATGCCCAGACTTATATGAGCATCTTATCAAGTAGCATAAACAAGAAAATAAGGGTGTAGGGATGGTTAGAATACAACGTGCCATGGAAAATCAATGGATGCCAAAGTTGGCACCGGAACCTGAGGTAGTACTTGTGAAGATTACTACATGCGTTGAAGTTGTGTGTGCCAGAGAGACGTTACAGAAAGAATCCTACCATCACTAAGGAGGAGGTTTTACATGTAAGGTACCCAGATCCTACGCATCGAAGAAGGTTTATCAAGAAACCATGGATGTACTCAGAGATCTTCAAGGTGAAATATAGTGTTTAAAGGAGCAGTGACAGAAGTTGGAACAAAAGAAGGTAGCAGAAACGGTCAAGTCTGATGTTGATAATTTGAAAGAGGTATGCAAGATGTTGTGCCAAGAGAATATTATTCCATTACTAGGTAATTGGCTAAACACTCCATGCATAGGTATTGAGAATGGACGTTAGATCCTGCATGTTAATCTTCCCTCTCATAGCTTGGATTATGATAAGGAAATCACTCTAAATGTTGTTGTGGATTGGTGGCTTTTGGTCAATATATTAATTGACACATGCGTAGAAGTAAATGTACTTACTTTAGATGCATGGGTGTATATGGGAAAACCCCTATTACAGCCATCCTTCAATGTATTTTTTATGGCTAATCAAACTAAGGCCACTCTAATTGGAGTTTTAAAGGATGCATCCATTACTATACAAGGGGCCAAGTTCACTGGGGACTTTGAGGTACTAGCACTTGTAGAAGTGGACAACTTCCCAGCTCTACTTGGGTGCCCATGGTGTTATGTAAATAATTTTGATCTACGGTTCAACAAGGGGTATATAATTTTTGAGAACAAGGAAGAAAGAGTTATTATCCCTTTGACAGATGGGAAATCTACACCTTATGTTGAACCTTTGAGTGAGGAAGATCTGAACATAATTTATGTGCGCGTCATTCGAGATCCGAAATTACTTGAGCCATCTAAGGAATGAATCCTCCAGTGGGAAGATACACAGTCTATTAGTGATATTACAAGTATTACTTGTGATAATTGGGCACATGGAACCTATGAGATGGTTGGGTGCAAAGTTCGAAGCACATTTACAAGGAGTAACAAACCTCGTTGTATTAGGAGGATAGGTAACAACTTTGTACCCTGGTACACTGGAGAAGGAAATCCTACGGTATTCTGTGTACTATGGAGGAGTAGTGGATGGATCAAGTGGAGAGAAGAAATATGTTAGTATATACCCTACACGAGATAGTAGTGCACTGGTGGATGGTTCACAGGGATAATCTCATAGAATGGAATGAAGTAAGAATTACTCTAATAACTCGGTTTTCAGGAGAAATGCACCTACTGAAATCTACATATATCATGGTAATTGACATGTTCAAAGCACCATGTTCAGCAAGTGTGAGAGACTCGGACGCAGGGGTAGGAAGCTTTACCACCATCACTTTGGGTGCACAAACTTTATTCCACTTTGCAAGGTTGCACACATGTTTGGTACGCGTTATGCGGAACCGCATAGGGAGACCGGAAATTAGTAGGACTTGATTACGTGAATGACCCGCATTTTGACTACTTCTCTACTAAACCTTCGATAAGAGACACATTACGGGTTATGGAGTGCTTAACTATGGGAGACAAGGCAAAGGTTGAAGAAATTGTTCATGATCTATTTGGTGAGGAAGAACAAAGAGCGCATTTTTCAAACAAGATGAGACATATGCTAAACTATTTCAGCGTGCTTTCTTTGAGAAGGAGAAAGGAAAGATGGTCTACGCTATGGATGATGAAGAAGTAGGAAATTTGGACATATATCATTCAAAGTATGCATGAGGTTTTATGCAAGACGGATAAAAATGCACACATCTATCATGAACCTATGAAGACTAAGAAAGTGAACATTGGCATAGATGTTGAACCTAAGGAGGCCATAATTGGAGATTATTGGTTTGATTCTGAAGTGGCAAAGATAATTGAGTTACTATGGGATTTTTAGGACTTATTTCTGGGGCTACCATGATTTAAAGGGAGTGTACGATTCATTGGGAAAAATGAAGATTAAGCTAAAGGAAGGTGTGCACCTAGTTAGGAAGAGGCCTTACAGGATGAACCCTAACATGCGCATAAAATTTAAAGAGGAAATTGACAAAATGTTAAAATTTGGCATCATTAAGCCCCTAGAGGAATCAGAGTGGGTTAGCCCCATATGGTAATCAAAGTATAAATAAATATGGTCGATTAGGATTTGTGTGTGTATTAAAGGGAGCTAAATAATGCATGTGTTATTGATTCTTTTCATACGCCTTTCACGAGGAAATATTAGAAGGTGTCACAAGGCGTGAGTTTTACTCTTTCACATATGGATTCTTGGGGTATCACTAGGTTAGAATTACATAAGAGGATCAAGAGAAAATGACTTGCACCACTAAATGGGGAAGTTTTACATATATGGTGATGCCCTCTAGTTTGAAGAACGCGCATGTTGTATTCTCCGCATAGTTGTTCAAGCACTCCAGAATTTATTCACAAATTCTTCCAAGTTTACTTGGATGATTAGATGGTGTATGGGCTTGTTAAGGATCATTATGACAACTTTCACTTAATGTTTGAAATATGTAGACAGTTAAGCATCTATTTAAACATAAATAATTGTGTATTTACTACACCTTTTGGAACTCTACTAGGGCATATCATCTCTGCAAGGAATGTTTGTTAGTAGATCCAGCTTAATAAGTTGTAGTTATTGTAGGCCCGGAGGAGCCTACCAATTAGAGTGAGGTGTGCAAGTTCTTAGGCCACACGGGGTATTATAGAAATTTTATCACGGGATATGCAAAGATTTTTGCACCCCCTAAAAGATTTACTAAAAGGAAAAGGGACATTCTATTGGGGAGAACTTGTCATCACCAATTCGGCACTATGATAATTCTTCACCGGGAACTCCTCGTGCTATGATTATTTACTAATGCACAGCCTTTAGTTTGGTGGATGTAATCTGGAAACAAAATAACAACATAACACAAGAATACCATTGACTATGATAAGACGGAATGATGAAAAATCTGAAATATCAAAGTAAATTATAATATTAACATGAAATTGTTACAATCTCACCCATGAGGTACTTCAAGTGTTATTGACTTCACTTGACTTTCACCAAGACTATGGGAGAAACTTTACAATTACACCTCTTAATGGCTTCTTCAACACACCTTTAAACTGATGGCTTCCTTCGTACACTTCCTACAATATTTCTCACTTTTTCCTTCATGATAAATGAGGGGGTGGCCTCTCTTTATAGAACTTCCAGGCTTATCCATCTTATCTCTAAGATAGGATAAGAAATCCACTCTGACGAATCATATTTCATACCTTAACTCTTATCTGTACATGTAAGCTTATCCTTTAAGATAAGATAAACCTTATCATTTTACATGGGTTCCACATTTTTAGACTTTTTACAAATAAAATACACAAAATATTTATGACCTCACTCCTTGTCCTTATTACCAATATAATATTTCTAATTCCTAATCATGTAGACCCTACTTCTCTAATTACCCAAACTTTGACATTTTAACATTACCGGACCACTTACGACAAAATATTTACTTTTTAGAACATTCCTATTGTACTTTGATCATGCTACCGTACTCCACATTATCATGCACCGCATCTTGACGCGCCATTATCTTCTATCGACGCTACTACTAATTATACTTAACAACATCCTATTCATAATACATACATTAATGAAATAGAATTTATGGAGGAAAATTTTAGTGTCGACAAACCGCAGCAATGTGCATTTGAGGCATCAAGGAGAGACTTACTACATCACCTATTATGTGTCTTCCTCATGGAACCAACCATTTCACATACATGTGGATGCCTCTGGATGACCATTAGTGTAATATTAGCTCATCCTAGAGAAGGTATTATAGATCATCCTATTTATTTCACTAGTAGAAATTTGACTCCCGCAGAGTATAATTATATAACTACAGAGCACAAGACCTTTTCGATGATCTATGCACTGCATAAGTTCAAACAATACTTGCTAGCAACACACTTTGTATTCTATACAGATGAAATGGCATTAAAATACTTGGTAAATAAGCTTGTTTAATAAAGGTGCATATTTCTATGGGTTCTCTTATTCCAAGAATTTGACTTTGCCATCGTGCTAAAACTAGGTAAAAGTAATTTTGGCCTGCCCACTTATCAAGGATTCAATCAGGGGAGGACGTGTGGAAAATTTAAGATATAATGTTGGATGCATAGTTGTATAGGTTACATCGCATGCCTTCATAATTGGAGGATATTGTTGTCTTTTTACGCATAGGTATGGCACGAAATTAATGAAATCCTTAGAGAAGAAGCAGGTTGCAATTCACGCTACACCCTTCATGTTGATCAGTGGTGACTTATACAAACTATGTAGTCATTTTTACCCCTATCACAAAAGAAAGGAACCCCATGCATGTCGGCCTATCACCCGTAAAAATGCTAGGCACTCACCCAAGGCATGCGCGGGTGTTGAGTTTCTCTTTTATGTGAGTTTAGTGGGAAACATCATCTATGATTTACATTTAAGAGATTTCAAAAGGATTTAAGACATACAAGAACCATAGAGCTCAAAACGGCATCTAGATCCTTAATGATTATATAACTTGTATCATAACAAAAGAAACATACAAGCCATACTTAGCATAAAATGAAAGAGAACTCGTGAGAGAGATGTATGCATCGAGAATCATTGATATTCATGTCTATATAATAGATAACCTCATTACATCCATGGAGCCATTACAAAGTGTCACAGAGAAGCAAACCGCAATCATGCATTATAACTGGACTAAAGTAACTAAGCTACCAAAAAGAAAAATTACAATCCCCATGCCTAATACATCCTTTCCCAAATGCAATTACCCACTAAAAAATTAATAAAACATTTATCCCATACCACTTAATGTAATAATTTATCAAACTCTCTATAACGGTCATGCAAGAAACCACACTCAATATACAATTTAGCACTTTACACAATATCATCATTTCCTCATAATGACTAAAGTATAGAAGTTGTGTATAAGTTCAACCATATTTTTGCAACTTAAACTCATCCAACATGCCAAAGTAAAACAATAATAATAATCATCACCATCATGAAGGGACAGATGCCAATTATGCATCCCACAATGAAATTTCATCTTCTCTAACCAGAAGGTATTTTACAACACCCAGCATGACCTCATGGCCATCCGAGATGATTAATAAAACCATCATCTACAACAACAAGGTAGTGTACCAACACATAGAAGGAATTCCAATCTTAATTAGCTTGCGACTACGTGACAACATGAGCCATTGCGATGTCACGTGTATAATTGTGCACGCATATGCATACCCTTTGGCTATGCGTACGTGTCCACAACGATACACAAGACAACGTAGTGGTACTAGCTGTCGCGTAACTCTCTAATTATTTTAATGCTTCAATTCATTTTACGAAAAAAGAGAATGAGGGATTGAGGGGTGTTACAATAAGTGTGTACCTTTTGGATGCATTCTTTTACCCTCCGGGTATTTCGTTTTGATGCGAGTCTTTTATCCACCTGGACATAGATCACACCCTATGGGTGCATTCTTTTATCCATTGGATATAAGCGTGTACCTTCTAGATGCATTCTTTTACCCTTTGGATATTTCTATTTTAGATGTAGTCTTTTATCTACTTGACGCAGATCCGCACCTCTAGGTGTATTCTTTTATCCATTGGATATAAGCGTGTACCCTCTGACGCAATGATTTACCCTCTGGACATTTTAGGTTTTGGGTGTAGGATTTTATCCTTTGGTCACAAGCATGTATCATGTGGATGCACTCTTTTACCCTTTGGACATTTGGGTGTCACGTGTACCTTTTAAAAAAGATCAACATTAAAATATTATTTTTATAGTAAAACCTTCTAGAGCTCATAACTTTTGATCTGTAGCTCGGATTAAGGTGATCTTTTTTTTGAAATTGTGTATTTTTTCAAGATATACACATTGGTGAAATTTTTATACACATATTTCAAATGTAAAAGGTACTATTACTGATTTTAATATTTACATGCACTCAATTATAAAGTGCCAAATTCGGGAGGGTGTTGTGATCACTTGTGGACGCAATTTCGGTTGAGCCCGACGTCCTAAACTTTTGGGTATTACATTCTTGTATCTATGGGTGTATAAATTTATATCTCTCTTGTTTATTTAGATATTTTGGATTTGTATTTTTGATACTTTTTTTTTGCATGTTGACAGTCTCTCTTGTGGCGGATCTATTCTAGGGAGCCTAGTGTTAGTTTGTAAGTGTTCGAGTAGTTGATTTTGACAACTCATACAGTCTCAATGTGGTGTCACTCTACCCATTATGCAAAGTATGGGAGGGTGTGGTGTTGATACTAATTCTTCGGTTTCGTGTCCCCGCCTTATTACCTTGGCTTTTAGATCGTGGCACTCCTATTTATTTGGATCTCATGTCCACCTTGTTGCCTTGGTTATTCTTAGATCGTGGCACACCTATTTGTAGCACTTGATCAAATTATGTTTGGTGTTTTTTTACTTTTGACATCACTCCATTGATGATCTCCTTGCATGGAGCTATTCTCGTGAAGCCCAGTGTCAATTGTTTTTGAGTTATATGATCGAGCGGAGATTTAGACCACGCGTGCGTACCACACTTCTTTAGCATTGTACAAGTTTTGGGCCGAACTTCTAAGGATATCTTGCAGCAAGATTTTTCCTCTCTACTTTGTTATTACTAGTTTTGGGTACCTTGCGGTCCAATTTTCCCGCTTATTGTACGTGGGTACCTCATCAGGCCTTGTTGCCATGACCCACCTTATTTTTCTCCCACCTAAGCTATGCTTACGAGAGGGTGTTAGTGTAGGTTATTATTTATCCTTTTATTTATTTATTAGGATAATTCTTACACTTGTGTTATCCCTACACTTGTTGGGTTAGCTTGCTTAGGTGTACTAGTTGTGTGGAGTTAGCTTACTAGTTGTGTTGAGTTAGCTTAATATTCTTTTGGAGTTATCTTAACTACCAATATCGATTAGTGGGAGTTCTTCACCACTAATTTAGGTAGTAGTTGCACTTCCCTCCTCCTATATGTACATATTTCTTATTGAATAATTCAATTCATTCTATTGCAATGTATTGAGCATTATGGATTATGATGGATTTCCATATATGGTATTTTAGCTCTTCTACTTTGCAAATCTAATGTGGTGTGCTATTATCATTTGAGATCATGGCTTGGAACAATATTCTTATCGTTCCTTTCACATCTATCGCTGGGTAAATGTATTTTTTATTGTTTAGAGGTACCTTTTTAGATACATCGTCAGCACATAACTCAAGCACGCAAAATCTTGGACTCACTTCTAGGAGCAGTACCAACTCATAGACTGTAGGAGTTTAGTTTAGTACCATAAGTCCTCTTCTAGCTATATGTGGAGCAGTTGGGACACATGGTAGTACATCCACTAGTCCTCTTCTAGCTATATGTGGAGGATCAAGGGGCATATGTGGCTCTAGTTCTTGTGGATATGGTGGTTCTAGAGGTAGGGGTAACACAGGAGGTTCTAGACCACATGGGCATGATCCTAACCAACCCTAGAATATTTACATGGAGATGTCACTTTCTCTTCAAGAGTATAGGGGAATAGAATATGTTTCCAAGCATGTGCACATGGGTGAGATACTATGGCACGCAACGGGAATCATGGATTTTGAGTACAAGGCAAGCAAATTTGCAACTAAGTTTGTAAGGATGCGCACACACCTGGTACAGGAAGTTTGACTTTGATCATACATGCATAGATTATGTAACATTAAAATATGCTTTCCTTAAGGAGTTTTATATTTTTGAGTTTGAGAAGAAGATTATAAGCGTGCTCAAGGATATTAAGTAGGGAACTACTGAGAGTGATCAGGAATATGATGCCCATTTAAAAACATTGTTGTCTAACCTTTCTTATGATATTCATGCAAGCTATTATGCACAATGGTTTGTAGCAAGATTGATCACACATTTTAGGAGGGTGCTATCACATAAGATATATATAGATCCACATGAAGTGCTTGAAGCATTGTTGCATGCTGAGGTAGTCAAAATTATAAACACTAGAGTGAGCACATTCCTGGAAGCACATATCAGAGCTATGGAAAAGCGGTTGGAGAAACTATCACCTAATTCGAACATGAGATGCACACTTTGGGATTTGGTGTATATATTGTGAAGTGGAAGGACACACTATCAATAGTTGTCCTTGCAGGTCAGATCTGCGTTAATTATTGCTAGACTATGAGATATGTCATTTGGACTATGATGCAAGCCACTTCTGTTATTTCAATGTGCGATAAGAAATAATGTATCTTGCAATTATAATATTTTCTCGTCCGCGATTCACAATCTGAGTAAGACCGTAGGTTGATTGGTCAGATCCATGATGTTATAGATATTGGTGTGCGACAGACAGGAGTATTGGATAATTCTAAAAGTAAAAGTGAGCACCATGATCATGATCACACTCAAGGGCACTATGATCGGAATGAAGGATGCTTTGAAGGAAGTCGTGGCAGAGGTTGAGGATACCGTGGTGGATTCAGGGGCCAAGGCCATGGTGGTGGACAAGGTGATTTTCCTCGTGGAACATGTTATACATGCGGATCCCCTAACCACTACAGGTGTGAATGCCCTCAGAATATTACTTGTTCTTTTTATGGGAAGAATCATAACTATGAGGAATGCCCAGACTTATATGAGCATCTTATCAAGTAGCATAAACAAGAAAACAAGGGTGTAGGGATGGTTAGAATACAGCGTGCCATGGAAAATCAATGGATGCCAAAGTTGGCACCGGAACCTAAGGTAGTACTTGTGAAGATTACTACATGCGTTGAAGTTGTGTGTGCCAGAGAGACGTTATAGAAGAATCCCGCCATCACTAAGGAGGAGGTTTTACATGTAAGGTACCCAGGATCCTACGCATCGAAGAAGGTTTATCAAGAAACCATGGATGTACTCGAGAGATCTTCAAGGTGAAATATAGTGTTTAAAGGAGCAAAGGATGTGAGTCGTTGGAACAAAAGAAGGTAAGCGAGAAAACGGCCAAGTCCGATGTTGATAATTTGAAAGAGGTATGCAAGATGTTGTGCCAAGAGAATATTATTCCATTACTAGGTAATTGGCTAAACACTCCATGCATAGGTATTGAGAATGGACGTTAGATCCTGCATGTTAATCTTCCCTCTCATAGCTTGGATTATGATAAGGAAATCACTCTAAATTTTGTTGTGGATTGGTGGCTTTTGGTCAATATATTAATTGACACATGCGTAGAAGTAAATGTACTTACTTTAGATGCATGGGTGTATATGGGAAACCCCTATTACAGCCATCCTTCAATGTATTTTTTATGGCTAATCAAACTAAGGCCACTCTAATTGGAGTTTTAAAGGATGCATCCATTACTATACAAGGGGCCAAGTTCAATGGGGCTTTGAGGTACTAGCACTTGTAGAAGTGGACAACTTCCCATCTATACTTGGGTGCCCATGGTGTTATGTAAATAATGTTGATCTACGGTTCAACAAGGGGTATATAATTTTTTAGAACAAGGAAGAAAGAGTTATTATCCATTTGATAGATGGGAAATCTGCACCTTATGTTGAACCTTTGAGTGAGGAAGATCTAAACATAATTTATGTGGGCGTCATTCGAGATCCGAAATTTCTTGAGCCATCTAAGGAATGAATCCTCCAAAGGGGAAGATAAACATTCTATTAGTGATACTACAAGTATTACTTGTGATAATTGGGCACATGGTACCTATGAGATGGTTGGGTGCAAAGTTCAAGCACATTTACAAGGAGTAACAAACCTCGTTGTATTAGGAGGATAGGTAACAACTTTGTACCACTGGTACCTTTGGAGAAGGAAATCCTACGGTATTCCCGTGTACTATGGAGGAGTAGTGGATGGATCAAGTGGAGAGAAGAAATATGTTAGTATATACCCTACACGAGATAGTAGTGCACCGGTGGATGGTTCATACAGGATAATCTCATAGAATGGAATGAAGTAAGAATTACTCTAATAACTCGGTTTTCAGAGAAATGCACCTACCGAAATCTACATATATCATGGTAATTGACATGTTCAAAGACCATGTTCAAGCGGTGTGTGAGACTGCGGGCGAGAGGGTAGGAAGCTTTACCACCATCACTTTGGGTGCACAAACTTTATTCCACTTTGCAAGGTTGCACACATGTTTGGTACGCGTTTATGCGAACCGCATAGGAGACCGGAAATTAGTAGGACTTGATTACAGGAATGACCCAGAATTTTGACTACTTCTCTACTAAACCTTCGATAAGAGACACATTACGGGTTATGGAGTGCTTAACTATGGGAGACAGTGCAAAGGTTGAAGAAATTGTTCATGATCTATTTGGTGAGGAAGAACAAAGAGCGCATTTTTCGAAACAGATGAGACATATGCTAAACTATTTCAGCGTGCTTTCTTTGAGAAGGAGAAAGGAAAGATGGTCTACGTCATGGATGATGAAGAAGTAGGAAATTTGGACATATATCATTCAAAGGTATGCATGAGGTTTTATGCGATACGGATAAAAATGCACACATCTATCACGAACCTATGAAGACTAAGAAAGTGAACATTGGCATAGATGTTGAACCTAAGGAGGACATAATTGGAGATTATTGGTATAATTCTGAAGTGGCAAAGATAATTGAGTTACTTATGGGATTTGCAGGACTTATTTCCTAGGGGCTACCATGATTTAAAGGAGTGTACGATTCATTGGGCGAAATGAAGATTAAGCTAAAGGAAGATGTGCACCTAGTTAGAAGATGCCTTACAGGATGAACCCTAACATGCGCATAAAATTTAAAGAGGAAATTGACAAAATGTTAAAATTTGGCATCATTAATCCCCTAGAGGAATCGGAGTGGGTTAGCCCCATGGTAATCAGTATAAATAAATATGGTCAGATTAGGATTTGTGTGTATTAAAGGGAGCTAAATAATGCATGTGTTATTGATTCTTTTCATACGCCTTTCACCGAGAAATATTAGAAGGTGTCACAAGGCGTGAGTTTTACTCTTTCACATATGGATTCTTGGGGTATCACTAGGTTAGAATTACATAAGAGGATCAAGAGAAATGACTTGCACCACTAAATGGGGAAGCTTTGCATATATGGTGATGCCCTTTAGTTTGAAGAACGCGCATGTTGTATTTTCACGCATAGTTGTTCAAGCATTCCAGAATTTATTCACAAATTCTTGCAGGTTTACTTGGATGATTAGATGGTGTATGGGCTTGTTAAGGATCATTATGACAACTTTCACTTAATGTTTGAAATATGTAGACAGTTAAGCATCTCTTTAAACATAAATAATTGTGTATTTACTACACCTTTTGGAACTCTACTAGGGCATATCATCTGCAAGGAAGGTTTGTTAGTAGATCCAACTAAGGTTGTAGTTATTGTAGGCCTGGAGGAGCCTACCAATTAGAGTGAGGTGTGCAAGTTCTTAGGCCACACAGGGTATTATAGAAATTTTATCACAGGATATGCAAAGATTTTTGCACCCCTAAAAGATTTACTAAAAGGAAAAGGGACATTCTATTGGGGAGAACTTGTCATCACCAATTCGGCACTATGATAATTCTTCACTAGGGAACTCCTCGTGCTATGATTATTTACTAATGCACACCTTTAGTTTGGTGGATGTAATCTAGAAACAAAATAACAACATAACACAAGAATACCATTGACTATGATAAGACGGAATGATGAAAAATCTGAAATATCAAAGTAAATTATAATATTAACATGAAATTGTTACAATCTCACCCATGAGGTACTTCAAGTGTTATTGACTTCACTTGACTTTCACCAAGACTATGGGAGAAACTTTACAATTACACCTCTTAATGGCTTCTTCAACACACCTTTAAACCGATGGCTTCCTTCACACACTTCCTACAATATTTCTCACCGTTTGCTTCCTTCTATGATAAATGAGGGGGTGGCCTCTCTATTTATAGAACTTCCGTGCTTATCCATCTTATCTCTAAGATAGGATGAGAAATCCACTCGACGAATCATATTTCATACCTTAACTCTTATCTGTACATGTAAGCTTATCCTTTAAGATAAGATAAACCTTATCATTTTACATGGGTTCCACATTTTTAGACTTTTTACAAATAAAATACACAAAATATTTATGACCTCACTCCTTGTCCTTATTACCAATATAATATTTCTAATTCCTAATCATGTAGACCCTACTTCTCTAATTACCCAAACTTTGACATTTTAACATTACCGGACCACTTACGACAAATATTTACTTTTTACAACATTCCTATTGTACTTTGACTGTTACCGTACTCCACATTATTGGCGGCACCGTACTGACGGCGCCATTATCTTCTATCAAACGCTACTACTAATTATACTTAACAACATCCTATTCCTAATACATACATTAATGAAATAGAAATTATGGAGGAAAATTTTAGTGTCGACAAACCGCAGCAATGTGCATTTGAGGCATCGAAGGAGAGACTTACTACATCACCTATTATGTGTCTTCCCTCATGGAACCAACCATTTCACATACATGTGGATGCCTCTGGAATGACCATTAGTGTAATATTAGCTCATCCTAGAGAAGGTATTATAGATCATCCTATTTATTTCACTAGTAGAAATTTGACTCCTGCAGAGTATAATTATATAACTACAGAGCACAAGACCTTTTCGATGATCTATGACCGCATAAGTTCAAACAATACTTGCTAAAGAACACACTTTGTATTCTATACAGATGAAATGGCATTAAAATACTTGGTAAATAAGCTTGTTTAATAAAGGTGCATATTTCTATGGGTTCTCTTATTCCAAGAATTTGACTTTGCCATCGTCTAAAACTAGGTAAAAGTAATTTTGGCCTGGCCCACTTATCAAGGATTCAATCAGGGGAGGACGTGTGGAAAATTTAAGATATAATGTTGGATGCATAGTTGTATAGGTTACATCGCATGCCTTCATAATTGGAGGATATTGTTGTCTTTTTACGCATAGGTATGGCACCAGAATTAATGAAATCCTTAGAGAAGAAGCAGGTTGCAATTCACGCTACACCCTTCATGTTGATCAGTGGTGACTTATACAAACTATGTAGTCATTTTTACCCCTATCACAAAAGAAAGGAACCCCATGCATGTCGGCCTATCACCCAGAAAATGCTAGGCACTCACCCAAGGCATGCGCGGGTGTTGAGTTTCTCTTTTATGTGAGTTTAGTGGGAAACATCATCTATGATTTACATTTAAGAGATTTCAAAAGGATTTAAGACATACAAGAACCATAGAGCTCAAAACGGCATCTAGATCCTTAACAGATTATATAACTTGTATCATAACAGAAAGAAACATACAAGCCATACTTAGCATAAAATGAAAGAGAACTCGTGAGAGAGATGTATGCATCAGAATCATTGATATTCATGTATATATAATAGGTAACCTCATTACATCCATGGAGCCATTACAAAGTGTCACAGAGAAGCAAACCGCAGTCATGCATTACAACTGGACTAATGTAACTAAGCTACCAAAAAGAAAAATTACAATCCCCATGCCTAATACATCCTTTCCCAAATGCAATTACCCACTAACAAAGTTCTTGCAGTATTTCTACAGAGCTCCGCCCACACTCTAAGTCTCTCTATTTACTCTGCAGGCACTTGTATTTATAGCTTTTCTGGACTGCCAACTCATCCTCCAAAGGTGCCCTCATCTCGATGCCAAGTGTCCAATGTGGTCCTCCACATGAGCATGTTTCTCCAGTGCCCGAGCCTTCCACTTTATACCATGATGTGCTTTTAAAAGCTTCTACCGCAAGCATGCTCCTTCCCGCCAACTCACTTGCCGCTGTGGATGGCACCTTATCCATGTGCAACTAGGTCACGCTTTTCACATGTTCTACCATGGACGTCCCGATTTGTCTAAGTCCCAAACCCTTGGTTATGTCTGCTCACGCCGCACGCGCCACGGCTTCCTTAAACCCAATTCTTGAACCTTGCCTTGTGCACTTTGTCCTTGCGCTCCTTTCTTTAACTATGGCCCTTTCATGCCTACGTGCCTCTTGTACTTGTTCAATATTCTAGGGGCCCAACATCACCCCAAACTACGTCTATTCTCCATCCGTGGGAATACTCCTCTTAGTGAGAGAAATAATACAAATAGGCTTACACCTAGGAAAAGAATAAGGGGATGAAAGAATGGGGAAAGAAGAAAGAACGGAGAGTGAAATAATTACTCGCAATGCAGACTCGGGAAAATCCTTTTCAAGTCGACTTCCAATTTATTCCGAGCATCGACTTCATCCTACGCTCTTTGTGACAGAGGTCACCGAGGCACTTACCTCCCAAAATTCAGTCCATCCCCTTACATGCTCATAGTATACGTGATCTTCTTTAATTCCTTGCACATATCCTCCAACACGTCCATTCTTCGTTTGATATGCGGATATATCTCCTTCAATCAGTTTTTGATTGAAACCCTTAAGGTTTCAATGGCCTCTAATTTCTTCTCAACCTCGGTAAGGATTTTGTCTCTTTCCGCCATATTCCCCTTGTTTTTCTCCTAGAACTCCTTAAGTTCCGCTTCATGAGTGGCGACCAGGGTGCCTGCCACTTTGTCTCTATCTCACAAGAATTATCGTACGTAGCTTCATCATTCCAGGAAGTGACCCTTATATCAACAAGCACTTTGTTGTACTCCATGACGAGTGCTACGATCTTCAACTTGTCTTCCTTCTCTAAGTGTGCTACCACTTCCTTTACAGACTCCAAGGCTAGCAATTATCTTTCCATGGTGAGCACCCTTGTCAAATCCTCTAGGCATCCTAAGGTAGATCCATACTTCTGCGCAGGTGATGCCAGGTCCAGATGCTTTAATAGTATGGCCCCATTGATGGATTCTACTTTCTTGTACACAGCGCTCACCTTGGCCTTTTCATCCTTCAATTCCTCGCTGCCACTGGGTGCTGATTAACTTTTCTTGGCTCAGCTCCTTGGTTAATGTAGCTAGCTCTTCCTCTTTCTCCTTTAGCTCCCCTTCCAGATCCCTAATCCTATCATTTCACCCAAAGAGTCTAGCCTCTATCTCAACGAAGACTTTGTTAAGCATGTTGCTTAGTTTTTCATCCGAGAGCTGTTGGGTATCCACCACTGGGTTATCTTCTCCTAGTCTTGCAATGTTACTAGTTGCCCCGTGGCTTACCTCAAAATCTGGCTCATCAAGGTGGGACTCAATTGCCCAAGAGATCATCTTCCTTGTCCGTAGGTAGGTATCCTCCTTGTCAAAAGATGACATGCATACAAGCTCCTCTGCCGAAAGTGTACTCTGGAACCATGCGCCAAACACCTTCGTGGGGTCATCAATATAACCCATCTTTGGCCTCCCCCTCTATGTGCCTTCCTCTTGTGCATGTACCTTTGGGTATACTTACGCTTAAAACCAAGCTTCTAGTGTTGTTGCGCTCTCCCTCTCTTTGCTTAATATTGGCTCAACGCCGCATTCCACTTTTTCCTCCGCTAGGTTCTCAATGTTTCTTGTCTCCTCTTTTTCTTCTACCACCTTGGTTATCTACTCCTGCGTCGAGTTTAGAACCTCTTGCTTCTGCGCGCTAGCCTCTTCATCTTTTCCCATGTCCTGGGCACTTCCTCCTACCTGGCTATCCTTGCACCACACAAAAAGGAACCCTTGTTCTTCTTCTCCACCTTCCTCCTCTAAATCATGTATATTGAAAATAGGTGGCCCTTGATCTTTCCCGGGGTCCTCTTCCCCACTTACTTCTTCTTCACTACCATCCTTCTCTCCTATGTACTTGCCCATACTTCTAGCTTCTTCCGAGGTGGTCTCCTCTTCTACCCTCTACTTTTTCCTAACCGGGATTCGGTGTAGGTGACTCTGTGTCTTCCTCTTCTGATGACTCCTTATCTGATGGCTCTTCTGGCTCTGGAGTATTTTCTCTGATTACGACCTTTTTCTTGTGCATGTATGTACTTGTCCGCACCTACCCCGGGAACCTATTTCCTGTGTGTCCACCACACTTGGATTTTTCTTTCTGGTTTCTTTTCCTCCCACTTGGGCACGAGATCTCTTCCTCCTAGTTGGATCCTAAGGTATAGATACCTCATTTTCTAGGTATGTGCCCTTCTCCGACTTGGGCCTTATGTGAATGTAAACATGCACCGTAGATCCTCCTGTAATGGGAAGAGTCATGGGCCTTGTCATTTACACTTCATGTGACACATACCGCTCTATGTACACATGCTTTCTAGGGTAGACCAACCCTTTGCGCAATTCCCTATGGTCTTGGTCCAAACTACCAAGGTCCAACTTAAAATTTTGGACTCCTTGAACATGTTTACTCCCACTTTGAAGTATTGAGTTGTGAAGGCAAAGGGGAGCTTGCACCATGGGCTCCATGAGTCATCTATCAACTTGAATCTACCCAAGCAGTAATGTTGGTACATTGAAAATTCTGCTTCTCCCTAGGGCTACTGGCAATTGTTCAGAATTCTCCATTCGCCTCGAACACGTTCCTTAGGTGTGTGTACCACTTTTCCAAGTGCACCTTGTGCACACATTGTTAGTGTCACAAGCGTACTTCTCAAACATTTTGGCGGTGAGGGTCGTCACAAAGAAGGTACTCCCCTATGAATTTATCTGATGCATCTAGTACCCCAATCTTCAAAAACATGATGGTTAGCAGCACATTTCCAAAAAGGATCCTATCACCTTCCTTTGCGCAATTGATAATTTCATCCACAATGAATGCAGACAAATTATAGATGGTGCCCTCTAAAATCTTCCTAAAAACTTTCAATCATGGCTTACTGACTTGAGTCCATCTCTCCTGGCCATTTAACTTTGACACCGGTGTACGGCCATCTTCATTATCGATCCTTGATGTCTATGACATCATAATACGTTGACCCCTTTTTGCAAGGAAAAGTGGCAATATTTCCCTTAATCACTTCCTTGTCTGTCAAATCATCTTCTAACCCATCTCCTTCACAGATGAGGCCTATGAAATGTGAAATTAGCTGAGGGGTTATGTGCATCTTGCGCCCGCGAAGTGGAAATAGTCCTCATGCATGCGCGACATCAGCCACTGATACAGTCACTTAGGTTTCCCAAAGTAGGGCAACTCAAAGAGTTGTAGTAACCCTACCTTCTCCAATTTGACCTTCACATCATCATTATATATGGGCAAACCTTTTGGCATCCTCTTGTTTGTTGGGCGCACTAACTCCAGCACCAAATCCTTTTCAATTGTGTTTGTCGATGATTATAATCATTTACAGACATATCCCTAAGATGGGACTCCCACTCCTTCCCCAACAACACTCCATCTGGGTACTGCATTTTTGCGTACCATTCCTCATTTTTGCTTGCTTCAATTTCTTTTTGCTTTCCCTTTCCCTTTCCTTTGCCCTTCTTGGGTGTACTAGCTAGTTTCTTGGGTGCCATTTTCTAGGTCTTCTTCCCACTTCTATTACTTTGTTCTTCCACTCTCTCCAACCTTAGATCTTGATTTTGTGAAGAAAATTACTCACACCCATGCCCTAGTTCTTCAAACCCTAACTAGGATACTCCCTTCAAAAGACGACGTCTTCTCACACTTTCTCCCACACCTATGAAATCCCTTCCTCCTAGTTTGTAAATTTGAACTAGCTACTCACGCTTCAATTTCTCCAAATTTTTCTTCACATGGATCAATTTTTTAGAAGCCCTAGTTTGCAAAGGTGCAAAAAGCGCTTTGTTCTCTTATACGCAAAGTGAAAAATGAAGTGTCTCAACCCCCTTATTTATAGTTTTTCCCTTTTTGATCATTAAGTGCTACTTCACCTACCACCATAATTTTTTCATTTAATGCGGATTTTTCAAACAAATCCTGACTTAAGCACTTTCCCTCATGTGCCCAACTGCGCGCAGACAATCCTCCAACCTTCTGGCACACAACCAATCCAACCTAACAAGAGACTCTTATGCGTGCAAAACTAGCGTTGAAGGCACTTCTTCTATCCTGATTTTTTCTCTCGCCTACCTCATGTTGCTTAATGTGCTTTCTCCTCCTTTGTACATGGGATCTATAAGTAGCTTTATCTTGGCACCAACCATCCTTCTTCCATCTTTTCTCTCCATACACCTCTTTCAACTGGGGATTTTTAACACAAACTTCCTTGGAACTTTAACCATGCGCTCCTTCACATTACTCCACCCCACACTTAAAACAATGCACGGTCCTCTGCACACTCACAAATTATCAAAAAGTAGTAATAAGGTTATCGGTGCCCAAGGCGTAAAATAAAACAACAACGCGAAAGGGAAACACAAGAAAAGAAATGCATAAAGGAAAATTCTAAACTAACTAGCAAAACTGCCTTATTTACAAACACCAAGAAGACTTATTTATAGTAGGGCTTCAACCTACTCCCATTGAAGTGTCCAGAAATTTCATCCCATCCAGTGCTTATAACTGGCACGTGCCCGAATCAAGGATGTATGAGATTGTGTAAGGACCCAACCAATGGACTTTCAACTTCCCAGGATGGCGCAGAAACTTAGAATCATACAGTAAGACCATATGCCCAACCTCAAACTTCTTATTTCTAATGTGGCGATCATGCCAAGCTTTTTGCTTTGCTTTCTCTATTGTTTGGCTCCACTTGGCAAGTGATCGTCTCTCATCCAATTTTATTAACTTCTCAATTCTTTCTTCCAGTGCTTTCTCATCAAATTAACCCTCTTGCACGAGATATTTACAGAGAAGGTAACATGAATTCAACCGGCAAAACAGCTTCCATGCCAAACACCAACTGAAACGGTGTGGCTTTGTTCAACCTTTTATAAGTTGTCTTGTAAGCCCATAATACTGCTGATACTTTTTCATCTCAATCTTGTCTTCCGACATCACAAATTTTGGTCAGGGTATGACTCAATATTTTCTTGAATGCTTCCGTGGTTCCATTTGCTTGTTGGTGATAGGGCATAGTCTTATGATGAGCCACCATGAACTCTGCTAACAGGATCCTCACAGTCTCATTCAAGAAATGCATACCCGTATGTTGGTTAAACTTAACGGACACCCATACCTCATGATAATGTTCTCCCATAAGAATCTTGCCACTGTGGCTGCTGTGCAATCTTTAGTTAGGGCTACCTCTACCCACCTGGTCAAATAATCCATGCAATTGATGATATAGTGTGACCCAGTCCTACGAGCCACTAGTTTGATAGGGCCTACAAAGTTTATTGCCCACTTCTCAAAATTTTCCACACTAGGTATAGGGTGCAAAGGCATTTCATCTCTCTTCCCTGGCTTGCCAATGCACTGATAATGGTCACATGCTTTACAATAGTCTTTACAATCCTTGTATAGGGTTTCCCACCACAAACCTACCATTAATATCTTACACGTGGTGGCATCACCTACATAATTCCCACCCACACTTCCTCCATGTGCTTCCTCCATGATGGCGAGGTGCTCATGCTCTAATACACACCTACGCAACACTTCATCACATCCCAACTTGTATAAGTCTCCACTGATTAACATGTAGGGAGTGGCGCATATGGCTAATTGCTTCTTCTCTAATGCCTTCATTCCTTTCAAAGCACCACACCTTCCTTTAAAAATACGTAATCTCCTCCAAATCTGAGGGTGCGCATCGTAACCTAAATAGTTATGTGTCTAGCATTGTCTCCTCAATACTCTGCACATCCTCCCCTGAATCAATTCTTGATAGATGATCAGGTCCACAATTACTTTTCCCAGGCTTCACTACAACGGTGAACTCAAATTCTTGAAATAACAATACCCACCGACATATGTGCCCTTGTAGAAACAGGCTTGTTCACTAAATACTTTAATGTCATGTGGTTAGTGTAAAACATGAAGGGTGTTGCCAATAGATATTGTCTAAACTTGAAAAGCACATAGATCATTAACAATGCCTCATACTCAGTTGTGGTGTAGTTCTTCTCTGCTGGTGTTAGATTCCTACTTGCATAACACAAAGGATGATCAATAATTCCTTCACTGGTTGTCATGCAAGCCTTTGCTCCAATAGTGGTCCCTAAGGCATCTACATGGACATGAAAGGGCTTGTCCCAAGAGGGAAAACGTAATATAGGTGTGGTGACAAGCCTATCTTTTAATGTATCAAATGCCCTCTGTTGCACCTCTCCCCAATGGAAGGAACTTTTATGTCTGAGTAGCTCCTCTAAAGGCGTGGCAATCTGGCATACCCTTTGATGAATTTCTTGTAATAACCCGTATGCCCAAGGAATCCACGCACTGTGCTCTAGCTAGTAGGCTCCCCTAACCCCACAATAACTATAACTTTAGTAGGATCTACCAAAGCAAGCCCTCCTTACATATGATATGCCCCAATAAAGTCCCAAAGGGTGTAGCAAACACACACTTCTTAATATTGAGGGATATCCTCAACTTCCTACACCTCTCAAACATTAACCTCAAATTGTCACAATGGTCTTTGACTAGACCATACACTTTGTCTAATCATCCAAATAGACCTAAAGAAACTTATGGATGAAGTCCTAGAACACTTACACCACTATGCGCAAAAAAAAGTAGGCACATTCTTCAACCCAAAGGGCATGACTGTATGCAAAACTTCCCCACTTAGTGGAAAAAGTTGTCTTCTTCTCGGTCCTCCTTTGCGCAACTGGACTTGGTGGTACCCGAAAACCCATTCGTAAAGGAATAGATTTTACACCCAACGACTGCTTCCAAAATTTCTTCCATGAAGAGGGTTGGAAAAGGATCTATGACACAAACAGCATTCAGCTCCCTATAATCTATGCAAATCCTAATCCGTCCATCCTTCTTGATGTTGATCGCCATCAGACATATCCATTATGATTCTTCCACTACTTCAATGATCCCAGAAGCTATCATTATATCTATCTCCTCCTTAACCTTCACACGTAAATTGGGATTAATCTGGTAGGGCCTCTTCTTGACCGGTGCATGCATCGTCCTTCGCTTTTATCTTCATTTCCCCAAGGAATGGTGAACACCTTTGAGCTCATGGTACCCACGCAGAATAAATCCTCAAATTCATGCAACAGATCAATGATCTTAGAGACTTCCTTCTCCGACCAGTAATCTCCAATAATAGCTTCCTTAGGTTCTTCTCCTGAACCGATGTTAACCTTCTTTATCTTTAAGGGCTCATGGTAGTGCGTGTGCGAGTATCAAGACTGGCCCACTACCTCACGCATCCCTAAAAATGGCTAACATCCAAGCTTTCTAATTCCTCTCCATCAATCACATACACCAAATTTCCTTTCTCCTTTTCCAAGCATGAGCGATCAAGTTGTAACTCTTCTATTTCCTCTACTTCTTCAAAGTGCGCCTCCAAACTTGTTCCACCCAGTAATTCCAATAGCGTATCTTCTGCCATGGCACTACCCCCCATGGTAAGGTGTTTGATACCCTGTAAGGCCTTATCAACTAATGGTTTGGTACTCTGATACTCAAAGGTTTGAATGAGGTCAGCTGCGAGCTCTTGTCAATTCTGTGTCTGGTGGTGTGTCACCGAATGAATGTACCATGCGTACGCAACCCTGCAGTGTAGAATACAAATTATACACCCAAATGGATGGTGGCAAAGCTTCTGCACCTTCTCTCTAGATCCTTTCACTCTCCTAGATATGGAAAGAGGTGGGCTCCTTCCCATGGTAGTCCTTGATGGTGGTGGGCACATTGCTCCTAGAGAATCTGACAGAGAGAGTAATTCTTACCTCGCGCCATTCCAAAAGGCTCTCCTAATGTGTAGCCCACCACCACATAGTTGTGCCAAGTAGTACATAACTTAACATCCCTCTTTGTTCCTTCTCATTCTTCCACTGAGCTTCCACCTCTTGCAGAAAGATCTCAGGGAAGGCTCCTCCTAAATACTTGGGCAGCTCTTTTCCTCCTAGGCGCCGAACTATGCGCGCCTTTGTTACCTTGGTCACCGACCCTCTCAACTTCTATCCCATCAATTCATAAGTTCCATGTGCCCAATTTTCACATGTTAGACTAGTGGTATCACTTACTGACTGAGCATCCTCAAACTGGATAACTCTGTTGGTAGGATGTATTATCTCTAGGTCCCTAATTGAGCGCACATATATCTTGTCTAGAACTTCTTCCCCCAAAGGTTCAATATAGGGTGTCAACTTCCCATCATCCAGGGGTATAATGACTCACTCCTCCTTGTTTTCAAATCTGATGTACCCTTTGTTGAACCGAAGGTATGAATTGTTCTTGTAACACCATGGGCGCCCAAGTAGTGCTGGGAAATTGTCTGCCTCGGTGAGTGCCAAGACTTCGAAGTCCCCAGTAAACTTAGCTCCTTGGATAGTAATAGTTGCATCCTTTAAAACACCAATGGGCATCACCTTAGTCTTATTTTCCATATACAACACATTCGAAGATGGTTATAATACGTGTCTTCCCATCTGATGTCATGCATCCAAAGTTAGAACATTAACCTTCGTATCAGTGTCAATGAGGATGTTACTAAGGATCCATCCATCTATAATTGCATTCAACGTGATCTCCTTTTCATAGTCAAGGCTGTGAGGGGGAAGGTTTATGTGCAAGACTTGCCTCTCGTGCTCTCCTCCAAAGACTTGGTACCTTCTCTCTTAACCATGATCCTAGCAAGGGAATGATATTCTCTTGCCTTAGCATTTTACACACCTCCTTGACCTCATCCAGGTCATCCTTTGGTGCCTCAACTCTCCTTCCTTGTTCCTCCCTCCTGGATTGCTCCTTTAGACACTGGATTTCCCCTTGTAAACTCTGAATGACATCCATAGTGTCTTGATACACCTCCTTTTGATGTGTAGGGTCTAGGTACTTTCCATGAACTACTTCCTCCCTTGAAACCAGGTTCTTCTACCTTGGTATCTCTTTTGCATGCACAGCTTCTACCCTTGTTGTTACCAAGATAGGCTCCAAACCTACATCTCGTGTTACCCGAGGCATCCACTATGTGTCTACCTTCTTAATGTTGACCATTGCAGCGCCCTTGTCTTTTTGGTGCTGCTTGATTCATGTGCTCAAATAATTCTAGGCACTCCTCATACTTATGCTTCTTTCCACACCACGAGCACTGCAACAAGTTTGGGCATTCACATTTGCAATGATCTCAGATCCATAGTTACCACGACCACGTAATCCTCCTTAAAAACCTATTCCACGCACGCCTCCATCTACGTGCTCCTCAAAACAAAGTGATCATCACCCTTGGAACTACCGCAAATGTTGGTCCGTACACCCCATGATCAATGGCCTCATGGATCGATCAATGAGCCTATAGTCCTTAGTTGTTATCCAAAATTCACCCCCCAGGGTAAATTTGATAACATGCATTAAATTCTCAAGTCCCAGGCAAATAGATTGATTCAGGGCAAAAATCATGTTTCCAGGGTCCCCTCGATTTTTTCTAACTCTCCTGTCCAGGTTGAAAAGAGCAAGTTCTGAGAAAAGGTGAAAAAGTTGCAAAAAACAAGCTTGGGCCAGAAAAATCATGAAAAATGGCTAAGTCCTAGTCCTCGCAACAGTCGGGACATGAGGGACATCTGGGCGTGAATCGGCCAAAAGGCCGCTAGGCGCTCTATAGAGAAAAGGAACATCCGGGCCGTCGGGACGCGAGGGACGCGGAAAGCCGGTTCGGCCGAAGGAGAGAAGAAAATCGACTAACCTGTTGAGCAAAAGGTTGGGACATTTGGGCCGTGAGGATGCGAAGGACGCGTGAACCACCGGATCGCCGGTCAGAGAACTTCATTTGGGACATGAGGGACGCGGAAGACGCGGATAGCCGAAAAAGCCAAGAGCCAATCGAGATCACGCCACGTGTCATCGGCGAGAAGGGACAGGGGAAGCCCGAATCGAGTGGATCGAAAGTTTTGTCCCGCAGGACCTTTGGGTCAGCCGGGCCAAAGGGACATGAGGGACGTGAAAATCAGGCAGGCCCGAGGACGAATCAGGTAACGCCACGTGTCACAAGGGAAAATGTCCAAATTTCAAAGGGCGAGGTTAAAGCGCTGGCCCAAGCTAATCAAAATAGGACACATGTCCAAAAGAGTAGGAAGCGCGGAGCTCGGGGAGGATTTGGAAAATTTGGCCAAGTTTCAGCCAAAAAGCTAAAAAGTAAAGGAAGACCCCGCACCCCTGTCAACCAATCAATGCACGCCATGTGTCCCAAGTGGCGGGGGCACGGAGGAAAAGTGGAAAATGTTCCAAAATCACAAAAAGTCAAAATTTTCAAGGAAAACCCACGGGTGAGTAGAGGAGAGAGAATTACGCATCCAATCAGCACTTGACACGTGTCATCCAGGTGGCAGAGTGCGGGAAAAAATTTTGAAACACATTTTCACCTGTTTTGTGCCCTAAATCTTCAAACCTCCATATCTTTCGATCCAGAGCTCAGATTCACACGTTCTTTATATCAATGGAAAGCTTATGAAATTATCTACAGGATTCTGGGGTTGATCTTGAATTTTGGTGTAGTCTGGAGAGAGAAAGTTAAGAAATGGCTCTGACACGTGTTCATGGCCAGAAGTGACATTTCAATGACCAAATTTAACGCAGCGAGAATGGGTCGCATTCTCCGAAATTCACCAAAATTGACAGGGTATGGGTTTGTAAGGTATCCCATACCGTTTTAATGCATCTGCACTTGAGGAGGAATGGGCTCTCACGTTTTTTGTACGTTTATGTCTCCTGGGCTCGACCCATGCAATGTAAAAGCCAGATTTGGCTCATTTCACAAAGGGAGAACATTTTTTTGGACATAGCAACTTCTTCTTTCACCTCCAGCAAGTGATTGATGCAAGAATTAGACCTCTCCAAAGACTAACAGTTTTTACCTCTTTGAGGTTGTAATGCAGTGATTTTGACACTGGAAATGATAATGCAAGCTTTGTGAATGGTTTTCAGTCCTTTATTTGTATTATTTGCTTCATTTCAGATCCTAAATTATATCTTATCATCTGTGTATGTTTTATGTTGCAATCTCTGGTTTGTGTCTATTTGCATGACATAAATGTTTCACCACTCCTTTTGGTGCATCACCATCTTTAGTTAGTTTCAATTTTTGCATTTCTATCCCTGTCTCCTTGCAGTTTAGAGTAGGATTAGGATCTGAACCTCTGTAGTTGTGCAAGCATTAGATCTAATCAGAGGAGTTTGAGGAACCAGCCTCTAATCTGGAGATTCCTCTCTCAGTTTCACAAGTCCCACACTTGGAGAGAGGTTTCCATGTTGTGCAATCACACTGGATGCTAGAGTGATCAACCTAGAAGCCTGATCTGCATCCAGGGGTGTTGTGAGCCTGCAACAACAGTTTTGGCACGCCGGTGGGACACTAGAGGTCTCATTTTTATTGCAGCAAAGTTGATGTGCATCTGCTGCAATTTTCTTGCTTAAAAGAGCTATTATTTGCATATCTGGCGACTCCAAGGGGAAGAATCAATCGGCTTCAAAGTACAGCCCGAAAACTCATGAGAAGAATCTCCACAAGGTCAAGAGTTGGAGAAGAAGAAGTGTTGTTTGAATATCTCGTAGTTATCTCCAAGAAGAAGGTAAAGAGGAAGAAGGATTCAAAGGTCTCCATCTCCACCAAACGTAAACTCTCTCAAATCCTCCACTGTAGGCCTTTCATTCACCAACAAGGGTTTTAAGACCAATCGAATGGCACAAAAAAACCCCTATGTCAACTTCATAGGCAGCACCCTTTGCCCTCAATGCACAACATCCAATTCCTATTGCAGCCTTGAAGAACATTCCTACTTCACTTTGAGAAAATCGAGACTACTCCAGTGATCATGTTAAAGATATTGCTAACCTTTGTGCAATCCATGAAATCAATGAAATGCAAGTGGCTATCAAGTTATTGGCATCTTCGTTCAAGGGTAAAGCATTGCAATGGTTTAGAAGCCTTGGAGTTGGTTCTATCACAAACTGGAATCAGCTGTGTGTTGCACTTCACGAGCAATTTGGAGAGAAGGGAGACAACTTGTCTCTTTTGGAGCAGCTAACAACCATCAAGAGAGCTCCCAATGAGCAGCTAACCGATTTCAACTTCAGATTTCAAAGGACTTGGGAGAGAATTCTAGTGGCAGTCAGCTAATAGTAGAAGGTGCTTTTCTTTACTATCTCAAAGCTTTAAATTATGATATTTCTATGTTGATTTAGTCCATGGGAGGCATAACTATCCCTATGGCTTATAAAGCACTACCATTAGGGCTGAAAATTGTTTAATCCAAGCTGGAAAACTTGCCCCTAGGCCTCCCATGCCACTTTGTTTCCAATTTTAGAAAGTCCAAACACCAATCAAGCACCTAGTTTTGCTCCTTCTCCCACTCCTAGAAATTAGAGTTCAAATGAAGCTTCCACTTCATCTCCAAGTGCCCCAAATGAGCTTCAAGAAGTCATGAAGCAATTCCAAAACCTAGGCAATGAGCTGGTTACTCTCAAGAGGCAGCAAGCCCAAGGTTTTAGACCTTCTTATCAACCCCAAGCTCAGCCTAATAGGCAGCCATACCAACCACAAAGACCACCTAATCCAGTTGTAAATATGAATCAAACAAGGCCTCCTGCCAATAGACCATTCCAAATTTCTATAATCCAAATGCCATATCTGGCCTCTAAGGCATTGGTGCCAACACAAAACAACATTGCTCAGGAGTATGACTGGTGTTTTCCATGCAATGAGCCTCATAACCAATCCATGTGCTTCAATGGTGCTTTGAATCAAGCACTAATGGTGACAACTACTGGTGTGGAGGGTGAGGGCAGTCAAGGAAACAGTCAACAACAAGAAACATTCCAACAGCAATCAGCCCCAAATGACACCACATTGGTGAACTGGCAAGCAGAAGATTTATGTGGCATGAATCAAGTAGTTTCTCAAGGTGTTGCAGCCAACACAAGGTCAAAAGGAGGAATTTGGGTGAAGAAGCGAGTCGTTAGCCCTAACCAATCCACAACCTTCTATGGCTCCACAAATGATTGGCAAGTAGAATCCATTTCAAATGCACAAGGGCAGCCAAGAACAGCCCCTAGGTCAACTCAAATACCGGTTATTCGCCCACATGCGCAAGGACCGTGTAAACCAAGGGATAACAAAAGGATACTTCATCCCCGTTCAGTATCATTGATCAGATGAAGAAGACTAACGTCAATATATCAATGTGGGAATCCCTATCTATCCTAGGCCAAAGAGATCTGCTGCAAGCTACCATGAAGGACTAGCCAACTTCGAATCAGCAAGTTCAAATGCAAGACAAAGTGCTTACAAATGCTGCCCAGCCTGAGGGAAATCATGGAGGACAGCAAGGTAAAATGTTGAAGCCCCCTCCCTTCTATGTTTCATTGATCATTGGAAATCAGCTAGTGCACAATTGCATGATTGATTCTAGAGCAAGTAGTTTTGTCATGCCCAAACAAATAGCTGATCAGCTAGGGCTCCAGTATGAAACAATATCCAAAGGGGTAGTGCGGCTAGATGGGACAGCAAAGAGTAACGTTGGAATAATTAGAAACCCGAGTCTTACCTTGCATGTATGTCCAAATGTGGTTGTTTTACAAGATGTATCAGTCATAGACCTTCCACCACTCTTTGCCCTTTGCTTGTCAAGGGACTTCACAGCCAAGATTGGAGGATATTTGTCTGCTGATTGGTCACACATGCTATTCAGAACGAGGTATGGAACTAAGGCTACAATTAGGTCTGAACCTATTGCAAATTTCCACATTGAGCCTTACACTCCAAGTCAGATTAATGCCAATTGCTCAGCATTTGATCAAGAAGATCACCCAAGCACTGATGAGGCTGACACCAAGGTTGGAAGCATCCCGGATCTAAATCTTGATGAATGGGCAAACAAGATACATGCATTTGATCCTTATCAAGAAGTGGAAGAATCTGAGCTAGGGGTCTATTACATACACGAAGAAAATCAGCCTATTCCTAGCATCACCAAGCCAGATCATAAGGACAAGAATGAAGTATGGCAAATTGTTTTTGATGGATCAAGGAGTAGGCAAGGTACGGGAGGAGGGGCTATGCTCATTTCACCACAAGGTATAAAGTATTACTCACCCTTCTGTTTTCGAGCTTTTCTTGCTCAAACAATACAAATTGACTATGAAGCCTTAATTCATGGACTCTGACCGGGTAAGGAAGAAAGGCATTAGGAATTTACAAGTATTTGGTGATAGTGAGCTGATCGTAAACCAAGTCAAAGGGAAAAATGCTGCCAAAAATGATCTCATTGAAGAACTACAAAAATCGAGTATGGCATCTTATTGAAGATTTTGAAGCTTTTAGCATCAATTCCATCCCAAGATAAAAGAATGAAGTCACGGGCTAAGCAAAGAATTGGGGCTACGTTTGATGTTGTAGAAAGTATCAAAAGTGAGAAATCTCACCTCATATCAAATTAGTTGTGAGACCAGCTGTTCCGGATAACAATACAAGTTGGCAAGTCTTCGAGAATGATCAAAAAATGTTTAATTTCCTACAAGAAGAAGTTGAGTTCTCCACCAGAATCAAGATAAGTTGCATAGCAGCAGAGATGGTAACCAAGTGGTGTAGCCGAGAACTAACAAATTACCAAAAGGCCTCATACCCTTGAGTCCATCTTCAACCCGAATGACCAGATTCCTAAGGAGAAAGTGAACATTCAAGTAAAGGGTGAAGATTCGAGCCTATTTTAGTGGAAGAAGGCAAAACATTGCAAATTGGCAAAGTAAGTACCTCACAAGAGAAATCTGATTTCGTTCACTTTGTCAAGAGTTCCCAGATGTCTTTTCTGGACTTACAAAGATCTAAGAGGTTTCAACCCAAAGTTGGCACAACATACTATTGAGTGGATCCGAATCCAAGCCATCGCTGTGCAAAAGCAAAGGCTAGCGAATCCCCATATTGAACCTCTCATGAGAAAACAGTTAAGCAAGCTTATTGAGGCGAAGATCATCTTCCCTATCAAACACTCAATTTGGGTTTCAAACTTGGTGCCAGTAAGAAAGAGAAATGGAGAAATAAGATTGTGTGTGGACTTTCGCGATCTAAATAGAGCATCACTCAAAGACCATTACCCACTCCCTTCCATGGAGCAAATATTACAGTTGTCAGAATCGGTTCGAAAGGTTATCACTACTTGATGGCTACTCAGGCTACAATCAGATTATGGTGAAGGAAGAAGATCAATTCAAGACGGCCTTCACTACAAAATGGGGCACATATGCTTACAAGAAGATGCCATTTGGGTACTGCCGAATGCCGGCCGAGCAACATTCCAAATGAAGCTATGCATATGGCATTTAAAGGCTTGATCAACAAGATAGTGTTGGTATACCTAGATGATATCACTGTCTTCTCAAAGAATGTAGCAGACCATCTCTTTCACCTCAGGCAAGTGTTTCAGAGGTGTAGGAGATTTGGAGTGTCTTTGAATCCTAAGAAGTGCATCTTTCTTGCACATGAAGGAAAGCTCCTTGGCCATATTGTCTCCAAGGAAGGATTAGCAATTGATCCGAGAGGGTCAAGCCATAAGAGCACTACCATTGCCAAGCCACAAGAAAGCCCTTCAGAGTTTCTTGGGAAGGATAAACTTTGTTCGAGGTTTGTCCCAGATTTTGCAGCCCTTGTCAAGCCCATCACCAAAATTTTAAAGAAGAGCATGGCTTTCAAGTGGACAGCAGAAGGCAAGGAGAGTTTTGAAGCAATCAAAGAAGCCATCTCTCAAGCACCAACTCTCATCAACCCGGACTTCTCCAAGGATTTCATCCTCTATGCATTTGGAGGTAATGACACTATCTTTGCCATTTTGGTACAGCAGAATAAGGATAATGATGAGCAGCCAATTACTTTCTTCAGCCAGAGCCTAGATGACTATGAGGTGAGGTACTCTTTTATTGAGAAGCATGTACTTGTAGTAATCAGAAGCTTGAAGAAATTCAAGAATTTAGTCTCAAACAACAAGGTTCAATCGCTGGTCTCACATGTTGGGGTTAAGGACTTCCTCCTCGACAAGGATTTGAATGAGAAAAGGGCAAGTTGGATCACCCGTGTCATGGAGTATGACATTGAGATCAAGATCACCAAGTTGGTAAGAGGGAAAGGATTGTGTGAGTAGCTGGTTTTGGGAAGCAAGAAGAAGTATGCAATGAAGAAGTGGCTGTTTTGACAGCCCAAGATAGCCATGAGCCAAGTGGTAATCAAGAAGAAGACAATGTTGCCCCCACTCCTTGCCGGACCCAAGATATTATACACTTCCTAGGCACAGCCCTATACCCTACGAGATCAACAAGACCCAAAGGAGACACTTCGGATTGCAGGTTGTCCCGTATGCCATTATTGATGGAGTTTTGTTCAAGAAAGATGTAAATGGAGTGCTTTCTTTGAGATGCATTAGCACAAATCAGATTCAAAGGATGTTGGAAGAGTTCCATGGTGGACCAGCAGTGGCCATTTTGCACTAAGAGTGATAGCTCTAAAAATCATGAAGGCTGGCTATTATTGGCCTAAAATCTTCAGTGATTGTTATGCATGGATCAAGAGGTGTAAGAATTGCGCATTCTTCACGGAAAAGAGAGACTTACGCCCTTCCATTGCATCCAATCTCGCTTGGCCACCATTCATGCAATGGGGTTTGACTTCATTGAGTCATTAATCCCAATTCAAGCCAAGGGCACAAATGGATTTTGATAGCCACGGACTACTTCACCAAATGGACAGAAGCAGTAGCACTCAAAGAGGCAAATGAGTCTAGCATCTTAGACTTTTATGAGGGGATAACGACCAGATTTGGTGTGCTGCTCATAATAATCTTAAATAATGCATTGGCATTCATTGGGTCTAAGGTGACCGAGTGGGCTGTCAAGAACGGTATTTACCTAAGCACCTCATCAAACTATTACCCTCAAGGTAATGGTCGAGCCGAGTCTACAAACAATAACTTGTTGAGGATCATTAGGAGGACTCTTGACGAGAATCGAGGTCTCGGCATACCAAACTCGAATCAGCCTTATGGGCTAATAGGATAACTCCCAAAAGATCCACAGGTAACTCTCCATTCAGGCTTGTCTATGGAAGAGAAGCAATCTTTCCCATGTCACTGGAGTTGCCAACATTGGAACTCATGAAGCAGCTGGAGTTGCTTGAATTTGAGCCCATGGAGGTGAGGTATGCAGAGTTGATGGAGCTGCAAGAGATCGAAATCAGCATCCCAAGCAATGGAAAAGGATCAAGCTTTGATCAAGAAGACCTTTGATAAAAAGGTCAAGGATAGATCTTTTCAAGTTGGAGATCTAGAGTTGAAATGGGATGTGGACAGAGCAAAACCGGAAGGCATTCAAAATTTGATGCCATTTGGAGTGGCCCATACATGGTCACAAATTGCAAGAACAACAATGCTTTCTAATTGGCCTCATTGGATGGTGAAGAACTGCAGATTCCACTCAATGGAATCTATCTCAAGCGTTGCTTCTAGAGGCAAGTTCACTATTTTGTAAATATTAGATTAGATTTCATTCCTCCAAGTGCTGTGCACATTGTTTTGTTGTAGGTTAGTTTTGTTTTCCTAAGTGCTTTGGCACACTTGTTTTCCATGGAGATGTTTTGCAGTCCTTGCTTCCATCGGTGATATTCCGTCTTCCTCCTTACACATTCTCGAGTCGGTTGGGGTCTAAATGAACATTTGATGACTCCATGCCCAATGGACTGCTTCAGGCTACTGGTATCTTCTACCTAGCAGGCAGGTAACCCGACTGAGTCGCCAAATTGTTATCCAAAATTCACCCCCAGGGTAAATTTGATAACATGCATTAAATTCTCAAGTCCTAGGCAAATAGATTGATTCAGGGCAAAAATCATGTTTCTAGGGTCCCCTCAGATTTTTTCTAACTCTCCTGTCCAGGTTGAAAAGAGCAAGTTCTAAGAAAAGGTGAAAAAGTTACAAGAAAACAAGCTTGGGCCAGGAAAAATCATGAAAAATGGCTAAGTCCTAGTCCTCGCAATAGTCGGGACATGAGGGACATCTGGTGCGAATCGGCTGAAAGGCCGCTAGGTAGTCTGCAGAGCAAAGGAACATCCGGCCGCGGGATGCGCGGACGTGGAAAGCCGGTTCGGCCGAAGGAGAGAAAAAAATCGACTAACTACCGATGAGCGAACAGTTGGGACATTTGGGCCGTGAGGACGCGAAGGACGCAAACCACCCGGATCGGCTGGTGCAGAGAACTTCGATTCAGACATCTGGGAGAGGGACGCGAAGACGCGGATAACCGAAAAGTTGAGAGCCAATCAGATCACGCCACGTGTCATCGGCAGAAAAGGGACAGGGAAGCCCGAATCAAGCGGATCGGAAGTTTTTGTCCCAGACAGCACTGGGACAGCCAGGCCAAAGGGACATGAGGGACGTGAAAATCTGGCAGGCCCGAGGACGAATCAGGTAATGCCACGTGTCACAAGGGAAAACGTCCAAATTTCAAAGGGCGAGGTTTGAAGCGTTGGCCCGAGCCAATCAAAATAGGACACGTGTCCAAAAGAGCAGGAAGCACGGAGCTTGAGGAGGATTTGGAAAATTTGGCCAAGTTTCAGCCAAAAAGCTAAAAAGTAAAGGAAGACCCCGCGCCCCTGTCGACCAATCAATGCACGCCACGTGTCCCAAGTGGCGGGGGTGCGGAGGAAAAGTGGAAAATGTTCCAAAATCACAAAAAGTCAAAATTTTCAAGGAAAACTTGTGGGTGAGCAGAGGAGAGAGAATTATGCATCCAATCAGTGATTGACACGTGTCATCCAGTGGCGAGAGCGCTGGAAAAATTTTCAAAACACATTTTCACTGCTTTTGTGCCCTAAATCTTCGTGATCTCCATATCTTTCAATCCAGAGCTCGGATTCACACGTTCTTTATATCAACGGAAAGCTTATGAAATTCTCTATAGGATTCCGAGGTTAATCTTGAATTTTGGTGTAGTCTGGAGAGAGAAAGTTAAGAAACAGCTTTGACGTGTGTTCATGGCCAGAAGTGACATTTTAACGACCAAATTTAACGTAGAATGGGTTGCATTCTCCTGCAATTCGGTCAAAATTGATAGGGTATGGGTTTGTAAGGTATCCCATGCCGTTTTAATGCATCTGCAGTTGAGGAGGAATGGGCTCTCACGTTTTTGTACGTTTCTGTCTCCTAGGCTCGACCCATGCAATGTAAAAGCCAGATTTGGCTCATTTCACAAAGGAGAACATTTTTTGGACATAGCAACTTCTTCTTTCACCTCCAGCAAGTGATTGATGCAAGAATTAGACCTCTCCAAAGACTGTAACAGTTTTTACCTCTTTGAGGTTGTAATGCAATGATTTTGACACTGAAAATGATAATGCAAGCTTTGTGAATGGTTTTCAGTCCTTTGTTTGTATTATTTGCTTCATTTCAGATCCTAAATTATATCTTATCAGTCTGTGTATGTTTTATGTTGCAATCTCTGGTTTGTGTCTATTTGCATGACATAAATGTTTCACCACTCCTTTTGGTGCATCACCATCTTTAGTTAGTTTCAATTTTTACATTTCTATCCCTGTCTCCTTGTAGTTTAGAGTAGGATTAGGATCTGAACCTCTGTAGTTGTGCAAGCATTAGATCTAATCAGAGGAGTTTGAGGAACCAGCCTCTAATCTGGAGATTCCTCTCTCAGTTTCACAAGTCCCACACTTGGAGAGAGGTTTCCATGTTGTGCAATCACACTGATGCTAGAGTGATCAACCTATAAGCCCGATCTCGCATCCGTGGGTGCTGTGAGCCTCAACAACATTAGTATCATGGGTTGTAGAGGTGCAAATCTTGTAATAACAAGACACATTCTTCCGGATTGCGCACTACAAAGAAGGGGCATCTACTCACATCATGGTCCCCATGAAAAATTTCACACCCATCGCCACCACGGTGCATACTATCCTTCGCGGAAATTATCCTTAACGTGCCCCTCTACTTCACAATCTGTGTTCCACAAATAACTCGTGATTCTCATAGGCCGAGTTTGTAGACAAATTTTCAAACTACTTGGCCATAGCAGCAACTGAGCTTCCAGAATGGGCTAATGCCAGTATTAACACTACTAACAATACCTCGGCATGTAGAGCAGATTCTAATGCCTCACGCGGTTCTGTAAAAGTTTTATGAGATAAGGCCCTTCTAAAAGGAGTGATCAACCCTCTGAAAAACCACTGAGCATGTTGTGAAGGATGAATATCATATGATAATTTAGACAAGAGATTTTTAAAGCACGCATCATACTCCCGTACACTCTCTACCATTCCTTGTTGAATCTCCTTCAACGCACTGATGCTCTTCTGCTCAAACTCAGGAATGTAGAATTCTGCCAAGAATGTGTTCTTTAAAGCAATATAGTCCACTACTATCTAATGAGGGTCATACTTCCTATACCAGCTATGTGCGCACCCTTACAACGTGGTTACAAACTGACTAGCCTTCCGCTCCGGGGTTGTGATACCCTTTGTGTGCCATAGTAATTCACACTTGTGAACATGTTCTGCAGCATCCTCAATACCTCTATAATCAAGAAAATGTAGAGACATTTCAAAGAAAACCTGGGGGTGGTTGGGGCCCGAATCCTCCCGAGCTAGAGCCTTTGTTTCCACCTATGTTTCCTCCACCGCCTGATCCACCAGCTCCACCAGCTCCACTAGGTCATGAACCACCAGATCCACCAAACCCACCAGCTCCTACTCCACTAGATCCACCAGGTCTTGTTCCTCCCGACCCCCAAATCCACCAGATCCCGTAGTGGTCGTGCCAAGGGTCCCCACGCCCACCGAACTATATGCCTATGGTCTATGACAATGCTCCACTACCAATCGTATACCCCGTGCCACTCCTAAATGCGAGACCAAAAGCTTGTGTGTCTATACCTTGCCCAAAAATTCCTCCTAAAACTGGGTTGGTGTTTGTAGCCATAAAAGGCCCAAACGAGAAATTATATCTCCGGTGTAGACCGATCACTTCCAAAGGTGTAACCAATTGGACTGGACAGTAATATTTTCCCCCTAATTTGGAAAACCAATCGGTAGGGACTAGTCACTAGGTGGTCTTAGGTGTGCACCAATGGTTCTTCTTTCTCCGTGTGAAGAAATCTCGTCAAAATCCGAAGGGGTCTTTCTTACGTGCTTGCCAAGATGGGGTCGCATAGACCGCTCGTGTTTCACGTCCTTTGTGTGAACCTCAAATCCTTCCTGTAATGTCTACCACCATAAATCCATCACACTTGTAACCTCACGTTTTCTAGCAATCTCCCTTCCATGCGCTTCACCATACTTGAGTCATCTTTTCTCCCTTTCCTTCTCTGTCGCAACATCTGCCATCTTCCTCCACCCTAGCTTCCTCACCCAACACTCAAAATGGTTTAGCCAGCCATTGGAAATGCCTCTAAACTCATGGTAACCATCAAGATCTTCATAGCCATAGGGATAACTCATAGAAATGATCCTCCTGCTCCCGAAAACTCAAACTTAGCAACCTCCTGGACAAGAATAGTGGAAATGGCTCACTCCATAGTGTAGCTAGCCATTACTCCTTTCCACCAATGATTCACAAAGACGGGTCCACATCATATCTGCATCCTGTAACCTCTATTATTCTTCTTAGGTCCACATGCGTGATCCATAATGCCAACTTGATCTAGATGCATAGGCTGAGAGCCATTCATACAATTCCACTAGGAAGCAACAAAAAAAGTTTCATACCAGATCATGGTAGAGGTTTTCTTCTACCCATCTACATGCATCGAACTCGTGTCTAGTGCTTTGAATATCCGAGAAAATTGATCCTCCATCCTCTTAAACCATGATTCAACACTTTCCAACGTTAACCACTCTGTCATTACTCATTACACAAATCATGATGCATGTTAATTCCCACTACAACTTTGAAAAGAGGTCCCAACAACGGAACCAAGATGTAGTCATTTTTACCCCTATCACAAAAGAAAGGAACCCCATGCGCATCGCTATCACCTAGTGAAAGTTGGGTGCTCACCCGAGGCATGTGTGGGTGCGAGTCTCTCTTTTATGTGAGTTTAGTGGGAAACATCATCTATGATTTGTGTTTAAGAGATTTCAAAAGGATTTAAGACATACAAGAACCATAGAGCTCGAACAACGGCATCTAGATCCTTGTAGTCATCCCAGACAGAGTACTTAACAGATTATATAACTTGTATCATAACAGAAAGAAGCATACAAGCATCCATACTTAGCATAAAATGAAAGAGAACTCATGAGAGAGATGTATGCATCAAAATCATTGATATTCATGTATATATAACAGGTAACCTCATTACATCCATGGAGCCATTACAGAGTGTCACAGAGAAGCAAACCATAGTCATGCATTACAACTGGACTAATGTAACTAAGCTACCAAAAATAAAAATTACAATCCCCATGCCCAATACATCCTTTCCCAAATGCAATTACCCACTAACAAAGTTCTTGTAGTATTTCTGTAGAGCTCCGCCCACACTCTAAGTCTCTCTGTTTACTTTGCAGGCACTTGTATTTATAGCTTTTTTGGACTACCAACTCATCCTTTAGCGCCCTTAGATCTGATGCCAAGTGTCTAAATTTTTTCCTCCATGTGAGCATGATTCTCTAGGCATGAGCCTTCCACTTTATACCATGATGTACTTCTAGAAGCTTCTACCGCAAGCATACTCCTTCCCGGGCTAACTCTGTCACCAAGTCCGGCACCTTATCCACGTGTAATCGGCTCATGTTTTTCATGTGTTCTACCCCAGATGTCTTGTTTTTCTAAGTCCCGAACCCTTAGTTATGTCTACACAGCGCCACGGGCTTCCTTAAACCCAATTCTTAAACCATGCCTTACGTGCTTTTTCCTTGCACGCCTTTCTTTAACTATGGCCCTTGTGCACCTATGTGCCTCTTGTACTAAGTCAATATTCTAGGGCCCAACAAACTAGGATGAGATGAAGTACTTTGTGTTGGTGTGTACTGGAACATGATCGAGACGGATATCATGGAAGAGGCTCATGGTGATATTATAGGTGGGGACTATGCGGTGATTTCACTATGTGCAATATTCTACTCATTGGATTATGGTGGGAGACCATATACAAGGATTGTAAAGATTATTGCAAGGTGTGTGATCACTATCAGTGCCTTGGAAAACTTGGGAAAGAGAGATGAAATTCCTTTGAGGGCTATTTCTAGTGCGAGAGCCATTTGAAAAATGGGCAATAGACTTTGTAGGTCCTATTTCCCCAATCACACGTAGAACCGAGATCACGCTACATAATCACTCACACATATTATCTTGCAAGGTGGGAATAAGTATCACCTACAAATGATTCTACAATGGCTACATCAAGGTAAGGTTCTTATGGGAAAATACTCTTACTAGGTATGGGTGTCCGTTGAGTTTGACAAGTGATAGGGGTACACACTTTTTGAATGAGACAATTTGGATATTTTTGGATGAATTTATCGTCATAGACCATAAGACTACACCTTATCACCCTCAAGATGGCAAATGTCAAACACACCACATGCGAGGATAGAAGATCGGGATCGTGGAAGGACGCGTGTGTGGAAGGCATTCATTTCAGGACTTAGCCGACTTTGATCTTTGGAGGATCGGATCGAAGCATTTTTTTCATGGAGACGAGCTAAGAATAGGATTGACACTTCAGTTAACTACAAGAGGTCTATAGATAGCACACTTGCATGTGTGGCTATGCCTATAAATGGTGTGTGGCTATCAATAGCATGTGGCCTATTTCTGGAATAGATAAGTGGTGAAGGAAAGTCCCCACCTTATATATATGATGTTAGGTACATAGTAGTAAGTGAATGAGTGTGATGTGATGTGTGTGAGAGTGTGTGTGATGGATGTATGGAGGTATAGAGATATACACATATGATTGAATTATTGTATCAAATCCATACGCGCATTGGTATAGATTGACATTATTGTAAGGAGCTTATGTATTTATTAATAGATGGAAGATATTGGCTGAATCTAAGTGTCATTCTGTGTGTAATTGAGTAGTGCATGTTATTAATTCAATCATGATTACTTGTTTAAACTTGTTCTTTCATAGATCTGAGGTAGCATGCATTGTAGAATGATGGATTAGTTATGAATCTATATGTTTCTTCCTTCATCATGCTAACATCCTACTACAACAACCCTAAAGAGGGACCTGGTACCTTTGCGCTTTGGGTGAGCACTCAGTCAAGGCTGAGTGATGTGCTAGTGTGACTAGGGTGTTATCTAGTAAATTCTAGGCTACATCATTGGTTCCATTGCGGGACCTCTTTTTTAGTTGTTTTTAGGATGGTTCATGATGAAGACGTACTGGTTAACTCTAGCAAGTATTGAGGAATGGATACATGATCTGGAGGAAGAATATGCACGGTGGTTCAGCAGTGGATCTGAGTTTAACACACACACTTGGGTAGAACAAAATCTATATGACAACTTATATGAGATCTTTTTCACTATCTTTCTAGTAGAACTATATGAGTGGCTTACTACTTATGCATCTCAGTGGAATTGGAGGTATCGTGCACTTTTCTGGACACAGGAAGAATTTCAGGCCCTTTATGATGTTGATCTGATCTGGACTCACGTTGTGGATACGTGGTTTCATGGTGTTCTAAATAGTTATATTCTAGAATATTCAATTTCGACGTACTCTTTCCCGGAGGTAGCTGAATTCCAGTTTTTGTGGTATCCAAGAGAACATATTTGCAAGGTATTCCATTGGCGATCAAGATCTTGATGGTAACTTTGAACCTGGAGAGTAAACCGATGGCTAACTAAACTTCACCACGCATGAGGGGTAGGAACAGGTTTGGTGAAGATGGCGACCTAGCGGCGAGAGAGACAGAGAGAGGAAAGGTGGCTTAAGTATAATGAGGCATGAGAGAGGAGATAGAGAAGTAGCATTCCATTGCAGAAAGTATGGCATTGAGGAGAGAGATGGCTCGTGAAGGATTTATAGCTCACGTAGAAGACGTGGAGCCGAGCATCAGGAAATTCCCCATCTTGGAAAGCATGATAGAGATCCCCCTCGGCCTCACAAGTGTGTGCCAGTAGAGACTACCTGGACCATGGGTGCGCATCTTAATCCACCTGGTGACCTAGCCCTTGCGCTTGGTTTTCCAGTATCTAGTATGACAAGTAACCAGCAAACTAACTTGGGAAGTAGGAGAGCAGAGTAAGTCGGGGATCAAGTACATCATGATGGCGGATAGACGGCTTTGAATGTTATTTGGAGGAACATTCTTAGGTGCATCATCACAAATGTGAGCACGCAAATGTTGGATTCACCTCTGGAAGTGGAACTACCTCACAAACTATAGGGGGTTCGGTATAGTACTACTTGTCGGAGCACGGGGAGTACATCTACGAGTCCTATTCCAACTACGGTGGAGGATCGGGAGGTATAGGTGGTTCTAGTTCTGGTGGATCTGGTGGTTGTGGAGGTAGAGGGAACACAGAGGTTCTAGATCAGGTGGTCAAGGTCCATGCAAACCATAAAATATCTATATGGAGATGTCTCTTCGTCTCCCGAATATAGAGGTATAGAGGATGTTGCCAAACATGTGCATATGTGTGAAATCTTGTGGCACACTAAAGGGATCATGGTTGTTGAGCGTAAGGCAAGTCAATTCTACTACATTACAGGGACATGCACATAGCTGGTATAGGAAGTTTGACCCTGATCAAACTTGCATGGATTATGCAACATTGAGGATGCTTTCTTGAAAGAGTTCCATATCCTTGAGTTTGAGAAAGAGTATAAGTGCACTCAAGGATATCAAGCAAGGCACTACTAAGAGTGTACGTGAGTATGATGCTCATTTTAAGACACTTCTATCTAAGCTATCTTATGATATTCACGCTAGCCAACATGCACAATGGTTCGTTGGAGGATTGATTACACCTTTTAGAAGGGCATTGTCACATAAGACATACACTAATCCATGAAAACCTTGAAGTAGCTTTGCATGTTTGAGGTAGTTGGGAGCATTGACATTGGCATTAGTCCATTCTTAGAGGCACAGATTGCAGCTATGGCAAAAGTAGTTAGAGAAGCTATCAACAAATTCAGCCCATGAAACGCGCTCAGGAATTTGGTGTACATAGATTGTGAAGTGGAAGGTCACACGAGGATAGTTTCCCTCACGATCTATACTCATTACTATTGGACTATGAGATCTTTCATTTGAATCATGATGCTAGTCATTGTCCTTTATTACAGACATGTGATAAGGAAGAATGTATCTTTCTTTTGCAAGATTTGTAGGTCCACGACCCATGATACTAAGGATTTTGGTTGATTGGTCAGATCCAGGATGTTATAGACATTGGGGTATGATAGACAAGTGTAATAGATAATTCTAAGGGTAAGAATGAGCACGATCGGGATCATAATCAAATGCGCTATGACAGGAATGAGGGCATTTTGAAGGAGGTCATGGAAGGGGACATGGATATCATGGTGGATATGGAGGATGAGGCCGTGGTGGAGGAAGAGGTGAGTTCCCTCGTGGAACATGTTATACGTGTGGATCTCCTAACCACTATAGGTGTGAATGTCCTCAGAATATTACATGTTCTTTCTGTGGAAAGAACCATAGCTATGAAGAGTGCCCAGACTTATATGAGCATCTGAGTAAGCATAAGCAAGAAAAAAAAGGCATCGGGATGGTTAGAATCCAGCAGCATGGTAGAAGATCAGTGGATGCCCAAGATAGCAGAAGGACCTGAGGCATTGATAGTGAAGATTACTACACATGCTGAAGCAGCGCGTGCGAGAGAGGCATTGCACTAGAAGCCTATGATCACCAAGGAGGAGGTTTTGCATGCAAGGTACCCAGATCCTGCTCATCAGAAGGAAGTTTACCAGGATACCATGGAAGTGCTAAGGAATCTTCAGGTGAGATACAATACCTAAAGGAGTAGAAGAAAGCATCGAGATAGTCCAAATTGATATCGATGATCTGCGAGAGGTGTGCAAGATGTTGCGCCAGGAGAACATTATTCCACTATTAGGAAGTTGGTTAAAAGGGAACACTCCACACGTAAGTCTTGAGACCGAATGATGATTCTGCATGCAAATCTTCCCCCTGATAGCATTGACTATGAAAAAGAAATTACTCTGAATGTTGTTGTGGATGGGTGGTTGTTGAGCAACATATTGATTGATACAGTGCGGAAGTAAATGTGCTTACATTAGATGCATGGGTACAAATGGGGAGGCCTCCATTGCAGCCATCATCTAATGTGTTATTTATGGAAAACCGGACTAAGGCCACTCCCATAGGAGTTTTGAAAGATGCATCTATAACTATCTGAGGGCCAAGTTCACTTTGGGATTTTGAGGTATTAGCACTTGCGAGAAGCGAGACAATTTTCCAGCCTTCTTGGATGCCCTTGGTGTTATGTGAATAATGTTGACTTGAGATTCAATAAGGGGTATATCAGCTTTGAAAACAAGGAGGAAAGGGTTGTGATACCTTTGACAGATGGGAAGTCTACACCATATGTTGAGCCTCTAAGTGAGGAGGACTTAAACAAAATTTATGTACGCGTATTCAGGACCCCAGAGGTCAATGAGCCATCAAAAGAAGGCATCCTACAGTGGGAGGATTCTCATTCTATTAGTGATACTATGAGTATTGCTTGTGAAAATTGGGCTCATGGTACATATGAATTAGTAGGGCGAGGTGAAAAGCATGGTTGCGCGCAAGAATGGACTTCGTTCGATTTGATGGATAGGTAGCACAGTACCTTGGTATACGAGGTAGAAAGATCTTCCTACATTTTTGAAGGCCATGGAAACACAGTGGACATAGATCAAATTAAGAGAAGAGATATGTTAGTATATACCTTGCGTGGGACAACAACAGTGCTTGGTGGGTAGTCCACAGAGATAATCTTATAAACTGGGAAGAGATTGGAGTCACTTTGTCTACTAGGTTTATAAGGAATAATGCACCTACACAAATCTACACTTATCATGGTGATCAACCTATTCAGCATCACATTCAGCAGTGTGAGAGACTCTGGACAACAGGACAGGAAGCATTACCACCTTCACTCTGGGTGCATAGATTGTATTCTACACTACAAGGATGCACACGTGCACTAGTATGTATATGCGAAACTACATCGAGAGAAGCTAGAAACTGGAAAATTTTTGACTACGGAATGATCCAGACCTTTGACTACTTCTCGACTAAACCTCCCATAGAAGAGGCATTAAAATTGTCAAGCACTTAACTATGGGAGATAGTGCAAAAACTAAAGAGCATATTCGGAATTATTTGGTGAGGCAGATTTTGGAGCATGTTTTGAAAAGGAAGAAGAAATGGACTCCATACTACTTGAACACGCTTGCCTTGAGAAAGAGAAAGGAAAGATGGTTTACATCATGGATGATGAGGAAGTTGAGAACCTGGATATTGAACATTCACAAGGGTGCGTGAGGTCTTGGATAGTGCAAAAAAGGATACGTGTGCCTATCACAAACCCATGAAGACAAAGAAGGTGAATATAGGTTTGGAGGCTGAGCCTAAGGAGGCCATAATTGGAGACTACTAGTCAGACTCGGAGGTAGCAAAGATCATTGAGTTACTCAGGGATTATCAGGACTTATTCCCTCGAGGGTATCATGAACTTAAAGGTGTGCATGAATCACTTGGGAAATGAAGATAAAACTTAAGGATGGTGCATGACCAGTTAGAAAGAGACCTTACAGAATGAATCCTAATTTGTGTGAAAAGGTAAAAGAAGAAATTGATAAAATGTTGAAATCTAGGAATTATCAAGCCCCTTGATGAGTCAAAATGGGTTAGCCCAATGGTGATCAATATCAAGAAGGATGGATGAATTAGAATATGTGTGGACTACAAGGAGTTGAATGTTGCATGTCACACAGATCCATTCCCTACGCCATTCACTGAGGAAATACTAGAAGGAGTTGCAGGGCAAAATATATTCCTTCACAGATGGGTTTTCCGGGTATCATCAGGTTAGGATTGCTCAGGAGGATCAAGAAAAGACAACATTTACTACTGAATGGGGTAGTTTTCCTATATTGTGATGCCTTTTGGATTGAAAAATGTGCATGTTGTATTCTCACGCATAGTTGTTCAGGCATTCAAATATTTTATTCACAACTTCTTACAGGTCTACCTAGATGATTGGATAGTATATGGGCTTGTGAAAGATCATTGTGACAATCTACGCTTAATGTTTGAATGATGTAGAAAATTGAGTATCTCTTTGAACATCAAGAAATGCATATTTTCTACACCATTTGGGATATTGTTAGGACATATAATCTGCAAGGAAGGTTTGTTGGTTGATCCAGCTAAGGTTGCAGTCATTTTAGGCCTAGAAGCACCTACCAGTCAAAGTGAGGTGCATGGATTTTTAGGTCATACAGGATATTATAGAAAATTCATCAAAGGGTATGCCAAAATTGCTACACCCTTGGAAGAGTTACTGAAGGGGAAAGGTACATTTTATTGGGGAGAACCACAACAATGCGTTTGAGATATTAAAAGAGAAACTTACTACCATGCCCATTCTGCTTTCCCTCATGGGATAAACCATTTCATGTGCATGTGGATGCTTTTGGCATGGCCATTGGCATTGTGTTAGCTCAACTTGGTGAAGGTATTGTAGATCATCCAATCTATTTTGCTAGTAGGAAGTTGACTCTGCTTGAATGAATTATACAACTACAGAGCGTGAAGCTTTGTCAATGATCTATGCATTGCACAAGTTTTGATAGTACTTATTAGCAACACCATTTGTGTTTTATACAGATCACATGGCATTGAAGTACTTGGTAAACAAGCCCATCTTACAGGGGCACATATGTAGATGGGTGCTCCTATTTCAAGAGTTTGACTTCACAGTTGTGGTGAAGCCAGGGAAAAGCAATTCTAGACCAGACCATTTATCTAGAATCAATTCAGGAGAGGAAGCACAGACAATTGAAGAAACCATGCCAGATGCACATAGTTATATAGGTTACAAATGTGTGCCCATGGAATTAGAAGACATTGTTGTCTTTCTACGAATAGGTATGACACCAAAAGGAATGAAAGCATTAGAAAAGAAACAACTTGCTTATACGCGCGACACACCATTTATGTTAATCAGTGGTGACCTTTACAAGCTAGGTAGAGATGAAGTATTACGTCATTGTGTATTAGAGCATGAGCATAAGGATATCATGGAAGAAGCTCATGGTGGTATTGCAGGAGGCCATTATGCAGGTGATGTGACTTCCCAAGATCCTACTTGTTGGATTATGGTGGGAGACATTGTATAAGGACTATAAAGAATATTGTAAGGCATGTGTGATCATTGTCAGCGCTTAGGAAAACTAGGGAAAAGAGATGAGATGCCTTTGAGACCAATTACTAGTGCCGAACCATTTGAGAAATGGGCCATTGACTTTGTAGGACCTATTTCACCAGCCACGCGCAGGAATGGATCACGCTATATCATTACTTGCATAGATTATCTCACACGGTGGGTAGAAGCAGCACTACTGAAGGACTATGTAAAAACTACTGACAACTAGGTTTCTATGGGAGAATGTTCTTACAAGATATGGATGTCCTTTAAGCTTGACAAGTGATAGGGGTACACACTTTTTGAATGAGACAATCAGGATCCTATTAGATGAGTTTATGGTTGCACACCATAAAACTACACCCTACCATCCTCAGGAAAATGGAACTGTTGAGGCTTTCAACAAGATTTTGAGCCAGACTTTGACAAAAATTTGTGATGTTGGAAGAAAGGATTGGGATGAAAAAGTGTCAGTTTCTTTGGGCATATAGAACAACTTACAAGAGAGATTGAACAAAGCCACACCATTTTAGTTGGTGTTTGGCATGCAAAGTCATTCTCCTATAAATTTATGTTACCTTCTTTGCGCATTGCATGCACTGGAGGTCTAGCTGATGAACAGGCTTTAGAAGAGCATATCGAGAAGATGATTCAATTGGATGAGTGATGAGCCATAGCATGATGGAGTCAAAAGTAGGAAAAGGCCAGAGTAGAAGGCATGGCATGATAAAAACATAAGGGATAAGAAGTTTGAGATTGGACAAATGGTACTTCTTTATGACTCAAAGTTCTTGTGCCATCCAGGACAAGCTCAAAGTACATTGGTTGGGGCCGTATGTCATCACTTATATACTTGAATCAGTGCTTTCCAATTAGAAGCACTTGATGGAACATGGCTACCCGGTTACTTTAATGGGAGTAGGCTTGAAGCCCTACTATAAATAAGTCTTCTTGGTGTTTGTAATAAGGTAGTATTTCCATTTAGATTAGGTTTTCAATTTGTATTTCCTTAATGTATTTCCTTCATTATCACTATGCTTTGTCAATTTAGTTGTTGTTTTTTGTGTAATAAGCACGCTTGCATGCATGAAGCTAATTACTATGTGAAGAATGTTTATGCGTAGAGGACTACACATACCTTTAGTGTGGGGTGGTTGTAGTTATCCAAGTAAAAGACTATGGGAATTGAAAGGTGAAAGGAATAAGTTGCTACTGGGTGTGCTTTAAGTCAAAAGAAGATTGCTTCTCAAAAGTGACCAAGGATGGAGATGAATGAAAGAACAGTATAACGTGAGGTAAGCGGAGGCCATGATAACTACCAGGAGAAGGTACAGTGATGAGGTACTCGGGTGCAAGGCATGCATTGAAGAGAAGTTTGTGACCAAAGGGTAGGAAGGACTAGAAGAAGGTTATAGTTGGGGCACGAAGATGTACCACGTGGAATGAATGAATTTGGTCAATGAATGAGGGGATATTTGGTAGGTGAAGGAGCAATAAATGCATCAAAATTTGAAAAAAATTATATAAGGATGGAATGTGGATTCATTTTTACCATTGTGACTAAGAGTATTTGAGGAAAGAGCCAAGTGCGAAGAGTGAGTGATCGGGTTAAGGTGTGAAGGGTGTGAAACCAAGCGTGACAACCAGATCTATGTGAAAAAAGAAGCTTGCATCCCGGTGGTGAAGGGTTTGAGTGAAGCAGGGAGATAAAAAGGAGTTAGGACACTGAAGTTTCCACCTAGGGCATGATTGAATCGAGCTAGGGTTTGATTCAAAAGTTGCAGAGTTAAAGAGGAGACATTTGCAAGGTAAAAATGGCACCTAAGAAGGCATCTGCAGTAGTAGTAAAAGGAAAGAAGAAGGTGGTCATCGAGGAGGAAGAGATGGCACCCGAAAGCCATTTTTCAGAAATGTAATATCCAGAAGGAGTCATCATCGGCCAGAATGGGATTCACCCATCGAAAAGAAAAGTAAGTGAATACAATCACAGGACTTTGGAGAACAAGAAGGAGCTCGATTCCTTGCTCACTTTGCTTAGGATGAACAAGCACATGATGGATGACATGCCAGTTTATGATGATGTAGGTGAGAAGCTTAAAGAGAATTGGGGTCTACCAATTATATGAGCTTCCATATTTTGGGAAGTATGAGCCCTTGTATCAGTGGCTCATGAGCGGGTGCAACGAGGACTTCTTCTACTTTGCGACGACGAGAGTTAGAATCTCATCTGCACTTATCTCATCAGTTACAGGTTTGAAGGCCACAGAGAGGACATAAAAAGTGATCTCATAGATAAAGCCATGATTTTAAAGACCAGACAAGAGTTGGGGTACCTGAAGGGTCCGCGGGTATGGATATAGACAAATTGAAGAAACTATCTGGTTGTGCAAGTGCAAGACACACCTTGTTACAAAGTTGAATGATCAGGAGTGGTGGTCACAGGTAAATACTATGTGGTTACATGTTGCACGTAAGATGTCAGAAGGGGCAATCTACAACATTGTAGGCTATATTGCAGAACAAATAGTTGAAGAAGCACACACGAGGGAAGATCAGCTTTGGGGTTGTTTCTTATCACTTTGGTATTCATGGAGATTGGAGTACCAGACGGACCGAAGGAAAAAGTATGGGAATACCCCATGGAGAACAAGTCACCAGCTGAAAGATTCAACAAGTACCTATGTAAAGGGGCCATGACAGATGACGTAAAGCAAAGGGTGGAGAAATGGTATGACGGCTCTCATGGGCATTTGGGAAGAGTGGCACATCCCAAAGGACCTACCAGTAGTGGTAGGGAAACAAGTCCAGTTTGTTGTATATCAACATTTATGCATCATGCATGCTTCCCAATGAAAGATGGAGTCTGGAGCCCTTGGTGTAAATTTCCTTATGCATTCATTGCAAGGTATTTCCAAGCATCTATTCATAGATTTATAGACACACGCACCAACTACTGGTATTCAATGTAGATAAGGTAGACTATGACTACCATACGTTGAGGAAGAAGTATGTGTATCTGGAAGAAGTGCTTATATAGAGAGGATCATTTTGGAGGTGTTGAATATTAAGCCAATAAGTCTTGGTTGTAGCAGATGTGGGGGCAGCATTGGTGTATCTCCAGTGAAGCCAAAGATGGAGAATAACAAGTATGTGGAAGGTGAGTTCACACTTCCAGCACCACCAAAGGGAAAGCATACAATGGAGAACATCCCAGCACCTAAGCCCACATAGAGCCAATTGAAGTGGAGGATGAGGAGGAGGAGTGAAAGATAGTGGTGGTTTGGAGCATAGAGGTAGGAGACATCCTACAAATAAGGGTGAAGTTGAGCATGCCATTACACCACCTCAGCCACAAGAGGGGGATGATGAGGACTTGAATGTAGTCCAAGGGGAGCACAGATTTAAGAGGGTGTTTAGGAGAACAAGGACCCAAGGTGCTACTCCAACCACGGTGCGCAAATCACCCAGACTCTCTCCACAAAAGGAGGCAACCATGCAAAGAAGGAGGAAACTAAGTTAAATGAGGAGGCGGAAGAGTCAGAGGAAAGCACACCTAATTCTCCTACACTTCCAGAGAACATAGAAGAATAGGGTGAGGAATCAAAAAAAAAGAAGAGGATGAGAAAAGACCTAGAGGAGACAGTTGTAGAGAATGTTCAGGACATGGAGACACAAGTCCCAAATTTGGAAGCTAAAGTCCTAAGCAGCAATGGTCTAGAAGAACAAGTGGAGAGCACATTCCACCAGCCATGGGGTATGTAGAGGATGAAGAAAAATTATCCACACCCACTTCCAGCACGATAGCACAGAAGGATTTATTTGGTTGGGAGCTAATGGATGAGGATATGGTGACTATGTGTGCACTCAAAAGCAACTATCGTGGTCAATGCACACCCACATGGATGAGCTTGAATTTGATGTGTGTGAAGAGTCATGCATTTCGAGATGACTGAAGAAGGCACCCCAAGCTAGACACATGATAGTAAAGCCTCTACTTGTCATGTCAGATGAGCAGGTCAGCAACATTTGGTGAAGGTTTCTACTGAGGTGGCTAGAAGAAACATGGACAAAGCTACAACAATCAGAGCGTTGCGTGAGGAGATGAAGACAAAGGATGCAGAGATAGCACACATAACACAAGAGGGACTTCACGCAAAAGAAAAATGAAGGTATTTATCAACATCGTAGAGAGGAGATTGGGGACAATGTCATCAGAGCAAGGCCACACTTGGAGGCCAAGGTACCACAGACATTTCCTTTAGTGATACACTATGTAGGAAAGTTGGTGGACTTGGTACTTGAAGATGAACCTCTGCGCATGCCAGCACCAAGAGCTCAGAGCAAGATGTTGAATGAGAGAAAGCATCAGTGATGCGAAAAATATTACATCTTATGAAGGGTTGTTGCAAGCATTACAGGAAGTATTGAAGAAAGCAAGACCAGGCTTTAAACATATGCACAACTCTAGAGGCACTTATCAACATAAAGACCCTAGAAGAAAACAATGAGGTCCAGAAAGTGATGAAGGATGAGACATTGGGCCATGTAGAAAGATTGTCAATGGTTAAACAGAAGCGTGAGGCCAGCAGCAGGCAACATAAGAGCCACACAAGACTCAAATTTGGAAGAGCTTGGGAAGCTAATTGCGTAGAAGATGGATCTTTTAGAAGGGAGAATGACATCAATGTCCAGCGTTGTGTTGGTTCTGCAGAATGAGAAAGGAGAGATTGTGAGGGATGAGTTGGAATCCATTGTTGTGGACATCCCAGAAAAAGTAGAACAAGCACTCATTGAATGGCAGGTTTTGAGGCCAAAATAAAGGAGGAGTATCCAGAGTTGATACTTCAAACTGATATAGAGGAGGCTTGCCTCATAACCTCATAAAATTCTTTATTTATCTACATTCTTTCATTCTTATTCTTTCCATTCTTCTATTCTTTACTTCAATTTTTGAGATACCCATTGTCGGGATGACAATGAGATTAGTGTGGGGTAATGTTGATCAAAGAATACTTGTCAAAGATCACACAAGGAGTCCACGGGATAGAAGGCCAGGATCAGGGCACGGAAGGATAGGAAGGACCCACGTGCGTGGAAGGCAAGTTCAACTTTCAGGACTTAGCTGATTTTGAGCATGAAGACCTATTTTTAGAAGATGGCATGTGGAACACACCAACGATGTAGAGACGTGCGCGCCATGCATTGTCTATCTTTGGAGGATCGGATCAAGTGTTTTGCATGGAGATGAGCTAAGAATAGGATTGACACTTTAGTTAACTGCAAGAGGTCTATAGATAGCACACTTGCATGTGTGGCTATGCCTGTAAATGGCATGTGGCTATCAATAGCATGCGGCCTATTTCTGGAATAGATAAGTGGTGAAGGGAAAGTCCCCACCCTATATATATGATGTTAGGTACATAGTAGATGAGTGTGATGTATGTGTGTGAGAGTGTGATGGATGTATGGAGGTATAGAGATATACGCATATGACTGAATTACTATATCAGATCCATACGCGCATTGGTATAGATTGACATTACTGTAAGGAGCTTCTGTATTTATTAATAGATGGAAGATATTGGCTGAATCTAAGTGTCATTACTGTGTGTAATTGAGTAGTGCATGTTATTGATTCAATCATGATTACTATTTAAACTTGTTCTTTTTTATGCACGAGAGGACCCACATATACCATTGGTGTGGGGTGGTTGTTATTTGTTATTCAAAAATGGGTACACATAAGAACATATTATTTGAGTGTTATTCAAAAATGGAAGGAAGCTACTAGAAATAAATTTCTCCTAAAGAAGACCATAGTTGGAAATAAATGAATGAACAATATAACACGAGGTAAGCTGCAGCCATGGAAACTACCAGGGGAAGGCGCAGTGGTGAGGTACTTCGGCACATGGAAGCACACAAAAGGAGGTCTATAGCCAAAAGGTAGGAAGGCACGCTAGAAGGTTATAGGCCAATGCGAAGGTGTACCATGTGGAAGTTGGGAAAATGATCAATTAATGAGAGGATTGGTGGTAGGTGAAGGAGCAATAAATACAATAACTTTTCAAAAATATATATAAAGATGTGATGCAGGTTCATTTTTACCTTTGCAATCACAAGTATTCAAGTGAGCTAAATTGTGACTGAGCCAAGTGGAACATTTTGAGGTGCGAAGAGCTAAGAAACTAGGAGTGGAAAGCATGTTTATGTGCGTAAGTGGCTTACATCCCCATTAGAGAAGGGTTTGAGTGAAGCAAAAGCATTGAGAAGGAGTTAGGGCTCACATTTTTGAGCTAGGGCATGAGGTTTTGAGATAGGGCACGTGTTTTTGAGCTAGGGAACGAGGGCTTACTCAACAAAGAAGAAAAGGTGAGATTTTTACCATGGCACCGAAGAAAGCACCTGCAGCAGGAACGAAGGGGAAGAAAAAGGTGGAAGTCGAGGTCAAAGATGCTCCCAAGAGAAATTTTCAGAGATGCAATATCCAGAAGGAGTGATAATCAGACAAGATTGGGATTCCCATATCCGTAGATGCAAATTAAGTGATTACAACCACCACACCACCGATAACAAGGGGGAGTTAGATGCTTTGCTAAATAAGAAGACCAACAAGCGCACAATGGATGACATGCCAATATATGACGATGCTAGGGAGAATTTTCTTAAGAAGGTAGGGGTGTATCAACTATATGAACTCCCATATTTTGGAAAACCATAAATTTTATACCAATGGATTATGAGCAAAGTCCATGAGGAATTCTTCTATTTTGTTGGATGGAGGGTAAGGATCACAACGGCCCTGATTGCCACATTGATAGGATTGAAGGGCACAGGGACAAATATTATTAGTGATCTAACTAATAAGGTAGTTGTTATAGCCACCAACAAGGAGTTGGGATACTCCAAGGGTCCACACAGAATGGACATCTATAAATTAAGGAAGTACCGGTGGTACAGAAGTCATGCATCTTCTCACTAAATTGAATGATCAAGAGAGATGGTCGCAGTAAATACCATGTGGCTACATATTGCGAAGAAAATGTCACAAGGGAAGTGCACAATATAGTAGTCTATATAGCATAAAAAATTACTGAGGAATCATGCACATGTGAAAAGATAAGTTTTGGCGTTATCCTTTTATCTCTTGTGTTTGTAGAAATTGGAGTGCCCGATGGGCCAAAGAACAAAATTTGGGAATACCCCGTGGAGAAGAAGTCCCTCGCTGAGAGGTTTGAGAAGTATTTTTGTGAAGGAACAATGAGTGGCCCATTCAAACAAAGGGCATAACTATGGTATGATTGATCACAGGCGTGTGGAGTTTGAGGAGGAATGACACATTCGAAGGATTTACCTTCGATGAGGGGTAAGGCAAGATACGGTTTGCGGTGTATCAAAGACTTTTGCATTACACGGTTTGCAATGAAGGATGGGACATGGAGTCCATGGTGAAAACTGCCATACACCTTCACAAAGACACTATTTCCAGCCTCATCAAGACACATGTTTACTGATGCACATCGATTAAGCTTCAATACGGACAAGGTAGATTGTGACTACCATACATTGAGAAAAACTTATGTATATCCAGGTCAATCTACCTACATTGAGAGGCTTATTTTTGATGTTATAAACATGAAGCCAATAATTTTGGCTATTGGGGATAGTGGAGCCATGCTTTTCTATCTCCAGCTTAAGCCTAGGTTGGAAAATAACAAGTATGTGGAGAATGAATTCATGCTCCCAGGGCCCTAAGGAAAACACACAATTGAAAATGTGGCAGCTCTAAAGCCTACCTTGACCATAGAGATATAGGAAGAAGAAGAACATGAGGATAGTGGAGGCTTGGACCATAGAGGCCAAAGGTAGCCCACAGACAAAGTGGAGGGTGAGCGCACAGATACTCCCCCACAGGTGAAAGAAGAAGAGGAAAACTTAGACGTGGATGCATTCCATGAGGAGTGCCAGTTTAAGAAGGTGTTCAAAAGAACCAAGACCCAAGGTGCTAGAATAGCTCAACCTTTAAGAAGGTCCCCTCGAATCTCCCCTCAAAAAGAGGCACCTGAGAAGAAGAGAAGAAGAAATTTGAAGCTTAATGAGGAGGAGTCTCGAGGAGAGCGCGCCAGTACCTGTGTTCAACCTAAGTATGTGGAAGAACCCCAAGATGAAGAGATGAAAGATGAAGAGAAAATGATGAAAGAAGTAGAAGAAACCATTCGTGATCAATCCATCATGCCTATGACTACTCAGGTAGGAGAAGGACCAACTCTAGACCTTAGCGCCCAGGTCCCAAGGGGCCAAGAACAAAAGGAGAGAGAACAAGTGGGTAGTATGTTTTCCCTAGTATGGCCTATGTTGAGGAAACCTGAAAAATCATACGTGTCTGGTTTCAGAGTAGTGTGGGCCTTAAGGAGTTATATGGGTGGGAGGTGATGGATCCAGACATGGTCATTACGCGTACAAGGAATCAGTTGTCTTGGTCCATACAAACTCACATGGATGAACCAGATTTTGACATGTGTGAGGAGTCTTGTGTCTCATGAAGAGTGAAGAAGGAACCCCAGAGCAGGCACATGACAATAAATCCTACTCTAATGTCTGATGAGAAGGTCAACAATGCCTTGGTCAAGGTATCTGCTGAGGTGGTGTGGAGAAATGTTGATAAGGCCGCCACCATTTGAGTGTTGATGGAATGTAACAAAGATAAAATTGTAGAGATAATGTGCCTAAAGGAGAAGAAATAACGAGAATGGAAAAATAATGAGGCTTTTGTTAGCATGGCGGAAGAAATTGGTGATTATATTTTGAAAGCAAGGCCTCATCTTGAGCCTAAGGTACCTGAAAATTTTCCTTCTACTATGCATTATGTGTGCACTTTGGTTGATTTGGTGTTAGAAGACAGACCAATTTGAATGCTTGCACCAAAATATGTTGAACAAGAAGCAGAGAGAGCAAGGGCCTCTATGATCAGAAAAAATTCAACTTACGAACCGTTGCTCCGGACCTTGAAGGATGATCTTAAGAAACCAAACCAAGCTCTTAATTTGTATGTGGCACCGAAACAATAATAAGGACCATAACTCTAGTTGAAGATAATGAAGTTCTGGCAGCAATGAAAGATGAGACATTAGGGCACGCAGATAGATTGGCACTAGTGAAACAAAAGCATGAAGCCCTCGCAGCAGAAATTTCCTAGCGTCCGCATAAAGAGAGGATTGATGAGATTAGGAAGCTCATAGCACAAAGATGGATCTCCGGAAGGAATGATGTCTGGTATGGATAATGTTGTATAAGCACTACAAAATAATAAGGACAAGATCACTCAGGATGAGCTAGATGCCATATTCACAGACATTCCAGAGAAAACAAGGACCGTCTTTGAGTGATTGGCAAACATTGGAAGCTGAAATAAAAATTGAGTATCTAGAGTTGATCCTCCCAGTTGAAGAAGAGGGTGTTGCAGAGTGAAGGTTCATTCTTTTGTATAGTGATTCTTTAATTATTTCATCACTTATTCTTTATTATTTGGGAACATCAGAAATAATTCCCATTGTCGGGATGACAATGTACTTTAGTGTGGGGTAATGTTGAGTAGACATAATATTTTTCTAAGGAGAAAACACACGAAAGATGTACATGCGGGAACAAGGCACATTTGGAGGCGTGGAAAGATAGGGAAGGAAACGTGCACCAGAATAGTTGGGCTCAAGAATTAGCCATTTTTATGGATATGGGCTATTTTTGAAGATAGTTTACCGAGCACACATAAAGATGGAAACTTGCATGACACACAATGGTATTTTGGGGATGAGGGGATGATAAGCACCATCCATGATTGTAGATAATAATAGGATTTCTTTTTCCAATAAACTATAGGACATCTATTATTAGAACTCTTACATATATTCATGTTATTGTAATGGCACAAGGCTATTATCAACATGCAACCTATTTTGATAATTGCATAGGCGGTGAAGGGCAAGTCCTCACCCCTATAAATATGTATTAAACCAAGTAGTTTACAGAGACTAAATTATTTTAGAGCTATGTTGTTGGATCTATTGCGTGCCTAACTTATGGATATACTTCATAGTGTAAGAAGCTTATGTGATTTACAATGTTTAATGCAATGGATAATATTGGTTGGATAATGGTGTTAAACATAATTGAATCTGGTTCTTGTATGGTTAATATTATTATAGTTATTGTTTAATTCATGATTCTCTAAGATCTAGATCTAGATTATGCACTGTGGAATGTTTATGTTTAATTATGGATCTAAATATGTTTTATCATCATCACACTAAAATCCTGCACAAGCAACTCTAAAGAGGGCCCGGTACCTTTGCACACTTCTCGGTGAGTGCTCAACTCGGGATGGGTGATGTGCCGCGCACTGGTTATTCATAGTAGATTTTAGGCTACATCATTCTCCCATAAGCATTATCTAAAAAGAGGCATGATATTGTCATGTCTCGGCATATTACATACTTCTTTGAGGTCATAAAAAACCTTCTACATTCTCTCTCGCATGTTTGTTCTTTAAGATGTTGTATCTCCCCCTGAATCTCTCTAATGACACCCATTGTCTCTTGAAATACCTCCTTTTGTTGGCTTGCATATGGGTACTTTATTGGCTACATAACCTCTTCTCAACTAACGAATGGTTTCAATTTTCCTCGCTTGTGTGCACATTCTTCTTTTGCACACGTAGTAACCAACAATGGTTTAGAAAACATCTTTTGCGTCCACTTTCCTTACTTAGCACGATCAACCTAAATCATGGATACACTTTTATCCTTCTTATTTTTACACATATGAGCATATAAATCTGGGAAATCCTCAACATTATGTGCCTTCCGACATTACGCACAAGACTAGTTCTTTGTACATTCATGTTGGTAGTGGTTTGGAGATCCACATGTATAACATGTACCCTGAATGAATCTTCCTCTATGACTACCAAGACCTCTTCCACAATATCCAACTATGAAGCCTCCATTTTCAATACTACGCCAAACATTATTATTTCCATCATGTACCTACGAGCTACTTTTTTGCTAGTCTAGTCAGCGCACCCTATCTCACAAGCCTCATGGAACCGATCAATCGGATAAAAGTGTCTATGTCATGTGTGTAAATAACAAAATTCTTACAATATAAGGAAACATTATTTTGTGTAGCACGTTATAAAAGTGGATAGTTGTGGGCATCATGAATCTTGTAGCAAATTTCACAAGATGTCGATAACATGCACACATTTCTGCATGGATAACTATCCTTTGTATTTCCTTATATCTCGCATTTTATGCAAGAAATCCTTTGCACATTTCATGCATTGAATTGCGCGCTTAACATTTCCAATTTAGTGGCCATTACGTAATCTAGGCCTTGAGGAATGGAATCACTCTAGTTTACACACTCCTTACAGCTTCTATGTGTAAAGTATCTTCTAATTCTTCACACAAGTTAGTAAATGTCTTATGCGACAGTGACCTTCAAAATAGGGTTATAAACCCACCTATAAACTATTGTGTATGCTAGATTTGGCGGATGTCATAAGAGATTTTATATAGTAAAGTCCAAATTCTCTTATCATACTCTCTAACACTTTCAAAGTAGCCTTTCCTTATGTCCTTGAGCATGATAATGCTCTATTTCTCAAACACTAGGATGTGAAACTCTTCCAAGAAGGCAACTCATAATGCATCGTACTCCACCACTTTCTAGTGAAGGTCATACTTTCTATACCAATTGTGTACACAACCTTGTAATATGGTTATGAACTGGATTTCCTTCCTATCTCGAAGTTGGTATCCCCTTTTCTCTCCCTAAAATTTTGCACTTGTGCACATGCTCTGTTTCATCTTCCATACCCCAATACTCTAGGAAATGAAGTAACATCTCGATGAATATCTAAGGGGTTTATGTGGTGGTGTATTACTCCCTTGTTCAAAATTGTGTTGGGGTGGAGTAGATCTTGACCCCGAACCTCCACTAGGGTTGCCTCTTCTAGGGGGATGACCAGAGCCTCCCGAGCTCTTGTTGCCAACCAATGATGGTCATGAAGAAGAGATAGTCTATGTGTTCGTATTAGAAATAATCTACATGCAAATTATTTTTCCCGTATTCCTCCTATGGGATTACTTCCACTAAGTAGATCACCAATGTTTTTCCCTTTTGTTGTGCCTATAATACTATTTGATCCGAAATTCAAGTCAAAATTTTAACAACCCTCGGACCCCTATAGGTTGTTAGTATTTTTCGATAAAATTACTCCGTTTAAAATAATTTAACTAGTGAAATAGGGAACACAAAATAATTGTCACATTGCAAAAAACCACGTTGATAATGGAGTTCAGAAATAACCTACATCTTCGGGTTCATAATCAAACTAATATATTATTCACTTAATGACAACAACAAAAATTACAATCCAAGCAATATAATACTGAATACAAAATGGAATGAGAACCTGAACACCGAGTAGCTACCTCGGCCTATAAGTAGATTCTATCTAGTATTCACCTTCAGGCACAAAGTCATATTGCTCCCCGATTGGTCTTCCAGACACTATGTCGATGTCCTATGGCTCCCCATGTCGGTCTTCCGCACTCGTACTTTTGAGGTATGGCGCAAATGGCCTATTGGGTAGTTTGAATAACTCCCAATAACAATATTCCTATTATATTAAAATAATAGGTCTTAGCTCCCTCATTACATATTAAAATAATATAATTTTATTACTAAAATTTCCTTTTAATAATTATAAGGCTTTGTAAATGCTTGGAAGCTTTTTTATTTTATCCTCCTCGAGCTCTTTTTGCTTTCCTCCTCCGGCTCCTTTGAAAGGCTTGATAAGATCTTTATATTATTGTGTGTTGAGTGTATGTGGGAGGGGCCTTTTATAGGACTAAGTGGCCGGTGTATTGTGGTTTTTATCCATATCGCAACTTTATACCCAACCAACTCGCAAGATGAGTTGGTTGGGTTGATGCACTTCTGTAGTATAAGTCGCGAGTTAAAATTCCACTCCCTCGCTCGCGCTAACCATTTTCTCGGTCGGTTTAACCGACCGACCATGAGCAATGTGTCTTCACTCACCTATGCATCCACATTGTGACTCATCCATATGGTGTCCACATCCACTACCACCGAGCCACATTTCCCTCCAAGAATGGCCAACATGCCTCATGCCTCAAGCTATCACGCCCTACCTCGCTAGCTCTACCATTCACTGCTATATCCACGAGCCCACCGTTTGATTTGGTGAAGAAGGTTTATCCCACATTTTTTGGGGAAGTGATAAGGAAAGGTTTTAAAATCCTTTATCTATCCACCTAAACCATGGCCTCGGCCACGTCCTCAACCATTTTTTTAGCCAATGTAATGTAGCTCTGTTTGGCTCAATTGAGCTAAATTATGAACTCACACATGAATAACTTGAACTCAATCTTGGGCTCAATCAAGCAAATCGTCCTTAGCTCAAGAAATAGCTTGATGTATAACTCAAATTCGCTAATATAGCAACATAGATCGGTCAACTCGGTTGACTAGTCGATAAGTGATTGTAGGCCATGTGGTGGCCTGAGGACCCACCACGTGGAAATTTTTCCTCTCCATCGCACTTGAAGATGATGTTACTCGAGCATCAAAGACCGGAGGATTGAAACATCAACCCATGTTTATCACCTTCGCCCAATCTTGATTTCACCACTTGTCCTCTGAAATGTCCTCGGGATCACTATTCCTAAATAAACTTTGTTGTCCGGCCATACATGAGCCTATTGTGTTGCCATATCCGCTACCTTTATCTTTTATTCCTCTTGTGATGATACTAAAATGTGCCTTCTTATATCTCCAACCCATCATGGTGATCGTCAATTTCCCTCTTGTCCACTGTCATCATGATGATCTTTGATAACATCTTGAATTCCAAACATCATGCGTAAGGGCTAGGGATCCGGGGTGGGTAAGATGTGCACTAAAAGTTCTTAATCCTTCATCATATGTTGAGGGTGTCCTTTTGCTATGCTTCCCCAATATATAAGGGACATGGTCCTACAATCCCTCACCTTCGCATGGTTCTCATTACTTCTTCTTGGCCCCAATCCTCTCATTCTTAGCTCGTCCTCAACTTCTCTCTTCCACTTGGACCAATTCCAACCTTCACAAACCCTTTCCTTACCCCTACGCATGGTGAGAGTTTAGCTAACCATGGGTAAATTTCTGATTCCCAACCGAATCATCAAGATATTTATAGTTATTGTGGGGAGTTTTGGATTATTTTTTTAAGGGATCTCTGGACATGTGTTTGATGTAACTATTTAAGAACAATATTTTGTATACATATCTTAGATTGAGTTTGGGGTGTTGCGAGGATGGAGACCTTAGCTTTAGCAGAGATAAAGGATTATATGGTTCAAGGAGAGTGACAAAGATAGAGAATTTAGGCATGTTTAGATTCTAGGATTTCAAATCTTGAGCGCAGGATCTTGAGGTTATATAGATGGTATTGATTTAGAAAAAATGGGACTTACTATAAAAATTCATGTCTTTGTTTCTTGGATCACTAGAGGATGTTTCAAGATAGTCTAGTTTAGTGATAGGTTTGGTTGGGTTGCTTAATAACATTTTTTTACTTGATAGGTGGACAAAGATGGTTCTTGTTTGTCTGGAAAAGCTATTTTTGAAAAAGGTTTTGGATCATAGCGTGGAGTGATTTACATTCATCAATATAATGTCTTGGTAATTGATGATAATTACATATTACCTTATAGTTATACTAGGAATGTTTCCACCCTCGAGGATTAGAGGGATTGATTGGTGGTAATTGCTAGGTTGTGGAGCCTATTTTCATGTGAGAAAGTGTTGAAGACTGCATACACCGAGAGTATTGTACACTTTCCATAGTTGTCTCTTGTTGTTGTACCTAAATGTGCCCGATATACTGGGAAACGTGCTTTTTCTCATATGGGCGGGATTTTTGACCCATATGTTTATGGGACGGTTTTGGCCCATGGTTTTGATACCCATGGTTTTGTAAAATTGCTTAAGCAGTTGTCTACTTATGTGGTTTTGTGCATATGGTAGGGTTAATGTAACAATGTAGATGTTTTTGAATTTGGGTGTGAATTCTATAGAGTTTGTTAAGCATAGCTCCAAATAGATCTGGTATTGTATTGAGAGAGCGGTTACTTGTAATAAAATCTAAAAAATTGATTCTTGTGGACATGGCCTAAATTGGGTGAACCACGTTAAATATTGTCTCTTTGTGTTGTGTTATTTTATTCTCGCACTTTTATTGGAGATTTGTAATATTTTATGCATATTAGTTTCTCTTGTTGTGATTGTGAGGGATTATTCCACATTTTTTATCCCTTATTTCCTAATAGTAATACTATGGTTTACAATTGTACAATTTATTCAAGGATTTTTGTGTGATATCCTGATGGGGATTTACGAGATGATAACTATGGCATAGGAATTTATATGTCATTTTATTTCTTAAAAGGATGATACACTTGAAGTGTGTCTTGTGCGCATGTTTAGGTGCGGGTTTATGGGAAGTTTTAGATTCTAAGATGGAGAACGAAATTTTGGATGAGGGATGTGGACCTAGAATAGAAGGTAGGGATGATGTATTCTATGGTATGTTAGTTTAGTCTTTTAATACTTCTATCTTATTGTGTGGATGACTTGTTAGTTTTTTATAGGACTACCAAGGTTTTTTATTTGATGTTGAAAGATTTTATCTTTGGAAGGGTTATTTACGATTTCGTTAACCGATTTGTTTTCTTACAATCTTAAAGTTATAATATCGGGAATATTTGTATGAGTAGATATGGTAGGGTTTGTAAGTTGTGGCATAGGTATGTTTGAGGTCTCGGTAGTAAGGAGATCTAGAGATTATAATTATATATCAATTATTTTAGTTGTAGAAACACATGGTATGGTAGGTGTAGGTGAGAGCTAGTTGACAGTGTTGATGATATGAGTGGTAGAATTTTGAGCTCCTACAACATTAGTTTGATTATTAAGTCTGGAATGGTTTGGAAAAGGTTGTTTGAACACGTTTATGTTTTGATTGGGAGGTGGATTCAGATTGTCAAGTTATAGCTCACCTTGATCGATGAGATCTTGGAGGAAATTTCTAAAAGAATGACATTTCTCAATGTCATGTCCTCAAACCTAGTGATATTTACAATATTCATCACCCCTATACCATGATGGTTTAGGGTCCAATTATTTGATGGGATGGATGGGAGGGAGTTTTATCATGCAAGATGCCATGAGTTTGTCAAAAATAGAGTTATAAGATTCCCCTAGAGGTGTGTATTTATGTGGAGGTCGGGACCATTCAAAGTCTACATGTCCCTAAGATGTGGTTTTCAAGATGAAAACATTCACTAAACCCTTATATTTTTCGTTGTTGGAAGAGATTTTAAAGGAAGGTTTGGGTTTGGGTTTTTATATCATAATTTAACCATACCATCCTTAAGGGCTCATAATTCCAACATCTGAGACATGGTAAAGGCCTCATCAAATGTTTGAAATGATTACATTGGAAGGGTGAATGATATACATCTCACACAAGATCGAGCGAATAAATTGATAAACTCTATTTTGGGTAAAGAAAAGGATAACTAATTAATAATTCCCCACCATCTGGTGACGAAATCAAAAATAGATTCATCCTCGAATTGTTTTATAGCATATAATTCGGTGATAGATATCTTATGCACAATATTGATAGAGAAATGTTCCAAGAATAGTTGTGCTAGTTGTGTAAATGAATAAAGGGAATGTTGAGGAATGTTGTTATACTAGTTGAGAGCAGTCTAGCTAGCGACATCGGAATTTCCTTAGTGTAAGATCCCGATCATGAGTTATAACATAGAAAGCGTGACAAAAGGCTTGATGTGTTATTGTGGATCTTCCTTACTATAGAATTTTATAAACTTTGGAAGTTCCCAGTGAAGAGGATAGGGTTTAAAATGTACTTATGGGTTGATCACTCATTACATATCTTCTCGTAAGAAAATGTGTTTTTAGGTCCCATGGTAGTATTTTCGAGACTCATGATTCTACTTATTAATTCTTGCATGGGATCATTTTGAGGGGGTTGGATGTTTGAGGGGTTAGCTTGATTATAGATGAGGGGTTTGATTATTGATATGAGTGATATGGTAGGAGGGGATTTTGAAAAGTATGAAGGCTCCTAGTATGTTGTAAGTTTGTTGTGAAACTAATAGTTGTGAAGAAGATTGAATATACTGATAGGGATGAGGGATAGAAGTGTGAACAGGGGGTTCGGACGGTTATGGATTCCGTTAAGTCGGGATGTATCTAATGTGGCACACTTGGCATAGATATAAGTTGTGAAACAGGCGAGCACTAGTGATAATTCTTGTATTGATAAGTGGTACGGATGTAGGAATAGATATGGCTAAATTATGGATTGAGGATATGGGTTATTATGAGATAATGGGTTGAGATGTAGCCAAGGGGCTTGTAGAACAAGGCATACCAACAGATCTTGTTGGGGAGGAAGAGAAGTGAAAAGGGTGTGAGTAACCATGGTTGAGGAAGTAAAAATGGGAGCTTAAACACCCTTAGGGTTAGTCATGGATGCGATGACAAGGGCCCTTGTTGACTAGGCGTATTTTTTATGAGATAACACCGAGTTTAAAGCTAATCACAGAGTGGATGAGAAAGGTGTTGATGTTCCTGTATTACTAGTGGTAGAATAAGGAGCAATTTTCTCGATGACCAGCTAATATGAGGGATCAATAAGTGGGATTGATCAAACATGACAAAGTGGTTATAGTTGGTGGAGGCTCGGACTATAACAAAGAACGATAGATAGCCTAGGAAGCAAGCTAATCACTACGGAAATCAAATTGGTGTGTAGAATTTCTTCGAACACTGGATCTCCACTGTGAAAGTGTTGTGGAATGGATTCGTCAAGAATTTAGGATTTATCTAATTGTACACTCGTGGGAATGTGGAGGCTCTTGACTTTATTCAGAGGATTTTCACAATGGGTTTGACATGTCTATGGTATTTTGAATACGAGATTGTTGTCTAGTCAAAACCATGAAACAAAAAACAAATAAGAACATAAAGATATTTAAATAAGATTGTATCCACACAATCATGAATAGATTTTAAGTATCTTGATTAAGTTGAAACGTGTGAAAGGAAAAATGTGGATGATAAAGAGTACTATAAACAAGGCTTGCTTTGAGGCTAGTTTCGTGTGTTTAAGGTTGGATTCCTCGATATACCAAAGAGTATGAGAGGCCCAAATATGTGTTGGTGTCGGTATGAAGGCATGATATTGGGGCCTACCCCTCACTTCATGGTCTTGCAACGATAAGGGTGTTGGGTGCTTAGCAAATATACTGCTCACCAATTGTTTATACTCAACCAGAAAACCGAATCAACTTCCCCCTTGGTGATGAAATCCAAGTAGGTAGACTTGGAAGGAAGTGTTTAGAATGTAAATTTGATTTGTAATGTGATTTGGATGTGTGTGAAGGGAAATAGTGATTACATATTTTTAACCCCTATTTAAGCTAGATGAGCAAGCAAGAATGAAGATTCTTTTTAAGACCCGAAATAAAAGTTGATTTTGATGAGGACATAGAACACAAGATGTGATGTTGAAAGGAAATTAAAATAAAAGGGAAAGGCATACCTTTATTCACTAAGTACATCTTTTTAATTATTTTACACGTTTTTAGAAAGCCACCAAAGGACTCCAACTAAAAGTTAGTTGTTTTGACAAGAAACAAAACAAGAGATAGATTTTACTATAAAAAGATAAAATTTGTGAAATATCCCTTGTGGGATACCACTTAGAAAAGCACAAAAAAGCTCGACAATTTGCAACCAAACAGCAAATTCTTATTTTTGTAGAAAATAAAACTAGGGCAGCGAATAGAAATAAATCTATGACTCACAAAATACTTGCCCGAATCACTTGAAAATTTATAGAGAGCTTAATAACAATAAAACTAACACTAGGAAATTATTTTGGAATTTTTCAAATAATAGAACACTACCAAAAATTACAAATATGCCTAAACAAACTTGACTAGAAAACTTCTAAAATTCATATCTTCCCGAATACAAGTGAAAAACTATGAAACTTTGGAAATAACATTTACAAATATAGAAGATGGTATTCCAACCTTCAAATATGAAAATGGCTAACTGGAAACTCTCCAAATAAGGGCTGCAATCTCAAAAACAAGTCACCCTTTTTGGTAAATGGTCAAAACCCCGTTGAAATCCTGTGGAAATGATGTCAAACCCTTCCTTTATTGCTTTTGTAAGTCTGATCTAAAAACTCACTGATTATCTTCACCAATCCTCTCAAAACCATCAAAACCCTATCTCTGAAACCCCGAAAATATCTCTATGAATCAACCCTGAAAATAGCTCCAAAATGACAAGCTAGGGTAGATCTCTCACTACCAAAGAATGCCCTGCTAGCTAGGATGGATCTCTCACCACCGAAGCTAGGGTTCCTGTGGGATCTCACCCCACAAGCTAAATATTTGCAAACAAAAATTACACATGAAAATAAATAGTTGAGTATGCATAAAGTATCCTCTCCTTTCTCCCCTCAACTCCTTATATAACCTTTTCCAAGGCAAAAGAACCCTAAAAGGTCCTAGTCACATTTTTCCTTAGGATGGGCCAATAACATAAAGTAACTTAAGTTAATTTTCACCTTTTAAGTCACCATGGTCCAAAAGTGACCCCCAATGCAAAATTAGAACATAAGTACCATGTGGCCCCTCCCTAACGACAAAACATAACATCTAGCCCCTCCAAAACCACTTATGCACATGTCAATGAAGAATAATAATAAAATGGACTAGATATTCATACCCAATAGCTCCCAGCGTCCATAGCCCCTTGGGTATGACCAAGGCTAAGACTAAAATTTGGCCCTTAGGCTCTCGGCGAAGGAAAGGGGACATTACAATTTGATTGAAAATGGACTAAGGTCCCACCGAGAATCCCATAATTTTTAGGTGCATTTTGATTCACTATCATTACATGAAACAAATCTTAAAAACTCATAAAATAACAGGTTTAACGATACCTATGTCAAAAATGTCGAGATGTATTGGTACAAAATAAGCGCAAAGAGACCCTCTTCTAGAGAATGAGGAAACTTGCATACAAGTAGACAACTTGACAAGAGAGATGTTAGATAATAATATGATGATTTTCTTGGCAAAGGCCAATCCTAGGAACCAAAGGGCTTCCTTTGATGGGTTTCAACTCGTTTTTAGATAATTAAGATGAAGATAATGATGAAAATACAAATAATGTCAAAGGATCTAGATAGAGAAACTTAATCGACGTCCTCAATGATAGGCTAGGGAGGGTTGAAAACATTCTCATAGTAATGGTCGGTCTCATCGCTTTGTTCAAGGAGGAATTTCAATTACTTGGTGATATCATCCAGATTGGGTGTGAAAGAAATGGCGTAGAGACTTCATTCATATTCAATATCGAACTGCTCTCACATGAATGGTTGTCACACGATCGATAACTCAAAGATGGTGTTTAGTCCATGCCCTTCACCTGAAACGGTCATCTACATATAGAGGACTCTTGGAGCACATAGATTAGTAGAAAATAGATTATAAAATGGATGGAAAACTTGTGATATGTGATTGAATGATTTAGAAGCGTGAATTGATGGAAATTCAGATACCCCTGTGATTCAAGGGGAATCGCTAATGATTGTTGTGAAACTTGTTGATTTAAAAAATGTAGATTTATACTTTAAGTGTATGATTAAATGATTGAATCATTGCTAAAAATTATGTGTAGATGAAAAGGAGATGAAAATATGGAAGAATACCTTGTTTATAACATGAAATGCGAGATGATGAATATTACAAAGAGTTCTTACGATAGTGTGAGCTCTCTAAGGGCGTGATGTGGCTCCACAAGGTGCTAAGATATCATGAATGACATCATCTCAGTCTTTAGAAGGTCGGAGTTTTGATATAGTGGTAGGAGATCCCCATCTAAGAAATTTGGTGGGTTCATATAGAATCACCAAAGTGATTTTTGGAGTTGGTGGCGATCCGGAAAAGTGGGGAAAACTCACTTGAAAGTGGTTGAAACCACCTCCAAATGGGTGAGTTTTGGGTTGGGGATGAAAATAAACGAGTAAGAGTGTGTTAGGGAGGTTGGGAGGTTATGGGGTTTGGCCTTACTAGGATAAAATGGGTTTAGGAGACTTAACAGGTTTAGGAGGGGGTAAGTGAATATTTACGGGAGTAAATGGATATTACGGGGTAGAATAAGACTTAGGACTTGGATATAGTGACTTATAAGTGAATATGAGTTATGTGGGTAGGTCACCTAAGGGTGTCGAACACTAGTGTTTCCATCCGTGTTTGAATTGGGTGTTAGTGTCGTGGAAGTAACTCTACTTCATATATTTTCGTGGTCCGAACTTGTTTTCTTCCTTTCGCTCTCATTCGCATCAACTTTATCAGAGGGTTCCTATGTCACACCCTAACCTACATAACAAAACCTAGCCACTTGTACAAAGCTCAAGAAAAATTAGATGTAATAAATAATGAATACGCTTGAGTCAAACCGATTGTCATGGTCATCCCAATGTGATTTTCATCAAACACCGCACCGCATTTCAAACTTTATGTAGTTCTAGTGTGTATGTGATTGAATTGTGTCCCTGAAATATTTGTTGCCTTTGTGTTAACGTCGTATCAAGATAGTGTGTTACAACTACTTTTCCCCCAAGATGAATGTGTGAAATTGAATTCAAAAATAGCCCCTCGTATGCAGTGAATAATGTAGCCCAAATGAAGTCCTTGAATGTTTTTCTTTGCCTAAGTAGTTGATAGTAAGTAATATCCCAAAACAATAACTTGTGTGAGTTGTGTATATATGACTCCCTTGTTTGAATTTTGGCACTTAGTGACAACAACAAGACCCAAAGTTAAGTATCATGCAAAGAATTTAGAAAACCAAAGAGAATGGACAAAAAGTGTCCTAAAGGGACACTAGCGCCCGAGTTCTAGTGTCCTTGATCGATGGTACTGTCTCAAAGCCAAGCAATAGAAATATGACCAAGAACAGGGACATGGATCCCTGTGACTCGACCAAAAGATGTAAATCCAAGAAGTATAAGACAATTTTACAATCAAAATCAATTAAAAGTAATAGAAGGACTAGGAAAAGGTGTCACCAGTGTCTAATCTTCGTACTTAGAAATCATGTATACAACAACATACTAGATGCGTGATGTACTAGTAATAAGTGCATAATTTTGTGTCTACAAAAAGCAACTCATGCAATAAGGCTAAGGATAAGCAATGGAGTTTAGAATGTGCACATAAATCATTATTTAAGAATTCAAAGTGACTACCGACATTATCAAGTGATTAATTACAAATTTTAGGCATTTATAGTTAACTCATCGAAAAACTTTTAAGTTGATCTATTACTTTCTCGGTTTAACTGATGTAACAATTAAAATGTAATTTATCCACTAACTTTTTGTATAACTAGCTTATACTCTATCTTCATGTATGTAAACAATAGTTGTATATCACTAATGTTTATCTTAAACTATATTTTAAGGAAAGTCTATTTGATTTGTTTTAAAACCTCCATTAACCCTTTAAACGAAACCCGAAATTTACTGATTTCATATACGAATTTTCCAAGTTGAATTTAATATGCACACTTGTATGGATATTCATTTTAAATCTTATATGAGAATAAAAACATAAAATCCAAACATTCTAAAAACGTTTTTAAATTTAAAAACGCAGAATCAAATCGAGGTCACTACGACGGAAACACGAAGCATCGCAGTGCTTTCGAAGTTGTTATGTATTTATGTATTTATTAATATATGCGGCATATATTTAATCTCAAAACTTTTTAACCTCCCACCCATGTGAATAATTCCTGAAATTATAATTTAATGTGAAATAATATTCTCGTACTTCAAATTCTAAAATATTTAAGAGCAATCAACAATATATTATTTCAAAATTGGGCTGATTGATACCTAAGCTGTTGATAATTTTGGTTCAATAATTTTGTATTTGATTTAGTCAATAATTTTCCGAAGCCTGTCAATATCATCAGGTAAAATTTCAATGCATATTTTTGGCACAGGTATATGTCGACATTGTTTTAGATTACCTGCACTGGAATAGGTTCCAAAAGTAGTTGAATAAATTAATCTTGGTAAATACAAGTACATGTTATTTGGTAAACATTAATCTACATTTTCTTGTAATGTAGAATCATGATGTGTAAAAATTCTATTTGGAGGAAATTTTAATAAGTCACTGAGAACATATGCATTAAAGAGAGCCGGTGGGTATGCTGCTTTCACTCCACTTACCCAAAAATTAAGAATTCTGAATACAGAAAAGTTCACAAGGAAATTAACATGGTTTCAACAATGAATAGAAACGTTCCAAATGAGACAGACAAATTAAATGTGTTTACTAGTTACGTGTTTTACCATGTAATGTGGGTAGATATGGGTAAAGCAGGAATTCTATGTCCAGATCATGAACGTATGGATTTTTTATTTTTTTACACCAACAGTACCAATATCAAACAGTTGGGCTGAATTTCATGTTTTTATTGACTTTAACACCAATAAATATTATTTTTAAAATCTACACCTAATTTACTATATATCGTCATAAGGTATTTAATATACCTGAGATTAAAATTAAATTTGTAATTATTTTCTCTAAAATAAAAGGTAATGTTTAACACACAAAAAAAAAAAAACTCTAATTATTTTCTGTAAAATACATGGTGATGCTTGACACAAGTTTTGATGTTGAATATGTCGAATTGAAACTGTGCAGAAACAAAATCTTGTGATAATAATGTATTAATTTTTAACTCCAACTTTCTAAAGGGGTCTTATCAGCATAATAATAAAAATATATACAGGAGAGCAAACTACAGTAGCAGTCTATGCTAGCCTTTGTATATCTTAATCTAATATAGGGCTACAAATACCTACATCACACAGAAATAATATAACAATATCACACAGTAATAATCTAACAATTTCATCATACTTTCGTGGAAAGTAAATATTAATTTACAGTACTTTCAAGCAATTCATGTGAGGGGAAAGTAAAAATATTTTACCATCTGTCAACTAATTCATGTGCGTGAAAACTACCCTTTATTTTTACCACAATTTCATGTGACAACAATGATGTAAAGGTTATAAAATTGGAAAAATTATTAGAATATTTTGTGTAGCATAAAGTAGCAGGAAGACTAATTGCTCTTAATAGTTGGTGAAGGTTTCTGGTGCATGAGCAGATGATTGGCAGATACTTAGCCTCCCATCAAGAAACATTGGATCATAAATTTATTTCAATGCTTCAAGACTGGGTTTGACATTCCATTCCATCATATATTAAGAGGTGGTCTGTTATAGTGTATTATACGTTGTTTTAATTTCGACGGCTATTTATAATTTTTTTCGATACTCATATTTTAAACTTACAAACATCAAAAAATTATGAACAACCATCCTATTAATACTTCAAGGTCTTTTTCATAATGTTGCCACTAGCAATTGCACCATCTGCAATGGATATGTAGGCGGGGAAAAATTAATGAAAATAAATGTTGAATAATATAGAGGTACAATTTGTTGGTACTACTGATTTTTCAAATAAATGTAGAAAGTCAGAAAAATAAATTGGAGAAATTGTTAATTAGTCTTTGAGTAGCATTCTTATGAAGGGAACCAATTCTTATGAGGGGAACAACATATAGCACATATGTCATCTCACCAAACAACTAGAGGACATGTCACCTTAATTTTTCAAGTATAAGACATCCCTATAAAGAGTCATCACAAATTGTTACATGTTTGTCTATAGATTAAACATGCCAAAGCAAGTTTTGGGTAATGAGTACAGTCAAAACCCATTCTATCGACGACATTGGTGTTTCACCAAACTAGCATTGTCCAACACACTTACCAAGTGCATCGTGCAACAACAATCTCACTTTAAGAACCGTTGCAGGATTTGAGATGCTTTACCTAATCCCCTCGTTGGAAAACTGACTTGTTCAAGCTTAGGGTTTGAAGAAGAAGGAGAAAGAGCTCACCTTTGATATCTCTTGCTTGTCCATTTTCAAGCTAGAAAAGTTATGGCGAAATGAAAAGATACACTTGAAGTAGCATGTAAAAACTATGACATTTGGAAAAAAAATTATTTTGAGAACTATTTTGAATCGCAGATGTCTAAGTGCCAACTCCAATGCAACTGCAGTATCATCCCTCTCTGCAAGCTTTGTTACCACCACTACTAGTTGCTTGTGTATGATTAAAGGTTGGGATACTAGTTACTACGTAGGAAGGAACACCAATTCGTCGACGGAGGGCTGCTTATTATTGTTATATCTTACAATAGTAGATATATATGCGTTCATAGTATAAGCTATTTTCAAATATATATCCTCCATAATTGTGGCTGTACCTTTAGTTCTTCACTATTGCCGTTTATGAACACTTACTATTCCTACCAAAGAATATCTTTTAAGGGGCTCAAATATCGGTACATTCTGACTATTCAGGATTCCACGAGCCTTAAAACTCTGCAATCCATAATTCATAATATGTGGACAGAACTTTTGGTTCCACTCGAAACATTAAAACAAAAAAACAGAAAGAAGTCTATGCAGTTGTTTTGGACATGAAATGACTTGGAAAATGTGGACAAGAACACAATTTGCTTACAAGTTGAGTAAAATTATATCCATAAATTTGATGCCAATTTCATTCCCTCTTAACATTACAGAAGTAAATTTGACTATAGCTGGCTGCATTACTTTTATATATATTCTAATTCGTTTATCCAATCTATATGCTGTGCGCTGCTGCTGCTGTAAATCTCTGATATTCCTTCCTCATAATCATCCAGCTTGAAGTCCGACGGAATAGAGAAGAGATTACAATGAGTGTTTGGCAACTCGTTCAGATTGAATAAATTCTGTGAGGAAACAGTACTACTGCACAGTGAGCCCCCTTGGAAAACCACAGAATTATTTTGGATTAATTGAAAGTCACTGGGCTCTGAATCATCCAGTAGAAGGTTGCACAGTGATTTGGAAGTATCATCATGAGTTTGTGTAACACCATAATTCACATAGTTGTGATTGGGTACTACTGCTACTTGACAACCAGCTCTCACAGGCTTAGGTTTCACAATTTCTTCTTCATCATCATCTTCTCCACTGGAACCGGCTGATCCTTTTATACTCATAATTCCTGCTTTTTCATTTCTTCCGGTAATTCTTTCATGCTTTTTGACGAGACGGGTGTTCCAATAATTCTTTATTTCATTATCAGTCCGGCCAGGCAGCCTTCCTGCAATCAGAGACCATCTACAAAGCCACAAATAAATTATTGATGCACAGTTTTTAGCTTGGAAATTGAATTAATTTAATCAACAAACCGGTTGCCCAGTAGACGATGTAATCTGAGAATAAGTTCCTCTTCATCGCTTGAAATGTTTCCACGCTTGATATCAGGACGGAGATAATTCAACCAACGCAATCTGCAGCTCTTTCCACACCGATTCAGACCTACAAACGATTCATTAAATACTTAATACTATTCTGTTTGAGATAATTACAGTTAATAATCACTAGTACTCAAAATATAATGTGAGATATTATAAGTTACCTGCTTCTTTGGGGAGACTTCTCCACCTGCCATGGCCATGAGTTTTAATATATTCACTCAAAATGAAATCTTCAGTGGCAGTCCAGGCCCCTTGGTTAAGACCCATTTTTGAGCAGCAAGGACTTCTTACCATTTTAGGTTTACTCAGCAATGACTGTTGTCTACTTCCTCCATGCAGGCTTCCTATATATAGAATTCACCCTGCTGTTTCCTGCGTGGCTGTACATCAATCCTAGCCATGGGTAGCCATGTGAAGCATGAATATTATAAAGGAAAATCACTATATATATTTATTGCCATACACCAAATTGATAGTAAAGTAGCGTTTGATGTTGACTCTCCTGCAGTGTTTGGATGATTTTTTTAATTTTCAAAAGTTTCATTGAGGAAGAAGTGGTTGGAACTTGGTAATCTAATTGCTTTGTTGATTAGGTTTCACGGAAAACAACATTGGAATGGAAACGTAATTGAGATTATTGTATAAATCCTTTTGCAATCAATGTTAGTTTCAAATGATGTGTTGAAAAAATGAAGGAAAGAGAGGGAGAAGGTTTATCTTTTCCTAACTTGCATCTCTAACACCCACATTGGCTAGAAACATAACCCTTGGTCTAAATATTCTCCCTCGAATTAAATTTCTGTTCTAATTATTTACTAGCGTAGATGTGGAAAGTGGTTTTCGACGAGTAAAAATGCACATTAGAGTACAATATAGATATCAACAAATATAAATAATAAATTCAGACTTAATTGCATAAAGCTATATATTTTTGACATTTTAACACTTGGGAAAAATATTTGATTTTTGTAAAAACATTTGTAATTTTGGAGAGAGTCACTAAATAAATATCCCCAACTAGTGAGGAAAATTAAAGTTTAGAAAAATATCAAATTTGAGTTACCAAAATTATTGCCTTGTGTCACAATCATAGTATGTATTTGGCCGCTCTAAAAAAGAATGAGATATGAGTTCAAACTTATGTTTGCCTTCCCTTGAGCTCTAAAACCCATCACTCACTTTTCCAAACTCATTGTAAATCTTGGAAAATTTGCTTTCCTACCTGAGAACCCTAATGTGACTATGACACCTTGCACAATTGCGAAGATGAGAGAGTGTTATCTCTCCAATATTATCAAATATTTTGTAAATTCTTGAAAACAACATACCAAATATAATTCAATCTAGCATCATACAAGTGTCACATCCCATATCGTTGTTAATGCCATAATCCACACAACAAATAAATTTTATACTACTCCCCTCAAATGCTTGAAATTTACTTTTGGCATAGAGATGCTCTAGAAATAAATAAATGTCTTTTCTTCTTATGATTGATTATATATTTATCTCATTATTGTATGGTAAAATTACAACCCTATTGTGTGCGTGTCATTACACAATAGGTGGGAAAAGCCAAAAAAGAGGATGAACACATAGGTGGCCCAAAAATAATGGTCAAAGGGCACGCACAAAAGAGGGATAATAACCATAATATGGTTGTGGTCATGAACCAATATTGTATTACATTTCTAGAAAGAAAGCTAGAAACCCAATAAGAATAGGGGTGGGAGAGAAAATTGAGAGGAGAAAAATAAATAGAAATAAAACAAGAAATAAGATAGAGAAGAGGAGAACATATTGGAAGAAGATCAAAAATAATATTAAAACTCGCCAACAAGAGCTTAATGTGGACCAATAATAAACAAACACGGAAATACACTAGAATAGTGCAAGATCATAGCAAATAACTAGTCTTGTAGGAAAATTAGGTGTCTACGTAATGCCACACTCGATATTTGTGCATATATATATATATATATAATCCAAAATTTGGTAATTTGGAACTTCATAATGTCGGTATTGGCTAAATCCCTTTAATCACGATTACATCTATTATGATCTAAATTGTTATATCTTGGTCCATCCTTAATCCTATTGCAAGTCTCGCTCTCCTCATTACACTACTTAGTCACTTGTAGAAACTCTCATATTAGTCACAAGTTGTCCATTATTCCTTATCATCATGCAAAAAGCTCCACAACACCATTTCTCACTTCATGATGGAGCCATCCAATGTCTTTTCCTAGTTCGAGATGTGCTCATCCTAGGCCACCCACTATCAAATTTTGAATTTATATATGTTTTATGGGTCGACATCTCCACCGTAAGTTGTTCTTAATGTAAATTATATCTAGAAAACCCTATATAAGAAAATATAAGACCTTCATTTACTCACATGTGCTCACCTGGTATTTTGAAGAGAATCTCAAGAACAAATCAACAAAAGGCAAGAAAAAATCTCCTATACTTCCTTTATTCAAAAGTCAATCTTCCCAAATTGAGAACGCACAAAGCCAAGTAAAGCACAAACAACATAATTCAATACAAAGAAATTAGAAAGTGTACTTGTAATTATTAAATATAGTTGTGTTCATGTAGTATTATGTCCCATCTCTAGGTGGAGAACCACATGTGGTTTGAGGCTTATTTAGAGTATTTCCGGTTAAGTAGGTTGCATATGGATTTGCTTCAACCAAGGTACCGATATTTTGAAGGTTTTTTTTCCAATTATTATATTTTTTGGTCAAGGTAACTAAAACCAAAGGGTTTTACATGTGATCAAGACTTGATATTTCATAATGAGCCATATACTAGTCACTCATGGAGGTTTGGAGAGTTAGAGATTCATTTATATCCTAGAAAATACCATCTAAGAGGACAAAACTAGTTGATGGTCTCATATTGTACCCAATGGTTCTCGTCCGTAGGCACAATACAATTCATTAGAATAATGTGAAGCATTTATTAAGGATCATAAGTCAGTTCTAATCATTTTCATATCGAGATCAACATTTGAGTCACCCAAAAAGCTAAGTACATTATTGTTTATTGATCTATCTATATTTAGAACATGTTATAATTGATTTATCTTTTAATATTTTATATGTATGTCCAAGTCTAAAAGTTAATGTTTATTTAATAATCTAAATATATATCATGTTCTAACCCTAATCCCAATTTAAATAAGAACCCCACACAATATTATTTATTGTTATCTTTAAATCATTTGTTTCACTTTCTTATTGATCAAATCCTTCAATTATATGGCTTAGGTTTTCCTATCTAAATCAATCCTTCTAACGTAAAACTTTAGTTTCTTCTCTAGTTTCATTGAATCAACTTACCAATAGCTTTACTCATGTCTTTCTTATATGCATTTCTGATGTAGTAATTGGATTAAACACACACCAATTAAGCATATCTATGTAGTGACCCCTCAATGAGTGGACAGAAAACATGCCACAATTTTTTAAACCTAAAATTTCAAATCACCCACACACAACCAGGATAGAAATTGATGCCTCTCAATTTCCTAGTCCTATGCTTAATCATATGACACATGCAAGAAAATATATATATTTAATTCAAGTAATCATAGTTATCTATTATAGAAGATAATTTTTGTCACTCATTTCAACCGATATAGTTTTCTTCCATTATAATATAAGTGAATTAATTGTGCGTAAAACAATAAGTACAAGTACCTACATGTTTTTGCATATAATTTTTCATCCAATTAAACTAAGGCATTGTAGTTAATCCTTAACATGTGCATTCCATTTCAATCCATTCCAATATCATTTAATAAAAACATGCATAGCAATAATTCCATCCATTGAATCATTTCATAACATAGTTCATAATACATCCATGATGTTAGCTTGTAGATTCTTTCATAGTCTCTGACAAACCATGACAAGTGTTACAACAATAGATAGTTTCATTCATTCACAAAATCCATGTGATACAAAATTACATAGGTTTACATCTCAAGTATCATGTTAAAATTTATCACTGAAATAGAATGCCCCAAGAGGGGGATAAATATGGCCACAAAGGTGGACTTGGGAGAAAATATGGTTAGTAACATAAAGGTGCCCTACAATAGACACGATGATGGACAAAAAGGCAAAAAGGGATAGTGATGACAATGAAAGGCTAAAAAAAGCAGGGGACATTGTGTTATGGGTCACACATGAAATAAATAAGATGGAAAGCAAGATAAAATGACGTAGGAAAAGGAAAAGGAGGGAGGGTAGTAGGGGGTCGATGGTGCCCAAGGCAGTTGATGACAACTAAGTCGATTGGCGGCAACCCAAGGGGGCGGCGACTATATAAGCCCCTAAGTTGGCCAACTAAGCTCATTTGCATGACTCAAAGTGACGATTTGAGAGCTCAGAGCTATAAAAAGAGATCAAGATTGGGAGAGAGATGGAGGCCGAGAGAGCAGCCAGAAATGTTAGAGTGTTCATTGGATGGTGAGTAACAAAAACCCTAAATTGTTTTTAATTGGTTTTATGCTTTATTTAATTTTTTTTGTATTTTTTTATTTTTGGATTGGTGCCGAGGGTGGTCGGCGGTGATTGGGTAGGGTCATCATTGACTTAGCCCTAAAATGCATCGATTTGTACCTAGGTGCGTTGACCCAACCTAGGTTGGCATCAACCATGGGTAAAATGGGAAATTTGATAGTTAGATGAATTATGTGATGAATAATGGGGATGAAGTTGATGTTTTCTTATTTTGTTTATGCTTATAGGATAGAGAGACCCTATATTTGAGAGACGAAGAGTCCCAACATCATATGATCATATTATAGGGGACATAGTTGACGCCGAGTGGGATCACTTAATGTACCGTGGGATTAGGAGGATTCGAGATATTACCATAGGATCCCATGAGGTATGGGGTTGATGATCGCATTGGTGGAGATATGGGACATGCATACATGTACCTTCCGGTTCGTGGAGATGGGTGAGATGACAATCACCTTGGAGGATGTATATCGTATCCCGAGGCTACCGATACAAGGGTAGTAGATAGTTCACATTACCGTTGATATCGATCGGTAGTGTTGACACGATTGTTTAGAGCCAATGCACCTCAAATCACCTTCACTTCCTAAGTGCATTCGTATGAGATGAGATATGAGCACGGGGTACCAAAGAGAAGATTGGTTTGTCTAGTGATGATGGCTATATCCTGTTATGCATTGCCTGACTTGGGGGGATCCAGATTCCCATGGATAATAACAGGAGTCTTGGCAGATATTATTGATCATCAGACCGTATTTTCATTTGGGATAACATTGCTAACACAGTGTATCATGATTTAGTGATGTATAGGTCAGGGAGGAGGACAAAGTTGGATGTAGGCTTCCTCTTACAATGTTGGGCCTACGAGCATATTGCAATCATCGTGCCACTAGGGTTACCGTGGTCACGGGGAGCATATAGAGCTCACTGTTGGATTTTTGAGATGGCGAGCTAACTAGGCTCATGGGGACAGAGGGAGTGAGGGATGTCAACTCGGCATAGCCGACAGTTCGCAGAGTTCGAGGGAGAGCATATCGATGGCGGCCATACAGAGATTTCCATGCATGGTCGAGAGTGGATGCAAAGTTGATATGGATGAGGAGGACCATATAGGTACAGGGCCGCATACACGAGATGATTGAGGTCATTCAATTTGATAGGGTCTAAAAATAATTTGGTGTCATCCAGACAATACCAGAGAGCCCATCTCCTATAGGCACAAAGAGATAGATAGATACTTTCCTAGTTCTAACATGGCAAACCCATTGGAGGAGGTGCATGAGCCATGGGATGAGGATGATGATGTATGGGTTGGAGTGGGGTTAACATTTTGGATGATCACTACTTGGGCTAGGCTAGGTTAGTGGAGGAAAGGAGATGAGGATGAGGAGAAGGAGATGGAGGTTGAGGTAGATGTTGTTCCCGGAGGTGGAGAAGGGGATGATGATCGAGGAGAGTCTGCAGAGATGGCACAATTATGCACAAAATTAGACCGATGTTTGTAGAGAGGGACACTACTTGGTAGGAGAGAGACCAAGCCATAGAGCGAGAGGGATCAATATAGGTGGCAAAGAGAGGTCCGTAGGGCCAATTAGGAGATTTTGCAGACCGATCCTAGCATCTAAGTCAACAAGCGTGCTCCAGATCATCACACAGGGGAGTGGGACAGATGATGACTCTACCTAGACTCATACCCATGAGTCGATTCATAAAAGTGGCGGCAGAGGCCATGTACTATGAGAGGATTATCACTCATAGTTACCGCAAACATTGAGATATATGGAGTACCTTGGGCACACGGGTGGTGGAGGAGGGAGTGCTGCACCTTCGGGGAGCATCGCAAGCGTGGCCCAACCATTACGAGAGGGAGGCCACAAGGGTGGCGATGATGCACAGGATTAGATGTAGTGCCTCCCCGGGAGGGAGGACTTGAGATTATTTGATGTTTAGTTTATCGATTTTGATAACCTCTCTACATTGAGAGAGGGTCCTTAGAGGCCGATGATGATGTATTGAGACACTTTATTATGATATATATATATATATATATATTATTTTGTTGTATTCTAGCATGTGTCAATTGTATGATGTTGATTATTTGATTAATGATGATGATGATATGATGATGATGATGATTATATGTTTTTACTTTATACTTGAGGATGATGGTAAATATATATGCATGATTGGATGTTTTAATATATAATATGTGATGTTAAGAAAGAGTTATAAAATATTGTGATGGATGATAAATATAGATGATGATAGATAAGAATGCATGACTAGATGTGAGATTGTGGATAAATAGTAGATAGATGAGTTAGATAAAAGAGATGTTATGAGAATAAAGCAAAGAGGAAATAAAATATGGATGTGGAAAACCTATAATAGAAACATAACTTGATGATTGATGACCTATGGGTATGAACGATGCTACATCATATCAAGGAACGCACGAGGAAATGATGTCTCCATCTCGTTCGGAGGTAAACAAGAAGGGGATCCAAGTAACGTAATGCACATGTGACCAAAACATGTGTTAACACATAACCAATGATAGTTATACCAAAAGATCATGAAGGAAATATGGATGGAATGAACTCATAAACCTAATGTCAACACGATAAAGGGGTTTGTGATGTAAACTTGTATGGGAATAGGGTTAATCATAAGTGGTTTTCCTAAATCTATGCCCCAACTCTGGGTAGGGGAAAGAGAAAATTGATCAATGTGGGAAGTTTGCTATGAGAAAGATGATCAATGTGGGAAGCTTTCTTAGGATGCTTGATAAGATAGAAGGTTGATCAATGTAGGAAGCCTTTGATGCCATGATATAAGAGAGTAGCCATCCTTCGAGGGTATGGTCTACTTTATACATTTATGATTTTGATGGCAAGAATAATAACCATACTTCAGGGATTGGTTTATTTATTTGATTTTCTTTTTTTTCTTTTTTTTTATGAAACAATTTTCCTTCGAGGGCAATTCTATTTTTTTGATAACTTTGATTTTTTTATAAGAGCATCCATGAATTTTGACTTTTACATGGGGAAGAGCTGGGAATAGCTAGGTAGACCACTTAGAAGGGGACAATGAATGTACAAGTGACACCTTTGACCCTTAGCATGGTTCCAATAGGTAAACAAGAAGGTGATGGATGTAATGATCATGGAGTTCTCACCAAGAAGGAGAACCTATCCATAAGGAAAATGCTATGGGAAGAGTTGTGGTGCCCATATTTAAGGTCATGTCTAGAAAGTGACTAAAACTACATAATTCCAAATCATTACAATGATAGATGGAAGAGGCTAATGATGGAGGAATGATATAAGAATATGACTAAGTGCTCACTGGTAAGTGTGCTAATAATAGAATGGTCATAAGTGCAATGCATTAAGTGGTTCCACTTCTGGTTTACCATCAAGGGAGGCCAAATGATAGGCTCCCGACCCATACTTATGCGTGATAATGTAAGGTCCAATCTAGTTGGGGAAAACTTTCCACGTTGGCTCCTTTCTAGAGTAGTAACATTCTGATTTTCTTTAAGGATGAGGTCACCAACATTAAAGTCACATTCTTTGAGGTGCTTATTATAAGCACACTTGATGCACTCTTGATAAACATGATGATTCTCAAGAGCGAGAAGGTGACATTTATCTAACAATTCAAGTTGTGTTAGATGCTCTTAGTGATAATCTTCATCAAAATGAAGTCACGAAGAGATACACACAAGATGGAATTTGAAATTCAAGGGAAGAATGGCTTCAGAGCCATAAACAAGAGAAAAGGGCGTAACACCTATGGAAGTACAAATGCTAGTCTAATAAGCCCAAAGAGCAAAAGGGATATGAAGATGTCAATTATGACATGATTGATCAATAGTCTTGGTAAAGAATGTTACAAAGAGTTTTATTAGTTGCTTCGGCTTGGCGTTAGCTTGAGGATAGTAAGGAGAAGAGAAGCTAAGTTTGATATTGAATGAGTCACAAAGCTTCTTGAGATCTTTATTTTTGAAGGACTTTCCATTGTCCATGATGATTTTGTGAGGAACGCCAAGTGGAAAATGATATGTTGATAGATGAAGTTAATAATTGGACTAGCTTTGGTTGAGGTGAGTGGAATTTCTTCCACCCACTTGGTGAAATACTCGGTTGCAGTGATGATAGAATGATGTTGCTATGAAGATCAAGGATTGATGGTACTAATGAGATCAAGGCCCCATTATGAGAAGGGCCAAAGGTCCTGAGCCGGTTATGCAAGGCTTGGCTAGGAATGCGAAACAAGATTAGAATGTTGTTGACATTTGACACATTTCTTAACATATTCACAACATTCATGATTGAGGAAGGCCAATAATAACCAAGACGAAGAACGCACTTAGCGACAGCTAAGCCACTAAAGTGTCCACCACAAATGTCGTTGTGGACTTCTTGATAACATGAGAAGACTCATGGGATTTAAGGCATCAAAGGAGAATACCATCAAATCCACGCTTATAAAGGATGTCACAAGGATGACATAGTGGTTAGCACGTTGAAGAAAATACCTCCTTCCATTCTTAGATAGATCGGAGGGAATGATAGATTTGGATAGATAATCAAAATATCTGAGAATACCAAAGATCTAACGCACTAGATTCAACAAGATTAACATGAGGTAAGACATGGAATGGATGATCATGACAATGAACAACAATAGAAAGTTTGGATTCTTCTATTGTCCATGGGATGAGAGATGCAAGAGAAGCCATTATGTCAATGAAATGATTGATGATCGAGGAATGACTTGGATAGTGTAAGAATCAAAGGCCTCAAGGAGGAGAAGGATGATATCTCTATATTTTGAAGGGTATCATTTTTACATTGATACTTGCCTATAACTTGTTTGATGATAAGCTCATAATCCCATAGATGTCAAGAACTTGAACACCTAAAAAGGTAACAGTTTCAAGACCTAAGATAAGGGCTTCATACTTCTGCCATATTGTTTGTACACTCAAAATCAAATTTTCAAAGGAGGGAATAGGAGTATCCCAAGGAGGAATGATAATGATGCCAACACCTCCCCTTGCTGACACTTAGAACCATCAAAAAAGAGGGTCATCCTAAGGGTACCATACTCATGATGAAAGTGGTTGATGGATTCATCTGGAAATTGCTCATGAGGAAGATGTGCACTAGGAAGAGGGGCTTCAACTAATTGATCTGCGATAGCTTGGCCCTTGATATAATTTTGAGAGATGAACTCGAGGTCAAACTCAGTCATGAGCATGAGCCATCGAGTGATGTGGTCATTGTGATATGGCTTTAGAATGCATCATTTTGAGAAGATGAAAGCTAGTGATGACATAAGTCTTGTGATTGAGAAGATAGTGTCAAAGCTTAGAAGTGGCAAAGAAGAGAGCACAACACAACTTTTCAGCTTTAGTGTAGTGAGTTTCACAGTCATGAAGGGTGTGAACGACTGATGTAATAAACAACCTACTCATGACCTTGGTCATCACGATGTGCTAACATAGCCCCTAGAGCATGATCAATGGCAAAAACATATAGATAAAAGGGCTCCCCCTCGCGGAGGTGTAAGCACTCGGTGGGGACAAGAGATATTTCTTAAGATCATCAAAATATTTTTGGAATTTATTGTCCCAATTGAATTTTGCATCTTTATGAAGAAGATGATGAAAGGGTTGGCAACAATCTAAAAGTTGTGAGATGAAATGATGAATACGATTGAAGTCATCCTTGAGACTATGAAGTTGCTTAAGATTGGAAGGAGGAGGCATCTCAATGATAGCCTTGATTTTTGTGGGGTCAACTTTAATACCCCTGATGGACATGATAAAGCCAAGGAGTTTTCCAGTTAACACTCCAAATACACACTTGGCTAGATTGAGACAAAGGAAGAAATGATAAGGTGCTCAAAAAGGACTTCAAGAAACAAGATGATCGTGTCGATGTTTAGATTTACCCAAAATATCATCGACATAATCCTCTATTGTCTTATGGATGAGGTCATGAAAGATGTAAGTCATGGCTCATTGATAGGTGGCTCCAACATTTTTAGACCAAAGGGCATGACGCGATAGAAAAGGTCCAAGGAGTGATGAAGAGGTCTTATGTTGGTCTTCTGGTGTGATGAGAATCTAATTATAACTAGAAAAACCATCCATAAGAGAAAGCATCTCATGACCTGTGTAAGATCCACAAGTTGATCGATGTTATGGAAGGGGGAAGTCATCTTTAGGGCAAAGCAAGATTTAGATCTCAAAAGTTTATGCATATACAAAGCTTTCCAGATGATTTTGGAAAAGATGTACAATATTAGAAACCCATTAGGGATAGTCAATGGGGATGATGAAGTTAGCGGAAAGAAGGCATGTTGCAACTCCTCTTTGACAAGGAGGGAAACTCGAGGATGCATGTAGAAGAAGCTTTACTTAACCGAAACTTAACATTAGGAAAAGGTGAACGATGTTATGGATGATGATATAGAAGGATCAAGACCTGACATGTCATAGTATGACCATGCGAAGGCCTGACTATGATGAGAGAGGAATGTGGTGAAATACTCAAGTTCCTGTGGATCAAGGATTGACCCCACTTTGAGAATGTGAGGCTCCTGGGGAGTCCCGATGTTGATATCGATGGTGGCTTCATTGAGAAGAGTGGATATTTCAATGGTAAGGTCTTATGAAGATAAGAATCTTCTACCCCCATGTGGGAAAGAATGGCATCATCATCATCAAATGAAGAATGTCGATGGTAAAAGAATCCTCTTCTATCATTTCTAGATGGCGAAGGGAAGGGACCTAGTCTGATTTTCACACTGATAAGTGACCGGTCCCAAGGTGATGGTGGAGACTAAAAAAATCTAGAAGTGATAGACACGGTGTCATCCGCATCCATATCCTCATGGGATGGAGAAGATGGAGAAGGCATGTCCATAAGCATCATAGATGATGGGGGATGGGGTCAAGGTTTGTTCTTGATAACCTAATCTAAAATTTTTCATGAGGTTTGTGGCATTGATCGATAATAAGGTCATGTGCACCATGCTCATAATGTCCCATGCCAAATCCCTTCCATGCACAATGATGAAGATAGGTGTGGGAAAAGGATGGTTTGTTTGAGGAATCCATAACCACCGGTATATGGTTTGGTGTGAGGATGATCAATGATGTGAGAAGAAGGGGCATCGACACCACCATAGATGAGATTGGTGCAAAGATGGGGTGGGCTGAAAAAAGGAATGATGTCCCCGATGTTAGGTTGGTACATTGAGATTTTTCAGGTCTACCAAGGTGATGAGGCATGGGGAAGGTGTTGAGCATGAGAAGACGATACTCCCCAATGTAAGTTTGTCCATGACTTTGTCTAAGGAGTCATCATTGGGAAGCTTAGATGAAGAGATGGATGAGCTAGTGGATGGTTGAGATGGGTCATTTTTGGAATGAGGACATCATTAGGTCGATAGGTCATGTTTCATATTTGGAAGGGAGGAGCATCACTAGGAAGTGTCAATATTTTTCCCTCATGTTCATATTTGATGCAACGATGAAGTGTGGAAGGGACACAACACATGGCATGAATCCAAGGTCATCCAAGAAGGACATTGTATTGAAACTCCCCTTCTATGATATAGAATACTTCATGGAGGAGCTTCTCACCAACGTGGATAGGAAGGAAAACCATTCCCAAGGCGGGAGTGATAACATCATTAAACACATGAAGGACCATGGGTGTTTGGTGACAAAGTGGTTTTAGGATCTTGAGTTGATCAAAGGTATGTGATGGGATGATGTTGATACTTTCCCCATTATCAATCATGGATCGTCGAATGAAGGTATCATTGATTCTAACCATGATGAAAAGGGGAAGGTCATGGTCCTCAAGTGGAATGTCTGGGATCTCAACATCATCAAATGAGATGGAAGTAGAAGCCACAAGTGCTCCTACAGAGATGTAAAGGCCGAGTCTCATCACTAGATGTTGGGATATGTTTCAAGGCTTCAGTGAGAGCCTGACCTATGGTCTTGGAGAGCTTTGGATGAGCTCATAAAGTGACATCTTAATCGGGCCTGATGAAGTTGTTTGATAATGCTTTGTTCAATAGGCCGAGGAGTGGCTAAGATAGAAACCTTAGGTTTTGATGATGATGAGGATGGATGAAGATGAAGTGGGCTCACTAGAAGGAGCAGTAATCACAACCTTAGGTTTTGATGATGGGGGATGGAGATGAAGTGAACTCCTTAGGAGGAGGGATGGCGAAAAAAAGGTCTTTGATTTTGATTGGGTTAGTTGGTTTAGAATCATGTGGACTAGATCGAGTAGCTATCTGAACAACATTGATGAATAAGGGGGACCATCCTTAGAAGAATCTTCACTTGGTGGTGGGATGGTAACAAAAGTCCATGATGAATGAGGGGACTTGTGTATTTTGGTGATGAAGTTGATGATGTAGATGTTGAAGTGGTCATGGATGAGGAGGTGGAAGGAGGAGATTGATTTGTTTCAAGAAGAAGGTCATCCTCCTCAATAATGTTGTGGAAATGGTTTAGTGCTTTACAATGTTCTGTGTCATGTCCAAGGGTGTGATGATAGGCAAAATGAGGTTGAATCAAACCATGATGGCTTCTTACTATGTGGATCAAAGGCCTTGATAGAGGGAGTGTGATGGCAGAAATTTGAAGCAAGTGTTGAAGGACCTCTACATATGATTCAACCAAAGTATTAGAGGTGCCTTATCTTTATGAGAGGTTTTGGATTTAGAAGAAGAGGTGGATGTTTGGGATGTAGATGTGTGAGATGATTTGGATGTTGAGGTTGAGTCTTAACATTTCAAGGTTTTGATGTCTTGGATTCATGTTTAGTGATGGTTGATGTTTTAGAAGAAGAAGTGTTGGATGGTTTTGATTTGGATTGATTGGTGGGTTGAGGTGTTTTGGATGAAGGGGCTAGTCCTAGAGAGATGGATGTGGTCCTAAGATAGATGATGTGGCATTGGATTGTTTGATCTTAGGTGGAGGGATGTCTATATTTTTATGAGGATGTGAAAGAGACCTTTGAGGAAGCATGCCAAGGGTCTTAGATTTTTTTGTGAAGAGGTACCCTTGGAGGGATGACAACGATCTCAATTGAAGGTCTGAAGGTTGTGTTGTTGGGGTTGATATTGGTGGAGGGAGTAACTTGTGTTTGATGAGATCTAAAGAAGGTGAAGATTGAGTTGATGTGGAAGTGTTTCTGATTTTGTGGATGAGATGGGAGGATCACTTGAAGTCATCACAAGTTGGAGTGCTTTCAAAAACTCTTCAAATGATGAGAATGATGTGGGAGGAGAAGATGGTGTAGATGTGGTCATAATAGTTGATGTGATTGGTGCGGGTAAAAGTGTAGAAAGAGGAATTGGGATAGATGCTAAGGATGGATCCAATATAATAAGTGGGGTGGAATAGATGTAGGTGAGGTAGTAGGTATAGTCAAATCGATGAAGTAGATGTGGCAAGTGATGAAGTAGATGTAGGTGTAGGATCAATGGTAGATGTTGATGTAGATGTGGATATGATTGGTGTAGAGATGGGGATAAGTGTTGGTGGAATTGTAGATATAGGGACAATGTCCAAAGAAGAAGTAGATGTAATAGTTGGTGAAGTAGGTGGAGTTGTTGATGGGGTAAGATCTTGATCAATGGTGTCGGTAGTGTTGATGGTGTTAATGGTGTGAGCATTGGGTGGTTGAGATGTGGGAGGAGTGGTTTGATTTGTTATGCATGATTAGGAAATGGTTGTTTGAAAACATCAAGTGGTTGATTAGGAGGTGCATTAGGGTTATCCACTTGAAGGTCACCTTGGTCAATGAGTTTTTGGACAAGATCTTTGAAGGTTTGACATTTCTCTATATCATGTCTACGAACTTGGTGGTATTTACAATAGTGATCCTCATGATACCAAGTGGTTTAGGTCTTGATTCATCAAATGGTCAAATGGGGGAAGTGTGATGAGATGAACCACCATCAACTTATCAAATATCAAACTATATGACTCTCCAAGGGAGTGTAGTTAGGTGTCATTCTAGGAGCTCTTTGTTGAGGCCATGTGCTAGAGGTGGGTGTGGAAGAAGATTTAACCACCACAACATTGGCCACACTCTTGATTTTTCATTATGTGTGATGGTTTAGTAAACTCATTTTTTTGGCTTGTTTGATTTAAGCTTAAGTTGGCCTTGCTCAAGGGCAAAGTCTCAAGTTTATGAGCCATGGTGAAGGCTTCTTCAAATGTCTGAAATGATTGGATTTGTAAGGTGGATGAGATATGCTTTGCACACAAGAGCATGAAAATAATTCAATGAGCTCTGTTTATGGAAGGGAAAATGATAATTGATTTATGATTCCACCATCATGCGAAAAAGTTGTGATAGACTCATCATTGAATTTTTGAATGGCATATAAGTCTGTAATGGTGATCTTGCACAATGTTGATTGAGAAGTGTTCTAAGAAGAGTTGCGTAAGTTGGGTAATGAGAACAATGAGTGTTGGGGATGCCATTGTACCAATCTAATGCAGGGAACAACCAAGGACATAGGAAAAGTGTGAAGCATGAGGTCTTGATCATGGGAAATGAGATAACATGCATGCCTAAATGCATGAAGGTGTTGTTGGGGATCCTTCCTTACTATTAAATTTGGTGAATTTGGGAAGCTCCAATGAGGAGGGATAGGTTTGATTGGGACTAATGGATGGATAGGTTCATTGCAAATTTGTTCATAAGAGAATGTGACCTTGGGTCCCAAGGTAGGCTTCAAGGCTAGCCAACCTATTCATCAAGGCATGCATGGGGTCATTTGAAGTGGTTGGATGAGAGGTAAATGGTTGTGGTTGTATGACATGAGAAGTAGCTTGATAAGGTTGTTGATAGGCTTGTGAATGAGTGGGTGTTTGAGGAATTGTTTGATGAGGATGAATGTAAGTCATTGGTTGAGATTGGAGGGTTGTTGTAATGGTTGATGTTGAGAAATAGGATGTGATGTGATTTTTGAGATTGGGTTGGTTGTTGAGGTATATGATGAGTGGGGATATGAGTGATAGGTTGAGATTGTTGGGGAGGTGGATTAGACACTATGTAATGACAAACACTCATAGGAGGAGGAGTTGGGAAGTGATGACATTTTACATGAATGTGTGATGTGAGGGGTAAGGATTGATTATGTTGTTCGGATATGGGAGGCAATGTTTGGGTTTGTTGAAAGGATTAGATGGGGACACTAGTGATGATAGTGGATGAAGAAGTGATAGGAATGGAGGTAGTGATAGTTGTGTTGATGGGAGGTAGATTAGGAGGAATGGGTGTGACTAGTTGGGTGGTTTGATGAGGTTGAGGATTAGGGAAGAAGATGGATCAAGCTCACGTTGGGCCATAACAAGCTCATTCATGGATCTAGGGAAAAATACCACAAGTTGCGAAGAAAGAACTTGGGTTGTTTCAGGGTTGGAATGATAACCATATATTTTTTAGAGGTGGCCCATCAATAGGAAGTTGGGTTTACTTCCTAAGAAGGTAATCATGAGAGGCTATGGGATTAGCATCGAGAAGCTCTTGAACTCCACACTACCACGAGGGATAATGGGAGGCCCAAAATTTCAAATGATGCAACGGATGGAGGGGTGGCTGGTCTAGATGGGATGGATTGATGATGCAAGAAAGGATTGGTCTCATCATAGGTGGTGGTTTGAACAAGAGATTCTTGATGAGGCATATTGATGATCAAAGGTTGGGTGACCATGGAAGAGGTAACCATAGGCATGGATGAGACAATGGTCATAGTAGAGAATTTGTTGGGATGAAGTAATGGAATTGTTTGATGCAAGATTTTGTTCCATTTTCCTAGCTAAAGAGCGTGTGATAATGGGCATGAAACAAAACAAGAAAACAATAGCTATACTAATTAAGGCAAACAAGTCAAGCATGCAATGTTTTCTTTATCTTGATTAATTTAGAAAATGTGAAAAATAAAAAGGGGAATGGATAACGAGGGTACCTAGGAAATGGCAATCTAAGGTTGGTTTCGGGTAGTTTTGGATGGGGAGTCCTCGATATACCCGAAGGTATGTGAGGCCCAATCATGCAAGATTTATAACGCGGTCAAAACACCACAGTGACTTTCTTATTGGGTGATGAAATCCCAATTAGGTCCACTTAGTATGGGATTGTTTCGATGTGTGAATTTGATTAGTGTTTTGATGTGTGTGAAGAAGTGTGAAATGTAACCAATTAAACCCTACTTACACTAGATTTGTAAGCAAGAATGCAAGAGGTTCATTTTAAACCCAAAACCAAATATGGAGATTCGATGAGAACAACCACACAAGGAAGGAAAATGCATACAAAAGGAGAAACTAAGACAAAAAGAGGAATACCTAGTTTTCTCTTTTCCTTTTTATCTAATCTTCAAAATAAAGCAAGTGAAGAGCAAAATCCAAGCAATCCAAAAGCCCAACACGAACAAGCAAAAAAAAGCCTCTACCTGTAATGTTAGTGGAAAATAGAAGAAATGTGGAAAATAAAAGAAAATGCAAGAGACTCACCTAAAAGGGTCATCCCATTAGGTGTGCTAGAATGTTGGACTAAATTTTCTCTTTCCTATTCGATTAGTGGACTAGATACTAAAGAAAATCAAGCAACTCAAAACATGCAAGGGTTTAAGGTACCTTGGGATAAGATGATGACAAATGAATGGGCACAAAGTAGATTCCTTCATTTGCAAGCTTGATGGATTTGCACAACAAAGATAACTAGAAGGAAAATGGATTAGATGGTAGATGAGGGGGTTTCCCGATGAACCAAGTCGGTTCCTGAAGCATGGGCTTCCTTATGTGGATGTCAACCCCGTATTTGATAAAAGATGATAAAGTAAATGATGAAGGATTGAGTAACATACAGAATCTGAAACTAAATAGAATCTAAAATTTGTAGAACTGAAAAGAAAGTGTAAATTTGATCTAAATTAACACAAAATGAAATATACCTGGTTGGGTCGACAACGACCCAGGCTGCAGAGGTCTAGTCGATGGTGACCAGGGTAGATGGATCAAAACAAAAAATGTAGATAATGTAACTAAAATGTAGATCTAAAGATGTCAAGGCTTGTAGAAGTTGATATAAACCTGCAGAAGAGACCTAAAATAGGGGAAATAACAAGGATGCAAAAAAACAAGGATTTGAATGGGTAGAATGGAAATATGGCTTGGGTCGATGAAAAATGAGCTTAGTTGGCGCGATCGAAGACCGATAGAATGGATCTGGATTGATGAATGAAGATAGATGGATCGGGAACTACGTGGGAACAAAAAAACAGAAAATAGACTATTGTGGATCTAGATGGCAAAATAAGTGTCACAACAGAGGCAGGGGTTGATGGCGGCACCGACAGAGTCGACAGACAACTTGAGATTGAGTTACACAAGGTCGAAGATGGATGGGTTGGATTGATGACACCTACACACAAGGATGATCGAAATAAGGAAGGTTGGATTTGAAGCTCTGATGGCAGCTGGACCTGCAAAATGTTAGTAATTGATAATAGCAATAATAATGATGCAACAATGGAATAAACCAATACAAGAGCAAGATAACTCCCAAAGTCTCCACAAATGATGCAAACAAGCTCAAAGGGACTCCAAGAAGACTAAAACAACTCAGAGAAGCTCAAACACGAAGATAAGGTCTGCAAAATGCACAAAAGCTATGATGATGCATCCTTTAGATGGGGGGAATATGGATTTATAGGGTTGACGATGACCTAGGTGGGTCATCGCTAACTATGGGGAATTGTCCATTTGGGCGGTGGGAGGATGCCTAACTCGAGGCATCAAGCCCATTAAAAGCGGGATTAGGGTTTTGAAAGGCTTAGGGTTAGGGTTAGAGGCTGTAGGAAGTGAAATGGGTAGGTGAGGGATGAAATGGAGTAAATAAAGGCTAAGGGAGCCTAGGGATGAGAAACTAGGTAGTTTAGGGATGATAAATAACCTAGAGAAGAGAAATTGGGGATGATTAAGATTAATTAGATAATGAGATGAGGATTAGGGGATAATTATAAAAATTAGTAATAAATTAAAATGGATAGGATAATAGATGGGAAAGATGAGAATATTAATAAGAATATGAATTAAAATAAAAGGGGTCTAGATAGGTGACCATGGTGAAAGAAGCGAACGCAGGGTGACAAGGGTAAAGAATACCAAATTTTGGTGTCTACACATATGTGCTTACTCATAACAAAGAAGATTTTCACATTAATTTCCCACAATATTTTCCCCACTCCTAGATTTATTCTCCCCTAAACCTCTTCTTCATATCCCCTCTTACTCCTCCAACATTTCACTCCATCTAATTTAACTTAATCAATACATCCCTTTATGCGTTTCCATCACACATCTCACGTGCCATTAGTAGTAATAACATTAGAGCCCAAATAGTCCCCTGTAATATTTGTTTTTGTCATAAAATGTAATATATATCGATCAACGGGGTCTTGGCTGATTGGTAAAGGCCGAGCATTTACTAAAAGGAGGTCCAAGGTTCAAACCCCACCGGGCAGACCCGAGCGTGAGGAGCACTCGGCCTGAGTCCTCATGCGCATCTTTGCCGCGCAGTAGTCCGACCAACGTCCCCGAGTCCTCTGCGTGGTGCATAAGACGTCCCTTGACCAACATCCCCGAGTCCTTGCATGGTGAGCAAGTAACCCGACCAACGTCCCCGAATAAGCGTCAGCCAGTACAGAGGCATATAAAACCTCATAATCACCACACAAAAAAAAAAAAACAAAAACAAAAACATTATATATCTCTCTTTGCCTCCAAGAGAGATATAGGTCCATGCCATGATAGCTTTTATGTTCTCACACATTCAAGCGTAAACAAACCAAGACGCCTTCAGATGCCTAATTTGAAGCCATTGCGGACCATCTTTGGGTTGTATGGGTTTGCTGGTTTTATAGCAGCCAAAATGCCATTAATAAGAAGACAACTTTGTTCAAGAGCTGCGAGGGAGGCTATCAGAAGAGCAGCAAACAGAGAAAAATGAAGAAATGGCATGTGTTGTGTATCATTATCCGTGTATTGATGGGGCATTTGCTGCATTGGCTGGCGCCCATTTGTACCACTCTCTTCTCGGACTTCCTGTTGTTTTTCTGCCCAATTCCACAATTGATCCTCTCAGGTATGCCACCACTGTTTTTGAAATCCCTGATTTACTTATTCTCACTTTTCATGACGTATAAGGTAGTAATGGGAACTCTTATTCGTGGTGGTGTTAACTGCAATCCTTTTTCTGCTGTTGTTGTATTCCTGACTTTGAAATGATGTGTGCATTAGCAAAATCCTTGTCAGGGCGCCAAAACCCTTGAGAAACCCGAAAGAACCGGCGCTTACGAAATAAACTGCGATAATCTACAACAATATCAACAAGCCACCGCTGTGGTTCAAAAGGAGAAAAAAAAACAATCAAAATATCCTAATCTAATTGAGACATCATTGGGTCAGTGAGACCACCTTGAACAATTCTAGAGCCTAAACATCTAAACTGAAAGAATTGCAGAAGGGCTTGAGAGAGGACCTTGTAAAGCCAAGTAGTATTAACATGGAGTCTTCTAGAAGGGCTTGAGAGAGCACCTTGGAAAGCCAAGTAGTATAAACATGGAATTTTCTACAATTTGCCGTTCACATTCACTGTTAACCACAAATGATTTAGTAAGAAAAGGGCTTAAGGAAAAATTGCATAAAGAGAGATATTGATGCAATTTGTCACGAAGCCATCTTATTAACTAGTATGGATTACAGAAGCATGGAATCTCTAGAAGGTTTATTGTTTTCTAGCACATTCAATACATGCATACAAACTATTGTGTAGAATTAACAAGATTTAGGTGTTTGCTATGCCCTTAGCCTGTTCGGTGTCTTGGGATACGTGTGACTGACTTATGATGCACAGAACCTTTGACTTAGTTATTTGGTAATTCCTATATTTCATATCAGTAGGAGTAGTTGGCCTAAGTGGATTATGGAGTCCCCATATCCTGATTATGGTGTATATTATTAGATTATGATATTTTAGAATGCGTCCTCCAACAAGGCACAAGTGTGGAAGCTGGGCTCACTTCAGCAAAGCGTACAGTCAAAGAGAACAACAGTCCTATTCTTGTCTGTCTCGATTTAACAGTTGCTTTTATGTAGTTTGTTTTCTATATTTAGAATTGTAGTTCTTTATTTAACAGTTTGCTTTAATGAAGTTTGACTTTGTTTGTTTAAGGGTGCAGATCCCTAGGAAAAAATTAGGTAAAGCGTTGATTTAATTTTGGATGGATCCAGTTTTAGGATATGGGCTATTTTCAGTCTCTTGTTTAGCTATATAAAAAGCCTAGGGTAAGTGTTTCATTCATTCACCGTGAGTGCTTTTTTCTAGAGTGTATTCCAAAGCATAGTAACTTTTGTTTTCTGATTAATAAAACAGTGATGTGATTTGGAGCAGATCTGACTAATTTTTTAGTTAGTTTTTCTCAAATATATTGATGTAGATTCAGGCATTTAAACTTTAGTAGTTTTGATTTTTGTATTCCGTTTTGAGCTATCTAATGGAGGGTTCTTTAAGATCAAAATCTGCTTACCATGGTGTAGAGGAATTTTCAACATGGTATCAAAGCACAGTTTGTGAAATCTTCTAGATTCCGTTTACGGAGAGGCTAGCTATCTAGAGTAGAGAGTTGTTGGAGGATTTTAGTGGGCAGTATGTCCAAGCTTTAGTGATTGAATGTAATGTCCCCTTTCCTATGCCAAAGGCATAAGGGCCAATTCGAGTCCAAGCTTTGGTCATACCCAAGGGGTTATGGACGCTGGAGCTATTGGGTATGAATATTTAGTCCATTTTGTTATAATTCTTCGTCGACATAAACGTAAAGTGTTTTGAAGGGACTAGATATTATGTTTTGTCGTTAGGAAGGGGCCACATGACACTTAATGTTCTAATTTTGCATTGGGGGTCACTTTTGGACCATGGTGACTTAAAAAGGGAAAAGTAACTTAAGTTACTTTTATTTTATTGGTCCTTCCTAAGGAAAAATGCGACTTGGGTTTTTTGGGGCTCTTTTGCCTTGGGAAAATTATATAAGGAGTGAGAGAAAAAAGGAAAGGTGATTCTTGCATACATAATTATTTTCCTTCATGTGCAACTGCTGCTTGCAAATTTATAGCTTGTGGAGTGAAATCCCATAAGGACCTTAGCTTCGGTGGTGAGAGATCCATCCTTAGCTAGCAGGGCATTCTTCGGTAGTGAGAGATCTACCATAGTTTATCATTTGGAACTGTTTTCGTGGCTGTTTTATAGAGATATTTTCAGAGGTTTCGAGGAAGGTTTTGAGGGTTTTGGAGACATTTTGTGGAGTAAATCAGAGGGTTATTAGATCAGATTTATGACAGCGATAAGAGCAGGGTTTGACATCATTTCTAGAGACTTTTCAAAGGGTTTTGATCACTTTCCAAAGGGGCGACTTGTTTTGGAGATTGCAGCCCTTATTTGGAGGGTTTCTAGGTTGCCATTTTCAGATCTGAAGGTTGGGGTTTCATTCTCCATATTAGTATATGTAATTTCCAGAATTTCATAATTTTATCTTGCTTATTGGAGAAGTTACGAATTTTTGAAGTTTTACCACTGTTTAGGGCTTTCTGTAATTTTCTGGCTGCATTATATTATTCCAAAAATTCCAAAAATAATTTTCTTATGTTCTTTATAATATTAGCAAGCTCTCCTAAAAATTTCAAGTGATTTGAGTGAGTATTTTGAGAGATATCAATTTTCTTCAGTTCGCTGCCCTAGCTGTTAAAAATCTGCAAAAATCAGAATTTGTGTTTGCTGCAATTTTATATTTTTTGGTGCATTTTTAAGTGGTATCCCACAAGGGATATTTCATTAAAGCAGAGTTGTGTCAGTGATCGATATGTGGATCTCTGAAGGGTTGTGGGTTGTGAAACCCTAGTTGATCGCTGATCATAGATCAAGCTCGTTTGAACATTTGCAGATTGACAACTCCTAGTTTGCGAGAGTCACTCGTTGGAGGAATGCTCTAGGTTCTAATTATGTGCCATGGAAGTTAAGATTGCAGAATATCTTGGAAGAAACAAAATTATGGTACCTTGTGGAGAAGAAGGGTCGCCTTCTATGGATTTCAAAGATTTGGTAGAGTATAACAAGAAGGCAGTGAAGGTGAAGTGAATTTTGTTGTATTCAATGAAGGACCACCTAATAATCCCTCATATTACCACCAAGAAGATTGCCAAGGAGATGTACGATGCCTTGGGAACCTTGTACCAAAGTGTGAATGTATCTAGGGTGATGCTTTTGAGGAACAAGCTCAACACTACTTGCATTAGAAAAACAAATACATTAATGAGCTATCTGATGAAGCTAACAAAGCTTAGAGATCAAATTGGTGTAGTTGGTGATGAAGTCAAAGATAATGAGCTAGTCCACATTGCTTTGAATGGCTTTTGTCCATTATTGCACAACTTTGTTCAAGTCATCCGTGGTTGGGAAAGTTACTTGACTTTGAGTGGTCGGGGATGCTTTCATTGGAGAAGAGACGAGACTACAACAAGTCTCAAACAAATTTAAGGATGATTTTCTAGACCAACTCCTCTTGAGAAGGCGAGGAAGGGAAGAAAGAAAGGATTCAAAATGGTTAGAAGAAGAAAGAAGATTCGGGGTCTTCTAATCACTAGAAGAAGGATCTAAGTCATATCAAGTGCTTTAATTGCAATAAGCATGGCCGCTATGCTTTTCAATGTCTAGAGAAGAATAAAGGGAAGGCCAAGTAGTAGAAGTAGAAATAGTTTGTTGGAAGTGCGGAACCTTCAGGAACAAACGCGTTAATTGTCGTGCATAATCACCGTAAGGAGGATTTGAGTCATATCTACGTGCTTCAATAGCAATAAGCATGGCTACTATGCTTCTTAATGTTTAGAGAAGTTGTAAGGGAAGGGCAAACAACAACAAAAACAATACGCAAGAAGTGCGGAAGATTCAAGAGTAGACGAGTTGACTTCTAGGCTTGACACAACCTTTTCCATGATGTTGTGCCTTTCCCCAACGAAGTCTTAGGTGTTGGGTGGTATGTTGAAGATGGAGCCTTTAGACATATGAATTTGAACAAGGCAGCCCTTTTCAAATCGAAGGAACAACATACCAACACGTAGGTGGAGCTTGAAGACAAGTGGAGAAGAGAGGGGTGTGCAAGGGATATGCACTTGACAAACATGCAAGACCTCATTTCCGAGTAGTGAGCATAAGTCAAGGGGGACTCTAGATTTGATTCATTCGAGACATTTGTGGACTGTGTCATCGCCCCATTGACATGTAATTTGTACTCTGTTGCTTTCATTGATGATTCTTCTAGAAAGACTTGGATTTATTTTCTCAAGCCCAACGACGAGGTCTTCAACAAGTTCGGTAGTTTAAAGCCCTTATTGAGAACCAAACAACTAGGAAGATCAAGGTATTGAAAAACATAATAGAGGGGAGTATGCCTCCAATGACTTAATTCCTTGCGAAAGAACTAGGGATCAAGAGGAAACTTACAGCCTCGCATAACTCGTAGCAGAATGGGGTTACTTGAGAGAAAGAACATGTCCATAGTAGAGACTATTAAGTCTATGGTTCATGACTTAGATCTACATATGTTTTGGGAGTAAGCCTCAAATGATTTGATTCCTTTTGCAAAGAACTAGGGATTAAGAGGCAGCAACACCGTCTGACCCACACAAAAAATGGGGTTGCGAGAGAAAGAACAAGCCCATAGTAGAGACTGCTAAGTTTATGGTTCATGAATTAGATACATGTATGTTTCTTTGGGCAGAAGTTTGTAGTGACGTAGTCTACGTATTGAATAGGTGTCCTCACAGATTGTTGAAGGACAAGACTCGAAAGGAAGCTTTTAAAGTGGAGAAACCAAATGTTTCTCACTTGAGTGTTTCATTAGTCCAATTTTTATTTATGTTCCAAAGGAGAAGAGGATGAAGATTGTACCCTCTATCTGAAGGGTATTCTAGTTGGCTACAGTGAGACCTCTAAGGCTTACAAGATCTATGTTCCATCTCAAAGGAAGATAGTAGTGAGTCGGGATGTGAAGGTGGATGAGGATGAGGATGCATGGTCTCCCAAGTCCCATGAGCTTCTAACAACAGATTTGAAGACAACACTTACTGCACCAAGTGTTGATTTATAGGTTTCAAGGATTACAGTTCAAATCGTAGGTTCCAAAATAGGCGCAAAGACAATGTGACCCTCCGTAACAACCAGAAGCCTAAATGGATTCAACTTACGTTGCGAGAGGTAGAGGAGCAAGTTGGTGCTCCAAATAGTTCTTTCGAGTGTGCCATCTTCCTAAGAAGTTTCCCATTTAAGTTGCATTGATGTCTTCCATCATTGATGCACATCCTTCCCGAGGCGATAGATCAGCAAGTACGACAAAATGCTGGTTTAGTACAACTCCATCATAAAGAATGATGTGTTAGAGATAGTGCCGATACTAGTGGGGAAATCAGCGGTGGATTCCGTGGTCAGATAAACATTAAGCACACAAATGGCGGCATAGAAAAGTACAAGGCTTGGTTTGTAGCTAGAGAATTCTCTCTCGAGAGAGGGAGTTGACTTTGAGGAGATCTTTGCTCACGTTGCCATGTATACTTCTATTAGGACCATCATGTCTTTAGCAACTATTTTTGGTTAGCGATTACATCGAGATGGATGCTAAGACAACTTTTTAAAATGGATTGATTGAAGAAGATTTGTACATTAATCGGTTGAGAGGATTGAGTTGCATGGTGAGAGATCCATGTGTGTAGGTTGAAGATGTGTGCAAGAAAATTAGAGCTTTTAGAAAACCACGGATGCAATATCAAAAAGCTCTCTACTCTAACCCAAAAGCAAACACTCAGATTGAGCTAGAAAGGAAGGAAGATATACTTGCAACTTACCAAGACGAGGATCCTTTGATTGTTTGATTTGCTCATGAAGATGGGTTGTTGGTTGCTTCAAAGTGGCTCTTCTTACTGACCTTTTTGGCAACACCTCCCCTTAAAAGCTTGATGATTGCTTGATTGATGATGATAACTTGATTGGTTTGATGGATCGACAAGAGATCGGTATGCTTTTTCGATGGATTTCCACTCTCCTTTTCTGTCATGCAAGATGGCTTGATTTATAGTTGAGGGGTTGAGGATTCAATGACTAGGATGAAGCCATGTTGGATTTGAATCAAGCATTGAGGATGGAAGATTCGAGAGTTGGAGGATTGTAGAGTTTTACGCCATTCATGGAAGGTGAAAGAATAGGAAGTTTCTAGAGATAGAGAACTCTAGATTTGATTAGGTTAGTTAATGATGATTATTAGTGGGAGGATTTGTAGGATAGGCTAGGTTAGTAGGTGTAGATAGTGTGATCTACATAAACTCAAGCAAAGCTATTTAACCTAGACGAACACCAAGTAGTCTAAAGCTAAGCTAAAAATTCATATTAGAACCATCATGATCATAGCTTATGAGAATGCATAATGAAAATTACATGAAATTACTCATCTAATCTATAAGCATTCTTACTAAGTTAAAGATTGCTAATTAAAATGAACCTATGAAGATTACAAACAATCAAAATGGATGTTGCTACTTCATTTATGGTGAAGAGATATCAATAAAATGGCTACAAGGCCATGTTTATATCTTCTCTTACTAACCAAGCTTGAAGAAATGGATGCAAAAGAGATGCAAGCTATTCCATCAATGGAGTAAGGCTCTTGATCATATGTTTGATATGATAACACTAGCAAAAGTGTGGTGTCTTTAGAAGGAAGGAGGAGGGTTCTTTATATAACCTTCCTGTTTGAGAGAGCTTTGCAACTTGGTGCATGTGGGATAAGGGTAAAGCAAGATTAGGAATGGATAAGGTTGCTTTAGAAAAGGTAATCTTGATTTAGAAGAGTTTAATTTGTCATTAGTAACTCATGGGAGTTGAGGGATGTTTTAATTAATCGGTGTGATTAATTAATAGGTAGATGTAAGCTTATAGAAGCTGATTAGAGGAAAATTAGTGTGATTTGGGGATGTTAGAGAAATTTAATCCAATAAACGATGATTTATTGATTTAGAGTAGTGAGCGTAATTAATTAATAATAATTAATTAACCCAAGTAGAAGCGAACACTAATTAACGAAAGGTCGTTAATCGGCATCTTAAATGATAAGAAGGCTAATTAATTAGCGAAAATGTAATTAATTAACGGAATAAAGGGAAAATGGTGGTTTATTGACAAAGTGTCAATTGACCAAAAGAGAGTGAAGATCATGGTTAATTAGTGAGAAATCACTAATTATGACGAGAATGATAGAAGAGAGGATAATTAGTGCAATTTTAGTATTAAAACTGCGTAAGCGGATTTTAGGTGTCTATATTTGCCCCTCTTTGGGGTGGCGTAAGCGATGCCACTTCAAAGATAGTAGACAAGTATAGACAAGTAAATTTTGAAGGGGTAGAAGAAAAATTAGTAGAATGAAGGATGCCCCCTCGAGTGTCGATGGGGTGATGGAAGAGGTCGATCGACGATAAAAAAAGATGAAGGAAATGGATAGAAGAAATGAAGGGGAGAGGGGGATAAAGGTGATCCCTATTGCCCCGTGACGTTTTTGAAGAAAAAGTGTGATAGAAGAAAATGATAAGGAAGAAAAATGAAGTTGAAGAGAATGGAAATAACTTTCATCTTGCTGATGTAAAAACAACTTTATTTCATCATTTTGCTTAATGATCTATGTCATCGACTCTTATTAAAATATATGCATACAACAAAAGTGTACCATAACATGAAAAGCTATAATACTAACATTTGTTCATTGCTAAAAATGCTTAACTCCATGCAACATACATAACGTAATGTAATACAAGAAAGTAAATAAGCTAACATGACAGGGAAACAAGTACAAACACACATACTCAAACAAACAATGTTCAAGACAATTGCACTAATGTTTTTGTTATCAAGCTTCAGTTCCCAAATGTTCGATTTGACGAAAGGGTTAAAAATGGTGCCCCAAGCAAGGATACATGCGAGGGAGTATATAGAGAGACACAAGGTCCTATGAAAAATCAATCATGCACTATGAAACAATACCAAACAACTCGTTTGTGCAAGGGAGTACAAACATAGTAAGCAAACCAACTTTGTTAATGGAGGGTAGATCCAAATGATCCGCGAGTCGTAATGCGAGAATATTGAGGACTAAAGAAATATGTTTTGTAGGACAAATTTTGATGTTTGAGGACAATGCATTTGATACAGGTTTAGCTGCGTGCATGCTTGTTACCAATTTTTGATAGAATTTTGATTTTATCATTTTTTTGGATTTTGTGATGATTTTACCAATGTTTTGGATTTTTTGATGTTGTGATTTTACCAATGTTTTTTGGATTTTTGAATGTTGTGATTTTACCAATGTTTTTGGATTTTTGAATGTTTTATGAATTTTTAGGGTTTTCTAAAAGTTTCCCAAAGCTATGTATAGGAAAATGAAGATGCAAAGATGCCCCCAATGAGAGGTGAGAATGTACAAGGGAAAATCTCACACATATATACAAGAAGAAGATAAGTCGGATCAAGGCCAAGATGGATATGTTCAACATGATGATGAACTCAAACCAATGAAGTGCTAGGAAGGATTGATCATGCCCCCAGTGCAAGATGGCCAAGAAAAGATGATAGATAGAAGTGGAAGATTGTTTATTGAAACAAGGGACAATTTCTCTCAAACATGGTAAAAGGAAATCTTATACACATGGATGTTTTAACAAAGTAGAAGAACAAAAATGTTATGAAAGGATATGGAAAATGTAACTAGAAGATTGGTGATGAAAAGGTGATTAGCCAAAGGCACAAATCGTGAGACAAAATATAGACTAAAGAAAGAGTTTGAACAAGGTCCAAACAAAACTTGGTAACATACTAATCATGTTTGCTCATAGAGATCCAGTGTGTGCACATGGAAATTAATTACTTCTTAAAGGAAGATTTGATAGACAACAAGTGAGACACGCTAGCCAATGTGTAGGAATGATTTATTTTGAAAGGAGATTTGCGAATGGAGGGTGCAAGGAGAGCCGTACATTGCTCACATTGCATCCGCCAGCGTCCATAGCCTCGATGAAGATGTATTTGATTCTAGTCACAACATTGCTCTACATGCCAGGCATCCATAGCCCCGATAGAGATATTGAAATACCCCAAGAGAGTTATATATTGCTTTTCTTTTGATTTTTGATGTTTTTTTGATTTTGATTTGAAAATTACTTCAGCTCTCTTGATTTTTTTGACAACGGGTTAAGAACCATTGATGGCTTGATGGAAGGATGTTGGAAGTGATTGTGATGACGACATTGGCTAGTGTCAACAAATACACCCAAAAGTTCTTCAACAAGTTTATTAAATGTATGATAGTGATAGATCTTTAAGAGGTCAATCATTCTTTAATTTACCAAGGTGATGAAAGACCAAGGTCAAATGGATACTATAGAGATAAATGCCGCACAAGGAGTGCAAATAGACTAACCAAAAGATCACCGAAGGGATGAAAATGGTGGGAGACTTGTAGAGGAATGGAATGAAAGGAAAGAACATCCATGTGTATGCAATACTTGATTGCAATGTTTGATCTTTGTACCTTTGATTTTTTTGTAATGTTTTAATGTTTTCTCATTTTTTTGTATTTTTGAATATTTTTAATTTTTGTTTTGATTTTTTATTTATTTTTAGATTTTGGATGGTTTTGTGAAGGGATAACCGCAAAGGAGAAGATGATGAAGATGAATGATTGGGAAGTTAGACCAACAATGTCACTCTGCGTGATAAGATCCAACAACAATGTTTGTGATTTCTTTTATAAGGAGACTAGGAGTTTTTGCTTATCAAGAGTGATATTATCTCCAATCTCGATGATCGTGGTGAGATCATATTTGATAAGTGATCATGACTTATCTTTCAACATGGATTTTGTATGTGGGATCTTGAGTTCACTATCAATAGGTTTCAACACTTTGTGCCATACTTGATGGTACGTTGGTGTGTATTCTTGAATCACGCATTTGATTTTTAGATTTATGGTTGTTTGACTTATTGGGAGCTTTGGAGCTCTTTGAAGTTTTGATCTTAGCTTGATGAAGAAATTGTTTGGGTTTCATATAAGCTAATGTGTGATTTTTGATCTCGAGAAGTGGGAGAAGAAAGTGGATGTTTAGGATTGATGAGAGGAACATTAGGGATGATGGTGGGCTTGCCACAATTTTTGATAGAAGGATGATATGATGGACGAAGAGGATATGGTCCAAGGATTGAAGAGGATGGGCTATCGAGGTGTCCCATAGATGGAAAATGAAGGACTACTAGGATGTGTCTCAAGTATAAAAGAATGGGCTACCAGAGGTGTCCCATAGATGGAAGACGAGGACTACTAGGGTGTGGCCCAAGTATAGAAGATGATGGGCTATCGGAGGTGTCCCATAAATAGAAGATGAGGGGCTACTAGGACATGGCCCAAGAATAGAGGATAATGGGCTACCCAAAGGTGACCTAGAAATAGAAGATGAAGGGCTACTAGGAGGTGGCCCACATATAGAAAAGAAGATGATGGGCTACCATGAGGTGACCCAAGGCAAGATTGTGATTGAGGAATTGTGATATGTAAAGAATGATGGGGTGATGAGAAGATAGGCCAGGGATCAATGATAGACCTAGGCATTTCTCCATGTAATGAGGAATGTGAAGATGGAAGAATAAGAGGAGGATCAAGTTTGATGATCTTAGGATCTTCCTCTTTTTTGACTAAAAAGGAATCAACCTCTTCCCCACAATATGCAAACACATCGAGGTCAAAAGAGAATCCTTGCTCATGGTCCTTTGAGAAATGTCATCGTGTATCCCCATGAATTCTCTAAATGCTTCTTCATTCTGAAATAAATCAATCAGTATGGGTCGTTGTTGGTTGACCATAGTAGGTTGATTGGAAGAAAGAGGTCCAACAAGTGTGGAAGATTTAGAAGATGTTTGATGATGATTGATAGAAGAAGATGACTTAAGAGACGAAGTAGATTTGGATTTAGATGTCTTGCGAGTGAGTAGAAGAAGATGGGGGGGTTTGGGATGGGTTGGTATTGGTTTTCTTAGAAGATGGCATAGTGCATGTAGACAAAGAGGATCATGTAGCCAATCAGTGGATTGTGGGGGTCGACTTGGATGATTGATTAGAGGAATTTTGAGTCGCCTCAAGAGAGTCGAATTAGAGGAATGATTGGAGGAACTTGGAGTTTCATGGATCTTCAAAGGACGAAGACGCGTCGTTGAGGTGATAAAAATAGTGTCCTACGAAGAAAGGGAGGACCACGATGTAGGAGTTGAATCAGGAGAATGATGGGGAGATTTTGTGGCGACACAAATCCTTAAAGGAGGAAAATTTCGTTTAGGTGATTGATTACTCCTTAGAAGCAAGTTGATTGGATGAGGCTCATGAGACAGAGGAATCAGAAAGATAATTTAGATTAGAATCATCAGAAGGTCGAGAGGAATTAGAAGAATTTGGTTTGAATCATTAGAATCGAGAAGAATATCATGGATTAGAATCATTAGAACCATACCATCGACTATGAGATGAAGGTGGGGAAAGGGGTAGTTGAGCGGGTTCTCTAGCGCGGATAACTAATTGAGGTTTAGTCGTGATGGGCGTATTTCGATGTGAATGCCTAAACCTAGGTTCCTTATTGTCGTAAGTGTGAGGAACCATGTGATAGTTAGTCATTGTTGGCATTGTTGGGTCCAAATGCCTAGACCTAGATTATATGATTGAACTCCTTCAAATGGAAGGAAGTTCCATGTCGATTCGGTCAAAGTATAACGACAACCAACTAAACATTTTGTAAGTATGCTCGTGTGATTTTCCAAAGGGGATCTAAGGAAAACAAACATATTGATGACACAATTTTGACAATCCAACAAGGTTTGGACAACAAGTTACAAGTGTAAATGTCAAAATGGTTGATCAAAATTTAGCAACATAATGGCTGCAAAGGAAACTTTCCCAATGTTCAAATTGTCTCAAAAGTTGCTTGATAGGAAATGTTTTTGCTAAGGTTTGAAAAATGTGTACAAGGACTACAATGACCTAGGAAAAATCAAGCAACGTAACAATCTAAAAGATTTCTATGAATGCCAAACAATCAAGGCAAAGAGTCCAAAGAATAAGGCACCAAAGAATCAAAGACTCAAGGATTGTCCAAGGAAACAAATCTACAAGATGAAAGGTCACTAGGAACAATCATGCGAGTTCGTAAACCAATCCAATCTACAAGAAACTACTCCCTATGCAAAATGTGTCTCAAATGGTAGTTTGACGCAAGATGATCAACACAATGTCAACACTTAAGTCAAGTTTAAAATAAACAAGGCGTAAGTATTAACAAAGGGTTGAAGTGACTTCCAATGCAAAGTATATTATAACCAATCTAGATACAAACAAGGCCTAAATCCCAAAAGTGGAAGTTACGAATGTGAGCAATGCAACAATACCACTTAGATACGTTAATCAAGCTTTGCGGAAAACAAGATATTAATATAAAATAATATTGATATGAACAACAATGTAACAAACAACACTTTTCAAGGTTGAGGCAATTTTTGGAAGGAGACAAGGTCAAAGTATACTAAGGAGTTGTTAAGGTGTGAGCAACGTAATGGTATAATCTAGACACTTAAATCAAGTTTACGAGAAACAAGATGTAAGTATTAAAATTGTATCAAGATGATTCGAGAAAAAGTAACACCTTAAGGGAAGATCGATGATAAAAGCAAGCCTAACTATGATGAAATGTCTTGACGTGGGTATCAAGACAAGGCTACTCAAGATTTGAGGACGTACTAACACACTTTCAATGCTTACTATCACAATGCAATAAGGAAGGATGTAAGCGGTGCAAAAGTGGTGGACACAATCTTAAGTAACACTATGTATATATGCTTTATTTTGTCCCAAAAGGGCAACAAGAAAACAAAGGAGTAGATTAAGTGGGGGTGAAAAATACTTGCGTCACTTCAGCAGAGTTTTGCCTTGTCTTAAGACAAGTGAAAAACTAAGACAAAGTAACACTTCACAAATTTCGTGATGAATGTCACGCGGATCTAACTTTGATGGACTCTCCCCTTGTTCGACTAACAAGGTTTTGACTCCAAAAAAAGTTGTCACTTTGTGAGAGCTCTTTGAAACACGATTGGTTTTTGGTAAAATTGGCTCCTGTGCAAAATGGCTTCCTATGAGTTCACTCTCTAGGTGTTACAAATTACCTCTGCGAACGCGGTTTGCCAAGGAAGTCAGCACTGACTAAACCAAGGAGTATCCCGACTTTACTTTACCCCCTTTAATACAATGAGCAAAAAATTGCGTTCAGTTGTATCTCACTGGGGTCATGTGAAGATAATTTTGACTCTAATCTCACAAAGGCATACTAGTCAAGGGGTAAGCGAGCACTTGCTGTTTTTTCACCAGGTTCCCTCAAGGTGAACTACTTTGGGGTTCATGGGGCACTCTCAAGGGTCGTACGGCTTATGCTAAGCATTTCCCTAGTTTTAAGCGGACGATTTGTAGCTCTTAACCGAACATGCAAATACAGTGTTTTGAATGTGGTGATTTTTTAATCTTTTAGCTTAGTGTGGTTTTGTACACACGTTGTGCAACCTATAACAAACCGTATTAGTATTGGTTTAGATCCCGATTCTTTGATAAGTGAGTATTGGTCCGCACGAAAGATTAGTAGTTCTCCAAGCAAATCACATTATTTGAAAGAGGATCAAGTGTTGTTTTTGATTCTCAAGATCATCCAAAGACGTAAGAGAAGAACATACACAACAAATAATCCAATTAAAAAGTAAAGGAAAACTTTGCAATTAATGAACCATACAAAAAGCTTGATAAATGTTCATTTTCTTAAGCCAAAAATGAAAGATGAAGTTTCCAATTAACCAAATGTTAGAAAATGAAGACTAAAGTTGCTTTTGATTCTCAAGATCACTTTAAGGTGCAAGAGAAGAGCATACACAAATTTTATCCCAACTATATAGAAATGGAAAACTTCATATTAAAAGACCATAAAAATGCTTTGAAAAATTTATTTCCTTAAACAAAATGAATAATGAAATTTCCAAGTTAATCTAAATGTTAAAAAGATAGAGATCAAAGTTATTTTTGATTCTCAAGATCATTAAAAGGTGCAAGAGGAGCATACACAAGTTTTGGTCTAAATCAAGTAAAACATGAAAATACAACATTCATCAAAACATTAGACATGTTAGAAAATGACGAGTTTTACAATAAAGGAAAAACCTGTGATTTCTGTAAGTCTAAATCCCAAATTTATGTTTTTATTGCATAGTTCACTTCAATGCCTTTCTGTCGCAAAAAAAATGGAGTCGTTTCGAGTTCGGGAGCAAATGTTATGGCTTTTGGAAGATAGGTTACGCATATGCTTTGATGCTCACGGGTATGCATTTAACATGTACCAAAAAAATGTCAAAAAAAGTCCCTTAATCTGCAAAAAGATCAAATTTTTCCAATAGATTCTATTTTGACAACAACCTATCTCATTAATATATGCAAAGAAGACTCAACGCTATCAAACATTAACATTCATGATAAAAAAATTAACATTTTCAACAAATTGACAAAACTAACATGCAAAATGATGAAAAATGAAGCTCTAAAAATGAAAACATGGAGAAATCTTGAATTTTTCTCACAAAGATTCAATTTTGACAACCCATCTCCTTAATATGTGAATAGAAGACTCAATACTATCAAACACTAATCTACATGCTCAAAATTTAAGATTCTCAAGAAATTGAGAAAACTAACATGTAGAATGTTGAAAAATGAAGCTCTAAACATGAAAACATGGAGAAATCTTGAAGTTTTTCCATCAAGATCCAATTTTGACATCACTTCGCCTCTTTTATACCTACAAGGAAGACTCAACATATGCAGACTCAACACATGCAAACTCAACAAAACATGGTTCGAAACACAAGTTATGTCAATATATGAAAAAAAGGGTTAGTATGCAAAAACAAACTTAACCAAAATAAAGAATGCGTGTGAGACAAAGGGGTGTCCCACCGGGCATGCCAAATGTGATCTACATAAACTTAAGCAAAGCTATTTAACCTAGACTAACACCAAGTAGTCTAAAGCTAAGCTACAAATTCATATTAGAACCATCATGATCATAGCTTATGAGAATGCATAATGAAAATTACATGAAATTACTCATCTAATCTACAAGCATTCTTACTAAGTTAAAGATTGCTAATTAAAATGAGCCTATGAAGATTACAAACAATCAAAATGGATGTTGCTTTACTTCATTTATGGTGAAGAGATCTCAATAAAATGCCTATAAGGCCATGTTTATATCTTCTCTTACTAACCAAGCTTGAAGAAGTGGATGCAAAAGAGATACAAGCTATTCCACAAATGGAGTAAGGCTCTTGATCATATGTTTGATATGATAACACTAGCAAAAGTGTGGTCTGTCTTTAGAAGAAAGGAGGGTTCTTTATATAACCGTCTGTTTGAGAGAAGCTTGCAACTTGGTGCATGTGGGATAAGGGTAAAGCAAGATTAATAATGGATAAGGTTGCTTTAGAAAAAGATAATCTTGATCTAGAAGAGTTTAATTTGTCATTAGTAACTCATGGGAGTTGGGGATGTTTTAATTAATCGGGTGTGATTAATTATTAGGTAGATGTAAGCTTATAGAAGCTGATTAGAGGAAAATTAGTGTGATTTGCAGGGATGTTAAAAGAATTTAATCCAATAAACAATGATTTATTGATTTAGAGTAGTGAGCGTAATTAATTAATTCAAGTAGAAGCGAACACTAATTAACAAAATGTCGTTAATTGACATCTTGAATGGTAAGAAGGCTAATTAATTAGAAAAATGTAATTAATTAACGTGAATAGAGGGAAAATGGTGGTTTATTTTCAAAGTGTCGTCAATTGACCAAAAGAGAGTGAAGATCATGGTTAATCAACGAGAAATCACCAATTGTGACGAGAATGATAGAAGAGAGGATAATTAGTGCAATTTTAGTATTAAAACTGTGTAAGCGGATTTTAGGTGTCTCTGAGATAGGCTAGGGAATATTAAATTCCCAAAATATGAGATAATGGGGTTAGATAACTGATTAGGGAAATTGATCATGATGAAGGAATATTGTGGGATATTATAAGGTTAGATGTGATGAAGAGATAATTAGTAAAGGGGATTATTTTAGTTGTATACAAAAGAAAGCTCTTCATGAGCTGAAGCAAGCACCCCGTGCTTGTTACCCCAAGATTGATGAGTACGTATTAGGTTTGGGCTTTACCAAAATAGCTGCCGATTACAACTTGTATTATTTATTTAATGGATCTGATTTGTTGGTTTTGGTCGTGTATGTAGATGACCTGATACTTACCGAGAGTTTGAAGAAGCTAATTGCAGGGTGCATGTCATGATCCGAGCATTTGGCTCACTCAGTACCTTCCCAAATTTCAGTACCTTCCCAAATTGGGATAGTGCTGTCTAAAAATTATTTGTTCTAGAAGGAATCAGTTTGCTTTGGTCATTCTAATGCAACAAGAAAATGCTTGACTTGTAAAGTCGATGCCTTGGCCAGAATATTGTATGCAACTTATTATTATCTAAGTTGAGTGCTTTTGAGTGATTTCTAAGGGCCTCTTGATAGATGTACAAAGGATCTGGGCCTATGGACTCCCATACCCCTTCGTAAAATTTGTAGCGAAAGCTTAAGACTTAATAGTAAAAACGGCCTTTTTAATATAAAACAGTTCAAAATCTCAGCGTATTACTTCTTTTCTTGGATTTTGTAATGTCCAAAATGACATAATTATATTTTAAATGTTCTTATTTACGTGGTCAAGGCTGAAATCTATACCTTTTAAAAATTAGGAAGTTGTCAAATTAGAGTGAAAAGAATTAATTTATTAAATGATTTTAACCCTAAACATTCCTTACATTATTTTATTGCTTCCACTTGCAGGGCAGAAGATTTTGATTGCAAAAAGTTTCACACTTGTTATCTTCTTGATTTTGTTGGACCAAACGAGTTTGCAATTAGGCTTTCACAGATTGTAAAGCAGTAAGTGTTTACTTGAATCTATTATCGTTTTGACTCTACATTTCAAGGGCATTGCTCTTCAAAATATGAAAAATATGAATGCAATGGTCTCACATGCTACACAAGACATAATGTTTGAAGTTTGTACTTGAAATCCATAAAGGGACAAATTTATGTTCTATTGAGGCATAAAAAATGATTGTACGTGCTTAATAAAAGTAACTATAAAGGTAATTCATAGGAATTAAACTTTAGGAGAGGTCTATGGAGTCTAATCCATACGTAATAGAGTTTCCTCAAGGCACTGTTTTTTAGCACTGTAGTGTTACTATGTATTTATTAATATATCTTGCTGATAGTATATAGACCAAAACTCACTATAATTCTATCTATTTGATTTCTGTAATGCTCTAATGCTCATATTGTTTATCCCTACTTGTTCAGGTGTTTCTCAAAAGAAAGTAATCAAATTCACCAGTTCCATCTTTCATGTCGTGCCTTAGGTAAGGAGACTAGAATGTTAATGAGAGACCTATGGACATTGTTGGTCGTCCCATCTGAACCGGTAGAAAATCCCGTGTAGGACCAACCATATCTAACTTCCTTTAAACCCACCTCAATGCATGCCTTTTTCTCATCCAAAATAACTATGTGGAGCTTTTCTTAATTGGGAGCACACACCTTCTAGGACCATTATTGGTCATTATTACAGTCCCATCCACAAGGGGGAGCTGGCAATGTTAAACAACATCCAATGAACAAAAAATAACTTCCGAGTAATTAGGGTAATGGAACAAATATTGCAGTGACAGGGTGAATGTTCTTAATGAGGAAAACTTGCAGAATGAAGAGGATCATTGAGAGGAGTAAGGACACTATGTAAAAACTGTTAACCCTTTCGATAGTTCTGAGACTGAGGATGAAGTACATGAGGTTGTAAACCCTCTGCCTGCGAGAGGAAGAGGGTAGGCAATGACGGTAATGGAGTGTTTACAGATAAGGCTTCAAAAAGAATTTTTGTTAGAAGAAGGTCCAGAACTCAACATATTCAACAGGGAGAAGTGATTGTACAAGAAATGCAAGAAAACATTATAATAAAACTATCTATGATCAGGGGAACTCACTATCCTGGCTTCAAAAGTTTTACCCCTCTACCCACAAATTCTGTGAGCAAAAGTTCTTCAAGTGGATCTTCAGCAGCCTCCTTATCTAGTGCCACTTGAGGACATGGGATCAGGTTCTAAATGGTTGAAAGTAGTGGTTCTGCACACAAAGATTGGGGTTGGAGCATGTGCACTCCTCGTTATCTAATATTTCTGTGTGCATAGCTCCAGGACAAAAGCTCTCCTTATTCAAGGTAACAAAAGGATCAAGTACTCCCATCATTCCAAAAATCAATGATGTAGATGGAAGTATGATATATGACGGTGACCAGTTTCTTGATGACCAGACTTTACAAACAATTAAGATTAATTTCCTATGTTGCCAGGAAACGGGTATGAGTATGGCTCCGAAACGTGAAACGCGTTGATTTTCAAAAAAAACTTGGGTACAAAACATTATGGAAACATCTGTACAATATATTATAAAAAATTTAAAAAATTATATATATTTGTGTTTGTGTGTGTGTATGCATAGTACTCATTTTCAAAAATTTAGTCCATGGAATATATGCATAGTACTCATTTTCAGAATTTTAGTCAATGGATCATAAGATATATATATATATAAAACTCATTTTCAAAATTTTAGTCCATGGACCATAAGAGATAAAGCACTCAAAATATTTTGTATTCATTAAAGTTCTAAAGATTCATCATTCAACATGGTTACAATATCAATGTTTCATATATACATGATTATAATCTAGATTCTAGAATGTATCATCTAGATTTTCTTTTAGTTTGTTTGATCATCATTCAAGGATAGATTATTGGTTGGCAAACATTTTATCAAGCAACGGTTTTACTATCCATATACATTTCCACAGAGATCCTACTGGTCACTAATCTAAACGTAACAAAGAGGTTAACAATGAGAATTTGTCCCAGATGCTGACACAGTAAGCTTCGCAACTCACTTGGCACTTAACACACTAAAAAAGCCACACTTGGCACTTAACAGTAAGAATAACTATTTACTTGGCACTTAACAGGAAGAATAACTATTTACTTGGCACTTATAATAATATTTTCAGCTCCATGAGGAAATTGAAAAATATACAAGCGTTAATATATCATCTATTCTTCTTTTACTTGCTCCATAACATTCTGTAAATCCCTCTGGTAGTTTTGGGAGATTTTGTTCTCCATCGGTGCAAGTAATCTGGACATTTTGGAAAAGACAGGTAGACTAGCTTACAGCCCTCAGCAATATTTTGCCATTTAAACAAGAACCTGTTTCAGAAAATCCAGGATAGACTGCCTTCAATCCATTACAATATTTTGTCGTGAGAATAAAAATAAATTGTTTCTTAAAATAATAAAATAAGACTATTAATATAACAAGAATAACTGAAGGAAACATACTGGAAATGTCCTGGAAATGCCGGGACATTTCCGGAAATGTCCAGGATGTTTCGGAAACGTCCCTGGCGTTTCCGGCACGCGTTTGTACCCGCTTCCGTTACCTGAAATGTTTCAGCAGGGTACAGGGGCTGGGGGCGTTTCCTGGCAACATAGTTAAATTCAAGACGGAGGAAATATCTGGTTACTGAGATAGGAATGCAAATGATGGGGATCATCAGGTATTTGAGAAAGGCCTTTGTCCTGTCCTTGTGGGAGTTGCTCCTGTTCCGGGAATTGATTCTCCTCCCGTTGTTTCTCTCTTGGATGATATTAAATAATTAAAACTAGTGCTATTGCTGCTGCTGCTAATGCTGCTTGTTCTCCTTTGGTTGAAATTATAGATTCATAGACTACATTGCTGAAACTAAAGTTTAGGGGACTAGGCGAGTGCTACAAGTGGACTTCCAAATGAATTTATATCTGATGTTGCCCGAGCTGGCTGTGTCCAGCAGGTGACATTGCCAAACCTTATGCTTAGTTTATGGGCTGGCTGTATCCAGCTTGATTCATTTGATTTCAATGTTTTATTTCTAATATGCCTGATACTTTTATATGCTTATGCTGTGCATATGTTACATATGATGCTTAGAGATGGTTATCTTGTTTAGTTTAAACAGATATTGACGTTGATTGCCTATTCAATGGGCATTTAATTTTATACATTTACCATATTAATAAAAAATAACCTCCCGATAGTAGCGTCCACATACTATAATCATACATTCTTCCAATGTGTGATGCATGAATGGAGTTTGGAGAGATAATTGGAAAGTGAGGGGACCTCCCGAGTCACCTCGACTCTGCAGCTCTTCTGATTGGGGTGGATTTTTGGTACGAGGTTTTGTAGATTTCACATGACTGAATTCTCTGATTAATTCTTCCTTTTCCCCCTTAGGAATCTGCTTGCAAACCAAAATTTGTTCTTTCTTTCTAGCTCCTAGCAGGTGTTACCTCATTTGTGCAAATGAACTGCCTTTGTTATCTAGGCAATATAGTTAAGTTCATTGCCGGCTTCCTGAACTACCATAGCTTCCTTTAGAATAGTTGTAGGTTATGATGAAAATTTTCCTCAAATTCTTTTCAAATTCCTTCTTGGCTTTGCTATGAACTGAAAGATTTGTAGGTCATCTTCTATGTGAGTGTGGGGTTAAAGAGGAAACCTTCACTTTTCCTCTAAAAACTGCAGAATGATATAAGTTTATACAAACTGTAGAGAAAAAGAAACAAAAACTTGCAGAAGCGTACACAAGTCTGATGATCATTTATTTTTGTTCCGTTTCCTTCCAATGTTTTTGGACAAAAACATTTCTTTTTGTAATAACAAAAAACTAACTGAAGCATTTAGAAATAAGAAACTTTTGGTTTTTTGCATACATGAATGATGATTGATATTTTTTGTGAAGGAATATAATAAAATATATATTAAAGGAACCAAAAAAACCAGTCAATCTCATCAGCTTTTCCCAATTCTTCTCAGCTCTCCTTTGTAGCTTCCCTAAAAAAACAATATAGATGAATGAACGAGTTGGGGAGGGTTTTATTTGTTGAATGTGAGGTGGACTTCAAATTAGGTAACATTTTGGTTTTAGAGTTAGTTCAGGTTTTCCTCTTTAATTTTGTACTTTAGCTTCTTTTGTTATTTTATCTTACCAATGTTTTTAAGTGATGCGTGTCACCTTCTGCAGTCACAATGGCGCAGTGAAAGACATCCCTGCAATGGGTCCAAAATGTTGTTGAAACACGCCTGTTGTGGCATACATTCCGCAGCATAGAAATGCCACAGGAGGACCCCAAAATGCCTGTTCACATTGTGGACGCATTTTAAAGCACAACGAGGCTCTCCCACTGCGTTTTTGCATCTAAGCATTCATCACAACTTCAAGAAGTGTTTGAATGCTGGGTTTGGAATGTATTGGCTCATTTCAAAATTTTAAGCGTTTTACCAATGGAAGAAGATACAAGTATTTGCTGTTGTGAACACAGTATCTCACCAAGTGGTTGAGTTTAAGGCACTATTGGATAACTTTATTAAAAGCACTTGACGTTGTACACTCATCTAGTAAATTTTTTTAATAAAATGCGAGTATCCTCAAACAATCACAAGTGACTAACTTTATGATGGTGAACACTAGCAGTCAAGATGCAGATATTCCATTATTTGATTCAAATCTGGTACATTAGTTAGAATATCATTTACCTCTTAGTTGGAAACAAAACACGGAAGTCAAACATCGTCAACTGGCATTTTGAATTGAGTCAAAATCTGTACCTATGACAGGTCAGCAGTCAAATGACAGGCTGTCTGGTCAATGACAGTGGAATCTGATGGAAATTGGATCAAAATGGTTAGCAAAAGTGTACAGGCCAATTCTGGCCATTCTCTACCCTACTGTCACCAAGGGTTGTGCTCATATCAGCATCATGAACTGCCTCTTAAATCATTGTGCTTGATATCTTTGTAAATATTTAATGTTGTTTAACATTTTCTGGACAGTTGCTGCATCAAGATTTATGCAATTTTTGTTATTTAGGTGTGTGCATGTCTCCTAAGTTAACAATGTATGCTATTCAATTGGTAAATATATGGTATTTTTGGACACTCTAGAGAAAGGAAGAGGTCTAACATTCCATTGGTTATACTTTTGCAGAGTGGTGGTTCTTGATCATCATAAGACTGCTTTTGATTGCCTTCAGCTTGTTGAAGGATGTGATGCAAAAATCTTTTCAGTTATAGACATGAACAAAAGTGGTGCTACTGTCGCATATGAATACTTCACTCAAAAACTTGGCTATGAAAACCAATTGAAGGTTGGTTAAGAATTTAAGACAATCAGAAATTAATTAATGGATTTGGTAATTTCTAGTTGATTATATTCCTATGTTTTTGTTAATGAAACTTTTCTTGGTCCAGATCAGCAATGCCGAAGGACTTTGGTAGCTGCACAAAATTTAGATAGAGTGGAGTTGCTCTTTAGATATGTCGAAGATGCTGATCTTTGGAGATGGTCACTCCCTGACAGCAAAGCATTCAGTGTGGGGCTTAACATTGGGCGACCTAATCTAAACGTCATTGTTAATCCCTACATGTTTGATCAGGTGGATGCCACTGAGACTGTTAACAAATTTTGTAGGCATTTCTTCATAATATTGATGAAAAGAACATGTTAGCAGTAACCATTGGTAAGCTGAGTGAGAAATAAACAACTATATGTATGTTCAATAGTAGAACATTAAATAATTTCAAAAAAGTTCAATATGTGTTTTCATTGAACATGGCAAAAACGTCAGGGTCATATTACTTTGAAAACAGTATTACATACTGGCAAGATTCCAAAATAATTTAGTCATCTCCGGATATGCAAAGAAGACATCAAACTAAAATCATCCAAGTTGCCATCCTAGACGGACTACACTATTCCTACAACTATTATCACCAGCGCAATCCAAATATTTCTGCCAGCTGTGGCAGACATCTGCAAAATCACAACTCATAATAGCAGCAAGGTTCAAGTCTGAAAACTTGTGATAGTCAACCATAGAAAGGTGCATAAATTATAACTAGTATCAGAAAGTAGCGAAGGCAACAAAGATTAAGTTTAACCATTAACAGAGTCAACTCCTACCTCTATCTGTACGGTATCCATACCAGCAGCATTTCCTTGCAAAGGGACCACACAAGTGTAGAGGAAAAGACGGTAACGGCCCCATCACCATCCCTTTCAGCCAAGGGTTTTCATAGGTCATATAAGGAGCCATCAGTGGGTTATCTCTCAGGCGTTTCTGAAATTTAAAGGAATTTTTCTTTGGCATCCGCAACACGATCCATAATGTCAGCTATGCATTTAACAGCTGGGGCAGTGATTTAGCCACACCTTCTTATGTGTGATAAAAGCCTGCTACCATCTTCTTCAAGTCGTGGAACAAGTTGCTATTGAGTTTACTCCTCTTCTTGAGGAAAAGAACATGCTGCCGCTGATAGTGCCATCTCCCAACCCTCATTCACATCCCTCTGCAACTTCTTCACAATTTTTCAAAGTTTCCAAACTGCCTTCCTCAGGAAACTTGGTTCTTTTGCCCATGTTCCATTGATTCTGGGGCTCCCCATGGTTGCCACTTGCCTCTGACCCTAAGCATTCTGTGGTACGATTCAGGGCCTGGATGGCTGGGGAAAGAGAGTTCTGAATTTTGAGTTCTCAAATCTTCCTACACACACGAGATTTATTTCTTTTCTAATAGAGAAACTGCACCCTTATTTCCACTTACCTTAGTGGAATTTGAAGAGCAATCCAGCTCCTTATCAGTGCCACAAGGTTTGGGTTTGGGCACTATTTTTTGGACCAGGGAGACAGACACATGCTTGGAGACAGCCTTCCAGAAACATTTTCTCTTGATCCATTTCATGATAAATGAAAACAAATGACACCACTAACCCCCAGAAGGAAAGAAGACAAACCTGGGAACCAAGTGGGAGTAAAGCAAGCCAATTGGAGGATGCCGATATTGGGGCAGAGAAGCAGAGGGCCTTGATCAGCAATAATTCATAGGAGTGCCTTAAAATCATGTGTGTGAGCCGTTCACCTACTGGAATTGTAGCTCCACCCTTGTCTTAGGCATAAAACCTGATAATTCCTCTTGAACAACATACATGGCACAGAAAAAATAGCTAGGAACAACATGAATTTAGAGAGATATGGAAATAATACTGCGGTAGGGGAGCCGGTTTTGCGCTAGGACTTGTAATCATACTCCATAGGGGTGGTGTGTGAAATATACCACCTTTCACTTTGGTTCGTGTGGGAATTTTTGGGAAGAGCCTCTATATTTTGAAAAATCTTTCTCTCCGTGTTTGTAATCTAGAGTCTTAGGGAGTTAATTGACAAATTCATATAATGGGAAGAAGAAGGTGCTACAAGGGGTTGCATGGCCAATCCCTCAAGTGCTTTGTATTTTGGAGTTATCCATTATTTTCTGTTTCGCTGCCCTAGATTTATTTTTCTGCAAAAATCAGATTTTTGTTTGGCTGCAATTTGTCTGTATTTTGCATATTTAAAGTTGGGATTGCCTAAAATCCGTTTAGGGGTAAAATAATGTCCATTGGGGACATTACAAATGGTATCAGAGCTGTTGTTCCTCCAGCCTGTGTGGGTTAAATATGGTAGTTTGGAAAGATCTCAATATGGGTTTTATGAAGGAAATGTTCACCAACATGGTGAAACAACAGGAAGCCACTAACCTTTATTTGAGCCAGCTCACTCAGAATTTGAATCAAAGCAGATCTAGGGACAATAAGGAAAATGGTGTGAACAGTGATAAAGGGCGGCCAATAGAGGTGATTGATGAGGATTCTTGTTGGAGGAAATACCAATCTTTGAGTAAGGGTTTCAGAGATAATATGCCATTTCCAGATTATTGCATGATGAAGATTGGTAGCAAGCCCAAGCGAGGTCATCATATGCCGGTACCTGAATTACAAAAGAACTCATTTGAAGAAGAAGAAGCTTCTAGAGAAAAAGGTATGATTTCCATTGAGAAAAATAATTGCATTAATGAAACTTTGCTTGTTAGAGAAATTATTCCAGCTCAAGAGAAGAAATTTGTATATGCAAGTAAGGAGGATGTAATGGAAACTCTAAAAAGGTGTGAGGAGTGGAATAGCAGAGCTAGAGCTGCTAAATTGATAGCTGCTCAAGCAAGACAACACCTACAAGAGTTCAAGGAAAAGATGTGGGCGAATGATGCAAGGAAGTCTTCACCTACGAAAGAAGACTCTACGGAGCAGCTGGCACATGAAGAGGAACCTCACATGGACACTTGTGTAGAATTGCACGCTGCTGCAATTTCCAAACTAGCAGCTCATGATAAGCTGATTTATGAAGAATTTCAGCCCATTGTAGACCAGAATACTCAGGATTTGTGGCTAAAAAGTCAAGTCATTTTGGAGACCAAGCTTGATGAGGATACTCCAAGGTATGAAGTGGACATGTCTTATTTATTGCTGCCTATTCCAATTTATTTCCATCATGAGATTCATGATATGGTAGATGATGAAGTCTTCATTATGGAGGTTGTTGAACCATTGCTCCAACTAGGTGTATATGAGCATCTTGTGGATGATATATGGTGTCATGTTTTAGCTCACTTAACAGGTACAGGGGCCCGAATGGTAGAACACTTCAACATGTTTTGTCTCTTGTGCATGGCTCTTGGACAAAACAAAGATGCAATTGCTTGAGGGCAAGCAATTTTGGGAAGGGAGGATTGTAATATCCCCTTCCCATTCGAAGACCTTTGGCCTATTTTGTCAACCCGACGGCCAAAGGAAAAATATAAGGGTGGCTTAAGTTATATTTAATTATTATAAAGTGCCATTAATAAAAGAAAAAAAAAAAAATAGAGCACTTATAATAATTTATATGACTTAATAATTATTAAATCAAGGATGGAAAAGGCCCAAATATAAATTGTTATCCATCCTAGGTGAAAAGGCGACTTGCCTTAAAAAGGGGAATGGGAACATAGAAAGGATAAATGCCCATTTTACTATGTATTTCCCCTAGAAAAATGTGACTTGCATTAGGAGGGAAAAAGTTGTTGGGAAAAACATTTAATATGGGAAAATATTAAATGCTTGCATAGGGAAAATCCTTGGGAACTAATTGGATATTGTAGAGGTTGTTTTGGGTCTCTTCTTCCTTTATAAGGAGAAGTCGACTTGAAGGGAAACACATTCCATACCATTTGATATTTTCTAATTTGTGTCTTAAGCTTGTAGCTTATGCATATTCTTTCATGTGCAACTGCTGTTTGCAAATATCCAGCTTGTGGAGTAAGATCCCACGGGAACCCTAGCTTCGGTGGTGAGAGATCCATCCCTAGCTAGCAGGGCATTTTTCGGTAGTGAGAGATCTACCCTAGCTTGTCAATTTTGGAGCTAAATTGATGCCTTAAATGTGTTGGGCGACCTACTTTTTAGGGCAAAATTAGGGTTTTGTGTTTCTTTGTCGAAAACTATTTTGGAATATTATTCTTCATATTTTTGTGGCCCAAGATCCAAAGTTTCAACTCATTTGGACTTCTCTAGCAAAAGATATTAATTTTAGAAGTTTTCAGTTGTTTAGGGCACGCTGTAAATTTCTGGCAGCATTCTGTTATTCGAAAAATTCTAAAAACAGTTCTATAATATCTGTTATTGTATTAGCAAGCTCCATTTAAAATTTCAAGAGATTTGAGCAAGTATTTTTGGAGTTATCCATTATTTTCTGTTCGCTGCCCTAGATTTAATTTTCTGCAAAAATCAGATTTCTGTTTGGCTGCAATTTGTCTGTATTTTGCATATTTAAAGTTGGGTTGCTTAAAATCCGTTTAGGGGTAAAATAATGTCCATTGGGGACATTACAATAACATAAGCTTTCACAATATTAATTGTGGTGAAGCCTAAACTTGAAGAAAACTAGAAGATCGACTCTCCATTGTGATTTACAGTACATACCTACTGACACTCGTATCACCTAAATTTCCTGTGAGACTCTATCTGTGTTTAGTTTATAAAAACCCATGGGAGGTGCGGCCCATTGACTAGTGTTATTACGGTGTTTTCTACCCGTCACCTCGGACTAATTATTTTCTTCTCTTATGCTTTGATCTAGAATAGTCAAAACATACTTGGCAGTATCACCTTTGGGTTCTGCTCTTTAGATTGATAGTCGAGACTAATTTTCGCAAGTTTGTTAAGAAGGCTTGAATGCCGGGGACTAAGGGGTGGAGTTGCCAACTTTTTGTGGTTTTGGTTCTCAATCTTAGTATGGTCGCATGATTTTGGGAATCCATTAGTCTTTCGATTAGTAGTGTAGTAACACCCCAATCACAAACTCTTCTTGAGCCATACCATTTACCATAAGCCTTTGCAGTATTATTTGTGTTGAAGCCTAAACCTTGAGAAAGCTAGGAGATTCACTTTGCCCATTGTGATCTCTGCGCATATACTCCCGACACTTGTATGACCTTCTTATTCCTACTATAAACCATCTATGTTTAGTTTATAAAAACCCATGGGAGGTGGGGCCCAGTGACTTGTCTTGTCAGGGGTTTCCTACCCCCGTAGTTGGGGAAAATGTTCAATTTGTGTTATTCTTGTTGTGAGCATCCATGTTTTAAATCGTCATAATACTTTTCCTTGAGAAGCTTAGTTCTATTTCTAGTGTGAACTATAACCGAGTTGCGAAGATACACTACAAACTAGTTTGATATGAAAGCTATCTTCGAGCACAATTTAATGAGGCATTGAAATGGTATAGAGTGATTAGTGTGTTTACAATTTGAGTGCCTTGATGAAGGGTTAGAGACCATATGCATGAAGAGTTTCCCATCCTTTAGCATTCCCTATGTATGCGATTGAATTTTGCAAGTGGCACCCTTCTTACAAGCACTTAGTATGCAAGTAAGCTCCAAGAATTAATGCCTCATTTCTTGTTGGATCTCTCTAGGATAGGGACGATGATGACGATGACGGGAAAATCTCTTATGTCTATTAGATATTTCTTGGGAAAACCTCTTATGTCTAATAGATATTTCTAGATGTATCATGATGGATTTGTGATTTTGTGCATTTATTCATGCTATGAATAAGATATCTCATTTTGGTCTATTTTAACAATACGAGTCTCTTGGAGATGGGGACTCTTATTGGTACGAGAGACAATTATTGGGAAAGGGATGCCATTTTTCAGAATATAGGGTATGGGAAACTGGAAAATACACACACACACACATATCAAGAAATACATGAATAAAAGAAATATATCAAAATAAGAATATTACAAGAATTCTCAACAATTCATTAACAATACATGCAAAATGCACAAATATATTAAGTCGCTACCTGAAAGCCAAAGAAATTGGATATTATGTTAATAATTTTAACTTTATACATAAAGCAGGAGTACATATTGATATGCGAACTGATAGGCATACTCAAAAGAATTTGTGATACATATACGAAATAAGATTTATTTATCTCTAGCATCAGCTCCCTCATTGACTCAGGCTAACTCTTTCACCTCTAAGTCATCTATCAATATTCTATGTACCTGTCACTCTCAAGCTCTAACTCTCTTTTAGGCAATTGAACTTTGGATAAATCCACTTGTTCGAGCGTCCTCATCCTCCACGTCCAAGATTTCATTATATGGAAGCCAGTCCCATTTTGTTGGAGGACCATTCTTGTACCTTGGGTCCATAGAAAACAAGCCATATGGTGCTATTGTAAACCAAATTCTTTGCCTTTTTTGACCTAAGTCTGTTCCTCTTTAGCATGAGTAAAATATATTCCAATTCTTCTCACCTGCTAAATAATTGGCTACTTTTGAGAATAACCATAGAGCAAATATTTGCAATCTAGGTGCCATCTTGGCCATGTATGTGTCACCAGTCTATTGGGTCATTCTGAAAATGCCTATCACACAAGGCTTCCACTGTATGAAAATGATCCTGTCCATGGGAAAACTGTGCTAGTTGAGACCTGATAGTAGATTATGCATCCTCACCTTAACCATAGATCTTCTTCACTCAACCATAGATTCCCCTCATTACTTTGCTAGCATTAAAGGGAGGCCTCTTCTGGGTAATGTCATACCATTTTCGTTTTGAAGAATAGGCTGTCATATGTAGAGGCATGTTTGGCTTGTTCCGTCTCCTATTGATTGACTTTGGTCATTCATTGACATTAATATCTTTCTTTTTCATTACATATCTATCAAGAATGTGAATACGTATATAATATCTTAATGGATTTGAGGTGTCTTCTTTTCTTACCAGTTCTGTCTTTTGCGGATATTATTTTTTTATTTCTATTGCGTCCATGTTCGAATTCTTTCAGATTTATTTAGTAGGCTTCTAATTTTTTGTTATCTTGTTCTATAGTTACTGAAATTGGATCCAGCCACCTTGATTACCTATGGAAATATGGGGCTTGAAAATCAGAAAAAGCTAGTTCAAAGTTTGCTGGATAAAGCTTTCAAAATTCATCTAGGAGGTGGAAAATTCGGCAAATGTTTGGTATGATTTGTTTGAGTGAAATGAAATGTTATATGAATGTTGTGAGCTGCATGCTTCCTCCTTATAGGATGTATTTGTAACGTAGCTCATTATTATCCCGGCTGTTCATTAGATTTTTTCATTTCGTTTCTCTTTATGAAATAGATGAACCTAGGAATAGTAATGTTTTTATGTCTTTTGGGCAAATATTTTGTCTCGGTTTTCATTGAAAGTGTTAAAAATAATTATGCAATTTAATGGCTCTAGCCTCTTTATTCTTTCATTTACTGTACTTAATAATTTACACTGAGAGGTACATTTTACACCCTACATCTAAGTCACAAGGTTGGAGTTCGAGTTCATGTTCAATGAGGATTAAGTTCAGTTCAAGTTTGCCAATGGATCAAGTTTGAAAAAAAAGTCCGTAAGTTCGAACAAAAGATTTTTTTTTTTTGATCTTTTTATCCTCTGTAGAAAAATATATAAAGTTGTCAGAGGGACAGCGTGGATAGAGCTTTATGTCCTCTGCTTTCAGTCGCTATATGTATACATACACACATATTTACAAAATAATGCAAAAGTATGTCACATTTTCCCATGTAAAAATAATGGATAAAGTGTGAGTTCATGTTCGACAAGGATAAAGTTCAATTTTTTTGATAAAATTCGGTGTACCTTGTTACATAACCCTACATCAACCTGAACTTTTGGTGTGTATGTGTGGGTGGGTAGATGGATGTGTGGGGAACATTGATGACACATTTTTATGGACATGTGATGCTTGATAACTATAAAAGAGGCAAATAAAAGACATGTATTCGGCGTTATAAATCAAACTTTTCAAGAAGATAGCACATTGAAGAATAAAAAAAGTAGGTAACTGTAAGTCAATTGTTTCTACAGACTGTGGCAATAGAGCTAGTAGAAGTCTATGATTAGCACAAATTTCATCTGATACTTACGAAAGGGTATCCAAAAGACTTGAGATGGCAATCCCACCATGAGTGTATGACACCTCGAGTCTTTTGGATACCTCTCGGTGCATATGAGATCCATCTTAAGATAAATCTGGGCTAGTATATTTACTAGGAAATTGAATATTTGGAAAATTATATGCATGATAAATGTGTCCTCTAAAGAGGATATTTTTACGGTTTGTTCATTGCAAGTTTGTATACAATCTTAAGCCATTTATTCTTATACAATTATTGATAGAGACAGAAGTAATTATTCTACAAACCAGTCATACTTGAACATGAAAGATAGTGCCCACAATTATATGATTAGCATGGTTTCATGCACAGTCAAGCACTGTCATTCATGGAAATGTGAGAATCCGTTTTCATTCAACATTGCCATTATTACAGACTCCCTTCCCTGTTCTTGCTTGTGTAATGTGGAGACATGTCCCTGGTTTTGGAGATGGATCTCCATGTCCATCTTGTGTTTCGAACTTTCAGGAATTGTGGGATAGGGTGGGGATCTCTCTGGCAGTGCCTGAAAAAGAGGTAGTACACTCGGCAAGCATCCTTGGTACATCCTCTGCAGACTCCATAGGCATTCTGGGAGTTGTATACCCTACTGTCCCTTGAGTGCCCAAGGGATGAAAGGACATTCCCACAGGGATAGGTGCTACAAAGCATTTGGTTTCCACCAAAGAAATAAAACCCATGTTTATCTATTAATAAAGTTTGTAGGGTCCCCACCCATTTAATCCCTAAAAATCTTCACACCAGCAACCACGAAGAGAAGGAAATAGGGAGAACAGGGTTTTGGGAGATTGGGTAATACCATTTTTCATATATTTAATCAATATTAATCATAATGGGTTTTAAAAAGAATAGTCCATCTATGCTAATAGCAACTGATTCTCAGATTGTTCAACTCTGCTCATAAACCCTATTTTCCTTTATAAGCAAGTTACATGTCAACAATATTTCCTTTGCAGATAACCATATACTAATATTGAACAGAACATTACTAGTAACAACTTACACAATTCATAAAGTTATTTGAAGGGGAAAAAAAAACTTCTGGATAAAGAATGTGTACGAAAGAGAGAAAACAAAGTAGGCAAACTGCTTTAAACCTAGGTAGCCGGTATGTAACAGGGCATGCGTATGGGTACGTACCATACCCAGTACGCAATATGGAGTACGGGTCTCCGGGGTACACCCAGGGTACATCCAATGGTACCTGGGTATGTCTGGGTACTTCCTGGGACGTACCAGACATACCCAGGTACTGCTGGATGTACCCTGGCCGTTCCACAATGTACCTACAGTAAAAACAACAATTTTTTTATTAATTTAATTTTTTAATTTTAATTTTTGGGGTCAATAAAGGTCAATAGATGGGATCACGTAAATGATTCAACTGTGGTAAAACAAGGGCATTCACAGAAGTACCTAAAACAATGGCTGAAACTGCAACAGTTGAGATGAGTTTGGGTAATGTAGGATCAAAAAATGCAATGGCAGCATCTCCACTAGCAAGTAAGACTAATGCAGGAATAATAAGAGAAACCCCAAAGGAATCTGAACTGCCAGATTTGGAGGGAGTTGGTAATAGCCTGAATTCCAGTCCAGTTATGTCATTTGTTATTATTTATGATTATAATTGGACTATTAGTATGCTGATTTATCTTGATTTTTTTGTATACATTGTAACATTTGGAGTTTGAACAATGTACTTGTTCTAAGTTCAATCAATGAATATCACGACAAAATGCATTGAATTATTAATATATTATTTGGCTATTTCACTTATTTAATAATTTGTTTACTCTATTCATGTATAAGGCTGAAACTTTGCTTATTTGGCTATATTGTTAATATTTATAATAATATATATATATATATATATATATATTGTATGGCTGTACCTGGGCCCCCAAACAAATTGCTGTACCAGCGTACTGGATCCCTGTACCCGTACCGGCTACTTAGATTTTAAAATGTCACCCTTGGGTCATTGTGAACATAAAATCCCTTTAAAGAGAGGATACTTTTTTGATTGAAGGATAAACAACCAGATCCTTGGAGTCTTTTAGCGTTTGTTGGTATGAGGTGCATGAATAATCGACCTTCTTCAACTTAGTGCCAATGATTGAGGGGTATCCATTCCACCAAATTCACTTGGGACCCAAACCCAATGTCAACCTTTTTGGTATCTCTCGGGATTTGTACCTTGGCGGATGGTTTGACAATGCTATTTCACCATCATCCAGATTCCACACCATTGGACTACAACCCGTTCAATAGAGAGGAAACTTTTCAAATTCTTATACAATAACAAATATTGCACCATTCAATATATTTGTCTCATTTACTTGGTGATTAATGAGCAAATGCACAAATTTAAAATTACAATGGAGTCACGGGCTTGCACACATGGAACCCTCTGTTGTTGCTGCTCATTTTGATGTAATGTTGAAGAACATAAGTACAACGACTTCCTTTTGCTTTTTCTTCATTTTGTAGATAAAAGGAAAACCATAAAAACCTACCTACTTTTTACCTTGACACTTGTTTTTTTTTCCATGAGAGGGTTCCATACTGCAGTGTGACTTTCTGCAAGTAAGTCCATATGACTTTATTTCCAAAAGCTCCAATCTCCTATAACTGGCCATCTATACAGATGAGGATGCTATAATTTATGCAACCACAGTTATCACCTGACATGTACTGTCATCTGACCTCTGACTAGGCTGTTTGGGAGGATAAGGTTGTTTGTATGCCATATGAACAATGTGATTGTCTATGATTTGGTTGCCTGTTATCTCCTCAGCTGCAATTTAGCCGTCTTCTTTCTTCTGGCTGCCTGACCAATTCATAAAATTCTGATGCATGACTGCTAATTGTTTCTCTAAATTATGAGGAATTTTCATGGTAGATGCTTTGCAAATACTGAGCACATATTTGACTTTTAAAATATTCCCTATTTAGAATTTAGACCCTTGTGGTTTTCAGCAATCAACACTTTCAACTCCTTTTATATTATAATTAGTTGTTGATTATATGGTTAACACTCTCTACTTTTCATATTTTTGAGCATTATCATTGAGCCCTTGTTGGACTTGGAGACGTTTAACTTTGCTCAAATATTTTTAGCAGTTCTAGTTCTTGTCAAGCATGCATGGGTACTGATTAGTACAAGCTTAAATTTGTCTTTTCCTATCTTCAGTACACTCGCTTGAAGGCTCCATGCTCAGATTATGAATATGCGATTTCTGTGTCTACTTGGATTGCAAATTGTTTGCTTTCAAAAGGCCATGGCCTTAGTTGCTATTATATTACGTCATAATTCCTATAATGGTACACAAATTAATGTGAACATGCTAAATAACAAAGTTCAGTAAGAGGCTATTAACTCTAGTAATTTATCTTCACATCTGAGTCTTCTTCATTTGCTTATTTCTTTGCAGGCTGTAAGAGCCGATGCACATTTTAATCTTAGAAGTGAACTTGGCAATAAACTTTCTGTCAGAAGTTCTTTACAGGGTTTACGGTATGCATTTTCTTGATAAAAATTTGCTTCATATCTTTTAATGTTATTTTCGGATGTAGAAATCTGCAGTGTGCTCAAAATTGGTGTTTTGGAAATGAATGCCCATAATATAATGATTGCAATGTAAGGTTGAATGGTTCATTAATCTGTGGGCGATATACTATGGCAAAGATACCTATAGAGCTTTACAGCTTGTTATAGCTTCAAAATGGACAGTTGAAGATTGATTTTGAACAATTTACAATTAAAATTCAATAACTAGGCACGTTAAAACTGTTCATATGTCATGGGCTGTGTGAGCCGTCTGTTGGCAGGGGTGAAGTAAGACAAACATTTAAGTGGTAATTTATATGCTTGATTTAGTCAGTAGCAGAGGTGAAGAGGACAAGTGGTACAAAGTAATGCATTATCTTTATGTAATCAGTACTATAAATCCAATTAGATTGCATATGCTTGATAAAATGCATTATGTGCAATGCAATAACAGTTGGTTTATATTTTATGTGGCTGTCCTTTCAACAATCACCCTTGAGTGCGTGTATACTCTTCTGTTGATATCTTCTGTAGAATGGTTAGGTGCATACCTAGTGGTATCAGAGCTTGATACCCATTTTACTTTCTGCCGGTCCATTTTCATTCTCCCGTCCTGCGGCCATTTCCATTCTCCAATCCTGCAGCCATTTCCCTTCTGCTGACCTGTCAGTATTTCCATAGCCATTATTTTTTGATCAACAAGAAATTATCCGAGTTTGTTCATCTGATTCGAAATGTTATGTGCTCTACCTTTTTAATTGAAAAGCTGGCATATATCACTTCGAAATAAAAGGAGTAATTATGGATTATTATACAGTAAAAGCAGGTGGAAAGGAATCATTGTTTGTGAAAGTCGCATTGGTCACATGCCCCAAGAAAAACTTAACCATATTAGCAAAATATCACAAGTCTTGTGATCATCCTTTGATGATATCTGAAGCGGCGACAAAATTAATTTTAAAATGTTGGGTGAGGGAACCTTATTGACTTGGAGGTCTTGCAAAACATACACAAAGTTTAGAGCAATTAATCACCTACTTCACTCTCGAAAATCACATATGCATAGTGCATTTCATTTCAAGATGACTTTATCCATGCCTCAGAATACATCAAGATACAACTACGATATAGCTTGAGGATCCTTCTAGCTCAGCTTTAGGTTTGTTCCCATTAGATCCACAAACAGATCAATAATTCCCAAAAATTTCGAACTTGTAAGTTTTTTTTTTTTGGGAGCGTGAATTTCAGGAGCACTTAGTTCATCTCCAATTGCTCTCTTTATTGCGCTATCCACAAGCAGTGCCCTCATTTGTTCAGAGCTTTGCATATTTCATTATGGACTTTTATATAGGATGAGGATCAAAGTTGTTTTCTCTGCTCTGTACAAGACACTGCATCTTTGATTAAAAGCCCTCAACAATAAATCCTTCCATATTTTGGCCTTGAAACTCATGATTTATGTGACAAGAAGCCTTGCAAATCTGTTGAGCAATAGCAATGTTGACCTCAGAGGCCTCAATGGACTTTCAACACAAATATTATTTCCATTTTTTTCCTTACCTTGAATATCGGGAGAGCTAATGGTTGATGTTATACTCAAAAATTATATGCTGGATGTTACAATTTGGATTCTTTCTTGGTATTCTCTTATTAGAGCCTTGCAATCTGTTAGGCAATAACAATCTTGACCTTAGAAGCCTTAGTGGACTTTCAACACAAGTATTATTTCCAACTTTTTCCTACTTTCAATGCCAAGAAAGCTATTGGTTGACATTATACTCAATCAGTATATGCTGGATATTACTATTTGGAGATTCTTTCATGGTGCTCTCTTATTGGTCCTAGACTCTTTTCACCCATTTAGATTTCCTATTGATTCACTATATTTCTTGGATCACTTGATTTGCTACATCTCTTTTATATGTTTTATGTACTTCTCTTTGGAAAAGGATCCGGTAGCTCATGGGCAATTTTTCTTTACTGCTAAAGATAATGTTTGGGAGTTTAATCCTATTCTATTAATGCCTTTGGGATTGTTAGCATTTGAATAGAAAACCATAATTGCCAAAAACTATTAATATTAGGTGATAACTACATTGATACACATTGTGCATTGAGATCATGGAGACTAATAAATTTTCTCTTCAACCATTCTCTTAATTACAAATAAATGTAAGACAACCATCAAACCAATAAAGTTCTGTAATTTACAAAATGTATTTGTTAGAATTATATTTTTCCTCAATTACTCTATACATTGACACCTTTTTTAATAATATTATTGTACATGCCTTAGCTCTGACAATAAAATAATAATTAAAGATTTTATTTAAAAGAAGAAAAAAATATGAGGATGATAAGCAACTATGGTAAGGACAAATTTTTGGGAAGGAGGGAGGAATGAAGAGCGACAACAAAATAATGAAATAGGAATAGGTTGAACATGAGTCTTCTAGATTCAATTGCATGGCATAATTATTTACTGACATTTCGGATTTCACTACTGGATCCATCATCGGGCATAGAAGAATTAAGTCAACACTTGAGTATGAAGAGAGAGAACCTATATATAAATATGATTGTGATACAAACACAAGATGCGTGTGGGTAGGGGAAGGTGGTCGGATCAAATATATAGATGGAAGTAATAAGTGTTAGGAAATTACTATTGTGAACATTATATGGTTTGATAATATTTACGTAGAGGTAAATATTATTATGTGTGTAAGTTAGGTTGTTGTAAACAACCTACATAATAAGCTTGAATATTAAACGAGTTGTTAAAACAACTCGTGTATTGTTAGATGTAGTTAGTATGACTTCCTATTTAATAGGAAGTTGGTTTGCCTATTGTTGTGGCTATATAATAGCCAAATGCAATGTATGAAATATATAGAAAATACAGAAGAAGTTTATTTGTTTTGTTATGTGAAAATCTGCTCGTACCTTTTTAATAAGTAAATGACAAGTGTATAAAATATAAAACTAATGAATGAAAAATAAATTAAAATGAATTAAATAAGTATTAAATTAAAGAAATGGAGCAATAAGGTGAAAGGAATTGAAAGTCAAGAAAGCAATTAAATAAATAAAGTAATGTAAGAGTATGGCAATTTTTTAAAACTAAGATCTAACCAAAAACAATAAACAAAGAGAGAGGTGAGGTGTAAATAATGAACTATGAAAAGAGAGAAATTATGAGTAGTTAATAGAATATATAAAATGGAGAATTTTTGGTTAAACAAATAAGAAGGAAAAAACAATGACTGGTTAAGTTGGATGGATAAATTGATGTAGGTAGAAAGAATAAATTAATAAAATTATTAAAAGTTAATAATAACCAACGAAAAAGGAAGAAACAAGGAAGAAGCCAAATGTAACGGACAACAACTAGACCTAGAATGGTGCAAAACCGTGGAGCAAGGGCTTTTCAATTTTGATTGCTTCTCTAATCCTCGTCTTTTCTTTACTCTTCTTCCAAGGCTAATATTATAGCATCACCTATTAGCATGTCATGTTTGGTTATTGATTCGCGATCCATCAATGGTGATCTCTTTATGTTGCCTTGTAAATTTGTGGAGTGCTCCTCGAATCTGGTTTGAAAGGACCTTCCAGTCTCGCCAATGTGGGAACAATGCAAGAGCAAGGGATCTCATAAACACCTTTTTAAAGCTTTGGTTCAATGTGGTCTTTTGAACACCTATTAACAATATCTAATTGTTTTTGTGGGTTTGAAATAGGTTTTGATGCTATTTCTTCTCGGGATCTTGTACATGATACACATTGTACATTGAGATCTTGAAGACTAATTTTTTTCTTAAACCAATTACTTAATTACAAATAAGTGCGAGACGACCATCAAACCAATAAAGTTCAGTAATTTACAAAACATCTTTAATAAAACTCAATTTTTGCTTAGTTACTCTATAAATTGACACCTTTTTAAATAATATTATTGTACATGCCTTAGCTCTGAAAATAAAAAAATAATTCAAGATATAAAAACATAAAAAATATTGGGATGATAGGCAACGATGACGAGGACAAAAATTTGGGAAGGAGGGAGGAATGAAGGGCAACAAGAAAATTATGAAATAGGAATAGGTTGAGTAGGAGTCTTCTAGATTCAATTGCATGGAATAATTATTTACCAACGTTTTTGATCTCACCATTGGATCCCTCATCAAGGCATAGAAGAATGAAGCCAATGCTCGAGGACTATGTTGCCAGTGGTACGCCCGACTTTCCCCCCACGTTTCTGTCGTCGTACGATTCGATACGGATACGGATACGGATACTGATACGCCAAGGATACGTATGGCAGCCACATGATCAATAAAAATGCTAAGTCTTAAGTATATTGAATGTTTTGAACATTGATTCAAGTTTCATATTACTATTTCAGTTATTTATGGACTAAAAAATGAGTAAAATGAGTAGATATATATATATATATATATATTTTATTTTTAATATATATGTACGGACGTATCCAAGACGTATCGTACCCAAGGGTTTTTTAAAATTGACGTATCCGCGTATCGTACCTATACCCGTTCGATACTCGTACCCGTATCCCGCAACGTAGCTTGAGGATGAAGAGAAAGAACCAAGGTATAAATATGATTGTGATACAAACGCAAGAAGCATGCCAAGGTAGGGGAAGTTGGTAGGCTCAAATATAAGATGCAAATAATAAATAAATGACAGATGTCTAAAATATTAAAATAATGAATTAAAAATAAAATATAATAAATTAGGTAAGTATTGAATTCAGAAAAATATGGAGCAATAAGGTGAAAAGATTTGAAAGTGATGAAAGTAATTAAACAAATAAATCAATATAAAATTACTACAAATTTTTAAAACTAAGATCTAACCAAAAACAATAAACAAGAGAGGTGCGGTGTAAATAATGAGCTATGAAAAGAGAGAAATTATGAGATTAAATAACAGAATATTAAAAAGTGGGAATTTCTGGTTAAACAAATAAGAAGGTAAGAACGATGACTGGTTAAGTTGGATACATAAAATAAGATAGGTAGAAATAACATATTACTACAATTATTAAAAATTAATAAAAAACAACATAAAAGGAAGAAACAAGGAAGAAGTCAATGTAAAGACCTATGATGGGGCTGACCTATAGACCAAGGGCTTCCAAGATTGGCTTAATTTGAAACCATCATCCCAATTGAGGTTTTGGGGTTGCTTTTCAATTTCGATTGCTTCTCTAGCCTTACTGTCTTTCCATAGTTCTTCCAAGGCTAATAGTTTAGCATCACCTATTAGCATGGCATGTTTGGTTATTGATTCGTGTTTCGCCAATGCTGATCTCTTTATGTTGCCTCGTTGTAAATCCATGGAGTGCTCCTTGAATGTGGTTTGAAAGAACCTTTTAGTCTCACCAATGTAGGGAACACTGCAAGAGCAAGGGATCTCATAAATGCCTTTTTAAAACTTTGGTTCAATGGGGTATTTTGCACTCCTTAAGCAATTTCTAATTGTTTTTGTGGGTTTGAAATAGTTTTTGATGCCATTTTTCTCGGGATTTTGGTAAGTTTTTCGAGGCACGTTGGACATAGGGTAGGTGAGCCTTCATACTTTCTATTTGCATGTCATTATTAAGGTGACCTTGGGTGACCATTGAAAATTATTCCTCAACAATGAAGACCTTTCCTCACCCATACAATCATTTTGGCTTTGGAGTAGGTACTGGAAATTGCTTTAGAAGATGAAAATTTAGAGTCTTATATTAAGATCTTAAAAAGTGATGTCTAATTTGCAAGTTCATGGGATTTTGGCCTCGTGCAAAGATCCGGGAAGTGGATACATCAATCATGGGGAATATCTTCAACAACATGGGTTAGAATTTTACCTCAAGGCTTTTTCCTTGTTATTTTTAATTGAGATACAAAGGAAAATGTTTTCAAAGGAGGATCATGGTTTATGGAAAGAGCGACCCTCTATGAGATTCTAGGATGAAGGGTTTGACCCTAAGATTGAAGCTCTTTACTAAGCTTCCGAGCGAGTACGATTATACGGCTTACCAAGAGAGTTTTACAAGCCATGGGTTTTTGATAGTATCGATAGTACTCTAGGGAATTTTATTTGTCTCGCCAAATGATTAAATCGAGGGTGTTATCACTATATGCAATGATTTGTGTTAGGATAGACCTATTAAAATATGGCCTATTAAAATCTCTCCCTTATGCAATCCTATTAAAATATGAATCTTGAAAAAGAGGAGAGGAAATTGATAATGAGAATTTGCCTTATAGATGCGAAACATGCCATGCCCATGGACATTTAGAAAGAAATTGTTTAGCAATCACATAATAAGTAATACACAAAAATGGACGAAGAAGGGTTTTAGGAACCATAGAAGAAAGAGTGAAAGCTTTTACCATGAAGACTAAAAGCTCAAACAAATTTGGATAATTCCTTTAAAATCCTAACCATGGATGATCGGGTTTCTCCTAATGCTCAAGCTTGATTTTTCCTTCCTCTCTCCTCGGAGGAGGTAAACGAAGGGAGGGATCAAGAGGGACAAGAAGAATGGGAGGAGGAGATGTAGGAAACTATAGAATTTCACCATGGAAATAGGTAAGGAAGAAGGGGAATCACACAATCTGGTAGGGTTTTAGAGGATGCCGATTTCGAGAATTTATCTTCTAAAAATTTAGCAAAGAAAGCAAGTAAATCTAGTAAAAAGAAGCTTGGAAGACCGCCTCGACCAAATGCTCAAAATTTAAGTTTGTGATTTGTTATGCATATGGATTCGGATACAAAAATTAGATTCACTAATAAGTGCCAATATTTTTCCTGCACTTGTTTGGATATGGCCGTAATATATATATAAACTAATTCTAGCATAATAAATAGGAATTAACAACATATTATGTATGTAAAAACAAAATAACCATAAAACACTAGTGATAATTTATATAATGCCAATCAAATGCCAAATGTCATAATAAATATTAATTATTACATCAAAATTAGTATTCATTGTCATATTGCTCTTCATCGAGAGCATCAACATTAACATCATGATGTGGTTCATTAGAACCACATGGAGTAATACTCCCACTTTTACTAGCTCTAGCACTCCCATGTGTGTCTCGCATGCAAAAGATGTCTCCATGTCAAGTAATGACTAGTAGAAAATAAAAGCATCCAAGTCAACATTCTCTGGGTCTACATCCTAATGCTTCGTCACCCCTTGTACTTGAGCTCCTTACAAGATAGAAGGCACAAGTTGGAATGCACATACACTAACACGACCTTTTTACCACCTAGATGTTGCACTTCTATGAGTGGATGAAGCTATTTGTACTCCAATTGCGCTCATAGAAAGATGGACTCGCAACCTATTGAGGAAAATTCAATACAAAGTTAAAATGTATGAAAATAAAAACTAAAAACTCAAACTTAAATTTTAAAAAGTAAAAATAAAAAGCAAAGAGTTAAAAATAAAAATCTTACTTCAAAAGATTTTGATTACAATGGATCAGTAGATGTATACATCCTTGGTGATGGAGGTACCACCATGTATGAGTAACCCTTCTTGTACTTGTCTCAAAAGTGCCAAGGATATGACTTGTGGAGGCTATGAAATTTCCAAACTCGGTCATAACCTATGTCACGGGGTTTGCTCTTGGATCTCAAGGAAAAAGTTTGAAATTTGGCGATCATCAAAGTTGTCCAAAAAAATCGTTAATATTTGGCAATATTCGGCAGAAAAAACCCTAAAATTTGCAAAAAGCCCAAAAGTTGTGCTCAACGTCGTGAGGAAAAAACCTAAAATCTCTGCCTATCAAGTCCATCAACCAGATTTTGAATTTGTTTAAGTTGTGTCAAAGGGATTTAATCGTTTAATCTGTGTTAAGCGTGGCTCGTGAGTAGAGTGATGTCAATGGCTTGCATGAGTAGAAGACTAGAGAGTGGTGTCAATGGCATGCAGTAGAAGACTAGAGAGTGGTGTCAATGGCTTGCGAGTAGAAGAGTGGTGTGAAGGGCATGCGAGTAGAATGAACCTTGTGCAAACACCTGGTGTGTGAACCGCCAAACCCTGAACCTTTTGCAAATAGTTGTCACCTTGCTTGAAAAGAGCCCCTCCAACAACCATTGTTGTTGAAGTTTTGTACCAGCTATCATGGGTCGAAATTTTGATAAAATAATTACTCATTGGGAATTATTAGTATTTACAACGTATGTTTTTAAAAAGCTTTTTTTTTGGTTTTATATTTACTTTTTAACTTTTCATTAGTTTATTTACATGTAGAATTATTTTATTAAATTTTTTATTTAGTTTAATTTTATTATTTAACATTTTACTTTTTAATATTAAAAATAGTTTTAATATTTATAAAGATTAAAATATTAAATAAATGATGATTTTGTGGATTATTTTTAATAGTATTTTTTTACAAATTTATATTAGTCGAATATAATCACAATTTTTTTTTCTTCCAAATTTTATCTTCGTTGAACGAACAAGAACACGAACATGAACACAAACACAAATTTCATTAGGACTCGGGACGAGTCTACAAAACGCCAACTTATACCCTTCAATAACTTTAACACCGTTGTATGGTAGCACCCTCTTTGTCAAAGAAGGGATCTTTGCGTTATAGAATCTAGGAGTCCATGCAAAGACAAGGAGATGAAGTGGGGTGGTCATTCTTTTCCACCATTCGGTGAGGTATGATTGTACTTGTTTAAAAATGTTTCCTCTAGATCTCGCTTTTTGCATTTATAATGACCTTATCTTCTCAATCATTGAGTCGATGTCATCATAGATCACTTTGAAACATGGCTAATCAATGTCAGGAAAGCGAGTCATACTCATAATGGGCTTGGCGAAACTAAGCAAGTAATTTACATGAGCCCGCCAATCGTCATCTAAGATTAACATATTCATTTTTGGGCCTGCTCGGTGTGTTGGACTGCCTTCATACGATCCAAAGGTCGCTGTTTAACATGATGCTTGAGGGCCTCTTGCACCTTCACAAGTTGTCTCAAGATGAGGCAGATCAAGCCTCATCAACCTAGTAGGAAAAATAGAAAATATATTTTTTCAATAGCTTCAAAAACAACTACTAGATTAGAAAATATACATCAGAAATAAAAAAAGATCATTTCTCTTACATAGTAGCTCCAAATGCAAGAATGATCTGAAAATGGCTTGCACAAACAAGTGATGGTTCATCAAAAACATCTCGATCTCTTCAGCCTCAACATACACTTAATCCACTTTGTTTTGTTGCCCAACTATTACAGCATTGAGTGAGTGGATACCGCAAAATTTCAAAAAAATATGCCCATACCTCACCTCCACCAGCATCACCGCTTAACAATATCCGTTATGACTTGGACAACATTTGAGGCCCCATCATATTAATGGATTTGAAGAGGATGTTGGCAAAGAATTGGGCATCTTTCACATGCCCCTTGCGCAATCAATTGCTTTCAAAACATTTCCCCTTTAGGGCATACTACAACCAAATTAACTAGAGGCCAATTTATTACATTTTTCTATCCATCAAACACGATGGACATCTTTGTTTTGGCCCACAAATCACTAATTGGCTGCAATGCATTGTCTACATTTGTTTTTATCGGCCCATAGGGTGGTGCAAAGCTTCTCATAACCTAGCCCTTTGTACCCTTTGGGGCCTCATTGATCGCTCTCATCATATCATGCCAACATGGTGACCTAACAACATCAAGGACAACACATTTGCATACACACATCGCACAATGTGTTCATCCTTGATATCTGTGGCCTTGTTTTAAAATGACCTTTCAAATGGTCCTTTTGTTCTCTTGTGGGAAAGAGAAGAATCTTCGTCTTGCATGTGGAGAGTGTTGCTAAAAATGGACATGTTGCACCCACGATTGGAGAACCACTTCGAGACGGGGAAACTGGTGGTCTATTCGATCGTGGTCCTTTATTTGCCAAAGGATGACCCAATTTCAAGACATGTGTTGTATCTCGCTTCTACCTCTCCTTGATGTACCGATTTTTTTGATGTTGGCACTGGTGCACCCTTCTTCCTTGGGCAAGCTTTGGTGCCTTGATTAGGCATTGCACGCAAGTGGCTTTTACCAGATTGTATGAGCTTTTATATCTTATATCACAACCATGACATTGCCAAATAAAACACCCACCACTTGGAACTTGCTCTACTAATGCTTATAAAGCGGTGAGTGCATATTGGTTTTGGTTTGTGGAGGTAGAACTTGCTGCCATTGTAGTCCTTTTAGCTGCAAGTATAAAATCAATACCTTGTGAGAAGATAAAAAAACCCCATGGCATAGCCTACATGTACTTGACAACTTGTTAAAAAATGACAAAACATTGTAAAATGAAAATGAAAGTGAAGAAAATGTGAATTTCAAAAACAAAAAAGAAAACAATAAAATTCAAAACCGTACATTCAATCCAAGAATCCTCCTTTCAAGCTCCTTAATCACCTTGGCAGTGAATGGTCACTCTACCTAGTGTACCAAGATGATAACATTGTTGCTTGATGAAGTATCAATCTTAAATGAGCAAAGAGAGGTAAGTATGCAATGAGAGGAATGGGTGTAAGTGTTTTGCTTTTTTGTTTTATAATGTTTCATGTTATGTTTTATGTCTTTTTAGGGTTTACATTGTATTTTTGCTTTTTTTACTTGATGTTGGAAAAAGTAAAAATAAAAATTTGTCGTTTCAATTACGTCTTGAATGATCGGGATACACCGGGTTTGTCATCGATGAATCAATCATGCTGGTTGTGCAATATGTATCTTGGACAAATTCGTAGACGAGATCAAATCCATATCTGTATCGTGTATAGCCAAATGTAATATTCAAATCATGTATAGCCCGAATCCATATTTGAATTGGGTATAGCGGAATTTGCATCATGGGTGCATGGGGCGAATTGGTATCCTAGCTCAAATCAAAAGGCATAAAGAGGGGAATGTTGATAAGAACGAGAAAAAATAAGAAAAGAATGATATTGATGTAGTTGAGGCTATCCTTGAGGATAAAGAGGGGCCAAAGATCGGAAAAGAAGTGAGAGCTAGGTATGAAAAATGATCTTTGAGTCCGTAGGGTGATTCTTCAATTGGTGATGAATCATTATTGGTTGATAACTTTAGTCCAACCTCCATAGTTTTGAATCCAAAATCTTGGAGATGTCAATCAATTAGAATATTCCAAGCTTGTGGAGCCTACCTAAGTCCATATATAGACTTAATCAATCTGCAAGCGATGATCATGACTAGGTACTTGAAAACCTTCAGATTGCACCAAGTAAACCTCCTTGTCCAAATCTCCGGAGAGAAGCAACCAATCATGTGACCATCTTCCAAGTATTTGCAAGCGGAGCAAGGATCTCTTCATGATCAATTCTCTCTTGTTGTGAAAAACCTTTCACAACAAGACGAGTGTTGTACTTTTCCAAAGCGCCATCAACTTTTCTTTTGACTATATCCACCCATTTGTATCCAATGGGTAATTCCACCAACTCACTTGGCTATTATTCCGTCAACTCCTAGGTATGGTTCTTCAACAAGTTAACATATTTTGCTTGCATGGCAGTCTCCTACTTAGGTATGCCTTCTCGCTTTAGAATGTCATTGCAAGATAGGTATTGTAATGAGGTCAAAAATGAAAGCAAAGTGAACATGCTCTGCTGGATTAACAACCTTTTTCAGTCCTCTGAGCCAATGCCTTTCTTTGAGTGATTATTCTTGCAATCTCTCCATGTGCCTTCTGTGCACCCAAGATAGTGATGTCTCCCTCCACAATTCTTTGAGTGGATTTTCTTGTCATCTCACCATGCACCTCCCTAACATCCTTGATAGTGGATTACTGTGTCCACAACCAACCATGCATTTGATTGAGACAATTCATCTTCCCGCACATCTTGTAATCTAGGTGTTTCATCTTCTTGCACATTTTGTAATCGAGGTGTTTCATCCTCCTACACATCATGTATAGTGAAGTCTCCCTCCATAACTAGTGCATGCCGATTGACTGTAGCAAGGTCAACAAGTCTATACATGCCACCTTGCCCAAGGCCTAGGGAAACTACCTTGTTTTGTTCCACATCTCACACAATACAATTCTGCCCAAAGAAATTTACAACAATTATGGGATTTTTGGTAACTATCAAATAGAGAAGAGATTTTTATTCCTGCTAGGAACATACGTAACATTTCTTACTAAGAATTTTTGAGCATTATTCAACACTATATGAATATCTCCCATCCCCTCGATTCCAAGTGACTCCTATCAACTAATAAAAACTGAATTAGAAAGATTTGTATTTGCAGTAAATTTTACATACTTGTCCCTACAACACGAACAATGTTTTGATGCATTGGAATCTGTAATACCCCTTATTAGGACTTAAACTGAAAAAGGAGGAAATCACACAAACCCCAAAATTATTAAATTCAGATTTTAGACCAGCAAACTGATTTTTATGACAGCTGGAAATCAACAGTCTGATTTTTATAATAGTAGTCCAAAAATGAAGGAAAACCACTCAAATATCATCAACTAACTCAACCAAAATGTAGATAGGTAATTTAGGAAGTATTTAGCACACTTTTTACCATCAAATCTGATCACACATTCAACTGAAAATTAATTCCGAACAACAAAAGTACAACTCATGAAAATTATGAAATGAAGGGTTTCCAAACCCCAATAACCACAAAGAAATATAGATTCCGGCTTTAGAAATTATGCCAAATCAGAATATAAAATCAGATTTGCAACTTGTGCCCTAGAAGGCACCCAAATGCTATCAAACCCTAGTTGCTCCAACTAGGAAGAGCTCAAAAATGCATGCAAACCCTTGTAGATGTCTTCCTTGATCTTCTAATGTCCAAATCTGCAAGAGGTCTTCAAGTTGTCTTCACTTCACCCAAAAATGGAGGGTTTTCGTCCTCCAACCAGCCACAAGGAAGGTTTTTGTCTTCCTTGGAAAAGCCACACAATTGGATTTTTGCCCAAAAGTGGAATGACAATGAACAATCAGCCCAAAGATCAAGTGTAGAGTAAATGCGCCAAAATTGATGATGAAAATGAAGTCATTGATCTCCTTTTATATCCCTCCTTTGGCGCCAAAAGCCAAAATAGAAGGACCGACCTCATAAAGCTTCATTGGGGCTTTTAATTTGCTTTTAAAACTCCTCCAACCTAGCTGACCTGCCTAAATAAAGAAAACATTAAAAATTAGCAAAAGAAAAATGAATTGGGAATGCAATTCCTTCCCTAGCTCATTCAACTTCATTGCCACGGAAAGGGAATGGCAAGAAGTCCATTGTTAGGCTCTCAAGTTGAAAAAGGGGACATTACAAAATCAATGAACTAACAACTTGTAGTAATCGTTATTTGAGCATTATACCTCAAGGGGTTACTCTTTTCCTCGAATCCCATTCTTTAATCCACATTTGCTTCACCTCCGCCTTTTTTGTGAGAAAGATCATATTGTTGTTTTGACAATTCTTTTGACATGCCCAACCTTATGATAATAATGACATTTCATTTGGAATCGGAAGTACGTCCTTCATGATTACATTTCCACTTTCCTTTCAACTGAGCAACAAATGCACACTTTGTTTGTCCATACTAGATACACTAGTTTGTTTCTCGTTTGTATCCCATCTACAACAAGTAGGAACTACCTTGTTCAAAAGTTAGGGTTTGGCTTTTTTTCCATGAAGTGCAATGCCTTCAAAAATGTTTAGTAGGAGGGCGGTAAACTATTAAGAACAAGTGCAAAGTGGTCGTCATCGTCCACCTTTTTCTTTATGGCAGTGGGTTGGTCTCGGAGATTGTTCATCCAAAGATGTTTTGATAGGATCTCACCCTCATGTGTTTTTGATGAAAACAACAAATTTTATAGGTATATGACCCTACTTTTCTCCGAAGTTTAACACTTGTTTCAAAGATTGGTCCAAAGATCACCTACTACAGTTGTATTTCAAACCGCAAGGATTAAATCATCTGAAAAAAATAGTTTTTAACAATAAAGGAGGCTCCTTATGATGCTTGTCATCATTGAAAAGTTTGATCACAATTATGATATGATATTCCACAATTATTAAAATTTGATGACTAGACATAATAGTTTTGAGCAACTAACTTCTGTGCTTCCAACTGATCTAAATTTTGAATATTGGTCATATTGCACACAATAGTTGACCTTTGCCCCATAAATCAATGCTAAATAAATGCGAAGTCTATACATTACCCCCTTGGTGCCATAATATTTGCTACAGTGAAATTAGAATTTAATAAAATTCTTTTTATGTCAAATTACTTACAAATCTCTATTGTCTACATTCAAAATTGAATATCTAGATATTGTGCCCTAACTTTTTCCATGGCTTTCATTTTTCTTCACAAACCTTTCCTCCTGGTCTCTTCTCGACTTGTCCTTTTGCTTCGTCATACCCATTCCCTAGCATGATCTAATTTGCATATTCGAAAACGTTCTTCATTCCTTAGGTTTTAGTTCAGTCATATTGTTTTGCAGATCGTGAGTGGAAGCAAGTGATTGCAAATGCAAGGCATTTTTTTGGGTCTATATTTGCTCTTCTCAAAGGAGTTTTTGCTCTATATTTCCTACGTCCCGTTCTGGTCTTCAACGTGAATATAAATTGCTGTTTTGGATTCATGCCTTTAGTTCCACGAAAATCGTGGTCTCCTTATCATAGTATTTCTTTGCCTCATGGGGTTGGTCTGATTGCATTGACGTATTCCTTTCAACTCGCACTTCCACGATTCTGCAAATCGTGAATTGTCCTTTGCTTACTAGTCTTTAAAGGCACAACCTCTGCACTGTTGCCTTCTTCCTGATTTCCTCATGAACCTCCAAAAATTGACCCACAAAACTAGAAATTGACTTCTAACTACGTTTGCAACTGCAAAACTATTTGGAACCTCTTCAATCTCGATGTCTCCGTTTGTAACCTACACTAGTTGGTACCCTTTTCTTGAGTTTCCCCAAATTCTACAGCTTGTTGTTCATACCCTTCTTCTTGGGATTCCTCAAACTGCTGGCTCTAATACCAATGCTAGAAAGAGATATATAGAATGAAGAGAAATGGAAAGCACATAGGACATGACACACTAACTTCTGATGTATTTGTCTTTTATCAAGCATAAGAGACGTTACATTTCAAGTGAGGTAGTTATACGTGTATACCTAAAGTACATAACTAATATTTATAGTAAATGTTTACATAATAACTTAATAATTTTAATAGGGGAGAAGCCTGTATTTAAGATTAGGACTGCTTCATGATAATCATATTATGAAATATTAGGGCCTTTAGTTCCCCTAACAAGCATAGGTATTGCAGAAGCTTATTGTAGATCTAAAACTAGGTATTATCGTGTTAGAATAACTAGAGAGAATAGGGACCTTTCAATGATATTATGAGAGCAGTATGGTGAAACAAATTTGTAGCTGTATGTTAGAGCAGATGGTCAATGTGATTTCTCTCTCTCTCTCTTTAATAATATAAAGTAGCATATAAGTAGAAGACCATACTAAGGGACACACAAGCCAAAAATAAAGCCTAGAAGTGTAATAGTCGTGGGTCTAGAAGAGAGTAATCCATACTCCTATCAAAGGTATAGGGTTCCAAAGCCTATAACTAAGATATGGGAATGGGGTCTTGCTAGGATCGTAAGGGTTGTAAGAGTTAAGATAATAAGAAAGAACTAATTCCTAAACTAAGGGTTATCATGCCGTTGGGTGGTAAGCATGTGCTGTAAAGAAAACAATAATGTAATAGAAAAAGTGCATTCAAGATGAAGGGTGGGTTGTAGGAGTGGCTAGCTATGTCATTCGGGCTGATAATTGCATCAAGCACATTCATGAGACTCATCAACAAAGTGTTGAAACCATATCTTCGTAAATTTTTTATTGTGTATTTGGATGAAATTTTGATTTTTAGTATGACAAAGAAGAACATTTGAGACTAGTATTGCAAAGATTGGAATAAGAGAAGTTGCCAGTCAACTTAAAGAAGTGCAGCTTTTTGAAGATAGAGCTGGTTAACTTGGGTCTTGTGATCTGAAATGACGAATTGAGGATGGATCTTGAAAAAGTAAGAGCCATTGTTGAGTGGCCATCACCAAGGAAAATGTTTGAAGCAAGAAGCTTTCATGGGTTAGCAAGTTTTTACCGGAAGTTCATTTAGGAAATTTAGTGGAATATGTGCACCAATCACGGAAACAATGAGAGGTGATAGGAAAGAGTTTGTAGGGATAGTTGTGGTAGAGCACATCTTTTAGATTTTGAAGGTGACCAAACAACTAGTGTTAGCACGGTTGGATTTCAACAAGGTATTCCAAGTTGATTGTGATGCTAGTGGGACAGTAGTAGGTGCTGTTTTGAGTCAAGAGGGTAAGTATCTTCCTTTCAGCAAGAAGGTAATTGAAGATAAGCAGAAATATTAAAATTTATGATTAGGAGTTTTTGCAATTGTCCAAGAACTTAAGAAATGGAGACACTACTTGCTCCCAAAAGAGTTTGTTGTATACACGGATTATCAAGTATTATGGTTCATAAACAACCAAGATAAGTTAAACGAAAGCATATGAAGTGGGTTGAGTTTCTTTGAAGTTACTCATTTATCTTGAAGCATAGAAGTGGGAAGTCCAATAAGGTTGTTGATGCATTGGGTTGGAGATGTTATTTGTTGCATGAGATGAGGATAGAGGTAGTTTTAGGTTTGATAGTATGAGAGAGTCAGGTGAATATATTTAGATTTTGACAAAGCTTGGGCAGCTTGCAAGAGCCCAACCAACATGGATAGAACTCCATGGTTGGATTTCTTTCTCCAAGCCAGGTTTTTGCTTAAAGGATAGCAATTGCATATCATAGTTACCTGAGACTCTGGGATGGAGTTTTTTTCTAAATTTTTGGGACGGCGGGGGATGGCTAATTAAAATAATATATAAATATTTAAAATATAAAAATAAAGTGACTAAACTATAAAAATAACTTGGAAGAGACTTAAATAAGCTGAAATAAAACCATTTGAGACTTAAATAAGCTGAAATAAAAGCATTGTGATTGATCAATTGACAATATCTGATATTCATATCATTAATCTGAAAATGTGAAATACATGATACATCAACAATTGTCAATATTACAAAAAGAAGAGTACAAGTTACAACTCAAAAATCAGAATCATCATTTGAAATAACATCCATGAACTCCTCGTTGGAACTATCATCTTCATCCTCAACAAAATCACAATCAATCCCGTTGCATGTTACTCTTCTGCATGCATTGGCTCCTCGGGATTAACTTCCCTCTATGATCTTGCTTGCTAGTTGCTCTTGCTCTTTCTCTTGCAGTTTCTCTTCCTCTTCCTCTTTCACTTGCAAATGCTCTTGCTCTCCACTTTTTGTCTTTGCTCAGCTTGCTGAACTGTGAGATGAAATGATGCCATAGACTCATTCTATAAGCTAGAGTGTCACTTTTCTGATTAGGGTTTGTCTGTTATGATTTTTTTGTGTTTTGAACTTTTCCTTTTATTTTTACTCAAAAAAGTGTTTTATATAAAAGAAAAAGTCAAAAAAGGAACATGACATCGGGGACATCTTGCGACTGTCCCAACAATGTATAGACATCCTCGATGTCTCTAATCAGGGACGTACTCTGCAATTTCTTCATGCATAGAAATGTGGGGGTCATTTGCCCCTGTCTCGCCGTCCTCAAGACACCCTAGATGTCCTGTACAAGTTTTTTTAAGGGTGGGAACGTGTCCCCACGTAACACTGTTATGTACCTCAAGGTTCAATGGGGGATAATTTGATAAGAGAGAAACACAATAGAGAGTTAGCCCGACCCTTTGAAGTGGGTAAAACATTGGTGCAGTTGAGTGAGAGTTACTATTAGCCTAAGATGAGCATGGATGTGAAAAAGTCTATGCAATTGTATAGTTTTCCAACATTCCAAAGGTAAGATTCAGAATACAGGTTTGTATTAACAATTGCCACTATCGGAGAGACTGTGGGAAGACGCGATCATGGATTTCATTCTTGGGTTGCCAAGAACTCAAATATGTAGTGACTCTATCTATGTTGTTGTTGAAAGATTCTTAAATATGACACCCTTCATGGCATGCAAGAAGACAAATGATGCCACAGACATTGCAACTCTGTTTTTAAGGAAGTAGTAAGGCTGCCTCAGAGCATTGCTTGAGATAGAGATGGAAAATTTGTTGTTTATTTATGGAGAACTTTGTGGAGAAAGTTGGGCACAAGGTTGAGTTTCAGTTCATCCTACCATCTCTAGACAGATGAACAAATAGACGTGAATAGATGCTTCAAAAACTTGTTGAGATGCTTGGCTGGGAACAAGCCAAAACATTGGGACATGATTTTAGCACAAGCTCAGTTTGCTTACAACAAGTCAGTCAATAGAAGTACACATAAGAGTTCATTTTAGATTTGTGTATGGTTACAACCCTAGAGGTGTTGCCGAGTTGAGAGAATGCTGATTTAAGTAGAAGTGTTGTAGCGGAAGACTTTGTTGAGTATATGCATGAGATACATCAGCAAGCACATGAGAAGTTGAAGGAAAACATAATGAGATACAAGAAACATGCTAATCTCAATTGAAGAGATCAAGACTTTTAGGTTAGTAACATGGTTTTGGCTCATTTGAGAAAAGAGCTGTTCTCAAGTGGAACATATGACAAGCTCAAGTGGAAGATCGGATTATGTAAGGTCATGAAGAAGTTTGCAGTGAATGCCTATGAGATAGAACTCCTAGATGGGATTGATGTCTCCTATATTAGATATATCAGACTTGTACACTTACCACGAGGGGCAAGCAAGGGATGAAGTGCATATAAGTTCAGATTATTCAATTTCGAATTGGAGACAACATTTATTTGAGAAGGTAAGAGAAGAGATAAAGACAATGGTTGATTCTTTAGAATGATCAAGACAAAGAGGCAACAAATACAAGGAGTATTTGGTGAAATGGAAGGATAGAACAATCGAAGATACAACTTGAATGAGTGCATCCGAGATTTCCAAGAAAGGAAAAATAGTGGAAGAGTTCATGAAATGTTCTGTGCTTGAGCTCAAGGTTCATTTAACTGACCCAGGGCATATGATGCAGTAGCATCCGCGTCCACAAGCATGACGGGCAAGCAAGGCATGAAGAGGATATAAGTTCAGATTCTTCAATTTTGGATTGGAGACAACATTTATTTGAGAAGGTAAGAGAAGAGATAGATACGATGGTTGATTCTTTAGAATTATCAAGACAAAAAGAGGCAATGAATACAACAATTATTTGATGAAATAGAAGAATAGAACAACGGAAGATGCAACTTGGATGGGTGCATCCAAGATTTCCAGGAAGGAGAAATAGTGGTAAAGCTCATGGAATGTTCATGAGCAAGAGCTCATTGTTCATATCAGTAACTCAGGGTGTATGATGCATGAGCATCCATGTCCATAAGCAATCTTGCATCTACCAGAAACAGAGTCATCATTTTGTGAGTGTGCTTGCAACTTGTCAATCTTGTTGCGCAGATTGAAGATGATCAAAACAGGTTAAGGAGCATCCCTAGAGGTCATTCCAGCACAGGAACAATATGAGGAAAGAGCTTTTGGTCATTTGACGGTATCAAATTGATCCTTTTCGGGCAGATGCAGAAACCACTGATTTACATAAACGACAGTTTGAAACTGCTGGGCTGTGTTAACAGAAGTTGTCTAGCCGCCCCAATGGTTGTGTAACTGTCCCAACCGATACTTAACCGTTGTGGCAATTTTGAAACCACTGGTCAGCACAAAGTGGTGGTTTTGCCTGCTTTGAAAGAACAGGCAAAGTAACGGCCCAAAACAAGAATTTATCAGTTGCTAATCATGCCCAAGATGTTTGGGAATTTGAAGAGGCACTAGGGTGGACAGAAGAAGTCAAGAAAGGTCTGAAAGGATCAGTGAAGGGAGGAGTTTCAATGTAAGCAAGCAAAGAAAGAGCAAGAGAACAGAGAAAGGTAGAGTTCAGCTAGGAGCTTAGAGAGGGAGTGTGTGTCCCAAAACAGAGCAGAGAGTGAATGCAAGTCCAACAGTGGGACTATTTTACCGTGTTTTCATCTTCATGTATATTTCTTTCAGTAAGCAGTAGAAGCAAGTATGTGTGTATGAAATCTCTGTAGTGACAGTCACAAAGCAATAAAGAGTGAGGTTTGGGGTTTCAATTGTGTTTGTGTGTGTCCATTTGGGGAGTGTGTCTAGGCTTGTGGGGAAAGGCTGCCATTCATTTGGCCCCCTCTTACCCAACCTGCATCATCTTCCGAGGATTTTTGTGCATGCGAGAGGAATTTGGTGGTGGTGTGTTTTTGCTTTTGCTGACTGTTGAGGCATTCCCTAGTGTAGTGTATCTGTATAACGATAACTAAGGAGAGGTTCACGTCACAGGAGGCCAAGGAGGCAAGCTAGCCTCAAAGCCGAGTTGCCGATAGAGGAGACCATGTCAGGAGCAATTGAGAAAAGGAAAATACTGCTAATATATGAGAACTTAGAGGATGGCTTCAGGAAATCACTGGTGGAATCCGAAGTGAAGAAGACTGTGGACAAAGAGATGGCTGTGGATGAAACAGCTCGTAAGGATGCTTCTGTGGCACTCTTAGAATGATGAAAGGCTCTTCAAAATAGCATAGAAGACGAGTTTTAGCTGGCCTGGTTAGCATCATGTGCACTTCAGCCCCAGTTAAGGGAAAGAATGGGAGAAACTAGCCATGCAGAGAAATTTGCTACTGCCATGACAGATTCAGGGCAGACAAAAACTTGACCCAACATGCACACAGTGGCTCAAATTATAGGCCTGGTGATAGTGGTAGCATGCACCAGCTCATCTTTTGGGTGCATCAAGAGTTCTCTGATTTAGGATTATATGGCTTCTGATTCCTGACCATTCATGTTTGTGGGCAACTCAGAAGGCCTTGATTATTAAATCAATCAACCAGGGCAAGAAATTGAATTTAATTTGTAAAAAATTAGAATTGATAGAGAGAGGGAATGATGGTGAGAGGAATCTACTGGAGAGTCTGCAGAATGATGAAGAGGTTGGTCCGGGAAGCCTGGCTCCCCAGCTCTCACCTTGTAGGGTTAAATGGCCGGTTGGGAGCCCCATTTGTCAACCCCAGAGGCTCTCATTTGTTTATATGCATTAAGTATATATTTCTCCTGTTCGTGCTCGTCAGAGGAGGATTGTTATCACTAGCAGAGCTGAGTTAAAGGACTGCCAACTCCAAGATAGCCAAACCGGAGGGCATAGAAGACCTGCCATTTTCCTCTGGTATAAGAGCAATTCCAGGTCTTCAGAGAAGTCAAACAGAGTCTGAGGGCAAATTAGAAGATGACCCAGGACTTCGTAAATAAGCGGACTGTTCTGTATTGTATGAGAGATATGTATTTGCTGGAAAAATTAATAGAAAAGCAAGCCTTTATCTCAATGTAGTGTTGCAAATTTGAATTTCTGGATTCCATGCGGTGGCTCAACTTCCTGGCTTAGCCACTGATGCAATCGATGGTTGCTCAAATGAATTTTCATGGGTGTTTTGGTTTACTTCTTCCAATCTAAAGCAGAGCACGGATGTCCTTTTTTTTGTTTTTTTACTGATCAGGAAAAACATAAAATTTCCATGACATATTATTTGTAAGTAGCAGTGAAAGCGAAAGAAGGTCTCATGTAAGTCGTATTCCCCAAGGGCCAAAACAACAATATTGCATTCTATATATAGAAAGTTAATTTTTTTGATGTTGCATAAGATAATCATATACTTTCTAAATTTTTAGTATGGGCAGTGGATATTATATCTCCCAAAAGATATATAATATTGTGCTTGCAAGTTTTATATTGCCTATTGGAAGTTCAAAACTTGGAAGGCGTCTTTGTCTTCTCCCATAAGCCTTTACTAGAGTTGGGTAATGAAGGTATATATATCATATCAACATATTCATAGCACCATCTAAATGTGGTATTTCTAGTTTAAGTATTCATGCATCTCATGGTAGATATATTGAGCTGTTTAGACGGGTGGATTGCAAGACTATAATTTGATTAAATTTTTTTAAATGTGAAATGAGCAACCATTTCGTCAGCAATAACAATAAGTATGCATGAGTGTGCATCATATTTATTCTCTTTGTTTTGCAACAAAAATTTCTTTGTGAAACAATTACATTGGTGTATTTGTGTACGGCTTCATGAAGTGGGTTGATATATTTGTTACACATTTCAAATTCATGGGTGAATTTATTGATATCACAAACAGTTTGACTTTGAATTGCAATTTAATAACATTGCAATAGTACAAGATTATGATTGAAGAGCATTACTGTGTTGGTTCTTGTGGTATTGAAGGGCAGGCTCCCATTCAATTGTACAGTGCCATCCTTGTATTTTTATGTCTTCGTATTGGCATTGATTGTTAATTATAATTAGTTTCATACAAGCAAGATGGATTCCAAGAAAAGCCACAATTTCTTCTTGAGTAGGATATGGTATGTGCCTAAGCGCATAAGACTTTAGTCAAAGCTGCTCTGAGCATAGTATATTTGAAAGCATAATGATAATGGAGGAAATAATATCCTCCTAAGATTAGCATTCATGTTCATGATTTTCATAATTCTCCTTGGATTGCCTGATACACATTTCAGGAGGCAACACACCAAAATTGCAGAATTTGAAGATTTATGGTGGAATAAAAACTATGTTGCTCTCTATAAACAACAATATTAGTGCAAAAATACAGCATGTAAGACTCTGTGAGAAACCTTTTTAAAATTTTTGCACTAAAACTAAAATAAACTTTTCCATAATGGCTCAAATTGAGACAATTTTAATCCTCTGTAGACCTTTCTTCTAATTGTATATGAAGCCACAAATTCCAGTGGCAGACTTGTAGTTAAAGGGGTTAAGTTCTTTTTGACAAAAAAGAAAAAAAGGAGAAATCGTACATTTCTAGAGGTCTATCCCTACTCTAACCTGCAATCATCTGGGTTAGATCTGGTTAATAGTGATGGAAATCATTGTTACAAAAGGAAACAGTAGCATTGTTTTAAAGGCAAACACAATCTTTCTGTTTCTGTAACAATGACTTATATTTTTAATCGTCTAAACTCTTAAGAATTAAAAACTGCAAGTGAAGAGGGTCCAAATGTATAAATCAAATCCAGGAGGCATTTTTGCAAGATATGTACTAAAACCATTTGACATTTCTATATTAAGTACAATTCTACGTGTATAGGGCAATTGGTGCTGTTATATATGAACAACGAGGCAAGATCAAGATAAGCTTACGAACTACCGACGATTCCATTGACACCACTGAAATCTCAACTGTAAGTAGAGTACATGAATTTTGAGTGTTTTTGTTTTATGGAAAAAGTATGTTTTAATAATGTCATATTTATAATCTCACAATGAATATATTTTCAAGAAATTAGCATATTTTACTATAATTTTTCTTCACAGGCAACACCTTTCTCAATTGATAATATTCTTTGTTTTCTGCATGTTGTCGATTATATCACTTATAGGCATATGGCGGGGAGGTCACCCAGGTGCAAGTTCATTTTTAATATCCCAAGAAGAATTTAGCAAGTGGAAATGTTAAGCTAAATTCAAAATGGATCTACATTTATAATGACACTTTCTTAGCTTTCTGAAGTCGAGTTTTTGTATTAAGGCTGTTAAAATTGAAGGGAGGAGGAATCGTCAAATGAATTTTCTACATTCAGTGGGCACTATAATTACAAGCACGAGATTTGAGTATTGGTGGAAAGGTTAGTCATACTTCAAGATGACGTGTTTATATTATTTAAACTGGATTCTACAATTCTTTTGAACGTTTACAAGTTTTTCCTGTTGGATACATAGCCATTTCCCTCACTCGATGGATTATTGCATTGTTGTGATTGAGGACATATCTAATATCAAACATATGCTCTTTCTTCAATTTTCTTGCAAGGGCATGACTGTGAATTTGAGTAGGTCCACAACATAAAACAAAACAAATTTGAATAAAAACATTGTTCTGAGCTGATATTGTTCATGAAAGCAGAAAACAGTCTAGCATTCTTTTTGTTTTATGAGTGTTCTCACATTATAATTCCCATCTTCAACCACATTGCATTTGTTAACAAATAATAATATTATTTTTGTTTGTATATATACTACAGAGAAGCTTTCTTTAGAAGCATGGAAGCATATAATTAACTTTTCCTTTCAATACATAAAAAGGCTACCTTGTTTATTTGCTCCTGCTATGAGCTGAATACCATGTTTCTCATATACATATCATTAAAATAATAGGCTTATGCAGGTACATACAGTTCATAAAATGGAGGTCAGCACACGGGGCTACCGTCAGATTGAATTCCCTTGGCTGCAGAACAGTGAGATTAAGGGCAAGTTTCACCCCTTGTTCCCTGCTAGGTAATGCTGCTATTCTCCAGAAAAATGAGAAACGTAGATGAGCACAGCCATGGAGTCCACTTTGCTATCAAGGCCTGTAGAAAGCACAAAATTGTAATGTTGTCATCATGTTTTCCTATACTTCAATACTGCATTGAAGATAATGCCGACAATTATCCATAAGGTTTAGTTCATGGGAGTGGCTGGAGGCATATAGGCTGCTGTGTCCAATGGGACTGCCATGTTGATGAGAAGAATCCATGATGCTGTTGAGAAAGCTTTGGGTAGAAGCCATTAAAGAATGGAGTGACACCCCCACCCAAGAAGAACCAATCCAGCTCTCAGTACACTCCAACCTTTCTAAAAATCCTCTTTGGGTCAAAAGACTCCGTGTAATTGACTTGTCCGAGAATACATTGTTACCAAAGTCAAGTAAATGGACTGCGGAGGTAGCTTGGATTCCTGTCAGATATGATTCATACTGTTACCAATCACTAGGAAACTCCAATGTTTGTGGTTCTTGTATAGTTTTACGAATAGCCTGCATTTGGATGGAGAAGATGGCATCGAGAATGCATTCAAGCAATGGAAATGGTTTAATTTCTGTCCTTTGAGATTTGAATTTTAGATTCCATCATAATCATACAAACCTGGACTAAGAGCATGGAGTGAGGAGTGATTTTTATATAATAACTGTATTTGAAGTGTGGCAAGATTCAAGAATGAAATTTCCTGGCCCCTACTCATAACGACTAACCCTGGCCTAGTGAAAAATTGGGTAGAGGGTCTAGTCCTTGGACTTGGTTGCGACTCCTGGCTTTGCTTACCAGGTTGTGTTTGCAGCTCTACCCTAGACAAGATAACATTAACTATTCACTTGCCTCATGTTCAACATCATCTACAGTGATGTCATCTAATCCAATCTTTCTTGTTGCTCTTGTACTTATGCACACCATAAATTACCTCGAGAAATCAACAATCTTGTTCTCTATGAACATGTGGTTCTTCTCATTCTGTGTAGTCCAATCACTCTAGGAATCAATTTCATCCAGTCAAGAGGTTCTTGTGAAGTGTCATCTACCTTTCTTATGCAAAGCTGAAAATTATATTGCACACAAATTAGGTCATTGAAATGTTATTGAGTCAACTTATTGTGTTTTTTTGTGTGTGAATGACTTAAAAAAAACTACAATTATGCTCACATCCAAAAGCGCTACAAGGTTGAGATAAAATTTAGAAGGCTAGCTTTTGAAGAGTTGGGGTACACTTAAATGTTGCGTGATGAAAATGTGGTTGTGTGGGCTTAAAAATAAGCAAATGTAGTGTTTTTAAAGCGTGAAACACATGTCCAAACCACTATTCCATGTATAAATGGCATCTGACGAGTTTTAGCATTGGATGTATCAAATACTTGGTGTTGAAACTCGCAAAAACTCATACGAGACAAAACTCTTGAGTTAAAATTGTAAAACCTCATCGAACAAAAAATTCTACGAGTACTCAACAACTTGACGGGCATAGTTTAACTATGACCTAGACAATAAATAGTAGGAAAAGTTGTACATCAATGTTATCGATAGCAACTTTATGCAAGATAAGGCTTTCCTAGTCTTTTTCCATGTTTGTGTGGGGTCTCGTCAAACAATCAAATATTAGGATTTGTACTTTAAACCACACCCAATGAGTGGAAATGTTAATTAATCTAAACTCACATAGTTAATCTGTACTTCCAAAGGAAAGATCACACACTAGTATAAGAACTTAAGTAATTATATTTGAAAAAATAAAAGATTCAATCCATGAGCACATAAATTTATTGCACACATTATTCCTAAATCAACATTTTTAAGGATGTTCTCCATGCACTTGCTTATAGTTGTGTGAGCTTTGGAAGACAACTCATACAATTATCATGCATGATGAAATGGACACTAACTCCAAACTAGACATCATGCTCATCGAGATGCAAATGGCATATGTTCAAAACTTGGTAAAATTAAAACACCATATGCAATGATGAACTTTCGTGCAGTTGCAACATAAACTATGCTAATTATATCACTATCAACATTATACTTACACAAGATATCCATTTTTAGCCTTAAAAGTCTCAGCCACGAGGTATTCTCAAGCAATTCTCGACTTTCACTCCCCATTAAAGTGCAAATCAAGAGTTCAATTAAGAAAAAGATAGAAGCAATAACTATATCTTTGTTATATCACCATCAACAATCTACTTGTTGATGAGCTTTTTGTTTTAGCCTTACAAAGTTGAGGCATTCTCAACAAAGTCTCGACCCTCACTCCCCATTTAAATGGCAGATCAAAAGTTGAATTATGAAAAAGATAGAAGCATAACTATTCTATAAAGGCATGGAACTAGATGATCATCAAGATGCCTCATGCCACATTGTTCTCTCATTTACAACATAAAAATTACTGCAACAAATTAAAAAAACAACTAGATGGACAACACACTTAACGATGGTGCTTAATGTGTTAAAGCAATCAATTCATAATGAAAGTGTTGTAGAAACGAACTAATTTTATTGTAGTTTGTAATGTATACAAATTGACAAGCTCCACAAGAGAGATGTATGCCCAAAGATCTATTTCTTTATTAAAAAAACTACTTTATAGTTTAATTTTTTTGGGATGTTAAAAATTTGTCATCCATTTTTGACAACCCGTATTTGTTTACGTGTGAGGTGCTGGTTTGTGCCCTCCTTATTTTAAGAATACATATTCTTTTTACATCTTGTATCAAAAACTAGGGAGTGCCAAATTTTTGATGTTTAGGCATTCACTATTAAAACAAAAAAAAGGTAACATGTGAACATTAAACCTAAAAATAATTTGTAAGACAAGTTAGTTCTTTTTGATAATACAATTTGACATGCAATTGTTTATTTAGGTAGAAGTTTGGAGGCTTCGAGATATTAAGGATGGACACTAATTTAGGCTATTCAAATGAAATGGTGCCAATGAAAAATACAAATGAATCCTTGTGTCCGACTATTAAATGAAAGAAACGCTTCCACAAATGTCCATGTAATATTTACAATGGTAAATCAACATGCTAATGTCGTACACTTTTGGAGAATTTCTTAATGATACACATGGATGGAGAAAATTTATAACATTCTTAGGAACCTATCCATACATTTAAAAAAATATTTGATTTATTTTCTCTTGCTTTTTATTAAGTGTTATAATTTTTTTCACAAAATGTGTCCATGTGTTACGTGTAGATTGTTGCGTGTTTAAATACATGTAAGTACATGATTATAGCAATAGTATCGATAATGGTAATGCTATGGATGTGGATCTTGAGCCATTGTTTGAGGAAAAATTGGTTGATGAGCAGGGAGTGAATGTACTTTTGGATGATCTATTCACCAATGAAGTGCCCTTTGATGTAGAGTTTCAATCACCTTTCGGTGGCTATGCTTAAAAATCCTTGTATCTTGTAGGAAGTGTATCTCCACTTTGTATCAATATTTGTTAGCTCACATATAGTGAACCTAAATGGTTAAATTGTTTAGATGTTCATACACTTAATTTGCTTCAATCACATTGTTTTTGTGTTTCATAAGGAGTATTGCATAACATTCTTGAAAGAGTTGGTTTGATGTACAACATTATGAATGAATTTCATGATGACTACATCTTCTATTGTGAGGAGCACACATTGTTAGATGAGTGATATGTATGTGAAGAAAAAGATATCGAGAGGGTTTGATGGTTAACACAATTTCTTAAAACACAATACGTTTTATAATACATGTTTTAGATTCAAATATCTTGTGAGGTTAATGGATTGACACTAAATTAACATAACTACAAAAGGTATTTTACGAATACTTGCATTAGTAGCTTGTGGTGGAAGATTGAGCATTGATGGAAAATTTTCGATTAAGATCTTAGGCATATGTTACTTTTTGTGGTAGTTGATGGTTGCTAATCCATTTTGGAAAGCTAAGTTCAACTTATTCAATTTGGCCAATTATTATTATTGACAATAATTAACCTCTATACCTTAATATCAAAGAAGAGTTTTCAATCTCAACAAACAATGATAGTTCCAAGTACTCTAATTTGTTGTCATTTCAAATACTTACATTTGGTTTAAAGTGAGAATATAGAAGTGTAGCCAACTCAGACTATATATAGGGAGACAAATAGTAAAAATCATGGATGTGTATTTGTATCTTGTAGTAGATGAGCTTAAAGTGTTATGGGTCGATATTGATATGCATGACATGTTTAAGGCTATAGGGAAAAGGGCGTTTAAATTTTATGTAATGCTATGTTGGACAATTCATAATGCCCTTGGGTTATATCACCTTTTCATTTGTAAAAGAAAATGTTTCTTCATTCTAATAACATAATACATCATATTCTCATATTTCTAGATTTCTTATTAGTTGCCTTCAATAAAATTTGCATGATTTAAACATGGGTAAATGTGATTATCTAACTAGTGGAAGAAAAATTGCACGTAGGTGCTCTAAAAGCCTACATGACGTTTTTGATGTATATAAACAATTTATGTCAAGAAGTCATCCTTTCCGAATACACATACAAGACTCCTTTAATGGTAAACTTGAAGAAACAAGAGCCACGAAGCGGCCGGTTCATGCCTATAAGTTGTAAGGTGTTTGAATTGTAAAAAGGAATAATGCTTGTTGTATCAAGAGATCCCTTTATAATCTATTAGTTGAAAATGCAAACAAAACAACCAATAACAAGTACTGAATAACGAACTAGAAAAGCAAGTGACACTAGTGTAGCCATTAGCAACGAAGATGACACAAAAATAAAGAAATTCAGGGATAAAAGGAAGTGATGGCGTCTGAAGAATTAGATGAATCATTGATGAATAATTTGAAAAAACCAAAGGTCCAATAAAACAATATTAGCATTGCAAAAATTGGATACTGGAAATAAAAAATATACAAAAGGAAGGTTACTTTGCTTATGAATATTTGCATTATAAAAAATCAATTTTCAATGTGAATAGAAGACTTACGAAGGTCTGTGGGGTGAGCTTATAATCATATGGTGGCTTATAAGAATAGAATTGAAAATGTAATTGCACTATAGAATGGATCTGTAACCATTAATAAATAGAAATCTTAACCCCTACTCGAAGACTCTAAATAAACCAAAGACCAAGACAGAGGTTACAATCTTTACAAACAAAATGCCAAATCAATCAAGGTTTAACAAATGTTAATCTAAGTAGTAAGAGTGAATTAATAAAAGGATGCCAATTGGGACCATCTCAAGCAGTAAATTAATGGAACTTTTATAATCCTCTTCCTTGAAGTTAGGATGGGAGATATATACAAAGGACTGGAACCTAAGCTCCCTACTAAGACCAAAATAAACTTATTTTGTTCAGAAGTTTCATGATGATGCACAAAATTTTAGAAGTTAGATGAAGTTAATCAAGCATACATCTTAGTAGAATAGCACAAGAAAATATTATAATCTATTTTTTAATATTTTTTTTATAAAATACAATAAAATTACAATTATATGCAAAATTTGCAGGAGATCTAAATTAAATGCATATAGAAAATTTGTCCCAAAAATAATTTCAAATACCACCAAAATTTGATCGAAAGACAAACAATCACAAACTAGGGATTGGAAATAAAGGATCATTGTTTCTGCCCACTACTAAGGTTAATCCCTCACTCCTCAATTTCACTCTAGTCTCCAAATCCGATCATTTATAAATCCTTTTTCAACGTGCGCACTCAAATGACATTCGGTATTTGGAAAAGTCGATGGCTGATCCAAACAAAATGTTGCAATCATCTATTGTCCCAATTTGTATCCATGATGTTTGTGGCACATATTCTGTACTACCACTCACACATATCTGCTGCAAACATGTTCTCGCATGATTAAAGTTGACATGACCCAAGGGGATTCGATTGTTCGTGAAAGAGATGATGGAAGCAAAGATGTCCTTGACCATGTTTTAGCTGAAGAGACATCAAATTGCCCTACTTTACCTTTGGCCGCTTTGATTGTAATTGCCATCACCATTGGGTAATTTAAGTACAATAGTCCTGCATCTAACAGGAAGGAAAATGCTTAGAAATTAGTAATATGTGAAATGTTGATGACTAAACTTACAACATTCTATATAAATCCATAAACCCAAATCATCCAAAAGTTATTTTTAAATAGGATGTACTAATTTCTCAATTAGAAATAGAATATTATTTATATAAATCTTTCTAAGGGCTTGTCATAACTATAACTTTAGAATAATAGGATGTAAATAAAAACCTTGGCAACATGCTTATAGGTTTAGTTTACACAAAGTTGAGTATTAGGTTCCTAAAAATATTTCCAATAGATTATTGCTAGGTAAAGAACAAAAAAGCTATGGTCTCCCATAAAGCAATTTTCTGTTTCTAAACGGAAAACGAAGTAAATAAAACCCCTAAAGTGCGAGTTAAAAGAGCTTTGAAAAAAGTATATCGATTTGTAAGGAATCCATTCTACATATTAGGTTCATAAACAAAATTTCTCTTCCAAATTTGCAGTTTAGACAAAAAAATATCAAATCTAAATTGACTTGTTTTCAGACAAAGGTCATTGTTCGGGCTCATAAGATTGGCATAAAGATAATCAATTGACAAAATGATCCGGAAATGTTTACTTTGTCTACAAATTACACGAAAGAAAATCCAAATGTTGTTTTTCTATCCATAAACCATAAACATTATCTCGGCCAAGTCCTTATTCCTACATATTTCTCTAGCTTAAGACTAAAAACAAGTTTTGTATCAGAAATTAGACTTTTTCAACTTGGTGGTGAAGACCCAAATCTAGGCTTAGACGCCATCCATTGATAGAATGACCTCAAAGAGTTAGTGTCCTTCATCTTGGACCATTAGATTCAGAAACTTTGTAAAGTCGATGGTGTCATTGTCGTCCGCATCCATTTCATTTCTTGCGACTCCGCATACATTGAATTGACTGAAAGTAGAAATGAACCTTGTTTGGAAACCCTGGTTAACACATATGTAAAGAGTAAAATGAAAGGCATATGCTTCATAAATCCCTATGGACGACATTGGAAAAATCTAGAATAATATCTACATCAAACATTGTTTTATCTTGCTATTATGTCACGTCTTACGAAGTGTTGGGACATATGGATGCTCTTAGATTTTTGTTTTAAAACATTTAGAAAATTATACGAGAATAAGGCTTAAAAATAGTCATTTCAAGTATTTGAACCAATCAAAATTTAAAAATCTCAATTTCAACTGGTTTTATAAAATGATTTGAAATTAGACATTGGAGAAGGGCATTAAATTCTTTGTGCTCATTAGTTGAAGGCAAAAAAATAATTGACTAGAGTGAAAGAGATAGTATTCCCGCTCGAGGTAGGAACTAATAAAGAAGCCTCCTATGTGACATTTAATTGGTGGAAACATTTATATGTTTTTAATGAAATATTAGCTATATCATTTCAAATAAAATAGTACAATCTCTATGTTGGAAAATCGACATTTCTTGAAAAACTTGCTCATGGTATTAAAAGACTTCATATTTTTTTAGCTTGTGTACTATGAGCATCTTGCCATAACATTCCATTCGATATAATGCATACCAAAGAATGAGACATTCTCTTTTGGAGATTGACAAATTGTATTTTGACATCAATTCAAAAGATAGGATCATCGATGACTTGGTTTAAGAAGGTAAAATGAAATAATTATGTTGGTTTTCATATTCTAACACTTAAAAAGAATTGAATTTTTTTTCACAAGAATTGACGATAGATGAATAGAAGTTAGGATTGACCTTATGCAAGATATCAAAATTTCCACTAGTTTTGTTGCATAGCTCAAGACTTCAACGTCAAGGAACAAGGATATTTTCATCTTTGAATTCACATGATGCAATTTCTTTTGAAGTAACTTGCATATGATATTTCATGTTTTGTTGTTGAGTTTATTATTTTTTTTGTTTTTTTGTTCAAGGAGTCTTCTACTCACCTTCTCGCGAGAAACCAAGGAGTACAAGGAAATAATTGATCAATTGGAAGACCATATAAGGACCCTCACCTCATATGTGTAAAAATTCATGGATCCGAATGCTTTGCTCCATCTCTCCCACCGAGGAAGTTACTCCCATCAGTAGCTTTAACCCAGAGTCCATCAGAAAAGCACAAGGTTTCACCATGCAGGGTAGAGAAAATGATAAATGGGTGAACAAGATTCTAGAAAAGGGTAAAATGTTGCTTCCGAGATCCTGTCATTGTTCAAATACACAAATGAAATGGCCACGAAAGTAATCATGACTAGAGAGGATATTGAAAAAGAAAAGGAACATTAGACCAAGTGTTTCCACTAGTCATTGAGATGGGAAAAGTCAACTCTTCCCTACTTTTGGTGAGTAAGGGGGTATTCAATTCAGCATCTGATGACTTGTCTCAAGTTTGGGATAGAACTTTTGTTGCTCGTTACGAAATGATAAACCGTGATCTTGGTGAATTGGATTCGTATGAGGAACATATTTCAAAGATGCAAGAAGATGTCAATGTTGAGATACAAAAACTTGGAGTGCCAATAGTGGGTGAGAACACTTCGGTGGATGATCTGTTGAAGCCATTTGAAGATCTTGTCAAGGAGGTCGAAGATCCATTTTCCTTCAATGAAGACACACTGGAGTCTCTGGATGAGATAAGGGCCATCATATCAAACACCGTGAAGGATCATCAATATTGGTTCATGGAATGCAAGAACATTAATTCTCTCTGAAAATTGGGTCAAGTCTTTGAGCTTTGTGCACATTCCTTGGGCTGAGAAGGTTGCGCCTACAACAACACGATATAGCAAGAAATTCAAAGGGATCGAGATCTCTCCAGAGGAACTTTCCAAGAGTCCATCATCAGAGGAATCTCCATCGAAAGATGTGGCATTGTCTTCATCTGAGTAGTTATCTTCTATCCTTTCTCTCTTCCCCACCCCCTTCCTCTCTTCTTTCACATTCTATTTCTTCATTAGGGGTTGCACTTTTCATTTTCATCTTATTCACTTTTGTCTTATTCATTAAGATGTGACTATAGTTGAAAATTGTAATAAGTTTCCCTCAATTAATAAAAAGGGGACTTAATTTCTTTCCTAGGAATGTAAAGAGTCACAAGTTGTAAAAGACAAGTGAAAAGACATGTGGGGGTTAGGTGAAGAGTCTCTTTTGAAAACTATATATTGTAGTGACTTCCTCACTTCAAGGGGTTGTCAATTTTGTGAGTTCATGAGTAGATAGCTACCAAGAATAAGCAAAAATAGAAATTTTCTTCTATTTCCCTTTCTATATGTTTCCTCCCTCTCATTGCACAACTTTGTAAACATGTCAATCAAGAAAGGTGTTTCAACTTTTTGGATGAATGAATGAATGAGATTTTATGCTCATAGTTTATTTTGTCTTGACATAATTAGCAGATTTTTATTCTTTCTAATTGTATGTTGATAAATTATGGTTAATAATTATAAGAATATGATTTATCCTACTTGCAATATTAACTCTCCCTCTCATTTTATCACTCCCACATTTTCACCTTCCCTACATGAAATTACAAGCATTTTCCGCAGGTGCAGTGAAGTGTGCCTGTTGGATCCCTAGCCTATTGGCCAACCAAAAGTTATTTTTATTTTCATACAATAAGGGAGCCTCCCCTTTCAAGTAGGAGGGACTTAGTCCGAGAACATTGGTGAAAATCAACTAATTTTTCCTAGTGACAAATTATTTTGCCAAAAAAATAAAGAATGTTTAATGTATAAAAAATGTTTTGGTTGGGGAGGGGTTAACCCCCCCATCGCTTACCATTATATGGAAATAATATAAGGGAGGGGCCATGACCCTCACCCATGATGAAACCCCTTTTTCCTAATGCATGGTCCAAATGGCCATAAAATTCCATGATCGCCATGCCAAGGCCCAACCTCCCCACCCAACATAGGCCATATGGCCTTCAAACCTCCCCTGCCACTATGCGACTATCCCCTAATGCAAGTGCATAGGCCATATATATATATATATATATATTACGGTTTATTATATTTTTGTCATGCAAATGTGCAACATGGAATTTCAAACTTTCAAGCATGGCAACTTACCCAAATTCAAATTTTTTTCTCCCAAGCCTTCCCATAACCCTCTCTGTCAGGTTTTACATTGTTTCATGTCCACACTAACCTTGCAGGTACCTCCAAGATGATGAACAATAAATTACATGTGTTTGGAATGATGTGACAAGGCCAACAATTTCATTCAAGAAATGGTTAGTTTCTCAAAGATGCCTAAAATGACAAATTCTCGAACTTTCCAAGACCGGTATGCATCCTTTGCGATGGAATGAAAGACTAAAAATCATTTATAGGTGGTATTTAATAGCTATGAATATTTTGGAACTGATTTAGGAAAGTTTAGGAGGTTTAGGGATAAACAATGCAACATCACGTTTTTCGGGGTAAGAGTAGGTAGTCAAAATCAATACCGATCTTTCATGGATGATTCTAGGATATCCTTAAGGATTTAGGAGTCAAAAAAATACTCATTATAAATATATAAGATTCCTCTACATGATTGAAATTTCAAATCTTTCACAAGAATCAAGTATCTCTCAGGGAATCTCAATCTATGGGGACACACCCTTTTGTCCCAAAGAAAAAGGAGTTATTTCAGGGAGTTTCAGAATAATTGAAGGATGATACCAATCCCATTGTTCTTATAATTCTCTTTGGAGTCAAAATCATATAATAATTCATCCAAAAATACCTCTTGGAGCTCTGAAAACATCATCTTCAAGTTCTCTCTCTCGCAGGTATGCTTCCTGCAATTAGTCAAATTTCTAAGAGGACACTTGTCACCTCCAGGTTGAGGCACCTTTTTATGTCCATCTATTTAATATCCCAAGGGGATATAGGGAAACAAAAATTCACCCCTCCTTAATATTTTCCCCTTGGTTCTCCATGCGACGAACTTGCAGCACTCCGAGAGGGTTTATTTAGCCTATTTCTAGCTCCCACATCGTGCAATCACACAATGACACTTAGAAGCACCAGGTGAAGGAAAATTTTTATGTCCCTCTTAGCCCTATCCCAAGGGAATTGAGGGGACACAAAAATATGCTCCTCTTCATCCCCTTTCAAGGTTCTTCATACACCCAAAACCAACTCCCGTGTGTTAGAATCAAACCCTCTCCACCTCCATCCTCATCCAATCACAAAGCGACACTTGTCATACCCACATGAGGGTGAATTTTTCTTCCCTATTGTCCCTATCCCATGGGAACAGATGGGGAAAAGATAATTCACCCCATACCAAGAATATTTAAAACCCTAACTCTGCCCTAGTTGCTTCTACACTTCCATGGATAAATTTGACTCAGTATAACCGTAAAAGCTCAAAAATGACTAATCTAATAAGGGTTTTATCACATGGTTCGAAAAATAATCCATTGATGAATCCATGAAGCATTCAAAGACCTATAAACACAATAATTATACTTCACATCATGTTCCAAAGACATCCATGGTTGCAAGAAATGAAGCTTTCCTCATTGTTCTTCATCCAGAAATCAAGCACGAGATCCTTGTATGAGACAAAACACAACTTGAACTCATTATTTGTACTTGTATCATTTTTATTGATATCAAAGCTTCAATAAAAATTAATGGCTGCCATGATGCAATAACGAAAGGGAAGTGAGACACCTCTTCATGTCCCAAGGATCCAACATGCGAATCTTCTAAAAATGAGAGGAAACAATCCTGTAAAAATCTAGTTTTGTGTGAACTAGTTTTCGTGCCATGAAGACCCTATTTTATAGGGATATGTAGGAATGTGTTTTTCATCAGAATTCTTCCCTCCTTGAATAAATTTTCAAATTCTTGAATATCTAGCAGGAAAAATCATCCAAAATCGGAGGAAGGGTCTTCGAAAAATCTAGTTTCATTGAAACTAGTTTTTGCATGATGAAGTTACTTGATTTTTCGAGATATGGAGGACTGAGTTTTTCTCAGTATTATACCCCTCTAATGAAAAATTCATTTTCCCAATTTTTTAGATGAAGGAATCATCCAAAAATTGGAGTGGGAATCCTAGAATAAAACCCATAATTTCAAGACCTTTTTTGTCACATTTTGACACCCACAATGCACTTACTAAAAATAACATGTGTCCATGGCGAGGCATGTATAAAAATAACAAGTGGTAAAATAAGGATAATCATCAAAATTTTGATCCTCTAGATAGGAAAGAAGCATCAAGGAATTTAAATAGAGCAAAATTTCCAAAAATAACAATCTTGGTTAGGACCTGTTAAAAATAGAAAGTCTTAGTTTTGGATGCAGAAAGTTGTAGTTGACTCTGATTTCACTCATCTTTCTACTATTTGAAATATTCACATGGTTGTAAGGTGGTTACATAGATAAAATAAGTAAATTCATCCTTTTCAAGGGTCTTGAAACATCATTTTGGCTTAGTTGAGTGAGTTGGGTGAGCTCGGTGAGCAGGTTGAGTTGAGCTCACTGAACTCGGAGAGCTGGGTGAGTCAAGTGAGAGATTCAAGAGATCATCCTTTCCTATAAAGGGCACACAAAGATTGATGTATGTAAACATCAGAGGTACTCTTGAGCTAAGAATGCCGGATAAGTGATCTTCACTGACGCTCTATTGAAATCTAAGATTATCATGGGAAACCAACATCATCTCGCCAAGTGAGCTAGGTGAGTGGGTGAGCTCATGAGTTTGTTTAGGTGAGATTAGAGAGCTGGTCGAGTTGAGTTGCATTGAGTTGATATCGTGAGCTAGATAAGTTGAGCTCGGTGAGATGGGAGAGCTAAATGGGAAAATTGATATAATTGAGTTGATTGAACTAGCCAAACCAAGTGAGCTAGAAGTAGATCATCCTTCTTCCTTTAAGAACTCATATATCATAGGTTAGTAAATTCATAGTTTACAATGTCATGCAACATAGTGTAAAGGAAAATAACACAAGCATCAAGAGGTGTTTGTGTCATGTGAATGAAAATTGTGAAAGCCTAAGGAGAAAGAGAGTGATCCTCACTCTCATTGTGATATCAAGAATGCATCATCACGAGTAATGGCATGTTCATCCAAGATCACATTAGGTCTCGTAATAGTGTTTATAAACACTCATTCGAAATCCACGGTGCCTTTGCATCTTACAAAAGGAGGATATTGAGATCATCATACCTTAGATTAACAATTTTTACATTGAAAGGTGATTCTTCAACAGATCAATCAATCCCTTTCCCTTCTCCTCTTCTCTCCCTTTCTTCTAATTCTTCATTATACGCAATCATGGTATTTTTTCCTATTTTCTTAAGTGATAATATTTGAAAATTGTAAAAGTATTCTCTCAAAATTATAAGAGAGGTACTTAATTTGTCTCTTCTAAGGGAAAATGAAAGGTCACAAGTGGAATAGGAACATGAAGAGTCATGTGGGAGGTAGATGAGAAGGCAATTCACAAGGCTATAAATTGGAATGGCTTCTCCATTCCAAAGGATCCTAGATTTTGAAAATTTCTACTTTGTAGCAATTGTGGATTGTGGTTTGGATGTTGAAATTTGTATCACCAACACAAGAAATAAAAGCTACATTCTTCCATTTCCTTTTCTCATGTTTCCTCTATTCTCTTTTTTTTTTCAAATTTGAAAGCATAGTGATATTGAACAACCAAGAAGGAACTTGGTGTCCTTGATTGATGAACCTAGAGAATTGTGTGTCTATGGTTTGTTGGTCTTGCTAGTAGCATACATTGTTGCTTTCCTCTAATTGAATGTTGAACTACTCTGGTTATTGTGTGTGAACTATGCTATTGCCTACTCACAACAATAACCTTCTCTCCTAATTTCTCTCCTTTATCCCTTATCACCAAAATTTACTCCCTTGTACCCCATACAAGAACTTTTCATAGGTTCAATAAAGTGTGCTTGTGAGTGATCCCCAACCTATTTAGCCACCCCACATCATTTAGATAGAATTAAGATAATTACATCCAATAATGAGATCTTCCCCATACATAAAGGAGGGGTAGCCCCATTAGAATTGGTGGAAACACATAATTTTCGATATGAAAAATTATTTCACCAACAATTTTTGATGATTTTTTTGGGGAAATATCTGCCCTTACACACGTACAGATCTATTAAAATACAAAAAAAAAAAAAATTGAAAAATTGAAAACTATTATAGATGTTCAAAAGACTTTTGCAATCCTTTTGAGAAATATGCACTTTTCAAGTTTCCTTCCTTCCTAAGCACTTGAGAAAATATGGCAGAAAGAAGGTACACTTGGGATGATCATGTGTAGGTGGTGTTGTTGACCCCGCATTCGAGGAACAATGAAGAGCTGATTTTAGACTTCCCATTGTACCAACAAGAAGACAAATCCTTGAAAATCCTCTTAAAGGTCATACTTGAAGAACTAGTTGTTGAACCACGAGTCCTCATTCCTCCTGAAGGAGAAAGAGAAGAAGAACGAGAAGAGGAAATGGAAACAAAAACACTTGTACCATGGGAAAAAATACTAGTTTGCTTGCCTTTAGCTTCACCACTCCATGAAATTCCACAAGGATCAAGAAATAACTTTCCAAAATTCTATGGAGATGGAAAACAATGTCTTGATGATCATATCACAACCTTCATCATAGCCTATGGCATCCTTGGAGTGCAACATGAAGATGTTGTAGTACAATTATTCATGAAACATTGCAAGATGTTGTGGTAGACTGGTTCTACTATTTTCCTTCACGCTCAATCTCTGATTGGGGTGGTATGAAAAATAAGTTTGAAGAAATATTCAAGATTGTCGAAGATGCTCATGCCGTCCTTTCTCAACTTACTCAGATGAAGAAAGAGTTACAAAAGTCCATGAGAGAATTCATGGAAAAATTCAACAAACTAATAAACAAGATTCCCATCATTTCCCTTCCCATGACTGATAATATGAAGATGTTCTTCGTGAATGATCAATTTCCTAAAGTGAGTTTATTTTTATGGAGAGTTCAACCAAGATATTTAGAAAATGCTCAAGAAATTGCTATTGAGGTGGAAGATGACCTCATCTTTTAGGTAAAATCAAGAATCCTTCAATGAAGGATAAGGCCCAAGGTTCCAAAGATGAGAGATTTGATCAATTGTTGAAAAAGTTGGTAAATGGCTTGAAAATTTCAAAGAAATAAGTTTCTCAACAAACATCTCATCTAAATAGGAACAAAACTAGATTATAGGAGCACCTCAAAGGCTTGATTTGGAGGCTCCACCGGTCAATGCAATATATGAGATCAAAAAGGATGATGAAGAAGAAATATATGAATTAGAATTTGAAAATGAAGGAGAAGAAGAATGTTCTTACATCAGGTTTTGTGAATGCACACTTGATGATTTTGAAGAATCCACAGATAGTTACTCCTATGTGGTGTTCACTTGATCACAAAAGGAGAAAGAATGCTCTTCCTCTGATTCCGAAGCTAAGAAATTGAATCCTCAAATGGTGAATCCATGAAAAATAATGAAAGGAGGATCATTAAAGTCCGCTTTCACAAGGTTAGGTGAGAAGAAATATGAGACTACTTCAATCAAGAATCCTTCTACCTCTTCAAGTATCCTTCAACTTCCCTTTCAAAATCAATTTATGTAAATCCTAAGAAAATTCATCTCAAGGCTGCTACACTATCTGATGTTCCTACCACTTCTTCATCATTTGATATCATTAACCATTTCAAAAAATTAAAAGTCTAAATTTCTAAATATGAGTACTTGAGAACTCATCCCAAGCAACTTGAGAAACTTGTTCAACATATCAAAGGAAGTAGTTTTGTTTCATGCCCTAAAGATGCCACCACCAAAGAAATACCTCATGCATCTCAATCCAATTCATCTCTGAACTACCTCTCTTCCACACCCTCCACCTCTAGGAAGGTAGAACCTTTCTACATATCCTTGTTGGTCAATGGGTACAAATTGAACAATTACATCATTGACTACAGTGCTTTGGACAACGTCACACCTACAAAATTTTCTTAACCTATCAACCTATCCCTTTCTCCTACCTCTAGCCATTGCCTCTCCATGGAAATGAAATAAGTTCCCCTTATGGGCCAAATCAAAGATGTTGAGGTAACATTGGCAGACTTCCCTGATAAGAAAATCACAATGAGAATATTTATAGTAGATATGCCCGTCTCGTATGGTATGTTGTTGGGCTCAAGTTTTTTTCGAGATGTCAAAGGATATATGTAACTTGATTGGTCACATGTCACCATCCTAGTCAATGGTAAAGCAAAGAAACTTATTCCCATTAGGAATATGAAGTATACTGTTTAAATACCAGATGACCCAATAACATAAATCCCATGTCAAAATTCAAAATCTTGCAACATTTTTCATGACTTTTGAGGATGATCTTGAGATGCCTATGTTTGTGGAAAAGCATAAAAAATCCAATCAAATAACATCACGATGGTGTGACGAAATCAAATTTTGAGAATATATACTTCCCATGGGATGAGAGGATAAAATAAGTTGCTCCACTCGATGTCAACGATGATCATAAAAATGCTTTGACTTACAACAAGGCAATATTAAAGCAACAAGAATTGCTACCAAGAAGGAGTGATTCTTAGGAACTTCTTAACAAGTAACTTCAATGTTTCTAATCATGTTCCCAATGCTTAGTATGAGGTTATATGTAATTAGTATGCTTGTGGATACAAAGACTTATCTTTTCATTGGAAGAAGATGAAAATAAATATGAGAATGACAATATGCTTCATCTCATGAATGATTTCATCATGGAAATGGATTTCCTAGTTCTCGGTGATCAAGAATGGGAAAACGATAATGAAAACATTTCAGCTCCAATGTTGTGCTCATTCCATTTTCATGAGGATGGAAACATTCTCAACAAAAATGGAGAAATGAAATGGTGCTTGATCTTAAAGCTGATTTTTTTCAAGAGGAAAACATTCTCAATGGGCTAGAAACTTTTGGTGTTCACTTTGCTCAAGAGAAGGATGCTCTCAACATGAAAAATTGATGTCAAAGCTCAAGATGGAAAAAATGAGGAAGATGACAGTTTCCATGTTTCGTACCCAACCCTAAGCTCATTCTCTTTCCAAGAATATGATGCAATTTACATACCACATTGTATAGGGAAACATGTTGAGAAAGATCCAAAACATGAGAAAGATGATTTATTGATACAATTGAGAAATAAGGAACATCAAGAGGTTGGTGATAATGTCAAAGTTTCCAAAGCATCTGCTGAGAATCAAATCATGAAGATAATGGTCATGAAGCAGATGATAGGTGAAGATAAAAATTTCTATGAAGTTACGAAGGCTATGGTATGAAAATGATAAGTCAAGTATGATCGAGGCTCATCTACATAGTAGCAATGGAAAATCAGCAAACAACTTGGGAATCAATGAGAAAATGGAAAAAGGTGTCAAAGAAAAAAAAGTAATGAAACAAATGAGTGGATATTCAATTTCACTAGCGATCATGTTAGATTTCTCAAGAAGCTAAAGAGAGGTTCATATTTCAGTGAGCCTATTAATGTTTTGTGGAAGAAAAGAATTCAGTGATACCTGTTTATGGGTAAGTGTTTAGTTCAAATTAGTGCTTAAATGAAAACAATCTGTCCCCACATGCACATATGTGACTTAGCATGTTTCATTGTGTGTTTACCATACTATTTCATTTTCCCTTATATTGTATTTTCTTGTCATGTGTTTCATTTTCTGTCTTGTGTTTGTTTCTTGTCTGTGTGTGTGTGTGTGTGTGTGTGTGTGTGTGTGTGTGTGTGTGTGTGTTTGTTCAATAAAGAAAGTTGTGTTGTGTCTCTCTGATGACTACATAAGCCAAATGGACAAGGAATGAATCCACACGGTGTATTAATATTCTAGGGTTCCTACTTGCACTATCCTCGCTACGCTCGATCCTGAACAATTCCCCAAGCTAGAGCATGTTATTGTTATGTAAATGTGTAATATGAAGTTTCAAACTTTCAAGCATGACAACTTACCCAAAATTGAAAAATTTACTCCCAAGCCTTCCTAAAACCATCTCCTAGTCAATTTGTCTACTTTTTCATGTCCATATTGAACTTGGAAGTACCTCCAAGATGATGAAAAATAAATTATAGATTTTTGGAATGATGTGTCAAGGCCAATAATTTTATTTAGTGAAACACTTCCAATGCCTAGTTTCTCGGCATGCCTAAAATGACAAATTCGACCTTCCCAAGACTAGTCTATCCTATGAGATAGAAAAAATGATAAAAATCATTTGGAGGTGGTATTGAAGAGATATGAACATGTTGTAATTGATTTAGGAAAGTTTAGGAAATTTTTGAGGTTTAGGGACAAACAATGCAACATCGAGTTTTTAGGGGTAAAGAGCGGGTAGTCAAAATCGGTACTTGATATTCCACACATGATTATGGGATCTTTGTAAGGAGTTAGGAGCCAAAAAATACTCATTGGAAAGATACAAGAGTTCTCTACATGATGGGAATTCAAATATTTCACAAAACTCAATTATCTCTCAAGGAATCTTAATCTATGTGGGTACACCTTGTTTTCCGAAGAAAAAGGAGCTATTTCGGGGTGTTTTAGGAAGAATTGAAGGATGATACTCATCCCATTGTTATTATAATTATCTTTGGAGTCAAAATAATATAATACTTCACCCAAAAATACCTCCTAGAGCTCTGACAACATTGTCTTCAGGATCTCTCTCTCGTAGGTACGTTTCCCGCGAGCTTAGTCAAATTTGCAAGAGGACACTTGTCACCTCTAGGTTGAGGAAAATTTTTGTTTCCATCTTTTACCTGTCCTAAGGGGACAAGGGATACAATTTTTTTCCCCTCCTTAATCTTTTCCCCTTCGTTCTCCATGCAACTAACTTACAGAACCCTTCAAGGGCTTATCTAGCCTATTTCTAGCTCCTACATCATGCAATCACATAATGACACTTGGAAACACTAGGTGAGGGTAAATTTTTGTGTCCCTCTTGTCCATGTATCAAGGGGATAGAGGGGAAAAAAATGCACCACTCTTCAGCCCCTTTCAATTTTTTTTCATACGTCCAAAACCAGCTCCTAAGTGTTAGAATCAAACCCTTTCCACCTCCCTCCTCATCTAATCACGAAGCGACACTTGTCAAGCCCACATGAGGGTGAATTTTTATACCCATATTTTTTTCTATCCAAAGGGGAAAATAAAATTTTCCCCATACCAAGAATATTGAAAACCATACCTATTCCCTAGTTGCTTCTACTACGCCCTGGATAAAATTGATTGCCGTGATGATCACAAAGCTCAAAAATGACTAACTCGCTAAAGGGTTTTCTCACTTGGTTCAACCAAGAATCCATTTTTGAAGACATGAAGAATTCTACGACCTGAAAACACAACAATTATACTACCCATCATGTTCCAGAGACATCCGTGGTTGCAAGAAATGAAGCTTTCCTCATATATTTTCATCCGAAATCGAATCACGAGATCCCCAGTATGAGACGCAACACAACTTGAAATCATTATTTAAACTTGTATCATTTTTATTTCTATCAAATATTCAATCCACCATTAATGGATTCCATGGCATAGTAGCAAAATGGTAGAGAGGCACCTCTTCACTTGCCAAGGATCCTACTAGCGGAATCATATGAAAATCGGAGGAAACAATTTGTGAAAAATCTAGTTTGTTGTGAACTAATTTTCATGCCATGAAGACCCTATTTTATAGGGATACAGAGGATTTTTTTTTCATCTGAATTATTCCCTACTCAAATTAATTTTCAAATTCCATAAGACTCAATAGGTAAAATCATGAGAAAATCGGAGGGAAGGGTCTTCAAAAATCTAGTTTCATTGAAACTAGTTTTTACACGATGAAGTTGCTCATTTTTTGAGATATGGAGGACTAAGTTTTCTCAAGTATTCTACCCTATCTAATGAAAATTTCATTTTACTAATTGTTCGAGATGAAGGAATCATCTAAAATTTGGAGCAGGAATCCTCGAATAAAACCTATAATTTCATAACCTTTTTCGTCACATTTTGACACCCATGCAGGCACTTACTAAAAATAACATGTTTCCATGGTGGGGCATGTCTAAAAATAGAAAGTGGTAAAATAAGAATAATCCTCGACATTCTTGATCCTCTAGACATGCAAGAAGCATCACGGAATGTAAACACAACAAAATTTCCAAAATAACAAATCCTGGTTAGGACTTGCTAAAAATAGAACGTCTCAGTTTTGGATGCAAAAATTTGAAGTTGGCTCCAATTTCACTCGTCTCTTTGCTATTTGAAATCTTCACAGGGTTGTAAGGTGATTTCATAGATCAAATAAGGAAATTCATCCTTCATGAGGGTCTTGAAGCATCATTTCAGTGAGTTGAGTTGAGTGGGTGAGCTCGGTGAGATAATTGAGTTGACTTGGTTGAGTTGAGCTCGTGTGAGTGGGAGAGATGGGTGAGTTGGGTGAGTCAAGTGAGCTAGTCAAGAGCTCATCATTTCCTATAAAGGGCGCATGAAGATTAATTTATGAAAACATCGAGAGGTAATTTTGAGATAAGAACATTAGATAAGTGATCTTCACTTGAGGCTCCATTGAAATCCAAGATTATCAGGGGAAACCATCATCATCTCGCCAAGTGAGTTGGTTGAGGTGAGATGGGAGATCTGGTTGAGTTGAGTTAAGATCGACGATCTAGCTAGGCTTGAGCTTGGTGAGCTAGGAGAGCTAAATGGGTAAAGTGATCTAGTGAGCTGATTGAGCTAGCCAAACAAAGTGAGCTAAGAAGTAGCTCATCCTTCTTCCTTCAAGAAATCATATATCATAGGTTAGTAAAGGTAGAGTTTGCAATGTTGCGGTGTAGTACACGGGACAAAAAAGCAAATATCAAGAGGCATTTGTGTATTGTGAATTAAAATTGTGAAAGGCCAAGGAGAAAGAGAGTGATACTTACTCTCGTTTAGAGATCAAGAATGCATCATCATGGTTAATGCCCATGTTCATCTTGAGCTCATATCATAAGGTCTCATAACAATGTTTCTAAACACTCATTTGGAAATCATGGTGTCTTTGCATCTTGTAAGAGGAGGAGATTGAGATCATCATGCCCCGATCAGTAATTTTTTTCATTAGAAGGATATTCTTCAATGATAGACCAGATTAGTACCTTTCCATTCTCCTCTTCTTTCCCTTTCTTCTAATTATTCATTGTACACAATCATGGTAATTTTTGTATTTGTTTAGGTGACAATATTTGTAAATTGTAAAAGTATTCTCTCAAAATTATAAGAGAGGTACTTAATTTGTCTCTTCTAAGGGAAAATGAAAGGTCATAAGTGGAATAGGAACATGAAGAGTCATGTGGGGGGTAGATGAGAAGGTAATTCACAAGGCTATAAATTGGAATGACGTCTCCATTCCAATGGATCCTAGATTTTGGAAATTTCTACTTTGTAAAAATTTTGGATTGTGGTTTGGATGTTGAAATTTGTATCACCAACACAAGAAATAAAAGCTACATTCTTCCATTTCCTTTGCTCATGTTTCCTCTATTATCTCTTTTTACAACTTTGAAAGCATAATGATCTTGAACAACCAAGAAGGAACTTAGTGTCCTTGATTGATGAACCTAGAGAGTTGTGTCTCTCTGGTTTTTTGGTCTTACTACTTGGCTGACATTGTTTCTTTCCTCCAATTGAATGTTGAATTAATCTGGTTATTGTGTGTGAACTCTGCTATTTCCTACTCACAACAATAACCCTCTCTCCTAATTTCTCTCCTTTATCCCTCATCACTGAAATTTCCTCCCTTGTACCCCGTACAAGCACTTTGCCACAGGTTCAGTGAAGTGTGCTTGTGTGATCCCCGACCTATTTGGCCACCCCACAACATTTAGATAGAATTAGGATAGTTACATTCAATAATGGGAGCCTCCCCATACACAAGGAGGGGCATAACCCCGTGAGCATTGGTGGAAACACATAATTTTCCATACGAAAAATTATTTCACCAACATATATATATATATATATATATATATATATATATATATATATATTACATTATTATTATTATTTATAAAACTTTATTGTGGGTTTTAATAAAGAGGTTTTTGTATATAAATAAAACGTAAACTGTAAACAAAAATCATTTCTAGATACATGCACACACACACACATATGTACATACATATATACATATATATGTATATTACATACATACATACATGTGTGTATATATCTATATGTGTGTGTGTGTGTACACACACACACATTGAAACCTTAATAATGGTATAGAAGAAACTAAAATATTCCAAATCAAAGACAAATTATTGTGGATGCCTCCATGAGAACTCCACCTTCCAACCTGCAAAAAACAAGAAGAAGAATTGAGAAAAAGAATGAAGAAAGGAAACTTAAAATAGTCCATAAGGATTTCTAGGGCTTTGACCAACCCTAGGAATTCGATATAGAGATTGATATAATTCAAGGGCCCACATTAGATCCTACATTGAACTTAAGTGGGTGAGTTATTTAGCTTGATTATGGGGTGAGGATTTTAATTAAAAAGACCTTGTCATGTTAAAAATGACTATTATGTAAACCTCGTCACCATACCCCTATTTAACTTGATCGTCCAACTTAAACTTAAGCCTAGCATATAATCATTACGTAAATGTTAAACCATCACACACATTCAAAACTTAACCTTTAACCAAAATTTTGGATAGGTTTATCGTCTCCTCTAATTAAATTGTCATCTACCTCATCGATCATTAAATGTAATCATGTTACAAGAGCACAAACCTAGTGGCGCAATGTGATAACATGAAGAAACCACATTTAATAACATAAAACTTGAGTATAGTTCTCATTAATTATTTCAAAAATTATTTTGTAATTTTTACAGTTAACTTATTTTTATTTTGACATTTTAATTCGAGGCACTACATACTCTTTGTACTAAATGAAAAAACAACATTTCTACTAGTAGTGTTTTTTCATGCCTCTTACAAAAACAAAAGACATAAATGATAGTGTACCTTATCTATGATTTAATGAATGTGAGCATGTCCCTTCCTCATGTGTTGATACTAATGTTAGAAATTATACTAATATTGTTGTAGATGAATTGGATGTAACTAATTATAAGGTCCCATAGATCCTGGAAGCCAAACCAAATCTCTAATTATTGATGTGCCTAGACAGGGATGATATTTATTTTCAACCAAATAATGTTACTATGGATATGATAAATGAAAAATACAACCCTTGAACGATTCTCATAGTGTTTATTAAATAACCCCTCAAGAAGTCCTTTCTCTCATACATGTGGTAGGTGATTTACAATGTAAAGTACATACTTTGATGCTATTAATTAAGGCTAATTATGCTATAGTTGATTTAAATGCTATACATGGAAATCCAATATGATATTAACTATTTCAATCCTATTTCCTTGTAATCCTTATTTACATCTTAAGTACTATAAATGTGTTATATTTTCTTATAAAAATGATAGGTTTCTTTTAAAGGAATTCCCAAAAGTCTATTTGGTGATGCAATGTATTAGTTTACACTCTTCCTAGTAGGTATATGTGCACAAATTTATAGTTTAAATGGGCCTTTATAATTTAATTTATTAATAATAAGGGTCCTAAAGTTACATATGAGTGTTTACCCTATATACTTGAAGGTAAAACTGATCCCATTATTGATTATATATTACACATTGAAGCTAGTATGCAATACTTAGTATATAAGCTGTGGTTTTAGAAATGTAATATGTATTTTATTAGGCCTCATTTTCTTGCTTAAGGATAAATTTCTATATAATACATGTGATTCATTTACCACTCTTTATTTATGTGTTATATATCTATTGGTGCCCATAATTGTCATTTATTTCAGTGCCATATCATTAGATGCACTCCTCTTTTTAGTTTGGTTATACATTGGGTGCCAACACTTTTAAAAAATTTCCTTAAAAATCCTTTTATTTGGTGGAGAAACTAAGTGTTTTTTTGGTTATGAATATCACATGTAAGATGAAGGTTTTTTCTGGTACTCGAGGTAGGGAAGTGTTTTAGATCTTGTGGGATAAACATAAAAGAACACCATGCTTCCTTCGGCATTCATTCGAAGTATGGGTTGAGTTCTCGACCCCGCATTGTAAAAAATGAAAAGGTGAAGTAAAGTGATTGGGGAATGAAATAGTGGTGTCGGGGTATGCATTGTGCCCAAGAACATGTAAATTGAAAGTTTGACCCCGAGGCCCTAAGAGGTGTGTTTGAATGAATTCCAATGTGGTGGAGCTTCGGGGCTCAAAATTAATTTTACATCTCGCCTTACTTTGAAATGTCTTAAGTATAGGTTGAAGTTCCCATTATGGGCCCATGTGCTCGATTGCATAATTGGTTAATATTTTATGAATACCTATGGTTGCTCCGATGTAAAATAAATCTAATGAAAAGTATTTAATATTTTACATTATTAAAATCCAAAGCAACCAGATTTCACCTATAGGATAGCTTACACTTGTGTGAGAAATTAAGTGTGAAAATTTGTTTATAGTGTAGTATGAGTAAATGTGAAATGACTAATGTAATTCATTGGAGATAAAACTAAAAAGAAAAGGCATTTCATATAATGGAGAAGAAAATGAACAAATTAGAATGATGTATGTTGTAAACAAAGTGGGGGTTCTATTTTAGGGGCTCCAGACCTCGTATATATATGAAAAAGATACAAAAATAAAATGAAGGATTACATTCTAACAAATAGGTATCCTTTGTATTCATATTTTCCCTTGGAAGCAATGGGATGCATACTAGAAGGCGGTCCCCATGAAACATAAATTCATCATTAGCCACTTGTGTTAAAAATGAACTAAATGTCAATTTCCATCCCCTCAAAATTCCTTTGGCCATTAATTATGAAACCCCAAACCTCGGCCCATTTAGAATATGATTGAATTATTCCCTCCATTCAAGTGAGTTCACCCACTCACGAGAGATGCAGAATCCCTTTAGGTGATTTCGGAACCACGACCGGATGGTGTGCAATTCATAGATGCACATGCGGATCAATAGCTAGAGCTTATGGGGCAGCCTTCTACCGTGTAAGGGGAGTATCTGTGGTCACCTTTGTGGTATTTTGAATCTTTTACATGACAATATCTAGTGCAATGAGACGTTCCTCCATGCTTTGTCTACTCGCAGTTCATGGATAGTTTATCCCCTTAAGGTGGACAATGTGTGGTTTAGAGAGGGAGTTCTATTTCTAAAAGGGAAGGGGTATAATATGGCATGTACATGTGTCATTTTCCATTAAAGATCATTAGGATGTGGTGAGACCAATGGAATTTTAGGCACTCTGTATCTAGGTGATACTCGGGCGGGAGTAGATTATAATGCGAGGTCCAGTAAACAAGGATGCACACAGTTCAAAAGTCTATCGAGAAAGGACATGACTATTGCGTTATGGGATGAACTATTAGGGAATTTGTATGCACATTTGGCACAATGAAAAGTAGTTTAAAATGAAGGCCTCATTTTGCCTTATCAAGTTAAAAATTCACTCAAATTATCGGACTCGGGACCATAGAGGTCAACTCCTAGGGTTGGTTGGGCCATGACAGAAGGGAAACATGTAAATAAGAGAATACATGAGGCTATGTGAAATTTTAATGGTAAAGTTATGGTATGTTAAGCCACGTTTAAATAGGCACGTCTCTTTGGATGACATGTATTGAGAAATCATATTGCCATAAATGTCATATCTAGCCCAGATTAGCGAGTGCACAAGTGGAAGTTAAATCAAAATTGAGTATTCATATGAAGCATGTCACTAGAGGGTGAATAAATGTCCGTGATGAGTAGTATTAATTTATTTCATAAAAATCATCTTTTATATTTTAATAATACCATTGAATCCATGTCTATGTATTTCCTAAGTACATTCTTTGAACATCACTATTACAACCATGAAATTTTGGCATAATGACTAATTGATATAGTTATATCTAATTGTCTTTATTTTGTGATATTATGTGTGTATTTATTATTTTTATTCAAATAAATTGTTTGGATGATTATATGTGTTTATGCCACTCTTGGTTGTAAGAAATTTTTCATATGCAGTAAAGGAACTGTCCAGCGAAAAGAAATTTTCCGTAACAAATCATCTGCAACATAAGGAAATCATTCATAGTAAAGAACCCACATTTATGAAGATATTTTGAAACATGAAGTGATGAAACTTATGTACTTACGTGCCATTAGAGAATTAGTTACAATAGAAACATGGAAAATTGAGAAACAAATCAATCTTTTATTTGTTCATTGATTAAGAACTAGTGAAGAACTGATTGTTAGTTGAACACTTGTTGTGTGTTTCAAACATGTGTTAAATATCTCACTTGTTCTGTTGAAGACTCCTTGTTGTATTCTTCTTCTTCTCACATGTTGTAAATGATAAGATATAAAGGAAAGGATTGGTGCCTTGTAATAAGTTAGTTAGATTTGGAATTAGAGAAAAGAGTGAACAAAGTTAGAAGAGAATCAAAGTAATCTCTTTTGTTCCTAGATGTAATGTTTTATGCAAATTAATAAAGAAATATGAGTTATGTCATTTAGTTTTTAGTTACATAGTTAGGAAGGGATTAACACCCAAGTTAGGGCCCACTTGAGGTCTGCTAAATCCCCTCCATTATTTCATTTCATGCATATTTCTTTAGGAACAATCTTCTCTCTAAATCTGCAATTTTTTTAGTAATAACATTTAGCAATAGTCCATTTTCAAGTCTCGAGTTTTATTTTACTTTCAACATTGTTATGTGACAGTTATTTCCTTTCCAACCTCTTAGATCAACTATAACTATGCATACAACACATGCAATATTTCAAGTCTATGCTCCCTGGTCTGACAACTAAATGAATGTAACCCAATGTACAACATATTAATTACTACAAGTTGATTTACACCACCATTTTTGGCATCATTTTTGGGGATATTTCCAAAGTTATAAGAGTTTGTGAGGTTATGAATTTCTTAGAACATATCAGGTTATAGAAATTCCACCTTAAACCCCCACTAATGAATGTTGATTGAGTTGAGTCAATTGATGTATGCACCGTCATAGATATGCCTATGGTATATTCCTACCCAATCCTCAAATAATAGAAATCACTTCTAATTCTAAAGAAGAAACATCCTCTTCTATAGGGTTTATTGATAGAACACTCCCTCCCAAATGAGATTTTTGAGGTCTTTCTTGAATAGTATAACATGACAATAGAGGAATTGAATCAAAAATGGAAGAAGAGGAAAGGGAACTAAGCACATTTGAGTTTCCTATCTCCAATAAAAATCAACCTGTTCAAATGAAGAGCATCTCTCCACTAGCTCTTCCTATTTTTCATGGATCTATGACTGAAGAGCCAAACACTTTATTCTTTGATTTTGATGTATTAGGAAGGAGTTATGAATACACAACTGACGCACACAAGATGAAGTTCTTCCATGCTACACTCAAGGATGCAGCCTTGAGATGGTTTGTGGGCCTAGGAAGAGATGGTTTTACTACCTAGTAGGGGATGAAAGACAAGTTTCTTACCAAGTACCAAGACTACTACAGGCTAAGTAATAAAGGAGGAGATGAAATCTTCAAGATGACACATAAGGAAGATGAGCCAATAGAATATTACCTGGAAATATTCCTATTTTTATGTTAAAATTCAAGACATACAAGGTTACCTCTTGAGTCTCTCAAATTACTTTTCTTAAAAGGATCCAAAGTGAGGAAAATATGGATGCTTTGGACTTAATGGGAGCTGGAGACATCTCTAAAGACACTTTTGAGGATATTTTTCAAGCCCTGAAATAACTATTCTAGAACAACCATAAAAATAATAAGTACAAGATCAAAGGGTGGAGCAACTACCAAAGGAATTGGAGAAATATCTAAATAAGAAATTGCAAACATGTTTAAGAACATGAAATAAGAAATAGTTAATGACATGGCCACCCAACTTGATGCTCTACATGAAAATAAGAAGAGAGAGGATGCAGAGGAAAAACTTACAGAGTTTTTCCATTCTTATAGAAGAAAGAAATATGATTGCACATGTAGGGGACTGATCAACATTATAGAAGGAAAGGAGGCTGCACTAGAGTTCAAAATGATAGAAATGGAGGATGGGAAAGTTTTATACATTTCCCAAAGGAAGCCATGGCCACCAAGACAAGGAGGTATGTCACAAGATCCCATGCCATATTTTAAAAATTGGGCTAGTAGTTCATATAACAATATGTAACCCCCACCTTGGGATAATACTCAACAAGGATGGGATCCTTACTCTAGCCAATACCAACAATCATGAAAACCTTAACTCTTAGGCCAACAATGGAAGAACCCCCATTATTCAAGGAAACAACCTTAGAGAGGAGGGAAACAATGAATCAATTAACCTCATAACTACTAAAAACCTACCAAGAACCTCCCTACCCACAACAACAAAGATTTGATGTCAAACCCCCAAAGGGGACTGGTCAACATTATAGAAGGAAATGAGACTCCACGAGTTCAAAATGATAGAAATGGAGGATGGAAAAGTTTTTCTACATTTCCCAAAGGAATCTATGGCCTCTAAGATAAGGAGATATGTCACAAGATCCCATGCCATATTTTAAAAATTGGGCTAGTATTTCATATAACAATATGCAACCCCCACCTTGGGATAATACTTAGCAAGGATGAGATCTTTACTCTAGCCAATACCAATAGTCATGAAAACCTTAGTTCTTAGGCCAACAATGGCAGCACCCCCATTATTCATGGCAACAACCTTGGAGAAGAGGGAAACAATGGATCAATCAACCTCCTAACTACCAAAAAAACCTACTAGTTGTAATAAGATAAAATTACCGTAAATGAAAGATAAACAAACCATGCAAACCTCTCAACAACCTTCTATGCAAACCTCAGATAAGGGTCTCCTGTGAAACCTTGCGAAATAATGTCAGAAGTGTTTTGTGGGTGCTCTTGAGTGCTCTCCAAGCTTTGAAGGAAAATGCTATAGACACAGTTCAACAGAGTTTTTGTGCTTCAAATTCAAGAGGGATTGGAAGGAAGGTAAGCTTGTAATTTATAGAAATAGAAGTAGTTGAAATCGGTTATACACGGATAAATGAACATGTTAGAAATAACATTGTGGGAAGTTACAATAGTGCTGGGGACAATAATGAAATTAATTACAAAAATATGCATCCGGAAAGGTGGTTGGATGTGCATTTTAATTGCCTCACCTTTTTAGGATTCTAGAAGTGCGAGCTAACTAGGGTAGTCAAAGTGGAGTCTAAGTGGAGTTTGACCAAGTGGCGGATGACTAGGATGTGCACACACTTAATTAATTAATTAATTAATAAATAAATAATAATTAATTTAGCCAAAAAGGGTACATGGGATTAATTTAATTAATCCAAAGGGGTATAATGTGTATCAATTAATCAATTTAATTAATTAATTGTAAATGGGTGAATAACAACATGTATTAGCATAATACTAGGAACAAATGGAAAAATGAATGTAAATTTGGGGTGTCTACATTTTACACCTCTTTAAAGTGCTATTGCGAGTAATAGTGCTTTAAAGATAGTAGACGCATGCAGATCAGTGAGCGGAAAATTGTGAAGCATTGGGATACCCTAACAAGAAGGATGGTAGTGGAATGTCCACTTAAGTGGGTGGATGATGCAACAAGGCGGCGAACAACCACTTGATAGGAAGAAAGCAAGGGATTAAAACAAGGATGGGAAAGGACTTTGTGTTCATAGCATGAACATTATTTGGAGAGTATTTTTTAGAGCAACCTAATTTTTACTTATTGCACAATAGAGTTGTCACCATGATTATGAAAGAATCAAGATGGTTAACCCAAATGCGCGTAAACAAACACACAACAAATAAAAGATAAAGAAGGAAAACAAACCCAATATACAAAGTAGGTGTCGACATCAAGGTTATAAAGGAACCAAAATGTGATCACACTACTTGTAAGTGGTCCAAAAAGAGTAAACATCAATAATGCAACACAAAGTCAAAAAGAAGACAATCAACTATTCCCCGAATGTGTGCCACAATGATGATTAAGTAGATACAAATGCTCCCAAATGGGAATAGGATCAGACTGGAAGAGTGGAGTTAAAGTGAATCCTTATGAAACTCTTGTTGAATCCATTGTGCAAATGATAAAAGTTGAAATTTCCCAAGGTGAAATTATATCACAAAGGAAAAATAATTTGTGTGACTTGCCCCAAGAAGAGTTAGCATATCATGCAAAGGGAAGAAAGTGATAGTTGTAAGATTGACACAATCATGAGGGTAATATATAAAAGTATGATGTTTATTAATTTGTATTAAGATGTTGAAGGATTAACTTCAAGGGTTTTGTAATTGTAGGATTTCTGTGACAAACTAATGTTTGTTCGGAAGTTTTGTTAATTTTTGTTATTTTTTTGAATTTTTGAAATATTATTTTTTTTTTTTTGGATTTTGAAAAATATTTGGATTTTTTGGATTTTTGCAAGTTTTGAAATACAAATGCAAAAAAATAAGAAGACATTACATGGCTTAAATAAACTAGGAGGAAAACACAACACATGCAAACAACAAAAAGATATAAAAGAAGTAACATAAATAAACCCAATATGAACAAGAAATAACCACACCAAAGTTATATGTGAACTAAGAGGTGAATAAATTTCTTGCAATTGGTCCATAAGCGCATTCTAGATACACAAAGTACTGGTTATTTGAACTATCACACATAAGAAACTAAACCAAGAAACAAAATTTCATAGGTACAAATGTTAAAGAAACAAACAAGATAGTGAACAAAAACACACTAATGTAAAAATTATAATAAATAATCGAATATATACAGATGTCAAGTTTCCCCCAAGAGAAATCCAAAAGCCAAGTGATGTCCCTATGCAAAGTTACATTGCAAAGAGTGGCTTGATTGATTGGAAAAGATGATTGGGAACAATCAGGTGAAGAAAATGGTGATTGTATATTTTTTTATTGTCTAAACAATTTTATATTGTTTTTGGAATTTTGAACAATTTAATATTATTTTTGTAGTTTTTTCGAGACATTTTTAAAATGTTTTCTGGAAGTTTGAACCACACGCCATGTTAGAGTAGGTATTTACCTTAGCTCATGTTCACCTAGGTACATTATTTACCTTTATTGTATTTATCCTCACCCACTTATATGTGTGGATATTTCTTTTTATTTATTTAGATATTATGAGATATTATCTAGTTGTTAGGTATAGTTCTTTCCTAGATCTATGGTATTGACTAGATCCTTGATGTCTAGTTCTCTCATAAATCTATGGACTTGACTAGTTCTTTGATGACTAGTTCTTTCCATGATTTATGGCTTGATCTATGACCTTGACTGGTTCTTAGATTGTTATTCCTTTCCTATATAAGCAAGGCCCATTCTCATTGTATTTCATTGAGTTCCATAATAATATATGATATTGCTTTGCTCATTTGTTTGCAAAGGTTTATGTAAAGTTATTCGGGGGATTTCTTTCATCTTATTGATTGTGATGTTTGATTAAAATATGTGTTCTTGGCTTGGCATGATCTGGTTATCGTTCCTTTTATGGTATTAGAGCAAGAGATTGCTATTGACATTCGTCTGTAAGTTTCATTTTGCAAGCATTTTATAAAATATTCATATATTTGGGATTTTTCTATATTTTGTTGCTTTGCGTGCATTTTTATGCAAAACAGAGGCTTTCATTGGATCCGAGAAGGAAGCAAAACCCTAAGATCGGCTGTAAACTCAACCATTTCGGGAGGCAAGAGGTTTTTTTGTTATATAGAGAAACGTCTTTGGATCTCCTCGGGATTCGTGCCATACGGAAAAGGAAAACAAGAAAAAATTTATGGGTTTTTCTCATTTTCTGAGATCCGATTTGGGTTTTTTTATTGCGGCATAGCATTTTCAGTTTACGCGCAAGAGGTCTTCTTTCAAAAAGACATTTCTTTCCTCTTTTGGCAGGGGTCCACGGACGATGGCGCGCTTCAAGAGCATTTTATTCTATTTTAGTGGAAACTAAAATAAATAGTAGAGCATAATATTGAAAACCTTGTATCTTTTGATCGGTAACTCGGTTTTGAGTGCCGTTTTTTGTAAAAGTGCATAGTTTTTTATGCTCTTTCCATTAGAAATATTTATTTTAAGAATTGCACTATAATTATAAAGTGCCATATTATAACACACACTCATTATAAAGTGCCAAAATCTGGGGGTCTTGTTGCATTGCTTGGGGGTCTTGTTGCATTACTTGGTTCTTCCATTTCTTTTGGTGATTTTTTTAAGATGACATCTACTTCTACATTAACTCATGTTGAGCCATTAACAACACATGATTACCACACATGGAAACCAAGAATGGAAACAATAATTAAGTAGAAAAGATTATGGGCTTTAACTTCTAAAGAACAACCAGTGTTCACTAGAGAATATGAGAAATTTTAGTACTAGTGAAAATTTGATGAGTGTATGGGTTTGATAGGAACTTATGTAAGTGATAGTCTTTTATTTCATTTGGAAAGTGTGACTCTCCTTTCAAAATATGGGAGAAATTAGAGGATTTATTTGGTAAGATGGATTGTATGAGAGCTATACAACTTGAAATTGAGATCACCTCTCTTAATCTGAAGAATTTCCAACAATTATAGACTATTTTATGAAGTTCAAGCATTTTTGACACGAGTTGAAGGGGAGTGGAAGAGATAAGAAAGATGAAGAGTGTGTTTACTTGATTCTATCCAAGTTGAGAGGACCATTCCAAATTTTTCTACCTTTTTCTCTAGCATGGATGCCTTAGGTGACACCTTCAAAATGCCTAACTTAGAAACATTTTGTGAAAGACTTACTAGGGAAGAATCCAAATTATCTCACCTTGAGTCTTCCACCTCTCAAAAGGCATTAGTTGCATCTAATCCTAAGGGCAAGGGAAAACCAAATAGTAAAACTAAATCCACACCTTCTCCATCTCAAAATGCTCCTAAACCCAAAGAAAACAACTCAAAACCCAAGGATTCTTCTAAATCCAAGAATAAGTCTAGCCGTTCATGCTCTTTTTATGGGGGTAGTAATCATGAAGAAAATAGGTGTTATAAGCGAATGCAAGCCTTAGAGGATGCAGTCAAGAAACCAAAATTTCTATCTCCACTCCACCTCCTTGTAATCAACATGGAAAAGCACTTAATGTTGTTGGAAGATCTCAATCACCACTTGCAGACAATTGGGTTATAGATTCAGGTACTTCTCATCACATGACTTCTTCCAAGGAGTCTTTTGTTTCTCTAGGTTTGAGTTCTACTTCTAAAATTGAGGTTGGAGATTCTTCCTTCCTTTCTGTTGAGGGAAAAGGTGATATACAACTTGATGGTGGTAATATCCAAGATGCACTATATGTTCTTAACATCACTACAAATTTGCTTTCTGTATATCAAATTTGTCATTACGTCAAGGGAAAACAATGACTTTTACACCACATGGGGTAGAAGTAAGAACTTTTTTGAGCCTTTTTCACTTGTTGCTTAGGGTATTGTTGATCATAGTTTAAGACTATATCACTTTGAGGGTTTTGATGACACTTCTTCTATAGGGACATGATTGGTTTCTCTTTTAGATTCAGAGAGTAAGCTTTAGCATGAAAGATTTGGACATCTTAATTACAGATATTTGAAGGAGTTGAGCACTCATGGTATGGTAGATGGTCTTCCTAGAGTTTCTTGTCTTGAGGGAGTTTGTCATGGTTGTGCATTAGGGAAACAACACCAAGATCCTTCTCCTAAGAATTTTTCTAAGAGAGCTTCTTCACCACTTGAGCTTGTGTAGTGACTTGATGGTTTTTCCTACCCCATCTTTCAATGGAGCTAAGTATGCACTTACATTTATTGATAATTTCTTGAGGCGTACTTGGGTTTATTTTCACAAGTACAAAAGTGATGTTTTTCACACTTCAAAGTCTTCAAGGCTTTGGTCGAGAAACAATCTTCTAGTAACATAAAGAACCTTCGCACTGATAATGGGGGGGAGTACTTCAACAATGAGTTTTCTAAATTTTGGAAACTCAAGGCATTATTCACCAAAGATTCTGTTCCTCATACTCCACAACAGAATGGATTAGCAAAAAGGAAGAATAGAACTTTGAAGGAAATGGCTAACTGTATGATGCATTCTAGAGATATACCTCCTATCTATTGGGTAGAAGAAATTAATTGTGCTAACTATATTCAAAATCACATACCACACAGCTCTTGAGAATTTGACTCCAGAGGAAGCTTGGTTCAACACTAAGCCAGATGTCTCATTTTTTTGAGTCTTTGGGAGCCATGCTTGGGCCTTTGTGATAAAGAAGAAAAGGAAAGCTTTAGATAAGAAGAGTAAACCCTTGATCTTTGTAGGGTATTGTGAGGACATGAGAGCTTATCGACTTTTAGATCTTCATACACATGATGTTCTTTTTCGAACACATGTTTAGTTTGATGAGCATTTCACTCCTCACGATTCTTCATATTCTTCCATTCCTTCTTCTTCTTCATCTCATCTTGAGGATATTTTCTTTGAGGAGATTGATGAGGAGGTTATAGATACTTTGTTGAGGATCCTATTCCCACTAATGTTGTCATTGTGCCTAAGTGGGCTCGTACTACAGTTTCTGAGGCAACACCTTTCATAGAGGATCTTCCACCCACTAGGCATCATCACACACATTCTACTAGTTTTGGACTTTTATGTCAGGAAGTTTCTAAGGATCAACAGTATTTTTCAAAGGCTCATGGGATACATTGGAGTGGGATGATGCGATGGCAACTGAGTATTCTTCTTTGATGAAGAATCATACTTGGGATTTGGTATCTCTTCCTAAAGGAAGAAAGATGGTTAGGTGTAAGTGGGTATACCGAACCAAATATGTAGCTGATGGGTCCATTGACAAGTATAAGGCTCATCTTGTTGCAAAGGGTTTTTCACAAGTCAAAGGTATTGATTACTTTGAGACTTTTACACCCGTTACCAAGATGGATTCTATACACCTTGTACTTGCTTATTGCTGCATCACAGGGGTGGCCCGTATACTAGATGGACGTGAAGAGTGCCTTCTTACATGGAGATCTACAAGAGGAAATATACATAGAGCAGCGCTGGATTTGTTCAGGATTCTTCTCTTGTTTTTAGCTCCGAAGGTCTCTCTACGGTCTCAAACAAGCCCCTCGAGCTTGGTATGAGAAGATGGATTCTTTTCTTCTATCTACTGGTTTTGTTCGTTGCCACTCCAATCATACAGTGTATCTCCAGCATGTCGGTGAGGATATTGTGATACTTGTCTTGTATGTTGATGATCTGTTACTTACTGGCATCTCTTCTTCCCACATTCAGAGTATTTAGAGGGCTCTTTCTACACAATTTGACATGACAGATCTTGGGCTATTGCATTATTTCCTTGGTTTGCAGATTTCTCAGACAGATTCAGGGATTCATTTGAGTCAGCAAAAGTACACCCATGATCTTCTTAGGCGCTTTGATATGGCTGATTGCAAGCCAAGTCCATCTCCTTTTCAATCTGGAGTTACTCTTACATCCACATGTACCACACCACTTTGTGATCCTACATTGTATAGGTAGTTGGTTGGGAGTCTCATGTACTTGACCCATACTCACCCTGATATTTCATTTGCAGTAGGGCTTGTATCTCGGTTTACACATTCTCCTCATAGTAGTCACTGACAGTGCTAAAAGGATTTTGCACTATTTTCATGGCACTTCCCACTTTGGCCTACACTACACTAGGGGCTCTACTCAGTTGGTTGGGTATACAGATTCAGATTGGGTAGGTTCTATTGATGACAGCATTCCACTTTTGGCTATCTTTTTATCTTGGTTCTTCTCCAGTTGCTTGGGCGTGCAAAAAGAAACAAGCTATTGCACTTTCATCTTCAGAGGTAGAGTATAGGGCAGTAGTTACAGTGAGTCAGATTCTTTGGCTTTGCCAATTATTGACAGAGTTCGGATTCCCATAGGATTCACTGACTTGTACTTTGGTGTGACAACCAAAGTGTAATTCACATTTCTCGCAACCCAGTTGAGCACCAACGGACCAAACATATCGAGATACACATCCACTTCATTCGAAACACATTCAGGATAGAGTTATTTACTTGGAGTACCTTCCGACTCAAAGACAAGTTCGAGACATCTTTATGATGCCATTTACATCACCTTGCTACCTTGAGTTACGTGGAATGCTTGGGGTTTTGGAAGTTGTTCTTGGGGGTGTTCGTGAGAACATCTTCCTTCTTCTTCTTTCTCTTTCCTTCTAGCAGGATTCTTTCCTTCTTTTGGTTCGAGATTTCTTCATGGATATATTGTACATGAGTACCTCATCAAGTCTAGTTTTCGGGACTCATACTTTGTGGACATGCCACTTCTATTTTGGCCCCTAGCTTCACTTGAGGGGGTGTTAGAGTAGGTATTTACCTTAGCTCATGTTCACCTAGGTACATTATTTACCTTTATTGTATTTATCCTCACCCACTTATATGTGTGGATATTTCTTTTTATTTATTTAGATATTAGGAGATATTATCTAGTTGTTAGGTATAGTTCTTTCCTTGATCTATGGTATTGAATAGTTCTTTCCTAGATCTATGGTATTGACTAGATCCTTGATGTCTAGTTCTCTCATAAATGTATGGACTTGATTAGTTCTTTGATGACTAGTTCTTTCCATGATTTATGGCTTAATCTACGACCTTGACCGGTTCTTAGATTGTTATTCCTTGCCTATATAAGCAAGGCCCATTCTCATTGTATTTCATTGAGTTCCATAATAATATATGATATTGTTGCTCATTTGTTTGCAAAGGTTTATGTAAAGTTATTCTGGTGAATTACTTTCATCTTATTGATTGTGATGTTTGATTAGCATCACAATCAAGTTATTCTCGCGAATTACTTTCATCTTATTGGCACGATCTAGTTATTGTTTCTTTTACGTCAAAGAAAAGAGAAAGGAAATTCCCAATTCAAAACCGACATGCTAAATAGAAGGTGAACAATGGTGGTAGACAATGGGCACGACAACCTACCAAGGAGAACATGCGACACACAATGAGGTGAAAAGTTACAAGCAGGAAACAAAGAGAAATGACAAAGATGTGGATGCATTGACATGCCCCCAGTACAAGGGTTACCCTTCGGAGACTCAAGAGTAGAAATTATTCAAATGAATGGAATTCATAGGCTCCTTCAACTCTTTGCCATCCTCGATAGATAGTTTGTATGCACCAGATCCAAATTTAGCAGTTATAACATAAGGACCCAACCAATTAGGCTCAAATTTTCCCTTTTTTTCTCATGGTTTTGTTGTGTTCTTTTGATTTTCCTTTAGGACCAAACCACCGATTTCAAACTGTCCAGGTTTGATCTTATGATTATAATTATGGTGTAGTCTATTATGATACACCTGTATATGGTCTAAAGCATGAAGCCGTCTCTCGTCTAGTGATTCCAACTATACAAGGTGTGCAACACGGTAATCCTCTTCATGAATGAGGTGTTAGAGGGATACACAATGTGAAGGTATCTCAACTTCGACAGTAAAATGGCTTTAGAGCCATATACTAGGGAAAATGGAGGAGCTCCTGTAGGTGTACGGAAGGAAGTGTGGTATGCCCAAAGGGTAGGATATAGCTATGTATGCTAATTACGTCTGTGTTTATTGACAGTATTTTCTAGAATAGACTTGATAGTCTTATTTGATGCTTCAGATTGGTCATTGGATTGTGGATAATAGGGTGTAGCCCATTTTAGGCAGATATTATATTTTTTAGCTAGGGCCTTGAGATCCTTATTTTTGAAAGAACCACCATTGTTAGTGACAATAAAAATGGGGATGCAAAAACAACAAATAATATGGTTGAAGATGAATTTAGAAATATTGCACCCAATAATGTTAGTAAGAGGCATAGCCTCAACCCACTTGGTGAAATACTTAGTGGCGGTTATAATAAAAGTGTGGCCATCGGAAGATGTGGGATTTATTTTTCCAATTAAATCAAGTCCCCATTTTGAAAAAGGCTTAGGTGAAGTAATAGGTTGCAAGGCTTGGGATGGTGCATGAATGAGATTATCGTGTTTTTGGCAAGCCTGACATTTCTTCAAAAAGTTGTATACATTTTCTTCCATTATGGGCCAATAGTATCCAATGCGTAAAATATTCTTTGCAAGAACTATGCCACTGGTATGGGCACCACGAATAACTAAATGTAATTTAGCTAGTATCTGATTAGCTTCATCCTGATTGAGACATCTTAAGAGAGTCCCATAATAGCCTCTTCGATACAAAGTGTCAGCAAGAAGGGTGTAGCGCGAAGCACATTGTGCTAAGCCTCTTTTATTAGTTGAATTAAAATTAGGAGGATAGGATTTAGTTTAAATGAAGGTGTATATATCATGGTACTAGGAATGATCAGGACCAACAATCTCACAAACCATGGTGGAATCTGACAATTCGTATGAAGACATCAAAATATGTTTAACAAGGAAATTGTTGTCGAGTTTGATTAGTGTCGAATGGAAGAAGGGAAGTGATAGTTGCCATGGCATCCATTGCTTTCTTTTATACACGAGGAAATTTTTCAAATTTGATAATCTAGAAATACCCTCTAAGGCTATCAACCATTCTTTTATAAGGTAAGAGCTTTTCATCTTTTACCTGATATTCTTCATTAACTTGATTAATGACTAGAAGAGAATCACCAAGAACTCAATTATTACAAAGCCATGAGATAAAAAATCCTAAGCCTTTGGTATCGGTGCTTCATACTCTACTATGTTATTTGTGCAAGGGAAGTTGATACGATAAGATTTAGGTATGAGGTCTCCATCCGGTGTATGCAAGACAATTCTTTCTCTAGAACTATGGATATTGCAAGATCCATCAAATAATAATGTCCATAAGGGTGTTACCTCTATGTACAACAAGTATTCATCTGGAAATTCAAAATTTAGTGGTTGTGAACTTGGTAATGGTGTTGCGGCCAATTGATCTACTAGTGCTTGACCTTTGATAGCCTTTTGATTGACAATTTCAATGTCAAATTCACTAAGTAGTGCAATCCAGCTAGACATGCGTCTTGTTATGAATGGTCTCAAAAGTAGGTACTTAAGAGGATCAACCCATGAGATTAGCTTGGTGGTATAATTTAGGAGATAGTGTCACAACTTTATGAAAGTATAAGTAAATTCTAAACAAGCCTTTTCAACCCGCAAGTACTTGGTATTATGTTCAAGGAGAGTTCTACTCAAGTAATACACAACTTGTTCCTAACCCTTATCATTGTGTTGTGCCAATAATGCCCCAATGGCATGTTCTATTGTAGATGTATACAACAACATAGGCTTATCTTGTATAGGCGGCATGAGTACCGACAAACATGTCGGGTATTCTTTCAATTTTACAAAGGCGTCTTGATAGTCTTGTGTCCATTTGAATGGGACATCCTTTTTAAGAAACTGTTTGAAATGATAGCACTTATCTAAAATTTGGTGGATGAAGTGATGAATAGACTGTATTTTTCCTTGTAGGCCCCTTAATTGTCAAAGGTTCTAAGGAGGTGGCATATCTATTATAGCTTTGACCTTGGTAGGGTCCACTTCAATTCCTCTTTGTGAGACAATGAATCCCAGAAGTTTCCCTGAAATGACACCAAAGACACATTTTTTTGGATTAAGGTGAACCTTGTACTCCCTTAACCACTCAAATATACACCTAAGAATTGTTGGATGATCCACCCTAGTCTTTGATTTAGCAAGAATATCATCGACATAATCTTCCATTATGTCATGGAAAATAACAATCATGACATGTTGATAAGTTACACCAACATTTTTAAGGCCAAAAGGCATGACCTTGTAACAAAATTTCCCCCATGGGGTTGTAAAAGCTTTTTTATGCTGGTCTTCTTCAGAAATTTGAATTTGGTTATACCTAAAAAATCCATCCATAAGGAATAACATCTCATGGCCCACAGTAGAATCGACAATCATGTCAATATTAGGAAAAGGGAAATCATCCTTAGGACATGCATTGTTAATGTCACGAAAATCTATACAAATATAGATTTTAGGCCACCTTCTTCACAACTAGAACCATATTAGATATCCACTTTGAGTAATCAATGCACCATATGAAGCATGCATCCAATTAATTTTGGAGTTCAGACTTAACAAGCAATGCAACCTTGGGATGCATTTTACATAGTTTCTGCTTGACAGGTTTAGCATCTGGGTGCACCACAAGGTGATGAACCACAAGAGAAGGATCAAGACCAGGCATATCTTTATAAGACAAAGTGAATACATCCTGAAAATTGGTTAGAAGTGTTGTGAAGGCTTTGATTTCAGTTTCTGATAAACTGACACCTAGTTGTAACAATTTTGGTTGGTCTTCAATTCCAATGTTAATGGTTGTTGTCTCTTCTACCAACAACTTAGAAGTGTCATTATCTTGAAATGATGCTGGAGGCTTGTGTAGATTTTCAGATATTTCTGGATCCAAATATCCTCTCTCTAGTGCCTTTGAAAGGTTTTCACTAGGAGATGCATCCTTTTCTTTCTTTTTCTTTTTCATTTTTTTCTTCTCGTATAATGCCTCAGAAAGGTTTTCACTATGTGAGATATAATTTGTCTTTTTTCTGTGTTTAATTTATTTTTCTTTAGGACTGGAGATTGTAAGTTCTTCGCTGAAGTAAGTGGTAGCATCAAGGTTTATATCAAAACCCTTCTTGTGATCCGACAAGGGAAAAGGGTCCCAAGCCTCGAGGAACTCTTGGATGGCCTCATCGTTTTGAAAGAGATCCATGGAAATATGACACTATTGGTCCTGATCAATGAGGGAAGGATAAACAATGTCAAGGGTTTGAATGGATAAGTAGTCTAGGAAAAGTGTAGTTTCAGCTAGGTCTTTGAAGAGGCTATGTGTGGAATTGGTCTCAATTTCAGAATTTGAGTCCGCATCACTAGATAATACCTCAAAGATTATAGGCCTCTTCTCATATGTCTCATATCCTAGACCATATGTGTAAAGGTTAGAATTGATATTTATAGGTTAAGAACAACATGCCCTTGTGGGCCAAGGCCTCTTCCTTTCCAGTCTATGTTTTTCATCATTTTTGTGTAATCGGTGGATTCGTAGCATTCTCGCCATCCTACCATCGTATAGCCAAGAGTCATCGAGAGATTGGAATATGTTCATCTTCTAGATATCCATATCGCTCCAAATATTTTTTCCAAGATAGTAAGTTGGATGTTATTATAGATGAGGAGCGTTAGGATGCCCATAGCTATGAGGTGATAATGGGAGTTTTCCAACAAGGAATGTATTGTCAAGTGCGTACTCACCTAAACCTTTATGAGAGAATGTAACATCAGGTGACACCTTAGATGTAGATGCTTTAGAGGAAGGCGTGGAAGCATGAGGGCTCAATAGTAGATCTGGGGTCAATACGAGTTGGGATAGGTTCGGTTGTGCTATCAGTAGATGGAAAATAGTTTTCCTTTTTGTACCTTGCTTCAAAAAACTTATAGTATTCAAAGGGGTTAGTATCACCACGCAAGGTGAACTCTCTACCATTATGTGGAAACTTTATGCATTGATGGAAAGTGGAAGGTACTATGTGCATCACATGTATCCAAGGTCTACCCAAAAGAAGGTTATATGATGTGTCTGCATCAACTACATGACACATAGTGTCAAGGAGCTGTGGGCCTACTTGTATGGGAAGAGTGATGGTACCACATGACTGGCGCTCAGTATTATCATAACCATGAATGGTAATGATGTTAGCATCTAAGTCATCTATTGTATGACCAAGGCAACAGAGCATTTTTATAGAACAAATGTTAAGGGCCGCTCCATTGTTGATAAGAACTCTCTTGACTTTATGATCAGTAACATAGGCTTTGATGTACAAGGAGTTGTTGTTAATCATATTCAGGTTCAACATATCTTAGGGCCAAAAGATAGGATAGGAATTTCAAGTGTAAGGTTTGCGATCATAGCCTGAAATTGTTGAACATTGAGAGTATGAGGAACACATGATTCATTTAGAGCATGAGTGAGAATATCTTGAAAGATAGGTGACTCTTTCAGTAGTTCCATGAGAGAGATATGTGTTGGCATGGTTGCTAATTATTTGATGAAGTCATACTGACATGGAGTGGAAGATTTGGCATTAGAATTTGACTTTTGATTTGAAGGAGCTATTGGTTTAGACGTTTGAGGTTCTACAGAAGATGTAGAAGGTTGGTTTTCCACAAGAACTCATATTTTCCATTGCCATGTGGTCACAACATTACTTGAAGGTGTGAATTTAATTGTCACCATCATAGATGGTAATTCCTCAATAAATGAGATAATTGAACTAAAATCAGTGTTATTGGCTGAAGGACCTTTGTCAGAATTTTTATCGTCACCACCATGTTTGGGAAATGGGTTTGAGAACACCTTAAGATTGTCATTGGGTGTCTTATTTGGTGATGATTCTTCAATAGTGATATCTCCACTATCAATGAGATCTTGGACAAAGTGATGTAAGTGAAAGCATCGATCAGTCGGGTGACCGTTAATGTGATGAAATCACAATAAGTGATATGGAATTTTTCACTATACAGATCTTCCCTAAAATTCCCTAAACCTAGACCATGTTGAAGGGATTCTTGAGACCTTTCCAATGGTATGCTAAACTTTAGAATTAGAGTTCGTATGCAAATTCTATTGCCGGTCAAAGTTAAGGTCGTAAATGGGTCAACCCTAGTCAACATGTCAACAAGTGGACCAATGATAAGGTGACACGTGGAAGTTGGTGAAAAGGAAAAATTGATGGTCTTGTAATGTTTCAAAATCAGTTCCATGGTATAGAGCTCATTGTAAGCTTTCTGATGCATTTTGAACGGACCAAATCTGAGTTCGTATGCAAAAGATATGCATAGTCAAAGTTGTGGTCAAATACTAACGTGACACACTCTGACGTGGACAAATGGCATATTATGGGTGTGAAAGTTGGCACATTTGTAGTGGATTTGGATTTAAAATAAAAATAATCTATTTAATCCATTCCACATGAATAATCCTAAATCCCATGGGATAAGGAGGATTTTGTGGCCAAAAAGCTATTTAAAGGCTTATCCTATCCCTTTCCCACCAAATGTGGGGTCAATGGCTAAATTGGGTGCCTAAACCTATGGAAGGGGGATTTGAACCCTTGACCTATGCCAAAATACTTATCAGCCTTACCAACCTGCCACTTTTTAGCAAGTGATAGAATATGAGATCACTTCTATTTAAAGGGACCTTTTGGTAGGTTTGTAAATGGACAACGAAGGACCAGTTTGCAGAGATCACCATTTTCGAGGCACTTACAATCTGAATTTTGCAATGGTGTAAAAAGAAAAGTTGTTCATAATTCTAAGAGATTTCTAGAAATGTAAATTTTGTTATAGGAAGTTCTGTATATTTTCTTGTGTAGGTGTTTTTCCATCACGTTTCATAGATTAGGCATGAGGAGCAGGCAAAGATCTGCATTTTCCAACCACTTCTGGTCCGAATCAGGCCATGGAGTAAAAAGGGAAGTTTTTAATAATTTCCTCTAGTTTCTAGAAATGTAAACATATTTTATTTAGGTGTTGTATATTTCAAGTTGTAGACATTTTTGAATGTAATTTCATAGGAAACTATTAGTGAAAATATTGTAGGGGCCACAAATGGACTTGGGAACGTTTTTGGTAAATTACAGAGTTCCAAGAGGTCTGAATCAGCTCATTTGTAGGTATAAAGGTTTGTTAAGTCAATAGTGAAGGGATATTGTACTTCATTGGGAAATAATAGATCAATTCACTTTCTGTGAATCGGAGATGTAGCCTTCGGGTGAACTCTGTTATCAAGTTCTTGTGTTGTGGATTTGATTTCAGTTTTTAGAAGCTTTTGATCAGATAAAAACATTCAAGTTAGTTTATTTGATTAATTATTAAAGCAAGCAAAAAACTGGAGTAAATGGATTGAATGGAAATTTTAGTATCCATAACCCACAACAAGATCTGAATACACTTATCAACTTGGATTCAAATTTCAGTTTGAGTGTATGATTTGAAATCAATTGTGAATTTTAAAATGGATTTGTAATAGATTCAGTACATTCACTTAAGTTGAAAAAATTAAGGATAATTGATTTATTCGGAAGAATTTAAGGATTTGGGTTTCAAGAACTCCCAAAATTGGCTTAAACTCTTAATCAGTTGTCAAATTTTTAAATCTGAGAATTTTCTAAGTACTAAGAAAAATTAAGTACCATTTTCAGATCAATAAGTATCAACCTTGTATCAAGTAGGCTTGGGTTCTCCCTCAACCCAAGGTCTAGTGATGGGATAAGTAACCATATTTGCATTAATGAGTTGTTGAAGGATATTTGAGAGAGGTTCTCCCAAAGGAGTGAAACAACGTCGTTTAGAATCAAGAGAGGATGAAACCTCTTTGCTAGGAGGTTTTTAACTTTGTTTGGTCTAGTCTCAGTGTTTTAGATGTTGTGGACATTGTGGTTGTCTGTAATACCATCATTGACCATATTACGATTGCGGTTAACATGTTTAGATTTGTCTTGGTGAGAGCTATTAGAATGGTTACTATGTTTCCCATTATCTTTTGAATGAGGTTTAATCAAACCTTTTGCAATAAGGGATTTTTCAATCTGTGATCCTTTCTCAATAACTTCTTCAAAAGTATTAAGGAAATGCATTTGCATGTGAAAGGATAGCTCATTGTTGAGATTGGGTACAAATATTCTCACAAGATGCTTCTTAGGCATGGAGCATGGGAAACAACTAACAATCCCATGCCATCTTTGTAGGAATTGTGCAAAGGTTTCATTTGTTCATTTTTTTGCATTACACAAGTCCATCATTGTAATTTTAGACTCTATGTTGAATGAGAAATGTTTGACAAACTTCTCTGAGAGGTCCACAAAAGTTTGCACAGAGCCCTTGGGGAGAAGTAGGAACCAGTCCAAGGCTTTTCTTCCTAGACTTCATGGAAAAAGATGCATTAAGAAGACATCACTATAGGCCACCTCTTAGCAAGCCATATAAAACTCCCTGATATGCTCTCTAGGGTCACTCTTTCCCTGTATTTGTCAAAGTTGGGTGTCTCAAAATATTTTGGGAAAGGAACATGCAAAATGTACTTATTAAATGGGTAAGGACACAATTCTTCAAAGATGAATTGTTTTCCTTGATGTTTGATACTAGAGATGGTATCCTTTATCATTTTCCATTCTTGGGAAAACAATGAGTTTTCTGTAAGAAAGATAAGGAGCCATCACTTGCGAGTTATTATTATTTTTGGTGTGTGCGTATGACTCTTAAATGAAGCATCAATAGATTTAATTGGTTCCTCCTTGTCATGGGATTCATTGGAGACTTTGGAATTTAAAATAGAAAGTTGTTTAGCCATGTCATAAATTTGATTCATGAGGGCTTGAGTAGGATCGGTGGCGAATCGCTTGATTTGCCTTTGTTCCTTTTGTCATATTTTTCTTTGTTTGATTCATTGCCTTTGGAATTGTTTGAGGTGGACTTGTTTCAATCATCATTATTCATGTGACTAGGTCCTGCCTCATCCTCATTGTTTCTCGAAATGAAAGGTTTACCCTTGTTAGATGGTAGTTTGCCAAGTAATGTTTTTAAACTAGCTTCATCAAAGTCAGAGGGTAATTTTTCTCCCATATCAAGGAGGTGAAGCAAAAATTGGTCTTTATTCATACGTAAAATATTTTCAACGCAGGATTGTTATTCGAGTGAGATGTCATTCTGATCATCCTCAGAGTTTTGGTCATTATCAAAATTTCCAAAAACTACTTAATTACCAACTTAACCAACAACTAACCCGAATAATAAAGATACTCACCAACCTATAACACTAAATCAGCCCAATACTCTGCTTATTTAGTTGATGTCAATAATATCCATATCCATTTGGGAAGAGAACTTATGCCACCAAGTAAACCTACAATCATGGAGATACCAAATGAACTATAGTTGCTCTGTAGTCACCAAATTTGGGTCACACTCCCCTTGGTCCCCTTCAATAAATTAACATAATATATTTAATTAGTCACGACCCCTTCATCCTATACTAATATTCATCTTCACATTATTAATTAATTTAATTAAGTTACTTTTACCCTCACACCTCCACTCATTGTTACACCTCACCTGGACCCATTACATGGGCATTTAACTCATAATGACTGAGTCATCACTCTGACCACCAAGTCATCACTCCTAGTGTTGAGTGACCACTTAACTAACTAAGAATATTCCTAAACCTAATTTGAAATTTTCTATGAGCTTCCTGCCTTCTCTCATGTGAACTCCACTTACCTAAGTAGATTCAATCAAAATCACACCAAAAATAGTAAAGATCTACCTATTTTTGGTAAACCTAGAATTTCCCACCTTAATCGATGTTGGTTATCCCTCAACCGATGCCGATCACATAACCGCCATCGGTTACCTTATATACACTTTCACAAATCTTTACACGGGTTGTTCATTTAGTTATTGGAGCTTGATTACATTCAAGTGTGAATCTTTAAGCCCTCCTGCATCCAGACAATGAACACACACAACCATAGTGCAAGACAAGTAGTTATTTTTCCCTTCTAGAGCGTTGGAATACTCATGGGATAACATAGGTTGTATTTCCATGACACTAGAATCAAGCACTTCTTCTCCGATCAACCATCAACCATTCCAACTCCCAAGATCTGCAAGACATCAAGTAAGTATTGTGATTCTAATCATTTGGCTTATTCTTTTTGTAGATATTTTTCTCCTTTCAGTAGTTTATTTCCTCTATTTCCTGTACATCACCTTCTTCCCACCAACCCACTATTCAACCATCCCAAGCCTTGTCATCATTCCAAACCTCCTTCTTAGTATCCCTGAGTCTTCTCAGCCATATTATGACCCAAACCACACTACCCTCACTCTTTGTGCAATCACAGAGAGCCTAAAACATTTGTTTAATAATTTAATATCAAATTTCCCCTACCGACGCCGATCACCTTAACCATCGTCGGTCTACCCTTTCCATCGACATCGGTCACCGGTGATATCAATCACAGCTTTTTCTATTAACCTTCACCAAACTACCTCTAACATCACCTAAACTCCACCTGGACCGTACTAGATACCTCTTTAACCTATTCTAACTAGAAAGATACCTTGTCGATGCTAGATTAGTTTATATTTCAATACTTTGTTGATAACATTTTGAGATACCTACTTCAAAGTGTATGTAATATGACCTTTATTTCTCGTATTTACTTTCATTAATTTGATAAAAACATAGGATTGATAACCATTCGAGGAAGCATCACACTTCCCGAGATCTAGCCTTGCTAGGCATTCCTCTAACTCTTACTATTTAATATCATTTAGTGGTCTTGCTTTGTATCTACAGGTAGTCCTTCCCAGACAAAAAAGGAGTTCTCTACAATCAGCTTGGATAAAGTCAGTAATGTGCACATTCAACCTTCAACCTACATATCACATGTATTCCTCCTTGACCTTTTACCTTATCTGTTTTATCACACAAATTATTCGGTGAAACATTTTGGCACACCCAGTGGGACCCATTAGGGGTTATTTTGCATTGTTCATTCCTAGGTGAAATATTGTGTCTATTTCCTTTTGAAAGAGTTCACATTAAATTTTCTCCTTTGGAACCTTCTCTCTCTTCTATTGGTCTCATTAACACTCATATTTTGGACTAAAAAGAACCATTCTTTTTATTTTTGTATTACATTAGTGAAAGACATACTCTTGCCTATTCATCATTTCTCTCATCAAATGTCATTATGGATTTGGGTCTAAAATCTTTGCATATCATTTCTGAGTGTTGCATCTGTAGCTCATTTAAAATTGTGGGCAACCTATATGTTGGAAGTCATGCCCAACTGATGGTTGAAAAATTGAATCGTAGTGCACACTTTCTTCTCTACACCAAACTACTACAAATAAAGTACTCATTTTCTTAAACAACATCCTACCCGGAAGAAGCTATCAACGATCACACGATCAGAGGATTGATAGTGGGCTCCAAATTGGTTTCTCTATCCATTCATTATCTCAGAGAAAGGATCTCCCACGCCAAAAATTACTTGAAACTATCCTTAGTTGTTGGCTTTTCGTAGGGCACATTTTATCAAACCAAAAACTCTACTCTATTCACAAGTCACCTCAATGACATAAACAGAACATAAAATCCACCACATAGGATTTCGTGTTTGTTAGTTTTTGCTTGATCTAGTGTTTTGAGGTGTGAGTTTGTTTTCTTCATTCTTCACTCCTTTCACACTCCATAATCATAGTTGGTGTATTCGACTCTTTCTAAGTGTGTTAGGGTCAATCATTTCCATACTCAGGTTTTTGGTTGGTCTTTTATTTGATGTAAATCACCAAATTCACTTTTTTCCATCTTTTCACAAATTTCACAGGATCGGCGTTGGTCTAGTGACCATCATCAGTTTACTCATCTAACCGTCATTGGTTTACTGACCATTATTGGTTTCCTATTGTTTTGGTCATTTTAACCAAAGTAGAATTCATCACATTTCTTCTTTTTTGGGGTTTCCTCAGTTACCTCACCATATCTTTGTGTCTTTGAAATCACTATCAAGATCCATATTTTCTCCATTTTCATCATTTGTTTCCAAATTTGTAAATCCTTTTATTTTCCACAATAATTGGTATCGGTCCTCTGACCGTCATTAGTTACCCTCTATCACCGACACTGGTTACCCAACTACTCGTTAGTCTCTGTGTTTTAATTTTTCAATTAAAATAACTATTTTTCACCTTCCGGAACTATTTTCCTCCATTCCTTCTATGCTTTTATGCCATCTATAGAGATCAAATTAACAGTCTACTATAAGTCGATAGATTTGACCCATAGCCAAGCCAACACCCTTGTATTCCATGCTAACCTTTAGCCACTCCCACCTATCCCATCACCGCCTTCCATTTTATCACCTATGGATCCTAGTCAACCTATTATCATCAATACTGGTGATGAGGAGTTCACAAGACTCCTTGATCAAAACCCCATTGCTTTACAATATTATTTAGCCCATTCATCCACTCAGGATTCATCAAGGTAGCTTGTATATGACATGTATGTGTCCATTCCTCCTACCCTCGCACCCACTTCTGCATCAACTACTACTAGCTCACCTTACCCTCTTCCACCTTACCACCTGTGGCATCCCAAATTGACTCTACATCATCGATATCTGCTGCACCTATAACATCTGTCACACATTTGATGTCATTCTATCCTATGATGTCAACCATTCCTTTATCAACCGCCTTGAGTGTAGGTCTATCTGCACCCACCACCTCTCATATACCTATTGCATCTCAACCACCCATGGTGTCGAAACCCATACTCCTTTCAAAACATTGTCCTCTCATTCCCGGAGTTACTTCCTCTAATTACTATGAGATCTCATTACACTCATTCCACCTACCTACACTTATCACCAACAGCCCCTATCTCATCTATCACTTATTCAGGATATTTGCATCTATTCCTCCCTCATAATTTTCATACTCGGCACCACCATATATTGGGATGCCACCCACATCATACCTTCATCATCTACCCCCTTATACTATAAGGGGTGCCCAATCATCACAACCTACTAATGATCTTATAAAAATGATGATGGACAAGATGCAGACATTGGAAGCATTGGTCTCGACTCACGTAATTCTCTGACATATGACGAGATTTATAATGATCCCATTCAACCATCCATTCCAATTTTTCCATACCCTACACATTGGGAAATGCCCAAATTCAACCGGTTTAACAAGGAATAAGACCCACAATAACACTTGTGGTCTTTTAAACAGGGGTGTTATTTGATCACTCATGATGACACTTTACTCTTGCAAACATTCCCAATGTCCTTGATAGGACGTACTTGATTAGTATAGTTCTCTACCTAGGAACTTCATTTTCTCATTAAAAAAGGTAGCTCAAGATTTTCTAGATCACTTCTCTATCAATATTGTAAATAAAGTCACCATGATTAACTTGTACTCGACATTCCAATACAAAGACGAATCTATCACAGATTTTTTCACTCATTGGTGAAGCCTAATCAACCACTCACATTCCAACTACCTCAAACCAAGTTAATAGAATTGTTCACTGTGGATTTTGTAAGACACATCTCACCAACTCTCCAAGTTCAAACCTTTTGCATGTTTGACGAGGTGTTCACCATGGCCCAAAAAATTGAAATTTTTGCCATTGAAGAGAAGAAGATACAATTGCATAATTAGAACGTTGTGTTTAAATCAAACAATACCTCTTATTCTTCCAAACTACAAAACAATTACTCTAAAGTGAAATGATTTGCCAACGTGGTAGTTTTGACAGTCCAACCCATCTCACCCATCCGACCAATCAAAACCTTCTTCCAACCTTTCTCCTATTTAATATTTCTAGTTCAAGCGGGAGCAACGAAAAATACACTCCCATAGGAGAACCTTACTCTTTAGTTTTAGAAAATTTTCTAAAATCTGGAGCAATCACTCATCCACCACCCATCAAAAACATACTTGGTTTTGACCCCTCTTGTCTTATGCCTACATGGTACAAAGAAAATGATTACTATGCAACTATCATCGCATTAAAGATCATAATGACAAGTAATTGTATAAATTTCAAAAACATTGTTCAAAAATGTTAGATAATGGATATCTCATCTTGGATAACCCTAATGTACTAGCTAATCGTAACCTTCACTTCTTCAAGAAACCATTCCTAAACCACATCCTGTCATCTAACCAAACTGATGCATCCTATAATTTAGCAGATTAACACCCTAGATGCACTGTGACACATCACTCAACCTAGGACCGAGCACTCACCCGAAGTGCGCAAAGGTACTAGGTCCCTCTTTAGGGTTACTATAACAAGAAGTTTAGTGTGATGAAGGTAGAAACAAATAGATCCATAGCTAATCCCTCATTCTACAAGGCATGCCATATTCAGATCTAAGAAAGAAAAAGCTTAAACGATAATCATGATTGAATCAAGAACATGCACTACTCAATTACACACAAGAATGACACTTAGATTCAACCAATAACTTCTATCTATTAATAACCATAGAATCTCCTTACAATAATGGCATTCTATACCAATGCACACATGGATCTGATACAGTAATCTAGTCATATGCACATATCTCTCTATGCTTACCTCTTACGCTCTGCATATACCTATATATCTCTCTTCTCTATCTCTGTATATCTATATATCTTACTAAGTGCTTCACATCATTTATATAGGGTGGGGACTTTCCCTTCACCACTTATCTATTCCAAAAATAGGCCGCATGCTATTAATAGCCACGCGCTGTTTACAGGCATAGCCACACATGAAAGTGTGCTATCTATAGACCTCTTACAAAGTGAATCAAGTGAAAATCCTATTCTTAGCTTGTCTCCATGCAAAATGCTTTGATTTGATCCTCCAAAGATAGACAATGTGTGGTGCACATGTCTCTGCATTGTTGGTGTGTTCTACATGCCATCTTCTAAAAATAGGTCTTCATGCTCAAAATAGACTAAGTCCTAAATTCGAACTTGCTCTCCATGCACGAGTTCTTCCTATCAATTCATGCCCTTAAACTCCGGCCTATTCTCCTGCGTGGACTTCTTGTGTGATTTCTATCAAGTGTTCTCTCGATAAAAATTACCCCACACTAATCTCATTGTCTCCTCAACAATGGGTATCTCCAAAAATTGAAGTAAAGAACATTGAATTGAAAAAATAAGAAAGAATGTAGTTGAATAAAGAATGTTTTATGAGGCAACCTCCATTGTATTAGTTTGAAGGATCAAATCTAGATGCTCTTCCTTTATTGTGGCCTCAAAAGCCTTCCACTCGGTGAATTATTTCTCTTCCTTCTCTAGTATGTCCACAATAATAGACTCCGAGTTCATCTTGGGTATTTTTACCTTTTTCATTATGCAATACTAACATAATGTTGGTGTTTCACACGGAATGTTTCGGCTCTGCAGAATAGACTTGCTTCTATCCTATCATTCCTTTGAGAAACAGATAAGGGTTAGGGCTAGGAGGAATACATGTTGAATGTTGAGATGGTGTGCGCGTACCGTAGAGAAAGATCAGATCGACTGCGAAGAACTCCTTTTTGTCTTGGAAGGACTACCTGCAAGTAAGAATACAAGACCACAAGATTTTAATTAGACAACAAATGAGGGATCTGCCTTAGGCCCAGGAAATATAAAAACTTCCTTTCGAAGGTGGTCAGTTCCCCTTTTAATATGATTCAACACAAATGATAATATAGAAAGCTATTGCAAAATCATGATTTAGGTATCTCGTTACAAAGCAATAGAAACTAAACTATCAATAATAAAGCGTCACGTTGTTTGTTCGGTTACTGGTCGTTGATACGTTCAGGTTGAGTTATAGGGATAAACCAGGCTGGATTTGGGGTTGTTAGGTGGCAAATAGGCGAGCAAAAGGGTTTTGGGGTATAAGTCACAGTGACCGATGGCGGTCACTGAGTAACCGACCACGGTTAGGTAATGTCGGAGTTTGGTGGCTACGAATGATAGGGCTAGGCACAATTTTTCTACATGTGTATACCTAGTCTCGTAATCCACGAGAGTACGACTTATATAATAAATGGCTTGTTCTCGACGTGCCGAGTCCCGATGTGCGAGCATAGCTCCTATAGCATGGTCAGTGGCAGAAAGGTAAAGGTAGAAAGGACGATCATCCTGAGGTGGAATAAGCACGGGTGGCTGCAAGAGATAGGATTTGAGAGCTTCAAAGGCTTGGTGACACTCTTCACTCCATTGAAAGGCAATGTTCTTTTTAAGAAGGTGATGGAAAGGGTGACATCGATCCGAGAGTTGGGAGATGAAACGCCGGATGGATTGAAGTTTACCCTGCAAACTACGCAATTGTTTGAGGTTTTTGGGTGGGGGCATTTCTAGGATAGCTTTGACTTTAGATGGATTGACCTCAATGCCACGCAAAGAGACGATAAAGCCAAGAAGTTTTCCTGAAAGAACACCAAAGACACATTTCTTTGGTTGAAGCTGGACCGAATATTGTAACAGGCAATCAAAAATAATGGTTAAAACATCGAGATGTTCACTGCGATGTTTAGATTTGCCAAGAAGATCATCGACATAATCCTCAAGGATAGTGTGCATAATGTCATGAAAAATGTAAGTCATAGCCCGCTGATAGGTCACACCAGCATTCTTAAGGCCAAACGGCATGACACAATAACAGAAGGTTCCCCAAGGAGTTATGAAGGTAGTTTTATGTTGATCGGCCGGGGCTACCAAAATTTGATTGTATCCCGAAAAGCCATCCATGAGAGAAAGCATTTCATGGCCCGCAGTGAGATCAACAAGTTGATCAATACTTGGGAGGGGGAAGTCATCCTTGGGGCAAGCGAGGTTAAGGTCTCAGAAATCTATGCATATCCGAAGTCCCCCCGTCGCTTTAGTGACAGGTACGATGTTAGAAATCCATTGAGGATAGTCAATAGGCAAGATGAAGGAAACAAAAAGAAGTCGTTGAAGCTCTTCTTTGACCAAGAGGGCGATGCGTGGATGCATCTTTCTCAGTTTTTGTTTGACTGGTTTGGAATCGGGGTTTAGGGTGATGTTATGGACAGCAATGGTAGGATCAATTCCTGGCATGTCAGCGTAGGACCAAGCGAAAGCTTGGTTGCGGGTACGGAGAAAGGTAGTAAAGGCGGCTTGTTCTGATGTGTTAAGGGATTGTCTGATCTTCACAATGTGAGGATCCTCCTCCGTGTGGATGTTGATTTCTATAGTTGACTCATTCAACATGGTTTGAGTTTCAGATGGTAAGGCAAGTTGAATATAGGAGTCGTCCGCCCCAAGGTAAGTGAGGATGGAATTGTCATCCTGACACTCAACAACATTAATCGAAGGCAAATCCTCTTCGATCATGTCTGGATACAGAAGGGGAAGAGAAGATGGATCCTCATTATCGCGCTGATAAGTGAGAGGACCTATGAAGATAGCATTTATGAATTTTTTTTTTAGGAGGGATAGATTCAGGGTCTATCGACTCTGTGGGTGATGATGGCAAAGTGGGTGATGATGGTTTGGTAGGGGTGACGTCATCTTCTTCTAGGATACAACTGACATGAGGTGTCTCCTGTGTAGGTGTTTCAGGAAAACCGAGACCACTGCGATCATTGTGTTTGCGTGTAGTCATGGGAATGAGTGTATGTCGGCCTTGTTCATAAAGACCAAAACCAAAGCCTTTCCAAGCACAGCGAGTTAAGAAGGTGAGGGAAAACGATGATTTGTCAAGTATTGAAAATCGGATTGGAAGGGAACCACACCAAGAGGAGGTTCAGGGGTAATGGAGGATGCGTCAACACCCCCATACGTTAGGTTGGTGCGGTAATGGGGTGGTCCGTAAGAGATTACCTCCCCCATGCGACGGTCGTAGGTGGGATGTGCATGTAATTGTCCGTACTCCTACGGGGTATGGAAAGAACTAACATTATATAGGCGGTACTCCCCCAGCGTAAGGCGTTGAAAAACATCTACTAAGGGGTCGGAGGTTGGGATGTTATCTGCAGGAAAGGAAGTAATATTTGTAACAATGGGTTTCATTGGTTGAAGGTGTAGGTGTGTCGGAAGTAGATGGCTGGGTTGGATGAACGGGTGTCTTGACTGGTACAAGCACATCATTAGGGCGATACAACATATTGCAAGTTTTGAAGGGGGGAGGATCAGCTTTTACGGTGTAGGACTTCCCCTCGTACTCAAATTTTATGCATCTATGTAAGGTGGAGGGAACGCATCCCATAGCCCGAGATCCAAGGGCGGCCTAACAACATGTTGTATTAGAACTCTCCCTCAAGGACATAGAAGAGTTCGGGTAAAGTACGTGGTCCTACACGAATGTTAAGGATCACGGTGCCTAAAGTAGAAGTAATAGCATCATTGAATGATCGCAACATGATGGGGTTGGCACACATGCAACTAGAAGGGATATTCATTTGTTGGAAGGATTTTGAAGAGATGATGTTTAGGCTAGCGCCCCCGTCAATCATAACACGACGTACCCGAATATCCCGAATGTACGCTGAGATGAAAAGAGCAGGGTCAGGATCTTCGGCACCAAAGTCGATAATTTCATCTTCGGAGAAACTGACAGCAGCGGCTTGCTGTACAGAGACAGAAGTGGTTGGGGAGATAGATTGTTTGGTGAGTGAAGCAACATGATTGGGTGTTAGAATAGAGGTAACAGGCAAGGTTTCATTAGGTAAAACCTCTATCCCTTGAAGGATTTCAACGAGAGCTTTTCGATGAGATTCGAATTCGAATGAGATCATACAATGTCATTTTTACAGGTGATTGGTGAAGCTGTTTTTGATCATAGTTCGATGGGCAATGCCATTAGAGACGGGATAGGCGGGTCCGCGAATAACCACTTTAGGTGGTGGTGCAATCGGGATGGTGGACGGAGAAAGAGATGCCGCAGGCGTGTTTTCTTTCGCTTTCCCATTGTTTTTCTACCCTCGAGTAGCAACACTAATCATATTGATCTCGTGAATACGAGAGGAGGAAGATGGTAGGGATAGGTCATGGTTTTCGAGAGGTGGGGCTGTAATAATGATAGATCTTGGTGAGGCGGGGACAGGTGGTATAGGAGAGGGAATTGAAGCTAAAGGTCTCTCTCTTCGTAAGTTGTCTTTCTTAACTTTTCTATCTGAGAGAGGTGACAGACGAAGTATGGTTTTCAACGCTTTGCATCCCTCTACGTCATGTCCTGGTGTGTGGTGGTAAGTGCAGATTTTAGACTCATCGTAACCTATAGGTCAAGGTTTAGATGGATCATAAGGTCTAAGTGGGGGTAGGGAAATGGTCGCATTCTCCACCAACATAGCAAGGATTTTGGCGTAAGACCCTTTGAGTGGGTCAAAGTCAGAGGAAAATGAGGCTATTGACTGGGTCGATTCTGGTGATGACGTGGTGTGGTTGGTTTGTATAGGGGGTGGTTTAGCCAAGGAGTTTTGATAATGGGTTTTACCTAACCATGGTTTCTTTGACGTAGAAGCTATGTTGGATGATGAGGCCACAGATGATGTGGTATCAGAAAACAACCACGGGGAAATAGGAGTGACCGAAAACAAATATTTTGATGATGGAATTTGTTTAGGGTTGATAGGTGGACAGGATACGCGGGGTGACGGTGTTGCTATACCCTTGGATTTCTGTATGGGTGCAGAAGGCATAGGTCGCTTTAAAGAAAACGCAGGAGGTATGATATATTGATGTAAGGTAGAGGGATGGGGTCCCAATATGGAAGGTAGGTGTGACAATGATGGTTTTAGTTGTGATAGAGGCATAGGTTGAGGAGACTAAGTCTGTCTCCTAACGGGATGGATGGCTTTATTTTTAGATAAATCAAGCCGCTTAGGTGGGTGTGTTAGACTAGGTATGGGTGAGGTCCCAAGCATAGGGGAAGATTTGGCTAAGTTAATAGAAGTGGACGAGGTATTTGGTAGAGATGAGGGGGGTGAAGATGAGAACATGGGCATTTTAAGCTTCTGTAAACACTTCGGGTATATGGTGGAGGCATCAGGATCGGTCATTTGCATTTGAGTAGAATATGGCATACTCAAACGTTCCCATAGAACCTGTCTATCTTCTGTGGAATGACAGTCATCACATGTGAATAGGAACTTTTGTATGGAAGAAAGGTGGGTTGTGATTCCGGTCCACTTTGTGGGTGTGATACAAGAGGGTATATGAGGCACTTATCAATGGGTGTTAAGAGGTCAACCGGTTCTTTGAAAAGATTTAGGTGATGAAGGACTAATAGGTAGGAGGGTGTGTTTGAGAGGATCTGTCATGTTTAAAGAATGTGGTGATGTCGGTTCAAGAGGTTTCTCGTCTAAGGATGACAAAAGAAGTGGCGAGCCTTCCTCTTGTACAGCAAGAATGGTAGAAGGAGACGTTTGGGAAATAGATAAATTAGATAACATCCGCTCACAGTCTTGCAAGGATGTGGTATAAGAAGGCTCATTTGTGAGAAGGGAACTCTGGGCAGCTAATTCCTTGATGGGTAAAGGAACGGCAAGGATTTCAGTTTGTCTTGATGGCGAGGAAGGGGGTTCGGTTTCCTGCGTTAGTGAAGAGGCTTGATTGAGAATTTGTTCGATAGAGGTCTTTGGCTGGGAATCGAAGACTGCATGGATCTCATGAACACTCTCCTCGGCTAAGATATCTTGGTTTAGTTATTGTTAGAAGAATGATTCGGGAATGGTTTGTTGAATATTTTCAAATTTCGGTTAGCAGGGGCGTTAGGATTATCGAGGGCTATATCACCCGCATCAACCATTTCCTGCACTATGTTTTTCAACATCTTATAGTTCTCATGACTGTGTCCCTTCACGCGGTGGAAGTTACAAAAGTCATTTTCTTTGTACCACGAAGGTATGGCGTGAGTGGAATCAAACCCGAATGAGGTTTAACAGGAGGTAAGGTAATGGCTCCTGCTTTGAGCAATTTTTCCAATATCACACCATATGTTTCTCCCAAGGGAGTGTAGTTGATGGGTTCTGCTTTATACTTATAGGTGGTTTTTGGCGGGGTATTAGACGGTGGTTGGGATTTGACCATCACCGCGTGCACGGCCCCTTTTGATTTCGAAGCGGTCGATGGGTGAGGATTGGTGGTGTTAGGTTTGTTGGTGGAATCTTGGGTTTGGAAAGTGGGGTTTTTGTTGCGCAACCGTAATTTCTCTTCCTCTAAGGCTCGAATCTCTAGTTTTCGAGCCATAGTAAAGGCCTCGTCAAATGTACGGAAAGTTTGAATTTGGAGGGTAGGGGAGATGTGCTTAGCGCAGGCCCGCGTAAACAGTTCGATAAGTTCGGTTTGAGGCAAGGCATACGTAAGTTGGTTGATAAGGCCCCGCCATCGTCCAACGAAATCTGCAATAGATTCGTCCTCAAATTATTGGATGGCATAGAGGTCGGTGATAGATACTTTCTTGGCAATGTTAATGGAGAAATGATCCAAGAAAGATTGGGCTAGCTGGTTAAAAGAGAAGATTGAGTGCTGGGTTAAAGCACTGTACCACTCCAAGGCGGGTCCTGATAAGGACATGGGAAAGGTGCGGAGTAGTAAAGCGTCGTCGTGAGCAATCAGATAGCAGGCATGTCTAAATGATCGCAAGTGTTGTTGAGGGTCCTCCTTACTGTTAAAACGGGTAAATTTTGGTAATTCCCATTGAGGAGGATATGAATGAAGGGGGACTGAAGGGTGGATAGGCTCCCGACAAACTTGCTCGTATGTCAAGGCGCTATGACTTCCTAAAACAGAAGCCTCCAGGTTATGCATTTTGTCCATCATTTGTTTAATTAAATCAATAGTTGGATGAGATGATGGTGTGGTTGTGGTAAACGAGAGGCAAATTAGGCCAAGGGCCACCGCTTGAACAATGGTGGGGTTAAATGTTGATAAGGTATGGAGGACGACGTGTGTTGAGGCAACCGAATAGGGATGTCCTATATAAGCTGTTGAGGTTACTGGATATGTGTGTGGAAATGAAAAGGTGGGCGGAGCTTGAGAAGGAAAGCTCGTGTGGATAGGTGGCAGAGAGCAAGTCATGAATGGAACAGTCTGCAAGAGAGACGAGGTAGGAGCAGTCGGCGGTAATGACATGTTGGGCCCAAGATTAACCAAAGGAAAGCCAATCTGTGCCGTATGGACCCCTGAAGCTGTTGAGGTAGGCGACGGGACTAAGGATGCGGAAGGCAAAGCAGAGTTATCAGGCGAGAAGGGGCTAAATGAGCAGCTATACTGATAGGCATGCCAACAAGGAGTTGACCGTCGGGTGTACGGTCAAGGGCATGAGACAAATAGTATTATACAACACTAGGATTAGCGTTTAAAAATTTGGTAAATTCTTTATCCCCCACAGGAATTTTAGGAACCTCGTTTGAGTCCATAGGATTCCCCACAGAATGTGAAGAGGGTGATTCAGGCAAAGGCATAGAGCAAGCATGTGAAACCATGGCGGCGGCTTGCTTTCGAGTAATAACAACCATGGACAGGAGTTCACAGTAGGGTTTCAATCTGTCAGGAACAGAAATAGACTCAGACTGGTGAAATTGGTAGGTTGCTGGTTTGTCAGGAATTGGAAAAGATAGTAACCGATGTCGGTCTAGTAACCGATGTCGGTTAGACTATAGCCGACGTCGGTCAGTTAACCGATGTCGGTGTAATAAGACTGGTAATATAAGAAGCTGCTGATTTGATTGTTAACAACGCTCAGTATATTTATCAAATTGTTCTAAGGTAATCACAGAAGACAGTGTATAACAGAGAAAACAGAACTGAAAACAAACAAGATGCACACGCAAATCCAGAGACTAACCCTAGGGTTAATTTTAATTATTGTGGGCTTATGCCTTTAGACGCAGAATGATGTCAATCCTAAACAAAAGACTTAGGGGAAATGTCAAGTTTGTTTTGGCTTATAAGGTTACCTCAATCGGGCGGAGGAATACCGCGGAAAAGGGGGGATGTTTTGAGCTGTTGTGTTAATTGTGAAGTGATTCGGTATGTGTTGTGCAGTGAAAGTAAGATTAATTTCCTGTCAATACCGTGGAAATCACCCCCACGTGTACGACCTGTTACTTAGTCTATGTTCACTAGAATTGAAAACAACAAGCAAGAATGTAATGCACGTGTTTTAAACCCAAATCGAAAAATGATATTCGATGAAGCAAATGAGATGACTTTCACTAATGCGAAACTAGGAAAGCAAGACAAATTCTTTACTAAATATATAACAAAAACAACAACAACAAGTATGCTTCCTAAAATGAAAATAAGCAAGAGAAACAGAAACCCGAAATGGGTCCCACCGGGCGTGCCAAAATGTTTCGCACGGAATGCTTCAGCTCTGCAGAATAGACTTACTTCTATCCTATCATTCCTTTGAGAAACAGAGATAAGGGTTAGGGCTAGGAGGAATACCCGTTGAATGTTGAGATGGTGTGCGTGTACCGTAGAGAAATATCGATCGATTGCGAAGAACTCCTTTTTGTGCAGGAAGGACTACTGCAAGTAAGAATACAAGACCACAAGATTTTAATTAGACAACAAATGAGGGATCTGCCTTAGGCCCAGGAAATATAAAAACTTCCTTTCGAAGGTGGTCAGTTCCCCTTTTAATATGATTCAACACAAATGATAATATAGAAAGCTATTGCAAAATCACGATTTAGGTATCTCGTTACAAAGCAATAGAAACTAAACTATCAATAATAAAGCGTCACGTTGTTTGTTCGGTTACTGGTCGTTGATACGTTCAGGTTGAGTTATAGGGATAAACCAGGCTGGATTTGGGGTTGTTAGGTGGCAAATAGGCGAGCAAAAGGGTTTTGGGGTATAAGTCACAGTGACCGATGGCGGTCACTGAGTAACCGACCACGGTTAGAGAACCGCTGCCGGTATAGGATAATCGACACCGGTAGGGTCAGTGATCTAGGTGCTTCTGGGTAGAGATTGGTTGCAAGGTGATTGTGGGGTTATTGAGATTGGGGGATGGCTGAGGGGAATGATGGGAGGATAGGGAAGACTCAGAGTGTGGTAAAATGGCCTTCTGGGCAATATCAGGGTGTGTGGGTGAAGGTTAAATGCAGTAGTGGCTGGTAGTAGATCTAGGAATAAACTTATGATTACTATTAATCAACAGGCTCAAGAAAATGGTGCTTAGAAACATATAACATACTACTTACTTGCCCCTGATGTAGATGCAAGTTTCAGGACTGTGATGATGAAGACAGGACCCAAGTTGGATGCAGTTTCCTCTTCTGATGCTCGGATGAGTGTTACTGGGCTCTGGTTATTCAGTTGCAGTCTTGGGCTTGATGTCCTTCTCTGCAATCTCTTCTTGTTTCTTCACTTGTCTCTGCTCAGCCAAGCAAAATCTGGATTCTCTCGATGATTTCTCCTTCTCCCGATCAAATGAAAATCTGATCCTTTGTTTTTGGTTGGAAGTGGTCATTTACGGGGAACCAATGGCGGTTATGCAACCGACGGCGGTTGAGTAGGAACCAGTATCGTCCGGTCAAAGCGGGCTATTTTTGGTAAAATAGCCAGCTTTCCCTCCTTTTCTTCCGAGGGATTGGTAGCGGGCTTGGTCAAGTCATTATGAAGTTGGTTTTAGGTGCGGATGAGGAGTAATTAGTCATAGGTGTGGAATTGGACCAAGTTATAGGTCTTAATTAGGTTAGTTTAGGGTTAAGACTAGGTCACGATGAGGTGGCGACATGAGGTGGCAGGTATGGTGATGTGGATTTATTAATTATAAGGTAATTAATAAATAATTGTGTAAGGTTTAGGTGGTGAGGTTAGGTTGCGAAATGCGATGCGGGTCACAAGGGGTCGTAAGACACAAATTTGGTGTCTACAAATGGACATTGCAAAGTATGTTGTCCTTCTAGCGAATCCATGTTTTGTGCGATGAGTTTCGCAAGCTCATCTAATCATTCCTTTTGTGGCTCTTGTGTTGCTGCTAGGGGCCTCATGCTTTTTCTTTACAAGTGTTTGTTGGTCTGAAAAACTATCGGTTAGGTAGGTCATGGTGAAATAGGCTAACAGTGTGCAGGGCAAAGCCCCTCTTTGAGACAACAAAGCAAAACTAGTTTATTGCTAATCTATCAAGCAAGAATCTATGTAAATCTACACTATTCTAACTTCAGGGGGTTTGGGATCTCATCCCAGTAGAGGTAGTTCTAATAACAAATAGAAAGGTGGGAAGGAAGGAACAGAGGAGGATAGATCTAAAGGAAGAAATGAAATGAATTCCAAGACAGAAAGGTCAGAAGGTTTATGCTTTGAGCTGGTAGTAAACAGAGACAAACTTACTTGCATAAATGATCAAAGCAATACTAATGAACATATGAAAATAATATGAATGAATCCAATAGAATAAAAACATAGATCTAACTTAAGAAAGATTTGATGCGAATAACACATACATTAAGCACAAAGTCTGAATATATGTATTAATATTTCCTCTGATACAAGAAAACACAAAGTCCTTCTCTCTTCACTTCTCTTTTCATACAAAAATGTCCACCCCTTGAATACAACAAGTATTCAAATATATATAGAAGAATAGAAGGAAAGAAGACAAAAGCAAAACCATTACTTACAAAATATCTTACAAGATATTTACAAAAGATCTAAAATATCTAAAAAGTCAATAGTTGACTTGAGCAAGTTTTTTGGACGGCAACATCCCATGGTGCAACATGGATGATGTCATCATGTATGCCAACATGATTTTAAAATATTTTACAAAAATGATCAATGCACACATGAGAGGAGAAACTATTCCTCATCATCCCTCTGTTCAAACTTGGTGTCTTGCTTTTGATCAGGAGAGTTGATGTGACACTGCGCTTGATATTCTACAAACTTGCTGATCATTTCTTGAAGTTGATCATGGTTGGGACCATTAAAATGTTTGCAAATGACTTCATAGGTTTCTTTCTCATTCTTGAGCTTGTCGGTAGCACGATGAAAGTGTTGCATGCATCGATTAAAAAGCCAATGAAATCGTGACAGGCCAAAAGGTTATTGATTGACTCTCGGTTGAAAGTGACCTCTGGTGCCAAACCTTGAGTGATAATAGCCTTGAAGCTTTAGAATGTATCATCTACTTCCCTCAAGTTATATGATTTAATGAGCATCCCTGGATACATTTTGTAACTTTCTACTCCATGTTGTATCGTGCGTTCAGGGATTCATCTTTGATTTTATCGATTCTCTCCAGGATATATTCCATCTAATCAACCTGGTAATCTAATGCAATGAGAGGTTTATTATGTGCATGCAGGTGATTTATAACGCCAACCTTCAATAAGTCATTAGCTAAGAAGTTAACCATTATTTGGAACGTTTCATGCTACAACCTGGCATTATCTAACTCTTCGGATAGGGCACTTGCTACTTCTTATAGCTCCTTATTTACTTGAGTTATATCTTGATAGAGCAATGTGAATTTCCCAATCATTTCTTCACTATCTCTGAGGATCCGCTCAATCCAGGATGATATTGCTGCACCTTGTTCACCAATCTTAACATATTCATTTATTTTATCCTGACTGAGAACTTGAATGGGTTCAGCGGCAGTCACAGGAGGAGCGTTGCCCATTTTCTGCAATGCTTGTAGGAGATGTTTGTTTTATTCCTTGAGTATCCTTTTCTCCTCTTTTACCTCTTGGAGCTTCTTACAGAGATCATCCATAATAGACAAGGCTTCTCCTTGCAGCTTTCAGACGAGGTCCCCATTGTGACTTGAGTCACCGTGAAGTCTGTGGGAGATAGATATTCTTTTCTCTTGGTGGGATCTGGGTAAGCTATCTCCATGAATCTCTCTCCCGAAGTTCCTTTAGAAAAGTGAGTTATCACTTTCTGCTTCTTGGTTCCCTTCTTTGGAATAACAGAGAAATCCATGGCCGCAATGGGAACTTTTCTCTTATGTTGACTCAGATGGTTAGAAATCCAACTAGGACTTAAGGGAGTGGGAACAGAGGGAGAAGAAGAAACGAGAGTTAGATGGGGAGCAACTGTAGAGGCCTTAGGGAAGTGTGTCAAAACACTTGGTGGTGGCATTGAAAAGAATCCCAACGCACCGATGCTTGTGGAGCATGGAGCTACTAACGGGAAGGAGAAGGATGTGGAAACAGAAGGGATCTTCATTAGGATTGAGGAAACATTGGGTGACAGATCCGCAAGAGAGGAGAAGATGGAAGAGGTGGGAGATGGAAGGGAGGAAGGGAGAGGAGAAGACACATCCATAGGGATAGATGCTTGAATGACAGGAGGAGAGGGAAGAGTGGAAGAAGGGATGTGGGATACCTCAGTAGTTGTAGTTGTGATAACATCCTGGGTGGATGTATTTGTTGAAACCTCTGTTGTTTCTTCTTTACCTGGAGACACCAGGTTGACTACTTGCTTCTCGAAGTAGGAGGAACGCCTTCGGGAGTCTCTTCTTCTCGATTGGGTTTCCCTCCCTGTCCTTTACTTTTCCTTTCGGCACATGGGCTAGTCTTGGAGGTGCTCTGCCTGAAGGAGAAGATGTGAAGTCAACCCCGAGGTATGTGAGGCCATTCTGATTACACCAATGTTCGGTGCATTGCAACGTAGGTTTAACCATTTCTTGAATGGTCTTTAGCACTTTTTATCTATCGATCTCTTTGAATGGCCGTTCTCCCCATCGGTGTCAATGTAAATTGATCAATTTCTTTGAATTTCTTTGGGACAATGACGACACCATAGTGGATGATATCTTCCAGAGCTAGCTGGGAGTGATCCTTTCACCTGATGTCTATCTCATGAGTTAGGTCTATCCAAATGTCCTCGATCTCAAGAACATGGATGGGATCAATTTTTGCCTTTGGGAGGAAACTTCGGCAGTCGAAGGCTAGCCTTGCTAAGAATTTGTGCTTCAAATTTAACAGCTCTAGCTCAACATACATCTCCCGTGCTTTAGCAAGTGTAGGGAAGGTGTATCGGCCAACTGTAAGGGGGAATGGAGTTCCTCCTTTCTTTCTCTTCATGCACTTTTCATGATAAGTGATTAACTACCTTGACAGTTCTAGGAGGATCAGCTTTGGCCCTACAAATCTTAGTAGCTTCATTGGTTCTCCCTCAAAATTCACAACTCTGAGGTATGTGAATGTGGGGAATTGTGTGAACAACGCTCCCCATTTCTTTGTAGTAGCAATCACACTCGGGCTGGTTTGAATTTGTCTCAACAGACATAATACCTCATAGAAGAAGGCATCATTTATTTTGGAGAACTGGGAGATGCTGGCTTCAAGCCTTAGCTCTGGGTAGAACTCATATATCTTGACTTGGGGCCATACCCCACTTCGAGCTAACCCTACGAAATCCCTTTCGATGCAAAGCAACATATACAACATAGGAATTCATGTAGAACTTCCCAGTTGTTAGAACTTGTTGAAGCTACTATGAGATGGTGTCACTGATGATTTCACCCTAGCTAAAGCATTGATTAGGTGCATTCTTGTTCATGTTCTCTAGGTATCTCAACATCCATTTATGGAAATGATGGGCATCAGGGAGCCTGAATACTCTACTCAAGAATGTGATTGTATCACTCAATTATTCATTAAAATCACTTTGGTGGATGGTTTGTGGCCATTTGGACATTGGCTTCTTGTTCTTCAAATAGAGTTCATTCATCATCTGCATGCATTGATCTTCATTATCATCCCATGCCTTCTTGCATTCTTCAATACTTATTTCCACATATTGCCTGTGATGGGGAATGCCTAGGATCATTTCAAAGTGACGAGCTGTGAGGTTTATGATTGTCTCTTGTTCTTTATTTTCGACACATCTAGTGTCCTTGTTATAACATCAGAAACCAACATGATGAACTCATTATTTACAACACTCACCGGAAGCCCAACTGCAAAGTGCAGTCCACTGCCTACTAATTTGTTCATCCACGGGCCACTGCTTGCCTGGGTGGTCCTTGCCCAAAAATCATCCATGTCAATATGACCCAGCTCAGAGTCTCTGATGTCAAGGTCACTCTCTGCATATGAGTCAGGCATTCTGACTCTCTGGTACTTGTACTTCATTTCTTGCTCTGATTGTTTAGCTTTAGCTTTAGCTAGTTTCTTGCTTGATGAAGACATATGTGAGCTTGAGGATGGATGTTGTTGTTCTACAAGAAGTATCAAGAAGGTCCAACATAGAAGAGCCATGTCAACCATCATGTTATCCATAATGCAAGTTTGAAGAATGATAGAACACTTTAGAATGTGTGAGAAAATAGTTAGGTTTAGCTTGCAGAAGGAAGAACAAACAACTTTAAGGCTCAGGGCGTAAGGTGCAAGCTTACAATAGGCTGTAGGGGCTTAAATTGTTGGGCGCACTTTCTAGGGTGTCAGCATACAAATTCTTGTGCCAAGTTAGAAGGGGCACAATCAGGAAAGTGTCAACATGATGAAAGTTGCACCAAGTTGGAAAGGGCGTGGTTTTGGAAGGTGTTACATGACAAATTTCAGTGCCAAAGGGAGAAGCGTAGGGCACGGATTTGTAGCATACAACATGGCATGTTGATGTTATGGAAGTTGCACTGTGCCTTACAAAAATCTGCTAAGTGCTCTTTTTGGCTAGGTGCGAAACATGTTATGTTGCAAGAGATTAAAGTTCGCCAAGGTGCAACTTTGGAAGATGTTGCAGGAAAAATAGTGTGCCATGATTTTAATCAGTTTAACAGTTTGGTTTATTTTCTTGATTTCTTGATTTGTCTCTTTTTATATTTACCAGATGGTGAGGAAGAAAGGTTTTTAGTTTACTTCAATGGCATAGCCCTTCCATATTTGCAGATCTGGAAGGAGAGGGAAAGAGGATTTCAGCTTTGGATGAGGATCTTGAATGTGTCATTTAGATTTTAATTATTGATACAAGCTCTAACATTCAACATAACAAAATGAAAACCACAAATGGGAGAGGAGCCACTTACCTAGATTTATAAAAGATGAAGAAAGGACGCAGGGTCCAAAGGCTCGAAAACGACACGCGAGGAATGATAGGGATGGCTGACATGCGTAGAGAAAATACCTTTCACAATTTTCAATTCGTGAAAATGACATGTGGCAGGTTCATATTTATAGAAAAATTCACATTTATTACCTCACCAACCACTTTGGTGTACTTTTTAGAGTGTCGACATGAGGAAAAATGTGCCTTAGCGCAATTTTATTGACATCAACACAACATTTTCAGCGCTTAGAAAAATGCTTAGCGCATGTTTCATGATGTTGACATAATGATCTCAAAGCACCAAAGGATAAAGGGGGCATGAATTTTGGGGTGTCGACATGAATGAAATGACACCTAGTTCAAAGGGGTGTAGTTTTGGAAATGTCAACACACCAATTTATGCGCCAAAGGATGTTTTAAGGGGGTGAAAATTTCTTGATGTCGACATGTGAATAATTGCACCCAGATTCAAAGGGGCACATTTTTTGGATTATTGATACACAAAAATCATGCAAAGGATAAGCTAAAAATGGCTAAGTTCTAAAATAACTTGATTTTTGAAAGGGGTTTTGGGCCATTTCGAATGTTATCAGTCTTCCTTGGGGGCCAAAACAGAATTTTTGGTATAGCTACTTGTAAATTGCCCTTGTCAATTTTGTAGGATAACAATGTTAACCGCTCTGCTCAAATTTAAGGTATCATCCTTCATAGGCTTCGGATCGCATCATCTTCTTCCGCAGTCTTTGCCTTGATCGGTGCCTCTAGAGCTGCAGCATATATTTAAGGCATGATCTGCCTTCTTCAATTCTTCTTGGAGTGCTTACAGTAAGCCTTTGTATGATGCAATCTTTCTGAATACTACAACCTTAGCCCTTTTTACTCTTTTTCAGGATTCCTTGGCATTGGCATGCATAGAGGTCCATCTTTAAGCACCAGGTCCACAAAATTTCCTATATAATGTATTTCTAAGGGAAACATTTGTGGTACCTTCAGCTCCAAGTATGGCCTAGCTCTTATGACATTGTCTCCAATCTCCTCTGTGATGCTAATAAATACTTCATTCTTCTTTTGTGCTAAGTCCCTCTCTTGGGTTATGCACGCTATCACTACATATTTTGTCTTTAAATCCTCCCACAATGCTCTGATTGTTGTGGCCTTCTCCTCATTTCTTCTTGTAACTTTAGTAGAAACCTTCACCAATGCATTGCTTACCTGCTCATCTGACATGATAGTAGGATTTACCATCATATATCTAGCTTGGAGTACCTTCTTTAGTCATCTTGAAATGCATGAATCTTCACATACATAAAATTCAGAGCTCATCCATGTGGGTATGCATTGACCATGAGAGTTTCTTTCAAGTGCGCATAGTCGCCATATCCCCATCCATTAGTTCCCAGCCAAATAAATCCTTTTGTTCTATAGTGCTTTGGAACCGTGCACGATAATTTTTCCGGTGCCCTCTGCATAGCCCATGATTGGTGCACCATGTTCTCCACTCATCCCCTTTGATTTATGTCCCTTGGGAATTGTAGCTTCAAGGTTACGAGTTTTTCCTGTTACACCTTAAGCAGTCACATGCGTGGATCCGAAGGTTTCCTTCTCTCTTTCTTCTCTCGTCCTTCATCTCTTCATCTTTCTGCTCTTCCTCATTTTATGGCTCGTCTTCTTGCTCAAATGGGGTAGGAGATGCATGATTTCTCTCCCTTGATTCCTCTACTTCTTCATCTAACTTCAAATTTATTCTCCTTTTTGGCTCAGTGGTCTCCTTGTGTGGAGAGAGATGAGGGGATTTCCTTACCATATGTGGGGTTCCACCTTGAGTCCTTGTGTGTCGAATACTCTCTTAAATATGTGCTCCCCTTGCTCAACCTCTGTATCTTCCTTTTCATCCTGTCCCTGAGGTGGAGTGGTCATGCACTGTGACTCTTCTCTGTCATATGGTTGCTTTCTTCTGCGCTCCAAGCCTCCACTATCTTCATGCTCCTCTTCTTCATCCTCTACCTCAACAATTTTTGTTGGCCTTTGCATGGGTATGTTTTCCATTGTGTGCTTACCCTTCAGTGGCCTTGGGAGCGTGAATTCATTCTCCACATACATATTGTTCTCCATCTTGGGCTTTAGCTGAAGATATACTAATGCTGCCCATACATCTGCTACAACCAGACTTATTGGATTAATATTCAACACCTCCAAAAAGAGCTTCTCGTCATAGGAACTTCTTCCTAGGATACACATACTTCTTCCTCAACATGTGGTAGTCACGGTATACCTTATTTGCATTGAATACTAATTGACACACGTCTCGTGAATCTATGAACATATGTTTGGAAATACCTTGCGATGAATGCATAAGGCAATTTACACCAAGGGCTCCAGTAATCCATCTCTCATTAGGAAGCGCATGATGCGAAATGCTGATATATAGAAAACTAGACTTGTTTCCCCATTACCGATGGTAGGTCCTTGGGGATGCACCACTTTTCTCCAAATGCCATGCAGAGCTGTCATACCATTTCTTTGCCCTATGCTTGACGTCATCTCATTATGGACCCTTTACATAAGTACTTGCTGAAACTTTTAGTGACGACTTATTCTCCATGGGGTATTCCCATAACTTTTCCTTCATCCCACTTGTTACTCCAATTTCCATGAATACTAGTGATAACAGAAACATCCCTAAATCTGATCTTCCCTCATGTGCTCACTTCCTCGACAATTTTCTCTCGCAATGCACTGTAATATTGTAGACTACTCCTTCTGACATTTTGCGTGCAACGTGTAACCACATAGTATTTACTTGTGACCACTGCTCTTGATCATTCAAATTTGTAACAAGGTGTGCTGCTACTTGCACAACCAGTAGTTCTTCAATTTGTCTATATCCATACCACACAGACCCTTCAGGTACCCCAACTCTTGTGGTCTTTAAGATCACAAATTTATCTGTGAGATCATTCTTTATATCCTCTCCTATGGCCTTCAAACCTATCACTGATGAGATAAGCATGGATGAGATTCTAACTCTACATCCTACAAAGTAGAAGAATTCCTCATGCACTCTGCTCATGAGCCACTAGTACAAGGGATCATACTTCCCGAAATATGGAATCTCATATAATTGGTAGACCCTAATTTTCTTTAGAAGCTTCTCACCTACATCATCATAAATCAGCATGTCATCTGCCGTACGTTTGTTCATCCTCATAGTGAGCAAGGAATCGAGCTCCTTCTTGTTCTCTGAAGTCTTGTGATTACATTCGCTTACTTTTCTCTTTCTAATGTGTGAATCCCATTCCTAACTGATGACGAATCCTTCTAGATATTACATTTATGTAAAATTACTTTCAGGTGCCATCTCTTCCTTCTCAACGACCACCTTCTTCGTTCCTTTTAATCCTCGCTATAGCTGCCTTCGTGGTGCCATTATTTCCTTGCAATCGTCTCTCTCTTTAACTTTGTAATTTGTGAATCAAACCCTAGCTCGATTCAATCATGCCCTCGGTTGAAACTTCATGCCCTAACTCCTCTCTATCACCTTTCTTTGCTCAAGCACTTCACCACTGGTAACACAAGCTTATTTTCACCTAGATCTATTTGTCATGCTTGGTTTCACACCCTTCGCACTTTAACCTGATCACTCGGCTCTTCATACTTAGCTCTTTCCTCAAATACTCCTAGTCATAATGGTAAAAATGAATTCATGTCCCATCCCTATATAATTTTCAAATTTTGATGCATTTATTACTCTTTCACCTACCAAATATCCTCTCATTCATTGACCAAATTTATTTGTTCCACGCGGTACATCTTTGTGCCCCGGATGTAACCTTCTAGCGTTCCTTCCTATCCTTTGCCACAAACTTCTCTTTAGCGCATGCCCTTGTGCCTAAGTACCTCATCACTATACCTTCTCCTAGTAGTTATCATGGCCTCTCGCTTACCTTGTGTTATACTTTCCTTTCATTCATCTCCATCCTTGGTCACTTTTGAGAAGAAATCTTATTTTGACTTAAAGCACACCCATAGCAGCTTATTCCTTTCACCTTTCAATTCCCACAGTCTTGTTCTTGGATAACTACAGCCACCCCACACTAAAAGTATGTGTAGTCCTCTACGCATAAACATTCTTCACATAGTAATCAGCTTCATGCGTGAAAACGCTTATTACACAATAAAAACTAAATTGACAAAGCATAGTGATAATGAAGGAAATACAGAATGGAAACCTAATTTAAATGGCAATGCTACCTTATTACAAACACCAAGAAGATTTATTTATGGTAGGGCTTCACCCTACTCCCGTTAAAGTAACCGGGTAGTCGTGCTCCATCAAGTGCTTCTAACTGAAAAACACTTGATTCAAGTATGTAAGTGATGATGTATGATCCCAACCAATGTACTTTAAGTTTACATAGATGGTGCAAGAACTTAGAGTCATAGAGAAGTACCATTTGTCTAATCTCAAACTTCTTACCCTTATGTTTTTTTCATCCCGTGATTTCTATCTAGCCTTTTCCTACTACTCGACTCCATCATGCTATGGATCATTGCTCATCTAGTTGAATCATCTTCTTAATACGCTCTTCTAAAGCCTCGCTCATCATCTAGACCTCTAGTGCACTCAATGCTTAGATAAGGTAACATATATTTTATAGGGAGAAAAACTTGAACTAAACACCAACTGAAATGGTGTGGATTTATTCAATCTCTTATAAGTTGTTCTATATGCCCAAATAACAATTGAAACTTTATAATCCCAATCCTTTCTTCCAACATCACAAATTTTTGTCAATGTCTGGCTCAAAATCTTGTTCAAAGCCTCAGAAGTTCCATTTTCTTGAGGGTGGTAAGGTGTAGTCTTATAGTGGGTAACCATAAACTCATCTAATATGATCCTAATGGTTTTATTTAAAAATCCTGTACCCTATCACTTGCCAAACTTAAAGGGCCTCCATATCTTGTAAGAACATTCTCCCATAGAAACCTAGCTATTATGACAGTCCTTTGTAGGTGCTGCTTTGGCCCACCATGTGAGATAATCTATGTAAGTAATGATATAGCATGATCCAATCTTGCATGTGGCTAGTGAAATAGTTCCTACAAAGTTGATGGCCCATTTCTCAAATGGTTTGGCACTGATAATAGGTCTCATTGGAATTTCATCTCTTTTTCCTAGTTTTCCTAGGCACTGACAATGGTCACACACCTTACAATATTCTTTATAATCTTTATACAATGTCTCCCACCATAATCTAGCAAGTAGGATCTTCCGGGAAGTTGCATCACCTGCATAATGGCCTCCTGCAATACCACCATGGGATTCTTCCATAATATCCTTGCGCTCATGCTCTAATACACAACGACGTAATACTTCATCTCTGCCTAACTTGTATAGGTCACCACTAATCAACATAAATGGTGCCGCACATATAACAAGCTGTTTATTTTCTAATGCCTTCATTCCTTCTAGTGCCACACTAGTCCGTAGAAAGACAATAATGTCTTCTAATTCGATGGTGCACATTGTAACCTATATAACTGTGCATTTGACATGGTTTCTTTAATTGTCTGCTTCCTCCCCTAAGTTAATTCTAGATAAGTGGTCTGTTCTAGAGTTACTCTTCCTTGGCTTCACCACAACTGTGAAATCAAACTCTTAAAATAGGAGTACCCATCTACAGATGCACCCTTATAAGATGGGTTTGTTCACCAAATACTTCAATGCCATGTGATCCATATAGAATACAAATGGTGTAGCTAGAAAATACTGTCGAAACTTGTGCAATGCATAGATCATGGACAAAGCTTCACACTCTGTAGTTGTATAATTTTATTCAGCAGGAGTCAGCTTCCTACTAGCAAAGCAGATAGGATGATCGACAATACCTTCTCCAGGTTGAGCTAACACAACGCCAATGGCCATGCCAGAGGCATCCACATGTACATGAAATGGTTTGTCCCATGAAGGAAAATGTAGGATAGGCATGGTAGTAATTTTCTCTTTGATGTTTAGAACGTACGATGCTACGATTCTCCCTAATAGAATTTACCTCTTCCTTTCAAAGAACTCCTCTAGAGGTACAATTTTTTTGGCATATCCCTTGATGAAATTTCTATAATATCCTGTGTGACCTAAAAATCCACACACCTCGCTCTAAATGGTAGGTGCCTCCAACCCTAAAATGACTGCAACCTTAGTTGGATCAACAAGCAATCCCTCCTTACAGATTATGTGTCCTAACAATATTCCAAAAGGTGTAGCAAATATGCACTTCTTGATGTTCAAAGAGATACTCAATTGTTTGTACCGGTCAAACATTAAGTGCAAATTGCCACAGTGATCCTTAACAAGCACATATACTATCCAATCATTGAGGTAGACCTGTAAGAAGTTGTGAATAAAATATTTGAATTCCTAAAAACTATTCGCGAGAATATAACAGAGGCAAATTTTTCAATCCATAAGGCATCATAGTATAGGAAAAACTACCCCATTCAGTAGTAAAAGTTGTATTTTCTTGATCCTCCTGAGCAATCCTAACTTGATGATACCCAAAAAACCCATCTGTAAAGGAATAGATTTCACGCCTGCAACTCCCTCTAGTATTTCCTTAATAAATGGCGTAGGGAATGGGTCTATTACACATGTGGCATTTAGCTCCCTGTAGTCCACACATATTTGAATTCTACCATCCTTCTTGATACTGATCACCATTGGACTAACCCATTCTAACTCATCCAAAGGTCGAATGATTCCAGACTTCAACATTTTATCAATTTCTTCTTTTACCTTTTCGTAAATTAGGATTCATTTTGTAAGGTCTCTTTCTCACTGGACACACACCTTCCTTAAGTTTTATCTTCATTTCCCCAAGTGATTCATGCACACCTTTAAGTTCATGATACCCTCAAGGGAATAAGTCTTGGTAATCCCGTAGTAACTCAATAATCTTTTCCACCTCTGAGTCTAACCAGTATTCTCCAATTATGGCCTCCTTAGGCTCAGCCTCTGATCCTATATTGAACTTGTTTATATTCATGGGTTCATGATAGGTGTGCGTATCCTTGTCTGTGTTGTCCAAGACCTCGCGTACCCCTTGTGAATGCTCAATATCTAGGTTCTAAACTTCCTCATCATCCACGATGTAAACAATCTTTCCTTTTTCTTTCTCAAGCTAGGTTCGTTCAAGCAATATGAAGTCTTCTCCTTCTTCAAAATGCACGCTTGATTCTATCTCACCAAATAAGTCCTGTAGTGCCCACATTTTATACACACAATTACAACAAAAAAAAATACCAAGATAATTTTTTTTTACTTACATTGCTCACTACACACAACACAACAAGGGCTCCAAGAACAAAACTCGACTCACATACAACAATTACATAAGTCATCGACTCACATAGATACATGGAAACAACATAGGCATGTCGATGCCACACTTTTCCCAATGAATGGTTACTAGTAATGACCCAACCACAAGAAAAATGACTTCAGGAAAGGAGAACCCACAACACAACATTTCTTTAATTGTATTTTAGTTACGATTAACACTTCCAAAACATTATTGTGTAAGGATAGCTTCCTCTTTTTCCATCTACGAAACATTAAGTTCATTTAAAATATAATTTACAGTTCGACCATTTTAAGTTAGCTTCTTATTCTTTACAAAATTTTCCATAACTTGCATACTTATTTGGAATAATTCGAATGCATATAAAATACTTAATTATCTTGTTCTTATGTTAAGAATCTTCTTCTCGAACATACATTCAATGTCTACCTTTTTACTCTTACAACTCAAGTGAATGTGACTTGGTGTCCATATAGAGATACTAGGATTTGACGGAGATTTAGATACAAGATAACTTTTTACCCAAAAACATTCCTTGATCACGGTATAGTTATTTCCCTACCATATTTATTCTAATTCAATGACTTGAGGAATACCATTTTGATTTATATATGTATTTTGTTTTCTCGAAGGTTGATCACACCAAGAACAATTCATATTCTTTGAAACAAAGGAGTATGTTTAATTGAGTTATAAGGTCTTCAAGGGTGGCATTATTCTGAACCTCAAATCTCGTCTTTACTCTTATATACTTTATTTTCTACGTCACATTATGGTCTTATTTTTAGCATTGTCTTGAAAAGGAGTTACAAACTATTTGTCTAACCTCTTGAAGACATAAATGATAAGGAGACTTGAAGCTACACACGAACCCAAGTTAACATCTGAATCAACTGAGTTTTAGATTAATTCCAACTTCACCTAAGGGTCTACCCCTCAACTATAAATGAGTTTTAAGCGAGAGGACAAATTTATGCTAAACCACCTTCAGAAAGGACTAAGGTGTAATGTTGAGAGAAACCAAGGTAACACATTTTTCTAAGACAAGCTAAGGAGTTCATTAGCAAGAGTTTAAGACCTAGAACAACTAAGTCACAACCTCCATCTATGTCATTTGGATCCAACAGGGATTTCAATCGATGAAGAAATTTACTTTTAAAACTATCTTCGGAAGACAAGGTAGTCCACTAGGATACAAAGTAGGAGTTAGCTCTACATACTCCAAAAAAGGTTTGACGGTGTCACTCCTATCAGACGGGTTTATGACAATGTCACTAAACATTCTGACTAAGACGATAAGCCCATTCTTGGACTCTGATTGCCTAAATTAGGAAGTTACATCGAGTGCAAGGTTTAAGTTCATTCTATGGTTTTCAATGTCTTCTATGGTAAGGAGTATCACATGTGAAAAACAAGTTATGCTCCGATATTGAACAAGGGTAGAGTGTTTTGATTAAATATCTTTATTACATTTACAAAGTATGAATGCACAAGATGACTCATTAATCATTTATTGAACACTAAATATGCACTACACGATATTACTTCAAATTCATTTACCTTATATAAATATCAAACCCTTTTACCATGTGTACTATGAATCAAGATTGAACCTAAGATTAAATGCACATTTCCTAGATGTCCTTGAAAACAACGTCTCATACATACCAAAAAATTATCAAATATAACAGTCTGTAACATGAGACAACATTATACATTTATTCATTTTACAATGAACTATATAAATTACAAATATAAATAAAAAAATTACACATCACCTTTTCGTCGTCATTCTTTCATCCTGCAAAACCACGTGAGTGTGATATCAACGATAATTTGCTGGCATGGCATCCACCCTAATCTAACATAATTATCATTTTTTAGTTTTCCCATTTACATATGATAATAATTACAATTTGCAATGAAAGAAAGGGTTTAGAGACATGTATTCAATGCATTTCATTTCACTTCATTTTGTAACCTAGGAGAGAGAAAGAGAAGGGAAGAGAGAGAAAACACCGTTTTGTCAAAAGTTCTAATTCACACAAGTTACACTATAGTGTTTTAAACAGTTATTTACATGTGTCAAAAGTATCTATGGGGGTTTGGCAACCTGTCGAGGGTCCCGCAGCTTCCTATTTTTACATTTTCTTAATAGCTACAAAAACGTTCAAAACGGGCTCGGAGGCTAAGAAACCACTTCCAAAAGTTATCTTCTGATGAGAACACACACCATGATTAAATTTCTACGTGTCCCCAGATATACCAAGAGTTCATAGCAACTGACGAAATTGGGAAAAAGTGAACGGTTTGCGTTTGGCGGCTAGTTTTCTGGGGCCACTGGTCGTAGTTGGCCCAGTGCAAAATGAACAAAAGTTAGTTCGAGGGCTCGGAAATCCATGTCCAAAAATGATGTTTGATGGATGAACATGCCACAAGAAACTTCCTACAAGTTCCCATATATATGGAGAATTCAACAGAGTCGACGGAATTCAGAACTAGAAAACAGTCTTCAAATGGTGACAAGTTTTCTGAAGCCACCGGTCCTAATTGGTCCAGTTTGACCTTGTCAAACTGCAACCAGAGGCCTATAAAATTTTGTCTTAAAATATCTAGAAAGATTTTTTTCCCTAAACTGAAGGTTCCATACAATTTTCTAGTATAAACTAGAGGTTTGTGAAGACGGGAAGTAATTTCTCTATCTAGGTTTCAAATGGTGGTTCAAAATGAAAGCCAACTTTCTAGATTTAACAACTTTCTATTACTATAAAATAGTGCAACAGGGCTCCTATAAGAGCATCAAAAAGATCTCATATGTTCATTTGGGGTCAAACCAAAGGTCAAGGTGACTCCTTGCATACCAAGGTACACGAATGAAGCTTCACATCTTATTTTTAGAGTTACGAAGGGTACTTAATGAGTCTCCAAAAATGTAAAAATTAACTATTTAAACAAGGAGAAGATCAACTTTATTAATGGGAAGTCAATTTCATCTTGTCGATAAAACAATATTGAAGCAATCCAGGTGGGTAGGAAGTTTTCTAAATCACCACAGAATGAGGGTGGAAGTTCATGTTTTAATGCAACGAGTTATTTTGACTTCGTGAGTTACGACACGACACTTCATTGTTTTGCAACGAGTTGATATAAACATTTAACGGTAATATAATCCTAATATTTTAAAATTCTATTAAGTCACAAAAGAGAACTAAAGCATGAGAATTATGAGAGGTAAGGGGAGATGAACCATGCCTAGGAGGAACGGATCCAGTTGAAATTGCGGGATTCGGTTCAACATCTCCTTAAGCATTTTGTTGAATAGATCATGGGCATTCATAATATTACCATTTTTCATTTCCTCAAAATCCTAAAGCTTTCTTAACGAACCCATTTTGTACCTATCACACCGTGCAAGGAGACGAGTAAGATTGCTTTTTAGGCTATGTAAATGTCCAAGTTTCTTGGTACTAACATTTCTGGCCAACTCATCCAATACAGGGTAAGCCTCTTGCTCGAGATCTATAACATTTGATTCCACATATGTACAAACCACCTCCAAAGCAAATTCTAGCACACGAACTCAAACGGAAGCTCATGTTGTAGCCCATCTGCTACTTCTGGGATAGGTAGCCAGCGATCTAGGGAACTTGTAGAAGAAGTATCGACTTTTCCTGCTGGCCCATGGGATCTAATCCCTGAAGTTTTGATGAGATTTTGCAAGGAAGTTGTTGCCTGAGTTGATCCACAAATTTAAGAACACCTTGGTTCAATGGATCAAGTAAGAATACCTCTTCAGCAATAACAATGGCCTTAATAAATTCTAAATTGACCCCCATGGCTTTCTCCCTAGCTAAAATATTTGATGACTCAGAAAATATGGGGTGAGGATCCTCAAATCCCTTGTAGGAATGGAAATGCACTTCATGAGACAACATTTATTTGAGGCATTCTATCAAACAGTTCACATGCCTTTTTAACAAATCCATTTTGGCATAGGCTAGAAGTACGTTGGAAAATGTAGACTAATTGGTTGGAGCCCTATTTTTGCATACAAAGAAACAACATGACTACCTCACGAAGAAATCCATGTCTTCTATACACTACCGCAAACATGTTCCATGAGAAGTCATCTCGTTCTTTCCTTTGGTCAAACACTGCAACCGTGTCCACCAATGCATTTGCAACTACAACCTCGACAAAATCCTCTATCTTTTTTTTTTTTGGGTTGATAGAAATCCACATAGTTCAAGGGCTCGTGTTTGACACAGTGGGAGAATGCTGGCCGCAACCATGGCACTAGCAGTTAGAGAAAAAGAACAGTAATATGACTCCTTGAATATACATTTCCTTCCCCCAGACGTGGGCAAAAACAAAAAAAACAAGGCGTGAATAAAATATTGAATGCAACATGGGCCAATAAAGGCAGCAGGTCAGATTTAATTGGAAGACAACTAGAAAGGGAAGACAAACAACAAAAAGGTGGCCACCTCCCAACTAGAATTAAGACCAAGCAAGGGTCAACATGCCTTCTCCTGACAAAAATTAATGGAAATGCAGGTTCCCATCCTCCAACGCACTTCCACAACTGACTAAAATTAAATAAAACTAAAGTGTATAGCTCGCAAGGAAGAAAAGATGGTGGGGGGGTTTGCATGGTGCCTCCATACCAAACAAAGTCTAAAAAAATAATACGCATTTCCATGAAATGGTGGGATGCCAACAAAAGTGGCCAACGTGGGTGAAAACATCCAAAATTCTCATTAATTTAGATATATATAAAAAATATGAGTGGAGACTTGGTCGGCTCAGGTGGTAGCAATATCATTTCACCTTTAAAATGACAAATAAAACAAGTACGCAAGCAAGCCTGGTCGACCAAGGAGGAACTAGAGATAGTAGTTTCAAAACGAACACAAGACAAGGACCAACCACAATGTCGCAACAGATACCCTCCTCTTTGCATGAATCAAGGATCGATCTGCAAAGTGACCAATCTAAACAATAAAATCGCTTATCGATAATTAAAAAGGTTTATAACAAATCGATGATCAGATAATGAAGTTATCATCGATCGATAATTAAAATAATAATATTATTACTATTTTTATTACTATTATTATTACAACTTAATACTACTTATTAATCACATTAACAAGGACCAACATACAAGCTTGACCAAAATAATAATAGCAAGAATCGACAATTCAAAAGAATAATTATTATTATGTAGATGTTCCCTCTAGCTGGTCATGCCCTAACAAACATCAAGTCATCATTCAAACCACCTATCGAATTTGAGAAAGAGATTTTTCCTTAATAGGGTAATCGAAAAGGTGAAGCCAACAAGGATCAATAGGAGCACAACAACGTTAAATGCTTAGCAACATGGTCATCGAAGAAGAAAAAGAAGAATGAGGAACGAGGCATTACATTCTCCTCCCCTTAAGAAAGCATCGTCCTCGATGCGACATACAATGAAGAAAGAGAAATGATAGTAATAAGGAACAAATATGGGTGAAGGTATGCTCTAAGGTTAAGATTTCAGACACAAAATCATGGCCACGGGTGGCCCTAGGAACATCAAGTAGAAAATTTAACTTTCAAGGTTCTGTGAAGATTGGTAGTTCCATTTAACCTTATTACTTAGTTAACATTTTCTTTTACAATACTTCTTATCTCAAGATTATAATATTCATTATTTAGAATTCTTCAGTTGTCTTAAGTTTCTTGGAGTGCGCAAACAATGACTAACATCAAGATGTCACACAAAACTTAACACAACACAAACAACCCATGAGACATCTTGCTACCTACTTTCATGACTGTATCATATTACAAGGTCTTTTAATTCCTCCATGGAATGACAACAAGTAGTCCACATAGCAAATAATTTCTGACAATTACGTCCTAGACATAGATCTAGTACACACATATGACTGACAAACATAATCATCACACTGATACAAAGGTAATTGGTATCACATGTCTCAAAACCATGACTGTTAACGACATAGTTCCAATCCAATATCCAATAGTCAATACCAATGGAAATGTCAATCCTCAACCATAACAATGTCTAACGAGACTCACAAGAGTACACATAATTCATTATACCGACTCCAAACATAATAAGACAAGACATGACAACACAATCCCCAGATATCTCCAAAAGCACAAAATAAAACTCCATATATCTCCTGAAGTATCATAAAACAACTCCATGTACCTCCCAAACCATCACCAAATAATCTCCATATGCCTCCCATAGAGAAAGAATCATAGTGTCAAAACCAAGTTAGGTCACTCAACCATAGAGCCCCATCAAGAATATCAGGTCACTCCACCATAGAGTGCCATAAAGAATAACAGGTCACTCAACCATAGAGGCTCGTCTCCTTTCTCCTTTTAATGAGGCCAGGTCACCCTATGGCCCTAGGCACATAGAGCCCCATCACCCCCAACCCAAGTGACATAATAACTCGTGGTTCAACAACCCACTAGTTATCTGTAACTCCTTGGGGTGTACCCCCATACAATGAAGTGGGTCCATAGGTTCAACCACTCCATGGTTAATCCCATGACCCTATTTCAACACATTACGACATTAGAACCAGCATAACAATCCATTCAAATGCCAAGTGACAAAATCAAAAGCCTTGGGCTAGGCTACAAAAGTTTTAAATATGAAAAGCAAGTTTTAAAACTAAGAAAAACAAATGGCTAATTAGCCATGGTTAGTGCAAAATCCAAATGTTAATGCAACACTCAAATAAATGCCCAAAATATAAGAACATGTCAATCAAGAAAATGATGGTTCTAGCTAAAAGAGATAAAGATTAATTTATGAATAAAATACATAATGAGAAAATAGCACATTACAATCACTATGTGGCCTCATACCGCCACCAAAGGGGTACTCATCGAGTTGTTGGCACTCAGACATCAAGCCTCAGCTCGTAGAAATATACATGTAACCAAAATGAGTATATCAAATAATGTAACTGTCATCATCTCTGCATGAATCATTCCTCCATACTCCCACAAGGATCAACATAGTCAAAATCACTTAGGATTGTCCAATGAACAATCCAATAAGAAAGAGCAGGAACTCTAGTTGCATAAGTTGAGCCTCGAGGTGGTGCACACCCATAATATACTTGAGAAATCTCAAGTATACTAAACATATAGAAGTGGGTTTTCAGTCTATATAAGACTCCACTTCCTCACTTGTACTCAGCTCAAGATTATGAAAACCTGGTCCACACCTCCTCTCTCCACACATACACTCTTGACAATTTATCCCCTTAGGGTCATCTAGTGTAAGGTTCACAACATACACATAACTACATCACTAACACAATGGTGATTCACACACATTAACCATAACGTCTTACGCATGGTATTTATATACAGGGTATAACACAATCACTACTTTCATGGGTTACGATACATCACATTACCACATCTTGCACCCGAGGTGCAATCACTGTACACTAGGGATCATACTCACCATATGCCCCTAAATCATGACATGAACCATCACATATTACATGAATTATACGTATGAGGAACACAATGTCTAACCTTACAACATATAGTCAATTGTAAAACAACACGACGATGCACACAACTCAACACAATACGGTGACGACATCACGATAAACTATGATTCACTTTACATCAATTTTGTCATGCAATACATCAATACACCTTCACATCACATAAATCAAAAATGTTTTAACCCTCTGCAATCCACAATAACATTCCGTTCACAAAAAACAAGGTGGTACATCACACACGATTTGTCATTGAATCAACAACATAGAGAGTGAATACTCTCATCACAAGCACATCAATATGATAACAAATACACACTAAGTGACATGCACCACATGTGCTTCCATAAGGTCACAATTACAACATTGTTCACATTACAACATATATCACATTACTCTTCTAATGTCCACCACAATCATGCAGAATCATCACAACTTCAATCCATCCTAGAGGTTCGAGAGCATGAACCTCCGCTCTGATACCATATGTAGTGCCCACATTTTACACACACAATTACAACAGTAAAATACCAGGATATTTTTTTGACTTACATTGCTCACTACACACAACACAACAAGGGCTCCAAGAACAGAAACTCGACTCACATACAACAATTACATAAGTCATCGACTCACATAGATACATGGAAAAAACATATGCATGTCAATGCCACACTTTTCCCAATGAATGGTTACTAGTAATGACCCAACCACAAGAAAATGACTTCAGGAATGGTGAACCCACAACACAACATTTCTTTAATTGTATTTTAGTTATGATTAACACTCCAAGAACATTATTGTGCAAGGATAGCTTCCTCCTTTTTCCATCTACAGAAAAATTTAAGTTCATTCCACATATAATTTACAGTTTGACCATTTTAAGTTAGCTTCTTATTCTTTACAAAATTTTCCATAACTTGCATACTTATTTGGCATAATTCGAATGCATATAAAATACTTAATTATCTTGTTCTTATGTTAAGAATATTCTTCTCGAACATACATTCAATGTCTACCTTTTTACTCTTACAACTCAAGTGAATGTGACTTGGTGTCCATATAGAGATACTAGGATTTGACGGAGATTTAGATACAAGATAACTTTTTACCCAAAAACATTCCTTGATCACGGTATAGTTATTTCCTACCATAGTTATTCTAATTCAATGACTTGAGGAATATAATTTTGATTTATATATGTATTTTGTTTTCTTGAAGGTTGATCACACCAAGAACAATTCATATTCTTTGAAACAAAGGAGTATGTTTAATTGAGTTATAAGGTCTTCAAGGGTGGCATTATTCTAAACCTAAAATCTCATCTTTACTCTTATATGCTTTATTTTCTATGTCACATTATGGTCTTGTTTTTAGCATTGTCTTAAAAGGAGTTATGAGATGTTTATCTAACCTCTTGAAGCTACACAAGAACACAAGTTAACATCTGAATCAACTGAGTTTAGATTAATTCCAACTTCACCTAAGGTTCTACCCCTCAACTATAAATGAGTTTTAAGCGAGAGGAAAAATTTATGCTAAACCACCTTCAGAAAGGACTAAGGTGTAATGTTGAGAGAAACCAAGGTAACACATTTTGCTGAGTGAAGCTAAGGAGTTCATTAGCAAGAGTTTAAGATCTAGAAAAACTAAGTCACAACCTCCATCTATGTCATCTGGATCCAATAGGGATTTCAATCGATGAAGAAATTTAATTTTAAAACTATCTTCGGAAGACAAGGTAGTCTACTAGGATACGAAGGAGGAGTTAGCTCTACATACTCCAAAAAGGTTTGACGGTGTCACTCCTATCAAACGGGTTTATGATAATGTCACTAAACATTTTGACTAAGACGGTAAGCCCATTCTTGGGCTCTGATTACCTAAATTAGGAAGTTCCATCGAGTGCAAGGTTTAAGTTCATTCTACGGTTTTCAATGTCTTCTATGGTAAGGAGTATCACACGTGAAAAACAAGTTATTCTCCGATATTGAACAAGGGTAGAGTGTTTCGATTAAATCTCTTTATTACATTTATAAAGTATGAATGCACAAGATGACTCATTAATCATTTATTGAACACTAAATATGAACTACATGATATTACTTCAATTCATTTACCTTATATAAATATCAAACCCTTTTACCATGTGTACTATGAATCAAGATTGAACCTAAGATCAAATGCACATTTCCTAGATGTCCTTCAAAACCAACATGTCATACATACCAAAAATTATCAAATATAACAACATGTAACATGAGACAACATTATAAATTTATTCATTTTACAATGAACTATATAAATTACAAAGATAAATAAAAGAATTACTCATCACCTTTTCATAATCATTATTTCATCTTGTTCTTTCCTTTGGTCAAACAATGCAACCGCTGGCCCACCAATGCATTTGCAACTACAACCTCTAACGAAACCCGTCTATCTTTTTTTTTTTTTTGTGTTGATAGAATCCACACAGCTTCAAGGCTCATGTTTGACACAGTTGGGAGGATACTTGGCTGCAACAATGGCACTAGTAGGTTACAAAAAAAGAATAATAATCGACTCCTTGAATACGCATTTCCTTCCCTGAGATGTGGGAAAAAATTAAAAAACAAGGCGTGAATAAAATATTGAATGCAACATGGACCAATAAAGGCAGCGTGTCAGATTTAATTGGAAGATAACCAGAAAGGGAAGAAAAAAAACAAAAAGGTGGCCACCTCCCAACTGGAATTAAGACCAAGCAAGGGTCAACACGCCTTCTCCTGACAGAAATTAATGGAAATGTAGGTTCCCATCCTCCAACGCACTTCCACAACTGACCAGAATTAAATAAAACTAAAGTGTACAACTCACAAGGAAGAAAAGATGGTGGGGGGTGGGGGATTTGCGTGGTGCCTCTATACCAAAAAAGTCTAAAAAAATAATACCCATTTCCATGAAATGGTGGGATGCTAACAAAAGTGGCCAACGTGGGTGAAAGCATCCAAAATTCTCATTAATTTAGATATATATAAAAATACGAGTGGAGACTTGGTCGGCTCAGGTGGTAGCAATATCATTTCACCTTTAAAATGAAAAATAAAACAAGTACGCAAGCAAGCCTAGTCAACCAAGGAGGAACTAGAGATAGCAGTTTTGAAAACGAACACAAGACAAGGACCAACCACAATGTCACAATAGGATACCCTCCTCTTTGCGTGAATCGAGGATCGATCCATGAAGTGACCAATCTAAACAATAAAATCGCTTATTGATAATTAACAACGTTTATAACAAATCGACGATCAGATAACGAAGTTATCATCGATTGATAATTAAAATAATAATATTATTACTATTTTTATTACTATTATTATTACAACTTAATACTACTTATTAATCACATTAACAAGGACCAACATACAAGCTTGACCAAAACAATAATAGAAAGAATTGAAAATTCAAAAGAATAATTATTATTATGTAGATGTTCCCTCTAGCTGGTCATGCCCTAACAACATCAAGTCATCATTCAAACCATCTATCGAATTTGAGAAAGATATTTTTCCTTAACAGGGCAATCAAAAAGGCGAAGCCAACAAGGATCAACAGAGCACAACAATGTTAAACACTTAGCAACATGGTCATCGAAGAAGAAAAAGAAGAATGAGGAATGGGGCATTACATTCTCCTCCCCTTAAGAAAACATCGTCCTCGATGTGACATATAATGAAGAAAGAGAAATGGTAGTAACAAGGAACAAATATGGGTGAAGGTATGCTCTAAGGTTAAGTTTGGTGTATACATACCAGGTGCATGCGCATCCTTGTAGAGTAGAGTACAATCTATGCACCCAGAGTGATGGTGGTAATGCTTCCTGTCCCATTATCCAGAGTCTCTCACACTGCTGAATGTGACACTAAGCAAGTTGATCACCATTATAAGTGCAGATATGTGTAGGTGCATTGCTCCTTACAAACCTAGTAGATAGGGTGACTTTGATCTCATTCCATTCCATAAGATTATCTTTATGAACTACCCACCAGTGCACTGCTGTCCCACACAAGACATATGCTAACATGTCTCTTCTCCTGACCTAGTCTATCCACTTTGTGCCTCCATGGCTTGTAAGAATACAAGAAGATCTTCTACTCCTGTATACCAAGGTACTGCGCTACCTATCCGTCAAACAAAATGAAGTCCATTCTTGTGAGTAATCGTGATTTTTACCTTGCGTTCCCGAGCTCAATTGTCACAAGAAATACTTGTAGTATTACTAATAGAGTGAGAATCATCCCATTGTAGGATGCCTTCCTTTGATGGATCATTGACCTCTGGGTCTTGAATAGGACGTACATAGATTCTTGTTAAGTCCTCCTAACTTAGAGGCTCAAAATATGGGGTAGACTTATTGATATACCCCTTCTTCTTTATTCTAAAAGCTGTTATACCCCTTATTGAATCTCAAGTCAGCATTATTCACATAACACTAAGGGCGTCCCAAGCAAGGATAGAAAATTTTCTGCTTCTACAAGTGCTAATACCTCAAAATCCCCAATGAATTTGGCCCTTGTATGGTTATAAATGCATCCTTAAAAACTCCTATGGGAGTGGACTTAGTTTAGTTTTCCATAAACAACACATTAGATGATGGTTGTAATGGAGGCCTAACCAATTGTACCCATGCATCTAATGTAAGCACATTCACTTATGCACCTGTGTCAATCAAAATATTGCTCAATAGCCATCCATCCAAAACAACATTCCGAGTGATCTCTTTATCATAGTCAATGCTACGAGGGAAAGATTCACATGTAGGATCTTCTATCTGGTCTCTATACCTGCACATGGAGTGTTCCCTTTTAACCAACTTCATAATAGTGGAATGATGTTCTCCTGGCACAACATTTTACACACTTCTATTATCTCATCAATATCAGTTTAGACTATCTTTGATGCTTTCTTATACTCTTTTAAGTACTATATCTAACCTTGAAGATTCCTTATCACTTCCATGGTATCATGGTAAACTTCCTTTGATGACCAGGATCTGGGTACCTTGCATGTAAAACCTCCTCCTTGGTGATCGTAGGCTTAGTGCAATGCCTCTCTTACGCATCTTTTCACTTGACGTGCATTAATTTTCACTATTGATGCCTCAGTCCTTCTGCTATCTTGGGCATCCACTAATCTTCTACCGCACACCGGATTCTAACCATCCCAAGTGTATTTGTTTTCTTTCTTATGCTTTGTTTACTCGATGCTCATATAAGTTTGGGAACTCTTTATAGCTATGGTTCTTTCCACGAAAGAACATGCAACATTCTCGAGGACATTCATGCCTATACCGGTCGGAGATCCACACGTATAACATGTTCCATGAGGAAACTCACCTCTTTCTCCACCACAGCCTCATACTCCATATCCACAATATCTATGTCCTCTTTCATGACCTCCTTCAAAATGTTCCTCATTCTTGTCATAGTGTGCTTGATTATGATCTCGATCTTGGTGTTCATTCTTGTTCTTAGAGTTATCTATTACACTTGTCTCATTGTACCCCAATGTCTATAGCATCCTAGATCTGACCAATCAACCGACAATCTTTAGTATCATGGGTCGTGGAATGGCAAATTTTATAGTAACTAGAGACATTCTTCCTTATCATGCACTCAGAATAAAGGAAAATGACTAGCATCATGATTCAAATGACAGATCTCATAATCCAACAGTAATGAGCGTACTGTTCTGTGAGGACAAATATCCTTGGTGTGACCTTCCACTTCACAATCTATACACCAACTCCCTGAGCGCATTTCATGAGCTGAATTTGTCGATAATTTTTCTAGTTATTTTGCCATAGCTGCAATCTGTGCCTCTAAGAATGGACTAACACCAGTATCAATGCTCCCAACTTCTCAAAGATGCAAAGATACTTCCAAAGTGCTTCATGTTGATCAGTGCATGTCTTATGTAATAGTGCTCTTTTGAATGGTGTAATCAATCCTCCAACAAACCATTTTGTATGTTGGATGGCATGAATATCATAAGACAACTTAGATAGAAGTGTCTTAAAATGGGCATCATACTTACATACACTCTCGCAGTTCCTTGCTTAATATCCTACAATGCACTTATACTCTTTTGCTCAAATTCAGGGATATGGAACTCTTTCAAGAAATCATCCTTCAATGCTGCATAATCCACGCAAGTTTGATCAGGGTCAAACTTCCTATACCAGTTGTGTGCACATCCTTGTAATGTAGTAATAAATTGAATTACCTTACGCTAAGAAGCCATGATCCCTTTTACACGCCATAATATTTCACAAATATGCACATGTTCGAAGCATCCTCTATACCTCTATATTTGGGAGACAAAGAGACATCTCCATATAAATATTCTATGGTTCTTTGTGGGCCTTGACCACCTGATCTAGAACCTCATGTGTTTCCTTTACCTTGAGAACCACCAGATCCACTGGAACTAGAACCACCTATACCTCTTGATCCTCCACCTATAGTTGGACTAGGACCTATAGATGTACTCCCATATGCTCCGACTATAGTAATATACTCGAACCCCTACAAAGTGTGTGAGGTAGTTCCACTTCTCGAGGTGAATCCAAAATTCTCGTGTGCTCACATTCTCGTGTGGATAATGCACCTAAAAATGTTCCTCCAAATAACATCGGCCGCCTCATCCCGCCATTGATGTACTTGTTCCCTAACTTCTACTCTCCTACTTCCTAAGTTAGCTTACTGGTTACTTGTCATATTAGATACAAGAAAACCAAGCGCAAGGGCTAGGTCACTAGGTGGATTAAGATGCACACTCATGGCCTAGGTAGTCTTTGTTGGCACACTTCTTTGTGAAGCCAAGGGGGATATCTGTCATGCTTGCCAAGATGGGGGAGTTCCGATGCTCAAGCTCCATGTCTTCTATGTGAGCTTCAAATTCTTCATAAGCCATGTCTCTCCTCAATACCATACTTTCTTCAACAAGTACACTACTTCTCTATATCTCTCTCGCATGCCTCATTATACTTAAGTCACATTTCCTCTCTTTGCCTTTCTCATTACTAGGTATGCCATCTTTCACCAAACTTGTTCCTGCCCTCGCGTGAGGTAAGGTTTAGTTAGCCATCAATTTACTCTCCGTGTTCAAATTTACATCAAGATCTTGATTGCAGTGGAATACCTTACAAATATGCTCCTTTAGGAAAAAAACTAGAATTCAGCTACCTCCGGGAAAGAATACATTGAAATTGAATATTCCAGAATATAACTATTTAGAACACCATGAAACCATGTATCCAAAATGTGAGTCTAGATCAAATCAACATCATAAAGGGCCTAAAATTATTCCTATGTCCAAACAAGTGCGCGATATCTCCAATTCCTCTTAGATGCATACGCAATCAGCCACTCGTATAGTTCTACTAGAAAGATGGTGAAAAATATCTCATATAAGTTTTCATATAGATTATGTTCTACGCAACTACATGTGTTAAACTCATATCTAATGCTGAACCATCATGCATATTCTTCCTCCAGATCATGTATCCACTCCTCAATACTTTCTAGAGTTAATCGGTACATCTTCATCACGAACCATCCTGAAAACAACTAAAAAGAGGTCCTAGAAATAGAACCAATGATGTAGCCTAGAATTTAGCAGATAACACCCTAGACATGCTGACACATCACTCATCCTAGATTGAGCACTCACCCGAAGCGTGCAAAGGTACCAGGTCCCTATTTAGGGTTGTTATAATAGGATGTTTAGTGTGATGACAATAGAAACATAAATATCCATAACTAACCCCTCATTCTACAAGGCATGCCATATTCGGATCTAAGAAAGAACAAGCTTAAATGATAGGGGATGCCAAAATCTGAACCTACCTCATCCTACTTGTCATCTCCCCTACCCATAGCGATCCATTAGCATTGCCCCTTCCTATTGCTGATAATTATCCATTGGCTTTCAAGGATCCTGTTGATTTACTCTAGGCTCTTTTACCCACAGAGTCTGAAGCCAACCATTTCCCTATCTCGTAGATATTATTTACAAGGATTACTACCAATTCAACATAACCCCCTTACAACGGTGTCATTTTCTCATTTGGTACACCCGTTGGATTATGTTGACAATTTCATGCTTTGGGGATGCCTTTGGCTACCTTTCTCAACTCATATTCAAATGTTGTTTGCTGATACTTCCACTATCTATCCAAAGTTGTTTCAAACAACAAAACCAACCATGCTCATGCCATTTGTAGCAACCTCTTCTTTATCACCGTCGCCCACACTTAAACCTTTACAATAAATTGAAATTTTTCCAATCTATAAAGCCTTACCTATATCTATATCTTCCTCCACATTTGAACCATTTGCCACATTGGGATTCATGCCGACATCAAGCCTAGTCCATCCCCTGTCAAACTAGATATAGCCACATCCTCACAAGATAGCGTAAAGACTATTCCCCACGTAAGAGGAAGACCCAACCTCTTAGACCACATACATCGGCTTAACCCACTACCCCTCTATTACCTTCACCACTTCCATCTATCTTAGGGCCTCACCCATCAACCTTGGTCACACAACCTCCTACCTAAGATAAACCAATCATGATCCTCTATTACACCCAAATTACCTACATAGCTTACGCCTTCGCCATCACCTATATCCTTTCTACCACCTACATCTACATCACTTCCAATATCCTCATCATTACCTATGATATTTCCTTCTCTTCAACTAGTACCTTCCACCTTGCCTCTTCCCACAGCCTTCACCGCACCACCATTATCATCTTCGCTAATCCATTCACTTCCTCCATTTTCCTTCCCTTCTACATCACACACTCCATCTTAACATTTACCCAATAAGGTGCAACAAAAGTCCAAAACCCACTACGCTTCAAAGAGGTAGGTAAACCTACACCACCTTCAACCGATAGCTCATCTCGCTACATCTTTACCTAAGAAGGTGCAATTCAAACCTAAAATCGTACTACCTACCAAACAGTGGTCAAACTAACCCAACCTATGATTCCACCTCCTGTGGCACATATCCCACAAAAATTTCCCACACTTCCATATAGACCCACACTTACTTCACATTGTGATCCATTGGTAGGGTCTTACGCTAACTTCTCATTAACCTTTTAGAAACCTTTGTCATCACATTGCCACCACTTAGACCTTATGACCCGCTCAAACCTAAACTAGAAGGGTTTAAAAATATGAAATTTTTCACTTACCATCGTGTGTTAGGGTATGATGTGGGAAACTGTAAGGCTCTTAAGACTTTTCTTCTCCAACTGTGTCCTCCCAAAGAAAATTTTCACGATGATGATCTTTTAGATGAGGACCCTATTCCACCTCCATATATCACCACACCTCCTCATCCCTTAGCTATTTAGTGACCTTCATCTCCCCCTCCACAATCCTTTTATCATCCTCCAACATTTGAGATCAATATGGTCTATATAAGAGAGCTAGCCAAACCTTCGCCAAAATTCCAATGTGCTGCATTGTTTTCAAAACCAATATATGCCCTCACCATATTGTTTCCTGTCATGTCACTACACCTATCACGACTCACTTGCTCCTTTACCACATATTAATATGGTTAACATTACCACTCGAGCCCAAAAGGAAAAAGGAAAGGAGAAAACAACCAGCCCATCCGCCACTCTTTTACCTAATATCCCATATGCACCTACACTAAAAATCACTATCCATGGACCCACATACCCTATTTTTGATGGGGTTTCCCATCGTATAATGCTTAAACAATTGCACCAATATCCTCTCAAAATTTATTTGTACGACCTTGTCCAAACCTCTCACTCTCATCGACAGGCCCTCATTGAGGTTTGGAATCTATTGAGGTTTTACCTAAGTACTCTAATCCGTGGCATCCATTATCACTCCTCACCATGTGGCCTCTCTCACCACTTCAACCCCTTCCTCTCGCTCACTCACTACCACTCATCAAGTAGCCGAGTCTCGCCTCGACAATGAGATTGTACCTCTACAATCGATGATCTGATCCCGCCTATTCATTTCTGTCTACATTGATAATATACACGTTTGATGCATTATGATCAATGACGGTGCCAATATCAACATCATTTCTTCCCATACGTACAATAAAATGCACATCCCTACCAATTGCATACATAATAACCCATTTATGTTGCATTCATTCAATGATGCCATGACTTCCACCCTTGGCACCATCATTCTCCACATTCGTGTGGGCCCCGTACCATTCTTGAATTATTTTATGTCTTAGAGGGGGAATTCCAATATAACATGCTACTTGGTCGACCTTAGATCCATGCCATGGGTTGTGTTCCTTTAACCTTACACCGTTGTTTAAAATTTGAACATGAAGGACACAACTATACCATTCCAACCGACCCTTCACCATTCAAGACTTGTAACATGTTGTATTGACCCAATGATGTCCTTATACTAGTTAAGGCATCTACCACCGCTATCACTTCCTCTTCATCCAGGGCCCCATCCACCAAAGTTTCCACTACCTCTTCCACACCTAAATTCTCTATTTCCACCATCACACAACTTCTGCAAACTGACTCATCATCTAACCCATCTAATTCTCAACCAACCAATGCTTCTTCTTCTAAACTATCTAATAGTTTATCCATTCCCACTACCGACATACCAACTCACTCGATCCCTTAGAAGCTATTTTTAAATACCTCACTCCAGTGGAAGTACCACCTTTATAACACCGAAACATTCCTTACTCCTCAAGAGTATGGTAAAATTCTCCAACATCCTTGCTATGATTACTGCATAGGCAAGGTTTTCCCCTACGATGCTCCCCCACCTTCACACCAAATTAACGTATGGGGGACATGATGCTACTACCTACTCACCTGAGCCACCTTCCCAAACTTGACCATTTTCATCCAACCTTCATCTCTCACCAACCGCCACTTCGCCCACACCTTCATCACCGTGCTTTTAAGGGCTTTGGTTTTGGTTTTTACGAACAAGGCTGCCATAATGTCATCCCATGCACCACTCATAAGCATAAATACCGTAGTGGTATTGGATTTTCCAAACCATCTCCTAAGAAGGCCTGAGTCAAACTCATTGAGGAAAAAAACCTTTCCCACCCCATTCACCAACTTCACCACCTTCACCTGCAGAGTCTATGGATCCAGAATCCATTCCTCCTAACTTTTTTTTCATGAACACCATTTCCCTGAGACCTCTAACTTATAAATGAGATGGTGAGGATCCCTCTTCTCTTCCCTTCTTATATCCTGACATGATTAATGATGATACACCTTCTATTAATGTCATTCAATTTTAGGATGATGAGTCTATTCTCACATACCTTGGTGTGGAAGATTCTTATATTCACTAGTCATTACCTTCTAAGACATAAACCATGTTGAATGAATCCACCATCAATATCAATATTTACACTTAGGATGACCCGCACATTCTAAAAATAGGCCAATCTTTAGATGTTGTTGAATAGGAAGCTTTCACTTATTTTCTCTAGGATCATAACAATTATTTTTCTTGGTATTATGCTAATATGCATGGTATTGACCCAAACATTGTGGTCCACAGTATCGTAACTATTCCCGAGGCCAAACCCATGAAGTAGAAGCTGTGGAACATACACCCTCCATTTCCCTTCTTGTCAAAGAATAACTCCAGTGCCTTATTTCAATTTCCTTCATCCTACCCATTGATTATCCCTAATGGATCTCTAACATTTTTCCTATCATAAAAGTGATAGGGGAACTTTGCATTTGCAAGGATTTCCATGACCTTAACTTAGCTTGCACCAAAGATGACTTTCCTCTACATAGTATTGACAAACTAGTTGATCTCACCACGAATCATGAGATGTTATCCCTCATGTATGGTTTCTTGGGTTATAACCAACTATTACTCACCCCGAAATATCAACACAAAACTACCTTCATCACTCCTTGGGGAATTTTTGTTATCATGTCATATCATCTCGCCTTAAAAAGATGGTGCTACATATCAACAAGCTATGAATTATATCTCTCATGACATTATGCATCACATAATGGAAGATTATGTTAATGATATTCTTGCCAAATCCAAACATCGTGCTAAACACCTTATAGTCCTTAAGGACATCTTCGACTGCCTCATCAAATACTTTTTTAACTTCAACTTAGGAAGTTTGTATTCACCGTTGTCTCTGGAAAGCTCCTTGGTTTTATTGTTTCTTTGCATGGAATTGAATTTGATCCCGCTAAAATCAAGGCTATTCTTGAAATGCCTCCACCTACTAACCTTTGTCAACTTTGTAGTTTGCAAGGAAAGTTGCAATCTATTTGTTGCGTTATTTTACATCTTTCCAATCGCTGCCATCACTTTCATCATCTCCTTAAAAGGATTTCTCCTTCGAAGGGATGATGAATGCCACAAATACTTTGATGCCTTAAAACAATGACTCCTCCAACCACCTGCTTCTCATTCCCCTAAGGATGACAAACCATTTTACCTTTACATTTATGTTGTTGATCATTCCTAGGTACCATGCTCACTCATTGCTATGAGGAACACAAGGAGAAAGTGGTTTATTATATAAGATTTACAATTTTAGACTATGAAACTAGATATACTCACTCCGAAAAAATCCACTTAGCCTTAGTTTTTTTCACCACTAAAATTTGCTATTACCTCCACAAACCTTTGTTTTCACCAATATTGACCCCCTTACATTACATGTACTCTAAGCTTTACCAACATCAATGTGCTACATATTGGCTCATGCTTCTTGCAGAACAAGATATCGAATTCACCCATCAAAAATTTGTCAAAGGATAAACGATTATAGACCAACTCGCAGATACACCTCTCTCCGGAAATCAATCCTCTAACTTTGATTTCCTTGATGAATCCATCACTACCCTCTCTTTGGATGATACCATTTACCAGATGACCTTATTCTTTGATGGTTCCAAATGTCAACGTGGGGATGGTTCCGAGTTATCCTCATTCCTCTTGATAGTGACCCTATGCCATTATATTTCAAACTTGATTTTGATTGTACTAACAATATCACTGAATATGAAGCACTCGTGTCAGGTCTTCAAACCTCCATAGACTTAGATGTTAAATCAATTAATATATTTGGCAACTCTCAACTGGTTATGAACCAAGTTAATGGTATATACCAATGTCATAATGAGATACTTCAAAATTATAAGCATCATGTTGACATACTTTTGACTACCTTTGTCTCATTATGAAATTCAAACCACCCACATTCCACTAATAAATTTCCATATACCATGGCATGTATTGCTTCTCAAATCTCCACTTCATCCTCTCGACTCAAAAATATTTGTTAGGTATAAAGGTTACAATCACCCTCTTATCTATTTCAAGATGTCAACCTTGTAGCAACCATTGAAGCTGACCCCTATGACCTTTGGTATAAATAGTTTATTAACTACCTTTCCTTTTCCATTTTGCCTCCGCTTTTACTTGCAATGGACAATGAGTATTTATAAAAAGTGTCTCTCATTATGTCATCAAGGGTGGTCTTCTCTAGAAATTTGGATTTGACACTATCCTCTTACGATGCCTTACGAATTATGAAATTTGCTACACCATCAAGGAAGTTCACAAAGAAATTTGTGGGGGTCACTTTAGTGGTTTAGGTGTCACTAAACACATTCTTCCTCTGGGATATTATTGACCAACCCTAAACCATTATTGTTGTGACTATGTCAAGCATTGTGTCAAATGTTAGCAACATTCTAATCTTCATCACATCCCCAGTCACGCCTTACAAGTCGCATGAGACCTTTGGCCTTTTTCTCAATGGGGTTTGGATCTTGTCAGAGAGATTAACCCTTATTCTTCCCAATGCCATCAATGTATCATAACCACTACTAAGTATTACATGAACTGGGTGTAATATGTACCTATTATTTCTACAAAAGCCAAGAAAATATGTGAATTCATCAACCATAACATCATTTTTTGCTTTAGTGTCCCTCACCGCCTCATCACTGATAATGGAAAACAATTTAAAAACAAAACCTTATGGAAACTCTATGATGTCTTTAACACACAACTTAGTTTTTCTTTACGTTATTATCCTCTAACAAATGGCCAAGCTGAATCAACCAACAAAATATTAAAAAAATTCTTATGAAAGTGGTTGATTTATACTAGACGAGTGCATGTCTAAATGCTCTTGATCACCTCCAAATCTACCAAAAGCGTATCAAATGTGCCTATGAAAAATGTGTCCATGAATGAACCTTCAAGGTCAATGACCTTGTCTTGAAGGAAAATCAACATGTAACCAAAACGAAGAAAATTAAACGGGAAATTTTACTCCTAATTGGCTTGGACCTTATATCGTTACTCATACCTATGGATCAAGTTCTTATTGTTTGTCTTTACTCAAAGGAAAACCAAAACTTGAGCCCTCAATGCCTTTCATCTTCGACCATTATATTGTTGAATCAAGTCCTAGATCACCTTATGTATATTAAGTGCCTATCCCTTGAGAACCATCCACCTTCCACTTACATATTTTAAGGATCAAAGAATAAATGAGAATCATGTGATTACCCGCCACCTTTCAGCCTTATCTTCAATATGAGTACCATGACTCTACTCATCGCATGATTCTCATGGAAACTTTTAGTCCTTTTTAGGATGAATCCCATGGTCGTTTTCCACTTAAAACTTTTATTTCATAGTTAACCCCTGTGCTATGGTTTTTTCTTCATAAAAGAAGCCTATACTTCTCTATAGTCTTGTCCATGACCTAAAAGTCCAAAAAACAATTCAAAAGCAATATACGAGATTTTCAAATTAAAAAATATTTGAGTCAAAATTCTCACAAAAATATCATCTCCTAAAAAAAGGACATCTACCCTTCTATCTTTCTACTATAAATAGACTTCTCCCTCAAAGGACAACTATACAAAGCTAGCCATACTATACATAGTCTATCACAAAAACAGACTATTTGTGCAAGAATAAAATAAAATAAAAAAATGTTCTGAAGTTTCCCGCATCGATCATCTTCTCAAAGACCTTAAAGAGATACTCTACTGATCCCACATAAACTTCCCACATCGACCAGTCTATAAAAAAAGCACAAAGAAAAAGATGACTTTTTCATCATGGAATTTCCAATTTTGATCTTAGGTCTCTTGCCAAAGAGGCATGCTGTCTCACACCAGGTTACGCTAAAACATCTTATTTCACCTCACCGCCTTTCCTCTCTAATATTTTTCCTACTCAATGGACGTGCCGAAAATGTGACTTTTCATGATCATGTGACTTTCTTCACCCTTAGAATAGTCAATCATGTAACACCTTTAGGGGTTTATGTTCATAAGACAATCTTTGGTATGATAGACTCTTAATGGTTCTTACCATTAGATAGATTTTTGTCTCCTCTTACCATTCCAATATTTTATTCCTTATTGATCCTCCTTCATACGACTAGACCTTTGACACCTACATTTTGGGAATTACTTTTCCACCAAAATCACCCATATCTATTCATTATAGCTAGAACCAAGCCTATTCGACCTAAATTCAACCATGCCTAAATGACCTAATTTCAACCATGCCTAAATGACCTAGAATCAATCATGCCTAAAACCTACCAACCCATTCCTCTACCTCATCATATTATTCCCTAGCTTATGGGAGAACTACATCGGCCTGAGGCCCCTTTTTACCGGGGCTATGTAGGCAACACTCCAAGGGCATGGGGCCCTTGGAGGTTAGCTCAACCACTCTTCCCCTAACCAATTTTCCCCATTTATATTCACATTCTACCTTAGTGATTTTTCCATTTTACACAAAACTGGGAAATTAAACAATCATAAAAACATACATACCTACCATTTTCAAACATCACCATATCATACATCAATCATTTCACATTTCCATGATATCAAATATTTGGAAATTTACACCACAACATACATATACATCATCATTTATTTTCCATACTACCAATAACTTGGAAATTAAATCAATCGTAAAAACAAAACCAAACCATGCCTATACCTCGACCTTACCTATGCACAATGTTGCTCCAAATTTTTTTGACCTTACCAACACCTATTACACCTTACCCGCAAGCCTACATTGCTTGTACATTTCCTTAATTGCATTTAGGGACATGTTATTTACCTATACCTCAGCCTTACCTATGCCTTAACATATATACCCCGACCTGAATTTCATTTTGAGACATTTGAATTTGTGTACTTGCTATACCTTGTGACGTTGTTACCCGTGTTGTTTAGCCTAGTGACCTTACCTTGCCTATTGATGTGATGTTTATCCCAACCATACCTTTGGTGCCATGGAACAAAACCTATTACATGTTCCTACACAAGACCTCATTTTTCTTCATGACCATATCCTATACTATGGATACCTGAAACACTTAAACATCGTTTAGATAAACCTATCACCCTTTTGACAATGTAGATTTTACAACCTCTTCCGCCTGGTACCATATCACAATCTATATGTGTGTGTATGTTCGATTGCCATTATCCATTACACAATATGACCATTACCCATTACCAAAAATGACCATACCCTTACCAACTGACCCTCACTTTCATCAATCACCTATTTATCAAACCACTTTTCAAAATTTTACAACATCATTGGTTCGTATTTTGAGGGGGATCTGTAGACACCAAAATTGGGTCACACTCCCCTCGATCCTCGACAAATAACCAACTCGAACACACTCACCTAACCATGGCCCCTTTCACCCCACTCTAATATTAATTTAATTAATTTAATTAAATTAATTCATGATCTCATAATATTTATTATTTAAATATCCTAATTGAGATAATTCTCACACCACCACCTCACCTATACACCTCACCTAGCCACCTCACCCCAAATCTATTCTTAGTATGTTGCCATAACTAACTAAGACCTACCTAAACCCTAAAAATCAAAGCCTACATTCCCTCTAACCACATTCCCGCCTGTTAGAAAAGAAGATTCTATTCTAATCTGTGAAGAAAAAAAGGAACAAGATCCAAGAAATCGATCAGATCTCGCTTTGAGTTTAGTAAACCTAGAAAATCCCTCCCTAATCACCACCGGTTACCCTAAACCACCACTAGTCAACCCGGAACCATTGCTAGTCACCTTGTATTCCCTAAACAACCTTAGTTCGGGTTGGTACATTGAGAGAGCAAGAAACAAGACCAGATTTGCATGTAAGCGTAACCAGCATTCACACACGCATCCGAATATCCACATGACTGAACAACAAAATGACCAAAGAGCCATTTTGCATTCATGGGAGCATCTCGAGGAAGTTCCATCACCACACCAAATTCCTTCCATCTCGATCAAATTCCATTTCCATCTAGCCATCAAACTCATATAACGATGAGTATTTTGTTAATCAACATTCATCTACTTTCATTTTAGTAGGCTCTATTACCTCTATTATCAGTTTCTACTTGCACCCCCATTCTCCCACCATTTACCTTCATGCAAGTTTGATAATTCATTCACCCACATCATTAAATTTCCCATACCTAACTATTAAACACCTCTGAGTATACCTAAGATCTCCATAGACCTTTCCATTGCCCTCTTCATTTCCATTTAGTCTCATATCTATCCTTACACCAAGATTTTAATAAGTTTCTATCACCTCCGATCAGTTGTCTGACACCGCTTATCCATGACTTTTGTTGGTCCATATTGATCTGTCATCGCTTACACTCGACCGATGTCGGTTTGTGTGTTATCCTTAGACCAAGAACAAATCCTAAATTCCCCACCAAATTCCCAAAACAACCCAAAACTAGACCTTAACCAAGACTGTACTGACTGATAGTGACCTCACCCTTTAGATTTAATCATACCTTAACTTGTTGTGAATGATTTTCTTATTGTAGTCGAATGCGATACCTAAATCATTTTAACTACAGTAGGATTTCATTTATTGTTAACATTGAATTGTTTTAAACAGTGGATTGATAACCTTCGTGGGAGCATCACACTTCCTAGAACTAGCATATGCTAGGCGAGTCCCATTGTCATATGATATTTAATCTCTTTTGGTGGTCTTGTTCATTTTAGGTAGTTCCTCTTAGCCAAAAGGAAGCTCTCACGATTAGTTGTGGATCAAGAAGTCATACACACACAACAACCTTCAACCAGATTTTATAGGTATTCCTCCTAGCCCTTTTACCCTTATCTATTTTGTCACATTCAAAGAAACGCTCTAAGAATCAGGTGAAACATTTTGGGACTCCTGGCGGGGCCCATTCAGGTTTCCTTGCATTTTTTCATTTCTAGGTGAAAATTTATATGTTTGTTTCCTTTCTAAAAGGTTCTCACATTAAAACTCTCCTCTAGAATCTTCTCCTCTTTCTATTGTCTCAAAGCAATCATGTTTTGGTGCTATAAAAAGAATTCTTATTCTCTTTCATTTGTATTACATTAGTGAAAGATCATACTCTCTCCTGTTCATCTTTTTGTGTCATCAAATTCAATATTTCGATTTGGGCTTAAAATCAACTGCATTTCATTTTGCTTTATTGCATTAGCTCACATTAAATGAGGGAAACATATATGCTGGAAGTCACGCCCAACTGATGGTTGAAAAAGAATCATAGAAAACACGTTCTCTTTCCTCTCTGAGTCTTACCAAAATACACAAATTTAAATTAACACATCTTTCTTAAACAACATCTTACCTGGGAACATCTGCGGTGATAACATGGCCCGATTGGCGGTACTCCCCACTCGTTGCTCTGCCGAGTCATTATCTCGGTGATGGCCCGCCCCACCATAACATACCAAACCTCTGCTTTTAAATATCCTTCTTCGTAGGACACCTTCCAAACCAATTTTTTTGTTCTAAATACACATAGTCAAGATTTTTATAGTGTAAGATAAACAAACATAAAGGAAAGAGCACTCTTAGGATTGTATTTTTCTTAGTGTTTATGCTTAGCTTGTGTTCAAGTGAGAGGACACGTTGTTCATCTTTTTATTTTCTCTTTGCACACTCCCCATCATAGTTGGTGTATTCCAACTTCATCTGAGTGTGCTTGGATCCCATTTTCATCATTCTCAGAATTCTGGGTTTGATTCCACACTTGATTTTAAATCAAAACCACCTTTTTCTTCATCTTTGTTTCAATTTCATAGTAACCAAGTGTCACCCAACAACCATTGTCAATTACCCTCTGACCATCACCGGTTTTACCCAACCAGCATCGGTTTATTGTTCTTTTGGTTAACCTACCCAAAAGGACACCTATTTCATATTCTTTGTTGTTCAGAGTCTCTGTAACTCTCCTCATCTTCTCTTGTCCTAATTAAAATCCATCTATAGCTTATCTACCTGGCAGATTATTAGCCTTTTACCTTGTTTTGGAAAACTATTCTTTTTCCATAGTGACTAACCGCAGTTACCTGTGACCGACATCAGTTTATCCTAACCAACGTCGGTTATCCTATGTAATTTTCCAACTGAAATTTTTACCTAATCCACCTACCACTACTTATTTTTCCTATTTCGTGTCATTTATAGAAAGTAGTCCTACCAAATTAGTACTTGTTCACATGGTGCTTGACTCGTAGCCAAGCAAATGCCCTCATATTCCATGCTAGTTGTCAACCACTCCCACCTAGTCCTTCACCACCTTCCATTCTATCACCCATGGATCCTACCCAACCTATCACTATCGCCACATGTGATGAGGAGTTTGCACGACTCCTTGACCAGAACCCTACCGCCTTACAGTTCTATCTTTCCCACTCATCGACTTGAGATGCCTTGGGTTAGTTGATATATAGAAAGTCTATATATATCCCCTTGAATTTCATTCCTACTTCCATGTCAGTCCCTCCTAGCTCTATACTACCTACACATGTTTTACCCTCACCATCTCGCAGCTAGGCCCTATACTTGCTATGACTACCATGTCTGCCACATCTATTACACCCGCAACATCCACTATACCTTCTTCAACCACCTAGAACATAACCTCATCCATGCCTATTATCTCACATATACCCATAACAACACAACCACCTCGATGTCGATGACCCCTACCCCATTTCAAAACATTGTCCTTTCTATTCCACAGTCCTTAGCCCTCATCACTACTAGGGTTACCTTGACCCTTCCACCTCCATATATGTACTATCAACAACCTCCCATTTGATCTTTCATTCATTCTGGGTACATACCCCCTATCTCACTCACTCATTCTCAACCTACCTATGTGGCATCGCCATACACTGGAATGCCACCTCCTTCATATGTCCAACATCAACCCTCTTATGCTACAATAGGTACCCATCCATCACCACCTACCAATGACCTCATCAAGTTAATGATGGATAAGATGTAGACACTAGAGGCATCAGTTTTTGGCTCACATAACTCTCTCACTTATGATGAAATTTGTAATGAGCCCATACACCCATCCATTCCTATGATGCCTAAATTTAAACACTTTAGTAGAAAGAGGACCCGCAATAGGATTTGCGGTCTTTCAAACATGGGTGTTATCTGATTACCCATGATGATGCTTTGCTTCTGAGGACCTTTCCCATGTCTCTGACTAGGACCACGTTAGATTGGTATAGTGGGTTACCTAGACATTCTATCTACTCATTTAATCAAGTAGCCCAAGCCTTCTTGGATCACTTCTCCATCAATGTTGTTAAGAAGGTTACCATGACTGACCTCTACTCTATGCATCAATATGACGATGAGTCTATCATATATTTTATCGCTTGTTGGCATAGCCTGATAAATCAACTCACATTCCAATTACCACAAACCGAACTCATCGAGATATTTACGCGGGCTTGTGCTAGACATATCTTGACAACCTCAGTAGGTGCATACTTTCTCGAACCTTTAATGAGGAATTCATCATGGTAAAAAAAGCTAGAGATTCGGGCCATCGAAGAAAAGAAAATCCAAATACGAAATAAGAATGCAAAATTTAAGTCAAATGATACCTCTTCTTCTTCAAAACCAAAAATAATTATTCAAAAGCCAAGGGAACCACTAACAAAGTGGTACTCAAGGCCAGCCCACTCATCCATCAAATTAGGCTAAGCCCTCATCTAATCTTTCCCTATCCAGAAAGTTCAATTCGATGAGAATAATTGAAATACACCCCAATTGGGGAGCATTATTCTTCTCGTTTTAGAAAAAGATCATTAAAGTTGGGGCCATCACCCTTTGGCCTATAAAACCACGCACAAGTTTTGATCTTGCTCGCGCCACACCTTTGTGGTACAAAGAGCACGACTTCCAGTAATATCATCGGGTAAAGGTCATAATGACGGTATTTACATCACATTCAAGAACATTGTCTAGGAAATGCTCGAGAGCGATGAGTTAGTATTGGATAATCTAAACACACTTGCCAACCAAAAGCTATACATCTTCAAGAAACCATTTCCTAATCACGCCCCTTCTTCTGACCAAATTGGAGAGACCTCAACTAATGATAGCAATACCCGCGAGGTCCATGCTATTTTCAGTGATGCACTAGTTACTTCCCAATTACCTCATATTCCTTCCATAGAGGAAATCCTAGCCCAAAGTCCTCCACCTACAAATGAACCCACTCCACCCATTCCTCCACCTACAGAGGAACACCCTTCATCTCCTCCCTCACTTGTTAAGGAGCCTTTTGTTAACATCGAGACCACTTCACCTTTGGCTTCTCCACTTAGAGAACTATCACCAGTAGTACCTCTTTGACCCATGGGAGACACTTGATCATCTCCTCCACCCACAGAGGAGTACCCATCAACTCCACTTATCAAAGATCCAGTAGAAATGTCGTCACCTCTAGGTGACCATTCTCCATTAAGCACCCAAGACCCTGTTGACTTAATTTCAGATCTCTTACCCACAGAGGCTAAAGCTAGAGATTTCCCCATTTCTAAAACACATTTTATGGGAATCACCATTAAATCCAGATCAAGCTCACCCACCGCAGTGCCATTCTCACACTTGGCCAATCACTTGGATTATGTTGATAGAGACTTACTTTGGGGGCATCTTCTATTTCCTTCGTCTCAACACAAATGTAGATTTGACTCCATGACACCTCCACTATCTATCCAAAAGTGTTTCGTGACCGACCAAACCAAACACAAGAATAACTATAAAAAATTCTCCCATGATACCACTCATGGCTCAACTTATGCCTATACCTATAACCCAACATGCGTCTACATCCAAATCCACACCTACATCATCTTCCTTACCTAAACCTATTACTACTTTAGGGGTCATCCCAAGCATCCTTACTCATCCACCCATCAAGTCGATTTAGCTACATTCTCCAAAAATAAAACCAAATTTAACTCAACCCCTAAACAAAAGAACCAATCCCTAGATCTCATACCCCAACCTCGCCAATCACACCCTCATCACCTTCACCCCTTCCATCCATCCTAGGACCTCACCCCTCGACCCTGGCTAAGAAACCTCCACCCGCTGGTAAACCAAGAACGCAACAACCCATTTCTCCCCAGACCTCTAATATACCCAAGCACCCCACATAACCTCCGCCCACACCTGTAACCTTTTTACCACCCATACCTCCAATACCATCAATAACTTCCTCACTACCCATGACACTTCCTTCTCTCTGTCCTCGACACCCCTACCCAACCTATGCCATCTCGCTTCAAGAACCTTGGTTATCCCCATGGGTAACCCAACCTCTTCCACTATCCACTTTTCCCTCTACAACTCATATCCCCATATCACCTTTACCAAAGAAGGTGCAACCTAAATGCAAAAATCCGCTACCCTCCAATAAGGTAGTTATACCAACCACACACTCTATCAAATAATCACTTTATGGCTAGTTCATCTCGCCATGCCCCTACCTAAGTAGACACGACCAACACCTAAGACCACACCATACACCAAGTTAGTAGCCCAACCCGCTCCCCTCTTGCAAAGAATCTTCCTATACAATCAGCCGCACTCCACCCAAACCCACATTCACCTCCCATTGTTATCCGCTAGCGGGTCCTATGCAAAAATTTTAACCAACCTCCTCGAAACTTTCATCATCACATTACCACCTCTTATACCTTATGACTCAATCAAACCCAAAACAAAAGGGTTTTACTTAAACCAAAATTTATGCCTATCATTGTGTGCCAAGACATGATTTAGAGGGATGTAAGGCTTTGAAATCTGCTCTTGTCTAGTTGTGTCCTCCTGAAGAAAACTTTGATGATGATGACCTTCTCGATGAGGACCCCATTTCGCTAGGACCAATTTCCACAGCTTCTTCCCTTATTGCCTACCGAGTGATCAAAATATCCACCCTCACAACTCTTAGAGCCACCTCGAGATTTGAAATTAACATGGTTTGTATCGAGAACTCATCAAACCCACAACCAAATTTCAAGTGTGCCCAACTCATTTCACAAAGTTCCTTCCCCCTCTTGGCTTCGGTCCTTCCCCGTCATTATACCTTTCATGGCTCACCAAATTCATCCACCTCCCCACCTCAAATCAACATTATCCACGTTGCTACCTATGCTCTCGTATGGACAAAAGCAAGAAAAAGGCAACCGACCCACTAACCAACCCCATACCCAACATACCATATGCACCTACACCTAAAGTCACTATCTCGTGGCCCCACATATACTATCTCTAATGGGGTTACACATCGCATGATGATCAAACAATTAAACTATTCCTCCCTCAAAATGTCCCTATATGACATCATCTAAACCTCTGAATCCCATTGTCAAGCTCTTATGGAGGTTCTTCACCTGTTGAGGTTTTACCCAATGACCCCACGCCCGTAGCCTCCATTATTACACCTCATCATGTAGCCTCTCTCACCAAATTACCACCTTCTTCTACACCTTCACCTACTCACCAAGTGGCCACCCTCAGCTTCTCAGATGAAGAGATCGCACCACACCAAACTGATGACCCTGATCCAACCCTTTTCATCTCCATCCATATTGATAATATACGTGTACAACATGTTATGATTGATGGGGGTGCTAGCATTAACATCATCTCTTCCCATGTATTTGACCGAATGCACATACTACTTGACAATTGCATGAATAAATATCCCATCATATTGCATTCATTTAATGACATTATCACGCCTTCACTTAAGCACCGTCATCCTCCATGTTCGCGTGGGCCCCATATCATTCTAGATTTATTTTACATCTTAGAGGGGGAATTTCAATATAACTTGTTGCTTGGTAGACCCTGGATTCATGTTATGGGTTGCATTCCTTCCACTTTGCATCGTTGTGTGAAGTTTGAGCATGAGGGTCACACCTATACCATTCAGGCTGACCCATCACCTTTCAAAACTTCCAACATGCTTTACTGACCCAATGATGTGCTTATACCCATTCAAAGCGTCTATGTCCATGACCAATTCCTCTTCACCTACACCTCCGCTCACCAATGATGCCACTACCTCAACCGCACCTAAATCCTCCATCCCTACCACTGCCACGACCTCCACTACTGACCCATCAACCTCCCAATCAGTTAGCTCCACCTCTGATCCAATCTCTAACACATCATCTATCCTAGATACGCACATATTGACCAATGATCCCTTGAAGGTGTTTTTCAATGCCTCACTCTAGGGAGTATCGCCTATATAATGTCAACATATTCCTTACTCCACAAGAGTATGGAATCCTTCACCAACATCCTCACTATGATCACCACATAGGAGGGTGTATCCTTTACGATCCTCCCCATCTTCACACCAATCTCAACTATGGGGGACTTGATGCTTCCACTTATACACCTGAACCACCATCACAAACCCACCCCTTTTATGTTGATCTCTAGTCACTCACTAATCGCCATTTATTCCACACCTTCTTGCACTCATGTGCATAGAAAGGTTTTGGTTTTGGATTTTATGAGAAAGGCCTTCACACTGTTATTCCATGTACCACCCGCAAACATAATGACCGTAGTGGTATCAGCTTTTCTGAACTACCTACCAAGAAGGCTCGCATTGAATTCATTGAGGATATCAACCTTTCTTCGTCTTCTTCACCCACTCTTCCTCCTTCACCACCTTCATCGACATAGTCGATGGATCCATAATCCATTCATCCTATTTTTTTTTTTCATAAACACCATTTTCTCAGACCTTTGACTTATCAACGTGAGGGTAAGGCCCTCTTATCTTCCCTTCCCGTATCCTAAAATGATCGATGATGATACACCTTTTTATTAATGTCATTCAATGTCAGGATGATGAATCTATACTAACCTATCTTGGTTCATAAGACTCTTATATTAATTGGTCTTTTTCATCTGAGATGCAAACCATGTTTAATGAATCGAATATCGAAATCAACATCCATACTCAGGATGACCCACACATTCTAAAAATCGGGCAATCTTTAGATACTACTGAATAGGAAGCCATCACTTATTTTCTCAAAAATCATAACCATGCTTTTTCTTGGTCTTACGCTGACATGCCTGGTATTGACCCCACCATAGTGGTCCACAATATTGTAACCATTTCTGATACAAAACCCATCAAAATAAACCTGAGGAAAATGCACCCTCACATTGCTCTTCTTGTCAAAGAATAACTTCAATGCCTTCTTTCCGTTTACTTCATCTTACCCATAGATTATCCCCAATGTATTTCTAACATTTTCCATGTCACTAAGGCAATAGTGGGACTTCACATTTGCATGATTTTCATGACCACAACCTAGCTTGCCCCAAAGATGACTTTCCTCTACCTAGTAATGATTAACTGGTTGACCTTACTACTGGTCACGAGATGCTATCACTCATGGATGGTTTCTTGGGTTATAACCAAATATTTCTTTCCCTAGAGGATCAACACAAAACCACATTCATCACCCCTTGGGGAACCTTTTGCTATCGAGTCATGCCTTTCCACCTTAAAAATTCTAGTGCTACATATCGGCGGGCTATGACTTACATTTTCCATGACATCATGCACCGTATATTGGAAGATTACGTAGATGATCTCTTTGCCAAATCTAAATGCCACTCTGAGCACCTAATTATCCTAAAAACCATATTTGACTACCTCATTAAGTATTGTGTTCACCTTCAGCCCAAGAAGTGTGTCTTTGCGGTTCTCTTAGGAAAGCTCTTGGGATTTATCATTTCCTTATGTGGTATAGAGGTTGACCCTGCTAGGGTCAAGGCCATTCTTGAAATGCCTCTCGCCCACTAACCTATGGAAACTCAGTAGCATGCAAGGTAAGCTACAATCTATTTCCCGTTTCATTTTGCAACTTTCTTCGATCAATGTCATCCATTTCATCATCTTCTCAAAAAGGATGTCTCCTTTAAATGGGATGATGACTTCCACAAATATTTTGAGGCCTTAAAAAAATACCTTCTCCAACCACCCATCCTCATTCCACCTAAATATAATCAACCCTTCTACCTATACATCTCTCGCTATCAATCACTCCTTGGGGCCGTGCTCACTCATTGTGATGAACAACATAGGGAGAAGATGGTTTATTACATAAGCCATACTCTTCTAGACTATGAAACCTGATACATCCATGCCAAAAATATTTTTAGCCTTAGTTTTTATTACCACCAAACTCCACCATTACCTAGTCAACCACAAAACCTATGTTGTGACCAACAATTCCCCTTACATGTCATGTGTGTCGGCGTTACCAAAATCAATGTGCCGCATGCTGGATTATTATTTTGGATGACCTTGACCTCGAATTTATCCATAAAAATCCATCAAGAGCCAAGATATTGTATACTAATTGGGTGACGCACCTATTTCTCGGGATCAACCCTCTAACTTTGACTTCCTAGATGAGTCAATCACTACCCTTTCCCTAAACAAACCCGCTTACCAAATAACAATCTTCTTCGATGGTTCCAAGTATCGGCATGGGGGTGGGTCTGGTGTTATCCTCATTTTTCTTGATGGTGAGCCCATGTCTTTGTCTTTCAAACTTGATTTTGATTGTACAAACAATATTGCTAAATACGAAGCACTTTCATATTGGGTCTCCCAGTCCGCTTATGCCTTAGATGTCAAGTCCATCAACATCTTTGGTGATTCTCAATTGGTCATTGAGATAATTCAAAAGTATAAGCATCGTGTGGATATACTTTTGACCACCTTCGACCATTATGCCCTTTAAACCGTCCCACGTTCTACCAACAAATTTGTAGATACCATGGCCTGCTTGGCTTCTCAGATACCCGCTTTTCCCGTCGACTCTAAAATCTTTGTCACCATATAAAGACTCCAATTACCTTCTTATTTACCTCGTGAAGTTTACTCTATTAGAACTGCTACTCTTAACCTAAGTGTCCTTTGGTATAAACAATACTCAGACTATTTTTCCCTCTCCATGTTACCTCCCGACCTCATCCGTAATGGACAATGTGAATTTCTTAAAATGGTCTCTCATTATGTCATCATGGGTGGCCTCCTCTATAAATGTGGATTTGATGGTATTATCTTACAAAGGCTTTACGAGTTCTGAAATTCCCTATACCATTAAGGAAGTTCATGATGGCATATGTGGAGGTCACTTTAGTGATCTTGTGGTTGCTAAGCGTATTCTTCACCTAGGCTATTATTGGCTGACCCTTAACCATGATTGTTGTGACTATGTTAAGTGTTGTGTAAAATGCAAACAACATTCCAACCTTCATCATACACCCAGTTGTGCCTTACAGGTCACCTATGACCTTTGGCCCTTCTCTCAATGGGGTTTGGATCTTATCAGAGAAATCAATCCCCATTCTTCCTAGAGACATCAATGGATAATCACTGCTATCAATATTACACCAAATGGGTTGAAGCCATACCTCTCATCTCCATGAAAGCTAAGAAAATATGTGAGTTCATTAATCATCACATTATTTGTCACTTCGCGTTCCACATCACCTCATCACTGATAATGGAAAACAATTCAAAAATAAAACCTTGCAGAAACTTTGTGATGCCTTCAGTATTCAACTAATTTTCTTGTCACCATATTATCCACAAATCAACGGCCAAGCCAAATCCACTAATAAAACCTTGAACAAAATTCTCATGATAGTGGTTAATGATATTGGGAAGTACTAGCATACGCACATTCCTTTCACCCCGTGGGTGTACTGTACTAGTATTTGCACTTCCACTACTGCCACTCCTTTTTCACTTGTCTATGGTATAGAGGTTGTTTTGCCTCTTAAAGTCTAGATTCCATCTCTTCGTATTTCTCCCCATGAAATTCTCAACCATGATGACTTTCTCCAGCTTTCATTTAGCACAAATTGATTTATTAGACGAATGACATCTTCATGCTCTTGACCATCTCCAAGTTTACCAAAAGCATATCAAATGTGCCTATGACAAACGTGTTCATGAACAAACCTTCCAAGTCGGTGACCTTGTCTTGAAGGAAAATCAACATGTAAACAAATTAGAAAAAAGTAAACGGGTAAATTTGCTCCTAATTGGCTTGGACCATACATCGTGACTCATGCTTATGAATCGTGCTTATCGCTTATCGTCATTGGATGGTAAACCCAAACCCGAGCCCCTTAAGGTCTTACATCTTCAACCATTCTACTATTGAATTTTATTCCTACCCCACCTTCTATCTCTTTTCATGCTCATCCCTTAAGTGCTATTCACTTCCGTCCTTTCACTATGCCATCCCCAACGATTAAACAAAAATCATGTGCATACTGTTACTCTTCTACCCGCTCTTAAATATGTGTACTATGGCTTCGCACATGGCATGATTCTCATGGATACTTTTTGTCTACTTTCAGATGAGATCCCATGGTCATTTCACCTTGATTTCTGAACAAGAATCTGATTCTTCACCTTAGTCTTTTCCATGACTTAAAATCCCTCACATGGGATCCAACTCCTTGAGTCAAAATTCTAATAAAAAGATGAATCCCTCAAAAAGGACATCTTTCTCTCTACATCACTGCTATAAATAGATTGCTCCCTCGAAGGAAAGCTATGTAAAGCTTGCTAAAAAAACAAAGCTTCTGCATCGATCAACTTTGCGAAGACCTCAAGGAGTTAATTTCCTCATAGAATTCCCACATCGATCAATCTATCTCAAATACAAGTCAAACAAAAAAACTTTTTCATCATGGACTTGCTCATTGTGATCTTGGATCTCTTGCCAAAAGGCATGCTACCTAATACCATATAACCTAACCATTTTTCACCTTCTCACCATTTACACCTTCATTTCCTACCGCCTCAAGGGACCTGCTGAAATTGTGACATTTGGTGATCATGTGACTATTCTTCACCTTTAGAATAATCAATCATGCAATGTCTTTAGGGTCTTACGTTCACTAGCCTATCTAAGGTATGGTCCAACCATTATGATCCTCAAAAATCATATGGCTCTCTTTCCTCCTCTTATCTTTCACCTTCTTCATTACGTATTGATCATCCTATACAAGACTAGACCCTCAACGCTTATCTCTGGGAAATTTTCCTCTTTCACCACAATCAACTTAAAATCACCCATACCTATTTGCCCACAATTCAACCATCCCTAAAATACCTCAACTCAACCATGCTTATAACCTACTAACCCATTCTCAAACCTCCTCACATTTTCCCTAGCTTATGGGAGAACTACATTGGCCTGAGGTCCCCGTTTGATAGGATTATGTAGGCAGCACTATGAGGGTAGGGGAATTTGGAGGTTAGCTCGGCCACTCTCTAACCTAACCAATTACCTCTCCCCCTTTCCTAGTCACATTATACCCTAGTTAGTTTCCTTTTTATATCAATAATTGTAAATTAAACCAAACAAACAACAATTGCTTCACATCTTTACCATCATCATTCATGCATTCATTATGTCTACCATTTCTTTACCATTATCATGAATTTTACTACAAAACATATTAACGTGACCCATATCATCATTAATTACACAAATTAATGAATTACAAACTCAACCAATCTCAACTCAACCATACCTACCCCAACCTAAACTTCATCATACCTAATTCAACCCGACTCGATCCATGCTTAAATAAAAACCCGACTCAATCCATGCCTAAACAAAACCTAAAATTCATCATACCTAAGTCAAACCTGACTCAATCCATGCCTAAACCACAAACCTAACTCAATCCATGCCTATGACCTGACTCAATCCATGCCTAAAACTTGACTCAATCCATGCCTAAACCACAAACCTAACTCAATCCATGCCTATGACTTGACTCAATCCATGCCTAAAACTTGACTCAATCCATGCCTATGACCTGACTCAATCCATGCCTATGAACTAACTTCATCCATGCCTAACCTGAATTAATCCATGGCTAAACCAACCAACCTAACTCAATCCATGCCTATGACCTGACTCCATCCATGCCTACACCAAAAACCTGACTCGATCCATGCCTACACTACTTGGTTTCCATCACATATACAAATCAAAACAGAAAGTTAAACACAACCATGTACACATTATGCCATAGTCACCATCATCTCTATAAATCAATCATCTAAACATGTCTATCCATATACATGACTCTGAAATATCTTTGGCACGCAGGCCGGTGTATATAACATCTCGAAACTCTCATGTACATCCTCACTATCTTCGGCATGCAGGCCGGTATATATGTCAAAACTAAACTAATCATGCATGGAACTTAAACACCTCCCCCTCTGATATCCAAGCCTATCTCATTTGTCTCCTCCTCCACTCCTCTAGCCCAACGTCTAGTTGATCTCCCTCTACCTCACCCTGGATGGGATCCTGATGGCCCTTCCTCTAGAGCTAGCCTCCATGCACTAGTGGCCTCACCTTGACATGACCCCTAGGCTCATTAGTCCCCTATTCTCTCCACACTATGTGTGTGGGATCTGCTCCTCTCACTTGAGGCCTGCTATGCTCTATGCTTGGCATATGATAAGACATATATCCCCACTACCATCAAATGATCCTGGTAGTATCTCACATCACCCACGAAATCTCTCAATATAGTAGTGGGTACTATCTATCTTGGTGCCATCATCCACCGACCATGTCCCTACCCATATGGTGGTGCTATCGTCCCCGCAACTTGCACTGTGACTTGGGCCGCTATCGGTGCCTATGTAGTGGTCAAATGGCACCGCAAACTTGTAAATTTTCCCTATGCCCTAGAAAAATGGCCCTGTAAACCTATCACCTATGCCTATAGGGTGGCTACCCGCACTCCATCTCCACCCTCTCCCTTCGGTGCAGTGTACTAGTCCCCGTACTCCCCGTGCTGGTAAAAGTAGCCACTGTGCCTGCAGAGTCACAACTTTTACCTCAACCCCGTCGGATGTCCTCGTACTTTATGCCTAATCGGCTCACCATGGTAGCCACTCGCCTCGTAGGGAATCCTATGAACTATGATAGTAGCCAAATCTGCTGCCTCGGCCTCGATGGTACTTGCTCATACTGTAGCCCACCACTATCTATACTTATCTATTACCCCGACATCATCTATATGTCATTCGACTAGATGCTCTTCCCGATCGGTCGATATCTTTTGTAGGTTGTGGTGGAGACATAGGCCTCTCAACATCATCTCTCCTATACTGAGGGAATGGTGGAGGTATATCTGTGGAAAACCAAAATACCATTTGACCTCGGTCTCAGTATCATCTCATGCTCCCCGGCTTGTCACCCTCTATCCATCTATAAATATGTAACCCATCTAACTCTGCCACCATCTTCTTGTATGAAGGATAGCCTACATATGGCCTCCAAATAATGTCCATGTTAGACAACCCCTCCAGTAATCACCTGTAATAGGCTACATCATGTGTCACTCTCACCGCTCGGAGCTCTCCCATAACCGGCACCCATCACCTGCAGCCCACTCAAACAAAACCTAGCTCGAATGCATCAGCCTGGAGGCATACCAACTAGGTGCACACACACAATGTGCTCATAGGCCCAACAATGTAACAAGAATGTGTAGCACAAGCTGAATCACCATAGTCACCCATAAGCCCACAACTCCTTGTATAGCTATACCAAGAATGTAGGTGCCCATGCAAACCAAGTCCTACTCTCCACCATGTCATATAGAACCCCCATTAGTGACCATGGGAATCTCCCACCCTCTACATCTGGTAGTCAAAATAGTAAACTGCCTCCATCAGAAGTACTACCAGCCTCATCTCCTTGGGCTAGGCTTGGTACATTGCCTTGTAGCTCATACTGGCACTATGGAATCCTAACAATGCAAGTCCCTCTCTGAATACTGGTAACAATAACTCCTTAGACGCCTCAGGAGATCAAGTAAACTAGTGTACTTGCTATAGGTAGTTATAGGATCCTGTACACATCCTCTAGGGTGATTGTGATCTCACCCATCAGAAAATGGAATGTATTAGTTGTTGAATCCCATCTATCGATGAGGGAAACCATCAAACTCACCTCCCAGACTACGTGCCAGCAGCGTCCTAACCCCAATCAGGCCCACATATGTGACATAGATCCACTCCTTACGTGTCGTGCTCCTTTTTATTTCCACGAGTAAGGGAGGTACCTTATCCCTCATCTGTAGCTGGTCCCTAGCTTGCATACAACTAATCATAATATTAACACTTGACCACACTTGCATGCCACTTGCCATGCCCACTATACCGATTACCCTAACTAACTCAACCTTTCACCTATATCTATGCTTTAAATCAGCACCACTTATCTCGCCCATGCCTCGGACCCTCACCTATTTTCATTTTCCCCTCTCACCGATATTCCTTATTTACCCACCTACCCATACCCATAACTTTTCCCCCTACCTAACTCTCTCTACCCCTACCTATCTATCTATAACCCATCCATTTTAGCTCCTTGAGAGCTTGCCTCTTTAGCCTGCTGACCGGAATTGGTCAACATTGACCGACCATAGTCCAACAATAACCGACATTGGTTGTCACATCTGTGACCGATACCGGTCCTTACTCACCGACGTTGCTAAGAAAAAAAGCGACGCGGTCCATCACACGGTGACAAGCCCACGACACCACCGCCCTATTTCTCCCCATACTTCTCTTTTCTACCACTTTTCCCCATTTCTGTCCACCCAATACCTATTCCCACCCCTCACTTACCTACACCTACCCTCCCTTGTCCCCTTTTTTCATTACATTCCTTCCATTCAAATTTTAAATATTTCCCCAAAACCCATTTTCCTCCTACCCGATTTCCCTCCTCCACCTACTCACAACAAACAAACAATTAGAATAGGCTCTTACCTCATCACGCTGCCATCTACGTGGTGGCACCTCGCCACCGTTGTGGGTCCACCCGATCCTCTCCCACCTCTCGCTATCACCAATCACCCGATGGCTTAATCAAATCAAAAAAATTACCCAATCGAATCACACCACGCTCGTAGACCCACCTATCGACCACCGATCACTCACTCTGCGGCTTGTGAACTCAGATCTTTGTGTCATTTGGTCACTTTTCACCTCTTTCTTTCTCTCTTGTCATTTTCTCCAATATGGAAAATGACAAATGATTTTAAAAATGTGGCACTTTTTCTTTTTATAGCCTTCCCGACTTGACCGGCTGATAGTTTTACCTTGATCGACATCAGTCCTATGCCCTAGCCTACTGTGGTCGGTTCATGGAGATCGACATCAGTTAACTATGACCGTCATCGGTTATCTTGCTCATTCTTATTACTACTCATTTCCCCTAATTTATTGGCTTGAATCCTTTTTACCTCACCCACACCTGACTTAGACACTTCACTTTACCCTCCTGACCTCATCATTTCCACCTAACCCATTCATCCTTTGGGGACCCATTATTTTTCCCATACCTCGGCCCTACCTATGCCATGACCTAGCTACTTAGACCTGAAACATTTTCTAGTGACTTATGACCTCATGTGCTCACTATACCTTTGGACACTATTACTTGTGTTGTTTGATCTAATGACCTTACCTTGCCTCTTACCGTGACCATTTATCCTGACCCAACCTGTGGTGTACCAGAACATACCTAAATGTTCCTACACTTGACCTGCGATGTGTTTCCTGACCATATCCTATACTTTGGATACTGGAATCACCTCAACCTTGTTTGGATAAACCTATCAACCATGGATAATGTAGAGTTTACATGCGCTTCAACCTGGTACCATGCTATAGTTTATACGTGTGTGTGCATTTGATTGTTAATACCTTTAACCCTCGACCCATTACCCGAATTCACCAAAGTTGGACCTTTTACCCCTTTACCCCCATTTCCCACCTTCCTTTTCATCACATTCACCTTTTATCAAAACACTCACCAATTCTACCTTCTGCCTCATTAGTTCTTGGTTTGAGGGGGATCACCTTCACCCACACATGGGGCAACCACATCTTATTTTTGTCAGCGTTGCTTACCAATACAAGCTACACAATAAAAGGGGCAAAATGTAGACACTAAAATTGGGTCACACTCCCCTCGATCCCTCAACAAATAAACAACTTGAACACACTCACCTAACCATGGCCCCTTTCACCCCATTCTAATATTAATTTAATTAATTAAATTAAATTAATTCATGATCTCATAATATTTATTATTTAAATATCCTAATTGAGATAATTCTCACACCACCACCTCACCTAGCCACCTCACCCCAAATCTATTCTTAGTATGTTTCCATAACTAACTAAGACCTACCTAAACCCTAAAAATCAAAGCCTACATTCCCTCTAACCACATTCTCGCTTTGTTAGAAAAGAAGCTTCCATTCTAATTTGTAAAGAAAAATGGAACAAGATCTAAGAAATCAAGCGAGCTACCCAGCTTTAGTAAACCTAGTAAATCCCACCCTAATCGATGCCAATTACCCTAAACCTCCACCGGTCAACTCGACTGAAACCATCGTCAGGTCACATTTTATTCCCTAAACAACCCTATTTCGGGGTTGGTACAGTGAGAGAGCAAGAAACAAGATGAGAGTTGCATGCAAGAAAAACCAACATTTGCACACGCATCTCGAACATACACACCTACAAGTAGAAGTGGCCACAGAGCCATTTTTCATTCATGGGAGGATCCAGGGAAGCACCATCACCAAACCAAATTCCATCCATTTGATCAACTACCATTGCCAACCATCAAGCTCATATAACAGTAAGTATTTTGTTAATCAACATTCATCTACTTTCATTTTAGTAGGCTTTGTTACCTCTATTATCAATTTCTACTTGCACCCCATTCTCCCACCATTTACCTTCATGCAAGTTTGATCATTCCTTCACCCACATCATTAAATTTCCCATACCTGACTATTAAACACCTCTAAGTATACCTAATATCTCCATAGACCTTTCCATTACCCTCTTCATTTCCATTTAGTCTTAGATCTATCCTTACACCAAGATTTTAATAAGTTTTTGTCACTCGATTATACTAATGCTGGTTATCTATGACCATCATCCATCCATCTTGAACCATCATCAGTTACACTAGACTGATGTCGGTCTTTATGTGTTATTCTCAGACCAAGAATAAAGCCTAAATTCCCCACCAAATACCCAAAACTAGACCTTGACCAGTACCAGTACTCTGACAGAGACCTCACCCTTCAGATTCAATCATAACTTAGCCTGTTGTGAATGAATTTGATTATTGTAGTCGAATGAGATACCTAAATAATTTTAACTACAGTAGGATTTCATTTATTGTTAAAATTGAATTGTTTTAAATAGTGGATTGACAACCTTCTAGGGAGCACCACACTTCTCGGAACTAGCATATGCTAGAAAGTCCACTGTCATATGCTATTTAATATCTTTTGGTGGTCTTGTTTTTCATTTTAGGTAGTCCCTCCTAGCCAAAAGGAAGCTCTCATGATCAGCTGTGGATCAAGAAGTCATACGCATGCAAAAACCTTCAACCAAATTTTATAGGTATTCCTCCTAGCCCTTTTACCCTTATCTGTTTCGTCACATTCAAAGAAATGCTCTAAGAATCAGGTGAAACAAGATCACCTTCAACCCTACTTGGGGAAAACTATGCTCCGCATATACCTAGGACATCGACTCCTATTTTTTTCAGCATCACATACTAATACAAGCTATGCGACAAAAGGGGAAAATTTAGACACCAAATTTGGGTCACACTCCCCTTGGTCCCCTTCAATCAATTAACGTAATATATTTAATTAGTCATGACCCCTTCATCCTATACTAATATTCATCCTCACATTATTAATTAATTTAATTAAGTTAATTTCACCCTCACACCTCCACCTCATCATTACACCTCACCTGGACCCATTTAAAGGGTATTTATCTCATAATGACCGAGTCATCACTCATAGTTCCGAGTCATCACTCATAGTTCCGAGTCACCACTTAACTTAAATAACTAAGACTTCTTCCTAAACCTAATTGGACTTTTTCTATGATCTTCTTACCTTCTCTCATGTGAACTCCACTTCCCTAAGAAGACTCAATCAAAATCATGCCAAAAATAGTAAAGATCTTCCTATTTTTGGTAAACCTAGACTTTCCCACCTTAACCGACGCCGGTCACCTAACCTCCATCGGTTACCTTGTATACACTTTCAAAAATATTTACACGGGTTGGTAATTCAATTATAGGAGACTTGATTACATTCAAGCGTGAATCTTCAAGCCCTCCTACATCCAGATGACAAACACACAACCAAAGTGCAAGACAAGCAACCATTTTTCCCTTTCAGAGCATTGGAATACTCACGGAGCACATAGGCCATATTTTCATGGCACTGGACTCAAGTAATTCTTCTCGATCAACCATCAACCATTCCAACATCCGAGATATGCAAGACATCAAGTAAGTTTTGTTATTCTAATCATTTGACTTATTATTTTTGTAGATATTTTACTCCTTTCAATAGTTTATTTCCTCTATTTCCTGTACATCACCTTCTTCCCACCAACCCACTATTCAACCATCCCAAGCCTTGTCATCATTTTAAACCTCCTTCTTAGTATCCACTGAGTCTTCTTAGCCATATTACGACCCAAACCACACTCACCTCATTCTCTCGTGAATTAATAGAGAGCCTAAAAACCTCTATTTAATAATTTAATATCAAATTTCCCCTACCAACACTCATCACCTTAACCAGTCATCGCCTCCCCTCTCTACCAACATTGATCACCTAACTAGTATCATCCTTTGTGTTTTCTATTAACCTTCACAAAAATACCTCTAACATCACCTAAAATCTACCCAAACCTTATCAGATACCTCTGTGACCTCACCTAACACCTCTGTGACTTGTTTTAACTAGAAACATACCTTACCTGATGCTAGATTAGTTTATATTTCAATACTTAATCTAGTTTTTTGATAACGTTTTGAGATACCTAAATCAAAGTGTTAACAATAAGACCTTTATTTCTCATATTTACTTTCATTGATTTGATAAAAATAGAGGATTGACAACCATTCGAGGAAGCATCACGCTTCCCGAGATCTAGCCTTACTAGGCAGTCCTCTGACTCTTGTTATTTAATATCATTTGGTGGTCTTGCTTTATATCTACAGGTAATCCTTCCCAAAAAAAAAGGAGTTCTCTACAATCATCTTGGATAAATTCAGTAACATGCACATTCAACCTTCAACCTACATATCATAGGTATTCCTCCTTGACCTTTTACCTTATCTATTTTATTGCAAAAATTATTCAGTGAAACAACAGCAAGATTATCCACAACAAATATAAAAAACACTACAAGCTGATTTGCAACAACATGAAAATAATTCTAGAAAAATTAAGATGTCAATGGACCCCCATTTCCAGAAAGATTGCAAGAGAGAAAATATGACCCTAAATCAAATTATGATTATGATTTTGTCAATCAATTGAAGGATATTTGTGTAAAAATTACACACATTCAAGTCATCAAGGATGTGGTTATTTACAACAAGTTGATCAAGGATCTATGTATAAAGAAGAAAAGAAGAAAAAGAAAATATCCATATACTATATAGGTCATTATATAGTTAAATGAAATCATTCTTGGAAACTCTAGGTTACCTAAGTATATAGATCCAGAAGTCCTTTTGTGAATGTTACTATAAATGGAACTACACTAAAATATACCCTGATTGACTTAGGGGCAAAAATAAATGTCATGACCAAGAAAATCATGGATGACCTGAAGTTGGAAGGACTGAGGCCAACAACTACAATATTGTAACTAGCAGATAGATCAACAATAAGGCCTGCAGGATTCCTTAAGGACATTGTTGTGGTGGTAGAATCTTTGGAATACCCTGTTGACTTCATTATCCTACAACCAAAAGAAAACATAGGAGGTTACCATATTATACTAGGAAGGCCATGGTTGGCCACTGCTGATGCATTTATAGGGTGTAGGTCTGGAAACATGATAATCTCAAATGGAAACAATACCAAGAAACTTATAATCTATCCTCCTTCCCAACCATTGAATAAAGATGATCAAATAGTTTGGGTTGAAGAAACCAAAATTGATTAATTCTCTTTCCAAAGGTTGATGATGTTGGAAAATTCTTGCACTATTGAATATCAGGAGGAAGATGTTGTTCTCTCTAATATTATGAAGAATAAATATGGAAGAAATGAATAAATTGATGTTAGATTAAGGTGCTTGAGATGTCCCTTGAACCAAGTATTACCACAACAGAGCACAATGAGTATTCCAGGTAAAAATTGTATTTTTCACCAACTTCTTCCTCATGAATGCATATTAAATTCTATTAATAATGACATTTGTTCAGTGTGTTGATCTCTAAGAATGTATATATAACAACATGGATGCCACTAAATGTAAGTAAGATGATGAATATACAACATGAGTAATTATTTATTTCCCTTCTTCAAGAACATAATAAATTTTTTTCTTGGGATTATAGTGATATGAATGGGATTCATCTTAGGATTTGTATTGACAAAATTTTTATTAAATAAGAATGTAAACCAATCGGATAACCAAAGAGGCACATGAACCCAACAATAAGAGAACTTGTGTAGGGTGAACTATAGAAAGTTGCTAGATGCTTTGGATTCATATACCCACTATCGAGAGCCAATGGGTATCACCTCTAGTAATTATACCAAAGAAGAATGGGAAATTTAGAATCTATGTGGATTACAAAGAACTGAATTCAACCACAAAGAAAGACCACTTCCCATTGCCCTTCATTGATCAAGTTCTTGATACCCTATCTAGTAAAAATTAATTCTCTTTTATCGATGAATACAATGGTTACAATTAGATCCATATTCCACTAAAGGACCAAGATAAGACTAAATTTACATGTCCATGGGAGACATTTTCCTATTCAATTCACCCATTTTTCTTGTGTAATGAACATAGCACATTAAAGAGGTAATTCATTCATCCTACAAGTCATTCCTACTATGCAACCTCTTCCACTACCCAACACAAGACAAACACTTGTCCCAATATAGAACAATCTAGCCCAAAAGTTAGAATGGAAATTTACATGCAACATGCATCACAATCAATATCACTACGCTAATGCTACACATGCATAGGCATACATGATTCAAACTTCTTGTAACTATGAACCGTCCACAAACAAAAACGAGCCTAAGAATCAAGAAAATCCAAAAACCCCTTAGGAAGCCAACCTTATGTTCTTCACCTTTGAAGACTTTTACGTAATTAATCAAGTTACACATGACACAAACATACCACGTGATCAAGTTGTTGACAATAAAAGGAACAAGAAAAGAATGCTAAAGTCTGGTGTGTAAGTCTCAATTCCTACAACATAGGTTGATCCTAAAAAAATGTGAATAAGGAATCCAACAAAGAAAATCATACAAGATCCTACGCGAGGCTCTACACAACACTCCTCCTTTGGTAGGTCAATCCTTTACACAAGCTAAGGTCCCTACCTCTGTGCCTGAAAAAATAAGAAAGGATGCTATTGTGCTACAAATGCACAAATCAATGGGCCTTCCATTCAACATTGTGGATCAAATAAATAAGATAAATGTGAATGTCACAATGTGGGATGCCCTAACCATTCCATCTCAGTGTGACTTGTTGCATGAAGCTCTCGCGAAGATTCTCGCATCTGGTCTAGTTGTCTAAAAAGTGCATGCTACTGTTAATATTTTTCAAGCATAGAAGAAGTAAGTAAGGTTTTCAAAACCCCACCCTTCTATATGTCCTCAATCATAGGAAAACACTTTGTGCACAATTGTATGATTGATTCAGGTACTAGTACTTCTGTCATGCCTAAGAAAATTGCTAATGTCCTAGGTCTTAAGTATAACCCCTTATCCAAATGAGTCTTACAGCTTCATGGCTCAATTGTCACCACTTTGAGATTCATATATGGTTTTGAGTTAATCCTCCATGCATGTCCAAGCCTCACAATAAAGTAATATGTGTCAAACATTAATTTACCTCCTTTATTTTCCCTTTGTCTATCAAGATATTTTACTGCTAAAGTGGATGGTTACTTGTCTTCTGATTGGTCTCATATATTATTAAGAACAAGGCATGGCACTCGGTTTACCATATAAGCTGAACCAATATTTTACTATCATGTTGAGTCACATGACCTATCTCCTCTCAAATCCATTTACTTGATCCAAGAAGAAAAAGTTTCAATTTCTGTAGAGCAATATGTTCCTCCTCCTCTACCTGACTTAGTGCTAGATGAGTGGGTGGAAAGGCACCAAAAATTTGATCCATACGATAAATATCTTGAATATTTTGAAACTAGGCTTGACACTTACTGCATCCTTGAAGAAGAAGTAGTGATGTTGCGTGTGCTCAAGAAAATAAAGAAAATTATGGCATATGGAAGTTGTAATTTGATGGTTCCAAAAGAAGAAACAATGTGGGTGCAAGATTTGTTCTCATTTCTCGCAAGGATGAGTAGACTAAAGTCTAAAAAGAACTTTTAGATTAGATCAGATAAATATGCTTTAGGTTTAGTTAAGATAGGTTTAGGTTGGTTAAAATTTATTAGCGAGAGATTAGAGACTCATTGTGAGTTGGGAGGAGTCTAGTTAATAAATTCTAATTGATAGATAGCCAATAGAAGTGATCTAGAGAGAATGAGGGAGGTTCTTAATGGTCAAAAGGAGGAATGGTTAGCTAATAAGAGAGATATTAGCCCAATTAGCTGATTATAAGAAGAATACGACCAAGAAGGTGTCGTAAATGGGCATCTGTAAATGGAGCGAAGAGTGAGAATTAACGGCGTCGTTAGTCAGTTGAATTGGAGGAAATTCTAAGTGTAAGAATTTTTTAGGTGTCCATGAATCAACCTAGATCCTCCAATAGGTTGCGCTACAATAATATTCTCATAGGCCCATATGTGTAATAAATCCACTTCTACCACACCACCCGAATGGAAATCTAAAGTAAATCTATACAAGTCTTTATAAAAGTGGGTATAATACACCAAACCCATTCATATTTTATGGTTTTAACCTTTATAGAATGACATGTCTTCCACATCCTATATAAAATTGATATACCACTACCATTAACTACAACAAAATATTACAATAAAAATACAACAATTTTTTGTATTCTTGTAATGCTGATTGTCATAATAGAACTAAGATTAATAGTCATGTAATGTAAGGTTGTTTGTCCCTACCCAAAATATTCACACCCTAAAAATATGATATAAAAAATATTTTTGTAACACATGTAACCTCTCTCCAACTATTGGAATACTTAGAACACGATAAAAATCCTCCAGTGTCACGTTTATCTTTGTTTTTGGGATCCAAAATGAAGACATGTTTAGCTTCCACCCCTCACGCAATACAATTATCAAGTGCATATTTGGAGGTGATCCCAAAATCTTGCTACATGCCATAATCTAGCCTTATCTAATACATCCCAAAGCACATAATCTATCCCTAATAAAAGAAGTGTCTCTATATAGTAGCCACCACAAAAATATCTAGGATAAACATCCTTCTAGAATCATAAATCGATAAAATATAACACATATTAGATCATTTATTATCGGTTGAAACTCTTTAATAAGAAAAAAATATATGGAAATCCTACACATTAATACATCAATTTCATTCAATTCTTGGAACATTAGATCAAAACCATACAAATTAGATAAAAATATATGGTTTTGGGATGAAACCATACCAAATATATAGTTCAACCCTTGTGGCCAAAATTATCCTCTTAAATGAAGATTATCTCCCACTCCCACTCCCACTCCTATTAAATGAAGATTATCTCTTGAAACATCCAAGGTCTAAAAAAAAATCCAAACAGAGAATCATTAAGGAGTTACGTGATTCTAGTAGTCCTAGTATTTTGATTTTGCAGGAAACTAAGATGAAAGCTAAGATCCTTGAAATTAATAAAAAGAGTTTTTGGGAAAACTCTGAAATGGCTGCAGTGGACTCTTAGGGAGCCTCTGGAGGTTTGGCTACTCTTTGGGATAAAAGACACTGTACTGGTATGGTTCTTAATGCTAGCACTAATCATCTTGCTATTAAATTTCATGCTATTGAGAACAATGGTGAATGGATCCTTTCTAATATCTATGCCCCTAATACGGTTAGTGGGAGACGTAAACTATGGAATGATCTTAAGATCTTTAGAAACCAACATAGTACAGCTAACTGGCTTATCATGGGTGACTTTAACTCTCCTCTAAACCCAGTGAAAAAATATGGAGGAATCTCTAGCTTTTCCACAGGTATGGAGGATTTTGCTGATTTTATTGCTGAACTTAATCTCTTGGATGTGGATCTCCATGGGAATAAATACACTTGGAACAACATAAGGTTGGGAAAATATCTTATCCAAGTTAGACTGGATAGAGCCCTAATTTCTGCTAGTTGGATTCTCAGTCAAGACTTCCACCTCTCTTCCCTGCCCAGAATTGGATCGGACCACAATCCGATTGCTTTAAATCTTCTCAATTGGACTAAGCCCATCAGAAGCTCATTCAAATTTGAAAAGATGTGGATGGAGCATGAAAACATCTACGACAAAATTAAAGAGTGGTGGGTTTGGAATGGTGAAGGCACTGCTCAATTTAGATTGATTCAAAAGCTCAAAAATGTTAAAAAACAAGTTAAAATCTGGAATAAAAGAGTTTTTGGCAATGTGTTTGATAAAAAAAAGAAGTTAAAACAAAAGCTCCAAGATCTGGAAATCAAAATGAATACAATGGGGAGATCTGTTGAAGACCAAACTAATGAAAAGAATATTCTCTCAGAGCTGCATACGATTTGTAGCAGAGAAGAATCCTTATGGAGACTAAAATCTAGGGCTATCTGGCTTAAAGAAGGAGATAGGAATATGAAGTTTTTTCATATGACCACTTTGAAGCACAGAGCTTGTAATAGGATCATGGAAGTGGCTAAAAGTAACGGAAATATTATAAAAGATCCCAACAACATCAAAGAAGAAGCTCTAAATTTCTATAAAAAACTTCTTAATGAGAGGAATATCATTAATGTTGAGGCAAATTCTTTCATGCTTTGGAGGCTATTCCCCAAGACAAAATTGAGGAGTAGAGATATAAAGATATCACTAAAGTGTCACACTTGAAGAGCTACAAAAAGCTGTGTTTACTTTAGAAGGTGACAAGGCTCCAGGCCCGGATGGTTTCTCCATTAAATTTTTCTAGAAATTTTGGGAAATATGTTCGGATGATCTTCTCAGAGTGGTGAATGAATTCTATAGAACTGGGGATCTTTTGAAAGAGCTGAATAACACCCACATTGTGCTTGCTCCAAAAAAAATGGATGCTAAAGACTTCAAAGACTTCAGACCCATCAGCCTTGTGAATGCTATCTATAGAATTTTTACCAAAATCATTGCTACCAGGCTTCAATTCATTATGAATGATTTAATCTCAAGGCAGCAGAGTGGATTCATTAAAGGCAGGATTATCCAAGATGGAGTGATTATGGTTCATGAGACCATACACTCTATGGAGAATAATAAAAAAGTGAATATGGTCCTTAAGCTTGATATGAATAAAGCCTTTGACAAGGTCTCTTGGGTTTTTCTTGACAAAGTCTTAATTAAATTTGGTTTTTCGGCCAAATTCAGAAAAATTATTAAGGCTTTCATCTCTATGGTCAGATTCTCAGTGGTGGTTAATGGTGATCCAGGGGCTTTTTCACAAGCAGCAGAGGACTAAGGCAAGGGGACCCCATCTCCCCCCTGCTCTTCATTCTTATGGCAGATAATCTTAGTAGAACAATTGATAAAGCGGTCATTGACGGTCTTTTGATAGGCTCAAAGTCCACTTCCGTCACCAAGTTGCTTCTCATCAACAATTTGTGGATGATACAATCCTTCTTTTATTGGCTTCCATCATTGAAGCTAAGGCTACCAAGGCTATTCTACAACTTTACAAATCTACTTCGTGAAAGACATCAATTATGATAAAAGCTCCATTTTCTTCTTCAAAGACTCTGAGGAAAGACATATTAAAATTGCTAAAATTAAGGTCAGTAAAATAAGTGTGCTTCCAGCCACTTACTTAGGACTCCCTCTCGGCACTAAAAAAGTTTCTAACAAGGTGTGGGATGATCTATTGGTGAGATTTCAAAAAAAATGGCTGGATGGAAAGGATCCATTCTATCTAGTGTTGGTAAGTGCCTGCTCATAAAAAGCACTCTTCAAAATCTGCCTATCTATATCATGTCTCTTTATAAGATCCCTTCTACCTTCAGAGAAAGAATTGAGAGGATTCAGAAAAACTTCTTATGGCAAGGCATGGAGGAGAATTTTAAATTTCACTTAGTTGCTTGGGATAAGGTTTGTACTCCAAAATCTATAGGAGGACTGGGCATAAAAGACATCAAGAAAATGAATGAGGCTCTCATTGCAAAAATGGGCTGGAGAATGCTATCTGAGAAGCAACCATGGATAGAATTAATTAAGGCTAAATACCTTAATCAACAAGTTGTCTTTTCTTTTCTTCAAGATGAGCACCTTCCCTATGGTTCCATTTTTTGGAATAATTTAGTGAAGAGCAGAAATTTCATTAAACAAGGCAGTAAATGGAAAGTGGGAGATGGCTATGATATAAAATTCTGGGATGATAACTGGTTTAATGGCATCCTTATGGATAGATTTGGTGTGGTCAAAGACAGTCTTGAAAACAAGTATGACACTAGAATCAAGGATTATATTGAAAGAAATGGCAACAAAAAGAAATGGAAAAAACTTTCTGTGGATAGAGATGATCTGATCCAAAATATTTCCTCCCTGCAAGATCAGTTGGACCTTATCCCCTTAAGTCAGCTAGATGTTAAGGATGAATTGGTCTGGAGCAATTCTATTGATGGGGACTACTCTGTCAAAACTGGGTATAATACTTTCTTCGACAATAGTCAAACTGAGTTTAAATGGAGTAGAATTTGGATGACTGAGTTAACACCTAAAATTAATTTTTTCTTTTGGCTGGCTCTCAGAGGAAAAATTCTTACCACTGATAACCTAGATAAGAAAAGGTTTCATAATGCCTAATAGATGTCATCTATGTAAAAAAGACTCTGAGGATATCAGTCATTTGTTTATCCATTGTGATTATGCTACCAGAATATGGAGTTTTTCCCTCTCTAATTTTAAAGCTTTCTGGGTGGTTCTGAAGGATTTCAGTCAGCTCTGGACCCAATGGAGCCCACCCTATAAACATTGTGTTGTTAGAAGGCTCTAGAATTTGGTTATTCCTCATATTATTTGGAGGATATGGAAAGATAGAAATGATATTATCTTTAGAAATAAAAATAGAATTTTAAGCTCAGTATTGGGAAAATTTCTAATGATATTAAAGAAAATATTGCTAGATTTAAACCCCCCAAGAACAAGAGTTATCTAGAAAATGAAGAGCATATCTTGTCCCAATGGCAGATTGGAGCTGAAAATATCCAAAATAATTCTGGTAATAGTATTGATAGATCTTTGATACATTGGCATCCTCCTGATCTTAACTGGTATAAGTTGAATTTTGATGGGGCCTCTAAGGGTAACCCTAGAATTGCAGCGGGGGAGGAGTGATCTGGGATCATAAAGGTAGTTTGATTGTTGCGTATGCTAGAAAAATGGGAATTCAAACTAATCATTTTGCTGAAGCATTATCTCGCTTTATGGGGCCTTAGAATTACTTAGACTCATAATATCCAAAACCTCATTCTTGAAGGGGACTCGCTTAATATCATTAATCATATAAATTAGTGTTCACCTCCAAGTTGGAACATCAAGGAATTCATCTTAGAATCCATAAGTATTTTCCAAACCTTCAATAACATTCAGATCAAGCATACTTACCGGGAGGGTAACAAGGTGGCAGATGCATTGGCTAACTATGGTATAAATGTTAATCACATTATTTGGGATAATAAAGATAACATTCCTGAACAACTCCAAAGCAGCATACACGCAAATACTTATGAGCATGCAAATTCGGGGTATGAGATATGAGCATTGGGAGTGGAACTTCAAAAATAAGACTCCCACATGTGCTGATATTAAAACAACACTCAAGCAAATCTTGACGGGCAATCAAGGTTATAGGAAGTATAATGAGGACTTAAAGTGGATATATATGAAGATTAAAGCCACACATGTGGGAAATATTGTGCTTTCAACAGCTTTTAAATAGGGATTTATAGATTCCCAAGTTAGTAATAAGGATGATGATGATCTGGAGTGGGTTTCTAAAGGGACTGAAGTTCACACATGTGGATTTTCCTAGGTACATAGCAGCAGTCACTCAGGTATTCGTGGGAACAGCAACAACTACCCTAGTCATCATTCTCATCACGCGGAAAATAATAGAGAAAGGTGGACTAGTAACTGCGGCTGCTATAGAACTCCTCATAAGGATTTTGAAAATTTTATTTGCAAGCACTTACGCACGGTGATAATGGGAGGTGCCCCTTGTCAGATAGAACCCAGCGCGGACCCGAAATGGAAAAATAATGAAGAGCTTTGGAATCTTCTCAGCCAGGGAGGCATCACTAATTTTATTGAGAAGATTCAGGGTCACGACCAAAGTATTTCCGTGCATTTTGTGAAGGATTGGAAGGATCACACAGTGGATTATGGCGGGCAGAAGATTTCAATCAATGAAGAGTTAATAGCCGAAGCAATAGGCCTTGGCATGGATGGGTACTGCTTCTTCAATAAGACAATTGATAAAGGTCTTGAGGAGAGGAAATTTGTTGAGGGTAATGAGAAATTGGTCTTCATCATGGTGGGTCTCGCAGTCAAATCTATCCCTCCACATTTTGACAAGGTCACCTGTATGATGGTGCGTTACATCTCTTTGGAGGGGAGATTCGTCATTGTGCCCTTAAAACATCTTGTGTTCCTTAATCACTTCGCAGGAGTTTCATGGTATGCTTCCTCACTATCTCGCTTAACTCTCTTGAGCACTCCATTTTGGAGTTTCAAAAGCATGCACGTGCGGTCCCGCTACATCAGGGTCTCATCTTCTTATTACATAAGCTTTGTCTTCTTAGGTCTCCCAGCATCCCATCCTCCCCCGTCTCTATTCCTCCTCTACCTAGCACCGCTACCACTACCCCCATCTCTTCACCTTCTACCCCCATCACCACTATTGTCACCCCTCTGCCTTCCTTCTCGGCTCCCTCTATCATCCCCCACCTCTGCTCCCACCCCCTTCACTTCCACTTCGACCAGACCTATTACTAGGTCTTCTAGAAGACTGAACCTTGATACCCCTATTTCGGGAATGTTCCTCAGGACTTGGAAATTTCCCATAACCTCCTGCATATTAGTAGTACTGGTTCACAGGAGGCACACATTGAGAGCTCCACAAAAAGGTTGGAAGCCTTAGAAGCTGACATGTTGCTATTGAAAGAAGAGGTTAAAAACTTGGCAAAGCAAAAAGGTAAGAGGAAGAAGGAGGAGGAGGTTGATATTGATAATAAATAGGTTGAAGACATCTACAAAAAAACTGAACTCCTTGGACAACCATTTAGGGAAAGCCAAGACTCGCCATGACCATAATATGGCTATTTTTAGTGCAATTGAAGAATTTATTCACAACGTCTCTAATCTCAGCGGAATACTAGCAAATCTTTAGGGCACGAAAAAGGAAAGCAAAAAGACCATTGAACATCTGGATGTTACTAAATCTACCCACATGATGACATTGGCTATGCTCACCTCTTGGTAGAATATCAAATCCAGAATCGACAAAGCCGCCAAGAAGTAATTGTGGATACTCTTGCTGTACTCCTTTGTAATTTTTGTTGTTTTTTGGCTACTCTTCTGTAGTGTTCGAACTAGTTTGTTGTGTTGGGGTAACTTCTCTTTGGATACTTTGGGTCTCTATGTCTTACCTGGATCTTGATCCTTTTTGTAATGGTTCACATTCCTATTCTGGCTTCTAGGCCCTCTTTTTGTTTACAAGGGTATAGTCCCTTTCAAAAACTATTTACCAATAATAAAATAAATAAATAATCCTATTGGTACTATACGCTCTGGTGGGCTCAAATTCGTAAAAATTGATAATTTTACAAAACCAATATAATGTACCACTATTTTTCACTAAAATCACAAATTATAAAGACTGAACAACTCATCAATTATTTGTGATTAAAATGAATATGCCACTTAGTCAAATTGTAAGTGTAAGGTGTCTATAGCACATGACATCTTATCTATATCTGAACACAAATCATTATCACACACAACAATAATGGAAATACTATTTGAATTTTGTACCTTAATATTTATAGAAAATGGCCTCTTGGGAATATAGTTATAAATAATGACCAACATCAAACAACCACTTAATACCTTGAATTTATACACTCTACATATTGGTCCTTGTTTCTTTGATTTCTCGGATCATTGATGGCATTGATATTTTCATTTACCTGATTTCTATACTAATACATGAGTCCACTATATTTTCCCTCTATTTGGATCACCCGATCCTATTTTTTTACTATGGTATTTACATACTATGGACATATTTGATTGCTAATGTATCACCTTTGTAGATTTGTGTTATAAGTCACTATTTATCGCAAACTCAATACACTATCACATTATATAAATAATTTTTCCATTTCATAGTAATAATATTATATCGTACTATACATGATATAATATCTATTTCATAGTTTTTAAAATTCAATACTATTATATCATATTATACACACCTTTTCTCTATTTCACATTTATTTCAAATTCATTACTATTCTATCATACTATACAAACACAATCTCTATTTTTAGTTTCTAAAAATTCTATTCTATTTTATTTCACTATATAGATACACTCCATATTTCACAAAATTGACTAATGTACTCCTAAATATAGTCAATGCTTCTATCACTAACACGCTGACACAATACAATGTCACTATGAATTTTTCATACACAATTTCTATCCTCGTATTATATTAACCTAATATGACATTATAAAAAAATATAACAAGAGTTACTTTCTCCTCAAGCGATATTGATCTTAATCATACCTTTCGTTAAAAGGTAAGAAACTATATGAGTTGACTATCCGAGGCCACCCCTATTATACAAATCAATACATAAACCTTATGACCAAATAATGAACTACTTTGTAATTGTTTATGCTTACTAAAACCCTTGAGATATATTTTTGAATAAGGGAGAAATCTATCTCAAGGGTTTGACTATCTCGAGTCCAAATGTCGTGTAATTCTTGATGACTCACAAACAATATGATTGATGCTCTTAGATCTCCAACAATTTGAAATAATATAGATGTATTTGGATAACTTGTAAAAAAATTAGTCCAATGTTTTGAGTCACACAACATGACCCAAGATCAGGGAAAAAGGTAGAGAGAGGTAAGGATTGCACATAAAATTATCTTTGTATAAATAAATATAAAAACATTGAAATTATGATGTTATTTGAATGTTTAAAGAGAATCAATATATTTTAGTTAAACTATTTAAATTTAAATTTAATGATGGATTTTTTTATATCTAATTAGATAAATATTAATAATGTAAATTATTAGAGTCATTGATGACTTTAAGTTAAAATTTGAAAATAAGTTATTAATGAGAGGATATAATGATTTTTTGATTAAAAAACATTGATGGTTAGTTTTTAGATAATAAGTGTAATTTATGAATTGTTATTTATTTAAAGTAAAAATGTAGCCTTTTATTTGCACACTCAATAGCTATATGCACTGGAATTTCACGCAGACATATTTGAACACTCACTTGAAATATGTTAGCCACCAGTCCCTCCTTTGTTATGCTTGATAATAAGTTAACATGCACTCATCATATTGTTAACCATTAACCATTTATGCACAGATATTCATCATGATCATGTCAATTTGTAAAAACATATAATAAGGAAACACAATCAATCTAAAAATAATAAAGATAAACTACATGACTATCACACCATCATCAGATACATCAACTACTATTATCCAACCACAATTATCCATCATTAACCAAAATTCATTACATAACATAAGTTGAATACATAACCAGTCAATACAATGGTACGCAAGTCCATGCGTAAAACCATACAATATAACTCTACTATAACATACACAACCTTCACTTCTAGCTTACACCTCTTTGAATATGACATACATCAGGTATATATAGGGGTGGGGACTTTCCCTTCACCACCCATGCACTCTCCTAATAATAGGCATGATCAAAAATTGTCTTGTATGCTTTACATTCTTAAAAATAGCTTTACATAAAAACTTGCATGATTTTACAAAAGCCACTAATAATAAATTATCCTATTTATACAACTTGCTTTAATCCTATTATTAGTTGAATCCATGCATGTGCGTTCTTTCCCTTGCTTGAAACCAAGTCTCCTTTCTTTTCTCTAGTTCTAGATCTTCACTTGGGCGTAACTCTAACTCTTCTTTTCTATTTTTGGCACATGTTCTAGAAAATATTATTCACTTATGCATGAACCTCGTGCATTGTTCCATATTATATGTGTGTGCCTCTTCACACACCCCTTATGTGTGGCTACAAAACTATGTGCGTGGTTAGTGCTTAGTCATTTCTCCCTCTCAAAATTACCCCACACTAAATACATTTCTCATCCTTAGTAATGGGTTGCCCAACTTATCTCTCTAAGGAATTAATGAATCAAAGAATATCCAAAGAATAAAAGAAATGTAGGAGAAATAATAGGGGTATACACCCTAAGAATACCTGGCACACTCTTGTATTTACTCTTGGGATGGCTGCAACGGTTCATAAATTTTTTTATTAAGGATTCTCTCCAGCTCCCGCCACTTTGTCAGGTTCCTTATCACCGCATTTTGTACTACCCCTGCAGCCTCTAGTACTGCGTGGGGTCCATGTTTTCTCCTTTCTCATTGAGATCTCTAATTATCCTTAAAATTCCTGAGATTACTCCTTCAAATGCATACATACTTCATGTAACTATTGACCTGAGTTCCTTAATCCTTGTATCAAAGGCTTCTCTAACTATCTTGAGCGCATCTTGATTCTTCACAATTTCAACCATTTTCTCTTCTCGCCTAAGCTTTTCATCATTATTAGAAATTTTCACCTCATTCTCCTCATTAATGGTACATTCCTTGAGAATGAGTTTAGGGTCTTGGAAATTCTCAAGCACCCATACTAACTTTTTCAACTCATCCTTTGTGGTGGTGGTCATTGCCTCATATTCTAATATTTTACGTGTAACTTTTACCTTATTATACTTCTTCAATGGAACAATTTCCTCTTCTGAAGGACTCTACACATAATTATGCTCCTACAAAGTAACATTCCTACCAAGTCTTCTAAGTAATGTAGTGCTATCAAATATTTATCTTAGGTCCTTTCTCTCAAGTCTGTGCATACTACACAGTAATGGGTTTTGAAATATGTTCGGCCTTTATGAATGCATACTTCACTCACTTTATGCCTTTTTCCCATGCCTTCATCACTTGTTGCACTTATTTCTCCTTGTTATTATCATATTCTATTAACACCTTGAGAGTGGCCCCATTATCCAAAGTTCTTTGAGCCACTTCTATTACCATTTTATTCAATGCAATATGAACATGCTCATCACCACCTTGGTGGGCTTTACAATCACATGAGTTTCACATGGATCCTTCTTCATTCTATGCCTTATGCATGCTCCTTCACGATGTCAAACTATGGCTCTTTCATGTGGGTGTACATGCTCCACAAGATCATCTTCTTGGTGTGCATGGTTGTACCCTTAAGATTAATCATCTCCCAACCATATATTTTCTCGGTGGGGATTGTACTTTGAAATATTGCATGTAACAACTTAGTAGGGTCATCAATATAGCTTACCTTTGGTGTTCACAATACTTACACCCTCCTCCAACTAGCACACTTTCCTCGGGGTATCCATGTTTTTGTTCTTGAGTGTGCACTACCTCCTTCTTTGCTAGAGGCTCCCACATCTTCCTTGGATGGATCGCCATTATTCCTTTCCTTTTTCTTCCTCCTCTCTGGTGGGGCCTTCCTAGCACTCACTAAATACTTCTGCAACATGTTCCACATCCTCATCCCTAGGTTCCTCTTCCTCCTCCACATCATGAATGATTGGATTCTCTACGTTGTGAGTACTATCTTCCCCGGGCTTCTCCTCATCACTATCCATAGGAGGCACCAACCTTTGCCTTCTCCTTGATGGAGGGGTATTATTATCTATACTTGGCTTGGGTGGCATTACCCTTGGTGTATTTCTCATAGGTTCTGAGGTTCCTACACCAATATATGTCCCCCTACACATTCTATTCAACCTTATTTTGTGGCCCTGATCCAGTGCACCGATATCTTCTTTCTCTACCTCCTCCTCCTCCTCATTTTCATTCTTCTCTTCTTCCTCTACTTTCCTTGGAGGAGTATCCTCGCATGTCCTCTGTTGAGAGAAGACAAAGTGGAATACTTAGTAGAAGGCACACAAGAGGTTCACATGAGAGAATAAGGTGCAGTCAAAGGCGTGAAAGGATAGGGGAGAACACGTGCGCGAAATATAAGGGCAGATTTGGGACTTAGCCATTTTCACATGTATGGGCTATTTTTGGAGATAACATGTAGAGCACATAAACTAGGAAAAGACTTACGTGACATACATCTGCTATTTTTAGAAGAGCGGATATGGAGTGTTTTGCATGGATGTGGGCTAAAGATAGAATTACTATTGATAGTTAACTAGGAGAGATCTATTGTTAGCGCACTTGCATGTGTGGTTGTAATTGTAAAGGCACATGGCTATTTCTAGCATGTGACCTATTTTTGGAGTTATGCAAGCGGTGAAGGGAAAGTCCCCACCCTTATAAATATGTAATGAATACCGTAGTATAGTAGAGGTGTGTGAGAACTGAAGTACTATGAAGTTATGCTTTGCCAAATCTAATGTGTGCATAAGCTATGGTATTATCTATTGTAATGGAGTGCTTTGTATGGATGCGGGATAAAGATAGAATTGCTACTGACAGTTAACTAGGAGAGATCTATTGTTAGCACACTTTCATGTGTGGCTATAATTGTAAAGGTGCATGGCTATTTCTAGCATGTGACCTATTTTTGGAGTTATGCAAGCGGTGAAGGGCAAGTCCCCACCCTTATAAATATGTAATGAACTACATAGTATAGTAGAGGTGTGTGAGAACTGAAGTACTGTGAAGTTATGCTGCCAAATCTAATGTGCGCATAAGCTATGGTATTATCTATTATAATGAGCTTTTGTGTATTTATCATGTTTAATATAATGGAGTGTATTAGATGAATCAAAGTATTAATCCTGATTATTATTGGTTCTCACATGTTTTGATTTCATCATGGTTATCATTTAAGTTTGTTATTCTTTAGATATAGATTTGAACATGCACCGTAGAATGATGTATTAATTATGGATTTAAATGCATTAAGTCTTCATCATGTTAACATCCTGTAACAACAACCCTAGAGAGGGGCCTAATACATTTGCGCACTTTGGGTGAGTGATCGGTCTAGGCTGAGTGATGTGACAACATTCTTGGGATTTAACTGGTAAATTCTAGGCTGCATCATTGGTTCCATTTCTGGGACCTCTTTTTCAGATTGTTTTCAATCGATTGACCCTAGAAAGTGTTGAGGAGTGGATATACGACCTAGAAGAAGAATCTGGATGGAGGTTCAACACTGATTTGAGTTTAACGCATGCACATGGGTGGAACAGAATCAGATGACCATTTATATGAGAGATTCTTTGCTATTTTTTGGTAGAGTTATACAAGTGGCTGATTGATATCTGTCTAAAAGGAATTGGAGGTATGCACACTTGTTTGGATGCATGAGTAATTTAAGGCCCTCTAAGATGCTGATTTGATTTGGACATGTGCTATGGATACTTGGTTTCATGGTGTTCTGAACAACTATATTATGGAGTACTCAATTTCCACTTATTCTTGCCCAAAGGTAGCAAAATTCCAATTTTTACGATATCCCAGGGAACTTACCTACAAGGCATTCCACTGGCAATCAAAATCTTGATGGTAACCATGAACTTGGAGAGAAAATTGATGGATAACTAAACCCCACCATGCACGAGGGACAGGAGAAGGTTTGGTGAAAGATGACATACCTAGTGGTAGAGAGGCAGAGAGAATAAAGGTGGCTTAAGTATAATGAGGCACGTGAGAGGGAGATAGAAAAGCAACGTGACATTACAGAGCGGATGGTGTTGAGGAGAGAGATGGCTTGTGAAGGATTTGAAGTTCTCCCAGATGACATAGAACTCAAGCATTAGGAACTCTGCCATTTGGGAAAGCATGACAGGGAACCGCCCTCAGCCTCATGTAGAATCACAAGCAAGAGATGATCTGGGCCGCAGTGCACATCGCGCGTCTACTTGACAACCTTGCCCTTACGCTTGGTCTTCCAATATTTAGTACAACAAATATTTAGCAAGATAATTTAGGTAGTGGAAGAGAATGAGTGAGTTATATAAAAATCACATCGATGGGAGCACAAACATATTCATTATTTTTTGGGGGTACATTTTCGTATATCTTCCACAAGTAATTCAAGCGGAAAAATTTTGGAACCTCTTCGTGAGTAGTAACACTTCATAGAACATAGGGATGTGATTTAGTACTACTGTCAGGACACATGGGAGTACATATTCGGTCCAACTCCAGCTACAAGTTTAGGATCGGGAGGTATATGTGGTTATAGTTCTGGTAGATCTGGTGGTTTTGGAAGTAAAGGTGACACAGGAGATTCTAGATCGGGTGGGAAAGGTCCGCACCAACCCTAAGATATTTACATGGAGATGTCTCTTTTCCTTCCAAAGTATAGGGGCATAGAAGATGTTGTTGAACATGTTCACATATGTGAAATAATGTGGTGCACAAAGGAATCATGGCTTCGAGCATAGGGCAAATCAATTCGCTACTACGTTACAAGGGTGCACAGATAGTTGGTATAAAAAGTTTAACCCTAATCAAACTTATGTAGACTATGCAACTTTAAAAGATGTTTTCCTTAAAGAGATTCACATCCTCGAGTTCAAACAAGAGTATAAGCATGCTCAAAAATATTAAGTAAGGAACTACTAAGAGTGTCAAAGAGTATGACTCTCATTTCAAAACAATTTTATCTAAGCTTTCTTATGATATTCATGCAAGCCAACATGCACAATGATTTTTAGAGGTCTGATTACACCTTTTAGAAGGGAACTATTACATAAGACATACACTAATATGCATGAAGCATTTGACGTAGCCTTACGTCTTTGAGACAGGTTAGAAGTATAGACATTGGGGTGAGCCCATTTTTAGAATCACAAATCGCAACTGCATGGCGAAGTAGTTTGAGAAGCTATCTACAAATTTAGCACATAATACATGCACATGGATTTGGTATATGGGTTATGAAGTGGAAGGTCACACAAAGGATAGTTTTCCTCGCAGATTTGTGTCCTCATTACTATTATACTATGAGATATACCATTTAAACCATGATGCTAGCTGATCCCCATTACTACAATGCACGATAAGGAAGAATGTCTCATGCTACTATAAAATCTATAGGTCCATGACTCACGATAGGGAAGAGTGTCGACTAATTGGTCAGATCCATGATGCTATATATATATATATTGGTGTATGATAGACAAGAGTTTTAGATAACTCTAAAGGCAAGAACAAGAATTAGGATCAAGATCAAAATCAAGCGTGCTATGATCAGAATGAAGGGAATTTTGAAGGAGGACATGGTAGAGGTCGAGGATACCATGTGGGATTTGGAGGATGAGGCCGTGGTGGTGGACAAGGCAAGTTGCCTTGTGGAACATGTTATACATGTGGATGTATTGAACACAACATGTGTGAATGTCCTCAAAGTATTACATGTTCTTTTTGTGGAAAGAATCATAGCTATGAGGAATGTCGGGACTTTTATGAGCATCTTAGCAAGCAATATAAACAAGAAAATAAAGGCCCGTAGAGATGGTTAGGATACATCACACTGTGGAAAATTAGTGGATACCCAAGTTAGAACCAGAATCTGAGGCATTGTAAGTAAATATCACTAGCCACAATGATGCGGTGCATGCCAAAGAAACATTGCAGCAAAATCCTACCATCACTACAAAGGAGGTTCTACATGCATGGTACCTAGATCCTGCCCATCAGAAGGAGGTTTATCAAGAAACCATGGAGGTACTCGACATATTCACAAAGTGAAATATAATATTTAAAGGTGAAATCATGGAAGATGGAGTAAAAGAAAGCATCGAGATGATTTAATCTGAGATGGATGACTTGAAATAAGTGTGCAAAATATTGCACCATGATAACATCATTCCACTATTAGCAAATTGGTTAAAGGAAAACAATCTTCGCACAACTATTGAGACTGAAAAAAATCCTTCATACAAATCTTCCCCTCATAGCCTAGAATATGATAAGGAAATCACTTTGAATTTTGTTGTGGATGGGTGGATTTTGAGTAATTTATTGATTGATACATGCATGGAATTCAATGTTCTTACTTTAGAGGCATGGGTGAAAATGGGGAGACCTCCATTGCAGCCATCCTCTAATGTATTTTTCATGGGTAACCAGACTAAGGTCACTCCCATCGAAGTTTTAAAAGATGCATCCATTACCATATAGGGAGCCAAGTTCACTGGGATTTTGAGGTTTTAGTGCTAGCAGAGGCAGATAGCTTCCCAACTCTACTGGGGCATCCTTGGTGCTATGAAAATAATGCTGATCTTTGGGTCAACAAGGGCTATATCAGCTTTAAAAACAAGGAGGAAAGGGTTATTATCCCATTAACGATGGAAATTTTACACCCTATGTGGAGCCCTTGAGTGAGGAAGAATTGAATAAGATTTATGTATGTGTTGTCCGAGACCCGAGGTGCATGAGCCATTTAAAGAAGGAATCCTTTAGTGGCGGGATGCACACTCTATTAGCGATACTACAGGTGTTGCTTTTGATAATTAGGCTCATAGCACTTATGAGTTGGTAGGTGTGAAGTAAAGAGTATATTTTCTAGGGATAACAGATGACTCTATATAAGGAGAATAGGTAACAACTCGGTACCTCATTACAGTGGAGAATGAAACCTTATGGTGTTCCTATGTGCCATGGAGGCATAGTGGATAGACCAGTTGGAGAGAAGGAATATGCTAGCATATACCCTATGCGAGACAACAGTGCACTGGTGGGTGGTCCACAAGGATAATCTTGTAGGATGGAATGAAATTAGGATTGCTCTTGCCACTAGGTTATTCAGGAGAATTGCACCTACTCAAAAATGCACTTATCATGGTAATCAACCTGTTCAGCACCACTTTTAGTAGTGTGAGATACTCTGGATAGAGGGTCGGGAATCTTTACCACCTTTGCTCTAGGTGCAAAATTTTTATTCCACTTTACAAGGATACACGCGTGCTTTGTATGTATATGTAGAACTTCATAGAGAGACTGGAAATTGGCAAGATTTAATTGTAAGAATGACCCAGATGTTTGACTTCTTCTCTACTAAACCTCTGGTAGAAGAAGCATTAAAGGTTATAAAATGCTTAACTATGGGGGATAGTGCCAAGGTGGAATAACTCATTCAAGATTTATTTGTGAAGGAGACTTGGGAGCGTGTTTCTGAAGCAAAAAAAAGGCCGATGCCACACTACTTCTACGCAACTTACCTTGAGAAAGAAACAAGAAAAATGGTCTACTTAGTGAATGATGAATAAGTGGAAAATTTGGATATAGACCATTCAACAGGTAGGCGTGAGGTGTTAGATAGTGTAGATAAAACCACGTGTGCCTATCATGAACTAATGGAGAAAAATAAAGTGAATATTGGATTAGATGTTGAGCCTAAGGAGGCCATAATTGGAGACTATTGGTCAAACTATTAAGTGGAAAAAATCATTGAATTACTATGGGATTATAAGGACTTATTCCTTGGGGTACCATGAAATTAAAGGCGTTCATGAATCATTAGAGGAGATGAAGATAAATATTAAATAATGTGCTTACCCAAAAAAGAGAACCTATAGGATGAACCCCAACTTGCGTGAAAAGATAAAAGAAGAGATTCAAAAATGTTGAAGTCTCGGTATCATTAGACCCTAGACGAGTCAAAATGGGTTAGTCCAATGGTGATCAATATCAAGAAGGATGGTCAGATTAGGATTTTTGTGGACTATAGGGAGCTGGATGATGCATGTGTGATTGCTCCCTTTCCTACACAATTCATTGAGGAAATACTAGAAGGCGTTGAAGGGCGTAAAATCTATTCATTTATAGATGGGTTCTCTTGGTATCATCGAGTTAGGATTGCCCGGAGGATCAGGGAAAAGACTACTTTTACTACTTTTGAATGGGGCAGATTTTCCTATACTTTGTGATGCTAGTTTTTCATGCATTTAAATATTGTATTCATAACTTCTTACAAGTTTATTAGATGATTGGACAAAGTGTATGGACTTGTTAAGGATCATTGTAATAATTTGCACTTGATGTTTGAAATATGTAGACAATTGAGTATCTCTTTGAACATTAAGAAGTGCATATTTACTACACCATTTGGAATATTGTTAAGACACATAATCTATAAGGAAGGTTTGTTGGTTGATCCAACTAAGGTTGCAGTCATTATTAGCCTGAAAGAGCCTACTAGTCAAAGTGAGGTGCGCAAATTCTTGGGTCACATGGGGTATTATAGGAAATTCATAAAGGGGTATGCCAAAGTTGCCACACCTTTGGAGGAGTTACTAAAAGGAAAAGGTATGTTCTACTGGGGAGAACCAAAACAACATGCATTTGAGACATTGAAGGAGAAACTTACTAGCTGCAACTATTCTGCGCTTTCCTTTATGGGACCAACCATTTCATGTACATGTGGATGCCTCTAGCATGACCATTGGCGTGGTGTTGGCTCAACTTGGAGAAGGTATTATAGATCATCCTATTTACTTTGCTAGTAGAAAGATGACTCCTATAGAGTAGAATTACACAACTATAGAGTGCAAAGCTTTGTTAATGATCTATGCACTACATAAATTCATATGGTACATGCTAGCTACACCATTTGTATTTTATATAGATCACATGGAATTGAAGTATTTGGTGAACAATCCCATTTTACAGGGGTGCATATCTAGGTTGGTACTCTTATTTCAAGAATTTGATTTCACAGTTGTGGTAAAACCAAGGAAAAGTAATTCTAGACCAGACCATTTATCTAGAATACAATCAGGAGAAGAAGCATAGGAAATTAAAGATACCATGCCAGATGCATAGTTATATAGGTTAAAACAAGCACCATCAAAATTAGAGGACATTGTTGTATTTCTATGAATAGGTATAGCACTAGAAGGAATGAAATCCTTAGAGAAGAAACAACATGTTATACACGTGGCACCCTATATGTTGATTAGTGGTGACCTGTATAAGTTAGGCCGAGATGAAGTATTGCACCACTGTACTAGAACATGAGCACATATATGTCATGGAGGAAGCTCATGGTGGTATTGCAGGTGGCCACTATGCAGGTGACACCACTGCGCATAAGATTCTACTTTCTGGATTATGGTGAGAGACCCTATATAAAGATAATAAGACATATTGTAAGGCTTGTGATCATTTTCAGCACCTTGGAAACTAGGTCAACGAGATGAAATGCCTTTAAGACCTATTACTAGTGAAAAATTGTTTGAGAAATGGGCTATTGATTTTGTGGGTCCTATTTCACCATTCACATGCAAGAATGGATCATGCTATATCATCAATTTCATAGAATATCCGACAAGGTGGGTAGAATTAGTGCCTACAAATGATTTTATAAAGCAGCTACAACATCTAGGTTTATGAGGGAAAATATTATTACAAGGTATGGATGTCCTTTTAGTTTGACCAGTGATAGGGGCACACATTTTCTGATTGAGATGATCAAAATTTTATTAGATGAATTTATGATTGCAGACCATAAGACTACACCATATCATCCTCAAGAAAATGGGACTATTGAGGATTTTAACAAGATTTTGAGTTAGACATTGACAAAAAGTTGTGATGTTAGAAGGAAGGATTGGGATGATAAAGTGTTTGTAGTACTTTGGGCATATAGAACAACATACAAGTGGCTAAATAAGGCCACACCTTTTTAATTAGTGTTTGACACGAGTAAGCGATTCTTCCTATGGAATTCATGTTACCTTCTTTCGTATTGCATGTGCTAGAGGTATAGTTAATGAGCAAGTGTTAGAAGAACATATTTACAAGTTGATTAAGTTGGATTATTGATGATTAATCATATGCTAGAGTTATAAGTAAGAGAAAGCAAGGTAGAAAGCATGGCATGATAGGCACGCTAGGGACAAAAATATTGAGATAGGACAAATGGTGCTTCTCTATGATTCTACGTTTTTACACCATCTAGGTAAACTCAAAGTACATTGGTTAGGGGCATATGTTATCACTCATATACTTGAAACAAGATCTTGTCAGTTAGAAATGATTGATGGAATATGGTTACCCTTACTTTAATGGGAGTATCTTTGAAGCCCTACTATAAATAAGGCTTCTTAGTGTTTGTAATAAGGTAGTATTTCCATTTAGATTAGGTTTTCAATTATGTATTCCCTTAATGTATTTCATTCTTCATCACTATGCTTTGTCAATTTAGTTTTTGATTTGTGAAATAAGTGTGTTTGCGAGCGAAGCTAATTACCATTCACGCGTATTTTTGCACAGAGGACTACACATACTATTTGTGTGGGGTGGTTGTTGAGAAATGGGTACACATAAAGGAACAAAACTACTACAAGTGCTATTCAAAGTTTGAAGAGTTGGTGAAAAGAAGATTGCTTCTAAATGAGGACCATGGATGAAGATAAATAAAGGAACAATATAACGTGAGGTAAGCGGCGGCCATGGAGACTACTTGAAGAAGGCACAATGACGAGGTACTCAGGTGCATAGAAGCACGCAAAGAGAAGCTTGTAGTAAAAAGGTAGGAAGGCATGCGAAAAGGTTATGACTGAGTCCCAAAGATGTACCGCATAGAAAATCATCAAACAGGTCAATTAATGAGGAATGTTGGTAGGTGAAGGAGCAATAAATGCATATTTTTTTGAAAATCTATATAAGGGAGGGATACGAGTTCATTCTTACCATTGTAAATTGTAAAAATTTGAAATAGCTAAGTGTGACCGAGCTGAGCGAAGAGTGTTGAGGTGTGAAGAGTGTGAAACCAGCCCCATTGGTGAAAGGTTTGAGAAAATCGGAGCGTTCGAATGAATTGGGGCACACATTTTTCAACTAGGGAACACATTTTTCAACTAGGGCACACAGATTTGAGCTAGGGTTTGAGGTTACACATTATAGAAGCTAGAAAATGAGCATTTGAGGAAAGAACGTTGTGATTATAGATGGCACCAAAGAAAGCACTTTCCATGGGAGAAAAAGGGAAGAAGAAGGTGGAAGCAGAGGTTGAAATTTCTCTCGAGAGAAATTCATAAATACTATACCCAAAAGTGTAATAGTGGGACAAGAATTGGACTCTCACATCCATAAATGCAAGATCAGTGACTACAACCACTACACATCAGAGACCAAAATGTAATTTGACACACTATTGAATACAAAGACAAACAAATACACAATTGAGGATATGCCGGTGTATGATGATGTAGGAGAGAAGCTACCAAATCAAATCGAAGTTTACCAAATATACGAACTTCCTATTTCTGAAATTATGAACCTTTGTACTAGTGGCTGATGAGCAGGGTGCATGAGGATTTCTTCTACTTTGTCGGGCATAGGGTAAGGATTACAACCACTCTGATTTCCACTATGACAGGATTAAGGGGCACATGAGTAGACCTGAATGGTGACTTGATAGATAAAGCAACCATCTTGGAGACACAGAAGGAGTTAGGATACACCAAAGGTCTACGCAGAATGGATATAGATAAATTAAAGAAGTATCCCATCATATAGGCAGTTGCACATCTGGTCACTAAGTTAAATGATCAAGAGAGGTGGTCCTAGGTGAACACAATGTGGCTACACATTCAAGGAAAATGTCACAAGGAATAATCTACAACGTACCAGGCTACATTATGGACACAATCATCAAGGAGGTGCACATAGGTGAGAGAATCAATTTCGGCGTAGTCTTGTTGTCCTTAGTATTTTTGAAGATCGGGGTGCCTAATGGGCTGAAGAATAAAATTTGGGAATACCTCATCCAAAAAAGTCTCTAGTAGAAAGGTTTGAAAATTACTTGTGTGAAGGGTCAATGAGTGGGCCATTTAAGCAAAGGGTAGAGATGTGGTATGACAGTTCCATGCGGATTTTGAAGAAGAGTGACGTATCCCCAAGGATTTATCTTCGATGGTGGGCAAGGTACATTCTAGCTCACGGTGTATTGGTAATTTTGCATCACGTGGTTTATGATGAAGGATGGTACTTGGAGCCCTTGGTGTAAGCTGCCATATTCCTTCACAACACGTTACTTCCAGACATCGGTCCATTGGTTCAATAATGCACAACACCTAAAATTTGTTGTAGACAAGGTATACTACGACTACCACATGATACACAAGACCTATGTCTATCTAGGGAAGACCACCTACATAGAGAGGATGATTTCAGACATGATAAGCATGAATCCCGTGAGTTTGGAAATTGGAGATAGTGGGGCCACACTTATCTACCTTCAGCTCAAGCCCAAGTTGGAGGGAAAATGCTCCTAGGGCCACCTAAGGGAAAGCACATAGTGGAGAATATACCAGCCCCAAATCCCACTGAAACTGTAGAAGTAGATGATGAGGAGGAAGAGCGTGAAGACAGTGGTTGGCTTGGTGCATAGGGGATGAAGGAAACCCTTAGACAAGGTAGAATATGAGCATGTAAGTACTCCACCCTAGACACAAGAAGAAGGGGATGAAGAATTGGAGGTTGGAGTAGACCCTGAGGAATGCTAATATAAAAGGGTGTTTAGGAGAACAAGGACTTAAGGCACTACTCCCGCCACAAGTCTGCGAGATCACCATGACTCTCTCCACAGAAGGAGACAACTAAGAAAATAAGGAGAAAGTTAAAGCTGGATGAGGAGGTGGAAGAGTCTGAGGAGAGCATGCCTAAATCTCCTACACCACTAGAGGATGTGGAAGAGCCAAAGGATGAAGAAATGAAATATGGAGATGTGAAGAATGAAGGAGGAGTCAAGGAAGGAGAGATATAACAAGATACTACTCAAAACATTGAAGATCAAGCTCTGAAATCTTGGTGCGCTAATTCTTAAGGAGCTGAGAAGTAAAAGGAAAAGTGGAGAGTTTACTGTTATGTCTTTGGGTTATGCTGAGGACATAAGAAAAATTAGCCGTGTCGATTTTTAGAGCATGGTGAGACTCCGAGGATTTATATGGATGGGAACTGATGGATGAGGACATGACCACCATGCACACAAGAAAATAGCTATCCTAGTCTATGTACACACACATGGATGAGCCAGAATTTGATGTATGCAAAGAATCATGTGTGTCAAGGAGGTTGAAGAAGGAACCTCAAGCCAGACATATAACCGTGAAGCCCACTATTATGTCTGATGAGCAGGTAAGCAATGCCTTGGTGAAGGTATCTACAAAGGTGGCGCGGAGGAACATAGACAAATCTACCACTATCAAGGCATTGAGGGAAGAGATTAAGGCTAAGGATGCAAAAATCATGTGCTTAAACCAAGAAAAATACCTAGAGCAGAAAAATAATGGGGTTCTTATTTGCATGGCAGAGGAGATCGGGGATCATGTCCTCCAAGAAATAACACACTTAGAGCCCAAGGTGCCCAAAAAGTTTCCTTCAGCTATGCACTATGTGCATACTTTGGTTGATATGGTGCTTAAAGAGGGACCAGTTAGGATTCCAAAGACCAAAATACCCTAAGAAAGAGGTAGAAAAGGAAAAATCTGTAGTGATTAGAAAAATTTCTTCATATGAGGGGTTGCTTCAAACTCTGTGGGAGGAGTTAAAGAAATCGGATCAAGAATTGAATATCTATACAACTCTAGAAGTAGTCATCAGAATAATGATGATGGTAGAGGAAAACAAAGTCCTAAAAGCTATGAAGGATGAAACATTGGGGTATGTGGAGAGACTGGTAGTGGTGAAGAAAAAGCGTGAGGCCCTTGTAGTGGCTCAGGAGCCACACAAGAATAGGTTGGATGAACTAGGAAAACTTATAGTGCAGAAAATGGATCTGCTAGAAGGAGAATGTCTATAATGGCTAACATAATGTTAGTATTACAAAATGAGAAGGGAGAAATTACACAAGATGATATACGGTGAATAGACCGGATAAGGTAGAGGTCACTGAGTGAATGAAAGACCTTAGAGGCGAAATAAAGGAATAATATCTAGAACTCATTCTTCCAGTTGAAGTAGAGGGTGATGTAGAGTAAATAACTATTCTTTGTATAGAAATTCTTTCACATTCTTTCCATTACTTTATTCTTTATTATTCAAGGAGTAGCCATTGCCAGGGTGGCAATGCAGTTTAGTGTGGGGTAATTTTGAGTAGAAAAAGTGGAATACTTAGCAGAAGGCACACAAGAGATTTGCGTAAGAGAATAGGGCACAATCAAAGGTGTGAAAGGATAGGGGAGAACATGCACGCGGAATATAAGGGCAGATTTGGGACTTAGCTGTTTTCACATGTACGGGCTATTTTTGGAGATAATGTGTAGAGCACATAAAATGGGAAAATAATTACCCAAAAACATCAGCTATTTTTGGAAGAGTGGCTATGGAGCGCTTTGCATGGATGCGGGATAAAGATAGAATTGCTACTGACAGTTAACTAGGAGAGATCTATTGTTAGCGCACTTGCATGTGTGGTTGTAATTGTAAAGGCGCATGGCTATTTCCAGCATGCGACCTATTTTTGGAGTTATGCAAGTGGTGAAGGGAAATTCCCCACCCTTATAAATATGTAATGAAATGCACAATATAGAAGAGGTGTGTGAGAATTGAAGTATTGTGAAGTTATGCTGCCAAATATAATGCATGCATAAGCTATGGTATTATCTATTGTAATGAGATTCTGTGTATTTATCATGTTTAATATAATGGAGTGTATTGGTTGAATTAGAGTATTAATCTTGAGTATAATTGGTTCTTGCATGTTTTGATTTCATCATGGTTATCATTTAAGTTTGTTATTCTTTAGATATAGATCTGAACATGCACTGTAGAATGATGTATTAATTATGGATCTAAATGCATTAAGTCTTCATCATGCTAACATCCTACAACAACAACCCTAAAGAGGGGCCTAGTACCTTTACACACTTTGGGTGAGTGCTCAATCTAGGCTAAGTGATGTGCCAGCGCGCCTGGGCTTTTACTAGTAAATTCTAGGCTGCGTATAATCCTCTAGTGTATAATAGTTTTCTTACCTCTAAGTGGTTTTGATATCTTAAGATCATCCTTGACATACCTTCCATTGACTAACTTGGGCTTAAAATATATGTATATATTCATTGCTTCCTCATTTCCTATCACCAAAGTCATGGAGTTGATATTTAAATCATTAGATATCATTTCTTCCACATAAGCTACCTTTTTTAGGATATAAATATTTCTTGGAAAATGTATGGTAGTACACATCCACCTTATCTCGCATCAAACATTATCTTGCGCACATCAGAAAACCTATTCACATATACTTGAAATTACCGAGGTGTAAAAACATAAGGAAGCTTTCACTAAGGGCTTTTCTCACCAGTCTTCAAGTAAAATATCCCAATGGAAAATTTTTGATAGATCAGAACTCCGCTCTCCCTTCCAAGATTGAAGGTAACTCCTTGGGATGCGCCACTCACATTTGAATGCCTTACACATTCACCTATACCACCTTTCTACCCATAACTTATAGGAATTTTTAATCCCATTGCATGCATACTCAAAAAATATCTTGACTGGGGACTTGCGTTATGGAGGATACTTCCATATGTTCTCTTTCGTTCCTTCAGGTACCCCAATTTCTGAAAATACAACCAAGAAGAGAATTGATCCCCAAGTTGTTTTATCTCCCACGAACATGATTCTTCTATGACTCCCTTAGTAATGAAGGAAGCAATATCATAAACTATTTTTTCCACCATCTTCTTTGCAATATGGAGTCACCTTTTGTTTACTTAATTCCATATTTCCTGCACTCCCAACTTAGTGACCAGTTGCGTAGAAAAACTTACAACTAGGTCAATAAGTTTGACAATGTGCATCAAGTGACCCCCTCCCTTTGATACTTCAAGGAAGCTTCGGTGGCCTCCATTCTATGATCATCATCTAGATCAGTTCCTCTTTCTACACCCAAACTACACGGACCAATGAATCTCCCAATCATTTACGCAGTAAGGAGCATCCTCCTACCTATGAAATAAAAGAAGTGTTCATGGACTCAAGACATCAACCACTAATAAATTTTTTTGGTCTTGCCAAAGTAGGGAAACTCATAGAGTTAGAGAACCCCTACTCTCTCCAAGTCCTTATACCCCTTGCCATCATAAATAAGTTTCCCATTAATAGTACTCTCGTTTGTCTTCTCAGTATTAGCTCATTTTCTATTTCGGGCTCCCTTATATCGAGTGATGATTATAATCACCGATCTTGCACTTCCTCATGTGTGACTCCTAATTTTTCTCCATAACGACATCCTCGGGGATAATGCATCTCTGAGAACAATTCCTTGGGTGTTTCTTCTATCATGGGATTCTTTCCTTTCCCATTATTATTTAGTGATGCGGTGGTTGCTTTCCTATGTGCCATTTTTCTAACTACAACTTCAAACTTCAAACTTTCAACTCTGTGTGGTTATGGTGTGCTCTAGGTGCTTAGATTTTCTTACCCAAATACATGCTTATTCTTCAAGCATTCACTTCTATCTCAAATCCCTTCACTCTTTTCTTCTCCTTGCACTTTGGTTCACCCTTCGAACTCGCATGTCCTAGCACCAAACCTGGGAATCTCTTGCAACTTTTATTCTATCAAACCCTAGCTCTACACTTCAACCTCCAAACCTTGAACCTTATACCCACTTGACTCCTTTCTACACTCACACTTTCTCTGAAGGAGCTCTACCCCAGGCCATGGAAAATATTCTCTAGTTTTCTCAACTCTTCCCTTTACAAGATCTTCACAAAGGTTTGCACTTAAATCACTCTTCAATGGCTCAAATACTTCAACATGTAAGGTGAGAATGAACTCACTCGCACCCCTTTTATATATTTTCAAATGATTTTTACATTTATTTCTCCTCACCTACCACCATACTACATCTTTAAATATGCTTTTTGATTTTTCTGCACTTTACTCTTCTTTCTTTTGTGTGTCGTAGTCATAACCTTCTAGTGCGCTAACTACTTTTGGGTTACGAAATCATCGTGTGTACTTTCATATGCCATAAAAATATTATTTTGCACAATATACCAATATTCCATCATACTCAAGTTGTTGCCTACCTCACGTTACATTGTGTGGCCTCTTCCTTGTGTGGCCTCTTCCTCGTGTGTCCTTCAATTTGAGCAATTTTTATCAAAGACTAACATTCTTGGCACTTGTGACACCTTTTTATTTTTCTTACGTGCACCTTTTAAAAAACATCCCACCTTTTCACCATCATGCACACATCCACACCAAATTTCTCATGCATGCACACCTAGGTCACCACACACTAAAATTATGTGCAATCATCAACACATGAACTTAGGAGATAGTAATCGACTTCCGTGCCCAAATGCACTTATTATAAAAAACAAGTTCAGAAAAAAAACCATGAAAGGAAATCTAATCTAAGTGGCAATATTGTCTTATTACAAACAAAAATAAGCTTAGTTATAGTAGGGATTCAACATACTCCCATTGAAGTGACCAGTAACATGATGCCATCCAGCCCTGCGATTGACATGTTCCTAATTGAAGTATCTTGGTTACTACAAAAGATCCCAACTAATGCACCTTCAATTTCCTTGGGTGGCACGCAAACTTGGATTCATACAGAAGGGCCATATTTCCAATAAAAAATTACTTTCTCTTAATGTGCCTATCATGTCAAGACTTTTTTCATGCCTTATCAATCTTTTGGCTCCACCATGCAATGTCATGCCACTTATTTATTTTCATTAGTTTCTAAATGCACTCTTCAACAACATTTTCATCTCACAAATCTCTTGCATTTGCAATATGTAGGGATGACAACAAAATATTCCACAGCTTAGTATTGCCTATGTGCCAAACACTAACTAGAAGGGTGTGGCCTTGTTCAACCTTTTATATGTGGTCATGTAATCCCAAAGTACATCGATACTTTATCATATCAATCCTTCTTTCCAACATCACAAATATTTGTCAAGGTTTGTCCCAAGATGTTGTTAAAATATTTTGCATACCATTAGATTGCAGGTGATAAGGGGTGTTTTTATGGTGTGCCACCATAAACTCTGCTAGGAAAAATCTGATTGTCTCATTCAAGAAATGAGTTCCTCTATCACTTTAGTCAAGCTTAATGGACATTCATACCTACTAATGATATTCTCCCAAAGGAACCTTGTTGTTGTGGTTGTATTATAATCCTTTGTAGGTGCAACTTCTACCCACCTAGTCAAATAATCAGTGCATGTAATTATGTAACACGCTCTAATCATGTGCACGAGTGGTGCAATAGGTCCTGAAAAATCAACAACCCACTTCTCAAAAGGTTCTTCACTTACTATGAGTCGCAACGACATCTCATCTCTACTCCCGTGATTTCAAATTCGTTGAAAATGATCACATGCTCTAACATATGCCTTGGTATCCTTGTATAATGTCTCCCACCATAATCCAACTATAAGGATCTTGCATGTAGTTGCATCTCTTGCATTGTGTCCTCTTGCAATATCACCATGGGATTCCTCCATATTTTCTTCACGTCCATGCTATATAACACATTGACATAAGGCCTTGTCACATACAATCTTTTACAAGTCTCCTCCAATGAGGAGATAGGGCACCGTGTGAATAACAAATTGTTTCTTTTCTAATTTTTCATCCTCTCTCGTGCAAGTTTAGTGCGTAAAAATATTGTTATGTCCTCTAATTCTACGAGCATGTGGTGCAACCTAAATAACTACACATTAGGCATAGTTTCCTTAATACTTTGTGCATCATCTCCGCACTTGATCTCGTGATAAATTATCGTGGTCATGAATTGTTTTTACATGGCTTTATAACATCTATAAAATCAAATTCTTGAAAGAGAAGTATCCACCAAAAATACGCCCTTGAAAAACATGTTTTTTGACTAAGTATTTCAATGTCATACTTGTTTGTATATAAAATAAAAAATGTAGCCAACAAGTACTACTAGAATTTATGAAGCCCCTAGATCATAGACAATGCTTCACACTTTGTTGTAATATAATTTTGTTATTTTGGTGTCAACTTCCTACTTGTAAAGCGTATGGAATGATTCACATTAACCTCTCTCAGTTACACCAAGATCGCACCAATTTCCATACCAAAGGCATCACCATGTACATGAAAGGGTTTGTTCCATGAAGGAAGCAAAAATAGGGGTAGTAGTCAATATTTCCTTCAAGGTATTAAATGTCTATTTCTGTGCACCTCCCTAATAAAACTTTCCTTTTTCCTTGAGAAAATCTTCTAGGGGCACAACAATCCATGCATATCCCTTGATAAATTTTCTATAATAACTAGTATGCCCCAAAATCCATGCACCTCACTCTAGTTGGTAGGTTCTTCTAATCCCAAAATCATTGCTATCTTTTCTAGATCCACTAACAACCCATCCTTACAAATGATGTGCCCAAGTAAATTTCCAAAAGGTGTAACAAAGATACATTTATTAACATTAAGAGAGATTCTTAATTGCCTACATCTTTCAAACATGAGCCAAAAATTATCATAGTGATATTTAAGCAAGCCTTATAAAATCCAATCATCTAGATAAACTTGCAAGAACTTATGAATGAAATCATGAAAATCCCGCATAACAATGTGTGAGAATACATAAAAGTGCATTATTCAAATCCAAATGGCATCATAATATATGTAAAAATTCCTCATTGAGTGGGAATATAGTATTTTCTTGATCTTACCACACAATCCGCACTCGTGATAACCTAAAAACCCATCAGTAAATGAATAAATTTCACACCCTATAAATCCCTCAAGGATTTCTTTTGCAAATGGAGTAGGAAAAGGATATGTAACACATGAGGCATTAAGTTCTATGTAATCTACATAGATCCTAATCCACCCATCCTTTTGATACTTATCACCATGGGACTAACCCATTCAGATTCCTCAATTGGTTCAATGATTCCATACTTAAGAATTTTATTTATTTCTTCATTGACCCTCACTCATAGATTCGTTTCATCCTGTAAGGCCTCTTCCGAACTAGACACACACTTTCCTTTAGCTTAATCTTCATTTTTCCCAAAGAGGGATGAAATACCTTCAAATCATGGTAACCTCATGAGAAAAAATCATGGACGTCGTACAAGAGCTCAATGATATTTTCTACCTCCATTTCTAATCAATTATCACCAATAATGGCCTCCTTAGGCACATTCTCAGTGGCGATGTTTACCTTCTTTGTCTTCATGGGAGCATGGTACATGCTTGAATTTTCATCTATAGTGTCTAGTGCTCGCACACACCTTTCATATATGGCTAATCTCCAAGTTATCTACCTCTTCATTATCAATCAAGTAAACTAGATTATCTCTTTCTCTAGTTGCATTTCATTTGTCTCCAGTGTACCCAAAAATATCTCTAAATTAGGCTCTCCAAGTAACAAGAACATGAGTTCTTTTTCTTTCACACTATCCACCAATGTGATGCGCTTCATAATCTACAACACCTCATGGAATGAAATTTTATTAGAAAAATAATCAAAAGTTTGAATACCTTTAGTCATATCTTTCCAAAGATGCGCTTTCTTTCTTGATCTCAAATGCATGCACATACCATGCCTCAGTGCATCATGCATGCAACGTGGAATAGAACTTATGTACCCACAAAGATGGTGGTAAAGCTTCCTAACCTTGCACCCATTTTTTCTCATAGTTATGAAGGTGTAAAAATCAAGAGTCTTCCCATCATACTCATGTATAAGTGTAGGCACATTATTCTGCGTAAATCTTATAGAAAAGTTGATTCTCACTTCCTATCACCCCAACAAGTTATCAATGTGTTTCACTAACCATCGCACTATTTTTCCATGCAACGTATAAATAAACATATTCCTTCTATCACCTTCATTATTCCATTGTTCGTCCATGGTGTATAAGAAATATTCCATCTTTTCCTCACCAGGGTATCTAGGTAACTAAGGTTTTCCAAAGTGCCTAACCATGTGCGGCTTAATCATTCTAGTTAGTATTCACTTCATCTCACGCTAGACCATCTCTTATGTTTCATGGGCCCAATTATCACAAGGAATACTTGTGTTGTCGCTAACAGAATGTAATGTGTGTATTCCAACTAAAGCATGCCTTCCTTAGATGGTTCTATGTTCTCGGGGTCACTCACCATCTACTCATAAATCCTATTAAGATATTCTTCACTTAAAGGCTCAACGCAAGGTACTTCCTTCGCATCATTCAAAGGTATGATCACATGCTCATCTTTGTTCTCAAAAATGATGTATCTCTTGTTAAAGAGAAGATCAATATTGTTCACATAACACTAAGGACATCTAAATAAATCTAGAAAGTTATCCACCTTAGCCAGCTTCCAAGACTTCAAAATCCCTAGTAAACTTAACTCTTTGGATGGTAATGGAAGCGTCCTTCAACACACCCATAGGTGTAGCCCTTGTCTTTTTTTCTATATACAACACATTGGAAGATGGATTCAATGTTGGTCTCCCCATATGGTTCCATGCATCTAGAGTCAAGACATTCACCTCAATGCTTATATCAATAGAAATATTATTTACTAACCACCCATTAATTAATACATCTAACATGATCTCCTTGTCATATTTATGGTTTTATCGTGGAAATTTTGCATGGAGTATATGATGATCACACTCAATTCCTATGCTCGGTACCATTTCACACAACCAACCCCCTATTAGTGGTATGATATTATTTGTCTACAACATCCTACATACCCCCTTCGAGATCATTTCTATATTTTTTTAGCAGCTCAACATTATTCACGTGTTCCTTCTCACACCCTTACTCCTTTAAGCACTAGATCTCCCCTTGTAGATCTCTAATCACCCCATAGTCTTCTCGGTAGACCTCCTAGTGAGAAACATCTAGAAACATGACATGTATAAATTCCTCTCTCTTGATGAGTGGTTTGGATTTAAGAGGCTCACACGTGCATGTTGCTTCTATGTCCATGGTTACTAGTATGTGGTATAAATCGGATTAGGATTCTTTGGAATCCATTGATCATTCTTTGCATGTTGCACCTTGATCATCCCAACACCTTTTTCCTTATTATTTGTTTTACACATGTGCTCATACAAGTCAAGGAAATCTTCAACCTAAATAAATGTTTCTTTCAATAGTATGCACATACCAAATTTTGGGGACACTCTTGCTCGTAATGATCGGAGGAACCACAAGTGTAGCATGTAATTTGTCCTTTACCATCACGACCTCTTCTCCTATATCTCTAATGGAATCCACCTCTTCCATTGTTACATTATTCAAGAGGTTGGGCTTCATGTACCTAAGAGCTACTTGCCACATGTGGTTTATCGCAATCCCATCTCGCATACCTCATGAATATGGTCTATCACCAACAATCATTGGTTTCATGGATGTGTACATGTCACGTAAATATTGAAATACATGGATACATTCTTCATTATCACATGCTGCAAGAGAGGGAAATTTTAGACATCGTGATTATTTAGACAGATCTCCCAAGATCGTAAGATTGGACACACTTTGTCCTTTGTGAGAAGATATCATTCATAAGTCCCTCAACTTCAAATTTAGTGCACCACAATCCATTGTGTGTCTCATGCGTTGAATTGGCATAAAGATTCTCCAATTGTTTACCCATCACCACTATCTGCATCTCTAAAAATGGGCTTACTCCGATATCAACACTTTCAATCACTTCAAAGTATGTAGAGTTGCTTCCAAGGTGTTGCGTGGATCTCGCATATGTATTATGAGATAGAGCTCTTTGAAATGGAGTCATAAATCCTCCAAAAAACACTCTCCATGTTGACTTGGATGAATATCATAAGAAAAAATGGAAAAAATAGTTTTAAAGTGCACATCATACTCCCTTACAATTTTAGAATAGCCTTGTTTGATATCCTTGAGTGTGCTTGATGCTCTGTTGCTCAAACTATGGAATGTGGAACTCAACCAGAAATTTTGTGTGTAATGCATCATAATCCACTGCATTTTGGTGTGGATCATACTTTCTATACCAACTATGTATGTGCCCTTGAAGTGTGGTGGAAAAATGACTTTCCTTTCTATCTGGGGTTATAATTCCTTTAGTGTGGTATAATAGTTCACACTTAAGCATGTGCTCTGCTGCATCCTCGACACCTCAGTACTCTAGTAAGTGAAGAGACATCTCAAAGAAGATATGAGGTATCTATTGCTTTGGTTTTTGAGGTGATGTTTGATGAGGCTGATTCAGTGGTGGCTATGGACTCGACTCGGATCTAGAACCCCCACTAGGATTTCCTCCGGGTAGTGGTTGACTTGATCCTCCCGAGCCTCCCACATCCCATACTATAGCCTTGCGCCCCCGTGGATGAACTTCCTTGTGTCCTAGACATAGTACTAAACTAAACACCCACTTTCTACACTCTGTCGCAACACCTATATAACTACTTCTAATAATATGCATGCCAATACCTGTCTTGATGAAACTACTATAAAAAATACCCCAAGAGTACTTCCAAACATGGGTGTTTATTGTGTTATCATATGCGTTTTCCTATTATGATGCATTTCCTATGTTAATACGAGATTATATCTACCTATATCTGTACTTACTTACTTTCACTAGATTTTCCATCAATAACTACCTCTGGATTTGAAACACCTTATGCAAGGGTTAGGTAGCCATGTTGGATCGATGCATGCATGCGGTCCTCATTCTCTCTTCCAAAGTGCTCTCCTTCAAACTTGATGGGGTCTCTCTATTGTGCTTCCCCAATGTCGGGAGGACATGATGATGTAGCTCATTGCTTTCCATGGGTGTCTCAAAACTTTGCAAGCCATCATTTTTCTTGATAATAAGGTTTCTTCAATCTCCCTCTCTCACACTTCATTATACTTGATCCATCTCTCTTCTTACTACCTCTCTTCCTCCAGGGCCGCTGCCATCCTTGTCCAAACCTACTCCTTCCATTGTGCATGATGGGGATTTAGCTAGCCATAGGTAATATTTCCAATCCCAACTCTATCATCAAAATATTGATAGCCAAAGGTATTACACACAAGTAGGATCCTATGGGCTCGCACAAGAACTTACACTCGATTCCTATGGGAAATAATACATGGAAATTACATACTATAAATTATAGTTGTGCAACATGCCTTCTCACCAACAATCCAAAAATATAGTCCATGTCTTAGTTGAATAAAAAAGAGTCCAGTAATCTTCATGCATCCAAACTCTCACTCTAGGGAAGTAAATTCTAATTGATTCTTACGTTGCCAACTAGTGGTACAATTATACTCAAAATAAACTAAAGAAAATCTTGTAGATGCAGCCATACAAATTATCCTCCACCCAATTTCACGCATTAAAACCCAATCTAGTGTTATACCTCTATGCAAACCGATATGGGCCATCTTCTACCAGACTTTCAATATTCTCCAAAGATAGTCAATATACCATCTTCATGCAACATACTGAGTGAAAATTGAAAAGAGGTCCCAGAAACGGAACCAAAATGTAGCCTTTTATTTTCACACTTAATAGCTATGCACGTTGGCACTTCATTCAGACATATCTGAATGCTCACCCAAAGCACATGTTTCACCTAATAGTTTTACATTTTCTAGGATGAAATAGATAGAAGGTAAATAGTTAAGGAGGAATACCTATGATATGTAGGTTGAAGGTTGAATGCGTGCATTAATGAATTTTTGATCCAAGCTGATTGTGAAGAGATTCCCTTTGGCTAGGAGGAACGACCTGTATAAGAAACACAACAAGACCACTAAATAGTATTAATAATATAGGTTAGTAGATTGTCTAGTAAATGCTATATCCGAGAAGCGAGGTGCTTCCAAGAAGGTTTTCAATCCACTTTCAAATATTAATTAATGTTGCAAATATCATGAAGGAAATCCGATGTAGTTATATGAATTAGGTATCTCGTGAAAATACAATAAGAAAATATAATCTAACAGGAAAGGTTATGATTAGATTTGGAGGTTTGGTAGGTTATTATGGGTTTTACAGTGCAGGATTGATTGGGTAAGATTTGGGATAGTTCGGTGGTTCGAGAGGCTCACTAGTCAAAAGGAATGAAATGACACGAGAGACCAATATCGATCAGTGACCGACGTCGATATATAGGTTAAATTGATGATGGTTAGATAACCAACATCGGTAGGGGCAATTGACAATAATTTGATAAAAATGGTTTTTGGCTTCTCTGTGATTACACAAAGAGTGTGGTTAGGTTTTTAATATTACTGAGAAGACTCAAGGATATAGAGGGGGAAGTCATGGAAGGAAAAAATGCTATATGTGGTTGGGTTGGTAGATCGGTGAGAAGTTGGGGATAAAGGAATACATGAAGAAATAAAGTATAGTGAAGGAGGTAAAGAATCTATACTTTAAGAAAGAACAATATGATTAAAATCACATATACTTACTTGCATTTATAGATCTAGTAAGTGAAGGTGGATGGTAGTTGATCCGTGAAGAGATTCTAGAGTCAGTTCTACGACAATACTCTTGTAGTGTTCCCGTGAGTATTCCAATAATCTGGAAGGAGAACCAAATGGTTTCTTAGGTTTGTGGTTGAGTATTTTATGTCATCTAGATGATAAGAGGATTTTGATTCACGTTTGAATGAAATAGTTCTCCCAAAACTGAAAAAATGACCAACCCAAGTAAAGGATTGTGAAAGTGTATATAAGGTAACCGATGACGGTTAAGGTGACCGACATCGGTTGAGGGATAACCGACATTAGTTAGGGTGGGAAAGTCTAGGTTTACCAAAAATAGGAAGATCTTTACTATTTTTGGTGTGATTCTAATTGAGTCTACTTAGGGAAGTGGAGTTCATGTGAGAGAAGGTAGGAAGGTCATAGAAGAAGTCCAATTAGGTTTTAGGAATAAGTCTCAATTAGTTAGGTCAAGTGGTGACTCAACACTAGGAGTGATGACTTAGTGTTGAGAGTGATGACTTGGTCACTATGAGTTAAATTCCCCTGGAATAGGTCCAGGGTGAGGTGTCTAGGTGATATGTAAATTAACTTAATTAAATTAATTAATAATGTGAGGATGAACATTAATTTAATTATAAGTAATTAAATTAATACGAATGTGGGGTAAATGGGTCATGGTTAGGTGAACACGTTACGTTAATTTATTGAAAGGGGACCAAGGGGAGTGTGACCCAAATTTGGTGTCTACAACATGCTAGCCACCATGTCCTTCCTTTGTTATGCTTAACAAGAATTTAGCATGCATAGTCATAATATTGTTAACCATTAACCATTCATGCATAGATATTCATCATGATCATGTCAATTTGGAAACACATATAATAAGGAAACACAATCAATCTAAAAAAGAATAAAGATCAACTACATCTCTATCACACCATCTTTAAATACATCAACTAGCATTATCCAACCACAATTATCCATCATTTACCAAAATTCATTACATAACAAAACTAAATACATAACCAAATCAATATAATGGTACGTAAGTCCATATGCAAAACCATACAACATAACTCGTCTACAACATCCACTACCTTCACTTCTAGCTCACACTTCTTTGAACATTGTTATCTCGTAAAATTGACAAGGGAAATTTTACCGATAACCATACCGAAAATTTTGTTCCGATCCCTCATTAGGGATCCCTTGCGTTTGGAACATTGCAAAATCCCTTTTCTGGGAAATCTGGTTTTCCGAACTTAGTCATTTTTGGTCTTTTGGTTGGGCGCATGGAATTGCTATGTAACATCACCTTTTGGTGCGCCCCCTTTAAAACCTTTGGCGCATATTTTCCTGTGTCAACACACCTTTTGGTGCACCTTAATATGTTGAGTCTTCCCTGCGTGCGCCAAGGCGCATGCGCCTTCGTGTTGGCAAATGCTTTGTTGCGCCACTTTTTGGTGCGCCACAGTCGCACATAATCTCATGTCGACACCACTTTTGGTGCGCCAAAGGCGCACTTAATTCCATGCTGGAAAATGCTTTGGTGTGCCAAAGGGCGCATGCTTTCCTATGTCGACAGTAATTTTCATGCGCCCTTTACAGAGTTGGTGGCGCATTTATTACTGACTCACCTATATATATATTTTTGCACGCCTGCAAATGTCATTATCACCGATGCAAAACACGTGATTTCTTTCCTCTCGAGCACAAAGCAAGTCTCCCTGTCGTTTTCAAGCGGCTAGTGGACCCGTTTGCACGTTTTCACTATTTATCCGGGTAAGAGGTTCTTATCTCTTTCGTATGTGTTTACGTTTTTGGTTCTTGGATGCTTGTTGGTTTGGTTTTGGATTGAAATCTTGAACTAGCCCCCCCCTTTGTCTTTCCATATTCCTCCCCCTCTTTCCAGATCTGCTGGTAGAGGAAGTTGTCAAAGCATGGTTCAAATCCCCTCTGGTTAAGCCATTTCATTACCCAAGTAACCCTGCAAGAAGAGAAAAGAGAAGCTAAACCTTGTAAAAACCCCTCTGAGGGTGATTAAAGCTCTGAAAAAGACTCTGCTTTCCTTTTCCCTTTGGCGCATTGGCACGACCTGCAACATCAAAAATAGTTGCGCCTTTGGCACATCTATCACCCCTGCAACATGAATAAAATCCGCGCCTATGGCGCACCCAGCATGCCTGTCGCATCAAAAACTTTCGCGCCCTCAAGGCGCACCTCCTTCACATGCTGCAAGTGCTAGCCTTGCACCCTCTTTGGCGCACCAACCTTCCTTGTTACATCACATAAACATGCGTCCCTTTGGCGCACCCAGCATCTGCGCAACATTAGCTTAATCTGCGCCAAGTGCAAAACTTGGAAGGCGCAGGCGCTTTCCTCGTTGCGAAAACATCATGTTGTGTAAACTCTCCGTGCACCGCACCATGTTGCCTTTGGCGCACGAAAAGTTCCTGTTACACAAACCATACATGCGCCAAAGGGCGCACCAAATCCCAATGAAACATGAAAAATCTATGCGCCTTTGGCGCATCCTGTCTCTATGTAACACGATGTCTCCATGCGCCCTTTACAAAATGTACCCTGCAGTACCCATGCGCCATGCGCCTTTGGCGCTGATTTAACCTTTGCAACACCTCTTTTCTGTGCACCTTACCTATTTAGCCCTGTAAGCTGCAGCTTTCATGCGCCCTGCACGCCCTGAGCCTCAAAATCACTAACTCTTTCTTCTGTTAATATTTCAATGGGAGATCAAATGGCTAATACAACATTTTTGGATTGGGTCTCGCTTCTTCTTCGTGCAGATCAGCAACTAAGCTCGAAAGAACATATGTCTACATCAAGCAGGAGACCTACCAAATCCAAAGGCAAGGCCAAACTTACAGAAGAAGAGATGAAATACAAGTATCAGAGAGTCAGAATGCCTGACTCCTAGGCCAAATGCGACCTAGACATCAGAGACTTAGAGTTGGGTCACATTGATATGGAGGAATTCTGGGGCAGAACTCAGAAGGTAACTAGAAGTCCATGGATGGAAAAACTAATGGGCAGGTCCTACACTTCACTGGAGGAATCCCAGTCAGCACCATCAACAATGAATTCATGATGGTGGTCGCCTGGTGCTACAACAAGGACACAAGGTGTGTCGTAAATGACAAGGGCGAGGTAGTCATTAACCTCACTGCCCGCCACTTTGAAATAATACTCGGCATCCCTCATCACCGGCACTTTGTGGCCGTCAGCCGAGAGGATTGTATTAAGGCCTGGGATGATAACGAAGATCAGTGCATGCAACTGATGAACGAGGTCTATTTGAAGAATAAAAAGGTGGTGACCCGATGGCCTCAAATCATCCACCGCAGCGACTTCTCAGAGGAGCTCAGCGACACCATCACATTCCTGAGCAGGGTCTTTGGGCTTCCTGATGCCCACTTTTTCCATAAATGGATGTGCGGTACTTAGAGACCATGAACAAGAACGTGCCCGATCAGCGCTTTTGCTGGGGAGAAATAATAAGCAGCACAATCTCCGAGCAGTTTCAACAATTCAATACAACAGGGAGATTCTACATGAACTCCTATGTTGTCTATGCTTCGCAGATGTCGAAAAGAGACTACCCAGGCCTGATACAAAGTGGGGTTTGGCCTCAGGTCAAAATATATGAGTACTACCTAGAATTGAGGCTGGAGAATAGCATCTCTCAATTCACAAAGATTAACGATGTGTTTTTCTATCACATCATCTGCCTGTTGAGGCCAAATATGACTTATGGTCATACGACCAAAAGCATAGTGGCAGCCACTGAGAAATGGGGGGCCCTGTTCACCCAATTTCCCACATTCACCTATCTGAGGGCGGCCAACTTCTTGGGAGAGCCGACTAGAATGCCGAGGTATGCTGGGCCTAAGCTGATTTTTCTGGAGCTGTCAAGACAGCTGATTACATATCACGAGAAGTGCCTCAAAAGAAAGAAGGGTGGAACTCCTTTCCCCCTCACAGTAGGCCGATATACATGCCTTACCCACCACAAGGCAAAGGACATGTTTGCAGAGCTTGAGCTTCTTAATTTGAGACATGATTTCCTGGCCAGGCCTACCTTCGACCCAAGGAATTGTCTGCCAAGGGTGAAACTTGATCCAATCCACGTCCCCCAGATCGAGGACATCTACATCGACATCATCCATGAGGTTGAGCTCAGGAGAAAGGATCATTCTCGCTTAGCCTTGGTAGAAATCATCCAATATGGGGTAGCAATTGTCCCCAAAGGCTTCCAGACTATGGAAGATGAAATAGACCAAGTATATACTAACATGGATGGGGACAATTGGCCTTTTCCAGCCATTGATAGAACTAAGGCACCTCAGACGATTGAGGAGAGGGTTAAGGAAACTCTGCGCAGAACAGAGCATTGGTGCCGGATGAACGGGTTAATCTACCTCGGGGTTGATTTCACAACCTCCCCATTGGGTAACGCACCTCCCGATCTAAACAGCAGCCTAAAGGCAAGGGCAAAGGCATAGAGGGTGAATCCAGCACCACTCAGGAAGAAGCTCCAGCAAGTCCTCCTTCCGCCGCACCCGAACAGGTTATAACTCTGGCTTCACCAGAGAAAGAAGCAGAAGAGGATGTTCCAATAGGCCCATCCACTCAGGATGTCGGCATTACTACAACAACCAAGGTCCCTTCTATCCCTTCTTCTTCCCTTCCTTCCCCTCCTCAAGTGACTCAAGCGGCCATTCCTTTGGTCGTGTCCTCTCCCCCTTCTTCTACTCCTCCCCCGCTTCTTCGTCTATCTTCTCTTCCCTCATGATCTTTCCTCCTCCATTTCTTCCCTTATCTCTCGAGCTCCCTTCCCTTCATATGTCTTCCATAGCCTGCAGTTCCCTTCCTCCCGTGGATACTTCTTTGGCTATTCTCACCATGCTGCCCCACGTGTCTCAACATTTTCCCCTCTACAACTGCAGCTGCCCCCTTTTCCATTTCCGGCCCTTCTCCCATAGGTCCAGCCTAGATCTCCCAGCAGCTAAGTCAGCAAAAAAGAGGAAAGTTCCCATCGCTCTGATGGACTTTTCTGTAATCCCATCTAAGGGGGCAAAGAAGCAGAAGCCCGTCACACGCTTCTCTCAAAGTGTTGCGGGAGAGAGGGTTATGGAGATCGCGTACCCCAATCCCCTCAAGGAGAAAAAGGATCTATCTCCGACAGATTTTACTGTGACCCAGTCACAATGGGGACATCTTCTGAAAGCCTTCAGGGGGAGGCCCTTTCTGTAGTTGACGCCCTCTGCAAGAAGCTTCAAGAGACAAAGGAAGAGAAAAGGCAATTGAAAGAGCAAAACAAATATCTGCTCCAAGCCTTACAGAAGATGGGTAGTGCGCCTCCCACAACTGCCGCCGAGACTTCTGAGCTTCTCAGCCAGGAGAAAATTAATGAGTACGCAAAGATCGGTGAGCAGGGTATGGCCGTTTCCGCTTGGAGGAGCCAAATCCTCAAAGACAGCGAAAAAGTAATCGCCGAGTTCTCCAACTTATATCTAAGCATCAATAAGGCGAATAAAGAGCTCCAAGCGTTAGCGGGACCCATATCGGAAGAGCTGGAACATGCTAGACTGCAGCACGAGACCTTCCAACAAATGTTCGACTATTCAGTCGAAGATCTGGTTAAGTTCGGCATCTTCGGCCATCCCAGGGCCCTCAACAAAATCATGTCCACTCTGGACTACCGGGTGGATCAGCTGGAATTTGTCCTAGAAAAGATTGACAAAGTAAAGGAAGAAGCCCTGGACGTGATGCACCAAATGGAACGAATCGTTCTTAACATGTTGCCAGGGTTACTTACTCCTTCCTTTACTTTAAGAAAAGCTGAGGAAACCATTCAGATCTTCAAGGAGATCATTTCTCAAGGCATAGGGCCAGAGGTCACTTTTGACACAGAGTCTATCAACAACCTGCTGGCCTGCCGAGACTTCATTGGGTTACTCATTGAAGCGGAAAAAGACTATTCCAAGCTCCCCGAGAAACTCATAGATGAGCGGGAGACTTGTGAGGCGATCAGTGATCGGCACAAGGATCCTTCCCAGGATCAGCTAGGGCCAATGATCAACAAGTTTATGGAATACCACTCTCAATTCCATATCTCATCACCTGAGCAACAACAAAAGTAGTCCACCCCCTTTCGGCCGCAGGATGACGACGATGAGTAGCTTCTTCTTCTTCTTCTTCTCTCTCTCTCTTCTTCGACTTTCTTTTCGAGAATATCTGGAGTATGTTGATACAAATGATGACATCATCCATGTTGCATCATGGGATGATGTCATCCATCAAGTTGTAAAAGTCAACATGACTTTTAGATATTTTGTAAATATCTTTGTAAATAAGTTGTTGGCTCCTTTTGCCTTCTTTTCTCCCCTTCTTCTATAAATACCCCAATACTTGTATTATGGATGGATAAATATATTTCAGATGAAAAATAGAAGTGAGGAGAAAAGACTTTGAGCTTTTTGTAACAGAAGGAAAATATTAATACAATATTTAGACTTTGTCTGAATACATGTGTTATGTGCATTAGATATTTCTTACGTTAGATCTGTGTGTTTATTCTATTGGATCTGCTTCTGTTTTATTGTCATTTATTTATCATCAGTATTGCTTTGCTCGTTTATGCAAGTAGGTTTGGCTCTGTTTACTACCAATCCCAAAACATAAACCTTCTGACCTTTCTGCTTTGGAATTCATTTCTTTTCTCCCTTCGACCTGCTCTTTCTTCATCCCCTCTTCCTTTCCTTTCTTTTCGCAGTCGGAAACACCCCTACTGGGATGAGATCCCAAACCCCCGAAGGCATAATTTGTGAGACTTGCATAGATTCCTGCTGGTAGAATAGCAATAAACTAGTTTCGCTTTGCTGACTCAAAGAGGGGCTATGCCCTGCACACTGTTGGCTTGTTTATCCATAGATCTGCCCAAGCGATAGATTTTCAGACCAACAGTTTTTGGCGACTCTACTAGGGATCGAATAGATCTATCAGATCTATGATGGTGGTAGGATAGAAAATCAGAAAAATAAGAAAATTGCTGCCTATTTGCAAATCTGCATATTTTGTTAAAAATCCAAAAATTTTGCAAAAGTAACTCAATTGAAAATTTTCTTCTGAGATCCATAGATCTGGCCTAGTTGAAACCTTTAGTTCGCTGAGTTTTTATAAAAATCAGTATTTTGCCATAGATCTGAGTTTTTGACTGTTTACCAAAAGTTTGAAACCCTTTGAAAAAGTCAAAATTAGATCCGAAAATCAGCTTACTAATCTTCTCTGCCATTTTATCCTCACTGTTATTTGTCATTAACCACAATCGGTTTTCTGAAGAGGATAGTTTTTAATATTTAGAAAAGTACATGCTGCTGGTTTTTGCCAGAAAAGCCAGAAAATCAGCAAGTACAGCCAAAAAGAAAGTTTGAATCTACGCTACAAAATCGCAGATCGGAAAGACACGCTGGCAGGTGAACCCTTTACGCGTAGCAGGAGAGCTCGTGGAGAAACTGATCCTATTTTTGATTTGCTTCAAAGGCACAATTTCAGCGTAACACTGGCACATTTTTCAATGCTAAGCTCGGCTGACCGGTCATCCAGGAGTGTCTCACCTCCACGAAGGAAAATCTTTCGCAAGGGGCATCCACATCCCTTTGTAGTGCCTTGCTACTCAGCGGAACCACACTTCCAGCTCGTGTTCTTTTTCCAGCCTTTCAAATGGCGGTACCATGGGGAAATGCTATGGGTCCCTTGGCTTTACCACATCCAGTTCACGCACTCCCTCACGGAAACCGAAAGAATTTTCCCAAATTCGACGGGAGCGGAAATCAAAGCATGGATTCCCACATATCTGCATTCATTATGTCATGCAGTATCCTGGATGTAACTCACGAGGACGTGTCGGTTCACCTTTTTCTGGAAACTCTACAAGGGCCCGCAGCTGAATGGTTTCAGCATTTGCCGGCCGGATCTATTACGAGTTGGGCCACCTTGCGGGATGCTTTTGAAGACAGGTACAAACCTTCAGAAGATGCATTTGCATTATTATCACGGATCACTCACCTAAAGAAGGAGGCAAATGAAACCATGCGCGATTTTATCGCTAGGTTCAATGCATTAATCAATCGTGTCCCTGTTGCCATGCTTCCAACACCGGAAAATCAAAAGTGTTTCTTCGTAAACGCTATGAGCTCAAAAGTTAGTTTCTTGCTCCTTCAAGAGCGAGTGGCTACCTTGATTCTCGCCCAAGCCACTGCCATTCGAATAGAAGATAATTTGATAATATCTGGCGAATTGAAAAAGGAATCATCCAAGCCTAAATCTTTGGGCCCTTCGCCCACTACTTCGTCTGATCTAGCCTTTCAAAAGATGGCAAATGACTTGCTTGCATTAAAGAAGCAGTTGGCCCAGGCCTCCCCCAGTTCCTCATACCGGGATATTCCACGGAGGAATTTCGTTCCTAACAATGTTTCACAAAGGCCGCGCTTACCCGCAACTGCTCCATGGTTGGCGCTTGAGGCTCCTCCGGTCAACGCTCTGGCCGAAATTGAAGAAGAAGAGCAATATTATGAAGAACCTTCGTCTCAAGGCGAAGATGATCAAGACGTCGGTGAACCGACTGGCGACTCTACTATCAGGTATATGGAATTCGATGAGGAAGAATCTGATGAAGAAGAGGGTACCCAGGGATATGCAAGTGGACAGGACACATACTGTTTTACCCGCTCGCAAGGAAAAGAAGCGAAGTTATTGCCCATGTCCAAGCAAGAGAACACTGTGTCAAACGCACCTCCGATCATTGCTAAAAGAGGTAATCCTCTTCCTACTCAACTCCCTGGCAAATCTTTTACAAGGAAATCTTTTCCCCCCATCTCTCCTCCAAATCAGTCCTCTCATGTTCCTACCAAGACCAGTAATCCTATTACACCATCACGAAGTGAGGGACTCATTCCTTCACCAACGCAACCCTTGGCCGCATTTGATATCATAGATCATGCAAAAAAGACCAAGATCCAAATGTCTGAAGCTGAGTATCTTCAGTCAAATCCCGAACAGCTTGTAAGATTGACCAAGTATATTCAAAGTCAAGCTGTTGTATCTAAGCAGGTTTCCCCAAAAGGAATCCTTTCCACTCCCCCTGAATCCCACATAAATGTTGCCTCAACGTCTGCATCAGGAAAGATAGAGCCTTTCTATCTCTCCCTCCTAATCAATGGTCACAAGTTGAGTAACTGCATAATTGATTCCGGGCTTCTGATAACGTCATGCCAACAAAATTCGCCCATGCTTTGGGCCTCACTCTTACCAAGCCTTTTGGCAGATGTTATTCCTTGGAAACCAAGCAGGTTCCGTTGATTGGCCAAATCAAAGATGCACAATTTGCATTTGCGGAATTCCTAGAGAAGAGAGTAAAGATGACAGTCCTCGTTGCTGACATTCCAGCAGCCTACGGAATTTTGCTGGGAAGAAGCTTTTGCAGCGAAGTTGGTGGAGAGATTCATATGGATTGGTCTAAGGCTAGAATTCCCATCAAAGGTGTAATGCAAACTTTGGAGCCGGAATCACAAAAGAAGTACTTGGTTACTAGCTCTGAGGACCCCAAAGCTCAAATCCTTTTTGAATCATCAGGGATGGGGAACTATTTCTTGTCTACCGAGTCTGACAAAATGGTTGTTCTCGTTCAAGAAGGAGATCTTAATAAGATCTGGACCTTGCAGTTCGATGGCAACTGTGCAACCAGTGGATGTGGCGCCGGAGCCGTGCTAATATCTCCCGAGGAAGAAGTCATTCCTCTCTCTTTCAAGTTGCAATTTTTTAACACAAATAATACTGCTGAGTATGAATCTTTGCTACTTGGCATGCAAGCCACAAAAGAAAGAGGGATTAAGAATCTGAAAGTGCAAGGTGATGCGGAGCTAGTTGTGAATCAAGTTAAAAGGATTTACCAAGTGAAGAATGAAAGGCTCAGGCATTACCGTAATGCGGTATGGGATAGCATTGAAGAGTTTGATGCTTTTTCGATTGAATCCATTCCAAGAGCCCAAAATGACATGGCCGATTCATTGGCTGTTTCAACATCCCTCATGCTCCCTCACCCAGGTTTGAAAACAAACAAATACACCATTGAGGTGGTTTTCCACCCGAGCGTGCCAGAAAATTCTCAGCACTGGCAAGTATTCAACGACGATAATCAACTCATTGCCTTTCTAGAGAAGGCGGAAAATTTTAAAGAATTGCACTTTGAAGGATCTACTTCCACTTGCCGTGAATCAGTCACCGATCAAGACGATGAATCTGAAGGGAACGACGGCATATGTCAGCTCAAAGGAAATAAAATTCCAAAGGGCCTAGTTTCTCTGGAGCGGTTGTTCAACAGGCATGACCGTTTTGTGAAAAAGAAGAGGCGAGATGACCCTGACTCATCCCCAGAAACCGAACCGGTCAATATAGGTTCGGTAGAGCACCCAATTTGTGAACATTGGAAAATGTTGCACGCCTGAGGAGAAGCGGAAATTTTTCAAGTTGCTGAAGAAATATATGGATGTATTGGCATGGTCCTATGCCGATCTAAAGTATTTTAAGCCAAAGGACGTCCAGCATGACATCCCATTGAAAGAAGATGTCAAAGCTTTTCACCAGAAGTAGAGGCACTATAATCCTAAGATCTCGGGTACTATCCAGGCCAAAATTCAGAAGATGCTGGATGCGAGAATCATCTTTCCTATCCATCACAGTACTTGGGTAGCAAATATTGTGCCAGTGCGCAAGAAAAATGGTGAGATACGCATATGCGTAGACTTTCGCAATTTGAATCAGGCTTCCTTGAAAGACAACTACCCACTTCGATAATGGATCAAGTTCTGCAAGCAGTAACTAGATCAGAGATGCTGTCCATGCTTGATGGTTTTTCAGGCTATAATCAGATTGAAGTTTCACCTGAAGATCAATTTAAAACAACATTCCCCGGGGTACATTTGCCTACAGCAGGATGCCTTTTGGCCTAACTAATGCTGGCGCCACTTTTCAGCGGGCCATGGACTTTGCATTCAAAGGTATGATGGGGAAGGTCATTGTGGTTTATCTAGATGACTTAACTGTGTTCTCTAAACAACGAAATGATCATTGTGATCATTTGGAGCAAGTGTTGGCCAGGTGCCGAGAACATGGGATCTCCCTAAACCCAAAAAAGTCTATTTTTGGAGTCACGGAAGGAAAGTTGCTAGGGCATGTGGTTAGCAAAGAAGGAACAAAGATAGATACCGAAAGAGTTAAGGCTATTCAAAGCCTTACTCTACCTACAAGAAAGACTGGTGTTCATTCTTTCTTCGGAAAGGTGAACTTTCTCAGGTGTTTTGTTCTGACTTTGCTGAGAAGACTCGTCACATATTGAACATGATGAAGGGGTCACCAACTTTCAGATGGAGTGAGGAAGGGAAAAGGTCGTTTGAAGAAATAAAAGCTTCCGTTGCTCACGCACCAGTCCTGGTATGTCCCGATTTCTCCAAGGACTTCATCATGTATAGTTACGCATCTGAGCATACTGTGTCCGCAATCTTGATGCAAAAGAATTCGGAGGATGTTGAATCTCCGATTGCATTCATGAGCTCTCCCCTCAAGCCTCACGAACTAAAAATGTCTCAACTAGAAAAGCATGCCTTCGCCGTTGTCAAAGCAGTGAAGAATTTCAGGTATTACATTCTAAACTCTCATACGGTGGTGCTGGTCCCTGACACGGCGGTCAAATCAATTCTAACTCAACAGGAGTTAGGAAGCTTGCGAGGAAATTGGATCGCAAAGGTCCAGGAGTATGACCTGGATATTAAACCAACCAAGCTGGTAAGGGGCAAGGGCCTATGTCAGCTTATGGCTGAAAACAAAGATTCAGAAAACCCTGATGAAAGGGGTGACTACACCGATGAAGCACAGGACCGGCTGGAAAACCCGATTCACTGCCTCTGGTCCTATTTGTTGCGACTAGTGATGAATGGTATTCCGATATCGCTTTCTTCCTCACCTACGGCGAATGCCCAATGCACCTAACTGCAAAGGAGAAGCGCACTATAAAGCTCAGAGCAGCTAAATATGTCATCTGGGATGACGGTTTATATAAACGTGGGATAGATGGCGTCTTTTTGCGATGTGTTGACAAACCACAACAGGTAAAGTTACTCGAAAGTTTTCATAATTCAGCCTGTGGGGGTCATTTCTCTTCCTCCGTGATAGCACATAAGATCATCCGAGCCAGGTACTATTGGCCGACGCTCTTCCAAGATACAGCCACCTGGGTGGCAAAGTGTGAACCTTGCCAGCAGTTCATCGGCAAGCCCAAGTTGGCTGCTTTTCCCCTTAGGCCTGTCATTGTCAACGAACCATTCAGAAATGGGGAATTGATTTTATTGGTGCACTCAATCCTCAATCGAGTGCCGACATAGCTATGTCCTTACAGCAACGGATTACTTCACCAAGTGGGTGGAAGCCATACCTGTCAAGCATGCCACTTCTGAGGTGGTTTGCAATTTCATTAAAGAAAATATCATTGTCAGGTTTGGCGTTCCAAACAAAATTGTTGCTGATAATGCTTCTAACTTCTCCTCACGGGAAGTTATTGGCTTTTTCTATGAATACGGAATAACTTTGGCTCACGCCTCATATTATTACCCTCAGGGAAATGGTCAAAGCGGAATCCAAAGAACAAGAACTTGGTGACCATCATACGAAAGTTAGTGGATGAGAATCGCGAATGTGGCACAAGTATTTGTATGACTCTTTGTGGGCCGATCGTATTACTCCCAAGAGGTCTCTCGGTATGTCACCTTTCCAAGTGTTATATGGCACTGATGCCGAGCTTCCCATTTCTACTGAACTTCCTGCTCTGCGCTTGGCACGAGCTATCGAAGATGAAACTTTCCAAAATTCTCTTGAAAAGAGAATTATGTATTTGACAGAGCTCGAAGAAAAGAGAGTAAGAGTGGTCGACAGGATCACCGAACATCAGAATCAAGTCAAGAGATTATTCGATAAAAAAGTGAAGCAAAGGGATTTTCAAGTGGGAGACCTCATCCTTCTGTGGGACAAGTGAAGAGAGCCGAAGGGCATGCACGGAAAGTTTGATTCCCTATGGAGAGGGCCCTTCAAGATCAAGCAGCTCAATGGAGAGAATAGTTTCTATCTCTCATATCTAGATGGAACCGAGCTCCCGCTTCCTTATAGCGGAAACACCTGAAAATTTTCAAGAAGTAGAGCTTGCTCTCTTCTTTGTACAGTTTGCTTTGGTTGTGTGTTTGTTTTCGTTGTGTGTTTCTTTTTCTCTCCCTCCGGTCACCCTTGTTTTTGGACTCTGTTACCCAATGGATAGGCACATGAGATCTGGGATTCTCTACCCCCAAGTTTGCTCAGGGATAGTCCCCAGAAAGAGCCAGTTGTTATCCCGTAAAATTGACAAGGGCAATTTTACCGATAACCATACCAAAAATTTTGTTCCGATCCCTCATTAGGGATCCCTTGCGTTCGGAACGTTGCAAAATCCCTTTTCTGGGAAATCTGGTTTTCCGAACTTAGTCATTTTTGGTCTTTTGGTTGGGCGCATGGAATTGCTATGTAACATCACCTTTTGGTGCGCCCCCTTTAAAACCTTTGGCGCATATTTTCCTGTGTCAACACATCTTTTGGTGTGCCTTAATATGTTGAGTCTTCCCTACGTGCGCCAAGGCGCATGCACCTTCGTGTTGGAAAATGCTTTGTTGCGCCACTTTTTGGTGCACCACAGGCGCACATAATCTCATGTCAACACCACTTTTGGTGTGCCAAAGGCACACTTAATTCCATGTTGGCAAATGCTTTGGTGCGCCAAAGGGCGCATGCTTTCCTATGTCGACAGTAATTTTCATGCGCCCTTTACAGAGTTGGTGGCACATTTATTACTGACTCACCTATATATATATTTTTTGCGTGCCTGAAAATGTCATTATCACCAGATGCAAAACACGTGATTTCTTTCCTCTGAGCTTGTCACAAGTCTGCACTGTCATTTTCAAATGCCTAGTGGACCCGTTTGCACGTTTTTCACTATTTATCCGGTAAGAGGTTCTTATCTCTTTCGTATGTTTTACGTTTTTGGTTCTTGGATGCTTGTTGGTTTGGTTTTGGATTGAAATCTTGAACTAGCCCCCCTTGCTGTCTTTCCATATTCCTCCCCCTCTTTCCAGATCTGCTGGTAGAGGAAGTTGTCTGAAAGCATGGTTCAAATCCCCTCTGGTTAAGCCATTTCATTACCCAAGTAACCCTGCAAGAAGAGAAAAGAGAAGCTAAACCTTGTAAAAACCCTCTGAGGGTGATTAAAGCTCTGAAAAAGACTCTGCTTTCCTTTTCCCTTTGGCACATTGGCACGACCTGCAACATCAAAAATAGTTGCACCTTTGGTGCATCTATCACCCCTGCAACATGAATAAAATCCGCGCCTATAGCGCACCCAACATGCCTGTCGCATAAAAAACTTTCGCGCCCTCAAGGCGCACCTCCTTCACATGCTGCAAGTGCTAGCCTTGCGCCCTCTTTGGTGCACCAACCTTCCTTGTTACATCACATAAACATGCATCCCTTTGGCGCACCCAGCATCTGCGCAACATCAGCTTAATCTGCGCCAAGTGTAAAACTTGGAAGGCGCAGGCACTTTCCTCGTTGCAAAACATCATGTTGTGTAAACTCTCCGTGCACCACGCCAAGTTGCCTTTGGCACACGAAAAGTTCCTGTTACACAAACCATACATGCGCCAAAGGGTGCACCAAATCCCCATGCAACATGAAAAATCTATGCGCCTTTGGCGCATCCTGTCTCTATGTAACACGATGTCTCCATGCGCCCTTTACAAAATGTACCCTGCAATACCCATACGCCATGCGCCTTTGGTGCTGATTTAACCTTTACAAGACCTTACCTATTTAGCCCCGTAAGTGTAGCTTTCATGCGCCTGCGCCCTAAGCCTCAAAATCACTAACTCTTTCTTCGTGATAACATTTCAATGGGAGATCAAATGGCTAATACAACCTTTTTGGATTGGGTCTCGCTTCTTCTTCGTGCAGATCAGAAACTAAGCTCGAAAGAACATATGTCTACATCAAGCAGGAGACCTACCAAATCCAAAGGCAAGGCCAAACTTACAGAAGAAGAGATGAAATACAAGTATCAGAGAGTCAGAATGCCCGACTCCCAGGCCGAATGCGACCTAGACATCAGAGACTCAGAGTTGGGTCACATTGATACGGAGGAATTCTGGGGCAGAAATCAAAAGGTAACTAGAATTCCATGGATGGAAAAACTAATGGGCAAAGGCCTGCACACTTACCGGAGGAATCCCAGTCAGCACCATCAACAATGAATTCATGATGGTGGTCGCCCGGTGCTACAACAAGGACACAAGGTGTGTCGTAAATGACAAGGGCGAGGTAGTCATTAACCTCACTGCCCGCCACTTCGAAATAATACTCGGCATCCCTCATCACAGGCACTTTGTGGCCGTCAGCCGAGAGGATTGTATTAAGGCCTGGGATGATAACGAAAATCAGTGCATACAGCTGATGAATGAGGTCTATTTGAAGAATAAAAAGGTGGTGACCCGATGGCCTCAAATCATCCACCGCAGTGACTTCTCAGAGGAGCTCAGCGACACCATCACATTCCTGATCGGGGTCTTTGGGCTTCCTGATGCCCACTTTTTCCATAAATGGATGCTGCGGTACTTGGAGACCATGAACAAGAACGTGCCCGATCAGCACTTTTTCTGGGGAGAAATAATAAGCAGCACAATCTCCGAGCAGTTTCAACAATTCAATACAACAGGGAGATTCTACATGAACTCCTATGTTGTCTATGCTGCAGCGTCAGAGAGAGACTACCCAGGCCTGATACGAAGTGGGGTTTGGCCTCAGGTCAAAATATATGAGTACTACCCAGAATTGAGGCTGGAGAATAGCATCTCTCAATTCACAAAGATTAACGATGTGTTTTTCTATCACATCATCTGCCTGTTGAGGCCAAATATGACTTATGGTCGTACGACCAAAAGCATAGTGGCAGCCACTGAGAAATGGGGGGCCTTGTTCACCCAATTTCCCACATTCACCTATCTGAGGGTGGCCAACTTCTTGGGAGAGCCGACCAGATTGCCGAGGTATGCTGGGCCTAAGCTGATTTTGCTGGAGCTGTCAAGACAACTGATTACATATCACAAGAAGTGCCTCAAAAGAAAGAAGGGTGGAACTCCTTTCCCCCTCACAGTAGGCCGATATACATGCCTTACCCACCACAAGGCAAAGGACATGTTCGCAGAGCTGGAGCTGCTTAATTTGAGACATGATTTCCCGGCCAGGCCTACCTTCGACCCAAGGAATTGTCTGCCAAGGGCGAAACTTGATCCAATCCACATCCCCCAGATTGAGGACATCTACATCGACATCATCCATGAGGTTGAGCTCAGGAGAAAGGATCATTCTCGCTTAGCCTTGGCAGAAATCATCCAATATGGGGTAGCAATTGTCCCCAAAGGCTTCCAGACTACGGAAGATGAAATAGACCAAGTATATACTAACACGGATGGGGACAATTGGCCTTTTCTAGCCATTGATAGAACTAAGGCACCTCAGACGATTGAGGAGAGGGTTAAGGAAACTCTGCGCAGAATAGAGCATTGGTGCCGGATGAACGGGTTAATCTACCTCGGGGTTGATTTCACAACCTCCCCATTGGGTAACGCACCTCCCGATCTAAACAACAGCCTAAAGGCAAGGGAAAAGGCATAGAGGGTGAATCCAGCACCACTCAGGAAGAAGCTCCAGCAAGTCCTCCTTCCGCCGCACCCGAACAGGTTATAACTCTGGCTTTGCCAGAGAAAGAAGTAGAAGAGGATGTTCCAATAGGCCCATCCACTCAGGATGTCGGCATTACTACAGCAACCGAGGTCCCTTCTATCCCTTCTTCTTCCCTTCCTTCCCCTCCTCGAGTGACTCAAGCGGCCATTCCTTTGGTCGTGTCCTCTCCCCCTTCTTCTACTCCTCCCCCCGCTTCTTCGTCTATCTTCTCTTCCCTTGCGGATCTTTCCTCCTCCATTTCTTCCCTCATCTCTGAGCTCCCTTCCCTTCCTATGTCTTCCACAGCTGCAGTTTCCCTTCCTCCCGTGGACACTTCTTCGGCTATTCTCTCCATGCCGCCCCACGTGTCTCCATGTTTTTCCCCTCTACAGCTGCAGCTGCCCCTTTTCCATTTCCGGCCCTTCTCCCATAGGTCCAGCCTGGATCTCCTAGCAGCTAAGTCAGCAAAAGAGGAAAGTTCCCATCGCTCCGATGGAATTTTCTGTAATCCCATCTAAGGGGGAAAAGAAGTAGAAGCCCATCACACGCTTCTCTCAAAGTGCTGCGGGAGAGAGGGTTATGGAGATCACGTACCCCAATCCCCTCAAGGAGAAAAAGGATCTGTCTCCGACATATTTTACTGTGACCCAGTCACAATGGGGACATCTTCTGAAAGCCTTCAGGGGGAGGCCCTTTCTGTAGTTGACGCCCTCTGCAAGAAGCTTCAAGAGACAAAGGAAGAGAAAAGGAAATTGAAAGAGCAAAACAAATATCTACTCCAAGCCTTACAGAAGATGGGTAGTGCGCCTCCCACAACTACCGCCGAGACTTCTGAGCTTCTCAGCCAGGAGAAAATTAATGAGTACGCAAAGATCGGCGAGCAGGGTATGGCCGTTTCCGCTTGGAGGAGCCAAATCCTCAAAGACAATGAAAAAGTAATCGCCGAGTTCTCCAACTTATATCTAAGCATCAATAAGGTGAATAAAGAGCTCCAAGCGTTAGCGGGACCCATATCGGAAGAGCTGGAACATGCTAGACTGTAGCACGAGACCTTCCAACAAATGTTTGACTGTTCAGTCGAAGATCTGGTTAAGTTCGGTGTCTTCGGCCATCCCAGGGCCCTCAACAAAATCATGTCCACTCTGGACTACCGGGTGGATCAGCTGGAATTTGTCCTAGAAAAGATTGACAAAGTAAAGGAAGAAGCCCTGGACGTGATGCACCAAATGGAACGAATCATTCTTAACATGTCGCTAGGGTTACTTACTCCTTCCTTTACTTTAAGAAAAGCTGAGGAAACCATTCAGATCTTCAAGGAGATCATTTCTCAAGGCATAGGGCCAGAGGTCACTTTTGACACAGAGTCTATCAACAACCTGCTGGCCTACCGAGACTTCATTGGGTTACTCATTGAAGCGGAAAAAGACTATTCCAAGCTCCCCGAGAAACTCATAGATGAGCGGGAGACTTGTGAGGCGATTAGTGATCGGCACAAGGATCCTTCCCAGGATCAGCTAGGGCCAATGATCAACAAGTTTATGGAATACCGCTCTCAATTCCATATCTCGTCACCTGAGCAACAACAAAAGCAGTCCACCCCCTTTCGGCCGCAGGATGACGACGACGAGTAGCTTCTTCTTCTTCTTCTCTCTCTCTCTTCTTCGACTTTCTTTTCGAGAATATCTGGAGTATGTTGATACAAATGATGACATCATCCATGTTGCATCATGGGATGATGTCATCCATCAAGTTGTAAAAATTCAACATGACTTTTAGATATTTTGTAAATATCTTTGTAAATAAGTTGTTGGCTCCTTTTTTCCTTCTTTTCTCTCCTTCTTCTATAAATACCCCAATACTTGTTGTATTATGGATGGATAAATATCTTTCAGATGAAAAATAGAAGTGAGGAGAAAAGACTTTGAGCTTTTTGTAACAGAAGGAAAATATTAATACAATATTTAGACTTTGTGCTGAATACATGTGTTATGTGCATTAGATCTTTCTTACGTTAGATCTGTGTGTTTATTCTGTTGGATCTGCTTCTGTTTTATTGTCATTTATTTATCATCAGTATTGCTTTGCTCGTTTATGCAAGTAGGTTTGGCTCTGTTTACTACCAATCCCAAAACATAAACCTTCTGACCTTTCTGCTTTGGAATTCATTTCTTTTCTCCCTTCGGACCTGCTCTTTCTTCATCCCCTCTTCCTTTCCTTTCTTTTCACAGTCGGAAACACCCCTACTGGGATGAGATCCCAAACCCCCGAAGGCAGAATTTGTGAGACTTGCACAGATTCCTGCTGGTAGAATAGCAATAAACCAGTTTCACTTTGCTGACTCAAAGAGGGGCTATGCCCTGCACACTGTTGGCTCGTTTATCCATAGATCTGCCCAAGCGACAGATTTTCGGACCAACAACATGAGATAGATTAAGTATATATAGGGGTGATGAATTTCCCTTTACCACCCATACACTCTCCTAATAATAGGAATTCTCTCAAAATTATCCGGTATGCTTTACATTCTTAAAAATAGCCTTGAGTACAAAGCTTGCATGCTTTTATAAAAGCCACTAATAATAGATTATCCTATTTATACAACTTTCTTTAATCCCATTATTAGCTGGATCCATGCATGTGTTTTCTTTCCCTTACTTGGCCACCAAGTCTCCTTGCTTTTCTCTAGTTCTAGATCTTTAATTTGGCAACACTCCAACTCCGCTTTTCTATTTTTAGCCCATGTTCTAGAAAATCAAATAATTACTTGACTTTATTTTCTCATGTGTGAACCTTCGTGCGTAATTCGATATTGCATACACGAGGCTACAAACCTCCATGTGTGGCTAGTACTTAGCCATTTATCCTGCTCAACAAAAATACTTATTAAATATGAAGGAAAAATATGCAAGAAACACACTATAATTACCTTGAGAGGATAAGGATAACGTGTTTCCAATTATTATTGATATGCCAACCATTATCCCTATTTATAATATCTTTGTGGTTCATAATTTTGATGGCTTTATAGAGGTGTCTTTTTACATATTTCTCTTCGAGAGGTAAGAACATTAGTAGTGTTAATATAGTTAGTGGATAGGGAGTGTTTATTTAATGAAGATCTTTCAATTCTATAATATTTAATGTCCCTATCACACTCTTTAATACAAGTGAGTATTGACCTTCTAGTCTCACCAATGTAAGGATTTCCACAAGAACAATTAATCATGTAAACTCAACTATTAATATTTGGGTCAATTTTATCTTTAAAGGATATAAGGTTGCTTCTCGGTTTGTTAATAGGAGATAATGGGGCAAAAATACTTTTTTACTTATAACTTTGGTGAATTTATCAATAATTATTTTATAAAAGGTAGGATTTACAATAAAAATTGGGATGGTAAAAATTAGGTTGAGAGGGATTAAGAAAATTTTAAAAGGTGTTATCAATCAATTTTTCATTATAGCCATTATTTTTAAAAATGAAGGTTAAGCGATTTAATTCAAAAGCCATGTGATCATTACCATAGATTCTAAGAGCCCTCGAAGCTAGTGTTCTAAACATTCCAATTTTTTTGGGTTGGGTGATGGTGGGAATTTTCATTAAGGCAACAATAAAGGAGTGTTTATTTCTAAAAACCTCGTGGGAGATTGAACCATTGGATTTTCTTTTTGGTAAGATGTCAAGGAATGGGTTAGAGTTATCCACCTCAAATTCCATGTTGAACTAAGTGTGTGGTGAGATGTTGTTGAGGTGAGAGAGGAAGTCATTAAGTTTTTCCAACCCATGAACCCAAAATACATTAGTGTCATCAAAAATATTTTCCACCAAGTTGGTTTAAATGGATACGATTCGATTTATTTTGTTTCAAAGTGTTCCATATAAAGATTGAAAACTAAGGGGGAAAGTGGGGAACATATAGCAATACCATCATTTTATTCATAAATTTCTCCGTTGAAGCTAAAGATAGTAGAGTGTAAGACAATTTCAATAAGATGTGCAATTTCAATATAATTGGTTTTTATAATGATTTGAATAGCTTCATTAATAGGGATTTTGGTGAAAAGGGACACCACATCAACACTTATGATGGATCCACAATATACTTTTTTGTCTAATAAACTCAAAAAGTCAAATGAGTCTTTGATAAAAGAAAAAGTTCCACCAACAAGAGGTTTGAGTTTTTAACAAGGAATTCGACAATCTTATAGGTAGGGGAGTGGATAGTGTTAGTGATAGGACACATAGGGGCACCTAGCTTATGGATTTTGTGTTGGCCACAATTTTAAGAAGTAATTTCTTCGGATGGAATCAATTTATTATTTATATCATCATCTAAAGAGAAATTTTTAATTACATTGATAATACATTTTAAAATGTTATATTATGGTATTCTTTTATGTTTTCTATAGCTACCACAATTAAGGTGATAAATAATTTAAGAAATATAATCCTCTTGATTCATAACAACCATTGCATTACCTTTATCATATTTTACAATTGCAAGGTTGTTATTATTCTCTTTAATGTGTCCTATCTAATAGTAGAATATTCATCATTTGTTTCAACTTAAAAATGAACTTATCCTTTACAATGGGTGGCATGAATTGTGGGAGACTATATAAAATGGATATAATATTACATAAAGAATGATTTAGACTACACACTTACTTCAAATACATAAGTGCACATTATTTAAAAGTGAAATTTTTGATACATATAATTTTCTTGAGCCCCTTAATAAAATCTAAAAATATTTCTCAATTATTATAATAATTAAATAATTTCATTTAATTAAAAGGGTTGTAGCTTGATTGATGAGAATAATGGTTGTTTTGTATCTATTTATTAGGGTAAAAATTCCTTAAGATATACAATATATATAATTGATGGATACGATTGTTATTGAATAATTTTGAAAAATTTGATTTTTACTAATTTAGATATATACTTATTCAACATTGTAATCCATGATATATAATCTATAACATGGGTAAAGATACTAATATCTATGTATATCAATGATTCTTAATAAGTAAATACATTCAACATGTAAATACATTTCAAGCTTGGACAAAAATTCAACCCATAAACATATTTTATAGATAAGCTCTCCACTAAACATATTTTTATATGTATATATGAATGGGACGTTAAACATTCTTCTTAGGTATGGTGTAAAATAGATAGGGTGACAAAAAAACACAAAATATTGTTAAAATAATTTTTATGATTTTCACACCTAAAAGTATGAGAATGCATTTTATAATTATGTGTGAATATTAAAAATACTTCGATATACATGTGTCTATTAGATGTTAGACATCATTCCTAGGCATAATGAAAAATAGACTTAGTGTGATGAGTAGATACAAAATATTGTTAAAATAATTTTTATGAACATCAACTTTTAAAGGGAATCAAAGTGTCTCTTTTTACATATGTGGATGTTAGACATCTTCTTAATTATAACGCAAAATAGAATTTGAGTGAGGAGTGGATACATACTATTGTTAAAATAATTATTACGAACATGTTACTTTTGTAAATATGTGAAAGTATATCTTTGTACATATGTGGTTATGTGGTGGGTGGATGTGATATATCGATAAAAATAAGTTTTATAAATGTCACACCTATAAAGGTATGGGATTGTCTCTTTTTATTAAATGAGGATGTGTGGTATTGTATAATTTTTCATTAAATCTCTTTTTAAATCTTTGAAGATATTCTCTTTTATAAATTAATTTACATTTGATAAAAAGTATGCTCATAACATATTTGAGATAACGCTTATTGGAAAAACCAAACATGTTTATGTAATGACTACATCAATAAGATTCAAAAAAACTCAAACTAATACAAAACACTAGGAGGCGAAATAAGAAAAGTTTACTATCAACAAAACCATGATGTTCATTCTATGGAAACAACTATAATAAATAGGAAAGAAAATGATAATCCACACCTTAGAAATAGGTGGAATAGTCTAAACTAGGAGATATGACATCTCCACATTTAAAGGAGTGGAGAAAAAATCTCAACAAGCTCATTTGAATATGTACGTGAGTTAAAACAAACTCATTGATATAGTTTATTTTAAAATAATAAAATATAAATTTCCTAATGAATTTAATAAAGTGTATAAACAATATATGTTTAGTTAAGAAATAACTATAAATAGTATAATATGACCATGTTACACCAACACCATCCCTTAAGCAAAAGCTAGGGAGTGAAAAAATGAAATGGGTCACGATATCTATGCTTGATAAAGTACCCAATACAAAAATGGAGAAAAGACATGAATGAATTCATATAATATCCCCCAATTAAAACTTCCTTTAGTCAAATAAATTCTCTCAATTGAAGGTATTGAAGAGAATCTAATGGATTGGTAAAAATATCAGTAACCTACTCAACTATATGGATGAACTCTAAATGGATGACTCCATCCAAGATTCACTTTTGAATGGAGTGCATGTGAATATCAATATGTTTAGTACATTGATGCTCAATATGGTTATTTTTAATCTCAATAATATTTAGATTATCCTACCAAACCAAAGTAGGAGCCTTCATGGAAATATAAACTCATAAAGTAAATAGTGAATCCAAAGATCCTCATGTCGAACCTTGACTTTAATTTTGTACTATGCCTCAATATATGGAAAATAAATTGTGGTATGTTTTTTCCATGTCCATACAATTGGGGCTTAGCTAAGGTGAAAGAAAAAAATAAAAGTATATCATTGTGTATCATAATATCCACCCCAATTTGCATATGTGAAACCTTCACTATTAGAAGATCCGTGTGGTGTATATATGGATACCAAAAATTATTGTTCCCGAATATAACACAAAATACACTTTTCTGCTTGCTAATGAATCTAATGATGCTCATTAGAAAACTGATAGACAAGGTTACCAATAAATTTAATATCAAGACAAGTATGGGTCATATAAAGAATATTGTCAACTAACTATCTATACAAAGTGACATCTAAAAATTTAGTGTCAAAATCAATAATCAACTCAATACCGATTAAAATGGAGTAAAAGATTGCTTAAAAGTATCCATGTGGAATTTTTGAAGAATATTTAAGGCAAATTCATGATGTCCAATGGAAATACCCTTAAAAATATTGATAAACTTGGAGGCCAAAAAAATAACGCAACTATCTCGAATATGTCATATCAATTTTTCCTTCAACTTATATTGTATTTCCTAAACCATAGAATTTTAAATTCCAATAAGGATTAGATCATCAATATATAAAAATAAGATAAAAATCCTCACCATCTTGTAGATAGTACACATTATGATCATAATCATAATGCTTTGGAATCCAATAATCAATAAAAAATCATCTATCTTCACATACCAAGCTCGATGAGCTTGTTTGAGAACATTGAGAGAATAATGGAGTCTTCAAAAATTGAAATATCCTACTTGAAGCCCTCATATTGCTCCATATAAATCTCCTCTTAGAGATCATGTAGGAAGTCACTCTTGACATTCATCTGCTATATTATCCATCATTGTGATGCGGTGAGGGAGAGAACAAGACACACACAATCCATATTCAAAATAAGAGAAAATGTCTTAGATTAATCTATTCCTTTGACTTTTGAAAACACCTTTTCTACAAGACACACCTTTTACTTATCTATAGAACCATTGGCTGCATATTTGGTCTCTTAGGACCATTTACAATAAACGAGGTTTCTTCCCTTAGGGAAAGCAACAACTCCCAAGTATTATTCGTCATAAGAGAATAATATTCATCTTACATAACAATTTCCCATTTTGGTTTTCTTGTTGCCTTAGAAAATGTCACTAGATCAAAAGAGATAGTTTGAATTATAAGATCCATACCAAAATGCATAAAATGAGTAAGATGTAAGTCAAAAACCGTATTAGTCTCAAATTTAGTATGATGGAGATAAATAGGATCACCATCTAAATAAATAGATGATTGTAATGTAAATTCAATCCACTTAGGCATGGCCATTGGAGGAAGAGGTGGAGCAGGATCCATAATAGGCTCAAAACCAAAATAAACAAGTATGTCCTCATTAGGTACAAGAGGTGGAAGAGGAGAAGAATTAGAAGTAGGTTCCATGTGAGTATCCATATCAACAAGTTGTACATCCCATAAAAGTAATAATTCACGAGTAGAAGGATCAAAGAGGCAATATGCCTTCACATGCTCATAGTGACTAAAAAATATGAGTTCTTGGATTTTTTCTCCATAGATTTCCACTTTTCATTTGGAATAGAGGCCCTTTCTTTACTTACAAAGAAACAAAATTGGATATATCATGATTTTCACCTAACCATGCTTATTCAATAATCACACCTTGAATTTCCTTGTGTGAAACTTGATTTTTAATGTAATTTACATGATTCACAACTTTTTCCCAACGCTTAGGTGTTAAATCCTTGGACTAAATCATGTAGTTTTCCATTTCCTTGAGTGTTCTATTTGTTTTCTTAGCTACACCATTATGTTGAGGGTGTATGATACTATATACTAATGTAATATACCATCATCAATACAAAAATAAGAAAAATCATTACTAACATATTTCCCCCTTATATGTGCGAGTTTTTCAATGAATGTTCTCATCACTTCTCAACAAAGGAATTGAAGACATTGAATGTTTTAAAGACTTCAATATTATACTACAAAAATACACCCATTTCCTTCATGTAAAATTGTCAATAAATGTCGGTACATATTTTGCATAGAGAATAACCTAGTGGGAAAATTCGTTAAATCATTATGCATTAAATCAAGTGGAGTATTAGTTATTGTATCTCATCCCTTTGGAAATGGATATTGATATTTCTTTCCAAGCATGCACCCTAGATAAACATCATCAATATTGGAGACCTTTGGAAGTCTTATCACCATGTTCTATGAAAAAATATGCTACAAATACCTATAATTGAGATCACCAAACCATTCATGCCATAACTTGCTCACTTTGAGTCAATACGAGAAACAAGAGAATACATTATAGCTGTGTAAAATTTCTCAAAATAATACACGAATGGACTATATTCCACCACACTAGTAACTACAATATCATATAGACCACTCATCTCTCTAACTACAACACTTGTGTACAATAAATTCCACATATACATTCTTCATCCTTTGTAAGTACCACTAGCTCTCAATTGAATCTTAAGTGTTTTAAAATTTAGTCAAAAATTCTTCAATGTAGGAAACTTGAAAGGAGAACATGAAGTTAATTCAAAATCTAATTGCAAAATTTTTAATTCATTGATTTTACCAAATAAATTCTCAAAAGCCTCATATACCTCTTTCAGATTTTTGGCATATGTGATGTGGAATTGCATATTTTTAATATGTTCAAGGTGATAAGTCTAAGAACCTCATATTGTTTGTATGCGTAAGCATGTTTGTCTTTTTTTCTAAAGTGAAAGAAGGTGTGATTTCTTGAAAAAACCTTCACAAGTGTCAAGATTGTAGAAGTTGATGCATCTTTATTTCCAAGTATGAAAATTTGTAGAGTTTAATGGATCTAACAAATGAAGGTCTATTCTTATGGATGTAACAGATGATCGGGAAAAGATCTTTCCATTATGTGTCAAACAAAAATTCCCTATATGATTTTCCAATTTTTTAATAAATGTCTCTTTACATATTTTCCTGGAAAATATTCCAAAAATTTTACAATAAATTTTTAAAAATAAATCCGCCTCTAAAAAGGAATTCTCCCTTCACAAATTTTAATCTCCCAACAATCCTTAGTCTCCACACTTAAAAGGTTGGAGTGGGATTAGAACCAAAGACCTCCCAATGTTTATTTTAGGTTTTTAGCAAAAAAAGATAGAGCTACCAATTGCTCTATGAATTTGAACAAGTATGCACATACGAAAATATACTTTTAACCTTTTCTTAACATGCGAAATGATTTTAAAAGAGTTAACAAACATTTAACCCAAAAAGATAAATTTTGCCAAGTTGGGCGCCACATTTCAATGAGGTGGTAGTTTAGGGTTACAAAGTTGATATATGGCACAATAAAGAAGAACCAATGCCCCCAAAGAAGAGACAACCCAAATAGCGAAGCACCACCCAACAAGGATAATCGACACCCATTGAAAGGAAGAATAAAATAGTGCCAAAGATAGAAAATACACTTGTTTGACTAGTATTATCAGACCGCTCAAATTTAAATATCATAGTCGCAACACCATAATAACACAAAACATCGCCAGGATAGTGGTGTAACTAACAACCAACACCAAGGTTCCAATGCAAGGCCAATAATTTTGTTGCCAATGGTCAAAATGACCTCGAGCCCATCGATTTGCCACAAGAGTACTCTGAGAGTAGGAAAAATAGGATCTTTCACACAAATCTATTCATCAAAACCAAATCTATATAGACAGATTAAACAAAACTTCTAGAAAAGAATCTACAAAAAATTGAGAGGATTTAAAGCCTTGCTTCTTCTAGATCACCTAGGTGATCTAATACCATATCGAACAACCATGCACATTAATGTAGGAACTAAATAATAAACTTCAACCAAAAACTTAGAATAATGCAAAGTATTAAGGGGTAGAAATAAACATAAATTTATCATCAACAAAACCATGATGTTCCTCATACACGAACAACTTGAACAAATAGACAAGACACTAATAATCTACACCTTATGGGTGCGAAGGGTGTGGCATGAGTGTTAGCCACCCACCCACCCAGGGTCTAATCCCCCAAGCCCTAGGGGACCGATTACCCTTGCATTTACACAGTTGGTTGGGATGACTTGCCCTGCATTAACGCGCCACGAAATGTGCCAGTCACTTTGGGTCTATAAAAAAACTACACCTTAAAAATAAGTGAGATAACCTAAACTAGGAGACATGATATCTCCACATATAAAAGAGTGGAGACAAACTCTCAATAAACTCTTTGAATATATACATGAATTGGAACAAACTTAAAAATAATTTATTTACAAACTATAAAATATAAAACTCTTTAATAAAACTTATAAAATGTAAACACACTAAATAACTAATTAGAAATAATAAAGTGTGAACACATTACACCAACAATTTTCTCCAAAAGTGTGGACACATTAGTCATAATATATACCTTCTTCAAAGACATTGGCATATGTTACCTGGTCGTGTACATTATTTTAAAAAGGGTGGTACACACGCATAAAATATAAAATACTTAAAATAAGTAAATTACATAAAATAATTGGCCTCAACCCCTCCATAAATTTTGTACTTGCAAAGACTCTCTGAATACCTTTAAAGACTAATTACATATCCAAACTCACTCCATTGTTATCCTATAAATTGTCTGACCATATTTTTCAAAAAAAAAAAAAAATAGTTATAAAATATTTTCCAAAAGCATTCACTATAATCTACGTGGAATAGGAAATACTAAAACTGTAAATAATGCTGCTCAAAATAGGCAGAACAATCATGTAAATAGTATCCTAAAAATTGGATTTCTTTCTTGAAGATAGGAAGTTCATTAATAAAAGACTTCCACGTAAAAAAACAAGTAGTCCCGTAGGTAGTAAATAGCTCTGCTAAGAACTGATTGAAGCTGTAAAAGTTTGTGCATTGGGAGGACAACTTCTTAAGATTGCAACTGCATTTGTCTTAAATAAATAATATGGAATACAAATGGTGGACATGACCGATCATTCTGCCATATAATTCAAAAATAATTGTACGCAAATGCAATTCATTTGTAGAAACTGCAATGGAATGTCGAACCATTTGGAATTTTGAGTATTGTGTTAATTTGTCTGGTAGTGGCGTTACAGTGGCCAAGAAAGATGTGATTGTTTGAATCTTGTCAGGACGGATCATCATTAGTTACATCTAACCTGCACAGAAACAACTGTCATGATGAAGAGATGTGGTTGTTTTGGTAATAACAAGGAAGACCTCAGATCTGTACTTGCATCATGAAGATGAAGATGCAGGTTGTTTTCGGTAATACCATATTTTTCACTCATTTCTTTATATTTTAAATTTATGAGCCATAACATCATAACATAGTTTAAATTGAGAACCATGATTTGACCATTAAAGTTCTCTTGTTTAGTAAAAATTTGAATGAATAGTTTTGTTTGGCATTAATTTGTATCCATGTACAAATCACATATTAGAGCGAACTAAAATCTTCATGTTACGTAGATACTCCTCCATGTCTAGATGAATATGAAGGTAGTTTTAAAATGTTTGAGATGAATATGAAGGTAGTTCTAAAATGTTTATGCTCTCAAACAATTATCAAATTATTGAAATTTAATGAATCAGCATGTACGAGTAATACTTTGGTCATATGTAGATTCATATTCTATTATTAGCCATTCCAATGTATGGAGAGCAAACATATCATTGAATTTAAACTATGTGGAGAATAATACTTGATTCTTTTATTTTTTCTTTTAAGCACTAAAAGATTTATATTATTAGCCTTACAAAACACACAAATTTCTTGTTATAGATATTTAATTGTGGTATCGATTGGTTATTTGTTATAATTTTGTATTATTCTAATGTATTTATGAATTATTAGTTTATATGTGAGTTTTATTAGTGCAAGTTCTTGATTTTGGTTGTCTTCTTACTTATCTTCTCGGTACAACATAGTGGACCGACACGATCTGATGCCATTTGCGAGTCCAACACAAAGGTGGAATGAAAAAAAAAAAAAAGTTTATTTTATTTCTTCAATGGCATTAACGACATCCATATGCAACTACTCTCGTGGAGTTTACGAGACTCATTAATGGAGCTTTTATAGATTCTCTTGGTGTTCTCTCTACTCACATCGTAGACTGGACTTTGTGCATTACAAGCACTTTCAACAACCTTGGTTGAGAGTGTCTTCCTCTTGGCTATTCTCCCAACTTTTCTTCACTCTATCATGCTCTCTCTTGTTGTCACTACCCTCTTCTAGAGAACATATCCTTGTCATATAGTTGCGCCTTCTCGCTTCTCTCTCTGCATTGGCTCCTTCCTCCCACTCCAATTCAAATTCAAACTTGAGTTCATTAATGCTCGAGCTATTTCAAGGTGCCACCTTATAGTCTTACGGTGCCACGTCCACCTAGTCACCGGGCTTTTCTAGCCATTAGGTCTTTATCATCACTTGGACTAGACAGCCCGACATGTCCATCATTACCGCCAACTACTCGTTCTACCATACGGTCCTTGCTTGTAATTCTTCAACCAAACCTTTTATTATTCTATTGGTGCACTTATACACTGAATTTGTATCTTCAACATCATTGCGCATTATCTTGAGGCGGTATGGGCCTTCCCTATACCATCCGCGTGTCTCATATATGGTCTAGCTACTCAGTGCAATCCTTCTTTCCATCTACTTGCACATTCCACACATCCATATGTATTGCACATAAATCCTTTGCATTTTCTATGTGCCTTTAGCTTATCAAGTTGAGAAAAACCCCACTGTGCTACCAAAATCCTACTCACAACATTACACATTATTATTTTGTACTTTCCCTTCTCCATAAGCCTTTTATGCACTACCGCACACCTAATTCAACCGCACACTCCAAGTAATGTTCTTCTTGTTGATAACTATTGTACAAACTACTCTTAAACTTCCACGCAATCACCACTTAGCTCTCTAATGCTTCCTCTTCTATCTTGTATGTTCCTCCAACCTTTCATGCACCCATGCTTAACCAAAACTATGCAAGATTTCCCTTGACCTTGGATGCTTCTTCATCAAACACTCAAGGTACTTAAACTTTAGGTCCACCTCAAGTAAACTAAGTGAGCGATAAAACCACCCTTTGAACTATTGAGGCCGATAGTTCTAGTTCTTTCATCCTCTTAACCTTATCTTGGTGATTTAATAAAAATCAAATATTTTATTAAAATTTGAAAGTGATGATTGCTACTAAAATGATATATAATGAAATAAAAATTCGGGAAATTTATTTGGTTTAATTATGAAAGTAAATGGAAGAGATAAGGAACTTACATTGATTTTGCTTATCCCAAAGTGTATTTGGGTTGGGAAAGGTGATTGAACAAAAATAAAGAATTTTGAAATACTGCTTAGAAAAATGTAGAGGTGCTAGAAATTCCCAGGACATGGGCACTGGGAAGGACGAGGGCACTTGCAGTGCCCTAGACCTTTGTGGGGACGCCAGGAGTCTACTTAAATTTTTTGTACACAGTTCCGATACCATCGCTAGGGTTTCACACTTACTTTCCTTTGATCACCCACGTGTCACACTTTGACTACCCGAGTACCTGTAAATCTGTAATACAAAAACATCCTACAAAAACCTAAAAAAGACATCAAATCCTAAAAAGAAAGATGCAAAATGAGGGGTTAGAATGTCCTCATCTATCAACTAATGAGCTTATGAATGAGTTTTGCACTACATCTCAAAACCAATTTAGTTCTATATGATTGTGTGTGCAATAGTGCTCCTAGGTTGCCTTTGTGCCGATGATGCCAAGATAGTGGGCAATAGCTAGATAGAATGCAAATGTGTGGATTGAAAAATAAAATTCCCCTTCCTATGCAGTGTGTATATAGAGTAATAAGCCCAAGATGTAGTCCCTTTGATATGTAGATAGATAGCCCTTGATAGAAATTTCTTGCCATTATAATGGTATGTATGTTGTGTTTATATAGGGATCTCTTGCTTGAATTTCGACACTAATGACCCGACATGCCAACTAGTACCAGGGATATGAGTGGGAAAACCAAAAATACCAACCTAAAATGTCAAAAATAAGATAAAAAATAAAGAGGACATGGGTGCCTAGGATGGACAGGAGCACCTTGGGCGCTAGTGTCCATCTGGGTGCTAGTGTCTAGAGACAACTGACAACAAATGTGTGAAGAATGAGAGACATGGATCCTTGTGACCTAACCGTAACTAAGTAATCGAAGAAGTCACAAAGATTGTCGGTGATTGATAGGATCACTAACGATTCACACAATTCTTTGGCGATTTGATCGAGTCGTTAGCAATTACAGAGCGAAAGCCAAATAAGCGAATTTTGAATAAAAACTAAAATAGAGAAAGGGACTAGGGTCCCACTTTGGGCATGCTGAGAATGTTCGAGATGTTTTTCTTTCCTTTTTTAAATTAATGAAGTGAAATAACAAAACCAAAACCGACCTTTGAAAATGGCGGGTTTTACCGATACCCGCAAAGATGAATGTTGATGTTGATGGTTGAATGACATCGACAAATCCAAGTGTGCACACAAATTATTTGTTCCAATGGGATAAGCTACCGAAAATGCAAAAAAACTCTGAAAAATATGGGATTAGACAAATATATGGTGGATTTCCTAGCGAAAGGATAGTCCCGGAAGTCAATCGATATCCTTGTAAGGATGTAAATCCGTGTTCAAGAAATTAATATGATAATGATAAAATAGATGATATAATGAAAATGCAAAGGCAAAGGGACTACCGTGGTCCCGGCTATATGATGGTATGATGGTGATACTTGATCCAAAGGGAGTCTAGGGATCAAAAATGGCTCAAAGGAGCAAGGATGTAGATGGTTGTGCACTCACAAAGGTGAGTGAGTGATATATTTGATTAAGATAACGAATAAAGTGCTACGGATGGCTCAAAAGAGCTAGATATGATTGGAGAAATTCCTGCAAAGGCGAGTGGTGACAGATGATGCGATCTGGATATCCAAAGGATGAGATTTGGGCTTAAATGATCTAATAGGCATGGATCACTGATGATTAAGGTGAATCATGAGCAATTGGGGCCGATCATCGACGACTAGGGGAATCGGCGATGATTTCTATGAAAATGTGTAGGATAATGTTGATCTGCATTTCCAGCTTCCTGTCTAGATGAGTGTACGAGTAATCAAGAAACACTAAACAACGTTGAGTATACAAGGGCTTAGTACCTCGAAGATGAAGATGGATGATACAGTGCAAATAAGATAGATGCATGATATAAAGAAGCTAGATCTGCAAAATTGAAATAGATAAGATTAGATCATAATATGCGGGGTTTCCCAGACAGTGCCGGTTCCCAGAGGATTTTAACCCCCTTGTAGGATGTCAACCCCGTGTCGATAAGATAACCATAGATTGTGAACAATCATAATGGAATATAAATGAAAAGTAACTAAAATGACAGGAGGAGTTAGCTTATCCTCATTATTGAGATGCATTGGGCATCAAGATGGAAAGATAATGAACCATGGCAAAGGTTTTTCTTAAACCGGTAGAACTTAATTAAGCTCTTTCTTCTCTTCTCTAGGCCTAGGTATCTCCGTGTCTTCTTGAAAAATATATCCTTCTTGGAAAATATCGGTCGGGGTCCTTGAAAAATCTATCTCTGTCTAGGGTCCTTGAAATATGGGAGACAACCCATATTTATAGCTTTGATGTGAGGTTAAACTGCAGGTTAAATGATACCCAGGGTTGAGTAAAGTAAATTGAGTTAGGAATATGATGTGATCACGTGGGGACCACGACTTGAATTATTAGATGGAGTGGGGAGCATGATTGACATGGTGGGTGAGATAAAAGATTCCATTTAAAAAGGAGTGTCGAATGGGTGTATTAATACCCATGGATTAAATAATTTGTGAAGGATGGGGATATGCCAAAGTTGAATTATCAAATGGGTCTACATGGAGCCCATTTGATAATTAATCAAATAATGTGAGCAAATAGATAGGATTTCATTTAATTTAAGAAAAAGAGAAGCGAGGATGGAAATTGGATGAATGTGAGATGATGGAGGGGCGCTATAACCAAAAATAGGTGTCTACATTTTCCCCTTTTTGTTGAGTGGTTTGCGATAGCAAGCCACGAGAAAAAAACAAAAGGGTTAGATGAGATATGTGTTCGAGGGTGGATGAAGATATGACCAAAGGAAAGATGCCTCAGGAAAAAAAGGATCGCAATAAATAAATAAAAAGTATGGTGGTGACTCCAATATCACATCGGTAGAGGACAATTACGGTCTCACCAGAGATAGACGACAACGTTCTACGAGACCGAGTGGATGAAGACCATCGCATTATGGATGTAAACCAAGATGACTAATGGTTCATAGGAAAACATCAAAATATGTGAAACTAAATGCAAAATATGCACACAAATTCTTTTTGTGAGGAATCGTGTAAAAAAATCATGCGTCCAAAAATGGATGAGAATGAAGATAATGATGCCCCAGCATAGGGCACGAGAAGGACACAAAGTGAGTTCTATGCATTGACAAGTACAAGGATGAAAAGGTGCCCCAACATAAGACATAGATAGAATAATCATAAATGTGGACAAGATGAGCAGATAAGATAGAAAGGTGAGATAAAATGTTTCTAAAAGGGTGATAAATATAATGACAATCATGTTTCATAGGAAAGATGCATAAGTGTTAGCAAATTAGAAGGTGAAGAAGACAAATAAGTCTTGTTTCTTCGACAAGTATGATAAATATACTTTTGCAACAAAACAAAAGCAGAGAAAATATATGCATAGAAGAGAACAAGATTAGATAGGTGATGGTCATTATGGTATCTTCCAAGACAAAAATGTCAAAAGAAGATGGGAAGAGATTCTTAGCAATGGATATGATGATGTCCCTACGAGAGGACTGATGAAGATAAAAGATGTGACAGGGTTCTCAAAAAGAGAAAAGGTCAATGTGGCAAAGAGAAGAACAAAAACGACAATGAAAGGGATAGATGGTGATACATAAACGGAGAAACATTGGCATTGACTGCGAATTCTAGATGTAAGGGATGTTGAGAAAGAGAAAAGGGAATATATAGGAGGATTGGTTGACTATGAGAAGAGAAAGAAAGATTTAATATGAAGGTGACGAGGATATGGAATAGAGGGAAAAAGACGAGGAGAAGAAAATAAGGAATGAAAGGGGAGGAAGAAGATAACAAGGAAGGAACATAGAGAAAGGGGAAATGAAGGACAAACAAAGAGAATACAAGACAAGAAACGAGAGCGAGAGGATAAAATTATGAAAAAGAGAGAGAGTTATTCAAGATGAAAGGCATGATGAAGGATGGAGCGAGAGCAAAACAAAGAGGTAATAGAACATTAAAGAGATGACAGAGCAAAGAAAATTGAGGGAAACAGATCATAGTGAGGAAATCCAAGGCAAAGAATATGGAACCGACCACACGGAAATGCATGTGGATGATGATATGATGAAGGAAATGGGATAACACTTGAAGAGTCGGAGTTTTGACATGGAAGTAAGGAGGAAGTGCGATGTAAAAAGGGGAGAAGGAAAATGTATAGTAAGTGAAATAAGAAAAAGATTAGAAAGGAGGATAAGACAATGAATAAAATTAGGTAGAAGGAAGAGAACCAATAACGAAGATATTTGATAAAGATTGAGAAGCACAAGGAACGTAAAGAGAAACTTGAGGGAAGGAATGTCATCGATTGGAAAAGAAATAGAGATGCATTGGATGAGGATATGCTGATGATGAGAAAATAGAGAGAGGGTGTATGATGAAGATAGTGAAATTTTTTTCAAGGAAGAATGGAAGATAAAGATGTGGTGAGGAAAAAGAAAGGAAGGGATAGGAAAGGAAATGCCGGTGAATGGATGTTAGGAGAAATCCATTGATAATTATTAGTAGAAAAATCTAGGACTAAAGATGAGACAAGGAAGAAAGTAAACGAAGAATGGGAGGGGCAACACCAATGAAGGGATGTTAGGAGAAGTCCTATAATAATGGTCGAGAGGACACAAAGGAAGGAAGGAATGAAGATAGAATGGAGGAGGTCAAAGAAAAGGATTCAGAGGTGTGAAGAATGGTGATGAGTGATTTTTAGGAGAAGTCCATTGATAATTACCAATGCGGAAATGGAAGATGATGAAAAAATGTTAGAGGATACCAATGATAATGACAGTAAATATGGGGGTAGATATGTGGGAGAACTCTAGAAGACGGAGTGGAAAGAGTAAAGAAAGGAGGGATAACGATGTGTAGGAAGATGAAGATGAGGAGAGGATGCAGTGGATGAGAATGAATGAGAGAGAAATGAAGAAACAAGACATGAAATGAATAGAGAAGCAATAGTTAAGTAAGATTACCTAGCGACGGATGATGGAGATGAAAAAGGGACTAGTAAGAAGTGGTGTTTGTGAGAATGAAAGAGGAGGTGAGAGGATGTGATGATGGGGAATGCCGAGAAAATGTAGATGGAGAGAATGTGGGGTAGTGGGGGAGTGTAGGATGAAAAATCATGCTTAAGAGGGACTCTTAAGTAAGATTGTCATGCCATAGGAGGATTTAAGTAAGATCACCAAACCGATAGTGACGATATGGAAGGAGAAAGACAACATTGTATTGGATGCATGTGTGGAAGGGTTGGTTGGAATGGATAAGTATGATGAGAGGTGGAAGATAGAAGATGAGGAAGAGATGATGGGAGATGGAAGGATCAGACACCAACCATTCTTAAGAGAAACTCTTAAGTAAGATTTCCCTATGACAAAGATGGTTAAGTAGGATCGCCAAACCAAAGAAGAAGAAGAATGATGAAAAGATTGAGCAGTGTATACCAAAATGGAACAAGAGATGAAAGGAGGTGATATTAAAGTGATAACAAAGAAACAAAGGAGTGTGACATGAGTGGATGGAGGAACATATGCAACGTAGATGGAGAATGTAAGGGAAATCCTTAACTGGGATGCCCACGTGGTGGTAGTGATGATGCAAGAGTGTTAAGCGAAAAGGAGTGGAAAGACGTTTGTGGTGGTGATTGTCGTTTGTTGAAAGAGGAAATGGTGGAGAAGCTTCTACAGCGGGAGGATCCAAGGAAGAAGATATACCTTAACTAAGATTTGCTAGCTATATGGATGGTTAAGCAAGATTTTCAAACTGAAAGTGGAAGAGTAAAAGAGAAACTCAAAAGGACAGAAAGGGAAGAGGACGAGAAAGGTGAGAAGGATGATGTGAAGACAAATGGTAATGAGTGGACATGGAGAGCAAGGAGTAATGGATCAAAGATGGTGTTGAACATGTTGAGAGATAAAGAGTTGCGGGATAACAAAATTTCCTTGAGAAATATCCTTAAGTAGGATTTGCAAAATGCAATGGCGATTAAGTAGAATTCACAAACCGAAAAGTATGTTTGCAAACATATTCATGGAAATGATGGATAGATATAAAATTCATAGTGTGAAATTTGATGTGATTTTTATAAAAGATGATCTGGATGAGATGAACTAAACATAGTTGTAGCAAGGGTGTACAGGGAAACTATGTTTCAAACTGGATTGAGATAAACAAGAAAGGGTTACCACTCAAGGCATTGCACTTGTAGCCAATAGCAGGTGTTAATACATAACCAATGATAGTTAGCTATACCAAAAGATCATGAGGGAAATATGGATGATATATGCTTGTAATCCTAATGTTGACATGACAAGGGGATTAAGATGTAACTTATACGCGGGGAGAGGGATCTCTAAAGGTGGTTTTCCTTAAGTCTATGCCCTAGCTCTGGGAAAGGGAAAGAACAATAGCAGAAAGATTTTTGAAAATTTTGATAAAGGAAGGTTGATCAATGTGGAAAACCTTCTAGATGTCATAATAACAGAGTAGCCATCCTTCGAGGGTATGGTCTACTTTATACATAATATGGATGGCAAGAATAATATGATAGCCGTCCTTCAAGGGATCGGTCTATTTCTTTTGATTTTTCTTTGATTTTGATTTATATACTTTTCTTTTTTTTTTTTTGTATTTTTGCATGAACAGTTGTCCTTCGAGGGATTAGTCTATTTTTGATAACTTTGATTTTTCCTTTTGCATACGTGAATTTGAGCTTCACATGGGGAGAGATGGGAATAGCTAAGTAAACCACTTAAGAGGGGATAAGGAATGTATAAGAGACACCCTGGACCCTTCACATGGCTGCAATAGGAGAATGAGAAGGTGACAGATGTAATGGTTACGGGGTCACATAAAAGTAGTGAAGGCGGACTACATAATTCAGATTATGACAAATGGAAGGGGCTAAAGATGGAGGAATAATCTAAAGATGTAACTAAGTGCTTATTGATAGATATGCTAACAGTATACTAGTCACAAGTGCAATTCATTAAGAGGTTTTGTCTCTGGTTTACCACCATGAGAGGGAAGACGGTGAAGTTGCAATAAGATGAGATGATAGAAAAGCATGAAACAAAACTGTGTCTTGAAGGAAATGAACATATGACCACAATGGTGGATTTATATGAAAATAAATGATGCCCTAAGAGAGACATAAACATAGAAGGACAATCATGGCCTCAAAGGAGGGCTTGATGAAATAAACGATGTCCCAAAAGAGACACACATATAGCCACAATGATGGACTTAAAAATAGATGGTGCCCTAGAAGAGACACAAATATAGCCACAAAGGTGGACTTAGAGAAAAAGGTCCCTCAATGGAGAGACAAACATGGCCTCAAAGGAGGGCTTCAATGAAAAGATGATACTCCCAAAAGGAGCACAAACATAAAAGAAAAAATATGGCCTCAAAGGAGGGCTTAGAATGAGATGAGGATTTGGATATAATTAATTTAGATTGGATGGATGTGAAGAAAGTAAACAAAACAATGTCAAAGAGCAAATTCCCCTAGTAACAAAGGGGTTGTACATATGAGATGCCCAAGGGCGAGGGAAGGTTGTTCCCCCAATGAGTTAAATGTGAAGGAGGTAAAGGATGTCGAAAGAGTTTAGATGAGATTTTTTTAGATTTGGATGGGGTAAATGATCAGAGACCATAAGTGTGCTTAGTAAGATAAGCGACATTGATGAATAATGGAGGGCATTCCTTAGGAGGAATGACATGGGCTGGATGGATATTAAGGGATGATGTGGATGGAGGGATCATGGGAGATCCGATAGATGGGATATGGATTGGATTCAAGGTAGATGGAGAAGGAACTTTCCCCTGAATGAGGAAATCATCTTTCTCAATAAGGTTATGGACGATTGACCGAAAGGCCTTACAATGTTTGATATCATGGCCCGGGGTACGATGATAGGCGCAACTACAATTAGGATTGAACCATGATGGCTTGGGACCATAGGGATTAAAGGCTTTAATATGAGGAATTTTGATGGCATATGTTTGAGTTAAATGTTGAAATATGTCTATGTATGACCCCATTGAAGTGTCATGGGGAAGGTAACTTTTGTGGGTTTTGATAGGATGTCTCAGCTTGGTGTTAGGAGAAAACGTAGATGTAGATTGGATGTGTGAATTTTGTGTTTTGGAGGACAAATAAAATTTGGTTGAAGGATGATATTGTTTGGATGTGGATTGATTATTACAAGATGTCGTAGATGAAAAAATTGATCCTGACATGGGTGTTGTGGCATTAGATTGTTGAGAAGAGGAAAAACTTGAATGTTTTCGAGGAGGCGCAGGGGACTGTCGGGGATGTTTTCCCTGAGCCTTAGAATTCAACCGAGAAGATTTACCTCTAGTAGGAATGAAAATAATTTCAACCGGAGGATCTGATAGTGATGGTGTGGTTATTAATGGACAAACTATCCTAAAACAAAACGGAGATGTTAATGAAGAGATAGGTTTTTGTATGATGCAATTAATGATATCTATGTGAGATATGGATTTTTGGATTTTGGCATGGGAAGAGTTAATTTTTAAAGGGAGAAGGTAAAGCATACTTATTTGATTTAGGTGGATATGTTTGTATAGTAGGTGATCCTAGGAGTATATTCGATAGGGTTACGAGATCGAGAGGATTAGGTTGGTGTGAGAGAAGGATTAGATAAAGAGTATTGGGGTAGACTAGGTGATGTGGCCAGAGCGAAGATATAGGTACATATGTCAAGGTCGGGATAGGTGGATTTTTAGTGTAATAGATATAGGGGTAACTAGGATGTATAAAGATGTAGGAACTTTTGGAATATTTGGAGATGTGAGTGACATGATAACCGATGGAGTAGACCTTATGGGTAAGGGTAATGTAGAAAATGTAGAAGAATTTTCGGATGTAGAAGTAGAAGGAACTGGTTGTTTCATAAATTTTTCGAGGGGTAAGAATGATATTTTTGCTAAGGGGATTAATGTTGAAGATGGGTTTGCAAGGGTGCACATTGTAGAACTGAGTTTATTTGGGATGGTTGTGAGTAATGTAGGTGTAGTAACAAGTGTATTCGAGGCAGATGTGGGTGAAGAAATAGATGGGAGAATTGTAGGGATGTGTGCGGATATAAGTGGGGTTGAAATAGGTTCTAAAGATGAATCGAATGTGGTAGATTGGAGTGTGTTTGAAGTGGATGGTATGATAAAATTAAATATGGATGTGACAAGGATAGGAGAAGGTGTAGGTTCGGGATAGGTAGTGAAAGTTGATATAGGTGTGACGGGTTACGAATAAGGGATAAGAATAATGTCCACTGTGGGAACATGCGAGTTAGTGATAAGATGGGATCTTGGATCTTGATTGTGAGTGTCAACCATAAAAGAATTTGATAGTTGAGATGTAAAGGGGGTAATGTGATTTGTTAGTGGTTGATTAGTTTGCGTAGTGGAGGTATCAATTTGGATATCCCCTTGATTTACAAGTTGTTGGACAAAATCTTTGAAGGAATGACATCTCTCAATGTCATGACCTTTGACTTCGATGATATTTATAAAAGTGGGCCTCGTGATACCAAATAGGCTTGAATTGCGAGCTGTCCATAGGTCATATGGGAGGTAGTTGGATGAAGTTTACAGTAATAAATTTATCAAATACAGAACTATATGATTCTCCTAAAGGAGATTAATTGGTTGTTGATTGAGGAGATCGTTGTTGAGACCATGCACTTGATGTAGATGGGGATGAGGTTCAATGACCACACGGTGTTGGGCCAACCCTTGAATTTGTCATTATGTGTGAATGGTTTAGTGGATTCAATTTTTGATTTAATTGAACTTAATTTAAGATGACCCTACTCAATGGCACGGGTTTTGAGCTTGCGATCCATTGTGAAATCTTCATCAAAGGTTTAGAATGATTAGATCTACAAAGTAGATGATATATGTTTGGCACATGAACACGAGAATAAGTCGATGAGTTTGGTGTGGGACAGTGAAGGATAGTTGGTTTATAACATCATGCCACCATGCGACAAATTCAGCGATGGGCTCGTCTTCATACTGTTGAATGGTATATAGATCAGCGATAGTGGTTTTGTGTGTGATATGGATAGATAAGTGTTCCAAGAAAAACTATGAAAGTTGAGTGAAAGAGAATAAGGAATTTCATGGAATACTGTTGTACCAGTCCAACCCAGGACAAGACAAAGACATGGGGAAAGTGTGAAGAAGTAAATCGGGATCATGCGCAATAAGACAACATGCATGTTTAAATGCGAGGAGATGTTGTTGGGGATATTCTTTATTGTTGAACTTATTAAATGTAGGAAGTTTCCAATGAGGGGATAGGGTTTGATTAGAACCGATGGATGAATCGGTTCGTTACAAATTTGTTCATAGGATAAGGTGTTTTGGGTGCTACAGTAAGGGTTTCTAAACTGGCCAACCAATTCATTAAGGCATGAATTGAATCATTCGAGGTGTTGTAAGGTTGAGATTGGATTGGCTGTGTGGTTTGAAAAGTAGTTTGATAAGGAAAATGATGTGTTTGTGGGTGTGTGGGTGTTTGGTGAAGCGTCTGATAAGGTGGTTGATAATTTTTGGATAAGATGTTTGCAGAATGGTTTGATAAGACAATTGATTAATTTTTGGATATGTAGGTGTTTGGGGAGTTGTTTGCTAAGGACTAACATGTGTCACAGGTTGGGATTGCTACATAGGCTAGTGTTGAGTAATAGGGGCATGGTGATGAGTAGGGATATGTGTTTTAAGAATTAGAGATGGCTGGGCAGGCCTATTAATGGAATTGTCAAAATGGGATGTGGGTGGAATGTGATCCACTAATTTTGGAGATTGGGAGGATTGAGAGATTATAGGATATTTCTGGAGTAAGAAGTCATATATGGGGTTAGGAGGAGATTTGAGTGTATCTAGAGGAGCAGGAGATGGTGGTGCGATTGATTTAGGAAGACTGGCTTGACGAGAGATATGAGGGTTGGTATCAAGGTGGGGACAATTTTGTATGACATGGTTCTCATGAGGTGAGACCATGGAGACTAGAGATTGAGTGACTGAAGGCATGGTTTTGAGTTTAGAATCTTGTTGGTTGAGATCGTCAGAAGAAGTAAGATCATTAGATAGAGAAGATTGTTGTTTTGTCTTGATTTGAGAGAGCGACAATAGGTGTGAAATAGAGAAACATTTGTTTATGTATGTTGTTGATAAAAAAATCAAGCAGAATATTTTTAACATCATGATTAATTTAGAGGATGTGAACAAAAAGAAAAGTAGGTAATGAAGGTTTCTAAAGGAGTCTAAGGTTGGTTTCAGGAAGTTATGGATTGGGAGATGTCTGAGATGGTTGCTTGTTGGGTGTTTAGGTCCTAATCAGTTAACCAGGTGAGAGGAATGTTTTGATGTGTTAATTATGTTTGTGCAGTCTCAGGTAGTGTGTGATAAGTGAAATGCAAAGAGTTAAATTATTTACTTAAGCTATGTGATCAAGACAAGATGCAAAAGGTTTGTTTTAGACCAAAATGAAATGTGACGTTTGATGTATACAGACACTCAGGAAAGGGAAAGTTTGATGCAAAAAAGAGAAAATAGAGAAAAATGAGAAATACCTGGAGAATCACTTATTAGTGTTATTTAATTGCACATGATAGTGATGTATTTTGAAAGCACCAGTTAGTGACCTGAAACGCCCGGGTACCCTGAAATGGCACCGTTTAGAGTTGCAGATGAGGCTAGTAAAAATGAGTGTTTTTTTGTTTTGCAAAGCAAGTGATATCTGACGGCGTTGTTGGATGGTCGCGAATTTGTTGATTTCACCTGGAAAATAAGATAAATATAATTAGTTGATATGGTTAAGAAAGAAGATATAGATGTTGTCAAAAAGTTACTTCGTCGAAAAAACAAGATAACAATAATGAAGCTAATTAATTAAGAAAAAGTTGTAGACCAACATTCGTATACAATAAGAGGAAATAAGCTACGAAAGCTATTAATAGATCATAAACTAAGAGATAAATTAAGAATTGATATTCTTATTAAAATAAATGATCAAAGAAACTATGAACTAATAAACATATAAAACAAATGGCGAAATAAATGATTAAATGCTAAGATACACTATAAACTATCTGCAATAATAATAATAATAATAATAATGATAATAATAATAATAATAATCTATGAAATGGATCTTATGAAAAGAACTTGGAGTAAATTAATTGATTCGAAATCAATTCGAGATGAGGATGCATTTAGTTCTTCAAGTGGAATAGTTCACACACACAACGTGGGTGTTTTATAGATTGTTGATGCGTGTCTATGCTACAGTTGGACTATTTTTAGTCAGACATGCAAAAGGTGTCTCAACTTTACTCACCCACATGTGTGGGACCAACAAATTGACTTCCCACCACCGCAAGCACCAAGGGGTCATTCTACGTGGGGAAGAGTGTTTCCAAAAGGCAGATCAATTTACAAAGATGATGGATCATTTTGATGGAAAAGCAAACCAAATCAAATCTTGCCTTTAGGAAAAAGAAAAGTCAAAAGTTGAATCTAGGAGGATGAGTAGATTGAAAATGGTTAGTTATATTGCACATGGATGTGGCTCTTCACATAACATCTAAACAAGAAATATATAATTGGCAATGGTGCTATGAGCATTTTGTATAAAAGGAACTGTTATAAACGTGTTCTAAAGATTTGGGATCCAAATTGCTATAACAAGATTGTACAGTCACTTCCCTTAGAGCTTGCGTGAAGTTGAAACTGAGATGGAGATAGTTGGATGCCTCAAGCGTTGGAATCGTGTAATGTTTATACCTGCAATGTGAAAAAAGTATAAGCCAACTGCTAGAAGGAGACTATACCTTTGCTGAACTATAATGTTTCTACGTATCTAAATGAGATACAAAGAATATACAAGCACAAACACCAGAGATTTATGTGCATTTGAAGTTGAGATAGAAACTGGTGTAAGCATCAAGCATCATAATATTGCGAGTCAGTACTAAAGAATAATAATCCTCATATCTTACTTATGAATGATGGTTTAGATCTTTGAGGACAGGAGCCTGAGACTCAAAATCCAAAAATTTAATCTTCTTGCTTTGTTTTGTGAGGTTCATAATGAAAGTGATGGTCATTGACGTGGCCTTGGAAATTTTCTTGAAACTTAAATATGTCTTCTAATGTGATCGACTATATATATCCTTCATGAATTCACTATTACGTTACAATTTCTAGACAATTTTTTACATTTTTACAAATCACGACTTTGTGCCTATATTTTTCTCTTGAATCACCTACTATTGCTAATTCCATCCATTGACTAGGACATAAGTGCCATGTAGGCATGCAGTCACTAAGACACACACACAAATCCACGAGGCATTGAATCGAAGAAATTTTTTTGCTCAGGTTTCGGACCCATTTAGAAAAATTTCATCATGTTACAGAAAGAGGAATCCATTTCCCTGCCTCTGATGGATGGATCGATCTGTATCATTGACTATTCATTCACAGATTTAAATCAAATCCTACACTTTGTAGAAGTGAAATGAGTCTGAATACCCTAAGAGCTTGGATTCGGGGAGATAGCTTGTGCCATGTGGAATGGCTGCGTTGGATGTGGAGGACTCCGTGGGAAGTGGGGTGGAGTGACTGAGTAGAAGGGAGAGAAGGGGATAGTAGCGCGAGCAGAGGAGAGTTGGTGGACGTGCGAGTAGAGTGCAGCGTAGGCGTGGGAGGAAGGGAGTAGTACAACATGTGGATGAAAGTGGTGTGAGTTCGGCGAAGGAGAGGAGTGGAGAATTTTGCAAGAGCTCAGCGAGCGGTGGGAGAAGATTCCACCAAGGTAAAGGAAATGGGAGGTCGTAGGAGTCGGAATGGAAGAGTAGGTATGAGAGGAGAGAAGGGAGGTTGAGAGGACATGTGGAGAAGTGTGGACGGGAGATGGGATGGGAAGAGGAGAGTGGAGCTCATGGGAAGAAAGAGACAGGTGGAAGGAAGATGGAGAATAGTGAGGAGGGAACGAGTGGGCTTGGTGAGGAGAAGGGTAGGTCGGTTAGGGGGGAAGAAGGGAATGATAGGAAAGTGGTTGAGTTAGCCACGTTAGAGGAGAGAAGAGGTGGGGTGAGAGGTAGGGTATAGGTAAATAAAATTTTTTAATGTATTTTATAATTTTTTTTTTTTTTTTTTCTAATTAATTATGTATGTAATTTATATTAATATCATTATGATTAATAATAAAAATGCATTTGATAATGATTATAACAAGTTAATTAAAAACCTGAAGCACGTACCTCCGAGACAACTTAGACCATTGAATGGAAAGATGACACCACACGGAGGGCAATAATACTAAACCTTGTAAACAGGTGAGTAAAAACAATGAAAGATGCAAAATATATATCACATGATGACAACTAAGTAAGTATAGTTAATTTTGGATTCATTCCCCATGTGAGTAGATTTCAATTGAAAACAAGAAGAGTGCGTACCTCCTGGTGATTTTGATGAGTGACCGTACTAACCTGAAATCGAAAAATACTAAGATATTGCAAACAAGCAAGTTAGAAAAGATGAGTAAAATAACAAAAAAATGACCAGATCTAGGATCTGGTCCCACCGGGTGTGCCAAATGTTGATCTACATTTCTAGCTTCCTGTCTAGATGAGTGTATGAGTAATCAAGAAACACTAAACAACGTCGAGTATATAAGGGCTTAGTACCTTGGAGATGACGATGGATGATACGGGCGCAAATAAGATAGATGCATGATATAAAGAAGCTAGATCTGCAAAATTGAAACAAATAAGATTAGATCACAATATGTGGGGGTTTCCCGGACAATGTTGGTTCTAAGAGGATTTTAACTCCCTTGGAGGATGTCAACCCCCGTGTCAGACAAGATAACAATAGATTATGAATAGTAGTAATGGAATATAAATGACAAGTAACTAAAATGATGAGAGAACTTAGCTTGTGCTCTATTATGGAGATGAACCGGACATCAAGATGGCAAGATAATGAACCATGGCAAAGATTTTTTCCTTAAACTGGCATAACTTAATTAAGCTCTTTCTTCTCTTCTCTAGGCCTAGGTATCTCCAGGTCTTCTTGAAAAGTATATCCTCCTCCCTTTTCAAAAATATATCCTTCTTGGAAAATATCGGTTAGGGTCCTCGAAAAATCTATCTCCGTCTAGGGTCCTTGAAATATGGGGGAAAACCCATATTTATAGCTTGGATGTGAGGTTAAACTGCAGGTTAAATGATACCCAGGGTTGAGTAAAGTAACTTGAGTTAGGAATATGATGTGATCACGTGGGGACCATGGCTTGAATTATTAGATGGAGTGGGGAGCATGATTGACATGGTGGGTAAGATAAAAGATTCCATTTAAAAGGAGTGTCGGATGGGTGTATTAATACCCATGGATTAAATTATTTTTAAGGATGGGGATATGCCAAAAGTTGAATTATCGGATGGGTCTACATGGAGCCCATTTGATAATTAATCAAATAATGTGAGCAAATAGATAGGATTTCATTTAATTTAAGAAAAAGAGAAGTGGGGATGGAAATTGGATGAATGTGAGATGATGGAGGGTGCTATAACAAAAAATAGGTGCCTACGAGATAATGATAAATGAGATAATTTTTATTGAATCTTGTAAATGATAAATCAATAGGGTAAGGTACTTACCTTGTTTGAGCTGATAAATGAAGACAAGAAGATGACATTACCAGAGAGAGGGAGATTGTAGATGCACAAAGATTGTTGAATTGACTCTGGATGTTTGTATGACCTCCAAAGGTTACGAAGAGATAGTGATGTCTTTGAATGTTGTGGTGATGATCTATATTTATGAGGGAGGACTATGATATAAAGTATCTAAGAGTGAGAAACATGAAGCGATGTCCTAGCTAACTGGAAATGAAGCCCCATAACTTGTTTATATAGGACTGATAACAAAAAGGGATAATCACCGACGATTGGAAAAATCACGACGATCTAGGTTTAGCGAGAAAATGATTGAAACCGCTTCCCAAATCAAAGTTCTTGTTTTTATTTTATGAAGGATGGGTGTTGAAAAGAGGTTATACGGGTTAGGGATGTTGTTAAATGGTTGAGAGGGTGTTGATTTTGTTTTGGCTTTATTTGATTTTGGTTTCTAAGTGGTTTTGGGTGGTTTAGGAAGGGGTAAAATAGGATTTTCAGTGTAGAATGATATTTATGGGGAGTAAATATAATGGGGAGAAATAAGACTTAGGATAAGGATTTAATGTATAATATGATAGTGATGTGATAGTGAAGGGTGGTAGCAGAGACACAAATACATGAAATTAGCGGTGTTAATTTTAGGTGTCTACACCCACATAAGAACACTATAGGAAAGGAAATGACGTCTCATTGACCCCAATCTAAGGGTGTTTCCATAATGTGTATGATTTTTGATGGATTCCAAGTTAGTTCATCTAGAATAGGTATAAAATATAGAGATAATGTCCCATGTTAGGTCAGTTCTGGGAAAGTGGTGATATAACTCCTAAGTTAGGTTATCTAGGAGGATGATGCGGCCTAGAATTTACCGGATAACACCCACGATGCATTGGCACATCACTCACCCTAGACTAATAACTCACCCAAAGCGTGTAAAGGTACTAGGTCCCTCTTTAGGGTTCTTTGTAGCAAGATGTTAGTATGATGAAGGTAGAAACATATAGGTCCATAACTAATCCCTCATTCTATAAGGCATGTCATATTTAGATCTAAGAAAGAACAAGCTTAAATGATAATCATGATTGAATCAAGAACATGCACCACTCAATTACACATAGAAATGACACTTAGATTCAATCAATAATTTCTATCTATTAATAACCACAAAAGCTCCTTATAATAATAGAATTCTATACCAATGCATGCATGGGTCTGATACAGTAATCTAGTCATATGCACATATCTCTCTTCTTTATCTTTGTATATCTATATATATCTCACTAAGTGCTTCGTGATTCACATCATTTATATATGGTGGGGACTTGACCTTCACTACCTATCTATTCCAAAATAGGCCGCATGCTATTAATAGCCATGCACTATTTATAGGCATAACCACACATGTAAGTGTGATATCTATAAACCTCTTACAGTTAATTGAAGTGACAATCCTATTCTTAGCTCGTCTCCATGTAAAATGATTTGATATGATCCTCCAAAGATAGACAATGCATGGCATGCACGTATCTACATTGTTGGTGTGTTCCCCACGCCATCTCCAAAAATAGGTCTTCATGCTCAAAATCGACTAAGTCCTGAATGTTGAACTTGCCCTCCATGCATGGGTTCTTCCTGTCCATTTGCACCCTTAAACCTGGCATGTTTTCCCACACGGACTTCTTGTGTGAGTTCTATCAAGTGTTCTCTGATCAACATTACCCCACACTAATCTCATTGTCACCTGACAATGGGTATCTCCAAAAATTGAAGTAAAGAATGTTGAATGGAAAGAATAAGAAATAATGTAGATGAATAAAGAATGTTTTATGAGGCAGCCTCCATTGTATCAGTTTGAAGGATCAACTCTGGATACTCTTCCTTTATTGCAGCCTCCAAAGCCTACCACTTGGTGAATGCTTTCTCTACCTGCTTTGGTACATCCATAATAATAGACTCTAGTTCATCTTGGGTAACTTCACCTTTTTCATTCTACAATACCAACATAATGCTGGACATTGTAGTATGTTGTCCTTCCAGTGCATCCATATTTTATGTGATGAGTTTCCCAAGCTCATCTAATCATTCCTTGTGTGGCTCTTGTGTTGCTGCTAGGGCCTCACGCTTTTGCTTTACAAGTGTTAACCACTCTGCTCGGCCCAAGGTATCATCCTTCATAGCCTTCTAGACTGCATCATCTTCTTCCAGAGTCTTTACCTTGATCAACACCTCTGGAGTTGTGCATATATTTAAGGCATGATCCACCTTCTTCAATTCTTCTTGGAGCGCTTATAGTAAGCCTTCATATGATGCAATATTTCGGCTACTATAGCCTTAGCCCTTTCTACCTCTTTTTCAGGATTCCTTGGTCTTTGGCATACATAGGGGTTTTGTTAGCGCAAATTCACATCACCCCCAAATGAGTTATGGATGTTTCTTTTCTAAGGCAAAATCATCTGGTGTGAATGCACAACATTGAGTTTTCTCCAAGGTATGGGACCTTGCAAGGTGAGAAAAATCTCTAGATTGAAGTTGGTTCTTACTCCTCTATTTAGGTGTATACATGTAATCTTTGCAAAGGTTCTGATTCAAAATTATTACTCTAAAACTACCAAGGAGATAGGGTTGAGAGAAAACAAGGAAATGAAAACAAAACTAAGAAAAACAGAGAGGTGGTACACCAAAGGAGTGTTGAACTCCTTGATTTTCAAAAATAGACATAGATCATGAAGATATAGCAACAAAACATGCAAAAATTTGCCAAAATACAACGAAAGATCGAAGGAAACAAAACAATGCAAGAGAGGATTGGAAAATCAATCACAGAGCATGTATTGTCAGTTCTAGAATTGATACAATACATTACAGATAATAAAGAAGGAAAAAATGTTTTACAATCTCCATGGGAGGTCTAAAACTCCTTCAAATCCACCTGCTAAGGAGAAATGAAGAGCTTGCGAAGTAAGAACATCTAACGTTTACAAATGAGCCAAAACTAGCTTTTTATCACGAGCAGAATGGAAGAAAAGGTAAAAAACATGGGAAAATTGATTTGGGACTTCAACCACCAACAAGATTCATCCAATGGGCCTATAAAATGATGGGTTTCCACAAAAATCCCATACTTCGAAGTACATTTCCTTACAGAGCAAAATAGAGGTCCATACTTCATTAATTTTGGTGGTTGGAGTCATTTTCTGTGTTTTTGCATGCCAGAGACGTTTTCCTATTTTTCTCCCAAAAATATCCATCAAAATACAAAATTTAACCCTCCATTGTGTAGATAATTTTACTAGCTTTCCAATGATATAAAGAACATGAAAATCCGAGCTCTAGATCAAAAGATATGGCCCTCTGAAGATTTAGGGCAAAATTAGGAAAAAATGGATTGGCGGGCTGAAACTTTAAAATTTTCCCTTTTTGAATTTGGGAAAATTTCCCCAAAAATCCCCATGCCCTACCGCTTCACTGCCACATGGAACTTCCTATTCGCTGATGGAAACATGGGCCCAAACCTCGCTTCCATCCTTTGATTTTTCATTGGGAAAATTTCCCAACTTTGCCCCGTGCTCCACTATCCCGGTGACACATGTCACTTCCTCATTGGTTGGCGGGGATGCACTTCCAATTTTTCCTTTTCCACCTTGGCGGGCTTTCAGGTCAGATTTTTCCCTTGTGCCATTTTGACCACTTTGGCAAATTTCACCAAATTCTTCCGTGCCTACGACCTCCACCTCTGGCTAGACATGTGGCAACCTCTTATTGGTCCGTAGGCCTTGCAAATTTATTTTCCCCCTCTGTGAGCTTTCAGGCTAAGATTTTCCTTTGCACCACTTTTGGAAAAATATTCAACTTACCCCTGCTGACCCGCCATTCCACCGCTACGTGGCGCATTCCTATTGGTTGCGGGCCTTCCCAGGGAAAATTTCCCTCAAAAACTCCGCCGAGCCATAACTTGAGAAATACAAGGAGTTAGGAGGAAAATTTTACCTTTCTGAAAGGTGAGAAAAAATCCTATCTGATGGGATCATTTCTAGAATCTTTTGAGTACCTGAAGCATGCCAAAAATTCATTTAAGTTCCAGCAAAGGAGAAGAAGGAGGAGTTAGCCAAAAATAAGCATGGGGCTTATTTTGGATAACAATTTGGCGACTCAGAGGGGTCATCTGCCTGCTAGATGAATGATCAGTAGCCTTTGAAGCATCCATTAGGCATGGAGTCATGAGTTGTAGCCTGTAAACTGATCTGAACTTTGAAAACTTCCTCTCTAAGCCACTTGGAAACCCACTGAATTGGAGTTGTTTTCACCAAAATGCCACTGAAATGGATTGTGCAAGAGCAAAACTAGCAGCACCAAAAACTATGTACAAAACTAAAAATCATACATGCTCCAAATGGAACATACAGAGTGTGCACAAGCACTTCTTCTATTGAAAGAAAACCTACCTACTCTACTCTAATTGGAAGCAAAGGTGAGCTAAACAAACCCTACAACTGGTTGTGCAAAATATCTTTCTTTCTTCAAAATTGGCAGCCATGCAAATGATTTAGAGCTGAGTATGGCTGCTAGGATGAGTGGAAAATCAACAAGAAGCTGGTCTTCTACCCAAATCAGCAAGGTGTCAACTGAAAACAAATCCAATACCTCTTTTAGTTGCTCTACATTTGGATTGAAGAGGTAAGGCAGCTGATCCTTTACACTTTGTAGCTCATCCTCATGCTTGGGAGTAAGCATGACTGGCTATGACTTCTCCTTTTGCTCCAAGTAACTTATTGGGCACGATCGATCCATTTGATATGCCCATAGCTCTGATTTTCAACTCTAAAAATGGATTCTTCTTGTAGACCTTCTTGAATGGTTGGTGTGGAAGAAGTGATGAAGTTATATTGTTTTCCTTCCTTTTCCAGTGAATAACATGGAAGATTAATATCTTCCAACATTGGTTCCAAAGAGTTGTCACAAAACACAGCTACTATTTTTCAATGTTCTCCTTTGTGGCAGCAGGCTCTTGATGTTGGAGAACAAATGGTGAAGAAGAAAATATTGTAGTTTCAGCTGGCTCTTCATCCAAACATTCTTCTAAGTCTGATGGAAAATCAAACTCTTCAATGTCCTACTACTCTAAGGTCTCTCCTTCTTGTATGGTGGCCTCCAAATCTACATTTTCTTCACCATGTGTAGTTTCATTTTCAAACATGAAACTTGTCAATCCAAACTCATCCAAAAAACCAGATTTTTGGAGAGATGAAGTGGGAGAGAAACATGAAATTTCTTGTGCCTCTTGCTCACAATTTAGACCTATTTTGTTCACCTCCATAATGGCTTCATCAATCAAATCAGCCCCTTCAAATGAAAGCAAAAATGTATCAATAATGTTTCCTTCTTCTGCTGTTGTAAAAACTGACTTGATCTCATCCATTTGCTCCTCTTCAATGGGATTTGGAGCTGGTTTTTCTTCCTTTTCCACAGCTTGAAGACAATCTTGCTCTTGATTAAACTCTCCCTCTAGCATGAAGTTTGTCAAATCAAACTCTTCAATCTGCTGCTCTAGAGGACAAGTTGGGGCTGCAAGATCTTCTTCTTCTATGGCTGATTGTGCAACTTGAATTGGATCAGCATTTCCTTCAAATAGAGTGCCAACATGGACACTACATTCTGAGCAAACTGATTGCTGATCTGCTTCTTCCTTTTTCTCTTCTTCTTTGCTGCAACAAAATCAGTCTTGACCACCATTTTTTCAACCTTGGCCTCTTCTGTAGGCTTTACCAATAAAGGGATCTTCTCAATTCCATATTTAAGAGCCAAACTTACTAAGCTCTTAATCATTCCTTCTTTGCTTGGCTCTTCCTCTTGCTGTCCTTGATGACTGATTTTTGCAATTTCTTCTTCCCCACATGGAATTGGGAATGCAAGAGGAGGGGTGGGTTGGAGTTCAATTGATTTTGCAATTTTTCTTGGTGGTGGAGGAGATGAAACCTCTTGTTCCCTTGGAGTGGAAGGTATTTCTTTTAGCTCTTGTGGAGGGGATGACTGTTTGGAAGGGAAAAGGACAGAAGAATTGAGATGGGGTGGAAGACTAGGGGATGGAGAAATGGAATTAATTTTTGGGACAACAGATGGAGAGTTTAAAGCTTGACACTGATGAGGTAAAACAGATTGGGAAAGAGGAAAATAAAAGGCATGAGATGGTGTGCTTACCCGTTGACAAGGTTGTTGAATACTCCTCTCATACACCTCTATTCCTTTAGTCCACTTTGCAAGAAATGGCAGCATTGCAATCATGAAGTCAAGCTTCTCTTGAGGGTTGTAATGCCTTGGAAAAGGTCCCACCCATGGGCAAGGTGCTCTGCAACCGATTCCAAATGCTTTCATTTGTGATTGAGCCCTGGATTGCACCATGTTTACCTCCATATTTTGGATTTTCTCTAGTAGATCTACATTTTCTTCTTGACTGCCCTCACAATCAACATACCCTTGTGCTTGACATGCTTCATAGCCAAACTGATTTTGGCACTGCTGCTCATATGGGTATGCATGTTGATCTTGAACTTGATCAAAATGCTGATTTGGAGGATTTGTAAAACATGTTGGAGGTAGAAAACATTGTTGCTGTTGTAAATGTGAATTCCATGATGGAAATGAAGTCATGATTGCACAACTTCATGGAATGGAAAAGAGTGAAAGGGATGGAAAGAAGAATGAATGAAAATGAATGGAAAACAGGTCTGCAACTCAGAGAATGAGTTATTTACCAGATGGAGTCGCCAGATGTGCTTTTGAATGTGCCTCCAAAAGGTTGAATCTTTAACAGGAACACACCAACCTATCAAAAAAATGAAGTGGAAGACCTCTAAGGTCCCACCGGGTGTGCCAAAACTGTTATCAAATATTCACAAAGACCCCGCATGAGTTACGGATGTTTCTTTTCTAAGGCAAACTCATCTGGTGTGAATGCACAACATTGAGTTTTCTCCAAGGTGTGGGACCTTGCAAGGTGAGAAAAATCTCCAGATTGAAGCTGGTTCTTACTCCTCTATTTAGGTGTATACATGCAATCTTTGTAGAGGTTTTGATTCAAAATTCTTACTCTAAAACTACCAAGGAGACAGGGTTGAGAGAAAACAAGGAAATGAAAACAAAACTAAGAAAAACAGAGAGGTGATACACCAAAGGAGTGTTGAACTCCTTGCTTTGCAAAAATAGACATAGATCATGAAGATACAACAACAAAACATGCACAAATTTTCCAAAATACAAAGAAAGATCAAAAGGAAACAAACCAATGCAAGAGAGGATTGGAAAATCAATCACAAAGCATATATTGTCAGTTCCAGAATTGATACAATACATTGCAGATAAAAAAGAAGGAAAAATGTTTTACAATCTCCATGGGAGGTCTGAAACTCCTTCAAATCCACCTGCTAAGGAGAAATGAAGAGCTTGCAAAGCAAGAACATCCAACCTTTTACAAATGAGCCAAAACTAGCTTTTTATCATGAGCAAAATGGAAGAAAAGGTAAAAAACATGGGAAAATCGATTTGGGACTTCAACCACCAACAAGATTCATCTAATGGGCCTAAAAAATGATGGGTTTCCACAAAAAATCCCATACTTTGAAGTACATTGCCTTACAGAGCAAAACAAAGGTCCATACTTCATTAATTTTGGTGGTTGGAGTCGTTTTCTGTGTTTTTTGCATGCCAGAGACGTTTTCCTATTTTTCTCTCAAAAATATCCATCAAAATACAAAATTTAACCCTCTATCATGTAGATAATTTTACCATCTTTCCAATGATATAAAGAACATGAAAATATGAGCTCTGGATAAAAAGATATGGCCCTCTGAAGATTTAGGGAAAAATTAGGGCAAAAGTGGATTGGTGGGTTGTTATCCCGTAAAATTGACAAGGGTAATTTTACCGATAACCATACCGAAACTTTTGTTTCGATCCTTGTTAGGGATCCCTTTCGTCCGAAACGTTGTAAAATCCCTTCCCGGGAAATCTAGTTTTCGAACTTAGTCTTTTTGAGCCTTTTTTGGCTGGGCGCATGGATTTGCCTTGTAACACCAAGTTTTGGTGCGCCCCCTTAAAAGCCTTTGGCGCATGGTTTTCCATGTTAACACATCTTTCGGTGCACCAAAGGGCGCACATAATCTCTCTGCAACACCAAGTTTTGGTGCGCCAAAGGGCGCACATAACTTCGTGTCGACAATGCATATGGTGCGCCAAAGGCGCGCTCAATCTTCTGTTGTCAAATACTTTCGTGCGCCAAAGGGCGCACACTTTCCCCTGTCGACAGCAGTTTTCATGCGCCATTTCAAAAGTGGTTGGCGCATTGATGACAAGTTTTTCTATAAATATCAGTGCGCGCCCAATGTCATTTTCATTCCTTTTTGTCAAAACACGTGATCGCTCTGGACTTGTCAGCTCTGCTCTGTCGTTATCATCGCCCTGTGGACCCGCTCTCCAATTTTTGATATATATTCGAGGTAAGAGGTTCTCCCTCTTCGCTGTTTTGTATTTTCGGTTCTGTTGGTGTGCTTGGTCTTTGTTTTGGGCTGCTAGTCGGTTTTTAATGGAGTATATTTGAGCTAGTCTCCCCCCTGTGCTGTCCTGTTTCCTTTTCTTTTTTCTCCTTCCTCCCTCTTTCCAGATCTGCTGGAAGGGAGTTGTTTTTCATGGCTTGGTCTGCTGGAACCTCTTTGTGAAACCTTACTTGTCCAAGTAACTTTTGAAGTGGAAGAAAAGAATGAGAGATTTGAGCAGTTAGTGTAGTTCTATGGCGCACTGGCGCGTCTTGTTGCACTTAAGACAGTTGCGCCCCTCGGCGCATCTACCACCCCTGTTGCATAATCAATACCCGCGCCTATGGCGCAACCCTTCCGTCCTGCTGCAGTTAGAATTCATGCGCCCTCAAAGCGCGCCCTTTTTGCATGCTACAAGTATAAATCCCGCGCTTCCTTAAAACCCTTTGGCGCACCTTCTTTCCATGTTACATCCCGCTTTCATGCGCCAAAGGGCGCACCCAGCTTTCATGCAACACAAGCCTTATTCGCGAGTATAAAGTTAGAAAGGCGCGGGCGCACCCTCCATTGCAGTAACATGATGTTGTGTAAAACCTTCATGCGCCGCGCCAAAGCCTTTGGCGCACCATTTGTTAATGTTACACAATCTTCCCATGCGCCAAAAGGCGCACCGAACCCCAATGTAACACGCATTTCCTGTGCGCCCTGCTATAAAATGCAACCTGCTTCATCCATGCGCCATGCGCCTTTGGCGCCAGTATAACCTCTGCAACATTCCTTTTCTGTGCGCCTTATCTATTTGGCCTGCCAGTTGCATTTTCCCGCGCCCTGAGCCTTAAAATCTCTAACTCTTTCTTCTGCTAGCTTTCCAATGGAAGATCAAATGACTAATTCAACCTTTTTGGATTGGGTCTCACTTCTTCTTCGTGCAGATCAGCAACTGAGTTCGAAAGAACACATGTCTACGTCAAGCAAGAAGCCCACCAAACCAAGAGGAAAGGCTAAGCTGACAGAAGAAGAGATGAAATACAAATATCAGAGGGTCAGGATGCCCGAATCACAGGCTGAGTGCAGTATGGATGTCAGAGACTCTGAATTGGGTCACATTGACATGGATGAGTTCTGGGTTAGGACTCAAAAAGTTACAAGAAGTCCATGGATGGACAAGTTAATAGGCAGTGCCCTGCACTTCACCGGAGGAATCCCCGTCAGCGCTGTCAACAACGAATTCATGATGGTGATTGCGCAATGTTACAACAAAGACACAAGATGTGTCAAGAATAGTAAGGGCGAGGCAGTCATAAACCTCACTGCCCGTCACTTTGAGTTGATACTTGGCATCCCTCATCACCGGAACTACGTGGCTGTTAGCCAACGAGAATGCATCAAAGCCTGGGAAGACAACGAAGACCAGTGCATGCAGTTGATGAATGAGGTCTACCTAAAAAACAAGAAGGCGGTGACCCGGTGGCCTCAGACTATCCACCGAAGTGATTTCTCAGAGGAACTCAGTGATACTATCACTTTCCTGAGCAGAGTCTTCGGGCTTTCAGATGCCCACTATTTCCATAAGTGGATGCTGCGGTACCTGGAGACAATGAATAAGAATTTGCCCGATCAGCGCTTTTCTTTGGGAAATAATAAGCAAAGACCATATCCGAGCAGCTTCTGACATTCGCCACAACAGGAGTGTTCCATATGAACTCCTATGTAGTCTACGCTGCAGCGTCGGCAAGGGATTATCCGGGGCTGAACCGAAGTGGAGTATGGCCTCAGGCCAAGATATTTGATTACTACCCAGAGCTGAGGCTGGAGAATAGCATCCAACATTTCGCAAAAGTTAACGATGCATTCTTCTATCATGTCATCTGCCTACTGAGGCCAAACATGACTCATAGCCGGACGACCAAAAACATAGTGGCAGTCACAGAGAAATGGGGGGCCCTGTTCACCCAATTTCCCACGTTCACCTATCTGAGGGCTGCCAACTTTTTGGGAGAGCCAACCAGGCTACCAAGGTATGCTGGGCCTAAGCTGATTCTACTAGAACTGTCAAGACAGCTGGTCACATACCATGAGAAGTGCCTCAAAAGAAAGAAGGGTGGAACTCCTTTCCCCCTCAAAGTGGGCCGATACACATGCTCCACCCACCATAAGGCGAAGGAAATGTTCGCAGAGCTGGAGCTACTCAACTTGAAGCATGACTTCCCAGCCAGGCCTACCTTCGACCCAAGAAGCTACCTGCCAAAAGCGAAGCTCGATCCGATCCATGTCCCTCAAATTGAGGATATTTACATTGACGTTCTCCATGAGGTGGAACTCAGAAGAAAGGATCACTCTCGCTTAGCATTGGCGGAAATCATCCAATACGGAGTGGCCATTGTCCCCGAAGGCTTCCAGACTACGGAAGATGAAGTAGATAAGGTGTATAATGACACAGATGGGGACAATTGGCCCTTCCCGGCCATTGACAGGAATAAGTCTCCTCAAACAATTGAGGAGAGGGTCAAGGAGACTATGCGGAGAACAGAGCATTGGTGCCGCATGAACGGACTAATCTACCTCGGGGTAGATTTCACAACTTCCCCTTTGGGCAACGCACCTCCAAGGTCAAAGAAGCAGCTGAAAGGCAAAGGTGCAGAAGGTGAACCTAGCACCATTCAGGAGGAAGCCCCTGAAAGTCCTCTTCCCTCAGAGCCAGAACAAGTCATAACTCTTGATGAGGAATTGACAGAGGATAGTCCTATATGCCCATCCACCCAGGATGTCGGCGTCGCTACAACTTCAGAGGTCCCTTCTATCCCTTCTTCTTCTCTTCCTTCCCCTCCTCGAGTGACTCAAACGACCATCCCTTTGGTCGTGTCCTCTGCCCCTTCTTCTACCCTTTCCCCTGCTTCTTCATCTATCTTCTCCTCCCTTGCCGATCTGTCTTCCTCTATTTCTTCCCTCATCTCTGAGCTCCCTTCCCTTCCTATGTCTTCTGCAGTTGCGGTTTCCCTTCCTCCCGTGGACATTTCTTCGGCTATTCTATCAATGCTACCACCGCGTGTCTCCGCGTTTTTCCCCTCTTCTACCGTTGCTGCCTCCCCCTCTGTTTCTGGTCCTTCTTCTATAGGACCAACTTGGATCTCTCAGCAGCTGAGCCAACAAAAGAGGAAAGTCCCCATCGCTCCGATGGACTTTTCGGTCATTCCGCTAAAGGAGCAAAGAAGCACAAGCCGGTTACGTGCTTCTCAAAGAGCGCTGTAGGTGAGAGAGTCATGGAAATAGCGTACCCCAACCCCCTCAAAGAGAAAGAAGATCTGTCTCCGACAGATTTCACCGTGACCCAAGTCACAATGGGGACATCCTCAGAAAGTCTCCAGGGGGAAGCTCTTTCCGCAGTTGATGCACTCTGCAAAAAGCTTCAGGAAACGAAAGAGGAGAAAAGGCTACTGAAGGAGCAGAACAAATATCTGCTTCAAGCCTTACAGAAGATGGGAGGCACCTCCCACAATTGCCGCCGAGACTCCTGAGCTGCTCAGTCAGGAGAAGATCAATGAGTATTCAAAGATCGGCGAGCAGGGTATGGCTGTTTCTGCTTGGAGGAGCCAGATCCTCAAGGATAGTGAAAGAGTAATCGCCGAGTATATCAGTTTATACCTAAACATCGAGAAGGTGAATAAGGAACTCCAAGCATTAGCAGGTCTGATATCAGAAGAGTTAGAACATGCTAGACTCCAGCACGAGACCTTCCAACAAATGTTCGACTGTTCAGTCGAAGATCTGGTCAAGTTCGGAGTCTTCGGTCATCCAAGGGCCCTCAACAAAACTATGTCCACTCTGGACTATCAGATAGACCAGCTGGAATTTGTTTTAGAAAAGATAGACAAGGTAAAGGAAGAGGCCCTGGATGCAATGCACCAAATGGAGAAAATTGTCCTCGCCATGACTCTAGGGTTGCTCACTCCTTCCCTTACCTTGAGATCAGCTGATGACACTATCCGGATCTTCAAGGAGATAGCTTCTCAAGGGACAGGGCCAGAGGTCACATTCGACACTGAATCTATCAACAACCTACTGGCCTGTAGGGACTTCATCGGGTTCCTTATCGAGGCGGAGAAAGATTATTCCAAACTCCCGAAAAGCTCATAGACGAGCAGGAGACTTGCGAAGCAATCAGTGAACGGCACAAGGATCCGTCACAAGATCAATTTGGGCCAATGATCAGCAAGTTTTTGGAATACCGCGCTCAGTTCCACATATCATCACCTGAGCAGCATCAGAAACAGGCAACCCCTTTTCGGCCGCAGGATGATGATGATGAGTAGCTTCTTCTTCTTCTTCTTCTTCTTCTTCTCTATTCTCCGACTTTCTTTTCGTAATGTCTAAAATGTGTTGGCACAAATGATGACATCATCCATGTTGCATCATGGGATGATGTCATCCACCAAGTTGTCAAAGTCAACATGACTTTTAGATATTTTGTAAATATCTTTGTAAATAAGTGGTTGGCTCCATTTTGCCTTCTCTCTCCCTCATCTTCTATAAATATGAGAATACTTGTTGTATTCAGTGAACATTTTTCAGATAGAAATAGAAGTGAGGAGAGAAAGACTTTGAGCTTTCTTGTAACAGAAAAGAACAATAATACAATTATTCAGACTTTGTGCTCAATAGCTGTGTTATACATTAGATCTTTCTTACGTTAGATCTGTATGTGTTTAATCTGTTGGATTCATATCTACTTTTCCGTCATTTGTTTATCAGTATTGCTTTGTTTATTTATGCAAGTAGGTTTGGCTCTGTTTACTACCAAACTAAAAACATAAATCTTCTGACCTTTCTGCTTTGGAATTCATTTCTTTTCTCCCTTCGGATCTGTTCTTTCTCTTCTCCCTCTTTCATTCCTTTCTTTTCACAGCCTGAACACTCTACTGGGATGAGATCCCAACCCCGAAGGCAAGATATCATGAGACTTGCATAGGTTCCTGCTAGTAGAAATAGCAATAAACCAGTTTCGCTTTGCTGTCTCAAAGAGGGGCTAAGCCCTGCACACTGTTGGCTCGTCTATCCATAGATCTGTCCACGATGATTTTCGGACCAACATGGGTCGAAACTTTAAAATTTTCCCTTTTTTGAATTTGGAAAAATTTCCCCAAAAATCCCCGCACCCCGTTGCTCCACTTCCAGATGGCACTTCCCTATTCACTGATGGAAATGTGGGCCCAAACCTCGTTTCCATTCTTTGATTTTTTCATTGGGAAAATTTCCCAACTTTGCCCCGTGCTCCGCTATCTCGATGACATGTGTCACTTCCTCATTGGTTGGTAGGGATGCGCTTCCAATTTTTTCTTTTCCACCTTGGAGGGCTTATAGGTTATATTTTTCCCTTGTGCCATTTTGACCACTTTGGAAAATTTCACCAAATTATCCCGCGCCTCCGACCTTCGCCTCCAGCTGGACACGTGGTGGCCTCCTATTGGTCTGTGGGCCTTGCAAATTTCTTTTCCCCCTTCGCGAGATTTCAGGCCAAGATTTTACTTTACACCACTTTTGGAAAAAATTTCAAATTACCCCCACTGACCCACCATTCCGCCCTGCTATGTGGCGCATTCCTATTGGTTGCGGGCCTTCCCAGGAAAATTTCCCTCAAAAACTCCGTCGAGCCATAACTTGAGAAATACAAGGAGTTAGAAGGAAAATTTTACCTTTCTGGAAAGGTGAGAAAAATCCTATCTAATGGGATCATTTCCAGAATCTTTTGAGTACCTGAAGCATGCCAAAAATTCATTTAAGTTCTAGAAAAGGAGAAGAAGGAGGAGTTAGCCAAAAATAAGCATGGGGCTTATTTTTGATAACGAAGTTCATCTCTAAGCACTGTCCACCAACTTTCCTACATAATGTATCACCGAGGAAATGTTTGTGGTACATTAGGCTCCAAGTGTGGCCTAGCACTTATGACATTGTCTCAATCTCCTCACGATGCTTGATAAATACTTCATTCTTCTTCTCGTGATAAGTCCCTCTCTTCGGTTAGGTGCACTATCACCGCATATTTTGTCTTTAACTCCTCATGAAGTGCTTCGATTGTTGTGGCCTTGTCCACATTTATTCTTAAAACTTACACGAAACCTTCACCAATGCATTAATGACTTTCTCATCCGACATGACATGAGGATTTACCGTCATATGTCTAGCTTGGGGTGCCTTCTTCAGCTATCTTGAAATGCATGACTCTTCGCATACATCAAATTCAGTCTCATCCATGTGGGTATGCATTGACCATGAGAGTTGCTTTTGAGTGTGCATTTGCAATATCCTCATCCATTAGTTCCCACCAAATAAATCTTTTTTTCTATAGTGATTTGGGACCATGCACGGATAATGTTTCCAGTGTTCTCTCTATAGCCCATGATTGGTGCACTATGTTCCCCACTCATTCTCTTCGATCGAGGTCCCTTGGGAATTATAGCTTCAAGGTTAGGAGTCTGTCTTGTTACACCTTGAGTAGTCACATGCGTGGATCTGGAGGTTTCCTTCTCTCTTTCTTCTCTGTCCTTCATCTCTTCCTCGTTATGTGGCTTGTCTTCTTTCTCGAATGGGGTAGGAGATGCACACTTGCTCTCCCCTGATTCCTCCACTTCTTCATCTAACTTCAACTTTCTTCTCCTTTTTGGCTCAATGGTCTCCTTGTGTGGAGAGATACGAGGTGATTTCCTTACCATATGTGGGGTTCCACCTTGAGTCCTTGTGCATATGAATACTCTCTTAAATCTGTTCTCCCCTGCTCAACCTCTGTATCTTCCTTTTCATCCTATCCTTGAGGTGGAGTGGTCACGTGTTGTGAATCTTCTCTATCATATGGTTGTTTTCTTATGCAATCCAATCTTCCACTATCTTCATGCTCCTCTTCTTCATTCTATAGCTCAACAGCTTTCTATTGGCCTTTGTGCAGGCGGGTATGTTTTCCATTGTGTGCTTACCCTTTGGTGGCCTTGGGAGTATGAATTCATTCTCCACATACTTATTGTTCTCCATCTTGGGCTTTAGCTGAAGATATACTAATGCTTCCCCTACATCTACTACAACTAGACTTATTGGCTTAATATTCAACACCTCTAAAAAGAGCTTCTCATCATAGGCACTTCTCCTTGGATACACATACTTCTTCCTCAATGTGTGGTAGTCATAGTCTACCTTATCTGCATTGAATACTAGTCAGCGTATGTCTATGAATCTATGAACAGATGCTTGGAAATACCTTGCAGTGAATGCGTAAGGAAATTTACACCAAGGGATCTAGACTCCATCTCTCATTGGGAAGCGCACGATGTAGAAATGCTGATATACAACAAACTGGACTTGTTTCCCCACTACCAATGGTAGGTCCTTTGGGATGTGCCACTCTTCTCCAAATTTTGTGTGGAGCCTGTCGTACCATTTCTCCACCCTATGCTTGACGTCATCTATTATGGCCCCTTTACATAAGTACTTGTTGAACCTTTCAGCTGGCGACTTATTCTCCATGGGGTATTCCCATACCTTTTCCTTCAGCTTGTCTGTACTCCAATTTCTATGAATACTTGTGATAATGAGAATAGCCCCAAAGCTGATATTCCCTCATATGCAAACTTCCTCGACTATCGACTTCAGTAATGTAGCCTACAATAATGTAGACTACTCCTAACATTTTGTGCACAACGTGTAACCACATAGTATTTACCTGTGACCACCGCTCTTGATTGTTTAACTTTGTAACAAGGTTTGCTACTACTTTCACAACTGGGCAGCTTCTTCAATTTGTCTATATCCATACTACACACGCACTTTCCTTGTACCCCAAACTCTGTTTAGTCTTTAAGATCGTGGCTTTATCTATGAGATCATTCTTTATATCCTCCCCTGTGGCCTTCAAACCTGTCACTAATGAGATAAGTGTGGATGAGATTCTAACTCTGCATCCTGTAAAGTAGAAGAATTCCTCATGCACTCTACTCATGAGCCACTACTATAAGGGATCATACTTCCCAAACTATGAAAGCTCATATAATTGGTAGACCTTAATTTTCTTGAAGCTTCTCACCGAATCGCCATAAACCAAATTGTCATCTGTCATACATTCGTTCATCCTCGTAGTGAGTAAGGAATCAAGCTCCTTCTTGTTCTCTAAAGTCTTGTGATTCTATTCACTTACTTTACTCTTTCAGATGTGTGAATCTCGCTCTGAATGACGACGACTCCTTCTCGATATTGTATTTCTATAAAATTTCTTTCGTGCCATCTCTTCCTCCTCGGTGACCACCCTTTTTACCTTGCAATCGTATCCTCTTTAACTCTACAATTTATGAATCAAACCCTAGCTCGATTCAATTGTGCCCTAGGTGGAAACTTCGTTCCCTAACTCCTCTTTGTCACCTTGCTTCACTCAAACCCTTCACCACTAGGGATGCAAGCTTCTTTTTGCATAGATTTATTTGTCACACTTGGTTTCACACCCTTTCACACTTTAACCCGATCACTCGGCTCTTCGCACTTAGCTCTTTCCTCAAATACTCCTAGTCGCAACGGTAAAAATGAATTCACATCCCATCCCTATATAATTTTCAAATTTTGATGCATTTATTGCTCCTTCACCTACCAAGTATCCTCTCATTCATTGACCAATTTTTTTCATTCCATGTGGTACATCTTTACACCCCAATTATAACCTTCTAGCACACCTTCCTACCCTCTGGTCATAGACTTCTCTTCATTGAGTGCCCTTGTGCTCGAGTACCTTATCATTGTATCTTCTCCTATTAGTTATCATGGCCTCTGATTGCCTCGTGTTATATTGTCCTTTCATTCATCTCCATCCTTGGTCACTTTTGAGAAGAAATATCATTTTGACTTAAATCACACCAGTAGTAGCTTATTCCTTTAACCTTTTAATTCCCACAATCTTGTTCTTGGATAACTACAACCACCCCACACTAAAATTATGTGCAGTCCTCTGCGCATAAACATTCTTCACATAATAATAAGCTTTATGTGCACAAATGCGCTTATTACACAATAAAAAAAATGAAATTGACAAAGCATAGCGACAATGAAGGAAATACATAATGGAAACCTAATCTAAATGGCAATGTTGCCTTATTACAAACACCAAGAAGACTTATTTATAATAGGGCTTTAGCCTACTCCCGTTAAAGTAACCGGGTAGTCATGTTCCATCAAGTGCTTCTAACTGACAAGCACCTAATTCAAGCATGTAAGTGATGACATACGGCCCCAACCAATGTACTTTATATTTTCTGGATGGTGCAAGAACTTAGAGTCATAAATAAGTACCATTTGTCCAATCTTAAACTTCTTATCCCTTATCTTTCTGTCATGCCATGCTTTCTACTTGGCCTTTTCCTTCTTCTGGATCCATCATGCTATGGCTCATCACTCATCTAGTTGAATCATCTTCTCAATACATGCTTCTAAAGCTTGCTCATCATCTAGAACTCTAAAGACGCGCAATGTGCAAAGAAGGTAAAAAAATTCTATAGGGAGAATGGATTCGTGCCAAATACCAACCAAACAAGGTGGCTTTATTCAATATCTTATAAGTTGTTCTATATGGCCAAAGAGCAGCTAACACTTTATCATCCCAATCCTTTCTTCCAACATCAAAAATTTGTGTCAATGTCTCTGGATCAAAATCTTGTTGAAAGCCTCCATAGTTCCATTTTCCCGAGGGTGGTAAGATCTAGTCTTATGGTGGGCAACCATAAATTCATCTAATAGGATTTTGATGTTTTCATTTAAAAAGTGTGTACCCCTATCACTTGTCGACTTAAAGGACATCCATTTCTTGTAAGGACATTATCCCATAGAAACCTAGCTGCTTATAGCTGTAGCAGTAAAAGTACGTCATAGGTGCTACTTTGGACCATCAAGTGAGATAATTTGTACAAGTAATGATATAGCATGATTTGGTCCTTCACACGGCTAGAGAAATTTGTCCTACAAAGTCGATGACCCACTTCTCAAAGGGTTTGGCACGATAATAGGTCTCGGTGGCATTTCATATCTTTGTTATGGTTTTCCTAGGCATTGACAATGGTCACAAGCCTTACAATATTATTATTTACATGATTTATAAAGTGTCTCCCACCATAACCTAGCAAGTATGATCTTTTGGGTATTTGCATCACCTACATAATGGCCTCCCAATACCACGATGGGATTCTTCCATAATATCCTTGAGCTCACACTCTAATACACAACGACGTAATACTTCATCTCTACCTAACTTGTATAGGTCACCACCGATCAACATAAATGTTGCCGTGAGTATAGCAAGTTGTTTCTTTTCTAATGCCTTCATTCCTTCTAGTGCCACACCATCACTAGAAAGACAAAAATGTCTTCTAATTCGATGGTGCGTGGTGTAACCTATATAACCGTGAATTTGACATGGTTTCTTCAATTGTCTATGCTTCCTCCCGAGTTAATTCTAGATAAGTGGTCTGGTCCTAAGTTAATGTTAGTAAAAATTCAAAGCACCCCTAAAATGACCTATGGATCTTCTTTTCTAAGGAAATGTCATTTGGTGTGAATGCACAACATTGAGCTTTCCCAAAGTGTGGGAACTTTGCAAATAGGGAAAGTTCTCCGAGAAGGTTGGTTCCTCTTCCTAAACTACCTGCCACAAGCTATTCTAGTGCAAGTAAGCTAATATAATCCTAATCTAACTATGCCAAGGAGACAGAGAGAGATAAAAGATGGAAAAATAGAGCCTACACTAAAATGGTGATACACCAGAGAAGAAAAATGTTAAACATCTATCAAAACGCCATGGAAATAAAGAGAGGTGAGCAATGGAAAGGATGGACAAGTGCATCACAAAACCAAGGATGGATTTCACACAAAAAATGTTCCAAAACTCCATGAACATAGCCCTAAAACCTGCAATAGACATTCAAACATGCACAAATACCTGCAATGAAGAGAGGCAAGAAGAAAACAAGAAAAAACGAGCAAGGATGGACAAATGCATCACAAAACACATTTTTATTGCTCCAAAAGTTTGCACAAAACATCATTTCACTAGTAAGAGGTAAAAACACCATTACAGAGCAAGGGAGGAGGTTCAAACTCCATTTTTGACCCTAGGGAAGAAAAGAAGGGAGAGGCAGAGAAGAATGATGAACAACCTTTACAAATGAGCCAAATCTGGCTTTTAACCATCGAACAGAATGGAAGAAAGGAGAAATTGTGGGAAAATTGATTTAGGACTTCAACTACCAAAAAGATTCATCTAATGGGCCTGAAAAATGATGGTTTTCCATAAAAAATCCCATACTTCGAAGTACATTGCTTTACAGAGCAAAACAGAGGTCCATACTTCATTAATTTTGGTGGTTGGAGTTGTTTTCTGTGTTTTTACATGCCATATACATTTTTCCATTTTCTCCCACAAATCTCCATAAAAATCAAAATTTAAGATTCCATCATGTAGAGGATTTCAACAGCTTTCCAATGATATAAAGAATGTGAAAATCCGAGCTTGGGATCGAAAGTTATGCCCCTCTGAAAATTTAGGGCAAAAATGGCAATTTTAGGGCAAAATTCGGGTTGGCGGGCCGAAACTTGAAAATTTTCCATTTTTTGAATTTGGGAAAATTTCCCAAACATTCCCCATGCCCTGCCACTCTCTTTGCCACATGTCACTTTCCCATTAGCTGATGGAAATGCGGGCTCAAACCTCACCTTTTTCACTTTGATTTTTCATTGGGAAAATTTCCCAAAATTTCCCCACGCTCCGCCGCCACGTGTCACTTCTTGGTTCACCTGTGGGTTTGTGCTTCAAAATTTTCCTTTGCACCTTTTGAAATTTTAGAAAAAAACCAAAATTTCCTTTGTGCCCCGATTCTTTCCACTGACAGGACACATGGCATCCTCCAGGTTGTCCGCGGGCCTTTTAAACTTTTCTCTATCCTCCTCCGCGGGCTTGCAGCGCTTTTTCCTTTGTGCCCTTTGCCCACTTTGGAAATTTTTTTAACTTCACTCTAACAGCCCGACCTCTGCTGCCACATTGCATCTTCTCATTGGATGCGGGACTCCAAGGGAAAATGTCCCCAAAACTCCGTTGAGCCATAACTTTCAAAATATTTGGAGTTATGAGGAAAAGTTTACTTTTCTCGAAAAGAGGTAGAAAAATCCTATTTGATGAATCCATTTCCAAAATCCTTTGAGTGCTTGAAATTTTTAAAAATTGAATTTGAAGCACAAGGAAGGAAAGAATGAAGGCAAGTTAGCGAAAATAAACAAGGGGCTCATTTTGGATAATAATTTGGCAACTCTCGGGGTCATCTACCTATTAGATGAATGATCAGTGGCCTTTGAAGCATCCATTGGGCATGGAATCAATCCTGATAACCAATTCTGATATGAATTATGAAAATATGACCTCTGAGCCACTTGGAAACCCACCGAATCGACTGTCTAAGAGAAACCAAAACATCACCAAACAACTATGTACAAAATTGAAAATCATACATGCTCCAAATGGAACATGTAGAGTGTGCACAAGCACTTCTTCTACTTGAAAGAAAACCTACCTAATCTACTCTAACTAGAAGCAAAGGTGGGCTAAACAAACCCTGCAACTGGTTGTGCAAAATAGCTTCCTTTCTTCAAAATTGGTAGCCATGCAAATGATTTGGAGCTGAGTATGCTGCTTGGATGAGTGGAAAATCAACAAGAAGCTAGTCTTCTACCCAAATTAGCAAGGTGTCAGCTGAAAGCAAATTGAATACCTCTTTTAGTTGCTCTGCATTTGGATTGAAGAGGTATGACAGCTGATCCTTGGTACTTTGTAGCTCATCCTCATGCTTAGAAGAAAGCATGACTAGTTGTGACTTCTCCTTTGGCTCCAATGAAGCCAAATACCTTATTGGGAAAGGTCTGATCCATTTGATATGCCCATAGCTCTGATTTTCAACTCCAAAAATGGAGTCTTCTTGTAGACCTTCTTGAATGGATGGTGTGGAAGAAATGATGGAACTCTTCATTTTTTTCCTTCCTCTAATGAAGAACATGGAAGATTTAAATCTTCCAATCTTGATTCCAAAGAGCTGCTATAAGATGCAGGCTGCTGCAAATGAAAGTTCTCCTCCATGACAATAGGCTCAAGTGTTTGGAATGTGGATGATGAAGGAGAAAATGGTGTGATTTCAACTGGTTCCTCTTCATCAAAACAATCCTCTAAATCTGACAGATAAACTACCTCATTGTTGTCCTGCTGCAAATGTTCAACCTCTCCCATGGTGTTCTCTTGATCTGCAACTTGATCACCATGGTTTCTTTCATCCTCCAACATTGAGTTTGAGAGATCAAACTCTTCTTCAACACTAGAACTTAAGAGAGATGAAGTAGAAAGAAGAACTGAAGGTTCTTCTATAGCCTGCTTTGTGCTCAAAGCTTTTAGATCTGCACTTTTCTCCCCATAGATGGAATGTACTCCTCTTCTTTTGGATTTGGCGAAACTTCTCCTTCCCTAGCCACTTGAAGGAAATCTTGCTCTTGATTGAACTCTTCCTCTAGCATGAAGTTTTTCAAGTCAAACTCTTCAATCTGCTGCTCTAGAGGACAAGTTGGGGCTGCAAGATCTCTTTTAGAGCTTTCCTCTTCCATGGCTGATTGTGTAACTTGAATTGGATCAACATCTTCTTCAAGTAGAGTGCCAACATGGACACTACATTATGAGAAAATTGATTGCTGATCTGCCTCTTCTTTTTTCTCTTCTTCTGCTGCAACAAAATCAGTCCTAACCACCACTTGTTCTTCAACCTTTACCTCCTCTATAGGCTTCACCAGCAAAGGAATTTTCTCAATCCCATATCTAAGAGCCAAACTTACTAAGCTCTTAATCATTCCTTCTTTGCTTGGTTCTTCCTCTTGTTGTCCTTCATGATTGATTTTTGTAATTTCTTCTTCCCAATATGGATTTGGGAATGCAAGAGGAGGGGTGGGTTGTGACTTAACCATTTTTTCGTTTGTTTGTGATGGTGGAGGAGATGAAACTTCTTGTTTCCTTGGAGTGGAAGGTATTTATTTTTTCTCTTTTAAGGAGGGGATTTGGATTTGGAAGGGAAAAGGAAAAAGAATTGAGATGAGGTGGAAGACTAGGAGATGGAGAAATGGGATCAACTTTTGGGGCAGCATATGGGAAACTTGAAGCTTGACACTGCTGAAATGATATAGATTGAGAAAGAGGAAAAGAAAGAGTATGAGATGGTGTGCTTACCCGTTGACAAGGTTGCTAAATACTCCTCTCATACACCTCTATTCCCTCAGTCCACTTTGCAAGTAATGGCAGCATTGTAATCATGAAGTCAAGCTTCTCTTGAGGGCTGTAATGCCTTGGAAAAGGTCCCACCCATGGACAAGGTGCTCCACAACTGATTCCAAATTCTTTCATTTGTGCTTAAGCCCTATATTGCACCATGCCAATCTGCATTTTTTGGATTTTCTCCAACAAATCAACATCTTGCATTTGATTTTCTTCATTGTATGCATACCCCTACTCTTGGAAAGAACCATAGCCAAACTGATTTTGGCACTGTTGCTCATATGGGTATGCATGTTGATCTTGAATTTGCTCAAAATGCTGATTTGAAGGAGTTGTAAAGCATGTTGGAGGTGGATTTGGATGGCACTGCTATTGTAAATGTGAATTCCATGATGGAAATGAAGTCATGATTGCACAACTTCATGGGATGAAAGAAGATGGAAGAGATGGAAGGAAGAATGGATGAAAAATGAATGAAAATGAATGAAAAGGAAGGTCTGCAACTTCAGAGATGGGTTGTTTACCAAATGGAGTCGCCAGATGTGTTTGCAATTGCCTCCAAAGGCTGAAATCTTCATAGGAACACACCAACCTACAAAATATGAAGTGGAAGACCTCTAAGGTCCCACCGGGTGTGCCAAAACTATTAGTGCAAATTCACAGCACCCCAAAATGACCTATGGATCTACTTTTCTAAGGCAATGTCATTTGGTGTGAATGCACAACATTGAGATTTCCCAAAGTGTGGGACCTTTGCAAATGGGGAAAGCTCTCCAAAGAATCCTGGTTCCTCTTCCTAAACTACCTGCCACAAGCTATTCTAGTGTAGGCAAGCTAATCTAATCTTAATCTAACTATGCCAAGGAGACAGAGAGAGAGAGAAAAGAGGAAAAATAGAGCATACACTAAAACGGTGATACGCCAGAGAAGGAAAATGTTGAACATCTATCAAAACTACCATGGAAACAAAGAGAGGTGAGCAATCGAAAGGATGAACAAGTGCATCAAAAAACCAAGGATGTAATTCACACAATAAATGTTCCAAAATCCATGAACACACCCCAAAACCTGTAATAGACATTCAAACATGTACAAATACACTGTAATGAAGAGAGGCAAAAGAAAACAAGCAAAAACGAGCAAGGAAGGAAAAATGCATCACAAAACACATTTTTTATTACTCCAAAAGTTTGTAAAAACATCATTTCAATAGTAAGAGGCAAAAAAACCATTACAAAGCAAGGGAGGAGGTTCAAACTCCATTTTCAACACTAGGGAAGAAAAGAAGGGAGAGGCAGAGAAGAATGATGAACAACCTTTACAAATGAACCAAATCTGGCTTTTAACCATTGAATAAAATGGAAGAAAGGAGAAAACACAAGAAAATTGATTTGGGACTTCAACCACTGACAAGATTCATCTAATGGGCCTGAAAAATGATGGGTTTCCATAAAAAATCCCATACTTTGAAGTACATTGCTTTACAGAGCAAAACAGAGGCCCATACTTCATTAATTTTTGTGGTTGGAGTATTTTTTCCATTTTTCTCCCACAAATATCCATCAAAAATAAAAATTGAATATTCCATCGTGTAGATGATTTCAACAGCTTTCCAATGATATAAATAATGTGAAAATCCGAGCCCGGGATCAAAAGTTATGCCCCTCTCGAAAATTTAGGGCAAAAATGGCAATTTTAGGGCAAAATTTAGGTTGGTGGGCCGAAACTTGAAAATTTTCCATTTTTGAATTTGGGAAAATTTCCCAAACATTCCCCATGCCCCACCACTCCACTGCCACATGTCACTTTCCCATTAGCTGATGGAAACGCGGGCTCAAACCTCGCCTTTTTCACTTTGATTTTTCATTGGGAAAATTTCCCAAAATTTCCCCATGCTCCACCGCTCCACTGCCACATGTCACTTCCTAGTTCACTGCGGGTTTGCACTTCAACATTTTCCTTTGCACCTTTTGTAATTTTGGCAAAAACACAAATTTCCTCCATGCCCCTATTCCCGCTGCTGACAGGACACATGGCATCCTCCGATTGGTCCGCGGGCCTTCTAAACTTTTCTCCATCCTCCTCCACGAGCCTGCGGGCAGTTTTCCTTTGCACCCTTTTCCCACTTTGGTGAATTTTTAACTTCGCTCTATCAGCCCAACCTCCGCCACCATGTGGCATCTTCTCATTGGATGTGGGCTTGTCAAGGGAAAATTTCCCCAAAAAACTCTGCTGAGCCATAACTTTCAAAATATTTAGAGTTAGGAGGAAAATTTTACCTTTCTGGAAAGGGGAAGAAAAATCCTATTTGATGAATCCATTTCTAGAATCCTTTGAGTGCTTGAAATGTGTAAAAATTTAAGTTGAAGCACAAGGAAGGAAATAATGAAGGCAAGTTTTCCAAAATAAGCAGGGGGCTCATTTTGGATAACATTACTCTTCCTTTGCTTTACCACAACTGTGAAATCAAACTCTTGAAATAGGAGTACCCATCTACATATGCACCCTTGTAATATGGGTTTTTCACCAAATATGTTAATGCCATGTGATCTCGTATAGAATACAAATGGTGTAGCTAGAAAATACTATCAAAACTTGTGCAATGCATACACCATGGACAAAGCTTTGCGCTTTTCAGTTGTATAATTCATTTCAACAGAGTCAACTTCCTACTAAAAAGAAGATAGGATGATTGACAATACCTCTCTAGGTTGAGCTAACACATCGTAAATGGCCATGCCGAGGTGTCCATATGTACATGAAATGGTTTTTCCCATGAGGAAAATATAGGCTAGACGCAGCGGTAGTACATTTATCTTTCAATATTTCAAACGTGCGCTACTACGATTCTCCCCAATAGAATGTACCTTTTCCTTTCAGTAATTCCTCCAGAGGTGTGGTCATTTTGGCATATCCCTTGATGATTTTTCTATAATATCTTGTGTGACCTAAAAATCTACACACCTCGCTCTTACTTGGTAGGTGCTTCCAACCCTAAAATAAGCGCAACCTTAGCTGGATCAACAGGTAATCCCTCCTTATAGATTATGTGTCCTAACAGTATTCCAAGAGGTGTAGCAGATATGCACTTCTTGATGTTCAAAGAGATACTCAATTGTCTACACCATTCAAACATTAAGCGCAGATTGTCATAGTGATCCTTAACAAGCTCATATACTGTCCAATCATTGAGGTAGAACTGTAAGAAGTTGTGTATAAAATCTTTGAATGCCTGAACAACTATCCATGAGAATACAATAGGCGCATTTTTCAATCCAAAAGGCATCACAATATAGGAAAAACTGCCCCATTTAGTAGTAAAAGTTGTCTTTTCTTGATCCTCCTGAGCAATCCTAACCTGATGATACCTGGAAAACCCATTTGTAAAGGAATAGATTTCATGCCTGTAAATCCCTGTAGTATTTCCTCAGTAAATGGCATAGGGAATGGGTCTATTACACATGCAACATTTAGCTCCCTGTAGTCCACACATATTCAAATTCTACCATCCTTCTTGATATTGATCACCATTGGACTAACCCATTCTGACTCATCCAAAGGTTGAATGATTCTAGACTTCAACATTTTATCAATTTCTTATTTTACCTTTTCACGTAAATTAGGATTCATTGTGTAAGGTGTATTTCTCACTAGACGTGTACCTTCCTTAAGTTTTATCTTCATTTCCCCAAGTGATTCATGCAAACCTTTAAGTTCATGATACCCTCGAGGTAATAAGTCCTGGTAATCTTGTAGTAACTCAATAATATTTGCCACCTCCAAGTCTGACTAGTAGTCTCCAATTATGGCCTCCTTAGGCTCAGCCTCCAATCCTATATTGACCTTCTTTGTCTTCATGAGTTCATGATAGATGTGTGTATCCTTTTACTCGTGTTGTCCAAGACCTCACGCACTGTAGACACCAAATTTGGGTCTTACGACGCCTTGTACCCCATATATCGTCCCACAACCTAACCCTACCTCACCACCTAAACTTTACACACTTAACTATTTATTAATTACCTTATAATTAATAAATCCACATCTCCAACCCTGCCACCTCACCTCGCCACCTCACTATGACCTAGCCCTAACCCTAAACTAACCTAATTAAGACCTATGACTTGGTCCAGACCCACACCCATGACTCATCACCCCTCACCCGCATCAAAATGAGCCTAATAATGACTTGACCAAGCCCACAACTGACCCCTCGGGAGAAAAGGAGGGAAAGTTGGCTATTTTTAGTAAAAATAGCCAACTTTGACTTGACCAATGCCAGTCCCTACTCGACCGCCATCGGTTATGCAACCGCCATCGGTTCCCTATAAATGACCTACCCCAACCAAAATGCAAAGATATGAATTCATTTTGTGGGAAAGAGACAAGTGAGAGAGAGAGAGGAGGTTGCAGAGAAGAGCATTGAGTCCAAGACTATAACTGATCAACGAGATCACTGTCACACTCATCCAAGCATTGGGAGAGTCAGAGGATAGCTTCATCAGCTCACTTTCGATTGTCGATCATCCCACCTGAGCTTTGCCTTCGTCACCACATTCCTCGGACCTGTATCCTCGTCAGAAAGTAGTAAGTAGTATCTTGTATGCTTCTAGGCTCCACTTCATGAACTTTTGATTGATAGTAATTATAAACTCACCCCTAGATCTAACACCCAAAGAACACCACCACAACCTAACCTTCATTCATCCATCCCTATATTTCCCAGAAGACAAATTTCTCACTCTCTGAGTCTTCTCCATTGCCTTACTATTCCCCCTAACCATCTACCAACCTTAAAAACCCCATAACCATCCTATAATCAACCTCTACCCAGAAGCCCCTGAATCACTGCCCCTACCAATATCGGTTATCCCCTACCGGTAGTAGTTTTATAACCGTGGTCGGTTATCCAGTGACCAACATCGGTCACTGTGACTTATACCAAAACCAACCTTTCACCTATTTATCTCCTAACAACCTCAGATTCAGCCTGGTCTATCCCTGTAACTTGATCTGAACGTATCAATAACTAGTGACCAAACAAACAAAATGACGTTTTATTATGGGTAGTTTAGTCTCTATTGCTTTTAGTAATGAGGTACCTAAATCGTGATTTTGCAATAGCTTCTTTATTATCATTTGCAATAAATTATATTAAAAGGGAACTCACCACCTTCGAAAGGAAGTTTAGTATTTCCTGGGCCCAAGGCAGTTCCCTTACTTATTGTCTAACTAAAATCTGGTGGTCTTGCATTCTTATTTATAGGTAGTCCTTCCCAGACAAAAAGGAGTTCTTCACAATTGGTTTGATCTCTCTACGGTATGCACACACCTTCCCAACACTCAATAGGTATTCCTCCTAGCCCTAACCCCTTATCTATTTCTCAAGAGAATGAAAGGATAGAAGCAACTCTATTCTGAACTAAAAATTCTGTGCGAAACATTTTGGCATGCCTAGTGGGACCCTATTCGGGTTTCTTTCTTTCTTGCTTGTTTTCATATAAGGAGCATCCTTGCTGTTTCTTTCTTCTAAATATTCACAAAATATTTTTTCATTTTGGGTAAAAGAATTTGTATTTCTTTCGCATCTTTGCATTAGTGAAAGAAATCTTCTTTGCTTCATCAAATATCATCTTCGATTTGGGTTTAAAACACGTGCATCACATTCTTGCTTGCTGTTTTTTAATTCTAGTGAACGTAGATTAAGTAATAGGTCGTACACGTGGGGGTGATATCCACGGTATTGATGAGAAATTAATCTTACTCTCCGCACAACACATACCAAATCACATCATAATCTACACAACATCTCAAACATCCCCCTTTCATGCGGTATTCCTCCGCCCGATTGAGGTAGCCTTACAAGCCAAAACAAACTTGACATCTCCCTTAGGTCTTTTGTTTAGGATTGACATCATCTTGGCATCTAAGGCATAAGCCCAAAAGTGATTAAAAATAATCCTAGGGTTAGTCTCTTGATTTTCCCGTGCATCTTGCTTGTTTTCTGTTTTTCTTTCAAAGGTCTTTGTTTATCTATTATACCTGTCTCGCTTATCACTTCAGACAGTTTGGTGGGTATACTAAGCCTTGTTATCCCCAAACCAGTAGCCTCTTACATTCTCTCTTTGCCTTCACAGTAACTGCACCGGTCCTCTTCTACCGACATCGGTTATTAGACCGACACCGGTTATAGTCTGACCGACATTGGTTACCAGACCAATATCGGTTACTGTGTTTTAAAGTTCCTGAAAAACCAGTAACCTACCAATCCCAACATTTTGTTGTGTTTTCTGTTCCTGATTGACTAATTCTCTACTGTATCCTCTTGTCCATGGTTGTTATCACTCGAAACAAGCCGCAACCATGGTTTCACATGCTTGTTCCGTGTCTTTTCCTGAGTCACCCCCTTCGCATCCTATGGGGAATCCTACAGACACCAATGCTTTTCCCAAGATCTCTGTCGAGATCCAGATTTTGCTAAATTTTTGGATGCTAATCTTGGCGCCATACAATATTATTTGTCTCATACCCCTGACCATACACCCGACGGTCAACTCCTCTTGGGTATGCCTATCAGTATAGCCGCTCACTTAGCTCCTTCCCCACCTAATAACTCCACCTCACTATCTTCATCCTTAGCCCTGTCTCCCAGCTCAGTGGATTCGATGGTCCATACTGCACCAATTGGCTTTCCTTTGGTTAATCTAGGGCCCCACATATCACTACCGTCCACTGCCCCTACCTCATCCCTCTCGCAAATTACCTCTTTCATAACTTGTTCTCTACCACCTATTCACACGAGCTTTCCCTCTCAGGCTCCACCCACCTTTTCATTTCCGCAACCTCATCTGGTGGCCTCAACATCTTATATAGGACATCCTTATTTGGTCACCCCAACACATTCATCATCGATACCTTATCAACATTTAATCCCACCATTGTCTAGTAGCGGCTCTTGGCCTAATCCTCCTCTGTTTACTGACGATAGCACCATCATCTAACCCAACCAATGATTTAATTAAACAGATGATGGACAAGATGCAAAATCTTGAGGCTTCTGTTTCAGGAAACCGTAACACCCTGACATACGAGCAAGTTTTTCAGGAGCCTATTCACCCTTTTGTCCCCCTTCATACATATCCTCCTCAATGGGAATTACCGAAATTTACTCGCTTTAATAGTAAGGAGGACCCTCAACAACACTTGTGATCATTTAGACATGCCTACTATCTGATTGCTCATGACGATGCCTTACTACTCCATACCTTCCCCATGTCCTTATCAGGACCTAGCCTTGGAGTGGTACAGTGCTTTAGCCCAGCACTCAATCTTCTCCTTTAACCAGTTAGCCCAATATTTCTTGGATCACTTCTCCATCAATATTGCCAAGAAAGTATCCATTACTGACCTCTATGCCATCTGAAAATTTGAAGACGAGTCTATCACAGATTTCGTTGGATGATGGCGGGGCCTCATCAACCAACTTACTTATGCCTTACCTCAGGTTAAGCTCATCAAACTCTTTACGTGGGCCTACGCTAAACACATTTCTCCCACCCTCCAAATTCAAACTTTTTACACCTTTGATGAGGCCTTTACTATGGCTCAAAATTAGAGATTCGAGCCTTAGAGGAGGAGAAATTGAAGTTGCGCAACAAAAACTCAAATTTCCGAACCCAAGACTCTGCCAACAAACCCAACACCACCAACTCTCACGCATTGGTCACTTTGAAATCAAAAGGAGTTGTACATGCAGTGACGGTCAAATCTCAAGCACCGTCTTATATCTAGTCGAAATCCACCTATAAGTATAAAGCCGAGCCCATCAAGTACACTCCCTTAGGAGAAATTTATGATGTGATCTTGGAAAAATTATTTAAAGCAGGAGCTATCACCTTGCCTCCTATTAAACCTCACTCCGGGTTTGATTCCACCCACGCTATACCTTCTTGGTATAAAGAAAATGACTTCTGTAACTTCCATCGCATGAAGGGACACAACCACGAAAACGTAAGGTGTTCAAAAACATAGTGCAGGAAATGGTTGATGCGGGGGTATAACCTCGATAATCCTAATGCACTGCTAATTGAAAATTAAAAATCTTCAACAAACCATTTCCAAACCATTCCTCTAATAGTAACACAAACCAAGAAGCCTTAGCTGAGGAAAAGAGTGTGTATGAGATCCATGTGGTTTTCAACTCCCAACCAAGGGCTTCCATCGAAGAAATTCTGAATCAAGCCTCTTCACCGACACAAGAGTCCTCGCCCCCTTCTCCTTCATCAGGACAAGAGGACAGCCCCACTATTCCTTTACCCATAAAGGAACCAACCGCCCAGAGTTCTCTTCTCACAGAAGAGCCTTCTTACACCACATCCCTGCAAGATTATGAGCGGATGTTATCCAACTTATCTATTGCCCAAACATCTCCTTCCACCGCTCTTGCTGTAAAAGAAGAAGGATCGCCACTTTTTTTGTCATCCTTAGAAGAGAAACCCCTCGAGCCTACATCACCAAATTCCTTAATCATGATAGATCCTCTAGAACATGCCCTCCTCCCTATCAGTTCTTCATCGCCTAAATCTTTCCAGTGACCGGTTGACCCCTTAACACCCATTGATACAACGACCTCATTCGCCCCCTATATCACACCCCCAGTGGACCGGAATCACAACCCACTTCTCTTCCATATCAAAATTCCCATCCATACGTGAAGATTGTCATCCCCCAGAAGATAGACGACTCTTATGGGCACGTTTGAGAACACCATGCTCTACTCAAATGCAAATGACTAATCCAGACACCTCTACCATATACCCGAAGTTTTTACAAAAGCTCAAAATGCCTATGTCCTCACCTCCACCCCCCTCATCTCTACCGAATACCTCATCCACCTCTATCAACCTAACCAAACCTTCCCCTATGCTTGGGACTTCACCAATACCTCACCTGACGCAATCACCTAAACGGTTAGACTTATCCAAAAATAAAGCCGTCAATCCACCTAGGAGACAGACCCAATCTCCTCGAGTCCAATCTATGCCTCTGCCACACCTAAAACCCTCACCCTTGATCACAGAGTAGTCACGGCTTCAACCCTCACCATCAATCTTACCTTCTATATTGGGGCCTCATCCCTCCACCTTGCCTCAATACACCATGCCTCCCACGTCTTCTTTAACATGACCAGTACCTTCTGTACCCATAATAAAATCCAAAGGCATCTCAACACCATCGCCCCAAGTATCTGGCCTACCTACCAACCCTAAGCAAACTTGATCATCGAAGGACTTGTTTGTTACCGCTCCTCTTTCCCCGTGGTTGTTTCCTGCCACCACGTCATCTGTGGCCTCATCATCTAACCAGCTAAACATGACTTCGCACGAAGAAGCCACACCAGATTAAACCGATCATCAAAATCCCTTGCCTAAACCACCACCCGTATGAACCACTTGTACCCAACCATTACCAAAACAATCAATAATCTCACCCACTCAATTAATAGCCTCATCTTCATTTGACATGCTTAAAGGATCTTACACCAAGATCCTTGATATGCTGATAGAGGATGCGACCATTTCCCTACCCCCACTCAGACCCTATGATCCATCTAAACCTCGACCTATAGGTTATGATGAATCTAAAATATGTGCCTACCACCACACACCAGGACACAATGTAGAAGGATGCAAAGCTTTGAAAGCCATCCTTCGCCAGTTTCCTATCTCGAGATAGACAATCTCAGAAAGACAACTTACGGAGAGAGAAGCCCCTAGCTTCGATCCCTTCTCCTATACCACCTGTCCCCGCCTCACCAAAATCTATCATCATTGTAACCCCACCTCTCGAGAACAATGACTTATCCCTGCCATCTTCCTCCTCTCATATTCACAAGATCAACATGATTAGCATTGCTACTCAAGGTCAGAAAAACAATGGAAAAGCTAAAGAAAGCACACCTGCACCTCTCTTTCTTCTTCCGCCATCTCAATGTTTTAACCATTATTTTCAATCGCTTTGTTACAATACTATGTTCGTCTTCAACCAAAGAAATGTGTCTTTGGCATCCTTTCAGGAAAACTCCTTGGCTTTATCATCTCTTTGTGTGGCATTGAGGTTGACCCCGCTAAAGTCAAAGCTATTTTAGAAATGCCCCCACCCACTAACCTAAAAAAATTGCGTAGTTTGCAGGGAAAACTCCAATCTATCCGTCATTTCATCTCACAACTCTCGATCGATGTCAACCTTTCCATCATCTCCTTAAAAAGGACATTGTCTTTCAATGGAGCGAGGAGTGCCACAAAGCCTTTGAGGCTCTTAAAACTTATCTCTTGCAGCCACCCGTGCTTATCCCACCTCAGGATGATCACCCTTTCTACCTTTACCTTTCTACCACCGACCATGCTGTAGGAGCCATGCTCGCACATCGTGACTCTGAGCATCGAGAACAAGTAGTTTATTACATAAGCCGTACTCTTGTGGATTACGAAACTAGGTATACACATGTCGAAAATTTGTGCCTAGCCCTATCATTTGTGGCCACCAAACTCCAACATTACCTCTTGAATCACAAAACTTTTGTCATCACCAACGCTGACCCCATACATTATATGTACGCAAAACCTCATCTAAACCAATGCATCACCCGATGGCTTATGCTCCTCACCAACCTCGACCTTGAGTTCATACACCAGAAATCAGTCAAAGGACAAACTATCACAGACCAACTCACGGAAGCCCCTTTACCTGGGGAACAATTTACCAATTTTACTTTCCCTGATGAACTCATCGCAACTCTTTCACTCAATGATGTGTCTTATCCGATGACTCTCTTCTTCAATGGATCTAAATGCCAATGCAAAGTGGAGGGCGGGCGTTGTTCTCATTCCTCTTGAAGGTGAACCTATGCCTCTTTCATTCAGGCTTGATTTCCCCTGCACTAACAATACAACGGAATACGAGGCCCTTGTTTTGGGTCTCCATGTTGTGTTACACTTAGGTGTGAAGTCTATTAACATTTTTGGTGACTCTTAATTGGTAGTAAATCAAGTTACTGGCATCTACCAATGTAAAAATGAGGAACTTCAAAAGTACAAATGTTACGTAGATTCACTTTTGACCTTATTTACCCATTATACTATCCAAACCGTTCCACGCTCAACTAATAAATTTGCAGATACTATGGCTTGCTTGGCCTCATGATTCCTACATCACCAACTGATTCTGACATATTTGTCTTGGTCCAACAACTCTTTACCCCATCTTACTTAGTCCCGGATGTTTGTATGGTAAATAATGCATCTGCTGACTCGCAGGATACCTGGTATCACCAATTTCACGACTACCTTACAAACTCTGTTCTCCCACCTAACCTTAATAGTAATGGAAAATGCACTTTTCTTAAAGGTGTTTCTCATTATGTCATCATGGGGGGACTCCTCTATAAACGTGGCTTCGATGGTATCCTCCTTCGATGTCTAACCAGCGCTGAAGTCACTCATACCATCCAACAAGTCCATGACGGAATTTGTGGTGGGCACTTTAGTGGCTTTGCCATGGCCAAGCGGATCCTTCACCTAGGATATTATTGGCCTACTCTTAATAAATACTGTTGTGAATATGTTAAGTATTGTGTTATGTGTCAACAACATGCCAACCTTCAACATACTCCCAGCCATCCACTATAGGTCGCACGAGATCTTTGGCCTTTCTCACAATGGGGTTTGGACCTTATTGGTGAGATTCATCCACCTTCTTCGCAACGTCACCGTTGGATCATCACGGCAATGAATATTACACTAAATGGGTGGAGGCCGTTCCACTCATTTCAACCAAAAAGGAGAAAATTGTTGAATTCATCAATCATCACATTATTTGTCGTTTCGGTGTTCCTCATCGCTTGATAACCGATAATGGAAAATATTTCAAAAATAAGTTGTTACGAGCCCTTTGTGACAACTTTGGTATCAAACTTAGCTTCTTGTCACCCTACTATCCACAAGAAAATGGTCAAGCTAAATCTTCTAACAAAACCTTAACCAAAATTCTCATGAAAGTTGTTAACGATTCTGGTCAAAATTGGCATGATCACATCCCCTTTTCCCTTTGGGCTTATCGTACCAGCATTCGTACTTCCACTAATGCCACACCATTCTCTCTGGTGTATGGTACCGAGGCTATCTTGCCTCTCGAAATACAAATCCCTTCCCTTAGAATATCTCTCCAGGATATTCTCACCAATGATGACTTCCGCCAAGAGCGGTTAGCCCAATTGGAGCTTCTTGACGAGCGTCGTCTTACAGCTCTTGACCACCTTCAAATTTATCAAAAGTGCATTAAGCGTGCTTATGATAAGAGAATTCATGAGCATACCTTTAAAATTGGTGATCTTGTCCTCAAAGAGAATCAACATGTAACCAAACTAGAAAAGAGCAAACGTGGAAAATTTACTCCTAATTGGATTGGGCCTTACATTATCACTCACACTTACAGATTAGGTACTTATCATTTAGCTTCGATTCATGGTAAACCTGAGCCTGAACCCCTTAATTCCTTACATCTCCAACCATTATACTATTGAATTTAGTGTTACATCACTCCTTATCTACCTTGCGCTCATCTCTTGAGCTCATTTACCACCTCATACACCTTATTTTCATGCATCTCAAATAAAAATCAAACCCACATGGTTTGATCATCACCTCCTCTTAAAGAGGCCTTCTCCTTTTTAGTCTAGTCCATAACTTCAAAGTATCAAAATAACAAGTTCTCAATTATACAATTCTAGGATATTCTTGAGTCAAACTTCCTACAAAACTAGATGCTTCATGCCAAACAAACATCTAGACCTCCATGCTATAAACTAGACTGCTCCCTCGAAGGACAGCTATGTGCAAAAGCCACATCTGCTACTATAACTAGACTGCTCCCTCGAAGGACATCTATGTGTAAAAGCCGCATTTGTTACTATAACTAGACTGCTCCCTCAAAGGACAGCTATGTGCAACACCGCGTCTGCTACTATAAGTAGACTGCTCCCTCGAAGGACAGCTATACAAAGTCAGCCTCTATCAGAAGCTTCTCACATTGATTAGCTTCGTGAAGACCTCAAGAACAACAAAATGCATATCCCATATAGACTTCCCACATCGATCAGTCTATATCCAAAAAAATCAAAGCAGTATTCAAAAGTACTTTTGAGTCATGGACTTGTCTATTTTGGTTTAGTTCTCTTCCGTCAGAATAATCACCTTATAACAAGTTCTCTACGCCCTAACAGAAAAAAAAAAACTATTCCATCCACCCCTCCTCACCATTCTTCACAATAACAAAACTCAAGGGACGTGCGTATATCTGATATCTTGTGATTATACAACTCTTTTCACCTATCGACTTCTCACCTATGCAAGGTACCTAGGGATTCAAGCTCATCCTACGATAATACATGGTTTGTTTAGCTCTTTCCAACTATGGAATAGTTTTGCCTCTTTTACCTGAATCTAGGATTGTGTGTTGATCTTACTTAGGACATGATTTCCTATGCTTGGGTAAGTTAACCCTCACTTCACCTATACCCACACCCACACCAACAACATTACTCTACCAACATCAAACTTTTACCAACCAAAAATTGCCTAACCACAACTAAATTGCCTGAATTCACCTCTCCCTGGTCCTAAGGGAGAACTACATCGGTCTAAGGCCCCTCCTTGCTTTGTGCAATGGGCTATGTAGGCAGCACTTAGGAGACATGGGGTCTCCCAAGGTTAGCTCGACCATCCCCTACCATAACCTATCACATGTTGTGTCTTACTTAAAAATATAAATATTTTCACATATTTATATTGATAACACTCACCTTTGTCCTTTTCAATCCAAACATTCTTATTATTATCATAAACTCAAATCAACATACATATTCAGTTTTATTTAGATGTTAAACAAATACATCTTCTCTATCATCGATGCGCAGTTAGCATCCTTATTTATTCTTCTACCCCTATGAAATTCACTTAGGCCCCCGCGCCTCATCCCGAACCAGGTAGCGATGGTGATCGTCGACACCGCTCACCTGGCCTCTCCATCCTCAAAGGTGCCATTGCTATTGGTTCCTCCCACTGATCCACCAATCTCTCCTATAACATACGAATACGCCCTCTCGCGTGGAGGAATCTTTCCTCTAGTCTCCCCACTCATGACTGCGAAGCCTCTAACAATCCCGTAGTCTCGTTCACCTGTGTTTGAAGCTGGTGAACTAAACCCTGCAGGTGGTCTCTCTCCACTATAACCACAGCTATGTCAGGATGATCGGCCCTCTCATGTATATCTCATAGCTCTGCTGCCCACCATAATCTATAAGACTTTATCACTCCTGCATCCATTACCCTACGATCGGCTGCTGTCTCTTCTGGTCCTTCTGGAAGTGTCGGCCATGGAGGTGAGAATGGTGCCTTGGCATCGATCCTCCTGTATGGTCTATGAGCCATGGGTATATCCTAAAAAAATCCAAATTGTCGCCACACGTGATCTAGAGGAATCCTCTCATACTCACCTGGCCTATGTCCCGCGATCCACCTCAATCACTCTACACCCCTCAAATCCTCGGCTATGTTCACCATCACCATATAGTTCCTATAAGGCCTCCAACAGATATCCACAATCATCACCATCTCCCACATCTACCTATAATACTTGGCGTCATCTGTCACGGTCTCGGATCTCACCTCTTGCTCTGTCTGGACCCATCGCCTGAATCCCAACCTTTGCACTCCTGTCTCTCCTGCCTGGATGGGTCGACCTATTGGTCGCACACACACAATGTGCTCATAGGCCCAACAATGTAATAAGTATGCACAATCCAGTGTAGTCATGTGATTTCACCTGCATGCCCATAAACCCCTATATAGCTCCGCCAGATATGCAGGTGCCCATGCAAAAGTAACACTCCCTTCTATCATTTCTGAATAATACACATCAATGATTTTGGAAATCTTCCCCGTCTCGCTCTCGGTAAGGCATAATACCCCACCGCTATCATTAATACCACGACCAACCTTGTTGCCTTAGGGTGTGCCACAAACATTATACCATAAGTGAATGTCAAACCTCGTTGTGTCAAATCTCGTGCGGCTGGACCAAATACTACCGTTATCGCTGCCGCGCCGCATTAGGCCCTGCCTGATACACTGGTCTTCCTATAATTAGAAGTCTCAAAATTCGAAACACATCTTCTAACGTCACTGTCATCTCCCCTGTTGGCAGATAGAAGGTATTATTTTCAGGATTCCATCTCTCAATCAACGCCTGCAACATAGCATGATTACATGTGATTCGTGAATAATAGCGGATTCCACTTAACCCCACATGGTTTATTAATGCCCACTCAGCTGGTGTTACATCCACTCGGACTCGTGACAAAAAGCTGGCACCCTATCATTCATACACAACCCATAACCTATCCTACCCGAACCGGCCTCCAACCACCCAATTACCCCCACCCCAATAACCTTTCCTAGCAACTCTACCTTCTCCCCCTTCACCCCAAAAATCTATCCTACCCACCTACAACAAACCAACAAAAATTTCACAACCTTACCTCCTACCCATGGTGACTGGTACTGGTCACCCTCGACCGCCATCGCCCCCAATAGTCTATGTCTGACTTTTTTCACCGACGTCGGTCGACACATGACCGACGCCGGTCTCTATAACAACTAATCTACACAACTTTCGCTATGACCGATGCCGGTCGCCTAGTGACCGACATCGGTCACTGTGGGATTTCGGGCCGGACCAAAACGGCCCCCAAATCCCCTTTTTTCCTATTTTTAACCATCTACCCAGCACAATTGCCTAAAAACTTACCCACCCTGCCGTTTTGGCCTACCTAACATATCTACCCACTCCATTTTACGATTTACCTTCATTTATTCATTATTTTATCAAATTTTGGATTCCTACCCCAAAACCCACATCCTAGCTAAATTCATCAACTTCACACAAATAGGGATTTAGAGCCTACCGGTATGACTACACATCGTCATGGTGGGATAGGTGGTGGTGGTCCAGCTCCTCCAGCACCTCCTGCTCCTCCAGGCTGTGCCATAGCTCCAAATCTCCTCACCGGGTCCTCAACCAATCAAACTCTGCCTCCTGATCTCTAGGGCCTACCAATAATTCACTCCCACTCAACTAGTGCCAACTCAGCCCAAAAACTCAACCCAATCAATTCAAAACTCAGACAAGAAAAAGGTTGGCACTCAAATTCACAATGTGAAAATGACATGCCGTATTTTTTTTTTTTATAGGTTTTGACCTCTAACCGATATCGATTAGGGTGTGCTTAGATGACCGATATCGGTCTCCTAACCGATACCGGTCACTATTAACCGATATTGGTTACCTGCCTAGTTTACCCTAACTCCTGCCCTTATCCACCGAACTCTATTTTTCACCACATCGCCTACCCCGGCCTTTGCTAAATAGCCTTATTTTGAATTCATTGGCCCGACCCAAGGCCGCAACAAACCAATCGGCCCGACCCAAGGCCACAACCAACCAATCGGCCCGACCTAAGGCCGCAACCACCAATCGGCCCAACCTAAGGCCGTAACCAACCAATTGGCCCGACCTAAGGCTGCAACCAACCAATCAACCGGAACCAAGGCCACAACAAACCAATCGAGATGCAGACTAAGGCGCAACAAAAACCAATCGGCCCGACCCAAGGCCGTAACCAATCAATCAGCCCGACCCAAGGCTGTAACAAACCAATCGGCCCGACCTAAGGCCGCAACAAACCAATTGGCCCGACCTAAGGCCGTAACAAACCAATCGGCCTCGACCCAAGGCCACAACAAACCAACCAGCTCGACCCAAGGCCGCAACCAATCACTTGGCCCGACCCAAGGCCACAACCACCCAATCGGCCCGACCCATGGCCGCACCAATTAAGTACCTCGACCAAGGCACGTAAATCAAAAATTCTCTCCACCCATCATGTACCTGTTTGTTCAATCGAGCTCACCTGTTCGTGTTTTAGCACGACTAGGATACTTGACTTGTTCAAATTTGACTAGCTTTGCCTGAGACCGAGACCATGATGTTTATCTCAATAAAACCAACCATTTGAGTCTGCCGAACATGCCTAAACGTTCTAGTACCTTACCCGTTATATCCCCTGGAGCTACTTCCTATGCCTTAGATACCAGGATTATATCAACCTTGTTTGGATAAACTATCGACCTTTGCCTATGAATTGCTTGTTTACTCTTCAAATCATGTACCCTGGTCGTACTACTACATTTCAACATGCGTCTGCTTCCTTGAACTTACCCCACCATCTCACCATCATCTCATCATCATTCACCCTTTATCAACCCTATCCCTGATTTCACGTCACCTCAATCTGTGATAGATTTGAGGGGGATTACCTATACCCTTAACTGGGGCAACCACTTATTATTATCAATACAACTTTACAAGACAAGCTACATGACAACAAGGGGCAAATGTAGACACCAAATTTGGGTCTTATGACGCCCTGTACCCCATATCTTGTCCCGTAACCTAACCCTACCTCACCACCTAAACCTTACACACTTAATTATTTATTAATTACCTTATAATTAATAAATCCACATCTCCAACCCTGCCACCTCACCTCGCCACCTCACTATGACCTAGCCCTAACCCTAAACTAACCTAATTAAGACCTATGACTTGGTCCAGACCCACACCCATGACTCATCACCCCTCACCCACATCAAAATGAGCCTAATAATGACTTGACCAAGCCCACAACCGACCCTCGGGAGAAAGGAGGAAAAGTTGGCTATTTTTAGTAAAAATAGTCAACTTTTACTTGACTAACGCTGGTCCCTACTCAACCATCGTCGGTTATGCAACCACCATCGGTTCCTCTGTAAATGACCTACCCCAACCAAAATTCAAAGATCCAAATTCATTTTGCGGGAAAGAGACAAGTGAGAGAGAGAGAGGAGGTTACGAGAGAAGAGCATTGAGTCCAAGATCAGAATCGATCAACGAGATCACTGTCACACTCATCCAAGCATTGGGATAGTCAGAGGATAGCTTCATCAGCTCACTTTCAATTGTTAGATCATCCCACCTGAGCTTTGCCTTTTTCACCACATTCCTCGGACCTGTATCCTCGTCAGAAATTAGTAAGTAGTATCTTGTATGCTTCTAGGCTCCACTTCATGAACTTTTGATTGATAGTAATTATAAACTCACCCCTGGATCTAACACCCGTAGCACCCTGCACCTAACCTTCATTCATCCATCCCTATATTGCCCAGAAGACAACTTTCTCACTCTCTGAGTCTTCTCCATTGCCTTACTATTCCCCCTAACCATCTACCAACCTTAAAAACCCCATAACCATCCTATAATCAACCTCTACCCAGAAGCCCCTGAATCACTGCCCCTACCGATATCGGTTATCCCCTACCGGTAGCGGTTTTATAACCACGGTCGGTTATCCAGTGACCGGCATTGGTCACTGTGACTTATACCAAAACCAACCTTTCACCTATTTATCTCCTAACAACCTCAGATTCAGCCTGGTCTATCCCTGTAACTTGATCTAAACGTATCAATAACCAGTGACCAAACAAACAGAATGATGTTTTATTATGGGTAGTTTAGTCTCTATTGCTTTTAGTAACGAGGTACCTAAATCATGATTTTGCAATAGCTTCTTTATTATCATTTGCAATAATTTATATTAAAAGGGAACTGACCACCTTCGAAAGGAAGTTTAGTATTTCCTGGGCCCAAGGCAGTTCCCTTACTTATTGTCTAACTAAAATCTGGTGGTCTTGCATTCTTATTTATAGGTAGTCCTTCCCAGACAAAAAGGAGTTCTTCACAATCGGTCTGATCTCTCTACGGTATGCGCACACCTTCCCAACACTCAACAGGTATTCCTCCTAGCCCTAACCCCTTATTTGTTTCTCAAGAGAATGAAAGGATAGAAGTAACTCTATTCTGGAACTAAAATTCTATGTGAAACAACACCCCTTGTGAATGTTCAATATCCAGGTTCTCAACTTCCTCATCATCCACGATGTAAACCATATTTCCTTTTTCTTTCTCAAGATAGGCTCATTCAAGTAATATGAAGTCTTCTCCTTCTTCTTCAAAATGTGTGCCTGATTCTATCTCACCAAATAAGTCCTATATGAGTTCCTCCACCTTTGCACTATCTCCCATGGTTAACCGCTTAACAAATTTTAATGCCTCTTCTATTGGAGGTTGGGAAGAAAAGTAGTCAAAGGTCTGGATCATTCTTACAGTCAAATTTTGCCAATTCCCAGTCTCTCGGTGTAGTTCGGCATATACATACCAGGCGTGTGCGCATCCTTGTAGAGTAGAGTACAATCTATGTACCTAGAGTGATGGTGGTAATGCTTCTTATCTCATTATCTAGAGTCTCTCACACTGATGAATGTGACACTCGAGCGGTGTTGATCACCATTATAAGTGTAGATATGTGTAGGTGCGTTTCTCCTTATAAATCTAGTATATAGAGTGACTCTGATCTCATTCCATTCCATAAGATTATATTTATGAACTACCCATCAGTTGCTGCTGCTATCCCGCATAAGACATATTCTAACACATCTCTTCTCTTGACCTGGTCTATCCATTGCTCCTCTATGGCTTGTAAGAATACGTAAGATCTTACGCTCCCGTATACCAAGGTATTGTGCTACCTATCCATCGAACAAAATGAAGTCCATTATTGCAAGAAATCGAGCTTTTACCTCACATCCTACTAGTTCATATGTACCATGAGCCCAATTATCACAAGAAATACTCATAACATCAATAATAGAGTGATAATCCTCCCACTATAGGATTCCTTCCTTTGATGTCTCATTGACCTCTAGGTCCTAAATAGTGCATACGTAGATTCTCGTTTAAGTCCTCCTCACTTAGAGGCTCAACATAAGGTGTAGAATTGCCATCTGTCAAAGGTATCACAACCCTTTCCTCCTTGTTATCAAAGCTGATATACCCCTTATTGAATCTCAAGTCAGCATTACTCGCATAACACCAAGGTCGTCCAAGTAGGGCTGGAAAACTGTCTGCTTCTACAAGTGCTAATACCTTAAAATCCCCAGTGAATTTGGCCCCTTGTATGGTTATAGATGCATCCTTCAAAAATCCTATGGGAGTGGCCTTAGTTTAGTTTGCCATAAACAAAAAAATTAGACAATGGCTGCAATGGAGGCTGCCCCATTTATACCCATGTATATAATGTAAGCACATTCACTTCGGTACCTGTGTCAATCAAAATATTACTCAACAACCATCCATCTACAACAACATTCAGAGTGATCTCCTTATCATAGTCAATGTTATCAGGGGGAAGATTCACATGCAAGATATGTTGTCCGATCTCAATTCTTATGTGCGAGTGTTCCCTTTTAACCAACTTTCCAATAGTGGAATTATTTTCTCATGGCGTAACATTTTACACACTTCTCTCAACTCATCGATATTAGTTTGGACTATCTATGATGCTTTCTTTTGCTCTTTTAAGTACTATATCTCACCATGAAGATTCCTTAGCACTTCCATGGTATCCTAGTAAACTTCCTTCTGATGAGTAGGATCTGGGTACCTTGCATGCAAAACCTCCTCCTTGGTGATTGTAGGCTTCTAGTGCAATGCTTCAACTCATGTATTAATCTTCACCGTTGATGTCTCGGGTCCTTCGCTATCTTGGGCATCCACCGATTTTCTACTACGCATTTGATTCGAACCATCCCGATGCATTTGCTTTCTTGCTTATGATGCTTACTAAGATGCTCATATAAGTCTAGGCACTCTTCATAGCTATGGTTCTTTTTGTAGAAATAACATGTAATATTCTGGAGGACATTCATGCCTATAGTGATCAAGAGATCTGCATGTATAACATGTTTGATGAGGGAACTTACCTATTCCTCCATATCCACCGCAATATCCATGTCCTCTTCCACAACCTCCTTCAAAATGCCCCTCATTCCTGTTATAGCATGTTTGATTATGATCCTAATCCTAGTGCTCATTATTTTTCTTAGATTTATCCGTTACACTTTTTTGTCGTACCCCAATGTCTATAGCATCTTGGATTTGACCAATCAACTAAAAATCTTCAATATCATGGGTCGTGGACCGGAAAATTTTACAGTAACAAGATACATTCTTCCTTATCACATGCTTTGTAACAAAGGACAGTGACTAGCATCATGATTCAAATGACAGATCTCACAATCCAATAGTAATGAGCGTATTGTTCTATGAGGAAAACTATCCTTGGTGTGACCTTCCACTTCACAATCTATACACCAAATCCTTGAGCACATTTCATGAGCTGAATTTACTGATAATTTTTCTAGTTATTTTTCCATAGCTGTAATCTGTGCCTCTAAGAATGGACTAACACTAGTGTCAATGCTCCCAACTGCCTCAACACACAAAGCTACTTCCAATGATTTGCACGGATCAGTGTATGTCTTGTGTGACAGTGCTCTTCTAAATGGTGTAATCAATCCTCCAACAAACCATTGTGCATGTTGGCTGACATGAATATCATAAGACAACTTAGATAGAAGTGTCTTAAAATGGGCATCATACTCACATATACTCTCAGTAGTGCCTTGCTTGATATCCTTGAGCACACTTATAATCTTCTTCTCAAATTTAGGGATATGGAACTCTTTCAAGAAAGCATCCTTCAGTGCTACATAATCCACGCAAGTTTGATCAGGGTCAAACTTCCTATACCAGCTATGTGCACATCCTTGTAATGTAGTATCAAATTAACTTTCCTTACACTCAAAATCCATGATCCCTTTCATGTGCCATAAGATTTCACACATATGCACATGTTCGGTAGCATCCTTTATACCTATATAATTTACGAGACAAAGAGACATCTCCATATAGATATTTTGTGGTTACTTGTGCCTTGACTACCCGATCCAAAACCTCTTGTGTTTCCTCTGCCCCCAGAACTACTAGATCCACTAGAACTAGAACTACCTATACCTCCCGATCCTCCACTTGTAGATGGATTAGGACCTGTAGATGTACTCCCATGTGCTCTGAAAATAGTACTATACTAAACCCCTACAGTCTGTGAGGTAGTTCCACTTCTAAAGGTGAATCCAACATTCTGTGTGCTCACATTCTGTGTGGATGATGTGCCTAATTTTTTTCCCCCAAATAACATTGAAGTCATCTGTCCTGCCATTGATGTACTTACTCCCTAACTTTCTCCTGCTCTCCTACTTCCTAAGTTAGCTTGTTGGTTACTTGTCATACTAGGTACAAGAAAACCAAGCGCAAGGGTTAGGTCACCTATTGGATTAAGATGCATGCCCGCAACCCGTGTAGTCTTTACCGGTGCACTTCGTGTGAAGCCAAGGGGGATCTCGGTCATGCTTTCCAATATGGGGGAGTTCCTGATGCTCGGGCTCCACGTCTTCTACGTGAGCTTTAAATCCTTCATGAGCCATCTCTCTCCTCAACACCATACTTTATGTAATAGTATGTGGCTTCTCCATCTCCCTCTTGCACACCTCATTATACTTAATCCACCTATCCTCTCTCTCTTTTTTGCCACTAGGTTTACCATATTTCACCAAACTTGTTCCCGACCTTGTGCGAGGTGAGGTTTAGTTAGCCATCGGTTTACTCTCCATGTTCAAAGTTACCATCAAGATCTTGATCGCTAGTGGGATACCTTACAAATATGCTCCTCTAGGATACCACAAAAACTAGAATTCAGCTACCTCCGGAAAGAATACGTCGAAATTGAATATTCTAGAATATAACTATTTAGAACACCACAAAACCACATATCCACAATGCGAGTCTAGATCAAATCAGCATCATAAAGGCCTAAAATTCTTCCTGTGTCCAGACAAGTGCATGATATCTCCAATTCCACTTAGATGCATATGTAATCAACCACTCATATAGTTCTACTTTGAAAAGATGGTAAAAATCTCTCATATAAACTATCATACTGATTCTATTCTACCCAATCGCTTGTATTAAACTCGATTCAATGTTGAAACTTCGTGTATATTCTTCCTCCGTATCATGTATCCACTCCTCAATACTTGCTAGAGTTAATCAATACATCTTTATCGCGAACCATCCTAAAAACAACAGAAAAAGAGGTCTCGACAACGGAACCAATGATGCAGCCTAGGATTTACCATATAACACCCCATATGCACTTTGGCACATCACTCAGCCAAGATTGAGCGCTCACCTAAAGCATGCAAAGGTACCAGGTCTCTTTATAGGGTTGTTATAGTAGGATGTTAGCGTGATGAAGGTAAAAACATATAGATCCATAACTAATCCCTCATTCTACAAGGCATGTCATATTCAGATCTAAGAAAGAACAAGCTTAAACGATAATCATGATTGAATCAAGAACATGCACTACTCAATTACACATAGAAATGACACTTAGATTCAGCCAATAACTTCTATCTATTAATAACCACATAATCTCCTTACAATAATAGCATTCTATACCAATGCGCGCATGGATATGATACAGTAATCTAGTCATATGCACATATCTCTCTTCTCTATCTCTGTATATTTATATATTGTTATCCAAAATGTGCCCCCTGCTCATTTTGTGGCTAACTCCTCTCATTCTTCCCTCTCTTGTGCCTCAGTCACAAAATTTTGCTTTTCAAGCACTCAAAACCTTCTAGAAATGGCACCATTGGATAGAGCTCTTTCTCAGCTTTCTAGAAAGGTAAAGTTTTCCTCCTAACTCCATGTATTTTTCAAGTTATGGCTCGACGGAGTTTTTGTGGGAAATTTTCCCCTAGAAGGCCCGTAGCCAATCAGAACTCACCACATGTCCAGCCAAAAATATCAAAGCGACCCGATTTGGCCCTATTTTTCCCTAAAACTTCAAATCGCCATATCTTTCGATCCAAAGCTCGATTTTCACGTTCTTTATATAAATGGAAAGCTGGTGAAATTCTCTACAAGATTCCGGGTCAATTTTGAATTTTGATGGAGTTTGGAGAGAGAAAATTGAAAAATGTCTCTGGCACGTGGTAATGGCCAAAAATGACATTTCAACAACCAATTTTAATGCAAAATGGGTCGCATTCTTCTTGACAGATGGCCAAAATGTCGTGGCATGGGTCTGTAAGGACGCCCATGCTATTTTAATGCATCTTCATTCAATGGGAATGGCTTCCATGTTTTTACACATTTTCTCTCTCTGGGCTCGACCCAACGACTTCACACGCAAAAAAAAGCCGATTTGGCTCATTTTTTGAGGTTGAACATTTTTTTGATAACAAGCTTCTTCTTTCACCTTCAACAAATGATTTTTGCAAGTATCAGACATTATTCATGATTGTAACAGGTTTTGCCTCTTTGATGTTGCAAATGCAAGGATTTTGATAGTAAAAATGATAGTGCAGACTCTGTGATCAATTTTTAGTCCTTTGTTTGTATTGTCTTGCTTCATTTCAGACCTCTAATTGCATCTTATCAGCTTGTGTATGATGTTTCATGTTGCATTTTATGAAATTGTGTCAATTTACATGAACAAGAAGTGTTCACCACTCCTTTGGTGTATCACCTATTAGTTTAGTTTCAATTTTTGCACTTTCTATCTCTGTCTCCTTGGAATTTAGAGTAGGATTAGGATTCAAACCTCTGTAATTGTGCAAATAACAGATCTGATTAGAGGAGTTTGAGGAACCAACCTCTAATTTGGAGATTCCTCTCTCATTTTACAAGTCCCACACTTGGAGAGAGGTTTCAATGTTGTGCAATCATACTGGATGCATAGGGTGATCAAACTAGAAATATGATCAACATCCAGGGGGTGCTGCTGATTTGCAACAACAATTTTGGCACACCCGGTGGGACCTTAGAGGTCTTCCACTTTATCTTTGATAGGTTGGTGTGTTCCTGTTAAAGATTCAGCCTTTTGGAGGCACTTTCAAAAGCACATCTGGCGACTCCATCTGGTAAACAACTCATTCTCTAAGTTACAAACCTGTTTTCCATTTATTTCCATCCATTCTTCTTTCTATCATTTTCATTCTTTTCCATTCCATGAAGTTGTGCAATCATGACTTCATTTCCATCATGGAATTCACATTTACAACAGCAGTATATCACACCTCCAACATGTTTTACAAATCCTCCAAATCAGCATTTTGATCAAATTCAAAATCAGCATGTCTACCCATATGAGCAGCAGTGCCAAAGTCAGTTTGGATATGAAGCATGTCAAGCACAAGGGTATGCTGGTTGTGAGGGCAGTCAAGAAGAAAATGTAGATCTGCTAGAACAAATCCAAAAGATGGAGGTGAAGATGGTGCAATCAAGAGCAACAGCTCAAATGAAAGCTTTCAGAATTGGTTGCAGGACTCCTTGTCCATGGGGAGGCCCTTTTCCAAGACACTTCAGCCCTCAGGAGAAGCTGGACTTCATGATGAAGATGCTGCCCCAACTTGCACAATGGACAACAGAAATAGAGGCCTATACACTTGGTGTTGAACAACCTTGTCAATGGGTAAGTTCTACACCATCATCTGGTTTTTCTCTTCCCATTACTCAAGCAACATCATCTCATTTGGAATTTCAAATTCTAAATCCAGTCAATGCTGCCCCAGGAGTTAATTCCATTTCTCCATTCCCTAGTCTTCCACCACATCTCAATTCTTCCTTCCCCTTTCCTTCCAAATAGTCATCCCCTCCACAAAAGCTAACAGAAATACCCTCTCCTCCAAAGAAACAAGAGTTTCTACCTCCTCCACCACCATGAAAAATTGCAAAATCAATTGAGTTACAATCCACTTCTCCTCTTGCATTCCCAAATCCATGTTGGGAGGATAAAAATCAGAATTCTAGTCAAGGAAAACAACAGCAAAAAGAAAAGCCAAACAAGGATGAAGAAATTCGAAGTCTCAAGAGTTGGGCTCTTAAATTTGGGATGACAAAGATCCCCTTGATGGTTAAGCCTTTAGAAGAGGTTGGAGTTGGAAAACAAGTGGTGGTTAGGACTGAATTTGTTGCAGCAGGAGAAGAGCAAAAAGAAGAAGCAGATCAGCAATCAGTTTGCTCAGAAAGTAGTGTCCATGTTAGCATTCTATTCGAAGAGAATGCTGATTCAATTCAAGTTACACAATCAGCCATGGAGGAAGAAAGCTCTGAAGAAGATCCTACAGTCCCAACTTGTCCTCTAGAGTAGCAGATCGAAGAGTTTGACTTAACAAACTTCATGCTAGAGGAAGAGTTCTATCAAGAACAAGATTGTCTTCAAGTAGTAGAAGAGGGAGAAGCTGCTCCAAATCCAAAAGAAGAGGAGCACATTCTAGTTGTGGAGGAGAAAATTGCAGATCCAAGGGCTTTGTGCAAAGCAGGCTACAAGAGAACCTTCAATTCTTCTTTCTACTTCATCTCTCTCGAGTTCTAGTGCTAAAGAAGAGTTTGATCCCTCAAACTCAATGTTGGAGGATGAAAGAAACCATGATGATCAAGTTACAGATCAAGAGGATACCGTGGAGGAAGTTGAGCATTTGCAGCAGGACAACAATGAGGTAGTTTATCTGTCAGATTTGGAGGACTGTTTTGATGAAGAAGAACCGGTTGAGTTCCTACCATTCTCTCTTTCATCATCCACGTTCCAAACACCTGAGCCTACTGTCATGAAGGAGAGCACCCATTTGCAGTAGCCTGCATCTTATAGCAGCTCTTTGGAACCAAGATTGGAAGATTTTAATCTTTCATGTCCTTCATTGGAGGAAGAGAAAGGGAAAAAGGTTCTACCTTTGCTTCTGCACCATCCATTCAAAAGGGTTTACAAGAGAACTCCATTCTTGGAGTTGAAAATCAGGGAAATGGGTATACTCAAAGGACCATACCTTGCCCAATCAGGTATCTGGCTTCATTGGAACCAAAGGAGAAGTCACAATCAGTCATGCTTGCTCCTAAGCATGAGGATGAGCTACAAAGAACCAAGGATCAGCTGTCATACCTCTCCAATCCAAATGCAGAACAACTAAAAGAGGTATTGAATTTGCCTTCACCTGATACCTTGATGATTTGGGTGGAAGACCAGCTTCTTGTTGATTTTCCATTCATCCAATCAGCCATGTTCAATGCCAAATCAGTTGCATGGTTGCCAATTTTGAAGAAAGGAAGCTATTTTACACAACCAGTTGCAGGGTTTGTTTAGCCCACTTTTGCTTCCAGTTAGAGTAGGATAGGTAGTTTTGCTTTCAATAAAAGAAGTGCTTGTGCACACTCTGCATGTTCCATTTTGGAGCATGTATGACCCTTTAGTTTTGTACATAGTTTTTGTGGTGCTAGTTTTGCTCTTGCATAGTCCATTTCAGTGGGTTTCCAAGTGGCTCAGAGAGGAGGTTTTCAAAGTTCAGATCAGTTTGCGAGGCTATAACTCGTGACTCCATGCCCAATGGATGCTTCAGTAACTAGTAACTTCATCCAAAGAGTGATGACCCCTCGAGTCGCAAAAATTGCTATCCAAAATGTGCCCCCTACTCATTTTGTGGCTAACTCCTCTCATTCTTCCCTCTATTGTGCCTCAGTTACAAAATTTTGCTTGTCAGGCACTCAAAACCTTCTGGAAATGGAAGCATTGGATAGAGCTCTTTCTCAGCTTTCCAGAAAGGTAAATTTTTCCTCCTAACTCCATGTATTTTTCAAGTTATGGCTCGGCAGAGTTTTTGTGGGAAATTTTCCCCTAGAAGGCCTACAGCCAATCAGAACTCGCCACGTGTCCAGGCCAAAAATATCAAAGCGACCCGATTTGGCCCTGTTTTGCCCTAAAACTTCAAATCGCCATATCTTTCGATCCAGAGCTCGGTTTTTCACGTTCTTTATATAAATGGAAAGCTGGTGAAATTCTCTATAAGATTCCGGGTCAATTTTGCATTTTGATGGAGTTTGGAGAGATAAAATTGAAAAACATCTCTGGCATGTGGTAATGGCCAGAAATGACATTTCAACAACCAATTTTAATGCAAAATGGGTCACATTCTTCTTCAGCATGGCCAAAAATGTCAGGGCATGGGTTTGTAAGGATGCCCATGCTGTTTTAATGCATCTTCATTCAATGGGGAATGACGTCAATGTTTTTTACACATTTTCTCTCTCTGGGCTCGACCCATGCAAAAAAAAAGCCGATTTGGCTCATTTTTTTGAGGTTGAACATTTTTTTATAGCAAGCTTCTTCTTTCACCTTCAACAAGTGATTTTTGCAAGTATTAGACCTTATTCATGATTGTAACAGGTTTCTACCTCTTTGATGTTGCAAATGCAAGGATTTTGATAGTAAAAATGACAGTGCAGACTCTGTGATCAATTTTCACCCTTTGTTTGTATTGTCTTGCTTCATTTCGGACCTCTAATTACATCTTATCAGCTTTGTGTATGATGTTTCATGTTGCATTTTATGAAATTGTGTCAATTTGCATGAACAAGAAGTGTTCACCACTCCTTTGGTGTATCACCTATTAGTTTAGTTTCAATTTTTACACTTTCTATCTCTATCTCCTTGGAATTTAGAGTAGGATTAGGATTCAAACATCTCGTAATTATGCAAATAACAGATCTGATCGAGAGGAGTTTGAGGAACCATCCTCTAATCTGAGATTCCTCTCTCATTTTACAAGTCCCACACTTGGAGAGAGGTTTCAATGTTGTGCAATCACACTAGATGCATAGGGTGATCAAACTAGAAATCGATCAACATGCGGGGGTCTTTGCTGATTTGTAACAACATATATATCTCACTAAGTGCTTCACATAATTTATATAGGGTGGGGACTTTCCCTTCACCGCTTATCTATTCCAAAATAGGCCGCATGCTATTAATAGCCATGTTTCATTTACGAGCATATCCACACATGTAAGTGTGCTATCTATAAACCTCTTATAGTTAACTAAAGTGACAATCATATTCTTAGCTCATCTCCATGAAAAATGCTTTAATCAGATCCTCCAAAGATAGACAATGCATGGCACACATGCCTCTGTATTGTTGGTGTGTTCCACACGCCATCTCCAAAAATAGGTCTTTATGCTTGAAATTGTCTAAGTCTTGAATGTTGAACTTGCCTTCTATGCACGAGTTCTTCATGTCCATTTGCGCCCTTAAACCTAGCCTCTTTTCCCGCGTGGAATTCTTGTGTGAGTTCTCAAGTGTTCTCTCGATCAATAGAGGAAAAATATGTTGTGTTTGTGTGGATTGATTGATGTGATTTGAATAGTAGAAATTTTATGTTTGGATGTGTTTTATTGATTACTCATGGAGATATTTTACGCTTTTCCCCCATATTAGGTCATTAGGGGGAATTGGTAGAAAATGGTGTGAAATGTCGCATGATGTATGCAAATTTTTTGATAATGATGAATTAGAAATGTAGAATGATCACGTAATGGTGTGAGGGGAATTATAGGATGACCCTGATTGTATGCCCCCATTTTGGTGAAAGGGAGAGTGATGAAGAGAAAGAACATTGAGCCGAAAGTAAATGTGTGATGATGTAATTGTGATCGAAGCACAATATAGTAGATGTTGTAAAATTGAGTGTATATCAAAATGTAGATGTGTAATATTGGAATATAACATTTTGGAATGTGTTTGATATGATAGTGAGTAGAATTCTTAAGATAATAGTGCAAAAAAGAAAAAAATTGGAGTAGTGATGCTCAAGATATGATTGAAATTATGTGATGTGTATTAGTTAGGAGAATGAGTGTAAATAGTGATGGTAGTGAGGTAGGCAAGTGAAAGTTACTATAAATAGTAATATGAAAAAGTGAATAGGAATTTCATTTGAATATTGCATGGGTGTGATTTTGAGATTTGAGTGTGTGAAGATTCCACAAGTGAGAGCACCACGATTGATTTGATTTGAGATGGTGGTGGAACTTGTGGAGTCACATTTGACAACTGAGATGGTGAGTGTGATTTTTTCAAAAATTATGTTGAAATTAATTTTTTTCATGAATATTTACAAAATTTCTATTTTTGAGCTTCAAGGAATGTCTAACCTAGGCAAGAGTGGTAAAGGTGCTAACAACCTTCGGGACGCTAGTGCCTAGATATGGGTACAAGTGATTTTCTCTGACGCTTGCATCCCGCTTTTGGGTGCTTTGACGACACACGAAGGATTGGTTTAAGCCCAATATGTTATGGATGTAAAATGTGATGGTTTTTGATGGTTTTGTTAGGTGTTTTTAGATATATATGAGGGACTGATGTCATGTTTGTTGTTTGTGTTACTTTGTGAAGAGGGATAGTCATTGACAGGAGTTTTGTGGCGGTCTTCATTTGAGGACATTGTTAGGATCGAGTTTATCGGATGATCGAGTGGGATGTACTAGATCGCGCGCTACTTGACTTGCAAAACATATAGAGGATGGGGATGTTTGCCATAATATTCTAATGATCACCACATTGTGTGAGAAATTGTGTGTAGATACTTGCACATTTTGGTTACTTACCAAAGAGATGACTATGACTTTGGAGGATGTATATCATATATTATGATTGCCTATTTTTGGTGAGAGGGTTTGGGTGATGGATTAAGAAAATTTAGAAAGAAATATGAGGGATGTTAGGAAGTAATTTATAGGGACCCAAGTTCACACCAAGGTCCATATTAGTTTGGATGTTATATCTAGGTTAGGGGTTCCGTGATTGTGGAAATTTATTGTTGTTGTGATTGCTTCTTTAGTTGTAGTAGAGGGTGGTGGTGTAGGAATCTTATATAAGATGCATGATATTTTTGTTGTATAGAGGAGGATGGGATGAGATATGCTTGGGCACGATGTGTATTAGCCCATTTATACAAGGACCTATATAGGTTCACACAGGAGGAGCATGGGGGTGGACTAGGAGCCACCACTTTGTTACATGTGTGGGCTTATGAGCATATTACAATATTGAGGCCATTTGGTGGGCCTCGCACGGAGTGGGTGAGGCCAGATATATTTGTTGTGAGATGGGTAGGTGTGTGAAATAGGAGGATGGATACTTGATACATATAGATCGATGTTGGATCATATGGGTCAAGGGGACATTATATGGAGGCCATACCGAGACTATGGAGGATGGCCGAAGGATGTAGTAGAGCTTCGATGTATACGACATACTATGTGGTTGGAGGGTGAGTTTCTTAGGGTGGTGGATCTATTTCAGGGAGAGTGCATATCGGGATAGTTTGGCATGGATTTTTATGTGCTCCTAGAGCCGTATATATGGGTGAGAGCCACAAGGGCACCAAGGAGGAAAAAAGCTAGACTAGGGCCCACAGGGGTGCAACTAGTACATCTTGGTTCAGAGGAGTCACATACGGCCATAGGGACCATAAAAGTGGATGACGTGGGGTGTACAGAGGATTATAGTATATGGTGGGAAGCGCACCAATGTTTGATACTATATCCAGTTGTTTTCAATGCAACATGATAACTATCGGTGGGAGGAGTAGAGGGACAAGAATCTACCCCTGGTGTTGATGATGTGGCAGCGGTGAGAGAAGAGCATGAGTATATTTGCATTGATAGTTGTAACTTATTTATTTGAGTGTGTGGTATGGTGGATATGAACTAATGTGGTGTTTCAGATTTCTGCAAGGGATTCTTATTGGTCGTTAATTTTTGACACTTCGATTCGCACATTGATGCGTATGTTCCCATCGATGTGCTCATTAGAGGTGAGATGCTAGAGTGGGTGGATGCCATTTCGGTGAGCATGCTCATCTATTTGATTCATTGCGATGGAGGAATTTACTTATATTGTGATATTGAGTGAGAGAGGTGAGGCATGAGAGGAGACACAATGTTCTAGATGGGCTATGGATGGAGGTCCCCTCGCGCAAGATGTATTTATGAGATTTGTGAAGCTACAAGGTTAGTTTGCAGAGTAGTTGATTGATCGACCTTATTTCATAGGTAGGTAGAGAGATATATGTGCCACGATCAACAACTTAGATTGAGTAGTTAAGCTTCTAGTTCTAGATCTATTGCGAGTCATAGATAGTGATAGTAATAATGAGATATGATGTATATATGTATGTAGAGGGTACTATGTAGCCTTGTTATTTTAATGGTATGTAGAGATGGATGATTATTGTTATTGTATTGTGTGGATGCATTGTTATGTGATGTGTTGAGCATTGTGCTCATTTTTGATTTGATTTTCTAATGTTGACTAATGGATAATGATGTTTAATGTGATCATAAATAGATAAGTGATGAGATAGTGTATGTGATAATAGATAGTGTATGAAATATATATAGTGTGATTGCTCCATGTGATAGATAAATGAAGTAAAAGTGATGAATGAATGAGACAAAAATTGGATTGAATCACATGTCGGTATGATGAAGAGAGTTGGGGGAAGAATAACAATGCCCTCCTCAGTGTGTGAATGATGAGGTTCATTTATATAAGACCCCTCAACAGTCAAGAATGAATTGTAAAAAAGAGTGCATGATTGGGAAATGGTATGAAAGTGTATGCTAGATATGTATATCGATATGATGTGTAATGCATCGATTTGGTGAGGTTATTATTGTAACATATCCCTCAATAGTCATGTAAGAACCATGAGAAAATGAGTGCGTCATCGGGTGGTGAGGTGAGAAAAATCACCTACCAAAGACCAAGCGGGTGTGGAGCGGTGGAAGCATGTGGAATGGAAACAACATGAGTGTATGAACCAAACTAAATGCTTGATGAAATGGTTCCAATGATGGGAGATGCAGTAGTGGGAAGCACAAATGCGGGATGGCTTAGACAACCAATGTATAGTAGGAGCATTGTGCGGTGGATGAGATGGTGCAATAGTGGATGGATGAAATGGAGAACATGCATGAATAATGACATGTGGTCGTAAATGAATAATGAACTTATAATTAGGTGAAGGAGATCGGTGGAGTGGAGTAACAACATAGTTATATGGAAGTGGAGACATAGACCACTCACAACCTTGTCTTCTAATTTTTGCAATCTATCATGGAGGTCATAACAGGTCATTGTCATGATGGCCATTGATGTGATAATAGTTATAATAAGGATGATCATGTTGACGTTACAAGCAATGAGGAGGAGGATGTTGATTATAAGGTAAGAAAATCAAGCGCTTATCAAGAAAATCACGTAGCACATCATAAGGCTTAAAAGCATGTGAAAAGTGCAATGGCTCATGAGTAGGAGATGCATAAGTATTAGGTGGAGCTTGACGCAATGGAGGATATGAAGGATGATTATGTGATTGAGAAGGCTGAACTTACTTACAAGGTGAAGGTGATGAAGACCTTAAAGGAAACTCAATAGATTGAACATGAGAAGAACTAGATGATGTAGCAGTAGTAGAAGTAATAGGAAGATCTATGACATGTGTAGGAATGCGATATTGTTCTAAATCAATGAATTATATCATAAGATTGTGAATGATCCACATGTATAATATTACAAGCCTTTCTTTAAAGAAGGAATCAAACCAAAACAATAGATGAATTTCTTCTCTAGATCAATGGGCTGAAAGACTAATTGATGCATGAAAACATTGAATTGCGAACGTAATAAAAATAGGTTCATCTTGATGTAAGCCAAGTAATCAATCATGTGTGACTCTAGGGCCATTGTTAAGTATGAAGTGACAAAGGATGGCCTCTTCCATCTCACAATAGGTTCCAATAGATCTAAAAGGTAGATGTGTGTACAATTGGATAACATCATCGGTAAGAATACGATGAAAATATTTAAGTAATAATTGATCATTGGAGTAAGAAGCCATAACGAGACGATAATGCTTAAGATGTAAATATGGATTACTAGTGCCATCAAAGCATGAAAATTATGGCATAATGAAGTCCATAGGGAAACCTGAATTGTGAATCTTTTCGAATAGGATTGTAATATAAAGAATTGTTATCAATAGAAGCATAATAGGCCTTGATTTTAAGAGTGATGGATTGGACCTGAGATTATAATTAACCAACAACATGCATGCCTGATAAGATATCATGTGAAGGAATAATAAAATATGTGAATGGTGTATTGAGTTGTTGCAACTTGCCATTATGAGTAATCATAGGAATGTCAAAAGAAGAAGTGGAGGATGTCGATGCTATAGGCAAACTAGATGTAGGTGTAGAATAAATATTATGTGATGGAATATCGATAGCATCATTAGGAATAACATCGAAAGAGGTGTTAGGAGATGAAGCAATAGATGGAGATGAATCAACATGCACGCTATTATACACAATCTTAGAAGAATATGAAAGTGGAGTAGAGAATTCACATTCAGCAATATGTAGAGAAGTAGAGTTGTTACTAGTATGTGTATCATCAATATCATATAAAGAATCATATGAAAGTATTTAATCAATAATATCATCAATATACAATGGAGTGGGAGAGACACTAGTATGTGATGTATCCTTAGAATCACTAGATTTTTTTAAAAATGTAAGGAGTATGAGATGCAGCTATACAATTATCCGACTAGTATTAGAAACAACATCATGCATATTTTCATCATGTATTTTATCTTTATTATCACAATCAAGACCAAGTAGATAATCAATAATAGCCTCATCTAGAGTTTCAACAGAAATAGAAGAAGGTGGAGGAGGCCTATTGCTTACAGAATAGCAAGGAGTACAACCAAAAAAGCTTGCTGGATCAAAAAAATAATAATGGTAGAATGATCAAATCTAGTAGGAATATTGCATTCATTGGCCAACAATTGTCTTTGAGTATCATCTAAAAGAATAATATTGTGATAGAGAGTGCTAAGTTTAGCTATAGTTGCTTCATCATAAATAGGGTTAACACTCACATGAGGCATAACTTGCCTAGGAGGAGAAGATATATTCTTATCCATTAGGGTTTTATTAGATCTTAGAGCAAGTTCTAAGCTACGGGTTTACCAAAATTATTTAATAAAAATATGACTATTTTATTAAAATATGAAAGCAATGATTGCTATAAATGATATACAATTAAATACACATGCTAGGTAATTTATTTGGTTTAATTACGAAAGAAAATAGAAGAGATAGGGAACATACCTTGATTTTTCTTATCCCGAAGTGTTTTCAAGTTGGGAAAGGTGATTGAAAAAAATGCGGACGTCGTAATACCACTCATAAAAATGCAAAGGTATTGGAAATGTTTGGGCATGAGTATCTGTGTAAGGGCGAGGGCACATGTGGGTGCCCTAGACCTTTTTGGGGGTGTTAGAGTCTTCCAAAAAGGTAAGAACCTGGTTATGATACCATAACTATGGTTTTTCACATACTCTCTTTTGATAACTCGTGTGTCACACTTTGACTTCTGGAGTACCAATAAATCTAGAATACAAAAACCTCATGCAAAACCCTCAAAAATACATCAAATCCTAAAAAGAAAGATGAAAAATGAGGGTTCAAACTGTCCTCAACTATCAACTAGTGAGCTTACAACTGAGCGTTGCACTACATCTTAGACCCAATGTAGTTCTATGTGATTATGTGTGCAATAGTGATCCTAGGTTTCCCTTGTGCCAATGATACCAAGATAGGGGCAATAACTAGATAGAATGTAAATGTGTGGATGGAAAAATGAACTTCCCCTTCCTATGCAGTGTGTATGTAGAGTAATAAGCCCAAGATGTAATCCCTTTGATATGTAGATAGATAGCCCTTGATAGAAATTTCTTACCATTATAATGGTATGTATGTTGTGTTTATATAGGGATATCTTGCTTGAATTTTGACACTAATGACCTGATATGTTGACTATTACCTCGGGATATGAGTGGGAAAATCGAAAAGACTAACCTCAAATGTCACAAATAAGATTAAAAAGTAAAGAGGACATAGGAACCCAAGATGGATAGGAGTGTCTCAAGTGCTAGCATCCGGAGAAAATGATGACAAATTTGAGAATACTTTTGAGAAAAAGTGATCCTTGTGACTCGACTCGTAATCCCAGGGTGCATGAGTGACAAATGTGCAAGATAAAAACAATAGAAACAAACAACATAAGAAGATGGATTAGGAAGTGTGCCACTAGTGAATAATTTTCTTACACAAGATCCATTTATAAGACAACACACTTGGTGGTATAGTAGATAGTAGTAAGTGCACAATTTTTCATCTACACTTGGCCTTGACATTTTTATGGCATCTCTTCTAATACTTCATCACTTCCTTGTGACTCCTTCACACTATTATACACACTCTGGTGAGTTGAAACTCACCATTGTCTAACCATATCCTCCAAATGGATCTTTCTTATTGATCCTTTGTGACCTTTTACTCATCCGTATCCTTCTTTTCTTCAATAGTTTCTACTTTCGAATGAACAATAAATGTGTTGACTAGGTTGAAAAATTTGACCACACAAAACATGCCTTGCTTACATGCTATCAAGTTCGAAGAACCGACATGAAGAGGCAAATAAGTTTCAGAAATTGAGGTTTCATTGGCATGATACATTATTTGGTAATGTCATGTTCGATGTCATTTACCCCCTGAAAACCCGACATAAAGAAATCATCGGTTTCCGGTCCATAATACATTTGATATGAAACATAATGTGAACATCACATGTTCTTATGTAAAAAAATTCAAAATTTGAAACACTTTAGTGTTTCGGGGTTCAATATTTAGAAACATCTAACATTTCTCATGCATTTCCAACTAAGTTTTATGATGCCACAAAATCCCAAAACTTGAAATACTCAAGTATGTCGGGTTTCGGGGGTCGGGATGCACTTGACATATGTAAATATGCATGATGATCCTAGAAGCCCAAAAAACCAAGGAAAAAAAAAGGACAAATTTTAGGATTTTGCGAGAATATAAAAATTCCTAAGGCCCTAAAGGGTGAAATGTTTTGGTGGTTTATCCAAATTTATCATAAAAATCAAAATTTGGGATATAAGTCCTCTACTAACCTTTCCCACATCATAGAATATACGAAATTTTATAGTTGCCTCACATTTGATGTTTTACAAACATTTCCACTTCATTCACTCGCATGAACGTATCATAGATTTGATACCATTAATGGTACAACACAATGGACTGAGATGATCCAATGCCATTTGTAGAGTCAAACACAATGGAATAAAATATAAAGGTTTCTTCTTTATCTTCAATGGCCTTGATGGCATCTACATGCAGTTTCTCTCATGGAGCTTACAAAATCATAAATGGATATTTTACATGCTCACTTGGTGTTCTCTCTAAATACCTATCCTAGATTGTACTTTGTGTGTTACAAGAACATTCAACAACCTCAATTGAGGTTATCTTCCTCTTTTTAATCTAGATATTTTTTGGCCCTATCGTGCTCTCTCTTGTTTCCATTGGCCTCTTTTGGAGATCTTTTTCTTGTCATATAGTTACACCTTCCCACTTATCTCTCCACATTGGTTCCTTCCTCCTTAGATTTAAATTCTAACTTCTATTCATTAATGTTGTGAGATATTTTAATGCCACCTTTCAGCCTTGTAGTTCCATGTCCACATAGTGACTAGTCCTTTATGATCATTAGGTCTTTGGCCAATAGCCTAGAATAAAAATTCCAACATGTCCATCATTTACATCAACTACCCATGTCTGTGCACTCCTTTCTTTTACTTCTTTGGATGTTCCTTTTTCTTTCTTCTCGTCAGTGCACTTATGCACTCAAGTTCTATCTTCAACATCTCCACACACTATCTTGGGAATTGTGGGCCTTACCTAAACCATCTGTGTTTATCCTTTTAGTTCGACTATTGCATAATCCTTCTTTGTATCCTCTTTCCCATTCAACACATCCATCTATATTTCTCATAATTCCTTCACAATTCCCATGTGCCTTTAGCATATCAAGTTGAGCCAAAACCACATCATCTGCTACCAAAATACTATGCACATCACTACGCAATATTATTCCACACTTGTACTTCTCCATGGGCCTTTTACACACTACTATGCACCTACTTCAGTTTTGAACTACATGCATTGTATTTCTTGTTGATAACTATTACACAAAGTACTCCCACACTTCTACACAATTTCTACTAGTCTCTATAACATCTCCTCTTTTCCCGTGTGCTCCTCTAACCTTGTGCGTATCTATGCTTAGCCAAAAATGTACAAGATTTCCTTGGACATTGGATGCTCATGCACCATATTATGTTATTTCATTGTGTTTTCTATTTATTCTTCATACTTTTTCTCACTTATTTTTCTCTCTTATATTATATTTTTGATGTTGATGTTGATGTGTGATGTGATGTGTCCATTTTCTCGATTTTTTGATATTTTTTCCAAAACCATACTATAGTTCTAGAAATGTTTTTGTGTAGACTCTTTCACCCTTATTTGGGTATTTTAGGGATTTTGGTCCCTTTATGTTAGTTTTATCATGTGTTATGTATTGGCATGTACACCAATAAAATCCTAAATTGAATCTAGAAAGTCTATAAATATATATGGGCGCTAATGCATTTAAAACAAGTAATGAATTAAGTTGAGTGAGAGAAAAGAATTATCATGCCAAAAAAATCAAAATCATTTAAAGAAACATTCAAGTGGTTACATAAATATTAAAATAAAACAAATTATACTTGTTACATTAATTAGGTTATTGAAAGTGATAAGAGTATTACATTTGGTATGTTGATGTTAGGTTAATTAATTATGGATAGTATATATTATTTATTTAATTAATTAAATAATGTTTTTATATGGTTTTTAAACCATATTTGTCTTATTCCATAGTTATAGGATTATTTGTTGCATAGTTGCAACTTAATCATTTGTTTGTATTAATTTAATTGTTGCTTCTGGATGTATTAAGGAAGCTGTTATATTTTTGGTTGTACTTGTGTAACCTCTCTTTTGTCTACACATGACTATACAATACCTATAATTATTGCACTCCATCTATTGTAACTTGGTTAATTGAGATTAATAAAGTTAATCAGGCTTCAGCCCCTGTTTATCAATTTACATTTGGTACCATAGTGAATTGAAGCTCCTGACAAGGTTGGAGAAGGTTGCAAAGGAAGGTGAATTCGTGGAGAAGAAATCTACTTCATCGGAGAGCCAATGCTGCCTCCTGCAGCTTCCCAAACCTCCCTGTAGTCTCACAACCACCTATGTGTTTTCCAGGAAAATGGAAAGCAATTTTTGTTTTTCCTTAGTGCTCTCTACACCAGGAAAATTTACTTCTGGAGATTTTTTTTTTCTGGTTTATAGAATCAGATTTTTGAAAAATATATATTGCTTGAGTTGCATTTGCAAAAGACTTGGTTTGTTCTACATTGACATATTGCATTGCCTTGGGCTAAGCCACGTGATACCTCCACAAGTGGTGAACATTGCAAAACCGTCCCTCTATTGCCGCATGTGAAATAACACGGCTTGCAAACCCGCACAATCATTAAAAAAAACAACAAAGGAGCATTATTGGCAGCATTCAAACACCTTCAAAGGCCATGTCCAAATTCTCCACTCTCCTATGCAGCTTCCGCAAAAAAAAAGGTGGAGTCAATTCATTGCGACTTGTAACAAATAAAAATGTAGAAAATCAAGGCAAATAGCAGAAGCAAAATCCAGGTCTAAACTAAGGCAAATAAAAAAAATGGCGGTAGCATATTAAAAAAGGTGTGAAGAAAATCCTATCTAGTTGCAAAAACTATGGTTTTTTCAATAAAAAGGCATTACAGATCCACTCTTTGGGCAATAAATACCCTAACTCACGCATGCAGTCCACGTGGAACTCATCCAAGTCACATTTTTCAAAGGTTAGTGTTTTCCAGTGTAGTATAAATCTTTATTCCTTCATTTCTATATCAAGCGCTCATAAAGAGCCTAGTTGGATAGAGGGAAAGACTTAGAAGTGGGAGGTTTGGGGTTCAAATCCCACCCCCAACAAGAATTTTTGAATTTGGCAAAATAATTGGTGGAACCACTAACTTTAGCAAAAACTTCAAACTTAGTTATAACTAACTAAAATTAGTGGGAAATCCCTAATTTAGGGTAAAAAAATTTCCCCATTCATCTTGTTTTTTCATTCTGGACATTTTTTTCTAAAGGAGGCCTATCCAGAAATTGCATTTTCAGCTATATTTTGTAATTTTTTGGCGTAGTGGGTCATTTTGGGCTCTGGAGGCCACTAGGGCCCGCAAAACAAAATTGTTTTACCTGCCATTCAATTTTTCTAGATTTTTGAATGTAATTACATGCTGAAATATATTGTACTAATTTACAGGTTGTCATAAGTCAACTGCAAACTTTGTAACTGATCAGAAACTAGCAGAATTGTAATAAAAAACAACAAAAATTGGTTCTATAACACTCACGAGATCCTAGATCTCATTCGCAGCGTTTGGTATATACGGTGCCTCTGGGAAGTGCTTACGGGTAAAGCCATCATGACTACTACTACACTTAACACCTAATATAGTTGCAACAATGTCATCTGGGCATCAACCCTTTAAATCGACGGGGAGTAATAAGGTCACAGTGCACACACTATGAGCCATCCCATCCGTTTGTGAACAATTGCATGACATAAATCTGAACTGAGAAATTATCCAAGTATATAGCGAAGTTACATATGTGTATGAGGATATTTATTTGAGCCGGTGTCAATAATCACACAGACCCCTTTTAGTACTATCTTGGTACCACATATTGAATTCTTTCACGTACATTAATGCCTCTTTCATGTACCACCGAGTATATAGAAAGGGAAAGCTTCTTCCACATACCGCCGAGTATATCAGAAGGGCATGTATATAGAAAGGTTTGGTATATCAGATTGACAAAGTATATAGATTGGGATACCTTATACTTGGAGTGATAAGATCCAAACCTTGTCGATGATCTCTAAAATGGGAACAATGCCCCCAATTTTTTTCTTTCGGATTCACAACTACTCGGAGGAAACAACTATGCTGCATGAAATACAAAAATTAAGACACAGCTTGAGTTTGAAGAGATCGGCCTCTTGTCAATGGTACTCTAACCGGATCAACTACGATACAACACAACAATGGAAGTTTGATAAAGCGGTCGGAGTCCAAACTCATCATCTTGTTTGGAGTGTCCGATGATGTGCAAACCCACATTCAAGATGCCAAAACAACCAAAGAAGCATGGGATAAGTTGAGCACAGTATATGAGGCCAAGAATAAGAATGTTATACTAATTTTCGAGTCGATTACACACATTGAAGTTCAATAAGAATGAAAAAATAGAATCTTTCCTAAGAAGAGTTGCAGAATTGAGGGCTTCACTTCTATCCCTAGGAGAAGCGGTCACAGATGATTCTCTCATTCCCATTATTTTGAGAGAACTCCCCTCTTCTTACCACATTTTTGTCACAACACTAAACGTGTCAGATACAACAGTTAGTTTTGACAAGTTGGTAAACCTATTGCAACAAGAGGAAGCCATGCACAATAAGGATGATGAAGAGGAGTAGGCACTTTCTTCACATCAAAAATGGAAAGGAAAAGGTAAAGGAAAACCTAATTCCTATCAAAAGTCCCAAAATCAAAATCAGTATCAAGGGGATAGACAACAAAATAAGCAATGTCAAATATGCAAAAGAGGACATAACCTACAAGATTTTGGTATAATACTTATAAGAAAGGTTCATCAAGTAAATCTGAACCTCCACAACAATCTAACAAGGGACGGTCTAACAAAAATCACAGGCAGAAAAAGGGGAACTAGAAAAGAAGACCTGATCAACAAGGTAATATTGCTGAGCAACAAGAACAATAAGACAATAAAGACTACTTGTTCACTTCTCGATCAAGTGAACCATCCACATCATCTAGTGATGTTTGGTATGTTGATTTGGGGGCCACTCGACACATGACCGGCCATAGAGACTGGTTTATTTCAATGAGGGACATGCCATCGAAAAATCATGTTTCGTTGGGAGATGATTCTTCATATACAATTCAGGGGATTGGGAACATTTCTCTACCCTTTGGTTCACACAATTGTAGACTTTCATATGTCTTATATGTCCCTGGGTTGATAAAGAATCTACTTTCATTCAGTCAACTCCTTGATCACAACATAAAAATTAAATTTTATAGTCATTCCGGCAAGAAAACATGTTTAATTTGAGATAAATCACGAGGCTCAAAAATAGTTACAAAAGCCTCTAATGTGGGACACATGTTCCAACTTGATTTTGTTCACAAAGATGATCAAGCACTTATGGCTAAGAACTCTACCTCAGCACAATTGTGGCATCAAAGACTTGGTCATGTAAGTTTCAAGTATCTCGAGACACTTCGCTGGGCGCAATATGGTACATGGGCTACCATCTCTTTAGAAGGATACAAACAAGTTTCCTCACTGCCTAGTAGGAAAATAACACAGAGATTCATTCCAGAAGAGTACATTTTGAGCTCATGGAAAACTTGACTTGGTTCATACCGATATTTGTGGTCCGATGCAACCAAGTCATTCTGGGTTCCAGTACTTCATGCTTTGTGTTGACAACTACTCAAGAAAAATGTGGATTTTTTGTCTTCACAAGAAAAGTGAAGCTTTTGAAACTTTCAAGAAGTTCAAAGTAGTAGTTGAGAATGAAACTGGTCATCACATCAGAACTCTCCACTTAGATCAAGGGGGAATTTGACCAGTAATGAATTCAAAGAATACCTACAAACTCATGAGATTCGTTGACAAATGCCTCCTCCACACACACCATAATAGAATGGTGTTGTTGAGAGAAGAAATCATACTATCATGGACATGTTGCGATGCATGATCAATGACTTTGGTCTTGCAAAGATATTATGGGTAGAAGTAGCAAATTCAACAGTGTATTTGTTGAACAGAGTGCCCACAGATGCTCTTGAGGGAGTAACACCACAAGAAGCATGGTAAAAACAAAAACCATCTATTGCACACCTCAGAGTATTCGGGTGCAATGCAAGTATGAACATACCCAAGAAAAATAGAAAGAAATTATACATGAAGTCACAAAACTTTTCTTCATTGGGTACAATGAAGAGACTCTTGGGTACAAATTAATGGATCCTAAGACCGAGAAAAGTCTACACTAGCGAGATATGTTGAGTTTTTTGAGAAGAAGGAAGCGAGACTCCTCCTCCGCACTCACCGAGATGTAGATTTTTCTCCAGCTTGTAAAAATTGAAGCTGATGTTCCCTCGAAGATGAAATTAATGATGAGGATGATGGTGTTGATCAAATAGAACCGCGACCCATAGGACCAGTTTAGTGTATGCCCAAGTGGTGTAATAGCACATTACGAGATGTAAGAATGGATGCTCCACCTGGATACACCCACCCCTAGACCACGAGACTCACACAAGTAAAGAAAGAGAAGAAGTTAAATTTTCTTTTATGAGTAGAGTTATTGAATATGATGAGCTCTCTACAGTCAAGGAAGCCCTACAGTCAAAATCTTGGAAAGATGCCATGGATTCTGAATATCAATCAGTGATGAAGAATAACACTTGGCAACTTCTCGATCTTCCACCAAGAAAGAAAACCATTAGATGCAAATAGATATTTAAAACAAGGTACAAAGTAGATGGGACAGTGGACAAGTATAAAGCAAGACTAGTAGAAAAGGGGTATGCACAAAAATAAGGCATAGACTACGAGGAGACATTTTCTCCCACAGCTAAGATCAAAACAATCAGAATGATTTTTTCTCTAGCTGCATAGTTTGGTTGGAAAGTCCACCAGATGGATGTAAAAATTTCCTTCCTAAACGTAGATTTACAAGAAGAAGTCTACATGACTCAACTTGAGGGATATGTAGTACCTAGTTAAGAAGAAAAGGTATGCAAACTCAAGAAATATCTGTATGGCCTCAAATAGGCACCCCGGACATGGTACATCAAGATTGATGAGCATCTCGTACAACATGGATTTGTTAGAAATCCATATGATCCCAATCTTTACCTCAAAAAGAAAGGGGGGAGATTTTGATTGTCATTGTTTATGTCAGATGATCTAGTCATCACTGGTAGTTTAGTGAGGATGATTGATGCACGGTGAAGAAAGATCTTAATCGATTGTTCAACATGACAGATCTCGGTGATGCATTATTGTCTTGGATTGGAAGTATGACAGAAAGAGAATCACATTTTTATTTCTCAGATAAAATATACCAAGAAAACACTCGATAAATTTAGGATGATGGATTGCACACTAATTGCTACACCTATGTAGAATAGATTGCAGTTATCTCATTCGAGATCCATCACACGAGGTAAGTGCCGCTCTCTATCAAAAGCTGATCGGGAGTCTCATTTACTTGACCTACACTAGACCAGATATCAGCTTTGCAGTGAGCTATCTATCCAGGTTCATGAAGGAACCCAAAGTGTGTCATTGGAAAGTAGCAAGGTGCATCTTGAGATATCTCAAATGATCAGTGGATCTTGGTCTAGAATACAAGAAGAATGACAACTTCTTCTTGATTAGATATTCGGATTCAGATCATGCAGGTAACATTAATGATAGAAAATCCACTTCGGGATTTGTATTCTTTATGGGATTTGGACCAATATCATGGGAAAACAAGAAACAACACTTCATTTCTCACTCTTCCACAGAAGTTGAGTATCGTTCTGCGGAGAAGTTTGTATGTGAAGCGATATGGCTACATCGCATCTTGGAAGGACTTGGAATACCACAGGACAAACTGACCACCATGTATGTTGACAATGAAGGTGTTCTCAAACTTGTTTGCAATCCATTTTTTCATGAGAGAACAAAGCACATTGAGGTACAAGTTCATTTCATACGTGAACATGTATTGAATCACAACATCCACTTTAATTTTGTCCAATAGAAAAACAACGGGCAAATATCTTCACAAGTCACTTGCACGTGACAAGTTCAAGTTGTTCAAAGATTTCCTCTCCTCATCTCTTGAGACAATGCACAATTAGGGGGAATGTTAGGTTAATTAATTATGCATAGTATATATTAATTATTTAATTAATTAAATAATGTTTTTATATGGTTTTTAAACTATATAACAACATTATTTAATTAATATAATTAATTAAATATTTGTCTTATTCCACAGTTATAGGATTATTTGTTGCATAGTTGTAACTTAATCATTTGTTTGTATTAATTTAATTGTTTCTTCCCGGATGTATTAAGGAAGTCATTTATTATATTTTGGTTGTACTGTATGCAACCTCTCTTTTGTCTAAAAATGACTGTATGATACATATATGTATTGCAGTCCATCTATTATGAATCGGTTGATTGAGATTAATAAATTTAATCGAGGATTCTGCCTTTGTTTCTCAATTTACAATAAGAGTATTACATTTGGTATGTTGTCTTAAAATAACTCTTTCTACCAAAGGGCCTAATAACAATGGATGGATAATATACGCCGCTATAAAATTACCCCATTTTTGGTAAGATGTTGTTGCCACATTAGGATTCTAAGGAAGGAGATAAATTTACTAGAGATACATGCAAAATTACACAAAATATAGTGATATTTTTTGAGCTCGAGAGTAGGAAACACAAGGCCATCATGTCAAAACCGAATAATTTAAACAAAATATTCTACAAACATGTTGTAGAATTATATTCAATTACATAATTCTACTCAATATGTATTTTTAATGTCATTTTTCTAGACCTTATTTTCCTTAATGTTTATAGTTGTGTTGCATTGCATGCTTATGAAGAATGTATCTAGAATTTTGATAAATCAAATATTCCTCTAAGACCCATGTTTTCAATTATATGTGCTTTAAGATTATAATTTTATACAATTAGGTATAATTTTTTTCATATATTTATAGTTTGGATTTCAATGTATATGATTATTTCATGAGGGATTTACTATCAAAACTTTTGTTATATCACGTGCATTTGTAGGATACTAAATAATACTCTTATTTCTAAATATACCACTCAATATTCTATTTTTAGCACCCCATCCTAATACAACTTATTGATTATAAAATAACCCTTAGTTTACATTCTGATATATGATCATTTAGGTCCATCCATGTCCACAAATAATCATGCATCAACAAAAATAGTGGAACAGTCAATATTTACATTTTGTAGAGTGTGGGAGTCCATTACATAGTGTTTTTGAGTTCACATACCCTTTGTGCAATGTCTAATCTATTATGTATTTTTCCTAGTACACAATGTCATATGAAAAATCATGTTCAAGACACAAACTTTGAAGTAATTGAATGTTTAAAGGAATAATCTCTTAGGAAAGGAAAACTCATTTTGTTTGGGTTTGTTGTTAGGTCCTTTGGACTTTGCATTTGAATTCCAAAAATTTAGGTGTATTAAGAGGTCACATGAATGAATATATAAGTAGAGACCAATTTAATTATGAAAGTAGTTCAAGTTTTGGGAATGTAATAAAAATTCAAGTTTTGAGAACTTAGTTGGAAGTCTAATGGGAAACTCAAAGTAGAGTGTGGATGCAAGCTTACGATATAAAAACATGTCTTGTAAGTGATGTGATATGACAGGGAATAGTGAAGGTATAAGTAGATTGAGTATTGTATTACATTAGATGAAGGATCTACCATACTTGAGAAACGTGACATGAGAGAAGAATGATTATATGGTCTAGTTGTATAAGGATTTACCATTGGTGATTTGTCCGATGGTGTTATTTATCTAAATACATATCCAAAACATTTAATTTTGTTTAAATCTATGTTCATTCAATTTTATTTCTATTGTGCATGCTTTTTTAATACCGATTTGTTATTTTTCACATAAATACGAGTGTCATGAGGTGTAAGGGGAATCTTCATTGAGTAACTTGACAACATTTACATCATTTGGTTTCATAGTGACGATTATTTTCCTTGAGGTTGGATAGATCTATTTAGTTTTCCATAGTGCAAAATATGGGTATAGAATTGTTGTAGACATCTTCCAATGAATAATTATTGGGTAGAAGATGCGAGGAAAATAATATAGTAAGTTTAGTGGATTTATACTACATAAATTGTGGGTAGAATGTCATTATAGGAATATTCTAGCAAAAAGTTTGCTAAGTAGAATATTGTGGTCTTGAATATTGGAGAAAAAACTAAAATGGAACACTAGAGGAATGTGGTGGGAGGATGCCAAAACTAGGAAGCCATTGGATAAAATAATGCAAACTATACAATCTCACTTAAAGGAAATGGAATTCATAAAACATCAAGTTATTATTGTGTAATATCATAATGCTGATGAATATGAGATTCTGAAGTAGGGATCATAGTGTGTACATGTGCATGTGCACATAAACGTGAATTCCAATACAAAATAATAAGTGCATGATGATATGTAAGAGAGATTGCTTCACACAAATCCTAGAGTGGGGATCAAACCAATATTGATATACCTTATTATTATAGTAGTATTGAACTAACAGAGCTCATGGATTGAATAATAGAGATGGAGAAATATTATTCGGTATGAAGATACGAAGAGCCCAAAAGTTAAAGTTTACATGCACGAAGTTGAAATGACATGCATCTATTTGGTAGAAACATATCCAAACTAACCAAGTGTAATATAAATATTAAGACATGCGATAAGCGGTGAAAATATCAAGGAATTTTTATCCAAATATTCCCATTTTAGTTTTTTCATAAGGTTGCAAAGTTTTTTTGATAGAGTGAGATTAGTATGAAATAATAAAATGATGAGTTTTATCATATCCCCATTAAAGTAGGAAATGTGAAAGAGGATGAAAATAAAATATTTAAATATATGATTGGATTGTGGGTTTTAATTCATGACAAGTTTAGTATGTTACAAGTTCATTCCATGAAATAATCCTATTGGTATGGTTTGAAATTAGAGGAAACTATAGAGAAAAAATGACAGAGCACTAACCATAGAAAGGGAAATTTGTGCAAGGAAAGAAAAAGGGTAAAGGAAGAGGAAATCATGTATAAGGTGAATGTGAATCATGTTTGATGTTGCAAGGTGAAGGAAAATGTTGAGGAGGTGGAAATGCATCCAGGGAAGAGAATTGTTTAGTCTGTAGAAGAGGTCATGGATTAAAAGACACATGTTACAAGTGTGGAAAAACAAGGCGTAAAGCATATGAGTTCTTGAAAAACCAAAATGGTGGTAAATGAAGTGCACACATTATGCTAGGAGAGGAAGAGGGATTGTTAATTTAGGGATAATAATTGAATATCGGAGCAAGAATAATATTCAAGTGCATATAATTGAAACCGAAAAAATAAGGGGTTGGTCTGAGTAAAGAAGAAGTTTGTTTAGGAGGATATGTAAGTCATGGGGAAATATATGAAAGGCAATAGTGGATACTATGGAAGAAATGATAATTTGGTGGAAGAAGAGATGATGGGTAAATTAAAAATTAAGTGAATTGAGCATCATAATTCATACAAGGTTTCATGGTTATAGAAGAGAAACCAATTATTGGTGAAAGAGAAATGATCGGTTATAATCCATATTAGAAGATATGAAGATGAAGTGATGTGTGACATAATTATCACGGATGCATGTCATATGGTGTTTGGTAGGCATTGGTAGTGTAATTATAAGGTGCAACATGATGGCCACGCAAACACCTACATGGTGGAAAATGATGAAAGAAAGTACATTATGAACCCATTGCAAAGAAAAGGGAGAAGTTGTATTGAAAGTATTGTTTGTCTTGGGAAGTAGTTATTAAGTGAAGTAATTAAGTATAGTGTATATGTTACACTCATAACGAATTTTGTGTAAAGAGAATGCATGGAATAGGTAGTTGAGGAAGAGAAAGAAATGCCAAAGGAAGCGAAAGAAATGTTGAAATAGTTTTGGAGGTTGTGTCTAGTGAGTTACCTAAAGGGTTATAACCTTTCGGACACATTAGTCACCACATGGATTTAATTTTAGGATTGACGTAGCTGAAAAAGGAAGCTCATAGGATAAAATTGCAATAAAACGTGGAGATATAAAGGAAAATCCAAGAATTATTTTATAAATTAATCATCGAGAGAGTCTAAGTCCATACGCAATCTTGATAGTTCTAGAACAAAAGAAGGGTGGTTAGTGGCATATGTGTATTGATTCAATATCCATAAATAACATCGTAATCAAGTACATGTTTCCATTTCCATAAATGGATAAAATTATGTATTGTTTAAGTAGAGTTAAGTATATCAAAAAGGTGGATTTAAATAGTGGATACCATAAGATTTGTATAAGAAAAAGGAGCACATGGAATTCAAACTTTAAGACTCAAGAAGGAGTGTATGAGTGGTTTGTGATGTTGTTTGGATTTAGAAACACATTAATTTTATGAGGTTGATGAATCAAGTATTGAAACCATTTTTAGGCAAGTTTTGATCATGTACATGGATGGTATTCCTATTTTTAGTAGGATATGTGAAGAGTATTTTATACAAATTAGGAAAGTTTGGTATATATTGTGATAAGAAAAAATATTGATTAAGTTCAAGTAAATTTAGTTTAATGCAAAAGGAATTCGTATACCTAGGGTTTACAATTTCTAGAGAGAAACTAAAAATGGATCCCGAGAATGTTCACTAAATTGTAGATTGGCCATCACCGTGATGTAATTTTAAGGAATGAATTTTTCATGGGTTGGATTTATTTTACCATAAGTTTAAGAATCTTGGCAAAGTGTGAATGTACCTATTATAGAGGCCATAAAGGGGGATAACAAGATTGTTTTTTGAGAACATTTATAAAAAATAGCTTTATGGAGATGAATAAGAAAGTGAAAAAGTATCCCATGTTGACATTACTAGATTTTACAAAAGTATTTCTCATTGATTTTGATAGTAGTTGTATAGCCATTGGTGTAATATTGAGTAAATAAGATATATTTATTTCATATATTTAGTGACAAGATTCATGATGCAAAGAGAAATTATATTGTTTATGATCAATTTTTTTGTAGTGTTGAAGAAGTGGAGACATTATGTGTTTCCTATGTAATTTTTGTTGTACATAGACCATCGTGAATTGCATCTCATAAATAGCTAGGGAAAGTTGAATAAAAGACATATGAAGTGGGAAGAGTACCTAAAAGGATACACATTTGTGTTGAAGCATAGGAGTTAAAAATTTAACAAAGTGTTGCATTCACTTAGTAGGCATAGTTTTCTATAGACAAAGATAAAAGTGTAAGTTGGGGTTTTAATCCATAAAAGTGTTGTATGAATAGGATGAATATTTCAAGGAGACATGGGTGGTGTGCAAAATACGTGCAAGTATTAATAGGGCACCTTGGTTGGAGTACTTTTTACATGAGGGACTTTTTCTTAGGGGAAGCCAATTGTGCACACCACATGGATGTATGTGGGAAATTTTTGTAAGAGAGAAACATTGTGGAGGATTAAAAGGAAATTTTGACTTGGATAAAATATTATTACAACTAGGGATAATTAATTTTGTCCATGGATGGGTGTGGATATGCATAATTTTGTGTAAATATACTATATCTATCAATTATCTAATGGAAGATCTTAAAATGTAGGGTTGTATTTAAATATTCTCATTCCAATTATTCCTTGGGGAGATATTAGTATGGATTGTGTTTTGGGAGCACCCAAGACATAGAGGGTCTTGATCCCATTTTTTTGTGTTGGGTTTTTTAACAAATACTACACATTTTATTATCTCTAAAAAAACTAGAACCGCAACACATTGAAAATATATTTTTAGGGAGATTGGGAGGCTACATGGATTACCACATAGTATAGTGTCTAGAAGAGCTCTAAAATTTATTGTTCATTTATGACATATATTATGGAAGAATTTGAATATTATATTTAAGTTTAGTTCAACATACCATCCAAAAACTGATGGATAGTTCAAATTTGTGAACAAAATCCTTGGATATTTTCTTAGATGTTTGGTTGGAGATAAGCCATAAATTAGGATTTGGATTTTTGTAGGTAAAATTTTCTTATAACAATCTAGTACATAGGATTCTCGGGAAAAACACCATTATAAATTATATATGGGAATCAACCAAGAGGATTTATGGAGCCGGGGACTTACCATGCAATGAAGAGAGGAGTGTTGTTGTAAGAGACTACTTACACCCTAATTAAATTATGTTATGAGAAGTGTAGAATAATAGATAGGATATAAGAGTTTGTTACAAGAGATTTATTTTGATGTAATCAATTTACAAGTAATCAAACATAATTATAATAATTCATTAATAATTTCAACAATGATAGATGATATCTCAAATACAAAAGAGGAGATGAAGACTTATGTGTACATGTCAAGATGAAAAGATGCAAACACATAGATAGGTGGAAAAGACAAATAAAAAACTATAAATTCCCTTTTTATAAATAATGGAAGTAGTAACTAACCTTATGGAAGACCTTATGAATTATGTATGGACTAGACTTGGAGTTATATGATCATAACTAGAAGTGTAAAGTATTTTACCCTCTAAATATTGCTCTCATAACCTTGGGATGACATGTGATCTCTTGTAAAAAAAAAAAAGTAGAAAACCTATAAACCTAAAATACCCTTCATCAAACTAATAAATAACCTAAAAGATAAATCATGTGTGTCACGAGGTTGGACTATCCTTAGTAGTTGACTTAGCCAAACCAATCCAAATGATCCAATACATGCCTTCTTACGGGTTCAAGTCTCGTGTAGTTCTCATACATGTTTATGTAAATGTGATTATGACCTAAGCCAAACCTATAAGGGTTCCCTTGTTTCTTTTGAAACAAAGATATTAGGATAACTATAAAGTATAAAATGTACTCACAATGGTAGTAGTATGGTATGGTGTAATTAAAATATGTGACCTAACCCTTTATTCCTTGGAACTTGATAATGTTTGGAGTGACTTTTATCTTGCTTTGAGACATGGCTATGGGACCTTTCCATGCTTGGAAATGGAGGAAGATATATTCTTTAACCTAGTTGATAAATTTAGAACTATAGTAGGGGGTTCTATAAATGATATGAAACTAGCTTAGGAAGATTTAGAAAATCCTTGAGTGTAGGGTAAATTTTAGTGGTGAATATTCATTAAATTATGAATATTCTGGTTTTTGAAATTTACGTTTGGTGAATTTTTAGGCATAGAGATTAGGATCGGGTCAATTAAATTCTTATGAGTTCAAGATAATTTTAGGGGTTAGTTCACCTAACATTTATACCAATAGCTGACTATTTTTATCTAGATAAATTTTAGTGTGAAATTAAATTTTACAAAATTTACCTTCATATATATACTAATAACAAATTTACAATTTTTAATATCAAGTACACATCAAATTCAATTCACAATTCCTTTACCCATTCCCGTGGTCTTGTGGGCATTAACAATTGAGATTGAATGCATATTCCAACCCTCCAATATTAAGGTTTTTAACTGTTGATATCATATTTTTTTGAGATTGTATATGCTGCAAAATGTCATAAATGTTACTGGTTGGTAGCATAGTATATGCTCCCGCCGTGTATATAACTAATTTTTCACACTTTCTATTTTCATACATGTTACTAATAATTTATCTTCCAGGTTAGAGGTTGCTAATGCATCTATTTCTGGGAATGGGTTCCTTAAGGGGATCATTCTAGGATAGGGGTATGGTTATTCATGTAACCATTGGGTTAGGGATGATACATGGAGAGAGAATGGATTTTGGTCCTATTTATCCACTTATTTTGCTCTTATCTTCTTGTTTTTCTTCGCATCCTTCTAACACCTTGCTTCCACCATGACCATATTATTCTTTAATTTCTTTTTTATCCATGAAACATTACACACACCCCGATCATCTACCCTCCCTAGCCGACACCATTGGCTAAAGGTGATTGCGTCCACCACTTTTCCAAAATTCTTGGTGACACCTTCTCTCACAGAAATGGCATTGGTATGAATAGCAAAAAGGCATTTTCACGGATAAGGACATAACACAAATACATATAGGAACTTGCCATTAGGTCTACTCTTTTACATCAACTTGCATCTTCTCACTCAACTTTTGGATCTCTTACATCTTGAATCTTGGATTGGATCTTATTCTTACTGGATTTCTTTGCTTGCACTCTTGGGTCACCTATAGTGAGTTAGACTGGTTTGTTTCCCCTTCTCCACCCAAAATCTATTCTCTCTTGGTGTATTATCCTTTGGGAAATAGATGCATCAACGACCACCCCTTAATAGGTAAGTGCTCTAACTCAACTTGTCATTTTTCATATAGTAGTCTTCTATCTTTGTTTATTACTCTATGTTAGCTTAGTATTATATGCACATGATAGGTTAGCATACTGTATTAAGTTCTTTATTTTTAGTGTTGCATGTTTTACTTCGGTTAGCATAGAATTTACATCTTCATCTTGTTATTAATCACCTCCATAGTGTCAATATCTCAATAGGGATCCTTCCTCTTTCTCGACCTAGGGCCTTGGAAACCTTAGGTTGTCCTAGTGTAAGGGTTACTTCCCTTTGGGTATGAAATATTAGTGGTCCATGTACCCATTTTAATTTAATAATTTATTTGCCCATCTTGGTGTGTCTCTTATTTGTTTCCTCGACACCCTAGTTGAACGGATGATGAGCCTGTATGTTGTCTAGACACATTTTTCCTACCATACATCCTTGGTGAACCCGATGTGAATTCTCCTTTTGTACCTTCTAGTCAAGAAAACTCATTAAAAGTATCCTTTTAAGTTTTACCTTGTTTCAAACAAAATTTTAGAAAAACCACGAAAACTAATTTTCCTAGACACCATCATCCCCCGAGTCAATTTTTTTAGGGCCGATCCTTT